>OY754960.1:21029648-22279648 GCA_963576555.1 Ferdinandea cuprea | reverse complement strand
TCACACACGCCTTCTTTGAAGCTAACCAAAATCCTGTAAAAGGATTTCCAGCTATAATCCTCATAAAATGCTTCAAATTCATCAAACAGACACGATGCCTAACATCTTTCTTCCATATCATAAGAGTTCCTGTAAGCAATTACTTTCAGGTGTAAGATACAAGTCACCATGTAATTGTATCAAATTGAAAGCACACGTCTGTAAATTTTATTTCCCTGAAGGCTAATCTCATTGTAGGTACCTAAGGGTGTGTTTCAGTGTTTCAAATATCCAAAGGAACCCAAAAAAACAGAAAACCATAAAAAAGTTAAATTGCTTAATTTGTTTGAATGTTTTATTTCTTCTGCCGCGCGATAATCTCTGCATTTGGTTTTGATTGCGCCGATTGTACGATTTCCATGGCGCTCCCCACTGCTGCGACGGGCGTACTCGCCCTCCGGGGGCTGTTCCTTGGTTCCTCTGCGATTTGTTTAAATGCCAGAAAATAAGCCCATTTCCCTGTGCCATTCGGTGGTGCGTTTTATATTTTTTCACGGGACACAAGAGACAAGACGCTCGCTGCTGTACCAAGAGAAATGAGCAAAATAAATGCCACAAATTACGCATGGAAAATGGGGGAGGGTGGGAGTAGTGGGATTCAAATCGGTTTCCAATTGTTGCCGATTTGTTTATTCGAGGGAACTTCAAACTCATTTGTTGGGTCTCCCGCGGGAAAGTATGGCCTGACGAGTGTGAATATGCCTTAACCAAAGCATCAGAGGAAACTTCGTACTAGCGGATTTTATTAATTCAATATGGATCGGGATTAGAGCGCCATTGAATCCTGAAGCATGGTGCGGACTCAAGGGTATAGCACACACTTCGATCTGAAGTGATGGTGATGGCAATTCACTGATGACAAACGAAGCAAAAAAAAAAATGATATCTACATATATAAAAGACCCGCATGCGATTGAAACTTTTCATAATTCGTCCTGCGACACTTCCCAGTTCGCACCTTCTCCCGGCTCACACCTCCCCTTGCCCTAAGGAAATGGAAATCTCAGTGACATCCTTGGGAATGGATCAGATTGGGAATAACATCATCACTCAGTTGTGCACCGCACCGGCAGGAATGAGTGATACGGGCTCATACGCACACCCTTACGCCTCACGGAACACAGAGAACACATCGATGTCCTCAGTCATGTGGAAAACTCAATTTGCATAATAATTTTTTGTGTTTTTTTTTTCATATCTGGTTTCTCCTTTCTCGCCTCTTCTATCAGTGATTTGCTGAGAGATGCTCCGTCGTATTTGGCTTTTAATGCTGTTCCATGCTCAAAGTCACATGTAGCATCTTCATGTACCTACAAGCTACGAGGAGACCTCCAGCTACTGGCAGAGATTGTTGCTGTTATTATTGTTATTATTATTATGATCGAGTTCGGTGGGTTTGCTGTTTGCCGTTTGCCGTTTGCAGGCGCAGGGATGCTTATGTTGTTACTGCCTGTGGCATTATTGCTTTTTTTTTGGCCTGGTTGTTTTTGCTTGCTGTTGTTCTATTTAGTGTCTGGGAGGTCGATTGTATTTGCGTACGAAATGTTTAAACACATTGCGAGTATAACCGATGGAACATTGTTGATACTTTGGCTTATAATGGCGAAAAGGAGAATACAACTCTTCCCCTTGGGCCAACGAATGCCATTCAGAATCAATTTTTGTAAATTTAAGAGATCATTTCGGTGGTTTTTTTATCTTGTTTTTATTACACTCACCCTCGCAAGGACACATATCCATGGGTAGGTATGTACATTTGATGCGGCTGAAATGAAAACATATTTCCACTTTGGAAGATGAAGCATGCCATCGCAGATGGCTTAAGACTTAATGATTTTACAGAAACAAGAAGCGACATATGTCCTGGAGCAGGAGGTGTGGTCTGGATGTACATACGTCGGAGATTGTTTTCACTCTGTAGCAATTTTTGGAAATTTTCAATGTTAACTACATTTGGCAAAAAGTGAAGTACACACACGTTTCCACAACGTTTGCAATTTGTATTTTTCTCTCAACTTTTCACAAAGTGAATTTCTCGCAAGTTAGGCATACCTCTAACTTCCAAGTGGCACACTTTGGGAAAGGTCTAAAGAAAAACTAAAGGTGCGATCAGACGGTCATCCGAGCTTGTCATCCGGATGACATGCTGACGTCAGAAAACTTGTTTTGTTTTCAGACGGGATAACCACTTTAGGATAAATGATGACCGTCTGATCGCACCTTAATACATTTACACAAAAAAGCTGTCACTAGTTACTGATCTTACACTTAGATGACTCTGATGCAAATTTTGCTTTCTTTCGTTGGTAAATGCTTCCTGTTTTTGTTTATGGTTTCTTAGAGCTTTAAAAAGTCAAAATAGATAATTAGTCTAGTTTCTGAATATAAGGGGCAGCAGCGTGTGTAGGAGAGCTTTGAAAAAGTCACTTTTTGCTGAATGTAGTTAAGCCTTTATTATGGAACGTTCAAAGCTGGTAGGGTTACCTACTCAGTAGTCAGCTTTTTAGTGCAATTTCTGACTCTGAAGACCTGTCCCTAATATCAATAAAAGGAACACATAAACTCCCTTTAAACTTGAACCCAAAAAACAATAACAAAAACGCAAATAAAAAAAAGTTTAAATAAATAAAATTTTAAAATAAGTCACTTTTGTCCACTGCTCAGCCCCGAAAATCCAGTAGTCAGCCCTCCCTTTTTGTATAGGAAATGCTATTATGTATGCTGTGAAAACATAAAGGAGGGAGGTTTCGGACGTCTTTATACATTCTTTTGCATTTTTGTTGTTAAAATATCGTCCTTTTTTATTCTTTTAAAATTGGCTCCTTTCGTTTACAATCAAACATTTTGAATATTTAGATTTCTTCATTGTTTCAAGTGTTTGTTTTTTTTTTTGCTGCGGGAGATAAACTTAAGGGCTTAACTAATATATAAAGAGTCGTTCATGGTTACATAGCTCTAAACAAATAACAGTGTTTCTTGGCATTTAAAATCAAATTTTTCTTATAACCTTTGAAAATTTCTAATGATGTGTTGATGTATCTAAGCAGATTTTAAAGTATCTAAGCGTTTGTCCGAATAACAAATTAATATTTAGAAAGCTTCTTTACTAACAAAACCGCCTGAACTACCAATTGTCAGATCCAAATAATGACTACTGAGCCAAGGATTACCAAAACTCAGCCTCCTGCACGCCATAACTGTTAAGGGAGGCCGACTACTGGGTAAACTGCAATAAATGGATCTGAAATGAGTGTTTCACAATTCAGAATTAACTAATTGACTTGTAACTCAAATTTGCATCAAATATTCAAAATTGTTATTGTAATTTGCAAAAAATTAACTCCGTACATATTTTCGCCCTAAAAATACAGCTTCAGGGGATAGCAACGCTGTTTCTGACTCTGCTCAATAATCAATCAGCGACGTATATCAATGCACTGGAAATATAAATCCGAAAAAGATAGTGTCACAAGGATCAATTCAAGCCTTACAATAACCCGTACAGCATCAATGCTCATGATAGAATACACAAACTGCCTTCCCATCATAGAAGTCCAGAAGACTTCGATAGAATTCCATATACAAAAAGAAGATTCTCAGAAAATAATAATTACATCTTCAGCCTAGTTTCCAGGTCATAGTTTATCAGTATACCGTCAGAAAGTATTCCACAAAAGCGTAAGCTTCTAAAACTTCAAAGGAATACAACTTGTAAGTGTCTCCAAAATGACCTCATTGTGAGTCTACTATCTAGAACACGCTGTGAATCGAAAAAAACTTTGTATTAACATAGACTTGACTTTTAAACTAGATGAAGTCGCAACATAATTGTGTTGTGCTCATTCTACAGTTACGTCTCAGACTCCACCTGAACCCCAAATCCCGTTACCCCGGACACTCCCCTTTGCCTAACGGCATTACAATAACGGGTTCCCACCATTTTTGCCTATACAGCAAAACATGTCCGAAACGGATACACCCCTTTTCCCCTCCCGCCAACAAACGGAAAACTAAGATATTCATATTTCACTTTATTCAAATGAAATACGAATATTTCAATAACAAGTGCATTCCTTTCCCACGGAAAGCACTTCGCGACCTGTTGAAGAGCTCAAGATTATTATTCATGTAGTTAGTTCTAATTCGACAGTCAACGAGAGGTGCAGCCTTTTGCTTTGGACAGCGGCCTCTTGTTGGTTATAAATATAACATATATAATTAATCATAAATACAACATGTGTAAAATTTATAAAAATTAATAAATAAAGAAATAATAGAAAAGAAACTTTATGTTTTTTTTTAAGTTAAATCGTATTATAAAGATATAACTGGCGCAGTCGGAGTTCGTTAAAGAACGTCAAAAGAACCCTTCCGTATAAGGAAACAAACAAATCCGCTTAAGGAAACAAACAAATCCGTATAAGGAAACAAACAAATCCGTTTAAGGACAAACCCGTTTAAAAAATATATACCCCAAAAGTGCGTATAATTCCGTATAAGGAAATCCGTTTAAGGAAACGAACAAATCAGTTTAAAAGAAAGTGTAAACCAATTTGTATAACTCTGTATAAAAAGTGCATATAGTTCCGCATAAAGAAATCCGTTTAAGGAAACGAACAAATCAGTTTAAAAGAAAGTGTAAACCAATTTGTATAACTCTGTATAAAAAGTGCGTATAGTTCTGTAAAAGGAAAACAAACACTCTTGACCCAAAAACTGGAAAAACTAAACAAGCAGTTCAACAAACTATCCATCAAGATGACGACAACAAACACCACAGGCACAGGAGTAAGCACCCTACTATCATTAAACTTAGATCCTATTAAATATCTTAACAGCATTCCCACATACAATGGGAACTTAGAAAATCTCAATAGTTTTGTAGAATTGTTAGACAGAGTACAACCTTCCCTGGGAAAGTTTGATTCCGATAGTCAATTTATATTTTTAGACATAATTAAAAGTAAACTCATAGGAAGAGCTCGAGAGGCTATAGAAATTAATAACACAGCCACAAGTTGGGACGACATCAAAAAAACTCTTTAAAGGAGAGCATACTGTTAAGTCAACTAGGCCTACTAGGTAAGGACATCTTATCACTAAAGGAGATTACAAATTTCAATATTACAATCGAAAAACTTAAAGATATTAGAAGTTCTACCATTTTTCATGACAATCAAATAATTTTCATCATAATGATACCAAATTATAGTAATACAAAATTTCATCGAGTTTTTATCGAGCCAATCCCCAACTTTGAATCCCTCGAGCTCTCCCCTAAATACAAATCAGTAATAACTGATGGAAAAATTAATTACGTAGATTATGATAAAATATTAAGAAAAGAAAATTTAATAATTATAAACGACGAATGTATTAAAAATATTTTTAACAAAAATACAACTTGTAACTTTATAAAGAACAAAAACACAGAAATAAAACAATTGACTAATAATATTCTAATCCTTAAAAACATGCCAAAAACAATCATTGATCATAATTGTAATGACTTCGAAATAGAAGTTATAGGAAATTATATAATAAAATTTGAAAATTGTGTAATTAAAATAAATAATATAAAATATGAAAACTTTATGTATTATGACAACTTTATTATACCAAATTTAAGTAATGTAAAAATTAAAAACATTGTACTGAACTTTTCAACAACGGAAATACACGCGAAACATATCGAAAACCGAAAATTAATCGAAAAGCTAACATTTAACTATAAAACGAATGCTGGTATACATTACAGCTTAAATTTTTTAATTTTGACCGTATTAATTGCGTTCCTTATAATTCTTTTCAAAAAAAGAAGTAATAAAATTAAAATCAATATTAAAAAAAATGATTCTCCGGAGCAGAATCTTAAGGGGGGAGGAGTTACGTCTCAGACTCCACCTGAACCCCAAATCCCGTTACCCCGGACACTCCCCTTTGCCTAACGGCATTACAATAACGGGTTCCCACCATTTTTGCCTATACAGCAAAACATGTCCGAAACGGATACACCCCTTTTCCCCTCCCGCCAACAAACGGAAAACTAAGATATTCATATTTCATTTTATTCAAATGAAATACGAATATTTCAATAACAAGTGCATTCCTTTCCCACGGAAAGCACTTCGCGACCTGTTGAAGAGCTCAAGATTATTATTCATGTAGTTAGTTCTAATTCGACAGTCAACGAGAGGTGCAGCCTTTTGCTTTGGACAGCGGCCTCTTGTTGGTTATAAATATAACATATATAATTAATCATAAATACAACATGTGTAAAATTTATAAAAATTAATAAATAAAGAAATAATAGAAAAGAAACTTTATGTTTTTTTTTAAGTTAAATCGTATTATAAAGATATAACTCTACATCACCGAAATCGGTTAACAGAGAGGTAGAAACAGACGACAAAAAAAAAGAGGTCTCCCTGCCACAAAAATTGTACTGGACGCACGAGAACCGCGGCTTATCATCCATATGAACGAATGGTTGTTATGTAGAACTGCTTTCGTGTTTCGCCGTATCATTAATTTACACAACAAGCTCAATTGTTTATTACTTAGTCCTTAAATGGAGTGCTCTATTTTCGTTAAACTTCAACCCCTTACAAGATGTTCAACCCCTCTCGATCTACATCCGTGTAGAATCGTTACTCAATCCACCATGCATCGCAAATAAAACGCTACAAAGTGCTCTCGAATTATGTTCATATTCATTCCTCTTCAAGAGCTAATTGAAGTAAAACAAATTCTCAAAAGAAGATACCAAAACGATGAAAACGTAACAACAAGACGTAGCTAGAGATACAACAACATAACAAACAGCCCCATAAACCATGGAACATTCATAACCATCTGGAGTGCATGCTGTTGAACAGTTGAAAGCAATTAATTATTCACAAAGAAACAAAATTCCAGACTAATTATTGACATAGAAACATACAGACAGAGACACAAATACACATAAACCGCTAGCAAATGTGTGCAGCCAGGCAAAGGACTTTTTTATATCAATCACGCCTCTAAGACTTTCTTCGAGGAAGTGTGGCCAATGTGAGTAATTTTTTATTGTGGCAATACCAAAAATATTTAAGTTCCTATTTTGGGATACTTAATAGCATATATTATTTACTTTTTGAACTTCCTCGTATACATTAGTATAAGTACTAAAGAGAAATTTATTGCGATCGTGCGGAAATTTCGAACTCAAACTGAGTATGAGGGATGATATTACGACTATAGAGAAGTCCAAAAAAGTAAGTCCGCCAATGCCATCCGTCGGTCTGTCCGGGCGCCGTATGGCGAAACGGTTCGACGGATTTGCTTCAAAGTTTTTATATAAGGTTCTTGGAGTTGCATCTCTCGGCACCAATTTATTTTTTGCTTTATCTTTTGAAATAACGGTACCTGCCATACAAATTTTTTTGTGAAAATCACATATCACTATTTTTCTCGAAAGTGGTTTCAAGGATTTCAGTCTGTTTTTGTACTAAGAATGTTTAGGATGGGGTCAAAAATTCTGCTTACTCAGTTTAAAAAAAAATTCGATTAACGGTAATTTATAAAACGGGCAATATCTCGAAAACGAATAAGGGGAACTTAAAAAAAATTTACAGTTTTTTTATACTATAAACTCAAACAAATCTGCATACTTAGATTTTTTTAACAATTTTTTTTTAATTTGTTTTCCTTATAACGATTTTCTTAAATTTAAATAAAATTCGTTTTCTCAAAAACGGCTCTAATGATTTTGATAATTTTTTGTATTTCGAACAAATATGTTAGGAGTGTCAAATGTGCGGAATTACATCAAAATCGTAAGTGCCGTTTTTAGAAAATAAAATTTTTTAAAACCTTAAAAGTGATTCAAATAAATTTGTCACCATTAATTTTCTATTAATTTTGCGACTCAAAAACGCATCTCATGTACCGAGAAAGTTCCGTATGACGCAGTCGTATGCTTTATTTTTATAAAGTACTAGCTGTACCCTGCGCGCGTTGCAACGCCACCAACTAAAATAAATTAACATTGTTCATCATTTGACGGAGAGTCTGGTTCCGTTGCAAAGTCGTGGTTTCTAACCTCACTTCTCGTTGTTCAGATGATTTAGACGAACAGGTCTCAGCGGCGTGTAATCGAAAATTTGCCAGCCTTAATGCCCGTTGCTCGTCTGATTCTGGGGCTCGTAATGCTCTTTTCTTCCGTGCTTGAGGTGTAGATCATCCAATTACTTGTCGCTTTGAAGGCATACTTGTAAAGGAACGAACTGAAAAAATGCGTTTGAATTTATAAGATGTCAATCAGCAATCCGAATCTCACAATGTATCCAATCCAATTGAACCGGCTGATCAAACACACATAGAAATGTAAATATTGACTGTGATCACCAATTTGCTGAGGAAAATTTGAAGTGAAAAAAATCGGCATTCGAGAGTTGTTGAAATCGATTTTCATACCACTCACAATGATATCCGAAAAAAAACTGCACAGCAAATACGTTAGGATACGGTGAGCAGTCAGAACATTCGATGATAAAATAAATCAGCTCACGGAAACTACAAAAATTCAATTCGTTTGAATTATTTATCTAAATTAATTTACCTCGAAATGCACAAAACTATTCGAAAAACGACAATATTGTCTGTTCAATGTGAGCCGGACATGAATTTTCACAATTTACATAAATTCTTATGTCACCCACGACTCGAAACGTCATCATTCGCTCGCTGTTTTCGTTTCAATTCAATTCAAATCAACATGAACTGTCACTTCAATATATGAAATTCATTTGAATGACAGTGGCGCCATCTGTCGAAAATTGTACGTACCAACTCAGAAACCTTCGTGAACTCATGCACTACAACTTTGCTAAAGGTCGTCACATGATTAAATGTATAGTTTAAGATTTTATAAAGGACATACAGACTACCATTCATTTTTATATTTTTGGTTAGATTCCTATTGGGGACTTAACTCACAAAGCAATCTTAAGAAGTGAGGAGAAACGATTAGCAAGAAGCCAAGACAAAAATTGCGTATAGATTAAATGTATATGTGGCAATCCACTGATGATCCTAAACCACCATATCTGAGTAAAACACCTTCGAAACTATAGGTCGCTAAAATAATTTAAGGGAAAGGAAGTTCGTCGGAGAGTTGTCCAGTTGTAAAAATAAAAATATCTAAAGACTAGCTATATCTAATGAGTCCTTTAAAAATATACCAATAAAAAACGAACAGAGCCGTCCCGCTTCATTTTAAGACTAAGAAAGGGCTTATTTATACAATTTGAAAAAAGGGAGTCTCGGTCCTAAAATTTTCATATAAAATTTCTACAGCTATATAACACAGCGGACTCAATGTGTGTATAAGGACTAATAACTTGCTCAAAGAGTTTTAAGCGGACTTTCGTTCAGGATGCAGTGGCTTAATGTTTTGGACTACTACGAAATCGTCATTAAACTGTGCCCTCATTGCACTCACATTGGTAGGAGGAGCTAGGCTTTAGGTTTGGGCTGTTTACGCCTAGTATTTATTTTAATTTTTCCCATTCACGATAATCTACTGTTGACCACGTATCTGTCCTTAGCAGTGTTGTTGAAGCTTTTCTTTGTCAAAACAAGAAACTAAACAGACGTAAGGCCTCCTTTGATTCTTTGTACCGGAATGAGTTGTTCCATTAGCTGTATAAGATGGAAATATCAGTGTTCTTGTAGTATGTAATGGAGAAAGTAGCATATGCGAAAAGATTTCATTCGGGATTAGGAGTCAAATTTATTTGCATATTTCGTGGAATATGCAGTAGAATAGAGCCGAATTACTGAAAGAGTACAAGTACATCCGTGTGTATCTAACAAAAAAACTAAATATGGAAAGGCATTTTAGCGAAAAGTTATCGAAGTCAAAAATGGCCACTAAATTAGCTTTTCAATAATGTTTCAGTAACAAATATACAGCTTGTAGTGCTTAGCTTAAAGTTTTTGCAAAGGTTTTAGATTCTAAAATCTTATACGCTGCGCAAATATGAGAATGAGATCATATCATGCAAAAAAAAAGTTGTCTTCGAACGAAAACGCCAGACAACATGGGTATGTTGGGGACAAGCTTTTTAACCCCATTTATTACGTAACTAAAACTGCAGATGGTACAATGATTAGTTGGTGCTTGCTAGAGGGTGTGCAATGGAGCTGTGTTTTGAGGATGAAAGAAGTTGGGGGCCCTAACTTTATTATTTGATTGAATGCACGATACTTTTTTAAAAGATTTAGCAGGCTCTCTCTCTGTATATCACTATTTGGAGAAAAATACTACTTTCGTGATGAACATAGATATCGACAGTGCTAAAATGCTTGAGTGGTAAACTCTTCAAATTAATTCAGCACTAACTAAATACCACATCGGGATAATCTACCTAGCAATTTCAGAGGGAGCGAGAAGATGTTTATCATATACATATTTGACTTGTCAATCGGTCAGTAGTCAATGAAATGTTAATAAATTTAAACCATCTTAACACTATTCCTACAAAATGTCCTTAGAGTCTTCGGAATAGAATAAAGGGCTTTCCAATACGAAATTCGAAAATCCGAACTTTGACAATTGATTGCGGCCATATTTTCGAAACTTTATCTGCCAAATTGGATGTCCTTAATTTATGTCATTTTCGTTTGGTAGTCCGATCCGGGATGCCAATCGAACAAGCAAACATCCCCGGGAAATTTGGGAAGACATTCTCATAGAAGTTATTTGGAAGCAATAGGTTTTTTAGAAAAACATTCTCTGTGATGTATTAACGATGCATTCAGAAGAAATCGCTGACTTATCCTTAAAGTTTAATCAAAAGAATTCCCTGTAATGAGTTTTTTATGTCTACGAAATTTGTTGGACATGTAGAATTTTTACTAACGCATATTATTATCTGTCGCGTACTTGGCGTAACCGGTTTGTTCCTGCATTCTATTATGTGTTATTTGTAAAGCGAAGTTGCTTGGCTGTTCATTGTGTTCTGAACATTTAAATATAAATAATCTAAAAGTTTTAAAAAATATTGGATAGTAAATATTTCCTGGTAAGTACTATTTATTACATACAGCTTTTTCTGGAAAACTGCCGAATAAATGGATTTTTTATTTATTTTCAGAAAAAATGTACTGGAAAATAATGAAATTGATCAAAATTCGCCAAGTATGTTTTGCCATCTCATTACTAAATAGCAATTACAACTCATTTTAGCTTTAATGCAGCCACCAAGTTACTGTGGCCTATTCCCCAGATGCCTCGCCACTTTTAGGTAAGTACCATTTTATAAAACTAAGTGCCATAAGTTGATTTCAAAATATGTTTTAATTTTTCTATAGATCCTGCCAAGGGAGAAGCAGCTGCCAATTTAGATACTATTTTCAATATTGTAAGTTTTTAAATTATATGAATTAAAAAAAAATATTATTAAATCGCTGTTTTATTTCTCTTGAATTGTATTCTAAGTTCATCCTCACAATACATTCTGGATTCATCCTTTGGATGCATTCTAGAAACATTCCGAGTCATGTGTTCTAGATATTTTAAAAACCAGTTTTCTATTGCTTCCGTCCGCGGGAAATTATAGGCGCAATTTAGGGGAATGCATTTTCTGCTTCCTAGGATTGCTTCAGAATGCATATCGGACGAATCTTTTTCCCGCTGGGTATTTCATTTGAATTTGAGGTGTATTTGTCGTTGTGTTTGTGTATATGTATTTCCAACCGCTTCACTGCCAATCTGATGACAAAGAAGGGCATGTAAGACAAATAGGATTAGTCATTGTAATATGTTAATATTACTTACTTAACGGGCTCCCGATCCGTGAAGAGTCCCTGCCTGAGATACGGCAGCCTTCCACCCTCTGAGATCCCGAGCACGCTGCTTCCGGTTGTCCAGACCAAGCGCTCCGGCATCCGCGATAGCTTGGTCTTTAAAACGGAGGTTCGGTCTTCCTTGCCGTCTCGAACCTGGGGGCTGGGATTCGAAGATCCTCTTGGCTGGAGCGTTGTTGTCCATTCGCTCGATGTGGCCGAGCCAATGTAGTCAACGAGTTTTAGCTTTTCGGACTACATCCACATCTTGGTACAGCTCATAGAGTTCGCGGTTGTATCTTCTCCTCCATTTGCCCTCCTCGCACACAGGACCAAATATCCGTCGAAGGATTTTTCTTTCAAAGGATCCCAGTATTGACTCTCCTTTCCTACTTATCGTCCAGCACTCGACGCCGTATAGCAGAACTGGCAGGAAAAGGGTTCTGTAGAGCATGCACTTTGTTCCTCGACTTAGGAGTTTTGAACCCACTTGTTTTGCCAAACCGAAGTAGCAGCGGCTTCCTAGGGTAATTCTTCGACGGATCTCCACTAAGATGTCATTTGTGGAGTTGATGTTTATATTACACCCAACATTATTTTATTATTTGTTTAGTTTAATTTGGTAATAACTTTTAGCTAATCTCGTCAAAATTAAAGAATTATAAAATGCATCAGCAAAAAATATGAAATTTATGGTGTGTGAATCTTTTAGTGCTTCTGGCTTTGATTCTGAATTCGAAGTCAGAAGCTAATTTCTCTTCTTTCCAGGAGAGGAACTGCCATTTTAGTACCAAACAAACAGTTTCAGAAAAGTCCGGAAATCTTCCGGATTACTAAACGAAAACGACATTAGTTTGTCAAATCAACATCGAGAACATGGAGAATAAATTGTTTTATGAAAGTCGGTCAACATTTCGGGCACTTCCCATTTCTGAATGTATGGGTTCGTCAACAAGCAAAATTGTCGAGTTTGGAACCATAAAAATTCACACAAGCGGCGTTGCAAGAAAAATGGTGATCAGAAATGTATTAGTAATTATTGATCCATATCTCTCCCAGTGTTTTCTAAAATTTTCGAAAAAGTTGTCAAAAGTAGGATCCTAGTTTATCTTAAAAACTGTTCGTTTTTTAGTTTAAATCAGTACGAGTTTCGAGCCGGAAAATATACTGAGGATGCACTATTAATCTATTGCTCCCTGGTTTAGGAAAGTTTGGTTATAAATAAATGTACTGCTGCCCCGTACTTGCAGAGGCGCACATTTGAATGATGTTATATTCCTTACATGATGACAAACATCGGGGTTCTTAATAAAGGATGTTTCTTTTAGAGGTTGGTTTATCGAATAGAAATAAAACTTAAATTTTGTTATCAAATCTGGCAACTCTAATGTCATTTATGATCTGTTTGGTTTGCCATTTCACAACAACAACAACAACGCTTGCAAATCGTGCAAATTTACTTCGAAAGTAATGTCTCCGTTCGCGAAGTTTAGCGCAAAATTTTGTTCAGTGATGAGGCTCATTTTGGGTTGAATGGCTACGTCAACACCCAAAATTGCCGCATTTGGAGTGAAGAGAATCCACATGAGACCCTTGGAACGCCATTACATTCACAAAAACTGACTGTTTGGTGTGCTCTATGGGCTGGTGGAGTCATTGGGCCATACTTCTTCCGAAATGATGCTGGAGAGTCAGTTACCATTTTGTTCCCGAATTGGATGGCATGAATGTGGTTCCAACAAGACGGCGCTACATGCCACACAGCGCACGTCACAATCGATTTATTGAAGGAAGCATTCGATGAGCGCATAATTTCGCGGAATGGACCTGTCAATTGGCCACCAAGATCGTGTGATTTGACAACAATGGATTATTTTCTTTGGGGTTATGTGAAGTCGTCCGCCTACGCCAACAAACCAGAAACTTTAGGGGACTTGGAAGCCAACATTCGTGGCGTTATTGCCCACATACAGCCCCTAATGCTTGAAAAAGTGGTTGAAAATTGGACCTCTAGACTTGTCTTTATTCGAACCAGCCGTGGCGGCCACATGCCCGAAATCCTATTTCAACGTTAATGGTATAAAATTATCCTTCCAATAAAGCCAAATTGATGGACATTAAAACGATTTTCTTGTGTTTTATTTCAACTCGAGGTTCTATACGTCTATTCAAATTAAGAGATAAGAAATACTTATGTCGACTGCAGATCGAAAAATCCATCTGCCATCTAGAAAAATAAAAGGACATTCGCATCTCCCGACCATTTACTACTCATAGTATCGTCTGCTTACTTCTGGTAACATTTTAAACTATTGGTCACTCCACTTGCTGGCAAGGCTATAGAAGACCCCGCGAATTTGTTGTTTGAAAACTGCTACATTGCCATCGAACAACCCCTATTGTTCGTTCATGGTGCTCAAAAATTAATTTACCTGTAGTAACTTCGTTGGGGTTGAACGTGTCTACCTCTAGCTTTGGCAGTGGCGCACCGTAGTCGCGCTTCGGCAGACAGTTGATGGTAGTTTGATGTAATGTATTAAAACTAAATAACATTGTCTATCAGAACTTTACACAACGGACCAATTAATTCATTGTAAAGCAGTAAATTAAATTCAAATTACCATCTCGTTTTAACAAAAACGTATCCAACACATACAAAATGTTGACGCCCCACGTTTCCTAATAATAGTGTTCATTTTTTGTTTTTTAATTAACATGATTTGGAAAAAGGAAAGAACGATGAGAATATAATGTTTTTGAATTTCGCATTCCCAAAAGAGTTTCTGCAGAAATTTGATTACTGAGAAGGGTTCATTCTCGATCTCCGTGAATGGTAATCATTTTGGGGCAAAACAGAAGATTAAAGCAGTACAGCTCATTGAGATATGCATTGAGAAATTTTGTCTTCTCCGGAATTTGGTAATAATGAATTGTTAATGGTTTGGAATTTCGCATTATGCAAAGAAGATTTGCAAATCTCGGATTCAATCGATGCAGATAGAGTTATATTCGTTAATTCATTTATTCAAATAATTCAGTGTTGTTAAGAACATAAGCAGGCAGACGTCTCCACATCGAAGATGCTTTTAAAAATAATTAAATTAAAACTGACTTGTCCAAATAGTCAACTGCGAGAGCCTTTAGCGTCGTACAGTGGCCCGTTTATGCAAAACTGCTTGAGGAATTCATTTTTCGGTGGGTTAGAGCCATCGCAGCGTTGCCAAAAAGTGCCCGATAGAACCATTTGACCTTTCGTTTTGCGTTTTGGACCTTAGCCCTCAAAACCATGAAATTCTACTAGATATGTTTTTGCCTCTTATAAAGCCTAATTTTGACAAAATATTAAGGTTTTCTTACGAAACATGTACAATGTTGCATTAGACATGTTTTTTTGTGAAGGCGTTCGGTTTGTTGAATGCTGTCCGTCTAAAATGAGGTTCAAACAAGACGACTGAGCCGGACGGTCTACTCGCCTAACTATTTAAGACAACAAGAGATGACTCGAAAAGCCCATACACCAACTTATTTCTAAGATTTTATCGGAAGAATGTATGTCTGATTAATGGAACCTAGCATCGTTTGTCCGTTTCACAAGAGTTATCAGTCTTTTTAACATCGCATATAAGATTTTGTCTGCCGTATTGAGCGAGCGCCATTTGTAAAAGACCTAACACACCTGACCCGATCCTATCAGGAGGGTTTAAGGCCCGGTAAGTCCACAATTGACCAAATATTTATGCAACTGAAGAACCTGAAGAAAACCCTAAAAGTTCAGATCGATTTTAAAGCCAGATATGACGGCATAGTAAGGGACTTTGTCTACCTCTTCACTGTTATAACATCTGTAAACGACATCTGTTCAGAAATCAATCAAAAATAACGGTTGCCAATCGCTGTTCCTTTTTTATGCTGAGAAGGTAACTATGTAGTCACCAGCACAACTATGGAAACTCCCAGTGCTGCTCTATGAACCCAAAGTTCATTCTTTCTGAAGCGGATGAAGATATTCTTGGCCGTTTTGAGAGAATTTCTTTGTATTCGTAAGATGTTTGGTCCCGAATGCATTGACGTGTTCTGGAGGAGACGATTCAAAGATTAACTCTATGAGCTTTACAGCGACATTGACCAGGTCAAATGTGCGCCTTGCGCGTTAGAGATGACTGAAACATTTATACCGAATGAAAGTCAAAGCTCCAGCCGGAGGGACAACGAAGAAGGAA
This sequence comes from Ferdinandea cuprea, assembly GCA_963576555.1. Classification (NCBI taxonomy): domain Eukaryota; kingdom Metazoa; phylum Arthropoda; class Insecta; order Diptera; family Syrphidae; genus Ferdinandea; species Ferdinandea cuprea. The sequence goes on along the minus strand of OY754960.1, from coordinate 22,263,557 downwards.
AAAGCCTCGCCTCAAGTGGCACGCACAAGTGGACGGGACCTCAATAAACTTTAGTTGCGCAACTGGAAGATGTTAGCCAAAGACCAAGCTTATTGGAGAGGCTAAAGATGAAACATTAGAATGAGATTCTCATTTAAGACTTGAACGAGCGATCGAACCGTTGTATAAGGAAAAAATCTTTAAAATGGATATGCAGTGTCGGACATAATTGTAGCACCAAATAAGTTTTAGTATTTTATATTTATAATTTTATGAGCATATGCACTGAAGGGTATTTCAGTAGTATGTGATCTCCAAATATATCTACGTCATCAAGGCAGGTTATTCACAAAAAAACAAAAGCTACAGAGGAGAAAAGTACTGAAGAGCTCAGATCCTCTGTCTTATTTGGTCTAACACTATACCTATTCCTATCCAAAATATCGAACCAAAAATTTAGTGCTTGTTTCCGGGAAGTTCATCAGGAAAGTTTAACTGACTAAGCAGATAATCAGGGATAACAATAAAAACCAAATTTCTTGAGACGCTTTCCTGCTGCATGCAAATAATTTATAAGAGTACTCTTCGGTGACGTTTAAGGAATATCCTTTCCTCAGACCTTTCGGGTCCACATTCGGGACACCATTTAACCAGTTTCCACGGTTCTATATTTGTACCTTGAACAGACTATCAAAACAATATTCCCTAACCATAGTGTCCGGGATTGTACTGATCATATCTGTTTTCGGAAGATATAGAGAGTAGAGTATTTTTATATGTCCCGCGAGATCATTTTGCTCAAACTTGTATTCTAGTTGCAGTTTTAGTGCAGCTGTCTTTCTAATAAAGATGTGTAGCGGCGACAGCCCAACAATAGCTTCAAGTGCTGCAGTGGGCAGATGCATCTGTAATATTTAGACAGGCAATTATTTGAAGCTTCTGTAGCTTCGTTGCCGTTGTCACCACGACATTAAACTAGTATCATTTTTGGACTAAAACCCCAAGTTCTGCCGTGAAGTCTACTGGCCCACATGGCTCTGGAAAGTTAAGTCGTTTATCAAGGATTACTCCTAAATATTTAACCTCACTAGAGGACACTACGGAAGTAGCTCTAATAGAAATATGATTTCGATTGACAAGCCTTTTCTTTGTGAAAGGTACCGTTCTAGGTTTTGGAAGGGTTGAGGGATAGTCCTTCAGTGTTGCACCATTCTATAAGCTAAGTGAGTCATATCCAGTATTTTCGAAAGCGCCCAATAGTGACGAGATAGTGAAGAGTACCTTCCGCGAATTTGCCTTCTCTGACATGAGTGCAGAGTCGTAAGATATGTCTAATCTTCCTCTAATATATACATCGATGAGTCGTTCAATTGTTTTCAGAACAACGGATATTAGACTTATATGTCTATACGATTAAGCCAGTTAACTGAGTCTATTACCTTGCTTGGGTATAAATATTACTTTAATATGTCTCCAAGTCAGCGGTATATAGCCCCAGTTGTAGCAAGTTCCAAATAAAGCAATAATTTGCAGTAGGATGAGATCAATTACCTTAATTCTGTAAGAGAGCAGGAAAGTGATTGTCTCCTCCGGAGCTAGGAAAATCCTTCAATGAATCACGATGTTTTTTATATAATCCTTGTACCCTGCATAAAATCTATGCATTATTTACCAACGCCAAACACTCACTGGTTATTATAGCCGTGCAATTTATCTTCATGGTTTATTACTTCAGCTTGATATAACCCTATGATTTATCACGGGTTTTCAATTTACAATTTTTATGTTAACTGTTTAAAAACCGACTGGCCATGGCCACTTTTTGGGAATTTAAACATCCTAGTTTTTAAATTCCACAGTTCAAGAGCGATTTATAAAGTGGGCGCATGCACCTACCAAGAGCGGATCAATGAAATCGCGTGAGCAGTAGCTGGCGCCTGCGGAAAATAGCTCAAGTCCTTTAATTCTACGTAACGACGCTCGACTCATTGGAAATTGTAATTTGAGTCTTCTTCGCACTACCATGAAGAGCAAGGTAAACTAAAAATAAATAAATATCAGGCGTAAACGGCCCATGCAGAACCTAAAGCTTTTGTGAACCATTTTTTTTTTCTTGCACGAATAGAAGGGACCAACAGTTTAATGCCGCTTACCATATGATTTTTTACTCCTGGATGTTTGTCAGATGTTCGCAAGAGTTCGAGCATCGATGTGGTACGGTCCGGGATTTAAGCCTGCGATCCTTCGCTTAGTAGTCCAACGCACTGAAGCCACTGCACCGACAGTTACAATTATTTCTTACAAAAATGTAGGACTCTTTTCCATTTTTAGTAAGAAAAAATTGCACATATGAAAGTTAACTTATTTCTCATTTGGTGTAAAGTTATATCTTTGACCTATTTTTTGCACCAAAATCAATTTTTTTTCTAAATTGTCCGACTTCTATGAAGATTTCAATAGAAATGGTATTAGCTGGTATGTCGCAAGGTTACAAGTTCTATTCGCTCGGACGCAAGATGTTATTGGACGAAGATTACCTTGAGATCGGGCGTATATTGTGTTTTGAATGTTGCCTTCTGATTGATTATGGGGAAGAGGCACCTCTCGATGTTGATAGCTTGGGTCCGACATAAAAAATATACATATGTGTTTTTTTTTTTGTTTGCAGCTGCCTTTCGGTTGCCCGTGTTGAATTTTGAATTCCTCAACGCATGCTACAACATATTCTACATAAAGGGTAATTTTTGAAGAGTTAAGTTTTTCAGGTTGGCAGCACTGGTTAGTAATGGCGTCCAAACGTCATCTGTCAAAGTGAAAAAGTTTTTCGGATACTCTACCATTAAATCACGAATAGACTTCCAAACGAGCAACGATTTCAAATTATTGAAATTTTTTATCAAAATTCGTGCTCTGTGAAAAATGTGCATCATGAAAATCCGTGTTCAAATTGTGTTCAGCAATGAGGCTCATTTCGTGCTCAACGGATACATAAATAAGCAAAACATCAACAAACCTAAGCGGTTCATCACCCTAGCATCAAGAGTGATGAACAGCCACATGCCAAACAAGAATTATTGATGCATCTCGAAAAAACGTCAATTTGGTGTGGGCTATAGTTTGGTGGCATCATCGGCCCAAAGACGACCGCGAAAGAAACGCTACCGTCAACAGCGAACGATATCGAGCCATGATACGGGACTTTTTGGCCCCAGTTGTCTTAGTTGAACTTGGTTGACATGTGGTTTCATCAAGATGGTGCCACATGCCACACAGCTCGTGAAACAATGGAAATGTTGAAGGATGAATTCGGTTTTATTAGATTTTGAAAAAATTACCCTTTAGGTAGGTTTTGGTAGGTACCAAGGTCCGTTAATCATTACTTCGACTGGACGTGATTTTGCCTTAGTGAAGTTGTTGTCGGTTGTCAAACAATAAGAGAGTATCCATGGTGCGTATGCACTATAAATGACATTTGCTCGATGGGTTCACATTTTGATCAGTTAGATAATATAGTTCTTTCCATCAAATTTATTATAAAGTCCTTTAAACTGCTTGAAACTTTGAAACTATTCCATTCCCGTATCCATGCTATAGAATAAGCTAAATATTTCATTCGAAAAACTCACTATTTCACTACTAATGGACTTTTTGTTCATCCTTACGTCTGCTGCATACATATCAATATGAAGTTAAGGAGTTGAAAACTAAAGTTGTTCTCCTATAGAACCCAACCATTTCTATGCATTCGTAGAATCCCAGTGAATTTAATTAGCAAACAAATTTCAGGCCAAACGCAGGACTTGTGCAACTACAAGCATTTTAATTATGAATTTTCCAAAGCGCTTCCACTGTGCGTCACCGTCCACGTTCGCGCGTAAAAATTGCGCAAATTCCTGTCCGGAAGTTGTGAATGAAAAATAACAACCATCAATTAGCCAAAAGGATGAAGGAAGTTTTCGCTTTGCAAGTTCTCACTCACTCACAAAGCTTCTCATGCGTATTTCATATTTTCGTCGTCACTGGCGAGAGAAAGTCATCGCGCTCGACTCGTTCGTTCGAAGATGGTGCTCTGCTCCTCCGAAGACAAGGGTTTCTGTGCAAACGTCTAGGTAACGATGATGTGAATCTATCAAATCTGACAGCTTACATCTTGTTAAGACAATCACACCTGTCTCATGGGCATTAATCTGGATTTGGAATTTTCAGGATGCAGAGTATCTATACCACACCAGGCTGATGGTTGTTTCTTGGTCATGAAACAGCATCCCATGAACGACAAGGATTGGTAGATATTCAAATTTTTGTCAGACAACATGCTATGTTGAAGTCAGCCTTTTGGGATAACCGTCATCACATATCACTTCGTCATCTTGCTCCTCCTGTGGTGGTATACCTATACATCAGGGAAGAAAACACACATGCGTTTTTGTTTATACTTGCCAGTTGCCATTGCCACTGCCATTGCCACACATATAGTCGGCAGTCCCTTTAGAGAAATGAGAAGTATTTTGTTGTGTGTTACTATGGTATCTGTGCTCTCGGGTTCTGGAATTGAGGACGACGATATGGGTACGCTTATGATTGAAACGTTATGAAACCGACGCGACGCGACGACTGAAGGGTATGGAGCCATGATTTCATTAACTTATATGTGTATGTGCACTGGGGCTTTATAATGAAAATAAATTGGGAAGTCTTGGTAGAGATAATATACGCAGGGGCGGAAGGGACGAGTAGTAGCACGGAATGTTTGGTTATGGGAAGCATTTCGGAGAAGAAAGATTCAGTTTAAAGTATGACAAATTGAAAGTCATTTCTGGTAAGAGAGGAATCTTTTGGCATTACCTAGAATTCGTTATAAGTATTTCATTTGGGTTTGTTGCCTCATCCTGTTTTTCGGTAATGAATGTGCATAAAGAATTTATGTGTCAAAGCTATAATTTAGGCAGCACCTGTGCCACCTTTCCGTACGTCGACATGGTATTTAGTATATTACCTGCTCGGAAAGTCTTGTAGGTATTTTTAAGGAATTCTTGACCAGAACGTTTTCTTCGTTTTATCGAGATGGGCAAAAGGACTGGGGAGTGCCTTTTAGCAAGACACTTTAGATGCGATTGCAATGCTCTGTGAAAAATCGATTGAATGCATCTTCTGCTGTCTTGTGGTAATGATTGCCAGAAGGGGGAATATCAAAAATAAAAACATTCATTAAGTTCCTGTAAGCTAATTTTTGACAATCAAACTCATCGAATGTACAGTATTGTGCAAAACCTAAGCAACTTTTCCTACTCTCATGTAAAAAGTTGTCTCCCACTTTTAAAACTACTTCCCGGTAAACTGTAAATATATTTATTTACATATTTGCATGTGTCCTCAAAATCACCCAAACAAAGTTTTTAATTTTCATTTATTAACAGTAATTAAAAAAAATAAATCAAAATCAGTTCAAACCTAAGCAACTCTTTTAATATTTTGTATAATTTCCGTCATATTTTATGACTTCAGCACATCTACGAGGCATCGACTCAATTAAATTAGAAATAATAGCTGCTGGTATGTTTTCCCTCTGTATTTTCAATAAATTTATCAACTCCATTTGGTTTTTGCACCAAATTGGTTTTACACCCGGCGACTGTGCAGGCCAATCAAGAACTTCAATCCGATGGTCTGTCAGCCACTCCTTGACCATTTTTGAAGTATGCTTCGGGTCGTTGTCATGTAGGAATACCCAAGAAAGTGGAATATTCCATTCGGCATACGGCAGCATCACATTTTCCAAAATATCCTTGCAAACAAAACGATCCATTATGCCCCCTATTTCATGAAAAGGACCAACACCATAACCAGAAAAGCATGTCCATATCATAACACTTCCACCCCCATGCTTCAGTGTACTTTTACAGAAGCGTGGATTAAGTCTTTGCTTGGGCGTACGCCTAACGTATTGTATGCCATCAGCATTCCACAGGTTAAATTTACATTCATCACTGAATAACAGACTTTTTCACTTGCCGACTGACCAATTAATATATTTTTTAGCAAAATTCAACCTATAAAGTGTTTTAAAGAAAAGATTTTTTCAATTCAAAAAACAATTTTATCAATAACCCTTTTCTGTACATGCTTCTTCGTAAGCATAGGTTTCTTCAACACTGAATAACTTTTAAGATCAGCTTCAAGAGCCCGTCTACGAACCGTACTGGAGTCAACGTTCAAATTCAAAGTCGACAATATTTGATTTGATTAATCTTGTTATTTTCCTATCCTCCCGAACAGTTGTTTAACGTGGCCTTCCTCCTACATTATTATTTTCTAAGCTACCGGTAGCTTTATATTTTTTAATCAAACGTGAAACTATAGATTTATTTATTCCGAATATTTTTGCAATTTTTGACTGTGATACACTTTGTTTATGCAGGTTAATTATTTTTAATTTGAAGGTTTTATCATATTTAGTGCGCTCTATCGCAATCTCTACCCACAATTGAGCAAAATTAACACATTGCGTCATGGAAAAACCCACTTTAAAAATGCCGTTAAATTTGTGGTAATAACAAGAACTGTTTTAGCAAACTCGAAGTTGCTTAGGTTTTGCACAATACTGTATGTTAACAAATTGAGGAGTGTGTGAACGTCATGGTGTTGCGTTAAAAAACGCCACAAAAATTTGTTTCCCCTCCAACCCTTCCACTCCCATACCCAATCCACTTTTGCGCCCTATCCTCTCATTTTTATTTCCGTCATCCTGCTGGGAGAATGGTTAACTGGCCGCCTCTGATTGACCTTTAATCCCAATCAAGCTGGCTCGTTTCCATGAGACCCGGAGGATGACAAAAGCAGGTATGGAGCCCAACGGCGTGTTGGCATCTCGACAACGATGGGTGGGGGAGGACGATCCCTTAGCACACCCCAACGTGATTACAAACGGGTCGGGATGAAGACCCCGTTAGAGCCAGACAGACTGTTTGCCTATACAACGATGGGTGGGGGAAGATGAGAAATAATGATCTCTCCCCCAACGAAACAAATCGATCTGGCAGATGGCCCACACATTAACTTCAACAACATTCACCAACCACTCACATAAGAAAACCTAACGAAGACTTCCATGGCCAAGAGCCCAACAATTAAACATGTATGTAAGAAATAGCACGCTATACAGATTCCCCTTCCCCCAAATCTGCGCGAAAGTCCGCCGGGTTAGAATAGTTTTTCGGTCACAGACTCCTGGGGTTGTACTAAATTGGGACACCAGCAAATATTGTCCCAAAACTAAAATCCGTCTTCGTTTCTTCTTTCTTTTTCATTTTTGGTTTACTTCGGTATTGTTTTGCTATTAACTTTTATTCGTTGGGGACATTTTCGCGTTTCAAACATTTCTCGATTCTTTCAACCTTTTATCTTGTCGAATTGTTTAAGTGTTTGTGAACACGTCCTCTTGGGGAAACTTGTGTGAATGTGGTCATCGATTCGCTCAGCCCCAGAGTTGCAGCGAATTCGAAAGAGAGTATGAGACGGAGGCGGTGGCACACTCCAGTAAAGTGACAGAGTGCATGCTAGAAAAAGCCGCCGTGGATTCCGTAATTGCTGAATGTGGGGGTATGAAAGAGAGAGTGAATGGTCCATCACGGACAAAGAAACCTGGAAGTGGACAAACCGACACTTCTTGGTTGACCATCAAAGGTTGTAGTAGTTTTGGACAGAATCGAGGAAGTTTTTTTTTAAATATAGTTTTGCGGACTGCGCTTGTTTGATTTTATATATATATTTTTATCTGGGATTTCTGATCGAGATCAGAATCCCACACAAAAAAAAAGAGGAGAAAAAGAAAGAAGACGGCCGACAAAGGATATAGCGGCAGGACAGGCAGCTGATTCCCAGGGGTACAATTATCAGGATTCATAGAGGAGCAATTTCTCAAATTTTAATTCTCGCGTTTTATTTTCTTTTTGCGCGTTTAAACTCGGTTAATTTTTTTTTCTAACCCACCCCGAAATAAAGTGCAACAATGGGCTGGAATAGCATAAAGTTGTGCTACTGTAGCCGTGATCTCGGTCATATCCTTTGCAGGTAGCTCTCAGTTAAAAACGTCGATATAAAGCACGTGATTGTCAGGTAAGACAAAGTGCTTTCTTAACCCTGGAAGCGCGTATACTCAAAACAACCTATTTAGGTGTTTTAGGGAGATTTACCCCCAACGAATTTTATTTGCTTCTACCACAAAAGCTTGATATTTAATTGATCTAATATATTATCTAAAAAAAACTGAGTCTAAATTGATTTAAATAGCAATATTTACAATTACAAAAAAATTGAAAAATTCGTGCCGCGAACTGTCACGCTCTATTCACAATCCACATTATACAGACGCTATCCACAAATCCGCGAATGAAAAATTCGTTCGAACATAACCTTTAAATTGACACATCTTGCTGCTAACATATTCAAATCAGATTCGCGGGTACCTGCGACCAAAAAAAGTCCTCGTGTGAAAGAAATGTCAGAATTTACGAATATTCGCCGGTTCGCTCTCATGTGAATAATCCTTTAGCAAATGTTTTTTTTTTAACCACCATCTGCTTCAACTACTATCTCTAACACAAAATAGAGATCTGCTAAATTTATTTTTTTTTGGTTTCTACTATCCGATGGAGCGCTCAGACACAACAGCTCAGTCCATTGTACTACCATTCAGACACCTTACATTAATGTAATTAGTCTTCCCATCTGTCAAAGAAAGATGCGAAGGACCTTCAGTGAAGACGAGCTTAAATATTCGGCACGCACCACGTCAGTCCCGAAAATTCGCCGCCTCCCTCAAACCTGATGCGAGCATAGGCCGGACAATTGCAGAGAAAGTGTTCTGCTGCGTCATCCTCCTCACCGCAAGCAGGACAGGTGGTGGTGTCGATTAAGCCCAACATAAGCTTGGTGTCCCGAAAGGACGCCTACAAGTAGCCTACAGTCGATTCTCAGAAGAGATAGAAGAAAAGATGCAGACTTTTTGCAAATGTCTGGCGCAACAGTTTGGTCTGTCTACATCGACCGCAAACGCGCCACCGAGAAACCCAATGGAATCAATGGAAGACATGACTAAAGATGTAGGCAGATCCAACACAAGTTCGGGTCCTGGGAAAACTTCTTCTAAACCTTGCCTAGCAAGCTCATACGAGATCTGTGTGGCCTGGGACACAGATATGATTCATTGCGTTCAGGCCTTCCCACCAAATTCAGAGAAACTTTGAGGTTTCTAACTTGGACGAGGTAAGAGGGTTTAGCAGCGCTTTAAATATAGCTTGGCTGTCACTGAAAATGCAAATGCCTCTAGCCCTCCACCTGTTGTTCACAATATAGCGCATAGCTATTAGGATGGCAAAAACCACCGCTTAATACCTATTTTACGTACAAGAACAAATCTAACGGCAACTGAAAATGAAATTGGAACTGAAATTTAACCGATTTCAATAGAAAGAAGCACGTATATACATATGTGATTCTAAGTTAATTTCCATAAAAACCGTTGCTTATATAAGTAAACTTGCCAACAAAGTGTTTCCATTGCAGAACCCGTATACAAACGCTATTGCCGCGAATTCAAGTTAATACATTTTAATGGAGATCAACTTATCAATCGGCTGTTCACTTACAGAGCAAAATGTCGATTGTAGATCAGTTGAAACAAAATTGCACGGCAAGACTGTGGTCAAAATTAATTATTCTTTGTTACGTTCTTTTCTTTTTTCCACTTCGACAATTAACTTCGACAAGTTAACTTCATTGCTCAGAAGTAATTTAGTTTAGTGTTCTAACTTAATTTCGTTTGACGAAAAATTGTTTTTAACTAACAATCAAAAGGTCCAATCTGCAAATCTGCTTATGAAATGAGAACGATTTGTTCGGGAAAAAACATGAAAGTGGGCAAAAAACGGCAACAACAGCAGTAGATCGAGATCAATTTTAAGATGTGCTTCCAATTCTTGTGACTGTGCGGCAAGAACAAAGCAGAACCCCGGTTTTAGTGCAAGCGTTTCAAGAGCCCTGAAAGTAATCAATAGAGCCAATCATCCAAAACGAAGGAAACTTCAAAAGAAATTACCACTTAACAAACAGCAGAAAGGTATTCGTAAGGTTATTTTGATGACCCTGATGGGTTGTAAACTGTGTTTTATTTTTAAGTATACAACTTTCAAATGGAATAAAACCAATATGATTTTCAAATTGACAAGAAATAAACTTTTTTTCGAATTATAATCTTCTGGGATTGTAATTTAAAAATGGATCGGCCGTAGGTTCAATTTTCGATGACATTTTCAAACATTTGTGGCCGTATATCGGCAATAACGCGGCGAATGTTGTCGTCCAAGTGGCAATCGTTTCGGTCTTATTAGCATTTACTAGCGACCTCACATATCCCCACAGAAAGTGGCTTTAAATCACACAATCAATCAAATCAACGTGATACTATGCGGTTACCAAACGTTTCTTTCAATAAATCAATTTTGGCATAAGCGGTGTGCAATAATGCGCAGTCTTATTGAAACCACAGCTATTGCACATCATGGTTGTTCAATTGATGAACGAAAAAATCAGTAATCATGGCTTTATAGCGGTCACCATTGACTGTGACTTTCTGGCCAGCATCGATTTTAAAGAAGTACGGACCAATTATTCCACCAACCCATAAAGCACACCAAACAGTCAGTTTTTGTGGATGTAACGGTGTCTCAACATACACTTGAGGATTATCCTCTCTCCAAATACGGCAGTTTTGTTTATTGACGTATCCATTCAACCCACTTTTGGTTCATCGCTAAACAAAATTCGCTTATGAAAATTGGGAATAACGGCAATCTTGCTTTGGGCCCATTCACCGAATCTACGCCTTGCGAGGTGATCCTGTAGTATCAATTCTTGCACTAGTTGGATTTTGAAAGCACATAACGATAGCCATTAACTATAACGGCCACTCCTTGCTCATTTTCGAAGAAAAATGGCCCAATTATGCCTCTCGACCAAAATCCGCACCAAACAGTGACTCGTTTTGGGTATGTCGGCTTTTCAATGTATGCGTGCGGGTTTTCTGTGCCCCAAATGCGACAATTTTGCTTGTTTACATACCCGCCAAGATCAAAATGAGCTTTGTCTGAAAAGATGATTTTTTTGGCAAAATCGGAATCTTCTCTAATTCAATCGCAGGCCCACTTAGCGAAGCGAAAACGCATTGGATGGTCAGTTGGTTTCAACTCCTGAACCAGTTGGACTTTGAATGGCGTCATACCAAGGTCTTTATGCAAAATTCGTCTCAAGGATGTCTCCGACATGGTCAATTATTGAGAACAACGGTGAATTGATGTTGATGGCGCTTCATGCACACTTTCTGCCACAGCAGCAATTTTCTCGGGTGTACGCACTGTTTTTGGCTTTTCACGCTTTGGTTTATCGATGGGGATGCCAGTTTCGTTCACTTTTTTCACAAGATAAAGAACATACGAAACTGACGGTGCTTCTCTTCTTCCAAAATCCGTACGCAATTTTCCCACACATTCTGCAACATTACCATGATTTTCAAAGTAATGTCGCAATATTTCCCAGCGTTGTTCAAGCGTATACACAACCATATTCGTTCAGCGGAAGGATAAAACTTATTATCTGTCAAATCAGACATGAGCTAAGTGTTACCATTCGCGAAATAAGCACTAGTTGAAAAGAAAACGTTAGATGGCGGACCCTTTATGTTGCTTCGTTACAGCTAATCATCTTTACTCTTAACTCATTGATACTTTTTAACATTCTCGTAAACATTAAAGTTATTGCGATCGTGCGGAAATTTCGAACTCAAACTGAGTACGAGGGATGATATTACGATTATAGAGAAGTTCAAAAAAGTGGGTCCGCCAATGCCGTCCGTCGGTCTGTCTGTCTGTCTGTACGGGCGTCGTATGGCGAAACGGTTCGACGGATTTGCTTCAAAGTTCGTATATAAGGTTCTTGGGGTTACATCTCGTGGCATCTTTTCATATTTTGCTTTATCTTTTGAAATAACGGTACCTGCCATACAAATTTTTTTGTGAAAACCAATTATGACTATTTTTCTCGAAAGTGGTTCCAAAGATTTCGGACTTTTTTTTGTACTAAGGATGTTTGGGATGGGGTCAAAAATTCTCTATACTGAGTTTTTGGAAAAAAAATTACCAAACCGTAATTTTTTGCGAGACGCAATGATGACTCATGGAGTACGTGTGGATTGCTGCCTGACAAATACCGCATATTTTGATTATTAACGAAATGAGCCTCATCGCTGAAGATGATTTTTCGATGAAAGTCCGAATCACTTTCAAGTTGTTGCTCAGCCCAATTCACGAACATACGACGCTTCTGGTGGTCAAGCGGCTTCAGTTCTTGTGTCAATTTAATCTTGTAAGGATGTAGGCCAAGATCTTTTCGCAAAATTCGCAACAACGACGTCACAGAGATGACCATCGCTTGAGAACGACTTGTGAGAGACACATTTGGGCTTTCTTCAACTGAAGCCTCAGCGGCAGCAATATTCTCGACACTACAGTCACTGTGAGACACTTGGTCTCACTGGCACGGGAACATTTTGTACTGTGCCTGTGGATTCAAATTTTTCTACTAGACGCTCAACTGTTGATCTGCTAGGACGATTATGACGACCGTAAATTGGACGTAGCGCTCTTAACGTTGAGGCCACTGACTCCGAATTTCGGTAGTAAATTTTAATAATTTCGACTCGTTGTTTGCTCGTATATATTTCCATCAATGGCAAACCTTACTGAAGAGAAATGTCCCCGTCACTCTACTTTTGTAGCGTCCCTGTTGAAAAACCCTGTATTAAGAGTTTCTTTAACGCTGTAGTTTTTTCCTGCAATAATTATTCTAAATCTGCGAATCTTACACCAATCATGTCCACATTTATACCCTGAAACCATTTTCCATTGACGTTAAATTCCCATTTATAATATCTCGAAAACTAACAAAGGGAACTTATAAAAAAGTTAAATAATTAAATAATTTTTCGTATAAAGATTTTCTTAAATTTAAATTAAATTCGTTTTCTCACAAACGGCTCCAACGATTTTGATATTTTTTTGTATTTCGAACAATTATGTTAAAAGTGTCCAATGTGCGAAATTACATCAAAATTGTTTTTGGGAAAATCAAATTTTTTAAAACCTAAAAAGTGATTTAAATAAATTTCTCACCATTAATTTTCGATTCATTTTGCGACTCAAAAACGTATCTCATGTATCGAGAAAGTTTCGTATGACCCAGTCGTGCACTTTATTTAGAGTAAACCTGGTGCAAATACGTTCCATAGTTAATTGAATTAATTGCTCTGATGGACGATTTTGTAGACCGTAAAATGAACGGATATTTGTTAACTTAACTTATATTTCTATTTGGACTTGGAAAGACGTTACTTTTCTTTGTCCTACTTGAATTTGAGATACAAGTTCAGCGTTAATAAATAATGGTGTTTTTCTTTTGAACGTTTTTATCGGACTCCATTTTTCACCCGGGAGTCGTTTTTTGGACACTTTCTGAAATTTTTCAGAGGTAACACTTTAGGCAAGACAGAAATGTGTTTTGGCTCTTCAACAACTTGTTCTCTTTGTTTTATTATAAGCTTTGTGGTTTTATTTTCTTCTATATTTTTTGGGTAAACAGTGTCTATGACGCACCGTCACTGTATAAGATCATAAAATTGACGCATTAGACAGCAGTACCAATTTGTGGTTTGCATTCTCCTTCCTAACAGCTCTGGACATACATAGCACACCTAGAAACTTGATAATTAAAAAAAAGAAGCCATAATTTGATTAGCTACCGATTTATTAAAATAACTACATACATATATGTATTAGAATGGTTGAATGGAACACTCTTGTTATCTTACCATTCGCGAGTGCTTGCAAAATTTATTAAATTTTAATGAATGTGATATTGCAAATATCAACAACACATCTCCTTGCGCCTGCCTCTACTTATCTCTTCGCTGCAGCACAAATTAATCAGTTTATATACGAATTCTTTTAGAAGAGAGGCCAGCCAACACCCACCGCACCTGGGTGCCGCCGCCATTGCGCCCGACCATTCACATTCTGTGCATCCAACCAGAATTCAACCTTCTCACGTCATAATATAATTCGAGTAGGTACACGGTATAAACCACATGAAAATAATTTTTTCGGTCTATCGAACACGACAAACATAACTTTTTCATTATTTTCGCTCCCCCTGCCGCGGAGCCGAAAATATGGAACGATTCTGCACACACTAGATACCTAGCCGTGGATGGGATGAATCAAAACATGATTTCCACTTCCCGCTTCAGTTATTCAGTTTTTGATTTTTGTTTTGTTTTTCAACTGCAAAAATGGCGAACACATCAGCATCACACAAGGCGAAAACAACATGCGATGGGTATAAAAATAGTGTAGAAGAGGACCGTCGCGTAAAATGCACAACACAAATTCGTCCTGCAGTTTGGGTCTGTTTAAAAACGAGGCTTACACTTTTCTTGTTAGCAAATGACTATCACTTTTGAGGAGGAATTAAAGTGAGTTTTTTTTGAATGAGTAAGTATGGATCGAAGCGTTATCAGATATGCCGTAATCGGTGTAGGATATTATAACACCCGAGCGGAAAAGTGCCCTTGCCATCGTAGCTTTAAATTGATATACTCCTAGTAGACCCAGACACCGCAGTCTTCCATCCTCTGCGAATCAGTACATACTGCTTCCTGTTATCCAGACCAAGCACTCTGTCATCCGTCTTTAACGCGGATATATTTGGTCTTTCTTGTCGTCTCGAAGCTGGTGGCAAGGATTCGAATATCGTCTTAGCTAGGGCAGGGCATTATTGTTTATTCGCTTGATGTGGCCGTACCAATGTAGTCGGGTTGTTTTGGCTTTTTGGAACAGCTCATAGTATTCACGGTTATATTTTCTCCTTTATTTCCCCCGTCTCGCACACAAGACCCTATATCCGTCAATAAAATTGACCTCCAAGTTAGCGCTTTTGAACCTATTCCCTTCGCTTACACGAATAAGCAGCGGTTTTCTAGGATACTTCTTCGGCGTATCTCCCCTAAGTTGTCATTCGTGGAGTTGATGTTTCCACTGATGAGCGGATGAACTCCTTAAATATTTAGAATAGTGAAATTTTGTCCCAATCCGTGGACAGTTGCTTACTCATTTCAGGACACCAAATTACTTTACCTGTTCTCCAAAAGTCGTGAAAGCCTCTATCGTGGCACACTGGGAGCGACTTGAGATTCGTTGGACTTTTCCAGGACTTACAACGAAGCAATTACAAGCCTAGACACCCTTGTACCTACTGCTGCTTCCAGGGAATCAAAGAGGGCGCATTAAATTAAAAGTGACAACCCTGTTTCGAATACACCTTCAATCTATATATTGTCAAATTTTTTTTTTTTCGATCTGCCATGCATGTAATGTATGTCATGTATCTGCGAGTACATTGACGACAATAAGGTAGCAGGCAGGCGACAGTGGCAACCTCGGGCCTTTTGGGTTGGGCAATTTGGTTTTGTATTTTGCTCGTGGACCATATGATGTTGTTGCAGTGTTGTTTTCATTAAAGCCATACTTGCCGCTGTGTTGGTTTGTGTAAAATGAAGAACTTATTCGGGCGGATGATGGAAATTCAGTTCATGTCACAAATCGCTGATATTGTGTCAAATGGAAGAGAAGAGAATCACGGAATCATACTTTCAGATTGAGTTTCATTATTGGAATTTATGTTTTATATTTTATTTATTACAGAGGCAATTGAAGTTTGATCAATAAAAATTTAAAGCATACGAATAAAATATTAGGCAACATTGTTTGCTTTAATTTACATTTTGTTTTTTTTTTTTGCCAACTAATTTAAAATTTTTGACCTTAAAACTTTTGGGGAAAGCTTTAAAATATTTATGTATCGGATAAAGCAGTGTTTCACGTGTAATATTGATATAGTGCGTTGTATTGGGTTTTTCAATAAGAGCGCTACAAACTCTTTTTTAAATAAATCAAAAACGGTTTTGGATATCAATGAAATTCTTTATTCCTGTGAAAGTACCTTCGATCCCATTATGTATGGAACTTGATTTCTTTTGCATGGCCACCACGGGCACGCTTGCAGAAGTCCAGACGCTGAACCCAATTTTCGACGATTTTCAAGCTTAAATAGGCCGATACTGCTGCAATTTCTCATTCGGTATTCGTACGAAGTTCATCAATCGTCGCTGGCCTGTTGGCATAGACCATAGACTTGACGTAGCCCCACAGGAAATAGTCGAACGGCGTCAAATCGCACGACCGAGGCGGCCAAGCGACTGAACCATTTCGTGATATAACACGTTCTCCAAACTTGGTTTCCAATAAACTGTGTGGCTTGTGGCACCGCCCTGTTGGAACCACATGTCCTCCAAGTCCCTATCACCCAATTGGGGCCAAAAATATTCGGTTATCATTGAACGGTAACGATTCCCATTCACAGTAACGTGCCGGTCTTGATCATCACGGAAGAAGTACGGCCCAATGACGCCGCCGTTTATGGGCTATAAACCACACCAAATCGTAATTTTTTCGGGATGCAATGATGACTCATGGACTACATGTGGATTGCTGCCTGACCAATATCGCATATTTTGTTTATTAAGCTGAAGATGATTTTTCGATGAAAATCCGAATCATTTTCAAGTTGTTGCTCAGCCCAATTCGCGAACATACGACGCTTCTGGTGGTCAAGCGGCTTCAGTTCTTGCGTCAATTTAATCTTGTAAGGATGTAGGCCAAGATCTTTTCGCATAATTCGCCACAACGACGTCGCAGAGATGCTCAACGCTTGAGAACGACGTGTGAGAGACACATAGCCTCAGCGGCAGCAATATTCTCGACACTAAGGGCACTTCTTTGTCTCACTGGCACGGGAACATTTTGTACTGTGCCTGTGGATTCAAATTTTTCGACTAGACGCTCAATTGTTGATCTGCTAGGACGATTATGACGACCGTAAATTGGACGTAGCGCTCTTAACGTTGAGGCCACTGACTCCGAATTTCGGTAGTAAATTTTAATAATTTCGACTCGTTGTTGGCTCGTATATCTTTCCATTATGAAATGGCAAACCTTACTGAAGAGAAATGTCAAAAGAGCGGCTAGAAATATGGCGTCGTTTGCTGTCCCTGTCGCTCTACTTTTGTAGCGTCCCTGTTGAAAAACCCTAATATTAGTAAACAAAGAAGTGCATAAAAGTAAGGGCATATTAATTTTGACACATAGTTTGTAACACCCCTTAATATTCGTCGTAGACCCATAAAAGTATATATATTTATGATCAGGACCAAATCCTAAGACTATCTAGCAATGTCCGTCCGTTCGTCCGTCTGTCCGTACGCAATTTTTAGGCCTTTAAAATTAAGCTAGGAAGCTGAAATTTGGACCACATACTCCCTAGGGCTCCGAAATGGTGAAGTGTTAAAATTTTTTGAATACGCCTACTGCCACGCCCACAATTTAGAAAAAACCGGTTTAAAAGGTAAACTTAGAGAGATAGAGCGTTATAATCTTCAGAAGATATGTAGGCACTGGCCTCAAAGTTTGTCATATAAAGTTTTTTGCCACGCCTACTTTTTGTTGGCGTTTTCAAGATATTTAGCCAATATTTTTTCCAACATATCGTCCAAACAAAGTTTTTGGCCACGCCCACTTTTTGGGGGCGTTTTTTCAAAAAATATTTTTTTTTATAAATTAATAAAATGAAATAAAATGCTATCCATCATCTTCGTAATGCTTTTTTCTTTGGGGCATATAGGGATGGATATGGATAGGGTATCGTACTGTTCGCCCCCAGCCTTTCCTTATGTTTTTAAATTTTTTTTGTGTAAACACGGCTCTAACGATTCTGTTAGTTTTTTTTTTTTAACAATTAGGCTCAAAGTAAAATAACGTGTAAATCGTTGGAGACGTTTTTGCGAAAAGTTAAATTTTCAATACTTAAAAAGTGATTTAAATAAATTTCAATGATGCATTTCATGAAGTGAGAAAGTTTCGTTTGACGTAGTAGTGCATATTATTATTGTATAAACATCGGTCCTTTCTGTGGATTGTGCAACTTTCTTTCATATTCTTTATTAGATATATACACTATCAGTGTGTCTAAAGGGACATTGTAAAAAAAATAAATCGATGAATTATTGACATTGTAAATATATTTTTCTTGCTATTTACCATGTATTGGTTGAAAATACCCATCCCGATGAATGAACTACCACCGCTATATGCTTCATCTACAAGAAAGGTGATCCTGTGTCTAACAAGAACTATTGAGACATACTCCTGCGTAATGTCGCATATAAGATCCTATCCCACAAACTTAAGCGGTTTTGCAACAGAGAAATCGGCACGTTTGAGCGTTGCTTCCGGTTAGGAAAATCGACTATAGATAGACGAAATTTTCACACAAAGAAAAATGCTGAAAAGGGGTATTGAATTTCAAATCGGGACGCTGCTGGTGTATTCGGATGATATCGAAACTGCTGCTTTTAGGTTTATTAAAGAACAGGCGAGTTTAGTGGGTCCTCAATTCGATGTAGTTATTTCCAGCTAGAACAAAATGTAACACTTGAAGGCAGTAACAAACAACATTACCTACAACCTCATATTCAATTCCTCATTCTAACTAGCCCTTACAAAACAAAATCTCTACAAAACAAGAAAATTCTCAAAAAAAAAGTAAAGCGGAAGCAAAGGAGAAAGGCAGAGAATATATCTACAAATGGGTTAGGGCCTACCAGCTAGACGAAGTAGAGTTATTTTTCTTTAAGCTGTGAAGCAAAGCAATTGTGCCAAAACCGCCAACTTTTAAGATTTTAATTTTCAAATTGCAAATTGTACCTACGTAAGAACATAGCTTAAAAGTATTAAGTGTCATAAAATAATTTTTTGATTTGTATAAAATATATATAAATAGTGCATTTATTGAAGTATTTGAATATATAAAGCATACGTCAAACACGCAAGATTTAATTTTCACGGTAAGCCTAACACCCAAAATCAGTAATTAAGTTAACTTTACATTATTATCCAGATAAAATCTTTATTTCAATTCTCCTTACCGGGCGGTTGGGAAATCTCCCGTCAGGTACCTATAATTCCAAAGGGAAAAGGGTGAACACGGCAACACCACGCCTATACCTGAATCGCCTTGTCCCCCAAAAATCCAAAGTGTTTCCCAACGGCATAACTCCATATATAGGGTCCGCCAAATAATTTTTTTTTTAAAAACAGGGCGCAAAATATCCTCCTCTTTAATTTTTGTGAACAAAAATTCCTTCAACATGGCCCGATGACGATCGCCATTGACTGTAACGGCCACTCCTTGCTCATTTAAAAAAAAAAAATTAAAAATGGCCCAATTAAGTCGCAATATTTCCCAGCGTTGTTCAAGCGCATACACAACCATATTCGTTCAGCGGAAGGATAAAACTAATTATCTATCAAATGAGACATGAGCTAAGTGTTACCATTCGCGAAATAAGCACTAGTTGGAAAAAAACGTTAAATTTCATGCAGAAAGGTATTATTACTATTTATAGATGTTAAGAGCGAGAAATTATTTTATTTATATTTTTCTAATTAGCATGCGGAAACCCCCTTGTCACCGATCTATGATCTCTTACAAATAATCCAAGAGATAATATTGTTCACATCACTGGAAAGGTACCGCAGACCAAAAAAAAAATCTGCATGTTGACCATTACCGCTCCATCGCTCTTCCAAAACTCTTCAGTATTAGCCGGAGGTCATTCGTATTAGGTCGCTGTCGAAAATGTATTGCGGAATATATGTATGTTCGCGAAATAAGTGGTTATATACCATTACGTGTGCTGTGCGGGTAAAAGTTTAAATTTCGGGAAAAGGAGTTTAATTTGTTAAATATAGATGAAAAGAAGCATGCTATAACGAGATGGAATTTATACACATCAAACGGTGTCTGATAGTGTTATAATTTATATATGTATATAAATCTATGCTTTAGTTTAGTGTTGAAAAAATAAAATATTGTTATAGGAATCATCGAGGATTGTGCGCACAATACTCTGGAACGAGTATCATCACCTACCGTTCGATTCAAATATGGATTAACTGTAAGACTTATCATTTAAATTATGTATATGAATTAATACATATAAAAAATAATAATATATATATATATATATATCCATATAAATTATATATAAGAAAATATTCCGTTCAGGCAGATTTACAAGAGTTTAAAGAAAAAAAAAAATAATAATATGCATACTTAATTCTAATTCTAAAAGCTAATTAATAATCTACATACCTAGCCTGTAAAATAAAAGTACAACTTAAAATTAGAAGGAAAACCCTGAATACGCTATGAACTGATTATCTAATTAAATATTGATGAATGACTAACTAAATTGAATTCATATAAGCATTTGCTTAGAATGCTATAATTTTACATAAATCTAAACAAAACTATATATGTCCTATGCATGTCCTGTAATTTAACTACCTAAAATGAATTCTTATACTAACGGGTGATGCAAGTAGAGATACTTTTTTCAATAGCCTTTTTTGACAGATCACGTGTGAGTCGTGTCATGCTGTAATGTTATTTTTGTTTAGTATTGTTTAGCATTTCATAATGGAAAAACTAACGCGTGAACAACGTTTACAAATTGTTCAACTTTATTATAAAAATTCACGTTCTGTGAGGAATGTGTTTCGTGCACTTCGCTCAACTTATGGTCAACATAATCGGCCTACTGAGCGTACTATTCGCAACACCATCACCCATTTTGAGACCCAGCATTCATTATTGGATAATATTCGACCGAATAGACCACGTCCAGCACGCTGTGAAGAAAATATAGCGGCCGTAGCTGAGAGTGTACACGAAGACCGTAGAGAGTCGATTCGGCGCCGTTCGCAGCAACTCGGACTGACGTATGGAACGACTTGGCGCATTTTACGTCAAGATCTTAAATTGAAAGCATACAAAATACAGCTTGTGCAACAACTGAAGCCGCTCGACCTTCCTAAGCGACATCGCTTCGCTCTATGGGCTCTTGAAAAATTCCAAGAAGATTTGACGTTTTCGAGGCAAATTTTGTTTAGCGATGAGGCCCATTTCCGGCTCAATGGGTATGTAAACAAACAAAATTGCCGCATTTGGGACGAAGAGCAACCTGAAGAGATTGAAGAACTGCCACTTCATCCAGAAAAAACTTAGACTTTTTCCTGTGGGGATATGTAAAGTCAAAAGCTTATGCCGACAAACCCGCTTCGATTCAGGCCTTGGAGGAAAACATCACGCGTGTCATTCGCCAGTTACCAGTCGAAATGCTTGAATGAGTGGTCCAAAATTTGACTCCAAAATTTGAATCTGCGACGTAGCAACGGCCGACATTTGATAGACATAATCTTCGAAAAATAAATGTCAAAGAATGTTCTTTCAAATGATAATAAACATTCTCCATTAAATTTGAATTTGCTGTGTTTTTTTCTTTAAAAAAGTAGGGAACCTCGAAATGGATCACCCTTTATTCTTCTTGAGATAAATATAATTGTTCAGTTTTTTTAATATACAACAATGAAGTTCTAAATCCATTCTAATGGGGGTTAAGTATTGGGTAAGCTTCTCTACGCTGCACTAATCTATCAGCAAGTTCAATTTTTCAATTATATAATTATTAAATTACGGGTACCCATAATTGTCAAGGTGACTCACCTTTGGGTGAGATGAGAGGGTAAAGTGTATCTAACATAGCACACCATCCGTCACCCTATAGTAAAGCTGTGTTTAGGTCAGGTGAGCACTCCTGTCCGTCTGTTTTCCCACCTGTTAGTCGTCAGCTAACAATATAAAGAATCGACGATAGAATCTTGGCATGCATTTTTATACCCTATCCTAAGGGTATATTAATTTTGACACATAGTTTGTAACACCCCTTAATATTCGTCGTAGACCCATAAAAGTATATATATTTATGATCAGGACCAAATCCTAAGACTATTTAGCAATGTCCGTCCGTCCGTCCGTCCGTCCGTCCGTCCGTACGCAATTTTTAGGCCTTTAAATTCAAGCTAGAAAGCTGAAATTTGGATCACATACTCCCTAGGGCTCCGAAATGGTTAAGTGTAAAATTTTTTTGAATACGCCCACTGCCACGCCCACAATTTAGAAAAAACCGATTTAAAGCTACAGATGGACAGATAGAGGGTTATAACCTTCACAAGATATGTAGGCACTGCCCTCCTTTATAAGTTTGTCATATAAAGTTTTTTGCCACGCCTACTTTTTGTGGGCGTTTTTCACTAAAATGCTGTTTTCTTCGATAATTTTCATAGAAACCGAAAAAAAATGTTTAACAAGATATTTAGCCAATATTTTTTCCAATATATCGCCCATACAAAGTTTTTGGCCATGCCCACTTTTTGGGGGCGTTTTTTCAAAAAATGTTTTTTTTTTTTCTAAATTTTATAGAATGAAATAAAATGCTATACATCATCTTCTTAAGGTTTTTTTTGGGGCATATAGGGAAAGGGATAGGGTATCATACTGTTCGCTCCAAGCGGACTGTAGCCTTTCCTTATGTTTGTTTTCCTGTTCGGGTGCATAATTTGTTTAAGGTGCAAGATCCCCCATTATCCGGCGAGCTCAGCCGTGCCTCAGCCGCATACATGCCAAGTAGGTCCCTTAGGCAAACGAGTTGAAGCAGATATTCTTCTACAATCCAGTAAACCACCATCCCGTAACAACTTCTAGATCGTTAAGGAGTTTAATAATTTTGGGGTTAACATAAACTCCGCAACGACATCTCCGGTAACCGCTGCTACTTTGTTTTGGCAAAAGAAATGTGTTGAAAACTTCTAACAAATTGTAAGCTCTACTGAACCCATATCCTGCCTGTTCTGGCACCGAGTACTATGCGATAAGCAGGAGAGAATGTAGGAGAAGACACAACTGCGAATTTTATGACCTGGACTTAGTGGTCGCCTACATTGGTTCTGGGGATCATTTTTTCAGTAGGGTCTCGATTAAAAAAAAGACTTGAAAACTAAGGAGTAGGCACATATCCTGAATCACTACGATTTGATTTCATATACATGATCATTTTTCTAAATCTGCGAATCTTACATCAATCATGTCCACGAAAGGTCAATACTTGTAAATTATTCTTGAGCATTGATTGTGGCTTGACCATTTATTCCATTGACGTTAATATCTAATATTAAAAAAATGTTTTGATGTAGAAAACGTTGCAGAAAATTTAATTCAATTGTACCATTTTTTCATATCTTGTTAGAGCTCATTATTCACTAGGATATTAGTATAACACGCGTTATTCACTTTAAAATTTCCCTTTTCTACTTTTATTAAATTTAACATTTCGAATAAAAAAATATTTATAATTTTTCCAACTGAGCAAACTCATCAGCAAGGAGCTTGTGATTGTGATCCTTCCGAAAAACCATTCATACCTAAAAATAGAGCGGGTACTAACCTTGAGGAAACATTCATCAAACATGTAGATGCTACTTTGGTGAGCACTTTTTTTATCTATTTTATTGATTCCATGTCCTAAAAATTGAGTTTTGAGCATATTCAGTTGAAAAAACCCCAAAATTTTTGTTTTTTTTATATTTTCCCAAGTTGTACCATTTTGGCGATTAATCAGGATACACCTTTAACACAATGACTATAGATACACCTTTAGGAAAATCGACTATAGATAGAAGAAATTTTTACACAAAGAAAAATGCTGAAAAAGATTATTGAATTTCAAATCGGGACGCTGCTGGTGTATTCGGATGATATCGAAACTGCTGCTTTTAGGTTTATTAAAGAACAGGCGAGTTTAGTGGGTCCTCAAGTCGATGTAGTTGTTTTCAACAAACAAGCAAATATCAATCCTCCAGCTAGAACAAAATGTAACTCTTGAAGGCAGTAACTTCTAGATGGTTAAGGAGTTCTCCAACCTCGGGGTTAACATAAACTCGGCAAACGACATCCTTCGTAACCGGTGTTACTTTGATTTGACAAAAGAAATGTGTTCAAAACTTCTAAGCTCGAAGGGCAAGGTGTAAGCTCTACAGAACTCGTATTCTAACGATAAGCAGGAAAGGAGAGTTAATACTGGGCTCCTTCGAATGAAAAATTTTATAAACGGGAATAAAGGAGAAGACATAGCTGCCAATTTTTTAAGCATAACTAAGTACTAATAATACTAAGTAAGAACTTACATTGGTTCTGGGGATACACATTTTTCAGCAGTATCTGGATTTGAATACTTGGTGTAAAAATTAGGGAGTTGGTACATATCCTGAATCGCTATGTTTTGATGTATCTGAAATAATTTTTCTAAATCTGCGATTCTTACACCAATCATGTCCACATTTATACCCTGAAACCATTTTCCATTGACGTTAATATTCCCCTGGAAATTATTCACTCGGAAATTCGCGTAGAACGAGATAATGACTTTCAAATTGTCCTCTTCTACTTTTATTAAATTTAACATTTCGATTAAAAAAATACATGACTTTTTCAGAGCAAACTTAACAATGCTTCGTTTTAGTCGTACTACCCAATATCCTTTAACGGTTCCGTTACAAAACGTCCAAAAATGTTGTTTTCCTTGGGCCACATTACAATGCTTTCAATAAATTATTTGTAAAAAGTTTTATATGCATATGTAAGTCCACAACGCTTAAACAATGGAACGAATATACTGCAAACCTCCCTGCTTGGGGTCACTATTGGATTTGGAGTAGGCGCGAGTTCATGCAAGCTTTGTTTATATCCCAAGAATATATGGGCGACTTCTGGCGTGTTCTTAATTTCTGGGATTTGGTGTTGGATGATATGTGGGATAGGAGACGGACGACGACACTTGCCGTAGGAACATGCACCAACATGTATGATTGGGACATATGAACCAGAACGTAAACAACCTGGACGAATACAAGATAAAAATTATTAAACTCGTTTATTAAAAAAAATATTTTTTCGGGAGCAAACTCCTTTATTTCAATCAATCCAAAATAGAACTACTTTACATTATTTCTTATTCTACCTTCTAAACCTAATTTACCTCTAAGTGGAGCATAGTTAGCGTACGTGTCGGAATGTGCCGCATTGGCAAGGTGTCATTTGCAGGTTGCAGTGGATGGGGTACAGCTTGTCGTATGCTGGTTGCAGTGGATGGGGTTACAGGTGTCATGTGCCGACGCGATGCATGGCACTGTAAGTGTGGGAACTATTGTTGATGTTGGCCGGAAGTTTAATGATGAATGAAACTAAGGAATTCTGTGTTAACACTTCCCTGTTTGAATTCAAACGTCCTCGTTTGATTTTAAAAGAATGGTATTTGGTTTATCCTTCGAGGTTTAGAGCGTGGGCATTCATGCTCGTCTTATGCGGTTGTTTTTCGTGTGCTTCTATTGGCGGTGTTGCTGATGCTACTTCTTCGGATCTTTCGTCGAGCTGTATGATGGTGTTATCCTTAGATGTTGGTCTGGAGTGACAAAATCGTATGATCATGACTATGAGGGAGATAGTTACTATCCCCGATAGCACAAAGCAGGTTATTATGTATGGTTGGTTATTATTCTCCAATAGTTCGATGGTTTTGATGTTTCTGAGATTTAGCTCTTTCAACATTTCCAAGGATAGGAACTCTTCGATGTTTCTGACAGCAGATGAAGGTTGTGCTACTGCAGGTAATGGCTTGTACCAGGAGGCCGTGCTGGATGCGTAGGTTCTGTTTCTAATCATCACTGTAGCGTTTATTGTGAGTTCGAAACTCTTACTGAAATCTGGATATACCGGGTGATTTTTTAACAGGTTTAGAACTTTTTTTAAAAAAAAAACACAAAAAATTCGAAAAAATGAATGAAATATTTATTTGAATCGATAGTTTGAACCTTGCAATTTAAAGTTTAAAGATAATTTCATGCAAATGTTGACCGCAGCTGCGTCTCAGGTAGCCCATCCGCTGAGTCCAATTTTGGCATACTCTTTCACACATATCGGCCGGTATCTCACGAATGAATGCATGGATGTTGGCTTCCAGTGCGTCAATCGAAGCGGGCTTGTCCCTATACACATTAGCCTTGGCATACCCCCACAAAAAATAATCTAATGGTGTCAAATCGCACGATCTAGGCGGCCAATTGACCGGCCCGAAACGTGAAATTAACTGTTCACCAAACTCGCCTCGCAATTGCGCCATTGTTTCGCGTGCTGTGTGGCATGTGGCACCGTAGTGCTGTAACAAAGGCCTAACTGCTGGGAACGGCGCCGAATCGACATTTCGCGGTCTTCTGTCACACTAGCTGATACGGCCGCAATATTTTCTTCAACACGCACAGTATGTAAACGTGTTGGTGGTTTAATGTCCAACAAAGTAAATTTGGTGCGAAATTTGGTCACAATCTTCCGAATAGACTGCTCCGAATAGAAGAAGAAGAGCGATAAACATTTCGAACCGAGCACGAATTTTGATAGTAAAATTCAATAATTTGCAAGCGTTGTTCATTTGTAAGACGATCCATGGTTAAATTGCAAACCAAACTGAAGCTGTTTGACAGTGACACAAGGTACTAAACACACGTCAGCTGTCAAAACCAGTGTTGCCAAAACCAAACCAGCTAAAAAATCACCCTTTGTCATCTATGTACACATAGCATCGAATGCCAATATGTTCACGTAAGATATCGTCTACGGCGCGTTGGAAGATGGATGGGGCATTTTTTAGCCCAAAAGGTAAACGGGTAAATTCATATTTACCGTTGTTGACAGAAAATGCCGTTTTTTTCTATGTCGGAAACTTTTAGTGGTATTTGGTGAAATCCACTTTTAAGGTCAATTATCGTGAAGTAGCTACATTTTCCTAAATTGTAAAGAACATCATTGATTTCGGGAATTGGGTATCTGTCAGGGATTGTAACTAAATTCAGTTTCCTGTAATCAATTACGAGCCGATATTTTTTTATTCCAGACGCGTCAAGTTTTTTCGATACAATTATTATAGGGGAATTATAGGTTGACCGTGATGGTCGTATTATTCCATTTTCTAAAAGCTCGTTTATTTGCTTATCCACTTCTTCTTTTAACGCTTTTGGGTAAGGGTAAGGTCTTGTATAAACAGGGTTATCAGAAGTTGTTCTGATTTCGCCTTGGACAGTAGTAATGTAGGTGATATTTCTATCTGGTTCGTTGAATAAGTTTGGGAATGTAGCTATGATTTTTCTTATTTGATTTTCTTGGGAAGTATTTAAATGTGAGGTGCGAATATCGATACTATTGACCGCTTGTGCCTTAAGTTGTTTTAATGAATATTTGTGTTTATTTTTAAGAATGAAGTAGCTTTTCTCAGTATAGATTACTGCACGCATTTCCTTTAAAGTATCATTTCCAATGATACCGTCAAAAGAATCGAGTCCATTTAAAATGAAGAACTTAATAGGACCTATTTCTGAACCGAATATTTCTATGTCTGCATGATGCGTAATTTTGGTTTTTCCAGTGACTGAGTTTGCGAAGAATGTATTATTGTTTAATATTGGCTTTGCTATATGACATGATTTCACGTAATTTTTGTTCGATCCTGTATCCAACAAAAATTTTAGGGATCTTCCGCTCTTCGTCTTAAATTCATAGTAAGGAAGCGAAGAGCTGCTTAGTCTAAAAAATTTAGATCTTGGAATTCATCGCAAAGTTCCAAGGTTTCGTTTTCGTTGGGCTGACAATAATCAACTAATTCTTGTTCTGTGTGGTCGTTCGTTTCTATATAATAGTTTCTTTGGGGATTGTTTGTTGCAGTAACTTGACTTGTTCCTTGTGAACCTCTATCTTGAGTGTGATACCTATTCTGAAAATTCATATTTCGATGTTGATTGGTTTGCTCATTATTTATTGGCTCTGTTTTGATTTGAGGAATAACTGCATTTGCTGGTGTACGTCTTTCATGTAATTGTGACCTATAATATTGCTGAGCATTATTTTGGTATTGATTTTTCGTTTGTGGTATGTACTGTTGATTATGTTGGAAACGTGGTGGTGCTCCCTGGGGAGCGAAAGATTGCTGGTAATTATAATTTCCTCTGAACTGCGGTTGTCCGAAATTATTTAATTGGAGCCTAGATGGAGCAGAAGTTGGCATGGGATTATAGGTTTTTTTGTTTGAATTTTGGTTTGCATGGGAAATCCTGAAATTCAAGTTTTCGAGTTTTAGGCACAAGTGTAAAGCTTGAGGTAAATCTCCTGGCTCACGTATCGCTAGAAATTTAGGAAGGTCCCCTTTAAGGCCCCTTATAAAAGTATCTAACGCCTTGTCTCTATACGACTAGGTTAGAACTCTCATTGCCTCATTGCTGATTTCCAAGCAACCAATTTTATTTAGGATTAGTGATAAGTGACTATAGACTGTTTGATAAAAAGATTGTATGGTGCCATTTCCTTGTACAAGTGATATTAGTTGGTACTCAAGAGTACCCAAGTCTCTTTTGTCAGCGTAATGCATGACAAGACATCTGGATATGCAGTTCCAGTTTAATGGAGTATTGTAAGACTCCAGCGCTATGTCGGCATCGCCGACAATTTTGTTTCTTACTACGTTGAGGATTCCAAAATATTTTGGAGTACCTCGTATAGAATCGTATGTTTCCAGTATGCGATCAACACTTCTCTTCCATGATATAAATTCCCCTGGATTTCCAGAGAATTCCCTTAAGCATTTTACCACATCGGGTATCTTATCTAGTTCGGAAATATCATGTCTGTGTTCCATGAAAATTATCTGGTCTTCACCAACAAATTGATCAGCGTTTGGATTCAGGACGTTCTGAACCATAGCTGGTCCCTGAGTTCTTAGCATACGATTTACGATTGAAGATATTAAGGAATCTAATTCCGGCGTTGTTCCAATATCTTGGACTTGCCGCGGATCGGTTCTGGATGATGTGGATTGAAAAGAGTTGTTTTGGTTTATATCATTCGGGTTTTCTGGGAGAGTTGCTAAAGGTTGGGGATTGCTACTAGCTCCTGATCTTGTATTAGGCGTGTTTAAATTTTTTGTTTAACTTTTCTATTATTTTAATATAATTAGAAGATAATCTTAAGATTTAATTTTTAAAATACTGGTACTCAATCAAATGTTATCAAACTTTTGAAACTTTCTTAGGATTTCTGTTTTAAATAACACTTTAGAAACTTTCTTAGGATTTCTGTTTTAAATAACACTTTAGAAACTTTCTTAGGATTTCTCTTTTAAATTCTTAATGTTAGTAAACTTACAAATAAAAATATTTTAAATATTCCATGGGTTGGACAGTGGCGACTATATTTCCTGCCGTTGATGGGGCTGATGGTCCGTATTCGAGCTGCTAACTGGTGACGGTCTGTGCCCGTTTTCAATTTCGCTGGAAACTTTTTCTTTATTGTCTTTTAGTGCACGAACTTTTGTGTTTTCTTAGGACACAATCTGTTTGTTTTCTTCGTTTTTAAGAAAAAACTTAAACCGACACTATTCACACGGATTTTTTGATTTTTTAAAAAAAAAATTTATTCCGACAATTGTTTACGGTTTTTATATTATATTCGTTCGCACACAGACTAACCACTGTCCCTGCTCGGGCGCCAGATAAAAATTATTAAACTCGTTTATTAAAAAAAATATTTTTTCGGGAGCAAACTCCTTTATTTCAATCAATCCAAAATAGAACTACTTTACATTATTTCTTATTCTACCTTCTAAACCTAATTTACCTCTAAGTGGAGCATAGTTAGCGTACGTGTCGGAATGTGCCGGTTGAATTGGATGGGGTACAGCTTGTCGTATGCTGGTTGCAGTGGATGGGGTTACAGGTGTCATGTGCCGACGCGATGCATGGCACTGTAAAGTGTGGGAACTATTGTTGATGTTGGCCGGAAATTTAATGATGAATGAAACTAAGGAATGCTGTGTTAACATACATCCAGAAGTTGACAATGAACCGGAACATAAATACCGGACTGTACACAAGGGCGACAGGACTTATGTATATACTTTTACCTAGAAACGATGGCGGGACACACGCGATATTCTTGCAAGTTTAGTTTTGAAATAGATCAGTTGCAGTTTGTATCTCAAGGAGTAAAGCCATTAAGCTTGTTTTATTTATCATTCGCAATTTAAAATAGATACAATATGTTACGAAAGCGTAGTTTCACAAAAAAAAAATCTAATTTTAAAAATATATTTTTATTGCTCTTTCGTGTCACCCTATTTTGTTTCGTTCAGATTTCGAAGCTTTCGATTTGACCGACATATTGACCAGCGGAACCAGTATTTTTTTTTCTTTCTTCGTTCAATGTATGACTAATGCATGTAGACACTCTGTCTATGCTTCCTAGCCACATCTCCTCGCTTTAACTTTCTTTTTGTGATCGACTTTAAGAGGAGACAGATCTCTTGGGTTTTACTTTGGCCATTTGCGTAAGTCACACGATTCTCTCTGTATTGCCTTAAAAAATTAAAAGACTGTTTTGCAGATTTAAACGTCATCACAAAAGTCAAATAAAGATCGATAAAACAAACAAAAAGTTAACTTAACACGAAATTATAACCCGATAGGTTTTTTTCCCCCTTATACTGTCTGAATTCAAAAAGGACAGGTAAATGATTTTTTTTCTTGTATGCATACATTCACAATATTGTCAAAATAAATTTCCAGCCATTCAGGTATCCAAATAAAATATCACACGACGACCCCTAAGTCGCAATTATTTCCAAAGCAACCTAATTAGCGAGAGGATTTCATCAAGCAGCCAGATCACCGTAAGTCCCCATACAATAATTTCTTTTTTTTTTTAACGCCCATTTATACCATTAACCCACAGTTACACAAAACATCAAACGCTAACCAGTGAAAAGCCCCCTCAAAACCCTTTGGAGACTTCTAACCTCACCCGCACTCTTAAGCATAGACCAATTTCGACATCAAGATCCACGATCATTGCCCTATCGGCGCAGTCGTTCATCGATCGGGAGCGCGAAATACACGGTGTGTCGGTCCGTGTGAGTCGGGTGGTGCGTTTAAGTTCGGGGTGGGGGATTGTGCGCGTAAAACAAGTGTTCGGCATTTTGCTACTCAAGTTAAGATACCGGTGTATACTGTGCCATAATTGCAAGTGGGTCAACACGCTGAAAAAAAAAGCTATTCTAATACTTATCTGAGTGCTTTACCTAAAGGAAATTAATAAAAAAAGGAAATAGAGATAAGAGAAGATAGTAAGTTTTGCTACCTATCTAAATTCTAAACATACATTTTCTAACTTGCTTAAAATTACAAAACGTTAACTAAGTAAATTAAATTTGTTTGTGATAGTGAGTTTGGGTAAAATAAATATTATTTTGGTTTTAATTATAAACAAGTGAAATTTGGTACAGAATTGGATACCGCATCCACGTGGGACATTGTGCACAATTTCCAGACGGACAAGGGTGAGTTTTTGTTTTAATTTTATTCATTGGTAGTTTGATTATTTCCTACCACCTTTATATATATTTATAAAAACCAAATAACATCTACTTTTCTTAAATTAAAATTTTTTTTAATGTAAATTAAATAAACCTAGCTAAGATAAATTAATGAACTTAATTCGAAACTAAATCTAAGCTAAAATGATTATCGGTAGGGAAAGATTTTAAGCATTAAAGTACAGGGTGGCGCACGAATCGTGCTACAAAAATAAAACGTAATAACTTTT
The DNA here is from genome assembly GCA_963576555.1 of Ferdinandea cuprea. Classification (NCBI taxonomy): domain Eukaryota; kingdom Metazoa; phylum Arthropoda; class Insecta; order Diptera; family Syrphidae; genus Ferdinandea; species Ferdinandea cuprea. Next base: position 22,231,763 of record OY754960.1, on the reverse strand, counting down.
TTTCTGTGTCAGTAATCGGCTTATTTTTTTTTTATTTTGTAGGTTACTATTTAGATTTATAAAAATGGATGCTTGGGATACGGAGAAAAGAATTTGGATAGTGCAACGGTACCATGCTTTGCAGTCCGTCATTTCCGTCCAAAGGGAATTTAGGCGGGAGTTTGGCGGTAATCCCCCGAGTAGATGGACCATTATGAGGTTTGTCAACATGTTTGCCGAATCTGGAAGCATCGCACGAAGGCCGTACCATCGAGATGCCAATGTTCGGGTTCAGGATACAATCGCAGCAGTAGCATCTGCAATACAGGCCAATCCGAACGTTTCGACCCGAAACTTATCTGGGCAAATTGGAATTAGTAGACGGTCATTACAACGGATACTTCATGACGATTTAAACTTGTTTCCGTACAAAGTCCAAATTACTAGCAAGTTAAACCCTCAGGATTTGCCTGTTCGCCTGGAATTTTGCCAAAAAATGATATCAATGGCCGAAGAAGACAACACATTGATCAATTGTTTGTTCATGTCTGATGAGGCCCATTTTGATCTTAACGGCAATGTAAACAAGCAAAATTGCCGTATATGGAATGAGTCTAATCCTGAAATGCTCCATGAGACGGAACTGCACCCAGAACGAGTCACTGTGTGGTGCGCAGTTTCATCAAGGTGTATTGTCGGGCCGTACTTCTTTGAAGAAAACGGTGTAACCGTTACTGTCAATGGGGACCGTTATTTAAAGATGTTGAAGGAGTTTTTTTTACCCAGAACTGCGCCGAAGACGTATACCATTCAACAGCGTTTGGTTTCAGCAAGATGGAGCAACTGCACATATAGCCAGACCAGTTATGGCGGAGCTAAACAAAAAATTCGCAAACAAATTAATTTCTAGGAACTCCACTCTTCGCTGGCCCCCAAGGTCACCTGACCTGACTGCACCAGGCTTCTTTTTATGGGGTTATGTCAAGCAAGAGGTGTATAAAACGAAGCCCAGGAATTTAACTGAATTAAAGCAGTCCATAACGACAATAATTGAGGCGATCCCAACTTCAACTCTTCAGGCCGCAATGAATAATTTTTTGACCAGGTGCCGCATATGCGTGGCACGACAGCGTGGAGGTCATTTGCGGTCTATAATCTTTAAAAACAACTAACTATTTAAAATAAAATTTAATTTTCTAACCAATAAAAAAAAATAAATGAAATACATCGATTAAAAAAAAAGTTATTTGAATTTCTTATTGTAGCACAATTGGTGCGCCACCCTGTAGCATAACAAAATGCCGTGCGTTTAAATTTATTATGGGGTGGAGTGTGATGATTTTCCAAACAACGTCGGAAAGTGAGGTTCGGTAAATCGGTCTAATATTAATTTAGGGGCAGCTCTAAATAAAACGAGTACCGGAGCTGCCATAGTGCACTTCAGTGCAAAAGGCGTGGGTCAAATGTACTCTAGGCAACATTACATCTAGTTGCCCGCGAACTATAGGGAAGAGGTGTGGGTGATGAATAGTGTCCGTCCGGTATTCACAGATGAATCTTGGCATGAAATATATTTTCTTTTTTTGTTGTGTCTGGTACTTGCGGATCAAGAACCACTCCCATCCGACGTTCCTAGTCGCGCGTATGCAAGCATGCCAAGTGATGATCCGTGCAAGTAAGCAGACTAGTGCAGTAGTCGCAACAAATAAAACAGGAGTTGTGACTTTTGTTTTGGAAGGATCAATTCCTACAAATTGGAGGCTCGACCTGGATTTTCCTATAGATATGCCATAACAACGAAACAAAAACGGCCAAAAATTGCCCATCCAATTTCATTGTCGATTTGACATTTTCCCAAGTTTTGTCATTTTGGGCGATTTGTTAGGGTACAACTTTAACACCATGACCATGCTTTTTTTTTTCATCGAAATATCATAAATTTGCATTGATAGCGTATTCTGTCGTCACATATTTTTTTCATATTTAAAAGTAAAATAAAATTACGAATATTTTTTGGATTGTGAGTGTTAATGTAACACATTTTCTCAAACACAGACTAAAGTCAAAACTATATCATTATATAATTTAAATATAATTAAAAAACAAAAACACAACAGAACAGTGTTTAACCATCAACTCCACGTGTCCTATTTGTGGATTTTCTTAGGAAAACTTCTTTTGTCGTTGCACATCTCAGCGTGCGTGTGCTAATCCACCAACCCAAAGCAAAAGCACGACCCAGAACAATTGTTGCTTATATTTTTCAATGTGATTATACAAAATGTGTTAAGTTTTTGGCTGTCTGGATGTAGGAGAAATCTGGTTGATACCTTTAAATACTCGGGAGAGAGTAGTATTTTATATTTATTCCAATCAACTCTGTTCAACATGTACGCATACGAAATCTCTAAGACAATATCAATAATTTAAGCTTCTGATATGCCAACTTCTGTCCATAGTCACGAAACCCAGTATTGCAGTTGTATTGTGCAGAAGATCTTGAAAATCTGAAGACATCGACTTGTTAATGGTGATGAAAATGCGTTTGCATTTCTCTTGCAATCTTGTTTCTCAATGTTAAAAAAATTAAAGAAAACTTATCATTAAACTTAAACTTAAAACTTAGCCTTCTCATCATTAACTTAAAATAGATGAGAAGGCAGTTCGCAACCATGCGACCCGGCTTGACTCTTCCAATTTGAATTTCGGCAGCCGCCGGTGGTGGATTAAATCCATAAATTGCTCCTTCTCTCTGTTTGCCGATAGAGTGAGACAAATATTTTTTTTTGGTTATATAGTTTAAATTCTAGATCTAAATGAAAGTAACGAAATAGTATTCAGTAAAGCGTGGCCATTCATTTATTAAAAACCCCGCCACACTTTCAAATCCGCCAAAATCTCATCATCAGTGTCGCCTGAGAGAGAACTTGTTTAGGCTAACTATGCGTCCGCCGACAAATAAGGGTGGTCAATCATCCACAACCAGCTCAACTGAGTCAGAAGCAGTCATTCGAGCAAATTACTAAAGTGGAACCACCACAACAGCGTCATTACGATTATCAGTGTCACACCACCATCATCTTGGTGATCCGGTTATTAGTTTGCACCGGTATAATTCGAGACAGCAGCGTCCGCATCAAGCTAAGCCAAACTAAAGCATAGCAGTTGTACACGATAACATAGCTTTCTGCCAACAAACACCTGATAAGCGGATCACCGCCCAGTGGAGGCAGTATACTAAATGGACACAGAAAATTTAGTACAAGCCGCACCATCTTCACCTAAGCAGATTCATCAAGATCCCCTGACCACCTTTATCATCATCTAAATGACTGCAATGCCCACATTAATCGTGGCAACTTCTCCTACGACCTAAAGTTGAGGCAGAAAATACTACAAAGTCCCACCGCTAGTAAAAACTTTTTGTCGTTTGTTAAGAATATTAAAAATTCGGCCTCGTCATCTATCCCGACACTCATTTGCAATGACACCCCAGCTGTCAGCTCTTCGGATAAAGCCAATCTGCTCGCTGCTCATTTTGCAGCTAGCTCAACGCTGCCAGATTGTACTTTGTCTCCCCCTGTACTCGAGCGCGTAGAATCTTCAATGGGACCGATACATTTTCGCACTCGTTCTTCGAGATCTTAACGTACATAAATTCGCTGGTCCAGATGGCATTTCCCCTATGGTTCTGAAGAGGTATTCTTCCACGCTGGCAAAACCACTGCGTAAGATTTTCTATCTGTCCTATTCTTCAGGGCTCTTTCCGAGAAGACAGCATTTGTCCTGCCCGTCCCAAAAAAAAAGCGAATCTTCCTCTGCCTCCTCCTACCGACCAATTGCACTAACGTCCCTTCTTTCCAAGGTCATGGAAACGCTGATAAATCGTCAGCTTATGAAATATCTTGAATCCCGAAAACTTCTTAATGACCGGCAGTACGGTTTTCGCAGCAACAGATCCTCTGGTGATTTGATGACATATCTAACCGAAAAGTGGAACCAATCTATTCACCGTGGTGGTGAAAGTAAGGTCGTTGCGCTTGATATTTCAAAGGCATTTGACAGAGGTTGGCACCAAGCTCTTTTGTCAAAAATGCGTGCATTTGGAATCGATGTTACTTCAATGGATTAGAAATTACCTTTCGGACCCTTCAATTCAAGTTGTTTAGGACGGTTTCAACTCTGAAACTTACCAAATAAATGCTGGTGTTCCCCAAGGCTCCGTTTTATCTCCGACTCTCTTTCTCATTTTTATAAATGATCTACTCTCTGTTACTTCTAATCCTATTCATTCCTTCGCCGATTACAGTACCATCAGCTTTACATATTCGTTTCCTAGGCAACGCCCCTCATCTTCGGGCGTCGAACTGGAACGGCAACGTATGTTAAGCTCATTAAATTCCGATCTTGACAGCATTCTTAAGTGGGGCAAAACCAACAGAGTGGAATTTAATGCTTCCAAAACGCAATTCTGTCTGCTTTCATTAAAGCGAACCCCTAATTCTTTGCCATTATCCATGAATGGCACTTGCATCGCTGAAACCGAAAGACTTTCCATTCTCGGTATGTGTGTTGATAACAACCTTCGCTGGAATGACCACATATTCGATGTCGCCAAGAACGCTGCGATGGCTAGAATCTACAAGGCGTTTATTCGCCCAAAACTTGAGTACAACGCTCATATCTGGTCTGGTGCACCAATTACAATTTAATTATTTTAGGATGAAAAAAAAACATCGCCTAAAAATAAATGTATTATATCTAATTATTTGTTGGCAACAACCATTATAAATTTTTTTTATTGTTGGTACCTCAACAATTTTTGAAATTGTATGAGTATATTTGTGTAACTTAAATTTAGTTCTCGTTTTCTTAAGTTTTGTTTTATTATTTAATAAATCAAAGCAATCCAAAATATTTCAATATTGCTTTACAATTTAAGTTCTTTATTTTATACCTAGTATCTGCTGAACGTGTTGGATTAGATTCTATTTCCGGCATCTTCGTTTTTGGTTTGTGGACGGGGTCGGTGAGGCGGCGGGGGAAAAATTGGTGGATTGACGAAGAAATCGTGGTGAATTGACGAATTTATCCATAATTGTTTAAAAATATGATAGTTTGGGTAAATTCGTCAATTTTCTGGAATTTTTCTGGAATTTAGCTTGTAGGCAGAGTGTTTTCAACTGGAAAATTTGGCTTCTATCATCTCTGATCGGTACGCAGTGCCTGATTTCGGTACTGTACCGGCCATTTCGGTACAGGTGGTCACCTTAGTCTTACCAGTCAACAGACCGGAAAACCTTTAAACCAAGTATGCATCTATATTTAGAGCTATTGACGAAAAGTCGTGCGGTTGATGTGAATAATGTGTCCATCGTTCCAAAAGTCGATTATCTATATTTTCTTATGTCCCAGGGAATTTAGTAATGTCTCTGCCAGAGTAGGCTTTGTTAGGACTTCAGAATACAAATATAGCCCCTGTTTATTGTTACCTCAAGATAAGGACTGTAATCTGACATTTGACCTGTTTCAGAACGAGTACCCATTCAACGTCCCTTGGAAGTTTGTCCTCACATTCAAATGGATTCATTTGATAGGTCACTATATAAATCAATCTCTAATCGAATTATCATCTCCACTTGGAGCACCTCCTACCAAAGTACCTACCTATGTACCTCTAACAAAGTGCTTTTGCACCAGCTCTCAATCAGAACAATCTAGTTAATTTCGCCACCTTAATTGGTATTAATTCCACTGACGTGCCTTCCTTCTCAATCAAAGTCCTAAAAATTTCATCCTGATATATGTAAATCTGCACCAAATCACTTGTGTCAATGTGCGAAACGTCCATTGTATCTACATACATACAACACCATGATTTGGTGCTGCCGCGCCGCTGTGGGCTTTGCCACGTTGAATGGACAAATTTCCAGGTTCGCATAGATAATTATGATTTATGGTCAGTTTGCGGAAGTAAACTGAGTACTATTCCATTGTGGTTATTTTAACACCCCTATGTATGGCATTAATTGTAGTAATTGCCTGGATTGTGTTAAATGCAGGAGGGCTATTCTGTTTTGCTGCTAATTTGTATGTTTCTACCTCAATTACTCGTATATGCCGAGAGAGCTAATATACCTACCTATGGCAATTGTGCGGTTAAGGTAATTTGCGCCTAAAATGTTAGCCTAGCCAACTCCAATAAGCGGTCGGTCACTAATTCAATTTTGCCGTAATGCTCGCAAAATTGTTTATTTCAAATTGAAAATTTAGACATTTTTTAAAATTAAGCGGGAAGGTAGGTACCTACCTACTCTGTTGCCTAACTTAAGAAGAAAAGAAGTTAACCCTTTTAGCTAATTAAGAACTTATCCCAGATGCACGTTTTACGTTTCCTATAAAGCTCGTCTGCTGTTCGCCCTTCAGTGTCTAATAAAATGGCAAACCCCCTTTCCAGAATACTAATTATCCATTCTTGTTATCTGCCAGAGAATAATTACATTTTACTATGCAAATGTTCGGAAACCTCATCGGGAGCTGGCTTTATGCAACAGCGCTGCATATATCTATAACTACCTATCTGCCGAACGAACTGAAAAAAAAGCACAACATCAATACTGAATACACAGGAGCAGTAGCAGCAGCAGCAGCAGCAGTGGCAGTAACAGCCAACCCCAATGTAAAGCCACTCAACATTTATGTGTCACGTGCTCTGCTTAAAGTCCATAAGCGAACACATTCGCTCTGCCAATTACCGAAAGCAAGTTTGTGCATCTACACCAGATCCAGATTTAATTCCTTTCATAAACAAAATAAATTTAATATTGCGCTTGTCACTGGCATTGCTGTCGTCCTCCTCCATCCACCACATCCTTCACCCAGTTGTCGACACATGTATACAGAGGTATACAAAATACAACAGAGGCGGTCTCCAACTCACCCCATCCATAGCCCGCCCACAAATAAACATTTCTCAGTATTTACTGTTCATAAGAAGATATGAGTTTGTATTCGATTTTGCATGATGAGCATGAGAGAGTGGCTCCCACAAATCCTCAATGCATTACCAAACATTTTGATGGCGTCATTCACCGCATGCGGTTGAACCGTTGTACACACGTTGGGCCATCATCGGCAGGATCTCGAACTCAGGAACAACAGGAACAACAAAACAACATCAGGAGCAGAGGACCATCAGGAGAGGCAGCCAGCCAGGAGTGGCTGGCGTGGCACTGCCACTGGCACCACTGCTACTGCCAAGCCAACCTAAAGACGGATGCATTGGTGTCTAAAATGGTAATTTATTGCGATCAAATACAAATATCAGAATGTATCTAGACTTAATGTGAATATAAAGATGTCTCTTAGCCGAGTGCGTATAGCAGCGTAATGAATATTTGTGCAAACAACCGTAGCTCGGATATGGCTCTGGCGATGTAGTTCCTGCGGGATGACTCGTATATGTATGGATGTGCCCTTGGCATCTTTGTATTCGACATATCGTCGTCGTCATCGTCGTCATCGTAGATAGCTAGCTACCTGTGGTGATGAAATCTTCTGTAATCTACAAATTTCAGATGGTTTTCCAGTTGTTATTGTAATTTCTACTTTTAACTTTGCATACATTTGTTACGCTCTTGTTTATTAAGGCTGAATTGAGTGACATTCGAAATTTTGCATAGATTTGTATGTATAGTGGGACTGCCTTCAATGCAAACAAGTTACTTCCAAGACTCGTATCTCTAAATCAGTTAAAGTTCTTAGGGTGGAAAATACATAATTTAATTTAAAGGTGAGATAATATTCAAATTTTTTATATCCGAGGCTGCCATAGTCTCTCCCATAACTAAATGTTTTTGACGTGGTCGGGAAGTTAACCGGACGGCACAACCGCCAACCTGGAGGGCCAGGCCCTGTTCTTGACTCTAGGACAGAAGGCCGGTAATTCCGGTGCCAGTAACCCACTTCGGGGATGTGAGTGCTGCCGCTGACCCATCTAGGGCTCACCCGCCACCAACTCTTTTCCAACACCCTGGCTTAGTGTTGGATATCCTATTGTTGATAGACTTGGGTTTCAAATAAGTCGAAGAAGCTCATATAGGGAGATCACCACCTAACTGGAACTGTGGACGCCGCCGTTGATCCATCCGTAGAATTCGTCCGGAAACAGGAGAAGTGCCTTAGTGAGCTGGCACTCCTCCCCCCCCTCTCTGACCCAGCAGTCACCACGGGGAGGTGAGAAGTAGGAGTTGATGGTGTTGGACAAAGTGCATGCTCTACAGAACCCTTATCCTGCTAGTTCTGCTATACGGCGACGAGTGCTGGACAATAAGCAGGAAAGGAGAGTTAATACTGGGATCCTTTGAAAGAAAAATCCTTCGACGGATATTTGGTTCTGTGTGCGAGGAGGGCGAATGGAGGAGAAGATACAACAGCGAACTCTATGAGCTATACCAAGATGTGGATGTAGTCCGAAAAGCTAAAACTCGTCGACTACATTGGCTCGGCCACATCGAGCGAATGGACAACAACGCTGCAGCCAAGAGGATCTTGGAATCCCAGCCCCCAGGTTCGAGACGACAAGGAAGACCGAACCTCCGTTTTAAAGACCAAGCCATCGCGGATGCCAGAGCGCTTGGTCTGGACAACTAGAAGGAGCGTGCTCGGGATCGCAGAAGGCTGCCTATCTCAGGCAGGGACTCTTCACGGGTCGGGAGCCCGTTAAGTAAGTAAGTAATATTCAAATTACTTATTCTAGAGTTTATTGGACTTATGCTGGAATCGTGGTAATCGCGGTGTCCTCGAATGTCTCCTGGGTGTTAATGAAGTACTGTAGCGGGAAGGCCTTATAATAAGCGAAACAAAGACGAAGCACACATATAATAGTCTATAGTGTAGCTTATCTAGCTATGACGGCAGGACTGAAAAGATTCAAATCTTCGAGCGGAAAGTGCTTCGTCGCTCTACCGAAACCCTCACACCAACCACTACTATAGAACAGAACAGAAGTCCTATATGAAGCCGCCAATCTTATCCCCATTGCCGAATATCTGTGTCTGCTGTCTCCAAAAATGACTCGCAATATCCTATCCCATCCCAACCCCTTGATTCATATCATTTGGAGCAATCGATCCTGTCACGAAAGAGTTTTTCATCGAGCCAGTACCTAAAAGATGTTTGGCATCATCAGAACAACAAGATACTCAATTTCAAGGTCATCGGGAGTGACGTAAGAATTTTATATAATTACCATATTTATGCAATAATATAATAAATTATATTAAGTCCCATCATTTTTTTATACTTTTTCATCCATCCAAGAAGGTAATAGATTGGTAGAGGACTATGTCTTATAATATAAACGCACAAAAAACAAAAAATACTCCCAAAAATAATGCAACAACAATTTTTTTATTTTTTCATAAATAATTGTTGCAAAACTGCCCGCGCTAATGACACATTTTTGACACACCAACGCTATGCGAGGCTGGCTGCACGTAGTCACATATAGAAAATTTGAAAGAGGATTTTTTCGCCATTTTAAAATTTTTTTTTGCGGGTACAAGGGGACTGTTTAATTACTCATCTGTGGCTTTGCGGCTATAAAACGTATCCCACCAAAAACATAAATTTTAAAGAATAGTCCAGTTCTCTCATACAAAAATTGCATTTGCCTTACAAGTCACCCACAAAAAGTACTGACAATGAGATCTAAAAATTAAGGCCAAGTTTGCATTGCAATAATTAAAAATTTGACAACTAGTAAAGAGTGCGTTTTTTAGAGGTTGGTTTTCCGAATAGAGACTGACATTTTGTGGTCAAATCTAATATAATTTATGTTCAGTTTGGTTTGCCATTTCATCATGAACAGGTTGACAAATGAACAACGCTTTTAAATCGTTCAAATTTATTTCGAAAATGATGCTTCAGTTCGCGAAGTTTATCGCAAGCTCCGTTCATTTTATGGTCGACATAATCGTCCATCAGAGCAATTAATTCATTTAACCATGAACCGTTTTCGCACTACGTTCACTCTATGTGATAATACGCATCCGCAGAGTCGTCGAACAGTGCGCACCGAAGAAACAATTGCCGCTGTAGAGCAAAGTCTTGAAGAGAACCCGAATGAATCGATTCGCCACCGTGCACAGCAATTGGAGCTTTGTCCATCAACTTTATGGAAGATTTTGCGCAAAGATATCTTCTTACGACCTTACAAGATCCAGCTTGTGCCAGAATTAAAGCCGCGAGACCATCGCAAAATTTTGTTCAGTGACAAGGCTCATTTTGGGTTGAATGGCTACGTCAACAAGCAAAATTGCCGCATTTGGAGTGAAGAGAATCCACATGAGACCCTTGAAACGCCATTACATCCATAAAAACTGACTGTTTGGTGTGCTCTATGGGCTGGTGGAGACATTGGGCCATACTTCTTCCGAAATAATGCGGGAGAGTCAGTTACCGTTAATGCAGACCGGTATAGAGCCTGATAACCGACTATTTTGTTCCCGAATTGGAGGGCATGAATGTGGATGAGATGTGGTTCCAACAAGACGGCGCTACATGCCACACAGCGCACGTCACAATCGATTTATTGAAGGAAACATTCGAGAAGCGCATACTTTCACGGAATGGACCTGTCAATTGGCCACCAAGATCGTGTGATTTGACAACAATGGATTATTTTCTTTGGGGTTATGTGAAGTCGTCCGCCTACGCCAACAAACCAGAAACCTTAGGGGACTTGGAAGCCAACATTCGTGGCGTTATTGCCGACATACAGACCCAAATACTTGAAAAAGTGGTTGAAAATTGGACCTCTGGACTTGTCTTTATTCGAACCATATTTAAACGTTATTTGGGATAAAATTCGCCTTCCAATAAAGCCAAATTGATGGACATTAAAACGATTTTCTTGTGTTTTATTTCAATTGATTTTACTCGACGCAATGCTCGCGACGTATTCGACGGGTCAGGGTCTTAATTTCTTACTACGTTGATCACCAGATGATGAAAGAGCAATGAACGCTACTCTCTGACAGATAAAAAGTCACTCGCAAAGTAATACTCAATAAAACTGAATAAAGTGCACGACTGCGTCACACACAACTTTCTCGGTTCATGAGATGCGTTTTCGAGTCGCAAAATGAATCGAAAATTAATGGTGAGAATTTTATTTAAATCACTTTTTAGGTTTTAAAAAATTTGATTTTCCCCAAAACAATTTTGATGTAATTTCGCACATTGGACACTTTTAACATAATTGTTCGAAATACAAAAAAATATCAAAATCGTTGGAGCCGTTTGTGAGAAAACGAATTTAATTTAAATTTAAGAAAATCGTTATACGAAAAAAAAATTTTAAAAAAAATTATTTAATTATTTAACTTTTTTATAAGTTCCCTTTGTTAGTTTTCGAGATATTATAAATGGGAATTTAACGTCAATGGAAAATGGTTTCAGGGTATAAATGTGGACATGATTGGTGTAAGATTCGCAGATTTAGAATAATAATTGCAGGAAAAAACTACAGCGTTAAAGAAACTCTTAATACAGGGTTTTTCAACAGGGACGCTACAAAAGTAGAGCGACGGGGACATTTTTCTTCAGTAAGGTTTGCCATTGATGGAAATATATACGAGCCAACAACGAGTCGAAATTATTAAAAATTACTACCGAAATTCGGAGTCAGTGGCCTCAACGTTAAGAGCGCTACGTCCAATTTATGGTCGTCATAATCTTCCTACAATTGAGCGTCTAGTGGAAAAATTTGAATCCACAGGCACAGTACAAAATGTTCCCGTGCCAGTGAGACAAAGAAGTGCCCTTAGTGTCGAGAATATTGCTGCCGCTGAGGCTATGTGTCTCTCACACGTCGTTCTCAAGCGTTGGGCATCTCTGTGACGTCGTTGTGGCGAAATTTGCGAAAATATCTTGGCCTACATCCTTACAAGATTAAATTGACGCAAGAACTGAAGCCGCTTGACCACCAGAAGCGTCGTATGTTCGTGAATTGGGCTGAGCAACAACTTGAAAATGATTCGGACTTTCATCGAAAAATCATCTTCAGCGATGAGGCTCATTTCTGGCTGAATGGCTTCGTTAATAAACAAAATATGCGGTATTGGTCAGGCAGCAATCCAACAACAGTTGGATCAACATCAGTTCACCGTCGTTCTCAACAATTGAACATTTCGGAGACATCATTGAGACGAATTTTGCATAAAGACCTTGGTATGACGCCATTCAAAGTCCAACTGGTTCAGGAGTTGAAGCTAACTGACCATCCAATGCGTTTTCGCTTCGCTAAGTGGGCCTGCGATCGACTTAGAGAAGATGCCGATTTTTCCAAAAAAAATCATCTTTTCAGATGAAGCTCATTTTGATCTTGGCGGGTATGTAAACAAGCAAAATTGGGGCACCCGCATGCATACATTGAAAATCCGATTTACCCAAAAAGGGGCACTGTTTGGTGCGGATTTTGGTCCAGAGGCATAATTGGGCCATTTTTGTTCGGAAATGAGCAAGGAGTCAGTGGCGATCGTTATCGGGCCATGTTGAACGAATTTTTGTTTACAAAAATTGAAGAGGAGGATATTGGTAACATTTGGTTTCAACAGGACGGCGCTACGTGCCACACAGCCGAAGCTTCACTCGATGTTTTGCGCCCTGTTTTTGAGGATCGCATTATCAGCCGCAGAGCTGATGTCGTTTGGCCACCGCGGAGCTGCGATTTGACACCGTTGGACTATTATTTTTGGGGTGCCGTAAAAGATAAGTGTTACGCCGACATGCCAGAGACAATTGACGCTTTAAAGGACAATATTCGTGAAGCCATTGATGAAATACAGCTGCACACAATCGATAATGTGCTTAAAAATTGGACCGATCGTGTAGGCCACTGCATGGCCAGCCGAGGCAGCCATTTGAATAAAATTATTTTCCCATATTAACCGGAAGGATTGTACTTTCAAATAAAATTTGAGAAAATATTCAGTAGTTTTTTTATAAAGGGTGATCCATTTCGAGGTTCCCTACTTTTTAAAAGAAAAAAACACAGAAAATTCAAATTTAATGGAGAATGTTTATTATCATTTGAAAGAACATTCTTTGGCATTTATTTTTTGAAGATTATGTCTATCAAATGTTGGCCGTTGCTACGTCGCAGATGGTCCATCCGTTGAGTCCAATTTTCGATCACTCGTTCGAGCATTTCGACTGGTAACTGGCGTATGACACGCGTGATATTTTCCTCCAAGGCCTGAATAGAAGCGGGTTTGTTGGCATAAGCTTTCGACTTTACATATCCCCACAGGAAAAAGTCTAACGGTGTGATATCACACGATCTTGGTGGCCAATCGACCGGTCCAAAACGTGAAATTATGTGCTCACCGAAGTGTTCTCTCAATAAGTCCATTGATTGATGCGATGTGTGGGAAGTGGCGCCGTCTTGCTGAAACCAAATGTCGCCGAGATCATGAGCTTCAATTTCAGACATCAAATAGTCGGTTATCATGGCACGATAACAAATGCGGCCTCATCGCTAAACAAAATTTGCCTCGAAAATGTCGGATCTTCTTGGAACTTTTCAAGAGCCCATAGAGCGAAGCGATGCCGCTTGGGAAGGTCTAGCGGCTTCACTTGTTGCACAAGCTGTACTTTGTATGCTTTCAATTTAAGATCTTGACGTAAAATGCACCAAGTCGTTCCATACGTCAGTCCGAGTTGCTGCGAACGGCGCCGAATCGACTCTCTACGGTCTTCGTGTACACTCTCAGCTACGGCCGCTATATTTTCTTCACAGCGTGCTGGACGTGGTCTTATGAATATGATTGCTGGGTCTCAAAATGGGTGATGGTGTTGCGAATAGTACGCTCAGTAGGCCGATTATGTTGACCATAAGTTGAGCGAAGTGCACGAAACACATTCCTCACAGAACGTGAATTTTCATAATAAAGTTGAACAATTTGTAAACGTTGTTCACGCGTAAGTCTTTCCATTATGAAATGCCAAACAATACTAAACAAAAATAACATGACAGCATGACACGACTCACACGTGATCTGTCAAAAAAGGCTATTGAAAAAAGTATCTCTACTTGGATCACCCAGTAGCATTTTCAAAAAAAAAATGTTATTTGGCGGACTCTATATATTTTAAAGATGAGAAGATAATAAAGAGAGAGCACATCAGAGCACACTCAGATCTTTTATTTTGATTCTAAAATTTTTAAAATTCGATCCAACTCAATCAACTTGAACGAATTTCAGCTGCCAATCGAATAAAACGACAAATCGATGAGTTTCTAGAGATTATCTAATTTCATTCAGCTTGGATTCTTTGGAAAGTATCCTCCATTGCCAAACATTGTCTTATATAAATGTATAAGTAGTAACTACGAACGAGTATCATAAGACAAATTATATATTGTTCCACCATCGTACAACTGCCTTCATACAAATATTGCTGTCAAACTTTGCAAACATTATTCTTCCATTAAATTCAGCTTCGCATAAATTCAGCGATAATCATTTTTACTCTATTAACTAAATGCGTTCAGTGTTCAGTCGTAAGGATGTTGTAGCAAAAGAATAATCACAAAACGGAAAACAGTTTGTCGGTACTTAGATACGCGTCCGGAATTTCAGATACGCACAATTCATTCAACGGATGTACTTTTCTCTAGGAATTGTGTTCCTTCCGTTTTGTACACATTGCCTTGCCACTGGCGCAAACGGGTATTAGCTAGATGGCAACTGTCTGTCAAAGTACGAGAAAAGGGAAGAACAAAGCCATAATCGGAGGTAATTTCAAGGATTCACGTGTGAAACGGATGTGAGGGTGTTGTGTACATAACTACGTGACATCTCTACCGTGAGTGATTTAATTTTATTACCATCATTTCTAGCATCGATATTAGGTGTTTTTTTGTTGTAGTTAATAGAAATGAAAATATGACAAGTATTAGTGGGGTGTGCTGTACATATTTCCTGATTAGGAACCCAGCAATTGCCAGGAGCTGTTTGTTTGCGTTTAAGGGGAGAATATAAAAAAATATCCCCTAAAATCCATCTAGTTATGTTATGAGAAAAAAAAAGTGAGATAACAATCGCGGCAATCAAGCAATATTTCTCTTTTTATTAAATTCCATAGAGAGTACTTGTTACTATCAATGGTGCAAGTTGTCTTTGAAGTCAGAATAGAGATATCTGTTGGCTGTATACCACACAATGGCGTCAGGAGAGAAGATTTTAAATAAATTTATTTCACTTGCATCTGCATGTCTTCTGCGAAGAAGTGACGAAGACATGAATGGAATGAAATCTCTTTCAATGTTCTCCCGATGTCGTTTCATATTCTGATGAAAGATACACCTGCGAACAGAGGAGTGGTTCTAAAGGTGGATGCAGACCAAGCGAAACATTTTAGAAATATATCTTTAAGAACAGCTGGCTGATTGTTTAACAGTTCAGAATAATTTTTGAAATATTTCTTTTTGGTGTTTTATCATGAAAGATCTACTTTAACGACCATCAGAGCAGTCTAGAAGACTTCTTGGCTGAAGTCAATAAAAGCACATCAAACATGTTGAACTGTATAGTTATACTCTGTCCAACATAAATTGGCGGTAGGTACAGGGCAGAGTGTATCTACTTACAGTGAGTAGGGACCACAGATGAGTCAACTTTGCAATCCCTTATCACTTTCAACCCGCAAAAAATATTTAATAACGGCCGCAAAATCGTCTCTCAATTTTCCCATCTGTGAATACGTGTGAGCCAGACACGTGAAGTTGGATCTAATTCACTAAGATTACCCGCCAAAAATAATTGTGGGGAGTTTTGCAACATATCCAAATCGCAACAACAAAATAGCTGGTCACGGCGGATGTGTTGGGAAATTGGAAATGCTGCGAAGTGTTGAGTTTATGTGATTCAACTTTTTAACTATTTTAATGTAAATGCTTATAAAGAAAGTTGTTACAATTTAATTGAAATATTTTTTGCGGTTATAACAAATAGTTCTCTATTTTTTATTATTTTTTTAAATAAAACATTCTTGGGTTGTTATACTTTTTCCATTTTGGTTAATAAAATTCAATTAAATGTATATTTTATTGTATTATTTCATAAATATTACTAAATTAGTAATGTTTGGGTGTAAAATATTTGTAGTAAATAGTTTGCAATGGTTTTTTATGTATATATTAAATTCTTTGATTGTTTTATTGTTTATTTATTATTTGATTGTTTTTATTCAACATATGAAAGTTTATTAAGTATTTTTAATCCATTTTTAATTATTTGTGTTACAAAATTTGTACGTTTAGTCAATCAATTTTCTAAGAAAGTTGCGGAAGTCATTATGGTTTTAAAACCAGGAAAACCACCAAATGAAGTAAAATCGTATAGACCAATTTCGCTTCTCCCAGTCATATCCAAAGTTTTCGAGAGGATATTACTAAGGCGTCTACAACCGGTTATAGAAGATAATAATCTCATCCCTGACCACCAGTTTGGGTTCAGAACCAAGCTTTCGACAATTGACCAAGTGCATAGAATTATTGACGTAATCGAGAAAGCATTTGAGGAAAAAAAGATATGCTCAAGCGTATTCCTTGACGTCTCACAAGCCTTTGATAAGGTGTGGCACGACGGCTTAAAATTTAAATTACGACAAGTTCTCCCCGTTCGGCTTTATGATATTTTAGAATCATATCTCGGGAATAGACTCGCTTAAAGAAATTTCGGCTGGCGTACCGCAAGGAAGCGTCCTTGGGCCGCTTCTCTATCTGTTATATACTCGCACTACCCTCGCTACGTTCGCCGACGACACCGCTATCCTTGCAGTCGGTAATACTATCGAAGAAACGACTGCAAAACTGCAAACCGCACTGAATAAAGTAAATGAATGGACGAGTGACTGGCGGATCGCCCTCAACGAAACTAAATCTGTTCACGTGAATTTCACGTATAAGAAAACTAATGACTTGCCAATTTTTCTAAACATGGCCCGAATACCCTTTGCAAACGAGGCCAAATACTTGGGAATGACACTCGACGCAAAGCTGAAATGGAATTCGCACGTGAAAATGAAACGTAAAGAACTCGATATCAAATATAGAGAAATGTACTGGTTACTCGGAAAACATTCCCAGCTCAGTGCCGAGAACAAACTGCTTTTATACAAGCAAGTGCTAAAGCCGGTGTGGACCTACGGTATACAACTTTTGGGTTGTACCAAGAAAACAAATGCCAATATTTTACAAACTTTTCAAAATAGAGTGATTAGAGAAATTGTCAACGCTCCGTGGTATATTAGAAACAACGATATCCACAGGGATCTCGGAATTCCTACAATCGAAGCTGAAACTAGAAGCATCGCGCGAAAGCATAGAAACCGACTAATCGGACATATCAATAATACAGTCCGACACATTTTGGATGAGAATAATTTATTGCGCCGACTACAAAGAACGAAACCTTTCGACTTGGCAAATAAGGATTAACCGCGTCCTAATTGCGGAACATGCAGGATCTTTCAGTGGAAAGTAACCTGTCAAATGTTTTTTATTTAGCGATAGAAAAATTGCTTGATAAGTTATATATTAGTTGCAGTATCTAACATTCTATAGAAGGGTGGTGTTTTTAGTCAGTAAAAACCTGACACTACTATGAGCACTTGTTATCCTCCTAGTGTCTTTCGAAGATTTTCACCTACCCTCGGGAAAAAAAAAAAAAAAAAAAACATTTTCTAAGCTGTTTCTTTTCTTAGGCGATTTTAGACATTTTTTATATAAGTTAATATATATATATATTAGGTGGCGCTACAGTCCGGGGTGGACCTGGGCCTCAACCAATACGCCTCCCCAGTTAGCACGATCTTTGGCTAACTGCCTCCAGTTGCGCACTCCAAGTTGGTTGAGGTCCCCTTCCACTTGCGCGCGCCACCTTAGGCGAGGTCTTCCTCTACTGCGTTGTCCCTCCGGGTTGGATTCGAAGACTCTTCGGGCCAGAGCGTTGGTGTCCATTCGCTCTACATGACCCAGCCATCTTAGACGACTAATCCGTATTTTTCTGACCAGGTCGATGTCGCTGTACAGCTCGTAGAGTTCGCTGTTAAATCTCCTCCTCCAAAGCCCGTCAACGCAAACGGGACCGAAAATCACTCGAAGAATTTTGCGTTCGAAACGACCAATGAGATCTTCATCCGCCTTTGATAACGTCCATGCTTCTGCGCCATAGAGCAGGACTGGGATGATGAGGGTCTTATATAGAGTCTCCTTGATGTTTCTCGACAAGGCCTTACTAATCAATTGCCTCCTTAGGCCAAAGTAACAGCGGTTGGCAAGTGTAATTCTTCGCTTGATTTCTGACGATATGTCATTGTCAGAGTTAATAGCGGAGCCGAGGTAGATAAAGTCCCGAACTACCTCGAAGTTATAGCTCTCTATCGTGACGTTCTGTCCGATTCGTCGATGTTGTGCGTCCCCTCTTGTTGACACCATATATTTCGTTTTGCCCTCATTCACTTCTAAACCCATTTTTGCCGCCTCTGTACTGATTCTTGCAAACGCACCAGTGACAGCTCGCTGTGTTCTGCCAATGATGTCGATTTCGTCGGCGTAAGCAAGTAGTTGCACAAACTTTTGGAAAATTGTGCCCCTGGTGTTGGCTTGCGGGTTTCGCACAATTCTCTTAAGAATAATGTTGAAGAAGTTATCAAAGGTCTCGGTGAGATTGTTTCCGACCTTAATGGAGCAGCGAGAGTTCTCCATCGTCATCCCGCACAATCTGACGAGTTTGGCAGGTATGCCAAAACTAGACATGGCTCTGTATAGCTCGTCTCTATAAATGCTGTCATATGCGGCCTTAAAATCGATAAAAAGATGGTGAGTATCGATCTGGACTTCTTGGGTTTTTTCCAGGATCTGCCGAAGTGTGAAAATCTGGTCAGTTGTGGACTTACTGGGCCTAAAACCGCACTGATAGGGTCCAATCAGTTCGTTGACGAATGGTTTCAGGCGTTCACACAGCACGGCAGACAGGATCTTGTATGCGATGTTGAGGAGACTTATACCTCTATAGTTGGCGCAGTTAAGAGGGTCTCCTTTCTTGTGGATCGGGCATACTTTCCTCTGACCAAATCTTGGAGACGAGCTGGTGCATGCTCTCTACCAAATCATCTCCCGCTGCCTTGAAAAGTTCGGCAGTTAAGCCGTCCGGCCCGGCAGCCTTGTTGGATTTCAGTTTGGATATTGCTATCCTCACTTCATTTTGGTTTATAAGTTAATATGCTTTATTTTAAAATTAATAGTAAGTGATAACCAGAAGAAGGTAGCTGAAATGCACTGCATAAATACATTGTTATAATGTTTTGTAATTTAAAAAAAAAATTTTTTTATGAAAATAAACAAAACAATTTACTACTACTACTACTATTAAGTGATTGCGAATGTTGTTAAAAAAGGATTTTCACGTACCAATAATAATATTTGTAAGGATATGGATGACGTTATATTAAAATGCGTTTTAAACCAGTGCCCAATTATGTAATGCAAATTTTCAACTGAGCACTAAACCGAGATTAAGGTTAATCTGCCCTTAATCCACTTTAAATCTCAAGATTAACCATGCAAATTTTAATCTGCAAAACACAAGATTAAAAATAAATCTGGGTAATATATTTATATTATTATATATAAATTAATATTTTATTATGTTATTAGTTGTGTGGTAAGTATGTTTTTATAATCCATATTCACCACATATAGTGCATGTTTATTTTACACACCCAAATTATGAGGTGTAATCTGCTGAAATCCATCAACTGTTCCCAACTTCTTGCTATAAAAAATGACATTTCATGGCTGCGGCCATTAGCCCCATATAATTCGATTCATGTGCGCGTGATTCCCATTTGATTTGCACGTAAAATCCGATATAAGTGCAAATTATGTGGGGCTGATCAGTTCGACTGAGCTTGCAGGTAAGGTGAGAGATTCGCTCTCGAGTTGACTATCTAAATACGGTTTTCCCATAATGTTTTTCTAAACGCGGGCCGGAGTTGTTGTTAGTGCAGTAGTATTTCCCCTCAGCCATTCGAGTATGATTTGAAATGACTAGGTAAGCAAAGTTTTTTATATATGTGGTTCTTTTCATCGGCTATTTATTAAAAAAGTTCAAGATTATGAAGTTAAACCTTTTGGCATTTCAATTACATTCTTAATATATCATATTAGACGATTTTAAATTTTATTGTCAACACTTTTTAGGTTCTAAATTGTATAGTAGTTAGATGGTCACACTAATTAGTTGGGGAAATTGTTTAAATTTTTTTTTTAGCCGTATTTTTAAAAGCGGGCCGAATGTTGAATTGTCAATTCCATCTTTTTTTTTTAAAAAAAGGTTGTTCAGAACCGTGTGTGAAAAATTAAAATAAAATAAAATTGCATTTTTTTTTTTTAAATGGGGAAACTTTATTTTAAATGTTTAGCGTGTGGGGAAGATGAAAATGAAAACGTGGGTATGAAATATTTTAAAATACCGGAAAATAGTGAGAGGTAAGCAATTTCAAAAAATGTAGAACCAGAAATATAAGACTGCTTTATATTTCTGTAATTTTTTAGAAAAGCAAAGTGGTTCAATTGCATAAATAAGCAATACTTGCTAAATACTCCAATTTCGTGGGATTATAAGATATTCGAAAGAGATTTCTCGAAGCTATGTAAAGGTCCACTGAAAATGGTCGCAAGACACCTAATTTGGACATTTTAAAAAAGGGTTACCAATACTCGCATGAAATCGTTACAATTATATAAATGAATCGAATGCTCTTTTCCATCACGAAATCAAGAATGATTTCTTATGTTTCCCAAAAGTAACATATACTTAGGTACGAAAGTATCTGAAGTAACGAAACATATGAAATGCAAATATTCCTTGTGGTACCTATGGAAACGATATGTGTCCTTATATCGCACCTATTTTTTTATGTGTATGCGAAATGCGGATGGATTGTGGGCATACGGATACGAATTGAATTGGTTAAAGAGAAGTGAATGTAGATCTTTTCTCCTTTGATTCCTTCTCTCTTAGCGCACGAAACATAAGAAATAAAAACATTCCTTTTGCTGCCTAATCTAGTAACGTTTTTATTTATTTTTGACGTTAAATTTGTAAGAGAACAAATATACCTACGCATGGAAAATTTGTTTTAATACTAATTAATATTCAGACCTAGAGTATTGAATTTGTCTTCATTTGAGTCCCCAACATAATTTTTCCTCCTATATTGCAGATTTTAAATAAAATGTGGATGCGAAATTAACATGATCTTCGCAGGAATTCTTAATCTCGTAAGAGAATCTTGAACAAACATTTATTTCCCAATATGTATTTTCTTAAAAACATTGAGTTAACATTTGAAAAATGATTTTATTCAATTTCTCATAAGCAGTTTACTATGCTATATTTAATAAAAAAATTTGGTAAATTGATTTTTCCTTTTTTGTACGCCACATCCTGTATCACAGTTCGACAAAGTTCTACTCGTCTTGTATCTCTCTTTCACAATAAAAGCCCGTTTGCAGTGAGTTTCTTAGTACACATTTTTTATATCTGTTATTGTCATGCGATAATTTCATAGTTTTATGACATAAATATTTCGAAGTGTTCTTTTTAACAATTAAATTTAAGTGTCATTCAAATCAAAACATAATTTAAATTGTTATTATTCATTCAGCCAACATAGGCTCTAAAAATAATGAGAACTTCATGGAATCGGCGGAGCATTTACCGATACTGCTTTTACCCCTAATTCGTTCATGTTACCCTGCGCCAGCTCCTAAAGTATCCTATACTTATCTGAAAGGTATAATCATTACACAAGGCTTTCTATATTTTCCACGTATTAGAACTTTACAACATAAGACGGACCTCAAAGTCTATACGCGAGATTCGAGAGTTAACACATGGGTAAGCTAGTATTTACTATTACTGGAGTTATAATCCCATTTGGGGCTCTCACATCTAACCAATATTAAAAAGTTGAAAGTCAAAAGTAATTCAATATCTTCTGACATTTGTGGGGTCCAAAAAAAAAGGCAAACTGCTAGCAGTAGTTTTACACCCAGAGAAAAACCTGTGTAAAATAAGCTCAAATCGCAGTATAGGCCACATGAGCTCTAAGGCAGTTTCGAACATATAAACAATTGAACCTGTACCTCCGGCGATACAAAACGTAACACTATCCTCCAAGCCATCGGCCCATAGTATAGGGTCATTCATGAAAAAAGTTTAATTTCATTATAAAGTTTGGACTTTGCCATTAAGTGTCAAAAACAATATCATTCAAATGGCCGCCTCGGAAAGATTCGTAATTTTTAGCCACTTTTTCGTACATTTCTAGCGGTATCTCGGCCATAACTTCAGTAATGTTTGTTTCTAAAGCGTCTAGAGTTCAATTCAAGGATTATTCACGTAAACACGGTCTTTTGCGCAGCCCCACAGAAATAAATATCAAGCGGTGTCAAATTGCATGATCTTTGTGGCCAATTGACGTCACCAAAACGTTAAATTACGCACCTACGAAACTTCTCATGCCATAAAGCCATTATTGGTGGTGTTGTGTGGCTTGTTTCCCCGTCTTGTTGGAACATGATCTTCAATCGCCGCCCAAAAGAAATTGCCATAGTGAGGTGTACGATGCGTTCAATTGCTGCGAACGCCAGGAAATCGTTAAATTCGGATCATCAGCACCACTTGCCCTTGCAGCAGAAATATTTTCGACTGAGTGTGCATTACTATGACGCACATGCCTTCCGACATCAGTAACGCTTCCACTCGCTTCAAATTTCTTCACAATTTTACCGATTGCTTGCGTAGACGGTCGACTGTGACGACCATAATCATCGCGTACTACCTTTTTTTAGTACGGTTTATTAATTTTAACGCGTTGTTCGATCCATTATCGTAAATGGCCAGTATTCAACTAATATAATGACACTTCAAATGACAGCTGCATCAGACAGGTGTCAAATGCCAGCGCTACCAACTTGAAACAGCTTGAAACACAAACCACAGAAACAATTTTAAACATGTTGCTATCATTTTGTATAATCATTATTTACCTTAGAACTTAGTGTACGGTAATATGGTTTTTAGAAGTATGTATGCAAATTTAATTCATTCCTAGGGCAGCAATACACGTTGGAAAAATAACCTTATATATGAGGCAGATATGTATTACCTAGGTCTAAGGCAATTTTACAATACGTTTGCAAAATCAGATTAGTTTCAATGCAAAATTACCTTTCTTTCTAGCATATTGATATTGAAGGTGCTTTTAATTACACATCCTTTGAGTCCACCAATAATAGGGAGATGTAAAATGTCGATGCTTAATAGGAGAATAATCCAGACCCGCATCGAAGATGTCGAGATCTCGGCACTAACAACTCGGGGGTGTCCACAACGGCGCGTCCTCTCGCCACTCTATGATCCCTTTTTATAGCCGACCTACCTCAGTGTCTGGAAAATAAAGGGATTGACGCTGTAGGTTATGTCGATGACGTGGCAATCGTTGTCAGAAGCAAGTCTGAAAGCACCGTTTCAGAAGTGCTGCAATAAGCACTATATACAGTGCAGAGATGGTGTAACAAAGAAGGTCTCTCTGTAAATCCCTTTTACCAAGAGGAGGAAACTAGACTTCCTCTCTTCCACTATGTTTAGTGAATCTCACGGAAAGCCAAGTGCCTGGGAATCGTCTTGTACAGTAAACGTACCGTAAACAGAGCTACTAGATCCCTGTGGATCTGCCTTCGAGTCTGCGGTAATAACTGGGGTCTTAGACCCAAGATGGTATACTGGCTCTTTTCGCTCGTGGTTCGACCTGCGATGGCCTATGCTGCTACAGTACAGTATGGTTAACAAAGACTTAAGTCTACAAAAGCTACAACGAGTCCAACGTATAGCTGGAAACTGTATTACAGGTTGCATTCGTTACACCCCTACCTTAGCACTTAATGTCATATTGGGTCTAACACCGATACAAACACCCATTCAAATGGAGGCAAGACTGAGTATTCATCGACTGTTCCACTCTAATAATATTAACTCCTACTCCTATCGTGGAGGTCATCTGTCTTTGCTAGACTCTATGGAGCCTGAAGGCGCATTCAACATGATCCTAGACGACATGCTACCGAAATACGGCTTCCATAAAGACTTCTCTATCGTCGTCTCTCCAAAGAAGGACTGGGAAAAATATCAACCTAAACCATCACAATATGATCTCGTCTGGTATACGGACGGATCCAAGATGGAGTCAGGGACTGGATCTGGAATTTATGGACAGTCGCCTCAAGCGAACTTTTCAGTCAGGCTTGGCAAGAACTCTTCCATATTCCAAGCAGAAGTCTTTGCAATTAACCAGTGCGCTAGAATTAACTTAAGTTCTAACACACGAGGTAAAACTATATTTATCTTTTCAGATAGCCAAGCTGCCATCAAAGCTCTTGACTCATCTGTCAACAAATCGAAGCTTGTTCTGGAAACCTTCGTGGTCATCTATGAACTTGCTATGAAAAACTTAGTCATTCTCACTGGATCCCAGCCCATAGGGGTATGGCTGGCAACTAAGTGGCTGACTCACTGGCTAAAGTCGGCGCAACAACACCACTTGTCGGCCTTGAACCCTTTTGTGGTGTTAGTAAAAACCACTTCAGGAACTATGTTAAAAGCCTATCCCTTATCGAATCCAATGAAGTCTGGCTTAATTCAAATGTACCAAACAATTCTTCCCAAAATTTCACCCCAAGAATTCCAAATTCCTAATCAACCTGGACAGGAACAATCTAAAAATCCTGACAGGAATATTCAGTAGTCATTGTCTCCTGAAAAAACACCTTCACCGCATTGGCCCCTCTCGGCACCCTACATTTGGACTCTGTCTAGAGAGTGATGAAGCCTCTCTTCTCATACTCATGGCTCTCTTTCGTCTCAGGAAGAACATGCTCGGTAAGGAAATCATCTCACTAGAAAACCTTACTACCTTACACCCAGAGAAGAGTTAGACCATTCCTCTAGGACCCCTCCAGGGAAGGCACAATAGGTTCCATTTGGAGCCGCAGTGCCAGAGCCCCTTGCAGGATCTCCTGATGCTTAATCTATCTCTTTAGCATATAACAATTACCTAAGTCGAGTAAGGCAATTTTACGCAGTATTTTTTTCTCTGAGTGAATAAACCTTATGCGTGGAATATTACATCTTCCAACAAACTTTGCTCTATTTGTTTTCTTCTGAAATTAAGGCTTCAGCTAATAAAGTGCAATCTTTCATACTTGCTCCAATATAACACACACAAACATCCATTCATCATGTGTACACCCACCCTAGGACTTCAATACAAATCAATGGAACAATATAAAAATAAAAAATGAAATGAAACACACCCATTCGACAAAAGAAGTATCTTTTGCTTCTCCATGAAACATTCAAATGCTCTGTACATCTGTCTTGCTTGTATAACAGAGAAAAAAAAAATAGAACGGATTCAATTGCAAAATGATTGCATAGTGAAATATCCAATTGGCGAAAGGGTTTCCTTATGAACCCTCTGAAGGATTTAGAAAATGGTGCGGAGCTTTGCATCTACATACATGCATTACCAATATCGTATTCTCAATGGATGCAACCTTACACACACACAAAGTTATGCATATTTCCAAGAAGCAAAGTGTGGCAAATAAATGGAACAAACGAAGCAGAAAATTTGTATTGGTTTTGTTCATTTGCCTTCTCACTTTGTGTTTCGCTCTATTGTATAGTTGAAAGCATCATGCAACACATCATTCTATTAGAGATCTCGGAGCAAACTAGGCAAGATATTGTTTATAAAAAAATTTCGATATGTAGCAATCCTGTCTAAAGGTTTTAGTTATCAGACTTTCTATGGGTATTAAGTACCCATGGGTCCACTGGGGTAGTCAAAACCACATGTAAATGGATAAAGCGTATGCTGGCAGATAGGAAAATTAGAACCTCACTAGGCAGCACCCAACTCAGAGTATTAGCTGCGAAAGGCTGTTCTCAAGGTAAAGTTCTCTCCTCTTTATTTTGGTCAATCGTCGTAAATGAAATTCTGACTTAATCATGG
Organism: Ferdinandea cuprea; assembly: GCA_963576555.1. Lineage (NCBI taxonomy): Eukaryota > Metazoa > Arthropoda > Insecta > Diptera > Syrphidae > Ferdinandea > Ferdinandea cuprea. The sequence continues at coordinate 22,205,627 of OY754960.1, read as the reverse complement.
ATAAGTTTGAAGAAACAATCTCAGATCGCCTCCAGAGAGCTCTTAACATCGTTGCTGACTCTTGCAAAGAGGTTTTTTTTTTTTTTGTCGGAGTTTGCTACTATCCGATGGAGCGCTCAGACACAACTACAGGTCCATTGTACTACCATTCAGACACCTTACATAAATGCACTTAGTTTTCCCGTCTTTCGAAGAAAAACGAGAAGGAACTTCAGTGATAAAAAGCCTAGATGTTCGGCACTCACCACGTCAGCCTCGAAGATCCGCCACCTGATGCGAGCATAGGCCGGACAACCGCAGAGAAAGTGTTCTGTTGTGTCATCCTCCTCACCGCAAGCAGGACATGTAGTGGTATCGCTTGAGCCGAACACATTTAAGTGTTTAGCAAAAGCTTGGTGGCCCGAAAGAACGCCCACAAGCAGCCTACAGTCGATTCTCCTCAGAGACAGAAAAAAAGATGCTGACCTTGTGCAAATATCCGGGCGCTGTAGTTTGGTCTGTCTACATCCACCGCAATCGCGCCACCGAATCTTGTGTTCACGAGAAACCCAAGAATCGATAGAAGACATGACTAAAGATGCAGGCAGACCCAACACAGGTTCGGGTCCTTGCCTAGCAAGCTCATTCGAGATATTTTTTCCCTGGATGCCAGTGTGACCTGGTTCAGTCTTCCGACCAAATTCATAGAAAGCTTGAGTTCTAGCACTAACTTGGACGACGTAAGAGGGTTTAGAAGCGCTTTGGCTATCACTGCAGATGCAAATGCCTCTAGCCCTCCACCTGTTGTTCACAATATAGCGCATAGCCACAATATAGTAAAGTCGTATATCATCGCATTCCACAGATACTCCAGCACCAGATCCCTGTCCGGTTTTGGAGCCATCCGTGAAAATACGATGGCATTCAATCCAGGGTTCAGAGTCTGACCGAAGCCATTCCGTTACCTGTGGAAAGTTGACGTGGTAGTTTTTTCGCAGAAGGGTTTCTGGTGTCATTGCATCAGACGGCATATCCATAAGACAGGGGTCAAAGGATAATTCTCGAGCAAGTTCTTCAAAATTCTAGTGCGCATGGTACCAAAAACCACCTCTCTTTAAGCGAAAGATGGTTTTTAGCGTACACCCCATAATATATATATAAATCAAGGGGGAGAAGATTTATCAAAGCATCTAGAGCAGAGCCCGGCGTGCTAGGGAAGGCCCCTGTGCAGCCGAGACATGCCGTTCCTTGGAGTTTGGCAAAATAAGCGGTAACACGTTTCCGCGAAAGCCTGTTCCACCAAACAACTGATGCGTATGAGAGTAGCGGTCTAATCATGGCCGTATAGATCCAAACGGCCCGTTTCGGCCACAAGCCCCATGTCTTACCAAAAGCGCCTTTACACTGTCAGAAAGTCGACAGCTCTTTATCGCAAAAAAGTTGACCTCAAAGTTAACCCTAAAAAAATAGCCTTCACCAAAAGAAGAAAACTGGACAGTCTCAAAAATATAGTACTCTTTGGTGAGACTATAGGGTTTTCCAGTGAAGTAAAATTTCTAGAAATAATCTTGGACCAAAAACTCACTTGGAACTTTCATATCAAAAAGACCATACCCAAAGCTAGAATTTCCTTCTGGACCTGGAAAAGTCTACTGGGAAAAAACCCCAAAATGACACTAGATATTCAAGGCAACCGGTAGACCTATCGTTGCATATACAGCACCATGTTGGTGCAAAAAACAAAACAAAAATCCACCCAGGCCAAGCTGCACAAACTGCAAAGACTAGCCTGCATGCAATTGTAAACGCGTACATGCTCATCTCATCGGATGAATGAAAGACCGAAATACAGCCAAATCTTGCCGTACAGCTACAGTGGACGACGTATTAGGCATTACACTGACAGACAGACGTCCTAATGGATACAACTTCAGCCATAACTTCGAGGTTACATTCCCAGAACGACAAAACTGGGAACAGAATAAACCCACATCTGCTAGGAACGGGTGGTTCCAAGACAGATGACGGAGTTGGAGAGAAACCACAGAATCTTTTCTCTCTACCAGCATGGAAGAGAATAACTCCGTATTTGAGGCCGAAATACTTGCAATAGAGCGTTGCATCAGAGAGAATTTTAACAGGAACGTCTCTGACAAGCACTTTTATATTTTATCTGACAGCAAAGCGGCACTACTTGCTATTTGCGCCTTTAAAATAAATCACTTCTAAGCTAGTTTGGGACTGTCTTCAACTACTCACAACAATAGCTAGCACCAATAGAGTTCAATTTATCTGGGAGCCTGGACATAGTGGCCTGATGAACTGTATAGGAAAGTATCTGCTGCACCATTTACGATACATAGACCATTCTGTGACGTGCCCATCAGCTCCATTAAACTCCTCATCAAAAACTGGCTAGAAAAGAAATCACTTAATTACTAGAGGAAAACTGAAAGTAACAGACAGGCGAAACTATTTCTATAATCCCCAAAGACCAGCCTGCCTATGCATTGGAGGAGCATTACGCACGACTCCCTCCGCTGCTTTAGGCATTCTGTTTCACCTGACCCCCTAAATATTTTTAGCAGACAAACGGCTGCTAACACAGCTGATCGTCTCAAAGCTTCGTCAAACCGACAGCGCTATTGGCCATGCTTCCATCCTAAAAATGATAGGGAATATCCCTAGTAAAATCGATTACATCATTCCCCAATCACAATTCGGAATATCCTTCCATGTTACCATTCCATCCCGATGGTTCTGGAAAAAGAATGCATTCTTGGAGGAAACAGCGATCGATTTTTACACCGACGGATCAAAAACCGATGATCGGGTAGGGTCTTTGTCTCTTCTTCCGTCTTCCTGATCATTGTAGCGTGTTTCAAGCGGAAATAAAGGCGATTAAAGAAGTCTTATCTTTGCTAAAGATATCCTCGAAGGATATCATAATTTTCTCGGACAGTTAAGTGGCAATCAGGTCCTTGGAATCAGTCTCTGTAAACTTAAGTCTAAGACTGCAGACGGTCGCCTTAGGAGATTTCGGCGCAGTTCAACAATGACTTTTGATGGGTGCCGGAGCACAGGGACATTTCTGGAATTTTAAGGCTATGCGTATACTATTCGCTACTATAGAGAAAATAAACTTTAGGTGAATAAGTGGTATCACATGTCTAGCGAGAAAATGGATTTGGACTAAGCTGGATCTAAAGCGCTCTAGAAATATGATCTCTCTAAGCAGACGGAACATTATACACTACTATAGGTATCATCATCTTATATGTAAACATTTAACAAGACTTGGTGCATCCTCGAACGACTTTTGCAGAAGTTGTCTGGACGAAGAGGAGGAAACGATCCCTCACCAGCGTTTTATATGAACTACTCTCTCCAAGAAAGAAAAGAAAAACCATCTCAGAGCCTTTTTTTATGAAGACACGAGTGATCTCACAAAAATGTACGTTAAAGGTCTACTTCGCTTGGTCAGAAACTCTAATTGGTTCAACGAGTAGAGGGAATCTTAATCCCAGATCCCAGATACCTGTAGTACCAACTGGCCTAAATCTTTCGGTTCTTGTGCCGATAGCCACTTTAACCTAACTTAACCTAACTAATACAACATTACTAACCTTGAGCTAATCCTGACTCTGAAGTAGATTATGGCTACACAGTGCAAAGCGCACGAAGTAAAATCTTTGTGACATAAGTTATCTTCCTAAGCAGTCTAAAGAATTCGGGTCGGTGCAACGATTTAGTGGATTGATGATTAAGCGAGATGTCCCTAATTCAAATCCGACCGGTACCACCTAAACGTTTTTATTCGCTGCCCTTTTTTTTTAAATTTGCATGTGCAAAAGGGATTGTCAGCACCCTTATAATGTTATAGTAACACAGCACGGGCGTTAAGGAAATGAGGGATTAAAAGAAAGGATGAAAAACCGATGCACATTGATTTTAAATGTTTGTAAATTGTAATGGTCAGGAAAAACAGAGTAAGGCAGAGCATTCCACATTCGTTTTGCACGGCAGAGGAACGAGTCCTTAAATTTCACAGTTCGACCGAATAGAGGCTTTAGGTTGAACTGATTGGCATGGCGAGTATTACGGTTGAAGTGTTGAAGGGGAGGAATGCAACTGGCTATTTTGTTTAAGCACTTGTGATGGTAGTATCGATAGAACAACGATAGGCAGGAGACATTGCGACGATGACTAAGAGGGTCAAGCGAATTCGCAATATCTCGGTCGCCAATAAGTCTTATCGCACCGGACCAGATATGAGCGTTGTACTCAAGTTTTGGGCGAATAAACGCCTTGTAGATTCTAGCCAGATCAGAAGGGGTAAAATATTTCTTGCATCGCTTTAGGAAGCTTTGACACTTCGCAGCGTTCTTGGCGACATCGAATATGTGGTCATTCCAGCGAAGGTTGTCATCAACACACATACCGAGAATGGAAAGTCTTTCGGATTCAGCGATGCAAGTGCCATTCATGAATAATGGCAGAGTATTGAGGTTTCGCTTTAATGACAGAAGACAGCATTGTGTTTTGGAAGCATTAAATTCTACTCTATTGGTTTTGCCCCACTTAAGAATGCTGCCCAGGTCAGAATTTAATGAGCTTAACAGACGTTGCCGTTCTAGCTCCACGCCTGAAGATGAGGGACGTGAATCATAAAACGAATATGCAAAGCTAAGGGTAATGTCATCAGCAAAGGAATAGATTGGATTAGAAGTGACAGACAGGAGGTCATTGATAAAAATGAGAAATAGAGTTTGAGACAAAACGGAGAATTGGGGAACACCAGCGAATATCAGACTTAAGGCCATTTAAGATAAATTGTATTGAGCCCTGAGTGCATACGGCAGACATCGAATCCAAAAGCACGTCCTTTCGACAAAAGAGATTGATGCCAAACTTGAAATATCAAGCGCAATGGCCTAGCTTTCACCACCACGGTGAATAGATTGTTCCACTTTTCGGTTAGATATGTCATCAAATCACCAGTGGACCTATTGCTGCGAAAAGCGTACTGCCGGTACATTAAGAAATTCCACGATTTAAGATATTTTATAAGCTGACAAGCTGAAGGGACGTTAGTGCAATTGGTCGGTTGGAGGAGGGAGAGGAAGATTCGCCTTGTTTTGGGACAGGCTGGACATATGCTGTTTTCCATCTTCTCGGAAAGAGCCCTAAAGAATAGGACAGATATAAAAGCTTACGCAGTGGTTTTGCCAGCGTGGAAGAACACCTCTTCAGAATGATAGGGGAAATACCATCTGGGCCAGCGAATTTGTGAATGTTGAGATCTTGAAGAACTCTTGCCACTGTACGAGTGCGGAAGTGGATTTGTCCCATGGAGTGTTCTATGCGCTCGAGTACAGGGTGAGACAAAGTACAATCTGGCAGCGTTGAGCTAGCTGCAAAATGAGCAGCGAGCAGATTGGCTTTATCCGAAGAGCTGACAGCTGGAATGTCATTGCAAATGAGTGTCGGGATAGATGTTCAGGCCGAATTCCTTATATTCTTAACAAACGACCAAAAGATTTTACTACCGGTGGGACTTTGTAGTATTTTCTGCCTCAACTTTAGGTCGTAGGAGAATTTGACACGATTAATCTGGGCATTGTAGTCATTTCTGGCTCGTTTGAACTTTTTCCGGTTTCCTTAGTTGGGTTGGCCTTAAATGACCGAAAAGTTACCTCTTTAACCCTGATAGCTTCTTTACAGCTCAATTCACACCATGCGTTCACCTTGGGTTTGATACTTTTAATCCTATTAGGAATAAAATGTTTCATACCCAAGTGAATTATGTTTGTTATCATATCGGCAGCAGCATCCACTTTGCCATCGAGGAAGCATAGCGACCAGTAAAAACTCCTAAAGAAACCGTTTAATTCTTTCCATTTGGCTTTCTCGTATTGCCATACGGTTCTTTTAGGAGCTTGTTCTTTAACTTTGTGGTTGGAGTGCTAGATGCTCTTTACTACACTGAGAAGGATTGCAAACAGAGCAGAAATAACAATCCAAACGAGAACGCGCTAAAATTAAAAAAAAAAGTTGTCCATACTTCCTTACAGGTTGCGGCATTGCTAATACCAGAGAGCTAGGTCTTCCAAGCTTTGAGCAGCGTTCTCGCAAAAAATAAATTCTATCGTATCTCAACCAGAGACTCTTTCAGCATCAGATGATCTAACTCTGTTCAAACGAGCCATGTCCTTTTCGTATTGGTAAATTGGATAGAATCCAAGTTTTAACACAAAATGATTAATTCTGACATTTGACTGCACATTGCGGCTACAACAAGTTTAACTATCTTCACCAAACACCAAGAAACGGTGTTAACTCTGTTCTAGACGCTCTAAAAGTCTTTTTTACTCTTTAATATTTTTGCCATAAAAGCAATTCTAAAATCTATCTCCCGTTAAGAGGGAAATTGATTTTGATATAACGCTCACTGGAGCTTCAATGTTGTCCTTTTGAAGCATCATCTGCTAAAATTACAACAGACCCTCGTGGTCAAGAATTATTTCGGTCAGTATCTGATCCATTTTGATTGCAATTTCACGGATAGTACTGGAGGTTTCGTGAAGAGTATCAAAGGTAGGTCTTTCAAGCGGAGTTCTATATGGTTATGACTTGACATTCACTAAGGTCAGATACGAAATTTCCTGTTCCGCAGGGAACAGTGCTATAGAGCAATGTTATTTCTTCAACGAAAGCAACTTACAAGTCACATTTTTCACATCACCCACAAGAGTAGTAAAACAAACACCCAACATACTGACTGCGAAGATACTGATTTGTTTTTTAACTAATGCCGCAAATATACGTATCAGACTTACACGCGTACTTGGCAATGAAAAGATATAAATATGAAATGCCCCTTGCCACCATCTGAGCAATCGCAAACTATGCGGCTCCAACTAGGCTAAACACACTGGAAGATGATGCAATCATACCAAAATAATTCCTCTATACGCGTGATAACACTTTAAGGCCTACATATGTTGACCATACGTATACAGATATCAAAATGCTTTTAGTCAAAGCAATTTCTTCTGGCATGCCAACTTCTATAGCAAGACTCACACACAACATCAACACCGTCACCGTGATCCGTTTGAGAAACCTGATACCCTTCCATCCTGACCTAAGCTTAATAAGCTTTTCATTCAAGTCCCTGTTCTGAGTGTTCACTGAGTTTGGGATAATTTAGAATTGCTAGAAATCTGCCCTTAACCTGTGTTGGGTCTTCTACTGATGCATAGTTAGGGTTGGTTAGGTTACATGGGTTGACATGAAAGACTAGGTCCTTGCGGACCTATTATGATGCCTTATTGGTGGTTCATTCCCTCCGCTCGTGGTTACTCAATTTTATCAAGCAATCCTGATGTCTCCAGAAACCTGCAAAGATTAGAGAGTGAGACATCTGTCAATTCCTCAATGTATTGGAAGAAGAAACTTCCAAGTGTTCTGTTCCTTATGTGGCAGTGACCCGGGCAGTGACAGAGGTAGTGAGGGGTGTCCTCGTGGAGCTCTTCAGCATAGCAGCCGCTACAAATGTCATTATTCTTGAGATTTAGTTTCATTATGTGGTTTCTTAGAAAATTATGCCCAGTTAAAACACCAACCAGCTTGCGCAGCGATGTTGTTTTGTACTGAATCCGAGATATCTCACGGAAACTATGGCCAGATTGGTTATAGATTTCCACCTATTGTTGTGATGGTTGGTTCAAATGAAGTGCCTGGTCCCGATCCATTTCGGATTTTTTTTTTGCCAGCTCGTCTGCCATTTCATGGCCAGTTATGTCCATGTGTCCTGGAACCCAGCAAAGACATACCTTGTGCTGTGAGCCAAGAGCCTTAAGTTAAGTTAAGCCACAGTGGTGAATCAGCTTTGATTTGATTTCGATAGCATTACCTGCCTTAATGGTCGCTTGACTGTCAATGAAAATGGTAATATCATTCCGTGGTATCGCCGAGATTGCCAGAACCTCAGCCTGGAAAGCACTACTTTGATCAGGCAGTCTGTTTAAATCCTCTTTGAATAGACCGGCACCTGTTCCACAATCCATCTTCGATCCATATGTGAATATGTATATAGATTTCGTTTTCGTGGGTTTATTCGTTTTCCATTCTTCCCTGCTCAGAAAGGAGTAGGTGAATGGTCTGTCAAAGTCCAGGTAAGGTATCATGTAGCCGCAGCTAACGTCGTCTTCTACACACATTTACGGAATCTGTGCGTACCCTACGAGACATGGGTTCCAGCTAACTAGTTGACTGATCTTCAAGACGCTCTTGGCAGCTGATTCGTTCCAGCAGAGATCCAAGGGTAGCAAATTTAGAATCACTTCCAAACCAGCGGTTGGTGTCGTTCTCATTGCACCAGTTGTCCCTATGCATGCTAGTCTCTGTATTTTCGTCAATAACTTAAGATTGGTTGATTTGTCTGCGGCTTGCCACACGACTATACTGCCATATGTGAGTATAGGTCGTACAATTGCCATGTACATCCACAGAATTATTTTGGGTTTTAGGCCCCACCTTCTGGCGAAGGCGCGGGTGCATGCATTAAATGCGTTTGCTGCCTTCCCTACCAGTTCTATGACATTCAATCTGCAGTTTCCTATCAAGGATGACACCTAGATACTTCGCACTCTCCGCCACCTTTAGAAGGATCCCCTCGCTAACTAGTGTTTTGAGTTGCGGTATGTTTCTTTTATTTGTGAACAGCATAAGTTCGGTCTTTTGGGGATTTATCCCAAGACCACATTGTTTTGTCCACTCGTTAAGTGTCCGTAGTGAGTTTTCTCACACCTTATAGTTGATAAGAATTTTGGTGAAGCAAGCAAGACAACATCGTCTGCGTAAACAACCCCTCTGTTGTTTTAATTTCATGAGTATTTCATTGATGACGAGGACCCATGGTAGTGGAGAGATGACACCTCCCTGGGGTGTTCCTCTGGATGCTGTAACTCATAGGTCAGCGTCATCAAGATTTGCATATATATTCCTTCCGCTGGGTAGATTAATGATCACGTTAGAGAGTACTATGCCCCTTCAAAAAACCCCTCCTAAAAACGCTACTGGTGTATATTCTCTGTAGTGCTGACTACTTCCACGTTTCCACTCACCTGCCTTTAATGTATGCATGCTGACATGTAAATATATATATATTTTTCAAAATTTTTCAGGACGAATGATGTTAGACTTATGGGTCTGAAGTCCTTAGCACTGGTGTGGCTAGATTTCCCTGCCTGGAGAAGAAAGACAACCTTTACTTTACGCCAGACCTTTCGAATGTAGCTTAGTTTAAGACTTCTTATGAATAGTCTTTTGGAGAATCGTAGAATTATGGCTTTAGATTTCTGTAGCATAATTTTAAATATCTCGTAATCTCCAGGGGTTTGCGGAGTTGAGTTTAGTATCATGATGACTGAGTCTCTAAAAGATTCTCGATTGGCACAAATTTTCTTCCAGTTGATAAACGTGCTGTTTTAGTAAAGGGTGTTTGTTTTAAAGGTATAGAACTTCGAATTGAAGTAAAACACAAGAAAATCGATTTAATGTCCATCAATTTGCTATTAATGTTTAAATATGACTTCGGGCATGTGGAATAAAGACAGGTCTAGAGGTCTAATTTTCAACCACTTTTTCAAGCCTTTGGGCCTGTATGTCGGCAATAACGCCACGAATGTTTGCTTCCAAGTCCCCTAACGTTTGTGGTTTGTTGGCGTAGGCGAGCGACTTCGCATATCCCCAAAGAAAATAATCCAATGGTGTCAAATCACACTTGGTGGCCAATTGACAAGTCCAATCCGCGAAATTATGAGCTCATCGAATGTTTCCTTCAATAAATCGATTGTGACGTGCGCTGTGTGGCATGTAGCGCCGTCTTGTTGGAACCACATCTCATCCACATTCATGCCATCCAATTCGGGAGCAAAGTAGTCGGTTAACATAGCGGTTTCCATCAACGGTAACTGACTCTTCAGCATTATTTCGGAAGAAGTATGGCCCAATGACTTCACCAGCCCATAGAGCACACCAAACAAGTCAGTTTTTGTGATGTCATGGCGTTTCAAGGGTCTCATGTGGATTCTCTTCACTCCAAATGCGGCAATTTTGCTTGTTGACGTAGCCATTCAACCCAAAATGAGCTTCGTCACTGAACAAAATTTTGCGATGGTCTCCCGGCTTTAATTCTTGCACAAGCTGGATCTTATCTTCCATAAAGTTGATGGACAAAGCTCCAATTGCTGTGCACGGTGGCGAATCGATTCATTCGGGTCCTCTTCAACACTTTGTTCTACAGCGGCAGTGACTGTTCGACGTCTCTGCGGATGCTTATTATCACATAGAGTAAACGTAGTGCGAAAATGATCCATGGTTAACTTCGGTAATTAATTAATTGCTCTGATGGACGATTATGTCGACCAAAGAATGAACGGATCTTGCGGTAAACTTCGCGAACTGAAGCATTATTTTCGAAATAAATTTTGCACTATGTGCAAGCGTTGTTCATTTGTCAACCTATTCATGATGAAATGGAAAACCAAACTGAACATAAATGACATTAGAGTTACCAGATTTGACCACAAAATGTCAGTTTTATCTCTTTTCGAAAAACCAACCTCTAAATAAAACACCCTGTAGATGCGGAACATCATCTTCCTAGTCATTTAGTGTTCTTAGCATAACCCATTTGTTTGAAAGTAGATATCACTCTTTCAAGCCTAAAAAAAAGACAGATGAATTCCAAAACCTGTCCATCGACATAGAACCTGCTTGTGTTTCAATAATAATTTTAAGAAAATCCCAGAGTAGCTGTCGCCTAATATCGCTAAGCAGTTAAATGGCAGTTTGTTTTTACAGTAATCTTTATACTTTCCATTAATGCAAAAGCTCAATACGTTTGTGGTGGTTCCACCAAAATTCATTCCTTTTAACCCCTCTCCTTCGCAATATTATCCTCTGTTCACCATTGTCCTCTGCGGAAATTTAATTTAATTCACTTTTTCAATCTCTTATCCCACATAAAACCGCACTTAGATCAACAGTTAAACAACCAACCTAATAGCAACAGGATACAGCAACACTTAAAATCGTCCGACATGGTAATAAAGAGTAGAACGCTTACTGCTAATAAACCTAATTGACAATAAAAGAAAGACATAACTCGTTTTTCTTTTAAATGCGCGCCACCAGCACCAGCCAACCACCTTATGGATCCTCACCATCAGACGAACCAATGCGCCAAGCGCCACTCCGTTGTCCTTGCGCGCAAACATCTAAATTATTAAGGCGGCAGCCTCATTCATGTCACAAATGACAGGCAAACTTAATTTCCATGTAATATGCATTCTTTGATGTTGCCAGGGGCTTTCATAACGTTTTTGTGTGAGAAGTTCATCCCCGCGCCTACGACTACGACAACCCTTTGACGAATTTTCATTTTCATTTTCATTTTCATTTCCATTTCCTGTGCTCACTCGAAAATGTTTCTCATTCTTCGTGTCGCTGTAATATATATATTTTTATTTGCTGTTTTTTTGTGTGTTTCTATCAAAACAAAGCCAGTCGTCATGATGTCACGTTTCACGCAGAATAATTGCTTTTTAATTACTCATTCAATGTGTTAGGCGATGACGACGACAACGACGACGAAAGCCATGCAACACAAGCGAGGTAAATTGTTTTACGGCAAACTCTTCGCATAGATGGCACGACTCCTGGGCAAAGTCAATGCTTGAGGATAACTTCTGAACTGACTTCACCGAAAGAATATTTGTCTACTGGTGATGGTGATGGTGATGTTGCTTTTGCTTACTGCTGCTGTATCATTGTGGGTCGGTTGAGGAGTTTCGTCGGTCTGTTTCTGTTCTGTTTTCATATTGAAATTGCATTTTGCTGGCTTCACGAATAGAGTAGGTAACCATGGAGAAAACTTTCACCTACGAATACACACATATTGTAACTAAACTTGGAAGAGTGCGCTGCATACAGTGGTATATATGTAATTTAGAAACAAGCTCAAAACGTGCCATATACCACCGTCTAACAGCAGGACAACAATATCCAGTGCTGGATTTCCCGATCCAGTGCTGTTCCGGAACTAAAGCTGAAGCTGAAGCTGACTTGGTGAACTTCAATTAAGTTTACATTAAAACGCAAAAACCCATCAAAGTATCGAAATATACTCTACACAGAAACAGAATGAAATAAAATCTGGCAAATTCGCTCGCCACCCAGAAACGTGACAGCAGGCTGACTGGCGTGCTGTGCCGAGGGTGGGCAGGTACGTGCTGCTTCTTGAGTTGAGGTTTTCGTTTTTCGGAGGCAAATGTAATCAACAGCGTCATTGTAAATAGGAAAATGTCATAGCAACATGAATCAGTATACATATAACCAATAAGAACAAAACTAACGTTCGCTTCGTAGCAATACTGCTTTGTTGCTGCTGCTGCATCTGGCATGAAATTCTACCTTGTTGTCGAATGCAGGAAGTTACCCTCCACACGTTGGTTGTGATTGTGACTCGCTGTGAGACACACAATAAATAGAGAAATTTACATTGCGACTTTTTGAAAGGGAGAAAGTTTTGCGACTGTCAAAATTGTCAAACAAAACATAATATTGAAGAGCTGCAAATAATGGATGAAAGAAGATTAACAGTGTTCGAATGGAATGCCATGCGTCAGCGAATAGGTAGATTTTAAACTTTCTCTTTTAGCATAAATCTATTTTTAGTAAATAGAAGCTGTGACTGATGTGAGTCCTGCAATTTCGTTCGTCCATTTGTCTGTCCAGAAGTTTCCTGCTGCAATGCGTGAACGGATATTCTTTTAAATTTAAAGGTATTTGGAGTTTTGAAACGTTATTTGTGGAAAGTAGCTGAGGTCATAATGGTCCCAAACCCTGGAAAATCCCCCATATGACAAGAAATCGTATAGACTAATATCTCTTTTACCAATTATGTCAAAAGTATTTGAACATTTTTTACTAAAACGGTTACATCCGATTATCGAAGAGCGCTGATTAATTCTTGATCACAAATTTGGGTTCAGAATTAAACACTCTACAATATACCAGGTTTATCGAATAACCAATGAAATTCAAAAAGCCATTGAGGAGAAAAAAATATGTTCTAGCGTTTTTCTCGACGTCTCCCAGGCTTTTGATAAAGTATGACATACGGGATTGAAACATAAGCTAAAATTAGCCTTTCCCAAACAAATATATATGATATTAAGTTCTTATTTAGCGAACAGACTTTTCCGTTATAAGCACAGAAACAAATATTCCGAATTCAAAGAAATCGCGGCAGGAGTTCCACAAGGAAGCGTCCTGGGTCCGATTTTATTTCAAATCTTTACTCAAGATATTCCGCAGGAAGAAGGCACAATTGTAGCGATGCTCGCGAGCGATACCGCTATATTGGTCGTGAGTAATGCTTGAATCGGCAACAATTAAGCTTCAACGGGCTACCAATACCCTTTTTGAGTACACAAAGACCGACATATTGTCCTTAATGAAACAAAATCTACCCATGCTAATTTTTACTTACAGAAATGTAACTACGCTACCCATTTTCATAGAATCCGTACAAATTCCGTACGCAAATGAAGCTTAATATTTGGGAATGACACTAGATGCGAAACTAATATGGAAATAATAATAATAATAATCAATGCATTTACTTGAATTTCACGTCGAATTTTTTGCCAATGCCCAAAGAAGCGGTTTCAGTTTTGCCGCCGCCCTCAATTGATGGAAAGCAACAGCATTCTTTTGAATGCTCCTAAAAGATTGCGAATTCATTTACTTCAAGATGAATGGTGGTTGCATTTTTTAATCCCAACTATTTAAGTGTTTATTTCTTGAATTAGACACTTAAGAATGCAATACCAAAAGATTGCATTCTTTAACAACTCTAAGCCGTAAAGGAATTCAATAATTAAAGGCAACTGCCCACTTAGAACTAAATTTTTTTGACTTTATTTTTCTTATACACTCCAGCTCCCATTTTGCAATTTTATTGTTATTTTCATTGCCCTGATACAGTGAATTTTTTTTTTAAGAACTAGGACAATTCAAAATGAATTTAGGTGAATATGAAATTTTAAAGTGAAAATTTGATTTTGTTAGTTATTGATGTGGAACTCATGTGGAACGTAAAATAAAAGAGAGCAAAGGCGTTTAGAGAATAAAATAAAATAAATAAATAACTAAATATTAGGCGTAAACGACCCATACAGGACCTAAAGCCTAGCTTCTCCAACCATTGTGTGTGCGAAGTTATATTTTTGACGCGAATGGAGGGACTTACAGTTTAATGCCGATTCCGAACGGCAATTTATTTTTGAGAAGCTTCTCATGACATTTCTTACTCTTGGATGTTTGTCAAACGTTCGCAAGAGGTGACACAGAGAATAAAAACTTTCAGGTGGTACAGGTCGGGATTTGAACCACCGACCTCTCGCTTAGTGATCCAAAGCACTTAACCACGAAGCCACTGCACCCACAAGAGAGAAGAAAATACAGGCACTAAAATAACACTTAATGAATCGACTGATGTGAAAATATTAATTATAATTTTAATTAGAAGTTATCGCTATGGCTCTATGAAATAAGGCCCCACAATAAATATGAAATCAGGCCCCAGAAATATAAACGCGAAACAAAAAAACATTTTTTTTTTTAAATTAGGGACTTATTCCTTTTTTTTTTGGAGTCTTACTTCATTTTTGTATTTGAATATTTTTTGACTTGAATTCACATCTATGTAATACTGTCACAACGTATCTGTCGGTTCAATCACAACTGCGAAATAAGGGCCGCCGGGCTTTAGATTTGTGATACGCACTAGGTTGGCTATATGCAAACTCTGTTGAAAAAGAAATAATCAATAAATCCTTGCATATACCCAACCTAGCACGTATTCCAAATCCAATTTTGGGGCCTTATTAACTTTCTCATATACTTTAGTATACTAAAGAGAACGTTATTGCGATCGTGCGGAAATTTCGAACTCAAACTGAGTACGAGGGATGATACATATTACGAATATAGAGAAGTCACAAAAAGTGGGTCCGCCAATGCCGTCCGTCGGTCTGTCTGTCCGGGCGCCGTATGGCTCGGGGCATCTTTTTATCTTTTGAAATAACGGTACCTGCCATACAAATGTTTTTGTGAAAATCAATTATCACTATTTTTCTCGAAAGTGGTTTCAAAGATTTCGGTCTTTTTTTGTACTAAGGATGTTTGGGATGGGGTCAAAAATTCTCTATACTGAGTTTTTGGAAAAAAAATCGATTAACGGTAATTTATAAAACGGGCAATATCTCGAAAACTAATAAAGGGAACTTAAAAAAAGTGTATAGTGTTTTTGTACTGTAAACTCAAACAATTTTTAAAATTTTCTTTTCATATAACGATTTTCTTAAATTTAAATTAAATTCGTTTTCTCAAAAACTATTCTAATGATTTTGATAATTTTTTGTATTTCGAACAATTATGTTTAACGTGTCCAAACTGCGAAACTATATCAAAATCGTATTTGCCGTTTGTGAGAAAATCAAAATTTTTAAAATCTAAAAAAGTGATTTAAATAAATTTCTCACCATTATTTTCGATTAATTTTGCGATTCAATAACGCATCTCATGTACCGAGAAAGTTTCGGATGACGCATTCGTGCACTTTATTTCGTTTGTATTTTGGGGCCTTATTTCCTAGAGCCTATCGCTATAAGCCCTATTATTAAATCCGTGGGATATAAGATTTACCTCACAAATTGGATTCGCATTCACTTACTGTTGGCATTATTAAATCTGTTTTATAATTTTTGATGGAAGCACAGCTCCTGCTCCTGTTTTATCAGAATGGATAGTATTGCTTTTTTTTGGAAGATTGGACTGCTAACAAAAGGACAGAACGTGCATATTTAAAGATATAATGAATCTCTCAGATAATAGCTTTCATTGTATCTTTTTATTTTTGTATCATTTTGTATCAAAAGCGTTCGTGACCTCTTTGTAGAAAATCTCTGGGATTCCTGATCACTTCAAACCTGTAATGTGACTTTTTTTTTATAAAATAGCAAATCAATGCATACGGAGAATGTACACCATTTTTTTCACTCTACAGGAAGTAGTGGGTGGTGGGCCAAAGCTTTTCACACTTATTTTAACATCTTTCCAAAAACAATTTCCGAGGCCCCCTTAGTGTTGTTTCGGTTGTAGAAACTCGATAATGCTTCGATCAGACACTAGGTTAATATGTTTTAAAAAAGCTGTAAAAATTTCATTCAAATCAACTGAGCGGTTATTGAATGACAGTGGTGAAGATATTAAACTTTGAGAAAACAATTTTGTTTTTTAAATTCTGAGTGCTCCTAACCCCTCATATATAAAAGGAAATGATGGGTGTTGAGCTGAGCTTTACCGAGCCAGCTCATCGGCATGTTCGTTACTTTGTCCTGGAATGGAAATCAGGGTAACATTGAACTGATTAAGTGAATCTCATCTCGCCATTCTAGCACTAATAAAGGGTGATTTTTTAGCTGGTTTGGTTTTGGCAACACTGGTTTTGACAGCTGACGTGTGTTTAGTACCTTGTGTCACTGTCAAACAGCTTCAGTTTGGTTTGCAATTTAACCATGGATCGTCTTACAAATGAACAACGCTTGCAAATTATTGAATTTTACTATCGTATTGAAGAAAATATTGCGGCCGTATCAGCTAGTGTGACAGAAGACGGCGAAATGTCGATTCGGCGCCGTTCCCAGCAGTTAGGCCTTTGTTACAGCACTACGTGGAAAATTTTGCGGAAGGATTTGGGCGTAAAGCCTTTTAAGATACAGCTGGTGCAAGAACCGACCTACCACAACGCCGAATTTTTGGTGAATGGGCTCTTGGAAAGCTGGCCGAGGATCCGCTTTTTTATCGAAAAATTGTGTTCAGCGATGAGGCTCATTTTTGGTTGAATGGGTACGTAAATAAGCAAAATTGCCGCATTTGGAGTGAAGATCAGCCAGAAGCATTGCAACAGCTACCAATGCATCCCGAAAAAGCCACTGTTTGGTGCGGTTTATGGGCCGGCGGCATTATTGGGCCATATTTCTTCAAAGATGATGCGAATCGCAGCGTTACTGTCAATGGTGAACGCTACCGAGCGATGATAACAAACTTTTTTTTGCCCGAAATGGAAGTTCTTGACTTGCATGATATGTGGTTTCAACAAGACGGTGCCACATGCCACACAGCACGCGAAACAATGGCGCAATTGCGAGGCGAGTTTGGTGAACAGTTAATTTCACGTTTCGGGCCGGTCAATTGGCCGCCTAGATCGTGCGATTTGACACCATTAGATTATTTTTTGTGGGGGTATGCCAAGGCTAATGTGTATAGGGACAAGCCCGCTTCGATTGACGCACTGGAAGCCAACATCCATGCATTCATTCGTGAGATACCGGCCGATATGTGTGAAAGAGTATGCCAAAATTGGACTCAGCGGATGGGCTACCTGAGACGCAGCCGCGGTCAACATTTGCATGAAATTATCTTTAAACATTAAATTGCAAGGTTCAAACTATCGATTCAAATAAATATTTCATTTATTTTTTCGAATTTTTTGTGTTTTTTTTTAAAAAAAGTTCTAAACCTCTTAAAAAATCACCCTTTAGATAGATAGCCTTGATGGCAGTATGGCTTTCAATATATGGATATTTTCAGCCCCGGTATGAAATTTCATTTGGCAGCAGGCCTTGTGGATAGATGGTAGTTCTCCTTTGTGCACATGGGCAGTATCCGGAAGTCCATTCCATCTGATACTTTTACACAAACAACTAGGAATTAGTCTAGGTTTAGTTTGTTGCAGGCTTGCCAATGAGACAGTTCCCAGTATGTGTCATCTGCTTAGAGAGATCAAATCTATAAAAAATTTCAGGTCCACCTTCAAGTTACCAATGGTTGCAGACCTGTATAAAATCGTGTATGTGCAGTTATATATTTTTATAATATTTAATTATTTTAAATTTTTTCGATTATGTGCTTTAGGTCAAAAGTGTCGAAAAAATACTTACAACGGTTCAAGTTGATTTTAACATAAATGCTATAAATAAATTTTGTTAATACTAATTTCATTATTTTTATATGATTTCTTAGGAAATGTCTTGACATAAATTATTTTCATTATTTAATTAAAAATGTTACGTATACGCCTTAGTACGATTTTAGTTTAGTCTTCAACATTAGTCTAAAACACAAAAACATATCAAAATCGTTAAGGCCGTTTTTGGGAAACAGAATTAATATAACTTCAATTTAAGTAAAAACTTGGGTATACGGAAAAAAAATTAAAAATAGACTTAATTGATTTAATCCATTTCTGAGAAAATCAGATATAATACTCTGTGCAACATAAATTGGCAGTACAGGGAGGATAGAGATGTTTGCATCTCATTCGCACTCTTTTGTTTTTCGTAAGGTGCTATTCTAACAAAAGCTCTTACAGGGTTTCCGTACTAAGGATTTCAGTAATAACCTGAAAGTATATTATTAATTATTATTTTAGTTGTTTAATTTATAAAAAATAAAACAAACTAATCTTTATGTAATGATGTCAGTTCTTTCCAAAAGAACACTCTTTCGCTGACGATGGACAAATTAAAAACTCAGTTCAATTTTTAAAACCGTATGCAGAGAAGACCTGTTAACTTCAGTGATGTTTGCATTGCGTCTTACCTTATGCAGTATTTTATCCAGCGTCATAAGTTCGTTATTTGGAAAAAAACTGATGCACAATTTGCCTGATGGCACACTTATTGAAATCATCCACTTTTCTTTTCAATTAGTTTCGTTTTTCTTCTTTGGTGGCAAGTTGTGGCCTATTTTCGTTAAGATGTCTACAAACTGTTTGTTTTCCCAGAAAGAATATCACTTACGTGATTCGCAGTTACTGTTTTATTTTTCAAATTTTCATGATTTTTTTTTTGTCGCGGCACTTAAGTCTTTGGATAAATTTAAAGCCATTTCTAACAAACAAAACAATATTCTCCACACATTAAAATAAATGTCAAAGATCAAAACAAGACCTCCACGATAACACTTATCATTAAGAACTTTTTTTCAAAGCTCTTCAATAGAAACCCAAGAAAAAAAAGCTGAACGTGTTACCAAACGGACATTGGTAACTCTGAATGCCTTGAATAGCAGCAGCCACAGGCCAGTGCACACTCACATGTGCGCTGAATAAGACGTGGTGTATCTACGTCAGATGCAATTGGAAATTCACTGGACGCTAAACACTTTATGAGGGGTTTCTTTCAATTTAGTATGGTTGAAAAATATGGCACGCTACTGATTTTTAAAAAGCTTCCCCGTAAGACGTGTACCGCCACTTTATGTTGGACAGAGTATAGTGCTGAAATTGGCTGTAATAGGGGGAGTGACGATCAGTTTGAATAAACTAATGAATTTGCGATCCGAAGGTAGTCATTCTGAAATAGCTGGATAGGATATGTAAAGCAAATGAATGATCGATCGGTTTTCAATTTTTTTTGCGTAACACCTGCTTAAATTACGAATCAGTATCCTACCACAGTAAATATTTTATTATATTTTCGCGTATTTGTCCCTTAAAAAGGATGTACAATGACTTTGGCTGCCAATTTTGACCGTCGAGATATAACTTGACCAGGAAACTTTTCCTGCAGCATACCAAAAGGTTTTGTTGTTAGTGTGGCAGGTAGCACATATTATTAAAATTT
Organism: Ferdinandea cuprea; assembly: GCA_963576555.1. Classification (NCBI taxonomy): domain Eukaryota; kingdom Metazoa; phylum Arthropoda; class Insecta; order Diptera; family Syrphidae; genus Ferdinandea; species Ferdinandea cuprea. The sequence continues at coordinate 22,185,882 of OY754960.1, read as the reverse complement.
ACGAGTAAACTGTCCATACAGGACCTAAAGTCATATTTGAGTTCATTTCTATATAAAACTGTCACAACGTAGCTGTTCAATGACTACTGCGAAATAAGGGCCGCCGGGCTTGATTTCGTTTTTAAAATTCTTAATGATTTCGTGGTGGATTTAATGGTTCCGGAATATTGGGCAGGCATCCAGTTAAAATTTTAGTACGCGCGAGGTTGGCTATTTGCAAACTTTGTTTATATCCAATAAATCTTTGCATATACCCAACCTTGCACCTACTCCAAATCTAACAGTGAAACTATGCAGGGTGTTTGCTATTCCATTCGACGATTCTTAATAATAAGAAAAATATAAATGAATGGTGATTTGTTAAAAGGGCATCAGTCACATTTTTTTCGATTTTAATGTTTTGATCAATTATTATTTATCTATATTAGTAGACCTATAATTTAATGCTAAAACGACATCAGTATGATAAATTTTTTACCGTTTATTAAGCGCTCAAATGTTACGAAATTCGTTAAAGGGGCATGAGTCACTGACTGATGCCCTTTCAACAAATTCAACATTTCACAACGGTGCAACATTTAATTGTGAATGAGGCAAAGGCATCCGATGTTTTAGATTTAAAAGGATGGGGGAAACTTTTTTACAAAAACAGTCTCAGAAGAGTCCAAGAATAGACCAAGGATGAGAAAACGTTTTTCTTCACTATTACCAGCTTTTACCATTTCGTGTACCAGAAACATTTTGCGATCGTGCGGAAATTTCGAACTCAAACTGATGTAATTTCTGTCTGTCTGTCCGGGCACCTTATGGCGAATCGGTTCGACGGATTTGCTTCAAAGTTCATTTATAGGGTTTTAGGGGTTACATTTCGGGGCATCTTTTTATTTTTTGCTTTATCTTTTGAAATAACGGTACCTGTCATACAATTTTTTTTTTGGGAAAATCACTTATCACCATTTTTCTAGAAAATGGTTCCAAGGAGTTCTATTTTTTTTGCACTTAAGATGTTTGGGATGGGGTCAAAAATTCTGCAAACTCAGGTTTTGGCAAAAGATCGATTAACAGTAATTTATAAAACGGGCAATATCTCGAATACTAATGAAGGGAACTTCAAACAAATTTACAGTTTTCTTTATACTATAAAATTTTTTTTATAAATAAATCTACTTGGATTTTTTAAATAATTTTTAAAATTTTTTTTTTTCATATAATGATTCTTATAAATTTAAATTAAATTTGTTTTCTCAAAAACGGCTTTAACGATTTTAATATTTTTTTTGTATTTCGAACAATTATGTTAAAAGTGTGCAATTTGCGAAATTACATCAAAATCGTAGGTGCCGTTTTTGAGAAAATCAAATTTTTTAAAACCTAAAAAGTGATTTAAATAAATTTCTCACCATTCATTTTCGATTCATTTTGCGACTCAAAAACGCATCTCATGAACCGAGAAAGTTTTGTATGACGCAGTCGTGCACTTTATTTTATGTGTCATCGGCATCTCTTGTATACACGAACATGCTTTACAGTAGAAATGACCGATGAAACTTTTAAAATTTTCAGATTAAAAGCCAATATCCGTTAAAATATTGAGTTTTCATAGGACTCAAACTCGAAATTTGTTAAAAAGGCATAAGTCCTTTTTATTTGGGAAATATCCTAATCAGAAGATTTTTAACTAAAAACTTGCGTAAGGGCGCCAAGAATTAATTATCATCCTTTGAAATGAGATTTTGCCGTTATGCGTAAGCACAGACAGACTCATGCCCTTTGAACAAATCACCTTTCGAATAACTTTCTGTCATTATGGAATTAAGACCCAATTTTGGGTCTTTATTTCTTGGGGCCTTATTTCCTAGAGCCAATAAAATCGTTTAGAAGACGCTTAGTAGTCCGCACTAACAACTTACATATTATTAAGCTCCGCTAAAGAAAGACCTAATTTGTAGTACGAGCTTAAACGTAAATATAAAAAAGAACACTTCAATTTAGAGTAATTGTACGTAGATTTATGTCGGCAACTGTTTCTTAGAAAATTACCGAAAATTGTTGACCCTCAAATATCTGTACCAACTCAATTAAATATTTTCAAATTCGCAAAATTTATTCCAATCTCTAGATGTTTTCACGAAAACAATGTTTGCAACTTTCATTTAGACGAAGTGATTGCGTTTATTTGATTATAGTTAGTTTACTTCCCAAAAGTTTGCTTCTCTCTAGATTTGCAGATTCAACTTAAATAGAAATTAACCTAGTTTTTATGTATGCTACAAATAAACTCATCGACCACATTACACTCTATGGACATAATATCATACAAAAAGGAGCCAGGAAGGAAACCTTTTGAACTTAAAAAAAATGTATCCGTATCCCCATCATATGCTTTATCTGAAAAACAATTTTAATAAATTTCAACGAGAAACCGAAACGAAAAATTGGGTTTCCTTTTAACCTTTCAGTATAGGGCTAGCCCTAAGTACATCCTTACCCTTACGTATAAAAATAAATATAAGCTGTAGTAAACATACTTCTTCTTAATGTAATAGCATAAGGGTGTTGATATTTATTTTGGTTTCCTGAAAAGCGGATATTCTGAGTGGAAAGGTGTTTGTTGTTACTGTTTTTTTTTTCTCCTTCCTTACCTTCTTGCAATTGACATGTAATTAGATTTTCTTTTGCTTTCGATAATAATTATGGCAACAACAGAAGTTGTATTTACTGCTCAAGGTCAATTCAATGGACTGAAGTAACGAATATGTGTTTTATTTTTACACAAGTCCTTTGTTCTGTTAGTTTGCGGTTTTAAGATTAGTTGCTTCTGAAAGATTAGTCTTGGTATATACGTACTTCCATTTCTGTGTACAAGGAAATCCTTGTGATGGGAATCTCATTGATAGATTTTCAAATTTATAAAATAATTTTTTTTTGTTACAAGGAAATAAAACTATACAAAGCGGTAGTTGGGTCATTGAAATTAAATATTTTTTCAGCCACAGAAAAACGTTGGCTTTCTATTTAAGTTTCCGACACATACAGGGTGTTTTTTTTAGAGGTATAGAACTTTGAATTAATATAAAACACAAGAAAATCGTTTTAATGACTATCAATTGGCCTTTATTGGAAGGATAATTTTATGCCATGAATGTTTAAATATGATTTTGGGCATGTGGGCGCCGTGGCTGGTTCGAATAAAAACAAGTCCAGAGGTCCAATTTTCAACCACTTTTTCAAGCATTTGGAGCTGTATGTCGGCAGTAACGACACGAATGTTGGCTTCCAAGTCCCCTAACGTTTCTGGTTTGTTGGCGTAGGTGAGCGACTTCACACATCCCCAAAGAAAATAAACCAATGGTGTCAAATCACACGATCTTGGTGGCCAATTGACAGGTACATTCCTTCATGTTTCCTTCAATAAATTGATTGTGACGTGCGCTGTGTAACATGTAGCGCCGTCTTGTTGGAACCACATCTCATCTACATTTATGCCATCCAATTCGGGAGCAAAGTAGTCGGTTAACAGAGCCGTTTCCATCAACGGTAACTGACTCTTCAGCATCATTTCGGAAGAAGTATGGCCCAATGACTCCACCAGCCCATAGAGCACCAAACAGTCAGTTTTTGTGGATCTATTGGCGTTTCAAGGGTCTCATGTGGATTCTCTTCACTCCAAATGCGGCAATTTTGCTTGTTGACGTAGCTATTCAACCCAAAATGAGCCTCATCACTGAACAAATATATCAATCTCATTTTCGGCCCATACACCAAAATCACGACGCATTGCATGGTCTCGCGGCTTTAATTCTTACACAAGCTGGATCTTATCTTCCATAAAGTTGCTCTACAGCGGCAATTGTTTCTTCGGTGCGCACTGTTCGACGCCCCTGCGGATGCGTATTATCCCATAGAGTAAACGTAGTGCGAAATGAACGGAGCTTGCGGTAAACTTTGTGAACTGAACCATTATTTGCGAAATAAATTTGCACGATTTACAAGCGTTATTCATTTTTCAACCTGTTCATGATGAATGGCAAACCAAACTGAACATAAATGACATTAGAGTTGCCAGATTTGACCACAAAATGTCAGTTTTATCTCTATTCAAAAAACCAACCTCTAAAAAAAAACCCTTTACATATAAACGTTTAACATTCCGAATTAAATGTGAAACTTTCGAAAGAATTTTATTTGCTTTTCTTTTGAAATAATTGGGAGCGATCTGTTGGACTTACATATGTGTTCGGAGCTCGCTTTACATTTTATTTTTCTAGATACCTCGGATATCCACCTAGGATAGCAACATTGTAGTTCTATTTTTTAATATGTAAGTAAGTAAAATAAATTAGTTAGTAAAAATGAAATAAAATTAGAATGACCGAAAGCCTCGCTCCTCCAACCATTGTGGGTGGAAATATATTTTTTTTTTGACGCATATGAAAGGAACCATTCATTCAAAGGTTCGCAGGTGTTCTACCCATACCCTATTAATTTTTGTAGTTTTAATATGTAAACCAGAAATGGCTTATATCTAAAAAAATCAGCCTAGGATGTTCGCTTCACTTCAGAGCACCGAGAAGAAGAAAATTGGGTTACAAGTGTTTGTTGTTTATTCTTTTATATGGCAATTCGACTTCATCAAGCGCACTGACAGGCCACTACACCACCGACGACCGACCAGAACCGAAAAGTTAATTTTCAATAAAAATATCAAACATTGTTACCCATTAGAATGTTCTCCTTAAAGGTACGATTACACGGCCATTTTCGTGAGTCATTTAAATGACGCTGTGACTTAAAAATCACGTCACAAAGCAGTCATTTTAGTGTCGCTCGTGTGATCGCCATTTTTGGGACGACATTTTTGGCGTCATTTAAATGACTAGGAAAATGGCGGACCAAATGACATTAATTTTGTGCCATTTAAATGACGAAAACAAATGGCCGTGTGTTCGCTTTTTAATGACGCCTAGGACAAATGACTAAACTAAACTTTTCGTCATTAAAAGTCACGAAACTCTAGTCATGCCATTTTTCTACGCAAATGACAAAAGACGCAGCATTTAATACTTTATCAGTGCTTTAATTTGAACTTTTTCTCGTGGCGAAAGGACATAATAATAAATAAACTGTTTTCTTATTGTTGTGGTTGTGTTGTTTTGCGATGAACTTTTTTTTACACCGGAATTGAGGCAGGCTGATATCCTTATAAATATTAAAATGTATGAATAGGTTTAGTACGAAAGTGTTAGTACCACTTTCTTACCGGTACGAAAAGTTACGAAACTATAAGTTTAGTTTCGGATCACATCTCTGGCTCGTAAGCAAGATCACCTTCACTGCTTTCAAGCACACACGCTGCTAAATACGCCGTATCCGCAATTCCCACCATCATCGGAAAAGTTCCTTTGGACTTTTTTTACATTTAATTTTTTTTTTCATTAAAAAAGTCATATTAAATGACAATAGCTATATTTTCGTCATTGGTCATTAAAGCTGACATTTGTCATTTTGAGAGGGCATGTCATTAACATGTGATTGTAATTTTTTCGCTCGTCATTTAACTGCACCGCAACGAAAAATTTGTAATGACTTGTAGTGCCCGTCATTTGATTTTAGGACAAAAATGACAATGACAGTCATTTCGTGTAATCTCCATGACAAATCGTAGCTTAAATGTCTCTCTAATGCGACATTTTTTCCTAATCTCACAGCGTCATTTAAAGGACACATAAAATGCCCGTGTAATCGTACCTTAATACCAGATTCCTTAATATCACTGCGCCGGTTTTTCCAAGCACTCGGAACCAAGTTCAGTCTTTTCAGTCTCATTCATTGGATAACTTGTTTGAATTTGCTGGAGTTATTAATCTTGCCCTCTAGTTGAGGCCGTGACTTATTTACCCAGTGTTTATTAGGGCAATTTTTCCTATAATTTTGCAATATATAACATACATTTTTAGCGCAATATTTACTACAGGTCCATATACAAATCAGTGGAAATTGGCTAAAATAATCCCAGTACCAAAAAAAAAACCCGAATTGCACTGAGTTTTGATCTATCTACATAGTGCCTTTTCTATCGAAAGTTTACGAACGAATTCTGCAAAATCAAATAAACGTTTATTAAAGCCAAAATGAGTTGCTCACTAAATTAGAGTTAGGATTCCGTGCAAAACACAGCTGCACAACAGCTCTACTTAAAGTCATAGATGATATACGTCTTGGTGTTGATAACGACGATGTTAGCTTCTCAGTACTCCTTGATTTTTCCAAGGCGTTTGATACAACCACACTGTTCTATGTAATACTCTGCGTAATTGCTTTAATTTTTCTCTATTGTCAATAACATCAATTATGTTATCTATGTGGTGGAAAGCAGGAAGTATGTGTTAGTAATGTATTGTTCGTGGCGGTGTTCCGCAAAGATCAATTCTTGGTCCAGTTCTGTTCTTGATCTATATAAATGATATTCCCACTATAATTCACAGTTCGATGTTGCATATGTATGCTGCTGATGTCCAGATTTACCAAAGCTGTTCTCTTGAGCTTAGTGAGAACTGCGTGGAAACTATTAATCGGGACCTTACTAACATCTCAAACTGGTCCTTGCATAATAATCTTATACTTACAATTAGTCTCGTTATATCCAGAAATAAATGAGACCTTTCGTACCTTTACTGTATTACCTTAAATAGCTCAATTATTGACTTCTTCGACTCTGCTGAGAACTTGGGTCTAATGTTTAACCGAACTTTTAGTTGGACGTAAGACCTAAGTTGCTGGTAAGACCTACGAAGTTATGCGGTCGCTATGGATAGACCATTTGAGTATATGTGAAAGTTTTTGTAATTGCGACGCTGAAAGTAAAAGAAAACTTAAAGTAGCTTTTAACCGCACAATTTGACAGAAAGACAATTTTGTATAGCTGCCGCACAACTATAGCATTCACCACCATTAAACTGGAAAGAAATAGGCGACATACTTTTATAAATGGCGGCATCTTAAATCTTAAACTCAAGTTTAAAACAAAACAAAAATTATTTCTTTAATTGTTGTCCTTTAAAATTTGTTCATTAATTGATCATTTTGTGAAGGGTGATCCATTTCGAGATTCCCAACTTTTTTAAAGAAAAAAACACAGAAAATTCAAATTTAGTCCATCCGTTGAGTCAAATTTTCGATCACTCGTTCGAACATTTCGACTGGTAACTGGCGAATGACACGCGTGATGTTTTCCTCCAAGGCCTGAATCAAAGCGGGTTTGTCGGCATAAGCTTTTGACTTTACATATCCCCACAGGAAAAAGTCTAACGGTGTGCCGTCTTGCTGAAACTAAATGTCGCCGAGATCACGAGCTTCAATTTCAGGCATCAAATAGTCGGTTATCATGGCACGATAACGGTCGCCATTGACGGTTACGTTCGCACCGGCATAATTTTTAAAGAAATATGGACCGCTGATTCCACCGGCCCACAAACCACACCAAACCGTTGTTTTTTCTGGATGAAGTGGCAGTTCTTCAATCTCTTTAGGTTGCTCTTCGTCCCAAATGCGGCAATTTTGTTTGTTTACATACCCATTGAGACAGAAAGGGGCCTCATCGCTAAACAAAATTTGCCTCGAAAACGTCGGATCTTCTTGGAACTTTTCAAGAGCACATAGAGCGAAGCAATGTCGCTTGGGAAGGTCCAGCGGCTTTAGTTGTTGCACAAGCTATATTTTGTACGCTTTCAATTTAAGATCTTGACGTAAAATGCGCCAAGTCGTTCCATACGTCAGTCCGAGTTGCTGCGAACGGCGCCGAATCGACTCTCTACGGTCTTCGTGTACACTCTCAGCTACGGCCGCTATATTTTCTTCACAGCGTGCTGGACGTGGTCTATTCGGTCGAATATTATCCAATAATGAATGCTGGGTCTCAAAATGGGTGATGGTGTTGTGAATAGTACGCTCAGTAGGCCGATTATGTTGACCATAAGTTGAGCGAAGTGCACGAAACACATTCCTCACAGAACGTGAATTTTCATAATAAAGTTGAACAATTTGTTGTTCACGCGTTAGTTTTTCCATTATGAAATGCCAAACAATACTAAACAAAAATAACATGAAAGCATGACACGACTCACACGTGATCTGTCAAAAAAGGCTATTGAAAAAAGTATCTCTATTTGGATCACCCGTTATGTTATGTTTTTTTTTTTATTATGTATAATTATATACCTTTGAAGTGATTACTTTTAATTATTGTTTGTTTGTATAACCCATATTTGTAATTTCACAATTTTATAAGATTTATTCTTAATGCGTAAGAAATACTTCATAAAATAAATATTAAATATAGGGTCCGCCAAAATATAATATAAGCGCAAAACATCGAGTGTAGCTTCGGCTGTGTGGCACGTAGCGCCGTCCTGTTGAAACCAAATGTTGCCAATATCCTCCTCTTAAATTCTTGTGAACAAAAATTCATTCAACATGGCCCGATAACGATCGCCATTGACTGCCACTCCTTGTTGTTGTTGTTGTTCGTTGTTCAAGCGTATACATAACCTGTTCGTTCAGCGGAAAGATAAAACTAATTATCTGTCGAATCAGACATGAGCTAAGTGTTACCATTCGCGAAATAAGCACTAGTTGAAAAAAAAACGTTAGATGGCGGGCCCTTCGGACCCTATACTTCAGCGAACCAAGGTAGAGAAAATCTTCATACAAAATTTTTTCATAAAATTAACGCATTACTCGTTTCCTTATTTGGCTTAATTTTCTATTCACTCGATTCATTCGACTTATACATTCTCGAACAAAAGTTCAAAAGTCCATATTACCAAATCAACCAAATCAACTTGCTAGTTGCGACTCGCAACTTTAATCAAAGGAGTGTGTATCAGTGTGTATGTGTTCATGTATTTTCTTCTCTTGTGGATGTGGTGCGGTTTTCTTAAGAGAAATCTAAACGTAAGCTTAGGAATAATCGATCATGAGGCGTTTTATTTCGAAATTGACTTACCATTAAAATCTAATAGATGTGTTCAATTCATATTTCATATGTTCTTCATTGCGATATACATTTTACAACATTATTAGCTGACTAAATACCGTTACAAGCCATAAGCTGTCACAGACACTTTTTCGAAAATGTTTAAAATAGATAAGTTGCATTAGCATTTTTACGTTTTAATATCACTTAATTGATGCCTGAAAAAAGGCTTCAACGAAAAATAAAAACGACTAATTTCAAATGTAATTCTACTTCAATTCAAATTTTATTTTCTGTCTTTTATATAACTTTCTCTTAACGGATTACATGCGGTTATTCAGGGAAAAAAAATAAAATATTTTATTCAAACTTTTTACTATCTTAAAGGTATACATTTGAAAAAGAATTTCTGTATCTTTTCAAAGGAAAATATTCAAAACTCCGTCATTGTGACGTCATTTGATGTGATGATCCCTCGGAAAGAATGTGCGTCCGCGTTGACAGTAGAACTCGTGACAGGATCATCAGATCACAGAAGTGAAAAAAAATGCATGTTTTAGAATATTGGATTTTTGCCAGACCTTTTTACAAAAAAAAATGCTAATTTGGTAAAATTTGCTCAAAATATTTTTTTTTTTACAAGTTGTGATTAACAAAAAAAAATCCTTCGTCCAAGTCCTCGTGAATTGTATCTCAAAGAAGTGTCTCAAATAAACCTCGTGATTCAATTGAGTGCGCACCTTCCCAAGGCTGCATCTCCGAAACTTTTATTCGGATTGACTTGAAAATTTAGGATAATATTCACGCGATGTTGTAGAAATTTGTAAGACAATAAAAAAAAATCCATGTTTTGAAGCTGTGAAACACATGTAACCCCTAAAGTGAATCTCATGTGGTGAATATTCTAATTATTAGAATTCGTTGGTTTGATTATTGATTTTGGATAAAGTATGACCCAACATTCCGCCCCCTGTTTTTTGTTTGCTGGTCAAACAGCTGTTGCTTTATTGCCTCCAACTCACGCCTTGCACTTACAAAATTTGTTGCTCTTCTCACCAAAAACGCTTTATAGCTTTAAAGTTTTTCAATGTCAACTCACTAACTGCCTCGAGATGTACTGATTTACACCCGAAATATTTTGCATGTTTTAAGAAATATCTCCACAAATATAAGAACGCGGATGACCCTAACTGCCTGCACTGGAAATCAATAACGCAATTGGCTAGCATGTTCCTAGAACGAAAAATTGTCGGCCAAGTCACACCAAGATCGAGCGTCCGTAGCTTACATGTTTAAAACAAGCAAGGAGTGAGATACCTAAAAGGAAGACGCTTTGAGGAACAAGAAGCAAGAAGAGTCTACAACAGCAACAAAAGACAGGCATGCAGCAAAAGACTGAACCACACCAACAAATAAAAACAAATGACGCATATGCGAACATACCCACATTTGCTACGGCTGAAGAAGACATTAGTTCATTGCTTTGATTCAATATGTCTTTCACAATGCAATCTTTGAAAACTTGTGCCGCTCCGCTAGGTGACATTTTGTCGACATTTTGTCAACACTTCTTTCAGAAAATGAAGACATCGAAGTGTTTGTCTTAACAAATACTTAAAAAGGTCACATTGCAGCTATTGATGGAAGCTAAACAGCTCGGCGTAACTCTCGACAGCATTCTTCTTTGTACGAAGCATATGGAGACGATGACGGGTTTCTGGCAGCGATAGTAGCGTGTGAATTTATCCAAATAACTTTTCGTTAAGACCTTCCCTAGTATACTCGGCTCTGCTCTACTGAATCTTCATATCATGGGATCGTTAAAGTGTTTTTGATCCAATTCATACGGGAGTTTCGATGACACTGCTATATTTTCGGACAGAATGGCACCATATCTTTGGTTAGTTGGATGGTTTCCTTTAGTTTTTTTATTACTATTGTAAATCTTAGCCAGATCAGAAAGGGGTAACAACTTTTTGGTGTACCCTGTGCGAAGATATGGTTCCATTCTGTCTGAAACTACAATCGACCTTTTTCTGTGTCTATGATCTTCAGCGAATGTACAGAGCTTCCAAAAATAAGTAAGTAAACACAATAATTTTGGGTAACATAAACTCTTCTCCGGAACATAACTACGTTTAATATTTGTAACCACTGCACACAATAATAGTTATTCGCCCCACTTTCTATATGTCATCAACAGTTTTTTTTTTAAATTATTTCCCAAAACTAGGTACCTATTCTAGAACATATATCTAAAATAAATCTTCAGTTTTTAATCTACGCTCAAACTGAATAATATCACTTCACCACGCCATCCTCGTACATTTTAATTAACAAAAAAATAAAAATCATCTAGCGGCGACACTATTCTACAATGGCACAGCCACCATTGCCATGCCGCCATAAATCCCGAACGTGTCCCAATTTAGATTCTGCTAGTCTTTCCTTTTTTGCCATTTTAACGACAATACACCTCTTCGGCACAACCAGCAATAACTACGTAATTCCCGAGCATAATTCATTGGTTTATTCGGGAGTTTTATTGCTGTCGCCCTCTCCACCCAGTGTGCTCGTCCCGCTACCCACACAAGCATCACAAGATTTCTCTGCTTTGATTTAAGTACCATCTCGCCATGCCGCCGTCGCCGCCGCTGCCACAACTATGGTCACAAAGACCTAATCTAATCACCTCACGTTCGCATATGACTCAAATGCGATACACATTTCATTTTTGCCCATTGCCGACGAACAATTTCATTTCATGGACTTTGCAGGAAATTATACTTTTTGGCCATTAAAATACTTTCACACTGAAAACTGAATCGAGGAACACTGAGGAGGCGAACCGCATCTGCTAGCAGGACTGCGTGTTGTTTGCTGTGTTCTAGAAATTCCAGTACAACTTCAATAATATATAATTCAAAAATGGATTAGAAATTTTCGGTTTTGCGGAACCAAAGTCTCTAGATTCACATCGGCAGATAGTGTTGCCCATTATGATGGCGTCGGTGGACGTTGACCACCCGCTGTTCGCTGCAGAGTCTCTGTTGTCTAGCTCCTTTGGTCTGACATGAGAAATGAGTTGGAACCTAAACTTTTAGATAAAAGCATGTGTGTAGTGGAAGTGGAAGATGCAGTCTCATCCCGTGACGAGTCCTGGTGGTACTAACTAGTCCATACTTATATTCGCATATGAACAATTCTACCCAAAAGCCGAGTGAAAATGAAATTTGTGCAGCTATTCGGACAATTCATTCTCTCATTACCATAAAAGTTGGTAAATGGTTCCTCCATGGATCCACAAATGATTCATCATATTTGCGTATGCCATTGCCATAATGGGTGTGATACGAACGCTTAGAGTTTCGAGAATATTATGTAAAATATGCGTCGAATTTTGGGATTTTACTCAGAACTCTAGATACCATCCATTCAACGGAGGAAGCAAGATGCTCCTGGATATCACAGAGAAGTACAGAAATTTGAATTTAAATTGTTCTCTAAATGCAAATCATTATTTTATGATTAATTAAGACACATGAAATAAAAAAGAACAAGCACGTTAGTGGAGTTGTTTATTCGAGAAGCCACCCTGATGTTGAATGATATACCTTCTGAATTAGGTAGAACTTATTTTACTGCACAGTAAAACGATTTTCCACGAAGCAGTAACAGATTTTACTGAAATATATTTATTATTAAGGAGTGAATTAAATTTCGAGCGTAAAATCCTTGCAAAATATTCGGACCCGTTTGTATTGATGGGTTTTGGAGAAGGAGATTCAACGACGAACTATACGAGCTGTACTGGGACAGCGACTTAGTGAATATGGTGACTTAGGACATATAGAGCGAATGGACAACAACGCTCCGGCCCGCAGAGTCGTCGACTCCACCCCAGAAGGAAGACCTCGCCTTAGGTGGCATGCACAAGTAGAAGATCGCAATCAACTAGGAGCGCGCAACTGGAGGCACCTAACTAAGGACCGGGCACCCCGAATTGTGGCGCCACCTAAGTAAGTAAATTAAATGCAAACCTGACGGATATGTTGCCTCTTTTAAAGTTTTTTCGCCTTCTTCTTTATTTTGAATTACTTTTCTTTAGTAATATGGCCCAAAATACACTTGTTAAAGAATTCTTCTTCTTCTTCTTCTTCTTCTTCTTCTTCTTCTTCTTCTTCTTCTTCTTCTTCTTCTTCTTCTTCTTCCTCTTCTTCCTCTATTTCCTCTGGCAAAAGAAAAACAGATTTGCCCACGTTTGCGCCTAACCCTAAATCTAAGAAGATCAATCTTAGGAGTCAGCGTAAAAATAATAATAACGCTCCCGAAGTTACTGTTAAAACTGTATGTAATGTTTTACTTTAGAATCTCTTCCGAAACCTAGATCTATCTTTGTTTCTCGTTTAAAACCAAATAAATCCTGTAATGATGTAGTGTCACATTTAGTTTCAAATAATCTGGTACCGAATAAGGATTCCATTAAATGTTCTAAAATCAGCAAGGATGATAGTTTTGTTGCATCTTTTAAGATTGTTGCTCCTTCTTCTTTTTACGGATTATTATCTCATCGCAACGTTTGGCCTGTAAATACCCTCGTTAAGGAATTCAAACCTCGTGCCGCTAAAAAACCTAGTCTGAATTCTCCATCTGCACTAAAAAACTAGGCAGGCTGTCCCTCTATTACCAGAATGTACGGGGACTCCGCTCAAAAACCTCGGATTTGTACATTAATTCACAAGCTCTTTCACATGACATCTTCTCCTTGACCGAAACTTGGCTTAATTTCAATATTTTGGACACGGAACTCTTTACTCGCGAGTTCTCAGTTTATAGAAACAGTCATAAAAATGACGTTAAAGCTCTTGGAGGGGTGTCCTGATTGGTGTTCGTACTCCCATTGAGTTCCGAAAGATCGACTTTCCGTTTCACCTCAATATTGAACTCATTTGTGTGAAAATCACATTTGGGAATAAATATTTGTTTATTGTTAACGCATACATATCGTCCTATCGTCTTTGTTCGTTATATTCTGAACTACAGGGTGATCCATTTCGAGGTTCCCTACTTTTAAAAAAAAAAAAAAACACAGAAAATTCAAATTTAATGGAGAATGTTTATTATCATTTGAAAGAACATTCTCTGGCATTTATTTTTTGAAGATTATGTCTATCAAATGTTGGCCGTTGCTACGTCGCAGATGGTCCATCCGTTGAGTCCAATTTTCGATCACTCGTTCGAGCATTTCGACTGGTAACTGGCGAATGACACGCGTGATGTTTTTCTCCAAGGCCTGAATCGAAGCGGGTTTGTCGGCATAAGCTTTTGACTTTACATATCCCCACAGGAAAAAGTCTAACGGTGTGATATCACACGATCTTGGTGGCCAATCGACCGGCCCAAAACGTGAAATTATGTGCTCACCGAAATGATTGATGCGATGTGTGGGAAGTGGCGCCGTCTTGCTGAAACCAAATGTCGCCGAGATCACGAGCTTCAATTTCAGGCATCAAATAGTCGGTTATCATGGCACGATAACAAATGCGGCCTCATCGCTAAACAAAATTTGCCTCGAAAACGTCGGATCTTCTTGGAACTTTTCAAGAGCCCATAGAGCGAAGCGATGTCGCTTGGGAAGCTCGAGCGGCTTCAGTTGTTGCACAAGCAGTATTTTGTACGCTTTCAATTTAAGATCTTGACGTAAAATGCGCCAAGTCGTTCCATACGTCAGTCCGAGTTGCTGCGAACGGCGCCGACTCGACTCTCTACGGTCTTCGTGTACACTCTTAGCTACGGCCGCTATATTTTCTTCACAGCGTGCTGGACGTGGTCTATTCGGCCGAATACTATACCCAATAATGAATGCTGGGTCTCAAAATGGGTGATGGTGTTGCGAATAGTACGCTCAGTAGGCCGATTATGTTGACCATAAGTAGAGCGAAGTGCACGAAACACATTCCTCACAGAACGTGAATTTTCATAATAAAGTTGAACAATTTGTAAACGTTGTTCACGCGTAAGTCTTTCCATTATGAAATGCCAAACATTACTAAACAAAAATAACATGACAGCATGACACGACTCACACCTGATCTGTCAAAAAAGGCTATTTAAAAAAATATCTCTATTTGGATCACCCGTTATATACGGCACTCGACCACATATTTGACATATCTTGTTGTGACTGTACAATTCGACTTCTTGGCGATTTTAATCTTGCCTCATATTAAATGGGATCCTTCTCAGGATGAATCTCACTTTATCCCCACCGTCGACTCTGCACAACAAGAGCTATCGCTACTTGACAACATTTTATCTTTTGACTTACAGCAAACAAGCTGTATAAAAAACTATAAAAATCGAACTCTCGATTTAGTATTTTCTTCTGACTCTGTTAGTACTGTTGTTGACGAATCTCCCAAAAGTATTACTAACATAGACAAAAATCATTTTATTGACTTAGGCGGACATCTTTACGAAAACAGTAATTCGTATGACCGTTCGCATTCCTACGACTTTCGGAAAGTACATTTTCAGAGGCTTTCTGAAGAAATTAATAATTTACCATTAAAAATGAACAACTTCTTCTTCAATGACTACATGGATAGAGTTATACCTGTTAAGTCATTAAAAATGGCCACTTGTCCCACCCTTGGTATACGAGAGAGCTTAAGTCGATACGAAATCGACGAAACAGAGCTTGGAAAATTTATTTAATAAGTCTCCTTCAATCTGATTTCGATCATTATTTAATTCTATTTAATGAGTTTAAAATTTTATCCTTTAACCTTTATAGGGATTATGTCAAAAATATGGAATTTTCACTAAAAAGTGATCCTAAACGTTTTTGGAAGTTTGTTAACCTGAAGAAAAAAGCGTATGGGTATCCAGCAAATTTTAGTTACTGTAATAGTAAAACTTCTGATTCCTTTGCTGTTAGCAATATGTTTGCTGACTATTTTAGTAGATCATTCAGTGACTCCTCTTTTCATAGATGGTAATTATTTTAGCTATTTAAATAGCTGTTCCCAGATTACTTTCAGTAATTTTTCTTTCGATTTGGAAACTATTTCGAAATTTGTTTCCCTATTGAAAAATGACTACTCAGCTGGACCTGATGGCATTGCACCGATTGTTCTTAAAAAATGCAGCCAAGCCCTTAGTCCTTATCTTAAGTATTTGTTCGATTTATCCATTAGCACTGGGAAATTCCCTAAGCTATGGAAAAGTGCCTTTATCACGCCTGTATTTAAAAAGGGTGAACGTGGTGATATCACGAATTACAGACCAATTTCTAAGCTTTCGTGTATTCCTAAGCTTTTGAGCAATTAGTCTGCGAAAAATTAATATTTCTGTGCCGTAGTGTCATTTGTAACGAACAACATGGATTTCTTACAAATCCACAGGTCCACTGTTACAAATTTGTTATGTATTTTGGGTGCATGCTCTAGTTCCTTAGAAAATAATAATGAAGTCGATTGCATATACACCGACTTCTCTAAGGCTTTCGATCAGCTGTCCCATGAGATAATCAGATTTAAACTCAGGGCGTATGGTTTCCCACCTGTTTCAATAAAATGGATTAATTCATACCTTATGGGTAGGGATTATGGTGTCAAATTTAGAGTTTCGTTTTCTGAATATTTTTCTGCTCGGTCTGGAGTTCCTCAAGGAAGTCACTTAGGCCCTATTTTGTTCATGCTTGCTATAAATGATGTTAAAGCTTGCATAAAATCCAGCAATATTATAATATAAGCAGATGATATGAAAATTTTTAAATCTGTTAACAATCGGTATGACAGAAATCTTCTCCAAGCGGACATAGATAGTTTTGCCACTTGGTGTGTTGAAAATGGGTTAACTTTGAACCCATCTAAATGTCAGCATATGACATTTTCACTCCATTTTTCATTATTCTTTATCCGATCATATGTTTTGTCATGTTGATAGTTTTAAAGATCTCGGAGTTTTCTTTGACCCCAAACTTAACTATATTTGTCATATTAACTTTATTTATTAAGAGGTGGTCTAAAAAATTTGATTTGTTACTCAATCCTTGTACAATTGTTTCGTCCGTCCGCATCTAGAATATGCTTCACAAGTTTGGACTCCGTACTACAATATTCACTCAAACGTAACTTTATTCGTTTTGCCCTTAGAGGTCTTCCATGGGATGATCCATACAACCTTCCCCCCTACGGTCAACGTATCAAACTTCTTCAAATGTTACCCCTATCTCAACGTAGACTGAATAATGATATAAATAGTTTTCCTACAGCAACTTATAGCTGGTAATACAGATTCTCCTGATCTGTTGTCCTCCATTGCATTCAACTTCCGTGGTAGTGCTCACAATTTACGTAGTGTTGATCTTTTAATAAGTGGTTATCATAGGACCAATTATGGCCGGAATGAGCCAATTACTCGCATGAGTAGAATTTATAATTTAAACAATCATGTGATTGATTTGCATGTCAGTAAATTTAAACTGAAAATGTGTTTGAGTAATCATATTCTAGTGTCTTAGTGTTAGAACATTTTTATATATATATATGTTTGCTATGTGTACGTATTTACTAACACCAGCACTAAATGATGAGCCTGTGGTGCACTTTTGTGCTGGCAAATTTCTGCTCGTGACAGCTGCTTGTAATAAGCACTCCACGACACAGATCTGATAGTATTATAAAAAAAAACCGCAAACAATCTTACACATACACCCCTCAACAATCGGTTGTCACCTGCAGTCGCTACATCTTCCAGGTTATTAAAAAAGTTTCTGCACAAATGCTTCCTGCTGCTACGAGTTACTGGAGTTTAGTTGGTTGAGACATTTGTGCTGTTCCGGTTTTTTCAGGAGATTTCGATCTTTTCAGCTTCTTTACTGCATCTTTTTAGATCCCCGCTGTGGATTACTTTCTACTTTTACTTTAACAAATTTCGTCAGGTCTCACATTTTGACTTAGGCCAATCAAAAGCTGTTGGTGTTATTTTTGATTGATCTATAGGTTCTTAAAGCATTTAGACCATTCAGGATTTGCATCATTATTTACTACACTCGTGTGTATTTCATGTTACTTTGGTTATTCTTTTGGGATCAACATAACGTATTGAGGATGTTAAGGAATGTTTGCAATGGCTAACATTGCTAACCCACGGTTGACGGTTTTAAAGTCATGATTTAACTTAATTTTGTTTAATTTTGAGCATAAGGATATTTTACATGGTATTTTTCTTTAGTTTGTTAGTATTTCCGCTAAGAGCCAGAATGTGAACGTATTCCGGAACAAATGTACGAAAAATAATATTCAAAAGTTAAATCGCAATATACATATACTAAATATTTGTATTAAAAGATGCTATGCCTATCTATTACCAAATAGTCTCGCTTAACTAGACATACTTTAAGTGTGGTGGTTCTTATGACGACAGACACTTCAACCTAACCTTACCTAACATGGGACTTTTCAGTCCCATCATATTGTACAACAGATAACACCTACATACTTTGAAACGTCAATTTACACGACCTGAACATGACTTTTTATACATTTCATACATACAATGGAGTTTCGCGTCTCAAAAATATGTAACTTTTTTGCCATCCAATTCGGGAACAAAATAGTCGGTTATCATGGCTCTTTACCGGTCTCCATTAACGGTAACTGACTCTCCAGCATGATTTCGGAAGAAGTATGGCCCAATGACTCCAACAGCCCACAGAGCACACCAAACAGTAAATTTTTCTGGATGTAATGGCGTTTCAAGGGTCTCATGTGGATTCTCTTCACTCCAAATGCGACAATTTTGGTTGTTGACGTAGCCATTCTGAACTGAACAAAATTTTGCGATGAAAATCAGCATCTATATCAATCTCATTGTCGGCCCATACACCAAAATCACGACGCATTGCATGGTCTCGCGGCTTTAATTCTTGCACAAGCTGTAAGGTCGTAAGAAGAGACCTATATTGCTCGGTAAACTTCGAGAACTGAACCATTATTTCCGAAATAAATTTGCACGATTTGCAAGCGTTGTTCATTTGTCAACATGTTCATGATGAAACTGAACATAAATGACATTAGAGTTGCCAGATTTGACACCAAAATGTAAGTTTTATCTCTATTCGAAAAACCAAACACCCTAAAAACGCCCTTTACAAATGCAAAAGCTTCTTCAAAGAGCTCCTTAGATTCAGGTGTATTTTATTTTCTTATACTTGATATAAGAGGATCTGATGTCAATAACGAGCGATGAAGGATATCCTCGTTTGTTGCTATTCTTGAACATTTTATAGAAAGCGTCATCCTTATTTTTTCAAAATCCTTGTTACGTGCTTCTTGGGCATCTTTCGATAACTGACCTATTGGTAGAACTCAAAAATGTTGAATTATCACCGTAAATCAGTATTTTATGCAACAAGAACTTTTTCGCGTTAAGACTTGTTCAACTTTTCCGTCGATCATTGTTAAAAATAATTCATGTTATATTTGAACAACTTCTTCATTTTCATCAAACAGAGTAGTTTGCCATTCATTTAGTTGGTTTTTAAACTCAATTAAAATCGAACGACAGTAACACACAGAAGAGCAACTTTGATTTTGGCACAAAACCATGTTTGTATGTTGGTCCACAAGTTTTAGTGGAACAATTGGAGCAATAAAGAGGTTAGCATCAGATGTAACTTCTTTATCTTCAGATAATCACTGTCCTGAAGATCCGTCACAGCCATATTTGCTAAAAAGCATTAAATTCATAGATCCTGGTTTATAAACGGATTCAATTTGCAAAACACATTTAGCAGTATGATATAATAAATTTTTTTATCGAACCTTAGCTCTTAGAGCTAAACTCTGATAAGACGGAAAAATTGAAATGTCTTGTTCAGTTAAAAAAAGATCTCAAATATTTGTATTGATATTTTGACAAACCTAAATCAATGAAGATACTAATAGTTTAAAGTTGGTGTCTCTTGCAATATTTCTTTTAGAAAGTTTCAGTTTTTATTCCTTACTTGAATTCCGGATCGTGGCCACAATAGAAGCTTCTTCTGATTCTCCCATAGACCTAAGGGCTTGGCTATATACACTTTGTAAGCGTTCTTATCTCTTGTAGTAACTCCGGATTTTTTTTTTTTTAGTTACTTCGATGATTCATCATACGTTTATGAAGGCCGACCTCACTTTCCGGATGTAGATGACAGCTCTTCAAAAAATATGAAATTGAATTCATCATCTATTATTTACTTCAAAACGCTCTTTAGTTCTTCTTGGCGAATTCAACCGAAAAAGTAGGGTGTGGCGACCACTTCAGGTAGCCATATCCTTAAATTATGCAACCTTGATTGATTTGCATAAAAATTTTAGCCTGTCACATTAATTTCGAAAAAAGACATATGGCAAAATGCCATTTAGGTTCATTGTGCGTTGGTTGTGACTAAAATCTACATGATTTGTATAAAGTGTGAAGACTTTTATTTAAGCATTCACTAAATGTGATTATTAGTAAGGCCCAATGTATTGGGACCTCTCATCCCTTAAATTTGAGTTATTTTAAGCAGTTCCATGTCAAAAACACGCCAAAAAAATGTTGCTCTTCTCCATGCTTAAATTTTTTTCTCCGACTTTTATTGTAATTTTTGTCAATAATTTTGAATGCATGGAATCGGGAGTAAATGACAAGCTTTTACTTATTATCCTATGAATTCTTCCTCTGATAGCAGTACCCTTAGCTTCTTATATTCATTTCCGGGTCTCTATCCAGTAATCAAGTTCTTAACTTTCTTGTATACATTAAAGAGCAAGTTATTGCGATCGTGCGGAAATTTCGATATTACGACTATAGCGAAGTTCAAAAAAGTGAGTCCACCCATGCCGTCCGTCAGTCTGTCTATCCTGGTACCGTATGGCGAAACGGTTGGACGGATTTGCTTCAAAGTTCGTATATAAGGTATTTTGGGTTATATCTCGGAGCGTCTTTTTAGTTTTTGCTTTATCGTTTGAAATAACGATACCTGCCGTACAATTTTTTTGTTGAAAATCGCTTATCACTATTTTTGTGGAAAATGGTTTCAAGAATTTTGGTCTTTTTTTGTACTAGGAATACTTGGGATGGGGCCAAAAATGGGTCCAATGTGCGAACTTACATCAAAGACTACTTAGCAAGGTCCGTGTGTCCGTCCGTCCGCCCCTCCTTACGCAATTTTTAAGCCTTTAGAATTAAGCTAGGAAGCTAAAATTTGGACCACATACTCCCTAGGGTTCCGAAATGGTTAAGTGTAAACTCTTTTTGAATACGCCCACTTCCACAATTTAGAAAGAACCGTGTTAAAGCTAAAGTTCGAGAGATAGAGTGTTACAACCTTCACAAGATATGTAGGCACTGCCCGCCGTTGTAAGTTTGCCATATAACGTTTCTTGCCACTAAAATACTGTTTTTTTCGAAAATTTTCATAGGAAGCGAAAAAAAATGGTTAGCAATATATTTAGCCAATATTTTTTCCAACATATGCGGACTGTAGCCTTTCCTTTTGTTTTTCAATTCATTTTGAGATTCAAAGCCGCATCTCATGTACCGAGAAAGTTTCGTGTGACGCAGTCGTGCTCTTTATTTTTTTATAATTTACTTCGAAACATCTCAACATCTTCTTAGCACTAAAGTTCTTCACACACTATACGCTTTGCTATGCTTCAACAATTTATATTAACCATCTACTTTTCATCACACCCACTTTTTATTAATTAGAAAATTTTAAAAATTCCTATATCCCTCTCTATGTGCATAGGTACTTTGAAAACCAACAATAGATTCTTTACCTTCTTGTATCTCTCATGTCAAATTCTGTTCACTTTCGACGAGTTGAAAAAATCACTTCTACTCGAAATGTCAAAGCTAAACGAGCAGCATTATGCAATTGGCATTCCAGTGCAATGAATATAAAAAAAAGAAGCAAGTAATATATTTGAAAAAAAAGGAAGAAACTTTTTCATTTAATTGCTTGAGCACTTTGCTTCTTTTATCTTCACAATTGCACCTTCTGAGGCGCAGGGCACTGCAAGTTAAAATTACCCACCAAGGAATGTGTTCTCTCCCAAATTGGACCAATTAAAATCAAAATGTAAGAACATTTGCTATCCCGGACGGCAACGGAATAGCCATAGTGATATCCTAAAAAAACGCGAAAAAAAGAAGAAATTAAAACAACAATAAGAATAAAATGTATCGTTTGGTCCTTGTTAAGTATTATTCGGTATCTTTTTCAGTTAAAACTAAAAGTTGCGTTGCTTACCAAATTTTGCAGCGGCACCCACAATTAATTTCCCAAAGGTGTTGTTTCAGCTGTGCTGTTGATCCACGGCTCCTGACACATCCTTGCATGAATGACACCATAGGAACAATGGTGGTAACTCTTGTCGTGGCGGGAAAGTATCGTTACATCAGAGCTTCGGCTTGCTGAATAATTGCTTTTTAATTGCCGGCGTTACGTCACCACCATCTGCGGAAATTGCATTTTGCGGTTTTTCAATATTTCGACAGGACTGGCGGAGTCCTGATGGATGATGGCTGAAGCGCCTTCGACGGTGCGGTGGTGACGGTGGTGGGAGAAACTGTAGCGTATTTTTTTTTTCTTTTTTCAAATCAGAAGCAGCAACCCGTTGTGTAATTATCAAGAAAACAGTTGGCGCTTGCTGGTGGCATTGCGGGAAGGCGCATAAATTGTCCGGCGATGTACGTACGCAGCTGGATGGCAGCTGTGGAGCTCCTGATGGCGAGATGGAGTGCGGTTTAGTTTCAAAAGTCAAAAGTTCGCAAATAATCAACAGTACATGGCATGGGGTCTCCGTTATACGCTGCAAGGACCACCCCGACTTAGACATGGACACCCATTCAGTATAGAAGAAGTGGGAGAATGACTCCGACTCCTACTTCGACTGCAACTGCGACTGGGTAATGAAGTGTGGCTGTTTGTGCTTTCGTGTAAATTCAACAAAACCCCCGAGACCGCCGAGTTCACTTCCTCGAGAGTGAGCAAATACGAAGCCACTGACAATGAAGGCTGTTGACATACTGGGGGTGAACGGGTGTGCCGCCGACCATTCTAATAAACTTAAGACAGGATGGCCAGCACGTTGCTGTATAGCCTGGCAAAGAGTATTAGTTCCACTGGAAGCCCAGGCTACCCAGGCACCATGGGCAGTGGTGCGTTGCAATGGCATAGATTACATTTTGCCTTGTATTTAGAGTTTATTTCTTGTCTTGTCTTTGCATCACACCGCCGCACCATACCCATTTCCGGTGCGGGCGGCAGCAGGATGACGGGTGTTGCCAGTTTAATATTTAATGGCAGCAGTCGAGGGTTGAACCGTTGAACTTAATGAGGAAACGAGGAGAGAGTTGCACACTGTTTTAATGTGACGGAAGTTTCTTCGAAACGGAGTTAGTAAGTTCAGACGAGACGAGTTTGGGTGGCGTTAGTTGGCGTCGTTCACCACCACTACGATGCACATAGATTTAAGTGAGTTTATTAACAGATATTTTCAGCGAAACTTATTGTCGCAATTACTTACACAAAGCCGACGAGCATTCAACTTTTAATTGCAAGTAAGTTTGGTATTTTCCGGAATTGTAGCACTGTCATGTATTAAATTGGTCGATTGAGTGGAGAGCATTTATTTTAGACGATCGCATTGGGAGTGCTG
This sequence comes from Ferdinandea cuprea, assembly GCA_963576555.1. Lineage (NCBI taxonomy): Eukaryota > Metazoa > Arthropoda > Insecta > Diptera > Syrphidae > Ferdinandea > Ferdinandea cuprea. Next base: position 22,162,209 of record OY754960.1, on the reverse strand, counting down.
ATGCTGCTGACAGGATAATGTTGATTGCATAGATTTCCCCAGATGCACATTGCGTTATTACGATTGTGCGGAGTGCATTTTGCAGGGATGATGTCACGCATATCCTGGGGATATGCATTACGTCATAATTGGTTTATCTGTTGAAGCGATTAATTTTATCGGATAGAGTTGATTTGAGTGGGTGTTTGCATTTGTCTGCAAATGTAAGATAAGCTGATGAACACACTAGAGCGAGAGGCAAGTTTGATTCTTGGTAATGCGAACTGTCCAATAATTTTGATATGCATTTACGTTCAAATCTATTACTATTTGTTCTTACATTTAGTTGGTAAGTATTTGATGGTATCCAAAAGGAACTTCTTGCCTGGAGCACTAGTGCATATTCGTGAACATTTTTGGAATTCATCCACACATTGGTACTTCTACTAGAACTCGCCGTTTTGTCTTTACCTTCATTTGCCATCCTATCTTTCCCTGCTTAATATCCAGCACTCGACACGGTATAGCAGATTTGGCAGTGAAAAGTAGAAACCGTTTCCTAGGGTAATTGTTCGCCGGATCTCCTTTTAGTTACCATTCTGATGCTTCGAACTACGCTGCATATTATCTGCTCAAAAAACAAGATTGAAGAATTAGTTAAATCGCATCTCCTATTCGTAATCCGGTGCATGTTGGAATGCATTCGATTTAAAATTCATTGGTCTTTTACAGGATTAACCTTAGGATGATGATAGGCAACTTCCGGTTTATGGTCGCAGGGACATCTGACTTAACTTGCTAAATTTGTATGAAAGCACGAGTGTTGGAAAGAAAGGATACACTTTATTTCTCAAAATTAGATGAGTGACAGATGAAAGGTATCTCTCAAAATCCCAAAAGTGGGAACTCAGATGTTCAACACTCACCACATTACCACCTAAAGCCTAGGTAAATGAAAATGTGGTGTGTTTCGACTTGAGTTCGATCAAGAGCATGAAATTCTCAGAGCAAATGCTGCGTTCTGTATTCGCCGTCTACACAAGCATTGCAGATAGTTGTGTCACTTAAGCCTAGCGCATTAAGGTGCTTTGTAAGCGAAGTCTTTTCTTGAAAGTGAAAGCAAAAATATAGCAGGCTTTCCATAGACAATCGTTCAAACCAGTTTCGTCTACCTGCAGCCCAAAGAATCGTGTCATCGAATATTATGTCTATTGGAAAGCCCTTGCTAGGGTTGCGGCAAGTCCCAACATAGGTTCATGTCCTAAGAAAACTTTCTCTGAACCGTTAACAAGTTGCATTTAATCGGAGATCTCATTTCTTGTGATTCCAATATGACCGGGATCCCAAACAATACTCAATGTTTTCAGTCTTTTGAAAGAGTTGAAGAGTTGAAGAAGTTCTTAGAAATGATTAAAGGATATTGTATGGCTAGCTTGACTGTCAATGCAGACGCAGATATACTGACTGTTCCACCTGTTTCTCATAATAAATGCGTATCCATTAGAACAGCATAGATCTCCGCTGGGATGACCGATGCATGTCTACTTAACGAGGAGCAAAACATGACCTTTTTACATTTTACGAAAACAGCAGCACCTGAATCCTGAGAAAATGAAGCCGTACATTGTGGTATAATTGGCAATCACTAGATATAATAAGCCCGTGTATATTTCTTAAGGATCTTTAACTCCAGAATTGCACATGGTAATGTGAAATGAAAAATAATTGAATAGCGGGTGATCCAAGTAGAGATACTTTTTTCAATAGCCTTTTTTGACAGATCACGTGTGAGTCGTGTCATGCTGTCATGTTATTTTTGTTTAGTATTGTTTGGCATTTCATAATGGAAAGACTTACGCGTGAACAACGTTTACAAATTGTTCAACTTTATTATGAAAATTCACGTTCTGTGAGGAATGTGTTTCGTGCACTTCGCTCAACTTATGGTCAACATAATCGGCCTACTGAGCGTACTATTCGCAACACCATCACCCATTTTGAGACCCAGCATTCATTATTGGATAATATTCGACCGAATAGACCACGTCCAGCACGCTGTGAAGAAAATATAGCGACAGTAGCTGAGAGTGTACAGGAAGACCGTAGAGAGTCGATTCGGCGCCGTAAGCAGCAACTCGGACTGACGTATGGAACGACTTGGTGCATTTTACGTCAAGATCTTAAATTGAAAGCGAACAAAATACAGCTTGTGCAACAACTGAAGCCGCTCGACCTTCCCAAGCGACATCGCTTCGCTCTATGGGCTCTTGAAAAGTTCCAAGAAGATCCGACGTTTTCGAGGCAAATTTTGTTTAGCGATGAGGCCCATTTCTGGCTCAATGGGTATGTAAACAAACAAAATTGCCGCATTTGGGACGAAGAGCAACCTGAAGAGATTGAAGAACTGCCACTTCATCCAGAAAAAACAACGGTTTGGTGTGGTTTGTGGGCCGGTGGAAACATCGGTCCATATTTCTTTAAACGTAACCGTCAGTGGCGACCGTTATCGTGCCATGATAACGGACTATTTGATGCCTGAAATTGAAGCTCGTGATCTCGGCGACATTTGGTTTCAGCATGACGGCGCAACTTCCCACACATCGCATCAATCAATGGACTTATTGAGAGAACATTTCGGTGAGCACATAATTTCACGTTTTGGGCCGGTCGATTGGCCACCAAGATCGTGTGATATCACACCGTTAGACTTTTTCCTGTGGGGATATGTAAAGTCGAAAGCTTATGCCAACAAACCCGCTTCGATTCAGGCCTTGGAGGAAAACATCACGCGTGTCATTCGCCAGTTACCAGTCGAAATGCTCGAACGAGTGATCGAAAATTGGACTCAACGGATGGACCATCTGCGACGTAGCAACGGCCAACATTTGATAGACATAATCTTCAAAAAATAAATGTCAAAGAATGTTCTTTCAAATGATAATAAACATTCTCCATTAAATTTGAATTTTCTGTGTTTTTTTCTTTAAAAAAGTAGGGAACCTCGAAATGGATCACCCTTTATATGCCGTCTGATGCAATGACACCAGAAATCCTTCTGCGAAAAAACTACCACGTCAACGTTCCACAGGTAACGGTATACGACTTTACTACCCCTTGGGTAAACATGCATCCGTTTTCCAAGCGGTGATTTTTGCCATCCTAATAGCTATGCGCTATATTGTGAACAAAAGGTGGAGGGCTAGAGGCATTTGCATCTGCAGTGATAGCCAAGCTGCATTAAAAGCACTTCTAAACCCTCTTACCTCGTCCGAGTTAGTGCTAGAACTCAAGCTTTCTCTGAATTTGGTCGGAAGACTGAACACAGTGAATCTTGTCTGGGTACCAGGTCATACTGGCATCCAGGGAAATGATATCTCGGATGAGCTTGCTAGGCAAGGTTCAGAAGAAGTTTTCTCAGGACCCTAACCTGTGTTGGGTTGCCTGCAGCTTTAGTCATGTCGTCTATCGATTCTTGGGTTTCTCGTGAACACAAGATTCGGTGGCGCCATTGCGGTGGATGTAGACAGACCAAACTACTGCGCCCGGACATTTGCAAAAGGGCTGAACTTTTCTTCTATCTCTGAGGAGAATCGACTGTAGGCTGCTTGTAGACGTTCTTTCGGGCCACCAAGTTTTTGCTAAACACCTAAATGTGTTGGGCTTAAGCGACACCACTACCTGTCCTGCTTGCGGTGAGGAGGATGACACAGCAGTTTGTCTCTGCAGGGCTGACGTGGTGAGTGCCGAACATCTAAGCTCTTTATCACTGAAGCTCCTTCTCGTTTTTCTTCGAAAGACGGGAAAATTAAGTACATTAATGTAAGGTGTCTGAATGGTAGTACAATGGACCTGTAGTTGTGTCTGAGCGCTCCATCGGATAGTAGCAACCTCCGTGTTAACACTTGCGTGACACGAGAGAATTGTCAAAAGGTTGGTGTTAGTGCAAGTACGTGGAAATCTTGAGTTTGGTATGAGATTTGCTAAAACTATTCGGAATATAAACAAAAAAAGTTTTTACTCTTGCATGTTCCTTTCCGGATTTAGAAATCAACACTACTGTCAGTTTGTGCATTGATACGGACAATGATTAAGTTTTCGCTTCTTATCGTCGTTTGATTTGTCTCTACCTTTCCAATACAAAGAAGGCTGTGGTTTAAGTTAAAATGTTCCATGTCAAACTTCAAACAGAAAATTATGGGAGTCACACAGGGATCTATTCTAAGAACTCTTCTATTTACCATATTCATAAATGATCTTCTGACTTGCATTACTTTTCAAGTGATTCACATACATGCCGACGTTGCCCAACTATACTTAAGTTGCGTGTTAAGGCTCAAAAGGACTTGGTAGTCAAAATTAAACTTTTTGTCCCTAAGTAATAAAAATAAAAATACAATACATATTTTATCACTTCGCAAACCAACAAATTGAGTTTAAAAACAAAATTTAACAAATTTTTAAAATCAGTTGAAAAACTTATTAAAATTCGATCATCATATTCGTACGTTTGTAACGAAGACTTTCGGTTGACCACGAAGCAGAGCTATATTTTTTTTTTTTATAACACTATCAGATTTGTGTAGTGGAGTGCTTAATGCGAGCAACTATCACGACCAAAAATTGCCTTTACAGCCTTTTTTGAAAAACTGCCGAATAAATGGATTTTTTTATTTATTTTCAGAAAAAATGTACTGGAAAATAATGAAATTGATCAAAATTCGCCAAGTATGTTTTGCCATCTCATTACTAAATAGCAATTATAAATTATTACAACTCATTTTAGCTTTAATGTAGCCACCAAGTTACTGTGGCCTATTCCCCAGATGCCTCGCCACTTTTAGGTAAGTACCATTGTATAAAACTAAGTGCCATAAGTTGATTTCAAAATATGTTTTAATTTTTCTATAGATCCTGCCAAGGGAGAAGCAGCTGCCAATTTAGATACTACTTTCAATATTGTAAGTTTATAAATTATATGAATTAAAAAAAAATATTATTAAATCGCTGTTTTATTTCTCTTGAATTTTATTCTAAGTTCATCCTCACAATACATTCTGGATTCATCCTTTGGATGCATTCTAGAAACATTCCGAGTCATGTGTTCTAGATATTTTAAAAACCAGTTTTCTATTGCTTCCGTCCGCGGGAAATTATAGGCGCAACCTAGGGGAATGCATTCTCTGCTTCCTAGAATTGCTTAAGAATGCATATCGGACGAATCTGTTTCCCCCTGGGTATATACAGATATTAAAGAAATAAATATAACAGGCATACAAGTATAGTTTCATTCATTTTTCGGTTTCGAAAGTAGAGCTAAATAAAATGCACATCACGAAATAAATGCAAACAGTTTAAAAAAAAATAAAGGTATGCAACATATCTACGTTCGTTTATGTTGATTTAAATTAAAGCAAAATGGTCTTGAGCGAATCTTCCCAACACATCTTTCACAATTTCTTCTTCATTTTCCTTAACAGGTTTTCTTTGGACACTCAACATGGAAAAAACTGAAACATTTCCTTACCTATCTATCCTTTCAAATTTTTAAATTATTCAATTACCATTTAAACGATTTTCAACAATGATTTTCAAATGGAAGCCAAGTTTTTATTCTTCTTAACGTGCTGAAGATCCTTTCCATCAAGCTTGTGGTGCATAGTAACGCTAAGGTAATATGAAGAGCAAGATGTTTTACTGAGTGATATGAGAAAGGCCAAAATAAGTTTGGAAACTTAATAATCTTAAAATATTTAATTTTATAATTAATTCATCAACAAAAATAAAAGTATGAATACGAAAAATCAGCAACTGCACCTCCCTGCGTCCCCCTTGCATATGCTCATGGTTGTGTGGCTTGTTGCCCCGTCTTGTTGCAACCACATATCGTCTAAGTCATGATCTTCAATCGCCGGTCAAAAAAATTGGTTATCATTCGATCATATCGCTCCGAATTGACTGTAACTGTCTGCCCATTGGCACCTCGGAATATCAGCAGGACTTGAACTTGCATTACGATGTGAGTAACGCTTCCAATCTCTTCAAATTTCTTCATAATTTTAGCGATTGCTTGCGTAGTCGGTCGATTATAATGACCATAATCATCGGGTAATGCGCGAAAGGTCGCCATTACCGTAAATGACAAACCTTCAACTAATATTATGACAATTCAGATGACAGCTGAATTTGACTGGTGTGAAATGCCAGTGCTGCCAACCTAAAACAAATGAATGACCCTGTAATTTTATTTTCGTTGGGCGAACGTCCCCATTTATTAAGCAATTAAGCATTTATTATTAGGCAATAAATCGAAAAGTTATCAAGGTCTTGTTGAAGGAGACTAGAGTCTTGGGGGAAAAATGGTTTTCAAAAATGTTGTATCGTCAGCGTAGAGGGAGAGTAAGGAATGTTTAACGGTCATTTATGTTCCAGGTCATTCATTGGAAAGATAATGAGAAGCGGATCTAGATGGCTACCTTGAGGAACACCAGAAGTTGCCATGAAATTAGCCGAGAGAAAGGCTCTGAATATAAACGGTTTTCTATTTAAGAGGAAATCCATTTTAACAATATAGGTTCGAGAGGGAAAAGCAGACGAACTCGACGAGGTTTGTAGTAGTTGATCTGCTTTCCAGGAAGCCATGTTTGGCAAGGGGAGATGATGGACTTACATTGAAAACCTAATGCTTTAGAAATACTTTTAAATAGTTTGGGTATATGAAAAAGTTTAGCAATGTGTAAAGTACTAACACAAACAGAAACGGACACAAAATGGTCTAGGACAGATGGAAGACCAGATTGATCGGCTCTCATGCTAGCAATATTTTCATTAGGCTGTGAAATCTATTACAGCTTAATCCGCGCTGAGTCCAGAAGAAAACTTCATACTTTTGTTGCAACTTTTAGAAAGACGTAGATCTTCAAAAAAAACCGTTTAAAAAAGTTTTGCATGGAAGTGTAAGAGGTTATTCCAAAATGTCGCTTAAATTGATGTGCACTTTGCTACCAACGTGATTTTATCGTTCAATATAAAACAATATGTACGTAGAACCTCATAAGCCTGACTGCATTAATTACTCCACTAACGAGTATTTCTGGATATAATGCTAGAGACGCAGACAAAATGCGCCTAACATAAAATCACATTATTATTTTTTTCTTTTTTTCACTTAAGAACCTTTCTCAACAGGAATTCCTGAACACATTCTCATTACTTCCAGAGGAGTGAATTTTCCGGAAATAATATCCTAAGCTTTATTTTTATGTTAACTGTCTCTCGTTTTACAACTCACATGTTGGAGTCGTGTAGTCGTATACCTACACAACCGATATTAGTTTCGAAAATCACTCTATGTGCGGCCATAATGAACGGACTGGCACACCATGCTCATATGCTTTTATTACCGAAAAAAGGACTCGAAAAGGCAATAAATGTAATATACTAAACTATAAAACTGCACTATTTCTCTCGTGTCATATGGGAATAACCTCTATTTTCTATCGTCGTATCGTCGTGTCCCTTCAATGGGCGTATGTCCAAATACACTTTAATGTCATAAAGTCGACCATACCATACCATACCATACCATAGCACCTATACATCTATTACAATGGCTTGAAAGGATCTCAAGTGGTGAATAGTCAAGCCAAGCCAAGCCAAGGACTGGGAAAATATTCTTTTACAAAGCAAAGAACTCAAACAATATTCGTTACTTCGCTATAAATGCGGTTGCATGAGAGTGAAAAGTTTTATGGGATTCAATTGTAAGGTGACGCCTCCATTTGGTTTCGTTGTTATCCTGTGTGCGCTTTCCTCATGTATTTAGATGCCAGAGACAGTTTATTTTTTCCCTGACTAAAAAGAAAAATCTTGAAAATCACAACACTTACCGTGATATCCGTTCATGTTGAGAGCTCACAATTTAATTCAAACGCTATATTGCATCTTAAGGACACACTCTGAACAGCGCTCACACACACACATAAAAATACACACACACACACACTAGTCGGACACTTTCGTATTTCGGTGGATGTTGGACATTATAGTTGAATTCGTATTTCGAGCCACGATGTCCAGGCACAATCCTTGAAGTAGTATGTACTAAGAGAAAAACAAGAATTGCGTTTGGACAATCAGAGCTAAAAATTGAATTGTAGACGGCCACAGGAAGAAAGAGAACCGCAGAAATCCCCGAATAACCGCACTATGAACGACGAATATTTTAACGGAAACATATCAATATACGCCGCACACATTGAACGACTAACACTTCACAACGACACTAAACGGGCGAAAGGATTTGAACATTTTTTTTTTTTTGGTTCCTACATCAGCGGTCATATAAATAAAGAAATAAAGGACGCTACACCAAAACTACGTACGTGACAAAAATCGTCCATTGAACTGGAATATCGAGTACAGTACTGTGCTTCTTCCTGTATGGAGAACGAGTACGATCCTTTTATTTCATTTAAGCTAGAATGTGGGTGTATGTATGCGCTGTAAAAAAAAAACCATTCCTTTTCCCAAATCCCAACGAAAGATGAGGATAATGTGCAGAATGAAAGTGTTATCCTGTGATGAAATGTGGCTGACTGGCGGGAGGTTAAAATTGCACTTGCACTCGTCGTTTAAGCTGCATGTCCTTCCTTCCTTCGGTTGATGCTGCAAAATGTAATTCTCATGCTCATGGTCCTTTTGGTACTTTATCCGAATGAGAGCACACGCTACGCAATTACGGCTGCATCCGCATCAGATACATTCGCATTCGTATATATAGCCAGACTTGACGAGTCTGGGGGGATGGGGCTGTCCTTCTCTTTTGGTGACGAAATTTCCAAATGAACTTAAGTGAATGAACCTCATGGATTATCTCTGCGCTCAATGGCTGTGTTTCTTCTTTCTTTTTTATTATTTATTTGGACGACTCCTTCTTTCTGTAAATTCCCTGCAAATAGAAACGAAAGGACAATTATTTGAAATGTTGATAGCCCACAAGGAGAAAATAATACGATGAAAGAAAGCGAACAACTTAAATAGAATCAAAGCTACAACTAGGTAGAGGAGGCTGGGGCGGGGGCGGCTTGCCTTCGGAGGCAGATGACATGACAAAAACAAAAAAAGAGAGAACTGTATCTAGATTGCTTGTGGGATTTGCAGCGGCGATTATCTCACGTTTTATTCGCTGCAAGGACTTTGTCAGAAGAAGAAAAGGTGCTCGGTCGGTCGGTGAAGGGAATTCTGTCCCGTATCTGTCCTGATGATGATGGCGCTACAATGCGTTGTGGATTGACTTTTATTTGCACAGAGACAAGGAAAATTGCACCGTGCTTGCTGATACAGCAGCAGCAGCAGCAGTAAAGTCGTTGGCATATCGAATCTAGTTCGTTTGCTCTTCTGTGTTGTTTTCAATTAAGTTTATCCTCCGTTCTGTGTTTGGGTCGTTGGTATAGATTGATATCGAAGATGAGAATGTTTTTTTTTTTTTTTTTTCTTATTGAATTTTGATTTTTCTTTGTTTGCGGGGAACGATCGTTCTTCTGGATGTTAATTGATTTTATCAGAGAACTGATAAATTAATCTGAGAAATGGAATTTTCTTCGATTTGCCTACGATAGATAGGTATCTCATTTCGGTTTGGGGCTTTCTGTATTGGGATTGCAGTTCTGAAACGAATCGAGTTGGAAGAGAAATTAAAAATACGTCTTACGCTTCAATTGAATTTGAAATGGAAAATTGCATTTGTGAAGTGAAGACAATTTAAGCAGTGCATTGCGGCAGTAAGGACGAAAGGACATTCTATTCGGCATAGAACTATTATATGTTTTTTAAGCATGCAACGCACACTTACACGATAAGGTGCTTTGCAAAATATGATATAATGACAACTCAGGGTCTTGCATTTTTTTCTCGCCGGTGATAGATAGCAAAAGCTGTGGCATCGCCGAGTATCTTGTTGTCCATCTTTTTTCCATCCCTTAAAATATATATGTACATAGAGGCAGAGCCAAGACTACTTTAGTTAATGAGAAGACTTCCTCAGATGCATGGAGAGCAAACTCGTCGAATGATCATTTTATATTTGCCTGATGTTGCCAGAATCCGCAAAAGGACGACCACCTAAACTCTGACAGACTTAGCAGCCATTTGTAAAAATAGGGTTAGATCCCTCTCCCGGCTTGGTGAAGGACGACTTTGAAATTGTTTGCTTAGCCGTAATTCCTTGCATCAGACCAGGGGTCGTTGGATAATTCTCGCCAAGTGTCATCGAAACTCTAGTTCTTTTTGTAGAAAAGTCAGAAGATGCATCAGAGTTTTTAGTAAGTGGGAGCAAGGCCCGATTACAAAAAAAAGACACTTCCTCCTGTTCCCGATGAATTTCAAAGACGAAACCAACGTTGGCTTTCACAGTTCCAGTTAATTTAGTTAAATTAGTGTTCCATGATTTGCTTTGATATATTAAAATCCCAGGTCTTTAGAAATCGTAAACACTAATTCAGCAGAGATTGGTGACAAATGAGTCATGAATGGGGCCGACCGCAACACTCACATTCCAGAAGAAGGATTAGCGGGCTTCTTTTGTCCAAGTAGAACTCCATATTGGTAGTTGTTCGTGGTGTTATATTTCAAACTCATATAACAAATATTGTTGTAAGCGACCAAGAGCCTCGAATAAAGACGATTCAGAGCTAGGTTGATAGCTCTTATCTTGATTTATAAATAAACGTTTTTCCGCTTTTTCTTTACAGGAGAAAAATTATTGTTCCCGTTGACGGGCTCTGGAAGAGACGATTCAACGACGAACTATACGAGTTGAAAATCGACATCTCGACTAATAATCGAATGAATACAAACGTTAAAGCGCAGTAGAGAATTGTCTCGAATTAGGTGGCGCGCGCGATAGAAGAGGATTTAAACCAACTTGGAAGACATCTAGTTAAAGATTGGGCTAAATGTAGAGACTAGGTATACCTTAGACTGTAGCTTAAGTTGGTAAGTATTTTTGTTTGGACATGTAAAAATTCGAGTTTTCCACCAACTTTATCTTAGGGGACCTATTCTGAAGTCTTCTGACATCCTTCCTGACTACAATCAGGTCGTCATTTCATAATGGAACCGCATTTCTGTGCGGAGTTTATTTACTTTAAAACAGTAGGCAATCTGCATCTATTCCTGATCCAAACTTGGCAGAGTTTCTATCCATTCTCACATGGAGAAAGAGAGAGCCTTCTGTAGCTGATATGGGAATACATACTCCACCTATTCATATTTATGAAGGAATTTGACTCGCTAGCACATCAGACGCGTGGAGTTCTAGAGTTTCTTAAGGAGACTAAGATCCAAAAGGCTCGTTATTCTTAAGGGGAATTGTGGTCTTCGGTTTTCACGTTGCTTATTTTGACAGCTTTCCTTTCATTGCAGGTATTAGATACTTTAGTGTGCATTTATATTGGAGATGCTGTTGGGCTGTGATTGACAGGAGAAGAAGGTTCCTTGATTGTGAGATGTGCTACACTGGTAGTATTTGAATTAACGATGAGAGCGATCAATACATTGATTCTCATATTCCTGTTTACGTTGGAGGAGAGATCCGTAGATGATTAACGTGTTTATATCCAAAACATGAATCTGAATGGAGCAATAATTACAAGTACATAAGTCTAAGTACAATAGAATAGAAGTTGGCTTAGCTATAGAAAAGCTGAAGGACAATAAGACCCCCGGCATAGCTCTTTAAATACGGAGGTGATGCAGTTTGTAGGGCGCCTAAACCAAATGATTATTCAAGTTTGGGTGGAGGAAAGTATGACCGATGACAGGACCATTAGCTCCATATGCCCTATATTCACGAAAGGCAAGAACTATCGAGTTATGCCAAATGTTACATATAAGATCCCATCCAACGCACTGTGTGACAGTCTCAAACCCTTTTGCAATACACTAATTGGCACGTATCAGTGTGCATTCTGGTCCGGCATATCGATCATGGATATTTCACACTTCGACAAATACCAGCACCACAGCAGCTCAAGTCGAGATATATTATTGACTTCAAAGCCGCGTAGAATAGCATTCATTGTCAGGAGCGTATTGTAAGTGTGCAGGGCAGGTGTCAACAAGAAAAAAAACACTATCTTTGGACAATATCGACATCATCGGTCCCTCCCAGTTGCGCGTAGAGCCTTTCACTACTATTGAAGAACAGGCGAAGTTAAGGCCCCGACCCATAGAATCCGTCACTGCCTTGCGTGCGTTTAAACTTTAAAATTCACGAATTGGCCGTCCCCATAAAAAGCCTCGGAACTTTGACAGTTGCGTTTTGTATTAAATTTTTTCGGCAAATCTGTAACAAACGGCAATGGCGGATTGCCATATCAAAAAAATAATCTGATTTTTGTTTTTTTCTTAAAACGTTGAGTTTTAAAATGTTATGCAGAACATATACCCATATTATAAAAAAAATATTAATATGTTTCGATTTAAGTTGGAAAATAAATTTTATCTTGCAACAAATAATAGAAAACGCACATTTAGCTGCGATAAATCTGCTTATATGGTAAGCCTGACTGCAATGACAAATGCTTTCGTTCATATGTTTTTGCGCCTGGATGTCAGAGTATGAAACAGTAGCAAGTTGGTAGTATTGACCTCCGTCAACGCCAATGCGTTGTTTATAGGTCACCTTCCATAAGTATATGTACGTGTATTCTCTCTCGGACGCACGCACCAACGGATTCTATGGGTCGGGGTCTTTAGTTGGTTATGAAGTGGATGAGAACAATACTAAATGCCTGATCAACCACCGACTATTATCACTTGTAATAACTGCAACTTCGAGGTAGTCAAAGAGTTCATCAATTTCTCTATGAAATGGCTCTACGAAACCGCGGGTTCTTCAGTTCAGCGAAGCAAATGGGTTCAAAACTCCTAGCACGAAGGACTGCTAGTTCTGCTATAGGAGTTCTAACAGAAAATACATTTTGAGCTAACCTATGTTTCATATCATACTTTTGGGAAGAGTATCTTCGCTGGGAAGTGTTTTATGAAAAAATGTTCGATCAATGAAATGTTAGTCAAACTTCGGTGCTATCTTTGAAAAGAGATATAAAATATACAAAGTATGAGCAACAACTCTTCAGAACTTTAGCGGCTAAGGTTCTTCATTTTAAGTTGAATGCCACCTTCATTATCACCAAGTTTATTTCGCTTTTATCATGCGTTGTTTTTGATTGCGGACTCAGCCCCAAATAAGTCTCCACTTAATAAAACTTTAGCGAACACAAAAATATGAACATCAAACCAGTTCAATGGAATCACCAAAATCAATATTGGAACAACCTTTGGTCCATTTGTCGTAAATTACCACCACAGCGAGGACATCACTAATACAACAAAACACACATAATAATTTAGTGCTGCTGTTGCTCTCCCTTCCGGTGACCACGCTTTTTATGCGACGACCGACAGTGTGAAATCCCATCAGAATCCAATTTCATCTGTATAGCCACGTTCACGCCTTTATCAAAAGGGATACCAAATACGAAATAAAAAAAAACAAAAATCATATTCCCCCAAAAAGTATTCCGAACTCAACTGACCGCACGAAGCGAGCGTTTTTATTAATATTTATATGAATGGCTTCAGTCGTAGCCGTAAAATCTCATAACACTATCCTGGTCGGTTGGCTAGCGCGGGTGGCATTAGAGGCATTAAAAGCCTGCCAGAAGTATCTCTTTATCCGACGACGCCTTGTCAGTGGGGGAGCTGAAATTTCACAACTGTCCGCAATATTTCTATTTTGTAAACAATTTTTATTTTTTTCGTTTTTACTTTATTTCTATATCCATGAGCGCGAGTTTGTTTTGTATTTTCTTTTAGTGGCAACATACAGGATGCGAGTAGGTACTTTTCTCATCGTCCTGTCCGGTTGATTCCATTTTCTACGGCATAGAGTTGTTCTCTTTATTATTAGACTCTTACTTCCGTTTCATTGACTTGCGACCTCTTGTGTTGTGTGGAAATTTTATGGCACTTTTATGAGGACTTCTCTAATCCTTGGTCTAAGTTTATATCCTTATTGCGCTTCTGGGTATATTAAGAAAACAAAAACGAAAAAAAAAAAATATCCTCGTCTCGCGATGCGTTTATACGGCACGCAAACAATTTATACTTGTACAATATTTGCTCCTTGTTTGTTTTTTTTTTCTATTTTTTTATAGAACCTTATTATTATTTTTATTATTTTATTTCCCATGCAAGGATATGAAGAAAAAAAAAAAAAGAGGAATATAACAACAACAGCACTCGAAGGGGTGGTTTTGAGTGTTTAGATTGCAGCCTTGTTTCTTTTTTTCCGCCTCAAAATCCTTGTGTGTAGTGATCCTTTACGCACATTTATTGTATTTACGTCAACGCCCTGTGTACGTTCGTAATGTATGTGAATCCTTATCCATCACTGTCGATGGCGGTAGGTTGGGGGTTGGGGCACATTTCCAAATTGCTGTTTTTTGTTTGCTTATGAATGAAGGCGTGTGGGTGAGTGAGTGCGGGACGGGTGGAGTTTCATGGTTTATTCTTCTTTTTATCGTGTAGCTTCACTTAACCGGGGGTTTGTATATGGTTATTGGGCTATCATCCGTCATTTTGCCATCATTGAGTTTTTGGCAACTTTTAATCTACCCTACCACCAGAGAAAGTGTCAAAGGGAAACGAAGGTCGGTTTACCATTTACACTAGACTCTCACTCTCCCTCTCTCTCTGTTGTTTTTTGTTGGAGGTGGGGTGGTGAAGGCATTCGGAATCCTTTTTAGTACTTTAAAAGCCTAAAGTGATTGTATTGTTGAAACTTCCGAAAAATTAAAAAAAAAAAATAAAAATTAATAGGACTTTTAATGTATACATGTGTCATGGTCACGCTGGGATTGTTGACTAAGGAGGGCTGTGAGAGGGTGTCAAATTTATTGCAATCACTCAGTCGTTTCTATTGAACGAAAGTCTGCTCGAGACGGGTTATACTATGTGGTACCGTCATCGAAAGCAATCACGAGTAAATTAAAAATACAAAAAAACCTCCCTGGGGTACATGAAAGCCAGAGTGATGAAAAGGTGAGTTTTGACATAGGGTTATGGGACTGATCGTAGTAATTTTTTTTTTTTCAGCTTCGGTCTTTTAAGCTAGGATGGAAATTTATTTTAAAAAGCTTTTAAAGTTTTAGTTTTAGACTATTTCTGTCGAACTTTGGAATACGTGGGCCTATAAAAAAAAATTAAAATTTTTAAGGGCCACACAACTCCAAAACTGTTGAATGTGCTTCAGTAAATTTTTATTTTGCTCCAATTGCGTGTGTGGTCTTCCACCTTAGCTGTGGTCTTCCTCTGCAGCTATGAAACTCGGAGGTGGATTCGAAGACTCGTCGGGCTGGTGTGTTGTAGTCAATAGCTTTTAAGCCAGGTCAACGTCGCTGTGAAGCCCGTATAGTTCGTCGTTGAATCTTCTTCGCCACACTCCATCGTCACAAACTGGACCGAATATTACCCGAAGAATCTTTCTCCCCAAACATCCCAGAAGGTTTTCATTCCTCTGTAGTTGGCAGTAGTTCAGATTTTTAGAAATAATTAATGCGAATGAATATATTCGCTTTCCCAAATTCGACCCAAATTCGAAAGATGAAAGTGATGAAGAGCTTAGATGGTCGGCACTCAACACGTCAGCCACGAAAATCTGCCACCTGATGCGAGTATAGGCCGGACAACTGCTGTGTCATCCTCCTCACCGCAAGCAGGACAGTCGCATAGGCCAACACATTTAAGTGTTAAGAAAAACGTTGGTGGCCCGAAAGGACGCCCACAAGCAGCCTACAATCGATTCTCCTAAGAGATAGAAGAAAAGATGCAGACTTTTTGCAAATGTCCGGGCGCAGTAGTTTGGTCTGTCTACATCCACCGCAATCGCGCCAACGAATCTTCTGTTCACGAGAAACCCAAAAATTGATAGACGATATGACTAAAGATGTGGGCAGACCCAACGCAGTTTCAGGTCCTGAGAAAACTTCTCATTTCCCTGGATGCCAGTGTGACCTGGGACCTAGGCAAGATTTACTGTGCTCAGCCTTCCGATCAAATTCAGAGAAAGCTTGAGTTCTAGGACTAACTTGGACAAGTTAAGAGGGTTTAGAATCTTTATCAAGGTTTGTTATGGAGCTTTTTTGATGAAGTCACGATGATTTCGACTAAGGAGCAATGGTACAGCATGAATAGCCGTGCCATAACACATAGTCTGACTCTCCACCGATTGTAAGAGATAAAAGACTCTACTTTTCTATGACAGGAATTCAAAATGTCGTCGGCGTCGGACAATGCACCATGAGAAACATGGGTAAACAATGAGGAGTATTTTTTAATAACAACTGCAGAAGCTGCAAGGACAAAGGGGAAATTTGATTTGTGGAACTTCTCTTGTGCCACTGCCGAGTTCTTCAGGAATGCTGCCTATTTTGTATGGGAGCAGTGTTCCTTGACAGTTTTTGCAAACTGTCAACTTAATATTCACATTCCGACCATGTACCAAATATACCAAAGTGCAGCCGTGCCAAAGGGAATATATTCGAGGTTGGAATATAAGACCACTCTAAGCGGGCAAATGGAGTTCCGACACTAGATCCCAGAAGTCTGGCCTGGTACACCGACGGATCAAAATTGGAAACTGGAGTTGGAGCTGGTGTATTTGGACCCAACACCAAAGTCTCTATACTAATGGCAATGTGTCCAGGTGGAAATGCATGCCCTTGAGATCTGTGCCAATTTGATTTCCCGAAAAGCAAAAAAAGGTGTCCGAATTCATATCTTCTCGGTTAGTCAATGAGCACTACAGACACTATCATCTAACACTGTAAATTCGGCGACAGTTAAAACGCCCTGCAAAACCTAGCCAAGCATAACAAGATCAAACTTGGATGGGTTCCTGGTCACCAAGGTATTGTAGAACCAGAACCCTCTTGCAGAGTCAACTGGGCTGCTGCTGTAAGGCTACTTAAGAAAAGGGAAGAACAACTTCATCTGAACCACTGGAAAACGGTCGCCGGTTTAAGACAATCCAAAAGATTAATTAAGCCCTATGCCTACAAGGAAAGTCTACTACTAAGTAAGAAGAATTGTAGGAAGCTGGTGGGCTTCCTCACAGGCAATTGCGGACTCAGATACCATCTTAATAAAATGAACTTGAACAATGGAATCAATATTGAAACAAACCAGAGACTGAATGTCGATTCTATCCAGAGGACGATTATATTATCGTACGTATCTTCTGTGAGTGTCTGGCCCTTCATTTGTTAAGACGACGGATCTTTCATAAAGACTTTCGTACATCAACAGAATTCAGAAAGAACTAAGGATGCTGTGCTGCATTCACTAGTGAAGTCACTCGTCTCTTCGGATAACATCCTCATGTGATACAATAGAAATTTTAGGTCGCAGTGCTAGCCATGTGGGCAGGGGTTTATAAAAACAAAATGATGCTGTAGGAAAATATCGAATGTCGATATAATTAAAACGTATCAAAAGAAAGTCCTTCGTGGAATAGTTAATGGTCCATCTACGAAACAGAGACCTAAATCAAGACCTACATATTGATAGGCATGATCAACGGCCGCAGGTAAACATCAACCCTGAGGTAGAAACTTTTTCAAATGTAACCAACAAAGCTTGCGGATTGAGAAGGACAAAGCCACACGATAATAATTAATAATAATTCACCCAAAGTCCAAGTAATAAATAATATTTATCATATATCGGTCTCTCTAAAATTGGTTTAAAATATGGAGGTGGTCTTGAAGATATGTTTAAGTTCTCCAATGAGTCTTCGAGACTATCCACCTAGAATAAAAAAAAGATACGTCAAATCGTTACAATGTGAAAGATTCATTACGCGAAATTCTGCGTTCATCAAACTTTCCGTCTACAACAAGTTTCTTAGCCTCAAGCTTCGAGCAGGCGGTATGCGAAAGTAGCGTATATGTATTTGCGACTCTGACAATACCCGGATCGCAAATCGATTTGCGCCTTTCCGCATATCATGTGAACACGCTCGCATATAATTTGTGACATTTACGAACATATGCGAGCATTTGCAAGCGTCCCAATCATATGCGACCGCATGAAAACAGAATATTGCATATTCTTCCATTTGCGAGCAACAGTTGTAGAGTTCAGTTAAACAAACAGTTGGTTCTTGTGATAGAGTGTTTAATTATGAATGAACTTGATGAGCTTGAGATGATGGACTCACCATCACAAGATAATAATTCTCTGCTTAAAAGATTCAGAAGCAGAAAGCAGAAAAGTACAGCACAACTGGCGGGATGAAGAAATTCGGCGTTTAATTGCTACGGTGGAAAAGCGTTCCGGGCTTTGGGATGCCGGCTCGTCCGAATATAAACTATCCAAACTATCCTGGGGCGAGGCTGTCAATGGTCGTGGCCTGAATATCGACGTGAATGAAGCCAAAGCAAACTGAGACTCTCTTCGCGTGACTTTCAAAACCAATTTGTCGAAGCTCCGCAGGAAGAAGTCAGACAGAATCATCCTCCGATGGAATGCTTAATCGCATGCCCGTGTCTGCTTTTTCGATCAGCGGCTTTACCAAATCAAGTAAATGACCAAATTGATCGGCCGACATGCGAATGAAACCGCGATATAATTCTGGTTCATTGCCACGTAATCCCAACAACAATTTTGCGCAAAAGCCTTCCGTTTCGCGAAGTCGCAGACTATCCTTTGTCCACACACGACGCACCCATTTCACCTTTTTCAAACTAGCTTCTTTGTCATCATATCTAATGCATGAACAGCAATAGCTGTTCTTTTCGACAGGTTGAATTTAATTTAGCACGTAAAATGTTTGAGATTATGTTGTTCGCAAACCTACATATGATTGATAGATGTTCAAATTGCGTCACATATCGTGTGAACACCTCGCATATTGGCCTCAACATTTGCGTACTCATTTGCGGACATATCATATGCGAGCATCTAGGTCGCAAGTGCATTTGCAATTTTTGGGACTTCATGCTTATCGTATGAACATGCCTATATGCGAGATTGCGAGCACTGCCGTACGTATGGAATTGACAGTTTTTTTTCTGACGTCAGCGCTCCGATGCTTTTACAAGCCTTTGTATAAGTTGTCGTAGAATAACGAATGAAAATACTTTAAACTCATATAAAAGTTTTAGAGGTCTACGACCAATAATAGAGTTTGTTTAAAAATATCTAAAAAAAAAATTTAAAATACAAACAAAACGTGGTCGTATTAGCTTCATCCACGTACATAGAAATTTCCTTAATTGGATTTAAGGCCGCCCACCATCGATTCGCCTTCACAGCCACCTGTTGTGACGAAAAAGGGTTCGAATAAATTTACCACTCCAGCAGCAAAATAAGTGACACATTCAATAGTGCATAGAAACGGGTAGAACAAAGACCAAACGAACAGGAAAAAAAATAAAAAATAAAGGAATCCTTAATTGCTTGCGGCGTTGATATATTCCAATATCAAAGTTGTACAGTACAGCGAGCAGTGCGAACAGAGAACAGAGAACATATCCCGCATCAGTTCAGTAGTTGATTGATTCCAGTGGAATGCCAGTCAGTCAGTTAGACAGGGACCTTGTCCCACCTCCAGGTTAAACGAGACTTTCCAACTAAGGAAACCCAGTACGGTCGATCTCTGGACAAACAACAGTGTTAAGTTGGCGAATGAATTGAATGAGTTGCTGCTTGCCACGTCGAAGGAACGAACTCTCCTCGGGCTGCATTGCAATCATCACGGTTAATTGTAAATGAAATCGATAATTCTGATGGGATATCACAACAGCACCTAAGAATGGCGCCCCATGCCATGCAACACAGCAGCATCCAGGCAGCATCCGCCGCCATCCGTGTGAAGAGTCATCGTCGTTGTCGCTCTAGGTGTGAATGTCAACTCTATTCACCACTGGCAATGGTGCGGAGTTAAATGACTTTCAAATGGAATTCAATTCCAATTATTTAAATGCGGAATCGAGTTTTATTACATCCTTGTGGTGTTCTCTGTATATATGTATCTATGAATGTATTTGTGCAATCTAAGGGTTATAGTTAGAGTACTCGCAGTGCTCAGCTCATATGCAAATGTATTCTCTTGAGTTCTCCGTTTCTGTGCGCCCGCCGCACCCATCGATTGGTTGGCTGAATTGCAGGTGCTGACGTTTTATTATTGATGTGTGCAAAGTATTGTATGCATGTGTATTGTGCTGTTGTTGCTTTTATTAGATTAGAGCACCTGTCTCTTCGAGAGTCCGCCTAACCATGTTGTAAGGGGGTAACAAAAGTTCGGTTAATGGATAAATATTGCGATAGCACTTCAAAACTGTTCATACACCTGCATGTTGAATGAGATTGTTGGCCCGGAAGGTGAATGTACAGTACATACATATATGGTGGATAGGGAGATGCTCTGTTTTAAGGACATTGTGCCGATACCTAGAATGTAGCTGAATGCAATTTAATTTGTAATTTAAACTGAATGCATACAACATAGTGTATCCACAATGGAGTTGGATTTGTTGGATGAAATGTAAACACGTGTAATGCACGGCTTAGCTATTTTATGTAGTGTGACCATTCTATCGAATATGTGTGTTGTCATATTGTGGTGGTGATTGAGTGCATTCGATAAGTGAGCTTTCATTTCGATGTTAGGATTGGGATGCCGGTAATATGCTCAGATTATGTGTACACAATATATTACGTGCATGTCACGTGCAAATCACACAAGAGTGTTTGTTTGTTTGTTTAAAGAACTGCAATTGCAATTGCAGATGCTGGTGAACTTTTATTCGTGCAGATTGCAGTAGCTGACGTACAATGAATGCAACATAAAACAGAAGTGTATCTGATTACAAGAGCAAGGACTTTTATAAATCCAGTTTAGCTTGCAAGTTTGAGTCATCTCTGGGCATATTCTCCACCGTTTGAGTTTGATACCTTAGATGATGGCGCTGAGGAGAAATAAAATCCTATTTGTTCATTCATAAGCCAGGATGCGGCATTGGTTCTAAAGGATGAGGTATTTTTTTTCACACGAATTGATGAATTGGACTTGGGGGACAATACTCTCCCTAATAAGATGAAGATTGATTGATGATTGAGAATTGATGTCACTCCTCTTATAATTTTCGATTGAGCTAAGTATTCGAAAATGAAAGAAAATTGAACTGGAGACTCAGTATTGACGAAAGAACAAGATAGCTTTTCCATACCGCAACATGATTTTCGGTAAAGCCTGAGGTCCTACTCTAAAAATTATTATGTGTCTTCACAACGCAAGTAGTAGGACCGATACATACGTTGGGTAATATATATTAGTGACTAAAGCTACCAATTTGATGACTTTACTGAGCAAAACTACTTCCTCGGCCAGTATGGAAGTCACTATCAACTTAAAACTTCTTGATTAGTCCAACTGGGAGGAAATGCACAGACTACAAACTACCACGTTTGAAATTTATCAGATTATACCAGTTTAATACCAGACATAAGACTACCAATGATACCTGTAAACATGTATGACGCCAAGATAAATACTGCCACGATCTATCTAGATAAATAAGACTTCCAGATTACTGAAGGGTTTTCCAAGCTGAGTTCCTGGCTGATCTTTTTAAAATTTAATACATTTTTTGATGACTTTGAACGCTCATGCAAAATTACCCGCGGCCAAATCTCATGAGGTCATAATTCCATGATCCAAGATTTACTTTTAGGCTCTCCACAACTTCAGGATTCAAGAAGTAATAGACCCCAGGGAACCACAAAGAAACCACAATGGATGTACATTGATCCAAGTATGAGGGGGGTGCTAAGTTTCTCTCGCCCCTTAACCTTATTTTACCCTATCCAATTCCCTTTACACATCGCATACCACCGATGCATTATCTCCTCCAAAGACATGTGGGAATTGTTTTTTAACTGTTGCGATCCAACAAATAAAACAACACCCAATCGGCATTCTCTGCGGACAGAGCCAACAAGTCTCCACCATTTTCGACATCTTGGCCTCAGCTGTCAGTTTGTTTTCTTCTTCTTCTCTGGACAGCGACGGCGAGCTACATAAATTTACATATTTTTGATTAAATGAAATTAAGTTCGTTTAAGAAGTAAAATGGCTAAAAGATCTCATTGCATTATTTTCTTTAAAAAAAAAATAAATAAAAAAATCCTAAGGTGTCTAAAATGTTCATATCTGATTGGCCAGCCACATATCTCGGGGCTCTCTATTGCAGCGCGATTGCCACAATTTTGGTGCGATCGCCCATCACTGTGGTTCGCTCAAGTGGAAACTATCCTCGCTCCATCCTGGCCTTCTGATGACATTAAATATCAATATGTTATCGCCAACTTGGAGCGGCAAGGCCTCGAGCAAGTATCCGACATTCTTCTATCGCCACCGGTGAAGGACAAATTTAGCGCATGAAAGTGTACGAGGAAAGTCAGGAACGGCGACTTCAGCTTCTGGTCGAAGGTATTGACCTAGGCGACTCACAGCCTTCGATCATCATCAGATACCCCCGTGTGCTCTGGGTCCTCAGGCACACCAGGTGCAGTGCTTCAAGTGTCGTGGCTGTCAAAATTACCTTCCCCGTGAGAGCTGCGCTTTCTGCGGTCACGGACGACCGCAATTGTCAGCTTTCGGCCACGGTAGCGGCAATTTACCCGTTGCCCTCAAGGCCATACCCAACTTCGCCGTTAACAATGAGGTGCTGCTTGATATCCAACACAGATTAACTGCACTTGAAGGAGGATTAAGATCCCGCCAGCAGTATAGATGAAGAGGCTTAAACATACACTCACGTCCACCAAGCAGAGACAAATCGAGAAACAACGGGATATGCTGTTTCTATCCACGTTACCGCTCTTGTGCACGTAACTGCTCATCTTAAATTAATTAGTTTGAAATTCATTTTACAAAGCCTTTTCGACAATAACTGAGAGGATCCAGAAACATTTTACTATAGCAATGTATTTATGGAATTACAAATGACGAAGCAATATATACTAAATACATCCATAAAAGTTAAATGAACCCAAAGGATAACCAAATTAAATTATCTCAACGCTCACCTGATCCCCGACAAATAGTTCAAGTTTTAGACTTTTAATTACTCCTCCACGAAAGGAACATCCCGAAAAAAAAGCACCAATAAAAATAGGTATTCATCAATAGAATTGCATTATCATCCTAAATAACCCATTTGGTGTTAATTGCCTTTTTTTATGGCCATAAAAGATTTCCTTTTGAAATCATAGCCTCTTCGTCTCATCGAAATTCAACAAAAGGAGAAGAGAAGAGCTACCCCAGCTAGGTACCTAAAAACTTTTACAATTAATGACAAACACTTTTCGTTCAACATGCCGCTGGTTTTTCCGGTTCCTTTTCAATTAAAAAAGTTTCAACATGTTGAAATCATTGAATGAACGCTCTAGCTCTCGCCTAATGCAGAACTTTTTTTTTTTTTTTTTGTTGATTTCCTTTAACTACGGTATTGCGACACAGCTGAGCTAAAGCTGCAGAATAAAACTAAAAAAAAAATCTAAATAATTAAACACGGATAATGGTAATGATGGAAGTGAACTGAAAAATCCTAGAAATGAAGTTGCAATGTTGAAGCCATCGTATCGTCGCTTTACAAAAACATGATGAACGAAAAAAAAAAATAAAACCCGCGAGCTATACAACTTTTTATCGTTGCCAACTTGTTGGTTGGATTAACCCTTAACATATGCTTTCCTTTTGGGCATTGGGTGGACCATGTTCACAGTGAGCGGGTAAAAGTTTACCTCAAAAGGGTTTTAACTTTTTCCAGTAAACCCTTATGACGATGACGATGACGACGACGACGATTACCATAAAAGTTGATGCAATGTTGTTCTGTTTGATGGTTTCATCGTTTAAATTGTTTTTAACTTGCAGGTGATTTGAGTTAAGCGAGTGTACCTTTATGGAGATGCTAAAAAAAAGGTGCTCAAATAAAATACTACCTCTGATTGAGCAAGGGCATGTTGTGTTTGTGGCGCGCGTTGAAATGGTTATTGGTATGTATCAAACGCCAATTTATTTGTAACTGATAGAAGGCACTTCTATACCGCAGTGGATGTTGGAATAGTTCACTTAGATACTTATTTAATATAAATGAAAATGGAATCGTGGCTTTGCGGCATTTGGAATGGCATTTGTAATTCATCGATGGGAGGGTATCGATATATCAAAATCGTCTTAATCCTGGTAGAAATATTACAAATAAGGAATGTAGCAAAAATTGTATGTTTCTAACCGATTTTATTTATCTGTCATATTTGATCTGTTTGTCAGTTAATATTGGATGTTTATTTTGTTTTCAGTACCTCTCCTCCCCTGCGATAAGTTCGAAGCATCTGTTAGAACCGAGTGATACAGTGCTGGATGCCAGAACACTGCGGTAATGAGGTAAATATACAGGCGGATGAGCTTGCATGATTAGGAGGGCTACTCGATAATAGTGAGGTTACAGACATCAAAACTCCCTCTGCATAGTAACGGGCACTATTGAGGAAAAAACATTTAGGTTTGTCAACCTAAGGTGTTCAAGGATACATAATTTCAAAGGTTCTTTGGCTACTTTTCGGCAGTTAAAGATCTGGGGTTTTTTTTTGTCTGAGGTTGCTACTATCCGATGGACAGAACTACAGGTCCATCTAGGGAGTTAATAAAACTAAGTAGATGTGAGCTTACAATAATAATAGGACGGGTCACTGTCTACTGCGAAAACACGCGAAGAGCCTCGGATTGTCGGATACTGATATCTGCAGATTATGCAGCGATCTGCAGGCTATTTAGGGCATAACGCACATTCTCTGTGAATGTGAGGCAATATCGCATAGTCGAAGGAAATTTTTAGTTTAACACTTTTTTGAAAGTAGATTGCACAAACTTCAAAGGCGTTCTGAGCTTTTGCAAAGAAATTTGCCTTTTCACCAGTTTTTCTGACTTTTGAATGTAATTGCAAGTGGTTTCCCAAAATTTGCGATGTTCCCGTTTTGGCGCCTTTGTGTTGTGTGATGGTTTTTTCACCACACTTCTGTTTCACCTAATCTAAGTATTTCAGCTTCAATCCATCAACTCTTTATGAAAACCATTCTCCTACCCTTCAAATCATTTACTAAGTATCTAATACAATCTACCATTTCGTTCGGACGACCTTATAATGATTTAAATGTGGGGCAGTGGCTGAGAGTTGAACTGGTGTTTCAAGGCTCAAATCCAGGTCCCTACCGCTTTGCGTTTTTATCTCTCTCCCTAATGCGAAAGTCTGACAAATATTCAAGAGTAAAAAGCTGTTATAAGAAACTTCCGCAATATGCCGCTTGAAACGCTTGGTTGATGCCAAAACTATATATTGGAACACTTGGGTTGTGAGCTGTTCATACCTTGCAATTTTGTAAAAGCCTATTCTTAACAAGAGACAACGGGCCGTGGAGATTTCAACGATCGAAAAACGCAAACTTGCGGAGTTATGCGACAGCTTTTACCATAACCAGACTATACTAGGCTAATACTTCCCTTACGAGCTAATTAAGATTCAGCGATAAAGTGTTCTTCGCCTTGGGACTGACAAACTCATCGATATAGACTCTGACATAAACATGCTACTGATGACCCCAGGAACAGGAGGCAACCTGCAAAAAATACCCCGTCGTGATAAAGGTGCTGATATTAGAAAAAGAAAGGCTCGTAGACAATGGCAGACCCCGAGGTTCGCAGGCTATAAGGCTGTGTTTAACCGCCTTAACAATAATCTTAAAAAACGAAAAAATGAGTCACTTAGTAGATTTCTACGAAGCTTAACGACGGATGCGTGCACCGAATACTCCTTGTGGAAAATAGATAAGAGTCTTAAAAGACCTCAGTTTCAAATCCCGCCCTTGAAAACTAAAAACTGATCTGTTCGCAGGACATCTGTCGAACGTTTTCAAAACATTCTTTTTAAGTACAACTACTGATTATCTAGAGCTTTTTTTTTGATAAATGGGAATCCCCCTTGCCACGCTCAGAGAAGTAAGTAGCAGTTGTCAAATAAAAAAGCACCCACCAGGTTACGATTTAATAACTATACAGGTCTTAAAAGAAGTGCCATTAATAGCCTTAAAATAAACTCTAATTTATAATAAATGTATGTCTCACATCATTGGAAAATTGTTTAAGTAATTTTAAAGCAAGGAAAACCACAAACAGAAGTAACTTCCTATAGACCGATATCCCTTATAGCAATAATGCAAAGGTTTTCGAAAAATTACACCTGAAAACGCTTAGCAAAATTATCAATGGAAGAAGTCTACTCCAATTCCGAATCATCAGTTAGGCTTTAGAAAAAAAAACAAATCCACGGTAGACCAAGTTACGGATATATGTAGTAGAAAAAGCACTGGAAGAAAGACAAGTCTGTTCGGCAATATTTTTAGATGTTGCTCAAGCCTTTGACAACGTTTGCCATTAGGGCCTTGAGTATATATACCTAGACAGTATTACGAAATATTGAAATCCTATATTTCAGATCGAATCTTCCGAGTCCGATACGAACAAGAATATTCGGAACTAAAACAATTGAAACAGGTGTTCCACAGGGAAGTGTCTTAGGACGAACTCTATATCTGTGGTATACCAGGGATATTTCTGTGGACAACAATGCCATGGTGACTACTTTTGCAGATGACACTGCAATATTAGCACAAGCTCACGAGCTAATGGTATAAAACTAGCATTTTCTAGTAAATACCTAAAATGGTTTGCATAAAAACGTTTTCATTCTGAAATTTAGGTTAGTGAATATTTTTCTATGTTGATATTCGCATTCGTGAGTCTAAATAAAAAGCAATCTGTCTGCTTTACTAATTGCAAATGGCAGCGTCGTTTACAGAAAGAGAAATAGCCATTAAGCCTCTACATTTGCTTTTTTAATGATAGGCTGTTGAGATTTTTTTCAGTATATCCTTGCAAGTCTCAAGAAAATTTTTTGACATGACCTTTAATTTTTGAACTGATTTTACGATATGTCTTCAACACATAGCCGTTAAAGACTAAAGTGAAGATAAGAACACTAGGTAGGTAGGTGGAGAAAGCTCGCTGCTGCTTCAAGGTCGTCAAAGACCTAACCGAAACATTTGATCTCAAAAAAGAATTCAGGCAAAGGGACTGTCATGTGACTTCTTTAGCATCATACTTGAAGGAATTGTGTAGAACTCAAAAGCCAACACAAAAGGGACGATCTTTCAAAAATCTATTCAATTACTTGCATATGCTGACGATATTGATATCATTGGAAGAACACAGCGAGCTATTACTGGTGCATTTGCGGGTATAGGAACAGAAGTGGTAGAAATGGCTTAAGCGGTAAACGAGAGGAACACAATGTATATACTGTTAACAGGAAGGGAAACCCAACATCGACGAATCGGCCAGAATGTCACAATCGACAGCTATAACTTTGAGGTACTTAGGGACTTTGTCTCTCTGCTATCACATCTGAAAACAACATCTCCTCAGAAATCAAACAATGAATAACGCTTGCCAATCGCTGTTTCATTGGGCTGAGGAGGCAACTACATATTAATGCCCTCTCCCGAACAAATAAGGAAACTCTATATAGGACCCTCATAATCCTAGTCCTTCTCTAAGCGTTCCGAAGCGTGAGCTCTTTGTAAGATGAAGATATCCTTAGTCGTTTCAAGAGAAAAATTCTTCCACTCTTGGAGTGCGCAATTGGAGGCAGTTACCCAATGACTGCGCTAATTGGAGAGGCTTATTGGCTAAGCCCCAAATAGGTCAGAAATAGAAAAAAAATAGTAATATTAATATAAGACGTGCTTAGGCATTTATTAAACCAGGAACCCGACCCACTCTTAGAAGATTCCATGTCAAACAAACTTTTGGGTATAATTTTCAGTTTGTAAAACTAGCAAACATAGCAAACAATTAGATTAAATGTGTTTGAAAATATTTTTATTTTCACCCAATTGATTGTTTTAGAGGGTAAGGATCAAAGACACCAACGAGACATGCACAAATAATGAAGCACATTTTCCTGAACTCAGTTCTTAGAGAATTTCAGCTATAGCCCTCTTCTGCACGTGTTCACGGTAAGCACATCTATTTAAAATGTGCGTGCATAAGCGCGTATATACATACATATTTATATCTGTATTTACTTTTACACGTTGATTTGTAAATCATTCAGTATGGTTTTGTTTTTGTTCTCAGAAGTAAACAATAAACTATTAAGTTTTATAAATTGATTTTGGTTATGGTTAAGAAAAAGGCAATATTTGACATACTTGCTATAATTAATGTCCACAAATAAAACATATTTTATTTAAATATGTTGTGCATATTTTCACGTGTTGTTGCAATGCAATGGCGAAAAGCATTTCCCTGTGAAGTTACCAAGCACAGACCGTACTTTCCAGACCTTGATCCTTTGAACTACAATCTGCAATCTTTTCTGCTCTCCCCAAAATAATTGGGACGGAGGTATTTTGGTACCGAGACTAATATCAAAACGTACTGGAACTTGTTAACCCATAAGTAAAAGCTTATCCCTGATCGCATCCAATAAAGTCTGGCTCAATTCACATGGTCAGAACTGTACCAAACATTTCTTTCCCAAATACGACCCCAGGAAATTCAAATTTCTAACTAAGCTGGACAGGAATAGTCTAAAAATCCTGACAGGAATATTCAGTGGTCACTGTCTCCTGAAAAAACACCTTCACCGCATTGGCCTCTCACCGTACCCAACATGTAGACTCTGTTAAGAGAGTGACGAATCCTCTCTTTTACATACTCATGGAGTGCCCGGCTGTCTTTCGTCTCAGGAAGGACATCCTTGGTGAGGAAATCATATCACCAAATTACCTTGCTACCCTGCATCCAGAGAAGATGCTCGTCTTCCTGAACTCCTCCGGAGTCAAACATTTGCTCTAGGACCCCTCCAGGGAAGGCACAATAGGCTCTATAAGGAACCGCAGTGGCAGAGCCCCGTGTAGGCTCTCCCGACTTGGCATCTATCTATCTAACCCATAAGTCTGCTGACTCTTCCAAAAGAGGCAAAGTAATAAATCATGATGGATAATATCTGATGGAATAAGTTTTGTACCAAAAATTAGTGTTAAACGCAAAATTTATTGAATAACCGAATATTTTGCCAGATTCCTAAATAAACATTTTTGTCGCGATTTGAATCATAGTGGAGCTAAGTCCAATTTTCATAGGATACCAGAACTTGTTCGAGTTAGAGGGAGTTTCGTCATAGTAAGGCGAAAGGATTCGACTTAAAGAGAGTCCACTGTACTTTTAACCATTCATAAATCACTGAAAAAAACTACTATAATGTGATTCAAAGACAGACACTACGGTCACATAGCTTTGCAGTAACAAATATTGACGCGGGGACCATCCTTTATTAGATGGGCAACCAGAAGTACGATAAAGTTGTTAAAATAATGGATACGGACTGTTGAAGAAATGGTTAAAGTTCAATTCGATTAGAATAATTACTCATGAATATGTTTTTAACAAATAAGAGGAGCTCTTTGTCGAAACAATTACTTATCGCAACATCAATTTTTGTTAACTTAACGTTTTACCACAGTGTTCTCGTAAGTTTCTTATTACTTTTAAATAATAGTATAAGCCGAGTACATAAACATTACATCCACTTTACACCAACAAAACAAATTGTCAACGTTAAAAAAATATTAAAGCTTTAAGATATCCCGAACTGAAAATGATGTCCATTCCAAAGGTAGAGGGTTAATTTCATTTCGGTCAAATGGTGACACGATACTATTTTTTACAAAACCGAAAAGATTGATATGAAATGAAAATTATATTATCATTTAGGACATCTTAAGCGTTCACCGCTCACTGAAGTAAAAGTTTCCGGTTTATAGATTTAACGACCAGAACTTTGTCTATTTTGGAAACCTTAAATCAACTTAAAGCCCAAAATTTGGTATTCTTTCAAAAAACCTCGCGAAAAGTTTTGGCGCCCTAATCATTTTGAATGCAATAATTTTTTTTACTTTACATACATTTTTCGCTGTCTAAAACTTGATTGAGAATTTATCAAAAAAGACATTGTAAGTAATAAAATATTCGAGAAAAATGCATTTTATATAAAACGGCTAAGAACCATATTTTTAAGTCTTTAATTCGGGCGCTTTAAATTTTTCTGACAGAGCGAAACTACCCAAACACATTTGCTTTGCAATAAATCTAGGTCCCCACAATATTTAAAGTGATTTTGTGTTGAAGTTATAGTTTTTTTTCGGGTAGTTATTGGAAATATTCACGACTAACTTGTTTTCGTCAGACACCCGAGAGTACCCTTTTGTGAAGATGCAATCACTTTGTGAAACAATTCAAATTAACACAGTTTCCCTCCAAAAAAAAAAACAATCTATCTATGCAAAATTCCAAATTCCAACTCACCATTTAACAATTTCGTTAAAAATCAAAAAAAAACATTTTCGT
Source organism: Ferdinandea cuprea (assembly GCA_963576555.1). Taxonomy (NCBI): domain Eukaryota; kingdom Metazoa; phylum Arthropoda; class Insecta; order Diptera; family Syrphidae; genus Ferdinandea; species Ferdinandea cuprea. The sequence continues at coordinate 22,131,629 of OY754960.1, read as the reverse complement.
TTTCTAAATCACTTTTTTATATTTTCGTCACTCAACTGACATAAGTAAATTTGAATAAGTAATTCTATTCTCTCAATCGTATCACACTCACTATGGAAACAATTTCAAAACATACACTATTCGTAAAGCCATACGATACACATTTAAAAACATAACCATGGCGATTTAATTTAACTTTTATTTGACACGAAACCGAACCGAATATGCTAACACCCAACGATTTTCCACTAAACATAGGAAAATATAAATAGTAAAATAATAGAAACAAAGTACCGGAAGCAGAGATAAATACAGCAATCAAAAAAATTATGCCAAACTTGACACCCATCTCGAAAAGCTTCAACCGCTCGACTGAGGGATGAGATTGTAGTACCCCCCTGGTTTGCCTTAAAAACGGAATGAAAGTTATTTCTATAGTAACACACCACACAGACCATAGACAGCGCGAGTTCAATCCGGATTCAGAGTATTTTTCGTTTTCGTTTTTTTGGTTCTTGAGACGCATGCTCACATTTTCATCCCTGAAAGTAAGGAACCCATTCCGATACACTATATATGAACGTACGCACTACTTATAGATGGTTACAAATTGTGGGAACACGCAACTTCAATTGCGAGAATAAGGATTCCTCAAGAATGTATGAGAAGAGAGTTTTTCTTCAGTGTCAATGGAACGGCCAATCAGACAGTAAGGAAGAGAATGAGCTGGTTGTTCGAAATGTTAATTTGGTGTGGGAGGTGTGAAACGAAAAATAGGTCAGAATTATGCACGAAATGGGGTTGATAATGTGATTGCATATGCTTGGGCATTAAGGGCTTGAAGATGAACAAAGAAAAAAAAACCCCAACAATTCTAAAAGCAGTTGCGAGCGCGCGAAACCATTTGTTAAATTCCCGATTTACCGTACATGTATATAATTTTACGTATCAGGCTTTCGCCTTGTATAAAGAGTCTCTACGAATTTTTGTAGGTTTCTTCTATTTATGCGCTCCACGCTGTGACTAACATCCGAGATATCATGGTCTTCAAGTCAAGGGTTCTATCTTTTACGGTCGTCTCGAACGTTACTACGCTACAATTCACAGATGCCACAGTTATTCATTTGCACTACTCAAAAACTCGTTGAAGAATTATTTTTTTATGCAACCCTGCATAAGCGCAGCTCTCTCTTTCTACTTGTATATCGGTAAAGCAATTGAGGCACATGGAGAGAGCATTGATTTTTAACCTTTCTATTTTGTTGACCCAAAAAATCGCATTTCCTACATAAATACCTCCCCGCATATCTAAAGAACGATATCGTTTGTGAACTTAAAGTTGACTGCTAAGCCACATTGGAGTTGCTTCTAGAAAAGGGGATGTTAATAAAGAGTCCGCCAAATAACTTTTTTTTTGAAACAGGGCGCAAAACATCGAGTGTAGCTTCGGCTGTGTGGCACGTAGCGCCATCCTATTGAAACCAAATGTTGCCAATATCCTCCTCTTCAATTTTCGTGAACAAAAATTCGTTCAACACGGCCCGATAACGATCGCCATTGACTGTAACGGCCACTCCTTGCTCATTTAAAAAAAATGAAAAATGGCCCAATTATGCCGCAATATTTCCCAGCCTTGATCAAGCGTATACACAACCATATTCGTTCAGCGGAAGGATAAAACTAATTATCTGTCAAATCAGACATGAGCTAAGTGTTACCATTCGCGAAATAAGCACTAGTTGAAAAAAAAACGTTAGATGGTGGACCCTATAGTTGGAATGTCTTACTAAGCCTTGCCCTTATTTACTTCAAGACCAATTATTCATGTTACTATCGAAACCCATGCTGAAAATATTGTCTTTTGGGTTTACACATTACACCTGCTTCGAGCACTTTCTTTGCACCTGTAAATATATAGCTCCTCATGGCGATTACTACTATCAACGCTATGAAAACGATGCAAATCTGGTGATTATTGACTTGAAATTCGTGGTACTCCAGTGTTGGTATTAAGATTTCGTATTTGAGCAGATGTGTAAAAAAAAAACTTGCCGTGTCAAATTAAATGGCGACTGGGTTTGCTGTTGTCTCACGGCCGCGAGCTTGACCAAAATGTTCAACTCATTTATGTAGTCGCATCGGAGGAAGCTCAAGAGTTGCGAAGCTATAAAGATGGAATTTTCGCACATATTACAGATACAGATACCTGCAGATTCTGCGAAGTGCAACTAATTGCAGCTATTTTCTATTTTCGGTTAATCAAGTAGAATCACGTCAAACCTTCCGTATGGAGCTTCAGAGTTGGGCAATAAGCATTTCAAAATATTTTGCACTGATAAAATGAATAAATGAATTGAAGTCATATATATATAGAGAATTAAATATAAATTAGTCAAAAAGGTCCGAGTTGGGAGATAAAGCCTCTTTACATCAGCTAAGAGCTCATTGAACTTGCAAAAGGCTCAATTCAAAAAAATCAAAATGATGCCTTATTGAGGAAATACTAATGTGCCACGGATATCTTATTCTGTCATCACATGCATTTAAGGCGACAGAAAAGCATATTTCCGTTGAACAAATTAAATTAATTATTTTATTTTTATGTCATTCAAAAGGTCAACATTCTCCGGATTCCCTTGGAAAATTTTAGTCATCGAGACTGTGATCATTTTGCAGTTTTGCAGGATTCCATCGTTTGGCCTTTTAGAGTTCCCAATTTTCATTATGCTTCCGGTTTTATTTGTATATTGTAAAATTGAATTATTTAAACTTCCACAACTTTCCTAAACCTGAACAGAGTAGGGGCTTGCATAAAAAATTGGCTATCGCGTTTTACGAACGTACTGCTTGGGGCTGTACATTGCTGTCTTAGTCAGTAACTCAGCAGTCATGACAAACTCATTTATAGGTCAAGATACCGCATGCATAGAAAAGAAAATCACCATTTCTTGAGTTACAGGTCGAGGGCAATGAAGGCGCGGAAGCTAAACAGTTCACAGAGCTAGAACTCATTAGTGGCTGCCAACCAGCAATTAGAACTAAATTCAACCATTTTAAAATCATAGAAATTCAATTGTTATTTACTGCTCAGAGCCAATTTGTATTAATGTATATTTCACTGTAGCTGAAATTATTTACACTTTTCTTTCTTAACCCATTTCCGGCTCCGTCCGTAATTGTAGGCGTCTGCAACTTTACTGATGATAAATTTAAATGAATTAAATAGTGATTTGCTGGGTTAATACAATTATTTAATCGACCTGTTTTTGGATTTTATTCTGAAAGTTGATTTTCATGGCATTCTAGGCATTTTCAAAATCCGACTTTTTGAAAATTTTGATGTCAACATTTTGGCATATTGAACATTTTTTTTAAAAATTTAAATTTTTCAAAATAATATTAACTGCACGTAAGTAAAATGTTCAAATTATATTCTAAAAAATATGTTGAGATGAAAGTACTATGTTGCGTTTTCGCAACGTTCGCCGAATGTAGTAAGTAGCATTTGAACCTACAAACATTTTCTTCATTCACTGCGTTTTCAACTCAAAATAAACGTTTTATTTGTTAGTGATATTGTGTGTTTATTTTTCAACAATTTCTTAAAAACAGGATACATATTCTACATTACATACATGAGTGCTATATATTGGAAAAACCCTTTGTCATCCACGCGACTTCTCAGAAATAATTAGAAAGTACAGAATGAATATAGGAAACCTCAAAGTCTTCCATTTCTCTTATGCTCGTAGGCCTGATAAGGAACTCTACTATAGTTAGGTACGGTAACGGAAGTTAATTTTTAATTTCGATGATAAAAAGAAACTCATCCGCTATTGCTAAAGAAACTCCAATGTCTTAACTAGCATTTAGAAAATGTGTTGTAGATTCCTTGTTGCGAATGGAGTCAACTATTCCATACATGCTCCAAAGTGAAGGAAACTCCAATGAAGTGCTTCATTTCGATGACGTCAAGCAGACCAAATCGTTAAAGAAATACATTTGTTCAAATAAAATTGATTTAGAAGTTCCTCAATTTTTCAAATTTGTTTTACTTCATCGGATAACTTCTATTTTGATTTTAATGAAACTTTTTTAACCAATTAATTACATATTTCACGATTAACATAAATAAAATTTGGACACTCGAATAATGACCATTCCAATAAGGTTGATGCCATTTCATAGGCCATTTTCGAAACTTTGGGGGCATGCCACGCGGAAATGGGTTAAAGCTATATTGCACATTTTACTGAGATTTAGTAAAACTCTAATTTACTTCTGAAAAAATAACATTATTATTGCATATATAAGAGTTTTTTACCATGTAAATAGGCGAAGGAAGAGCTAGAAGAATAACCTTCTTCAAATAGTTAAGTACATTTTATCCAGAATTGGAGAGAATGGGAGGATAGAGAACACCGAAAAGAGCTGATCTGAAATCTGCTTTACAAATAAAAAACATAAATAAATAGATTAACAAACAAATAAATTAATAAATAAATAAGTGAATAATTCAATAAATAACTTATACCTTAAATAGCCAAATTTAAGATCAAAAAGTGTTCGGAGAAACTACAGGATACATTATTTCGTTCAAATAGATTTGTAATTCGAACTGAAACTTTTTCGATGTTGGTCAATATGTGGAGATCTTCCGTAGAGTAGTGCCAGAAGAATAGTTAAGAACTTCGTTTTGCATTCTCTGCAATTGAAGTATGTATATGGAGCTTCGCACAATTCAGCACATTTCCAATCTTTGGTGACCTGTAGAACTTAGTGCTTTGGAATACAACTGATAAGCTAATTTTCGGTTCTATGCTTCAATTTCCTGTTTATAAATGGATATAGTATTTTTATAGCTAAGTTAACTTTGCTAATTGCTTCCTGTATATGAAGTTCGTGTTTTATCTAAGTGAACTCCTAATACTAAAGCACTAAATTTTCATTCTGTCGACAAGCCAATTATTTGGAGCATTCTGCTGGGCAACATGAGCCTGAAAGCCGGTCTCAGTCTTTCCAGCATTTATATTAATTTTAAAATCTTTGAAGTACGTTTGCGATTGAAGTGCAAACGCAGATTGCAAGTTGGTTTCAATGATAAAACCAAGTGAATCTCATGAAACAAACATGTATCATCTGCGAAAATAGGTGACTTACAGTTTGTCAAAGTTGGAAAATCATACATCAAAAGGGACCCAGGACTGATCCCTGAGGTACACCTGACAGGATGAATTTTACAATAAAGAGTGTAAAACTGCAAGTTTATGTATTAGACCTTTGTTTTATATCATTTGTTACACGATTTAGTTGGTGTACTATACTATGACAACTTCTGAATCGAAATTATTCCGCTGGAAGGATATCATGCGTTTTTGAATGAAACAGAATTTTATTTTTAATAAGTCTCTCAAGACATTTGCTCAGAGAACTATGTAAGTAAACTTATGGGTCTGTAACTAAAAGGTGATTTGGTGAGTTATGTTTTTCAGGTAGGAAGCACCGGGGTCCACTGGCGTCCAAACGTCATCTGTCATAGTGAAAAGTTTTCAGTATACACTACTATTTAATCACGGAAAGACTTACAAACGAGCAACGATTGCAAATTATTGAAATTTATTATCAAAATTCGTGCTCTGTGAAAAATGTGAAAAATGTGATGAGGCTCATTTCTAGCTCAACGGATACTTAAATAAGCAAAACTGTCGCATCTGGAGTGATGAACAGCCATATGCCACGCAAGAAATAACGAAAAAACGACAGTTTTGTGATGTTTATGGGCTCTCCAAAGACGACCACCGTCAACGGCGAACGATTTCGAGCCATGATGCGTGACTATTTTTTGCCCCAGATGACTGAGTTGAACTTGGTTGACATGGTTGACATCAAGACGGTGCCACATGCCACACAGCTCGTGAAACAATGGAAATGTTGAAGGATGAATTTGGTGAGCAGCTTATCTCTCGAAATGGCCCTATGAGTTGGCCGCCAAGATCATGCCATTTAACGCCTCTTGATTATTTCTTGTAAGGTTATGTAAAGTCGTTAGTCTATGTGGGCAAGCCGAACACGATTGAAGCCTTACAGGATAACATAAAATGCGTAATTCGTGGAGTGCGAAAAAGTGACGCAAAATTGGACCTTCCAAATGGACCATTTGAAACAAAGCCGCGGACAACATTTACATGAAGTTGTCCTTAAAACGTAAATAGCAAAGAGCTATTTAGCGATTGAAATAAAAATTTTGAATATTTGACACAAATTTGAGTGTTTTATTCGATTTTTAAAAAAACTACGCTTAAAAAATCATCCTTTACAAGTTGGGAATGGATTTTTCCCAGGTTTTGGCATGGAAATTATTTTTGCTGTCTTTCATTGCTTTGGAAAATAATCAGTTTTGAGGCAACGGAAAATGTACACCTCTTAAATTTTTTCAACATTATATTTTTTAAGCCGTCGAATGTTTAAGATTGGAATTTTTAAGATTACTCAGCGTATCCTTGACATCCTGTACTGTAATTATCTCATCATCAACTCGAATTTGATGAGATCTAATAAAATCCATTGATTGCTCTACAGCGGACCACTTCTCATAATGTTGTTACCTAAAAGATGATTTTTAGCAAATTCGTCGACTTCTTCAAGTCGTTATCCTCTCATTAACCCCCCTCTACAGAATAATCATAGAAATTCAAAAATTATTTAAGGCTCACAGTACTGGTATAGGCCAATTTCGTTTTTTTTTCATTTTCTTATAAACCAAAAAAATAAAAATCAAAACTGTGCTTTACTGATGGAGGATACAGTGAAACGATGTTTGCAAGGTTTCGAATAATATAGGCTTAGAGAGACAGGTTGAGTGTATTCAAAACTGTCTCTAAAATAGCCTGAAGGCTGCGTCAACATCGTAGAGGTTACCTACAACCTCCCACAGATAATCGCAGTCCCGAAATGAGAAATTTCAGCCTCACTTCTTTAGCATTCAGCAAGCACTTCATGTTCGTCCAGCAATATTGTATACACTAATTGTAATTAAGCTTAAATTATGCCATAAACTTGTTTGGTACTACCAACTTTTCGGCACGTGTGACTTGCCTATCCCGCTGAAATATAATTAAATCCTTCGCAAATTCATGCAAAAATAATTATAAACAATTCTGCGGTCACGCCATCGTACACATCCACCCGACTCTGCATACCAAGTACACTTCTAATTAAATTTAATCAGAAAGTAACAATAGAAGAAGAAGAGAAGACAGCAACAATGACTCAAAGGATAATTATGCAATTCGATCAATTTTATCGTTCGCACTTCAGGTGTTGATTCTGGTTTCGTTTATTAATTAAATTGATTTCACACTGCCGACAGAGCTTACAGCTATGTTGATACTTTATCATCCTTTTATCATTGCTAAACCCTTCTGAATTGATTAATTTTCAATCAAAGATTTCCCCGCCTCGGGGTGCCTCCTCCACTGTACCAGCGTCCAAAACTTAAGTCGAAACAATTTGGCATTCGCTTTCGTCATAAATACACTTTGCTATAGGTACGACGACGAGTGCCATACAAAAGCCTATGGAGTGGAATTAATTGAATTATTATTATTACACACACAATCTAAATCATGCCTACGGGGCATGGGCGCTCTATCCGCAGTTAGACTGTGTGAAAGGTAGGAGGCACATCGAGACGAAAAAGACGAAAATAATTAGCAAGTAAAACCCCCAAAAGTCTAATAAAGTGCCTAAACAAACTCGGCACGACGCACATCTCTAGCTTAGCTACCTACCTTCAACAAACCATTAACTATCCCTTTCATATATGTATGTATGTATGTTAGTGGGTAAAGCAGCAAACATAGACACACGCGCAGACATGATTCCTTGGCCAATATTCCTCGAATTGTTTGTTATTAATATCTTCACTTTGTTTGGGGATGCTGTTCATTTTTATTTGTTATTACTTTCTCTGGGTGTCCTGGAGTCATAGTTACTCTCGCTAGCTAGCTCGGCACACAGTCCTGCCGACGACGACGACTACTATGTTGATGATGATGATGATGATGATGAACAAGAAGAGGCCGTGTCGCCGGATGTTCACACACACACACACACATGCATAGAAAAGAAAATAATAACAGCAACAAGAGGAGAGAGAGAAAAACGAAAACAAACAGAAAGACGATCCCATGCATTTCTCAGCGACGAGCAACGTCGAAGTCGAAGGAAGGAGGATAAATTGAAAATTATTATTATACGAGTCTATGAGTATCTATAGAATGTACAAACGGTAACGGGACGAAAATGGAAAAAAATATTGATTTAATCTTGAACAAATGAATAACAATAACATTGCTAAGGCAATAGCCATTTTGGGGGTGGTTAGAGGGCTTGGAAATAGAAGTGGTAGTGGTGGAAGTGGAGCAAGGCGACGGTGTCGACTTTGTTTACTATGACGGAGTGCCAGCGAGAGTGGATGGTCCTTTTGTTATCATTATTAAAAGTCACTTCCATTAGCTGTTTTTTTTTTTTTTTTTTTTTTTGTTGTGAATTTAGATCGCTCAAATTGTTGGCCTAATAGGCCGTAGCAGTAGCCATAGTCGAAGATGGAGCTGAAATTAAATAGATGCCAATGTTAAATGTATTTAAGTTGGAGCGTAGGTGGGTAGATAACAAAGTACGAATAACGAAAAACGTTGAGGGGTTGGATACAATTTGTTAAACTAATTTGCTTCATTTTTAATGGGCCATTCTCGCATCAGGTATAACAAGATAATGAGGACGCTTCCAAAACAAATTGAGACATTTTTTTTTTAAGAATTTCATGCAAACTTGAATTAGTGTTACAGATACCTCCTACATGGGGCCCTATTGTTGTGACAGACCGAAAGAGTTTTGTGAATTTTTATCAATTCATCCCATGTTGCTATTCTACCATCTGAGAATGTAGTCAAAAAAATATACATAGTTTGTTTCGTGGTTATAGATAAAAAACCCGCACTTGTGATTTGTTGACAAATTTTTACTACAATTTGTGCTCGTGAGAGACAAATATATGTCTGACCCTAAATTCAACTTAAGTTTCAAAGCCCCTTTTCCATTTTAAACGACTTAATGAGTTACATGTTAGTTTGATAAACATACGTTTTAGCAGCAGCGAAGCTGGCTTAGGAAAAACCTGTGGCAGTGATACTCAGTAATCGTTTTGCTTATACCTCAAAATCAGAAATATTCACTTCAAATTGATAATATAAGTGTATGTGACGATAGACCCCTCTACTGTAACACATTTTTCTCGTCTGAGCTTCAGGAATAACTATCTATAAGCACAAGTAGATAAATGCACAACGTTTACTCACTTTTGAGTCTCATAGTGTTTCAATTTGCCATCTCTTGCTCTTAGAACTCTGTCCCGAAATGTTTTCCACCAAAACAAATGCATTCTGACTTGTCCTAGCAAAAACTTAATATGGAACATATTTAGGCTTAAACAAAATTAAGCTTCTATGGCGTGGAGTATTTAGGGAAAGAAATCCCAGTTTAAAGGTCCTCAATTATTATTTTTTGTTGTTGTAAATTTTATGACAACATTGCGTTTTAGTTGCTGAGGTAAGAACGTGTCAAACAGCCACTTTTCCAAGTATTTGCTAGATGTTTGGGAGAACATACTTGCTACAAAATTGAAGGAACTTTCTGAAAATTCCTAATCTTTTCTTCTGGAATACGTTTTTGCCAAAGCTAATCTTCAGAATACATGCAGTTTAGTGTAGAGCTGTCTTTATTTTTTGTGTTTTTAAATACTATTACAAAGCAAAATACAAAACACTACTTTCTATAAGTGTAAGCTCTCAGTATTACCTTACATAACGGTTATTTGTTGCGCGACTTTTCTTCATCTTATAGACTACTAGCTGACCCATGCTCGCCTGTACACATTCTGAAGATCCACACCTGCAATATTAAGAGTCTTTCTCTGGGATTTGTTAATTGTCACAGCGAATCAAATTTTAACAGGAAACTGTACAGGGCAAAATATTTCACACTTCATTTTCTCTCCCCAATCCTTATCCATGAAGAACTAACATTTGCACTTAAAGTTAGGTGGTGCAAGAGGCCCTTTTTTTAAATTCAGGTTCATTAGATTCGGAGTCATCCGAGTTTGACTGTCTAATTACAACTCATTTGATCTGCACACATGTTCCTGAACTTCTGCAGCAAATGGTGTATTTGAAAAGTTTTTCATTTCAAAATCGTTTTCCTATGAGGCTTTGTATTAACAGAGTTTGTATAGTCTATAACTTTTGGTGGAGGGGATAGAGCGACACATATAACCTTAACGCTTGAGCAGGCGTACAAAGTCATTCGAGATTGAGATTCGGCTCAATCAGGCATCAAACAGAAAAGAACAAAAGGAATTCGCTTTTGCTTGTGTATTACCCACGTCACGCCCTATGCCAACGCTAGAGTGTTTGAATTAAAAGAATTTTAACATCATTGAGATCGATTTAAAAATCTTTCTCAATTAACGTTTAAATAAAAAAAACAGTTTTGAAAAGATTTTACTGAAATGTCTAAGCTTTTAGAGCGCGTAGATATATAAAATCTGACTTGAAATATGCATAATTCAAGGCTCTAAAGATTGAAATTAATATGAATCAATTAGGCGCAGGAGAACTTCAAATTGAATTACTGAGTCTTTCAAACTCAAAACTAAATATTTTTTTAATTCACGAACCTGCTCCTTGTGAATAACTATCATTAAATGTGCTTTTGCGAACTCGTTATCCGCCCATTATTACCATAATTGGGTCTGTACCTATCTATATAAAATAAGCCTCTAACCCGCAGTGACCTTTGGGCAGCACATATGTATATTTAAAAGAAATATCAATTCTGGTGAATTAATAAGAATATTAAGAATATCGCGAATTAACATGAAGGAAGTTGCATCATATCTAAAAGTTAATGTTTGCAGACCAACTAAATTCCACCTTCTGCCATAATTAGGAAGAATATTGAAAATTCGACCTCGTTATCTATCCCGACACTAATTTGCAGCTGTCAGCTCTTTGGATAAAGCCAATCTGCTTGCTACTTATTTTGCAGCTGGTTCAATGCTTCCAGATTGTACTTTATCTCCCCCTGTACTCGAGCGCGTAGAATATTCTATGGGACCCATCCACTTCCGCACTCGTAAAGCGGCAAGAGTACTTCAAGATCTTAATATACATAAATCCGCTGATGGTATTCGCCTATAGAGCTGTTCTTCCACGCTGGCAAAACCACTGCGTAAGCTTTTCTATCAATCCTTTTCTTCAGGGCTCTTTCCGAGAAGATGGAAAACAGCATTTGTCCAGCCCGTCCCAATAAAAGGTGAATCTCCTGCCTCTCCTCCTACCGACCAATTGCACTTATGTCCCTTCTCACCAAGGTCATGGAAACGCTGATAAATCGTCAGCTTACGAAATATCTTGAATCGCGGAAACTTCTTAATGACCGGCAGTACGGTTTTCGCGGCAACAGGTCCACTGGTGATTTGATGACATATCTAACCGAAAAGTGGAACCAATCTATTCACCGTGGTGGTGAAGGTAAGGTCGTTGCGCTTGATATTTCAAAGGCATTTGACAGAGTTTGGCGAAAATGCATGCATTTGGGATCGATGTAACCCTTCCTCAATGGATTAGAAATTACCTTTCGAACTCTACAACATAAGTCGTTTTGACGGTTTCGAGTTTGCAACTCAGCAAAAAAATGTCTGGTGCACCAATAACAAATTTGGAACTACTTGACAGGATTCAAAAACGTGCGGTAAAACTTATTGGCGATCGTGAAATCACTTGACTGTTTTTCTTGTCCACTACAATTTGCAAACGTTTAAAATCAATGTGCATTGGTTTCTCTCCCTGTCTTCTAATTCCTTATTTCCTTAATGCCCGTGCTGTGTTACTTTCAACATTATAAGGGTGCTAACAATCCATATATTTCAGGCCTAAGCTGGATCTAAAACGCTCTAAGTGTTTCATCTCTCTAAACGGACTGCATGTCAGCTCTACCATAAGTGTAATCACTGGATACTGTCTTATAGGTAGGTATGAAACTAGACTTGGCATGTATTCAAATGAATTTTGCAGAAGCTGCATGGACGAGGACGGAGAGGAGCCAATCCTACACCCTCTTTGCACTTGTCCTGCTCTCTCCCAGAAACGTAAGGTCCATCTAGGTGCCTTCTTTCATGACAATCTTGAATATATGTCAGCTACTCTATTTCGCTTTATCCAGAGCCGTAAATTATTAAACGAGTAGAGTAGTAAAAGTTTAGATCCACGTGGTATCTCAACGGACCTAATATTTATTTTTATACTGGCCTACAACGTTCCTATGTGGTGAAGAGTACACAGCGGAGTCCCAACGTCGAACAATCTCTTACGAATGTGCGTGAGACGCATGCCACAAGATGAAATCATTTTCGCACTAATCTGGGTCCTTGTCACTAAACAGAGCGGGAGATTGCGCCAAGGATATGCAAAAACAATGACAATTGAATGAAAGTCGACAAAAATGCACCAAACCTCCCATCAATGACGAATTTAAGGGAGTTGTCCGCAATTGGGCCGTGATTGCATATGAACAAGCACTCTACCCAAACATTGACAAAGCTTGGATTAAATTTATGGGTTTTCGTGCAGAACAAAGTGGACTCGCTCTTCCCTGCTATCAAATGTCACACTCTTATCGAACACACTTTTATTTTGACTCCCCCAATCCAATAAACGAACCAATAATCGGATACTCCAAAATGGTGGTGTGCGCCACCATACAAACTTCTCCTTATCACCAATTTGTAATACCTACCTGGTAGCGCGGTTAATCCCTTTTTCGTTTTCACATAAAAGCCAAACCAATTTTTTTTTGTTCGACATCCTTCTCTTTTTTGTTTTTGTTATATTATGTCAATTTATCTTATCCTCGGTGTTATAAAATTTTGTTGAAACAATTAATCACTGAATATCGCCTGTGCTTATCCGGATACACCAATAAAAATAATAAATCTACAACAGTAACAATTTTTCAATAATTTTACACACAAATCGACGAAATGAAACAAAACAAAAGCAAAAAAAACATTCAAAATGACTGCAATAAATCGCGAAATTACTCTCACTGATATTTTTTTATTTTATTCTCTTCTAGTTGGTGTGGTTCTGGTTGTCTCTCTATCCACAGTTGAAAAACTCGGTCTGTGTTTGCGACGACTTCGAGCGGGTGGCCAGCCGAGGGACGGGTAGGATAACATCTCTCAATCCAATCCCCATCCCTTGACAAATAGATAATTTACATTCAGACGACACGATGCAGGAGCGAATTGGATTTTAGCTTTGCAAGAGGGACGAAGAGTTAAGCGCAGAATAAAAAATACAAAAAAAAAAAAAACAAGGAATTCAAAATTTGCATAACTCCATTTTCGCCATCGGATTCTTCGTGTGTTTGCTAAGGGATGCAACTATCACCCAATGCTGCCGCCGCCACGCTGACTGTTACACACAACCATCATCCGCCAGTAGAACAATCCATACATAGCAAACTTTGGACAGCAAATATCCTTCTGGTAGTCCTTGATCTATCCGGAATATAGTGGGCTAACAACATTAATCTAGAATGATTGGGGGTGTATGTGTACCAGTTACGTGTCTATATTGTGAATTAAGATAAACTCAATGGGACAGGAAGCCGAGAGAATGGGAGTTAGTTTCAAAGATGCTTCGTCATGTGTTGTTTCTGTATTGTTATGCACTCGCCCCTGTGAGATAGATATCACGATAATAGTGTAGTGTATACCGTCGGATCTAACACATCACACAATGTGGCCAGGCGTCGTACCTAACCTATACCCAACCCAACTCGCCTGTTTTTGAAATGAATGTGGGATTTAAGGATTTGTGCGGGCAGGCGAGCGGGCGGGCGGGCGGGCGGTCTGGCGCATTGCAAAGCAAACATTTCTAAAAAGGATTTCACATTTAACGCTCGATTTGATTTATTGCATTTGGCTGACTATGGTGAGCTTAGCAATGTGCTTGGAGTTTTGGGGGCACTTTGAGTAGGGATTCATATAGTCGACAATTTCTTTTGACATGGATCAGTGTGCTTAGGAGGCTCTAGATAAAAAAAAAACATAAATATAAACATTAGATGTAGATGATATCAAGGATCAAGTCCTTTGATTTGGCATTATAGGTTGTTTTTTTGTTTTTTTGTTTGCCCTGCCGAATGTCGTCGAATGGCGACTGATGACAGTTTTTGCTTTTTCGTTTTATCCCGCATAACTTTTCATGGTTCAAATGGTGCGAACCGTTTATAATTCAATTTAATGGTAATCTTTTACTATGTGTGGTGAATTCAGAAATTAGAATTTGAATTCTTCCAATATAAATAAATTAGTCCTTTCTGTCAAATAAAAATTCTGATGAGACAACTAGACAAGCCAATTACTCCTACTACTCATATCCGCGTTGGTTTTTTTTTTTTTTTGTCGGAGGTTGCTACTATCCAACGGAGCGCTCAGACACAACTACAGGTCCATTGTACTACCATTCAGACACCTTACAGTAATGTACTTAGTTTTCCCGTCTTTCGAAGAAAAACGAGAAGGAGCTTCAGTGATAAATAGCTTAGATGTTCGGCACTCACCACGTCAGCCCCGAAGATCCGCCACCTGATGCGAGCATAGGCCGGACAACTGCAGAGAAAGTGTTCTGCTGTGTCATCCTCCTCACTGCAAGCAGGACAGATAGTGGTGTCGCTTAAGCCCAACACATTTAAGTGTTTAGGAAAAGCTTGGTGGCCCGAAAGAACGCCTACAAGCAGCCTACAGTCGATTCTCCTCAGAGATAGAAGAAAAGATGCTGACCTTTTGCAAATGTCCGGGCGCAGTAGTTTGGTCTGTCTACATCAACCGCAATCGCGCCACCGAATCTTGTGTTCACGAGAAACCCAAGGATCGATAGAGGACATGACTAAAGATGCAGGCAGACCCAACACGGGTTCGGGTCCTGAGAAAACTTTTCTAAACCTTGCCTAGCAAGCTCATCCGAGATCTCATTTCCCTGGATGCCAGTGTGTCCTGGTACCCAGACAAGATTCACTGTGTTCAGTCTTCCGACCAAATTCAGAGAAAGCTTGAGTTCTAGCACTAACTTGGACGAGGTAAGAGGGTTTAGAAGCGCTTTTAATGCAGCTTGGCTATCACTGCAGATGCAAATGCCTCTAGCCCTCCACCTGTTGTTCACAATATAGCGCATAGCCATTAGGATGGCAAAAATCTCCGCTTGAAAAACAGATGCATGTTTACCCAAGGGGTAGTAAAGTCGTATATCATCGCATTCCACATGTCCGGTTTTGGAGCCATCCGTGAAAATACGATGGCATTCAATCCATGGTTCAGAGTCTAACCGAAGCCATCCCGTTACCTGTGGAAAGTTGACGTGGTAGTTTTTTCGCAGAAGGATTTCTGGTGTCATTGCATCAGGCGGCATATCCATAAGACAAGGGTCAAAGGATAATTCTCGAGCAAGTTCTTCAACCAAAGCGAAAGATGGTTTTTAGCGTACATCCCACGATATATAAGTCAAGGGGAGGAAGATTCATCAAAGCATCTAGAGCAGAGCCCGGGGTGCTAGGGAAGGCCCCTGTGCAGCCGAGGCAAGCCGTTCTTTGGAGTTTGGCAAAAGAAGCAGTAACACGTTTCCGCGAAAGCCTGTTCCACCAAACAACTGATGCGTATAAGAGTAGCGGTCTAATCATGGCCGTATAGATCCAAAGGACCCGTTTTGGAGACAAGCCCCATGTCTTACCAAAAGCGCCTTTGCACTGCCAGAAGGTCGACAGCGCTTTATCGGTTTTCGATTCGACATGTTTGGACCATAGAAGTTCTTTATCAAGGATTACACCCAGATATTTGACTTCATCGGATGTAGGGATGGTGACACCTTTAAGCACGAGATGGGACAGACCAGTGATGATTCTCCTTCTCGTAAAGAGAACAGCCGTGGTTGTAAGAGGATTCACTGAAAGCCCATTACTAGTGCACCAGACATGGATCAAATCCAGGGATCTCTGCGCAGACAGCTCTCTCTGCGCGTTGGTTACTGGTAACGTGTTCCGACATATTTGGATCGCAGGTCTATAGGGATCTCCACCGATAACCCTTAATGATTTAAGGACAGCTCTCAGATCGTCGAACTGGGTTCTAAGGTTTCTAAAGCAACGGTTCGAAACGCCAACCAAATCGATCATGTGCTAATCGATGCGAGGCACGCATCTATCGTCGTCTCTGATCAATTTTTTGTTGCAGCTAGATTCAGAGCTCGACGGTCTAACGAGAAGAAGTTGCGAACTGCCACTAGTCAGGTTACTAGCCAGCCCAGAGATAAAGCTCATGGTATGATGGTAAATACGTATATTCGATATAAGGTGACATTAGAATAAGGGAAGAATACCGAGCCACAAGAACCGATGAGTAGGCGATCCTGCGTGGAAAGCAGAGAGAAAATACGAAGTCTTCCATCTCAAGGAAATCGAGGATTCTCCCGATCGAAACAACATCCAGAGGTCATATAAGAAAGCCAAGCAACTTGCTGCTGGCTTTAAGATCGGCTCGCAGGGAATAGTAGACGCGTATATTTATCCATAATTTTTACCCGCTTTGCCCAGTGTTTTCCCACAGTCCCCAACAAGCTTGGAGTCACGGTTGAATCCAGAGCCTTAATTGCAGCCTGACTATCGATGAAGATTGCCGCTGTTTTCATTGTTGTTGATGAATTTAATAGTATCCTTTCGCGCCTCCCTTATAGCAACGATTTCTTTCTGGAAGACGCTAGAAATGTTGGGGAGGCAGGACGATTTGTATATATCTAGTTAAGCTGAGAAAGCGCCGGCCCTTAACTCCACAGTCCATTGTAGAACTGTCTGTGAAGATAGATACTTCGAATTCGAATTCGAATTCGGCTTCTCATTATAACCTGGATGCAAAGCTAACAGAAAAAGTTTAGTGTAAGATAGCCAGTGGGTCTCGGGTCATCACTAGGTAGTGACAGTAGAATTTTTCAGTGTCCATAGGATCTGGACCAGCGTCCAGATTCCCTTAGTCCAACTCCACTACACGATACTATTGTTTTAATATGCAGATCTAGGGGGCTTAGTGCTTTGGTCGGGCTTGACCAAAGTACTCCTGCAGTGCTAATTCTGGTTGTTCCTTGGACTTTGCTCAATTTGGTTAGGCTATAGGCTTTAATAAAATCGGGCCACCAAACTAGAGACTCAAAAGTGAAAATAGAATGTACAACGGCTGTATACATTCAGAGGACCATTTTCGGTTTGAGTCCCCACTTCCTGCCAAAAGTCTTACTGCAGGTATAAAAAGCTATAATTGCTTTTCGCACCCGTTGTTCGATTTTTAAGTTAAGAGGCCAAAGTGATTTCTATATACTTTGCACTGGAGGAGAGAGTATGAAGGTTGGTATTTTGGTTTTGATGGTGAAAAGCATCAGTTACGTTTTATTTGAGTTCGCGTTAAGGCCACATCTAATAGCCCAAGCGCTTAACTACCCAAGGCCCTTTCCATGATTTCACCAATCACGTCAGGAAAACTACAACCACGTCACCTGCATATGCAGCCACTTTGATTCCGTATCTCTCACCCGGGCGAGATCACCCCTCCTTGGGGTGTACCACTAATTACTGATTTGGTCAAAAGACTGTTACCTAGATTGGCCTGAATTGATCCTTGCTTTTAGCATGGAGATGATCAATCTAGATACGAACTCTTCTACTCGATGAGAGATTCTTGAATACATTCAGTGTAGACATTATTGAAAGACCCTTCTATGTCTATGAAGGTAGCTAGCGTGTAGTTTCGAAAATGTAATGACCTCTCAAGGGTTTTCACAACCTCGCCAGAAGACCTGTCTGAGTAGATTTACCTTTAAGAGAAGGAAAACATGTCTAGGTTTGACCCTATGTGGAGATCAAGGATACGTTCGAGAAACAAAATGAGGACATGCTGATTGGCCTAAAATCCTTCGCGGCCTCGAGCTCTATTTTGCTAACTTTTGGTATGAAAACTACTCGAACATGCCTCCAAGACTGTGGGACATGATTTCGTAGGATACAGATTCTAAAGATCACGATGAGCCAAGGCATCACTGCTCCTGCCCAACGGCTGCATCATTAAAGGCAAGATGCTGTCTAGACCCGGTGACTTATAGAAAAAAAAATCTGTAGGGGAACCTTTTCCTCGGCAAAAATTGATTTAATTTCTTTCCTGGGTGCAGATTGTGTACGCCTACAGACTCACAGAGTTGATGCGGTGCTCCCTGAATTCTGGAAAGTGTGTATTCATGACAAGTTCTAAGGACTCTTCCGTGCATTCCGTCTAGTTACAGCGGATTTCTTTAGAAAAGACGGTGCGATTTGGATAGAATTTAGCTGAGCCTCGAAGAACCTTTTAGAGTTTCCATATATTGTTAGTATTCTGCCCAAGCACTTGTTCTGGCCTAGCGAATTGATTTTTAATAGAATTGCTGGCAATCCTTATATGGCTGCCAGAGCCTATTCTTGTAGCAGATATTGAAGGTATCCCTTGTTTGCCATCTAAGGCAGGTGAGGTCTTCATTCCACCACTGCGGTAGTCGTTCTGTTGTTAAGTACATGATTTGGCAATAAAAAAAAATTTCATCGATCTTCCACTAATCCTTAAAATATATACCCACCCACCTGTAATCCCGTCGCACTATTCACATAATGAATATTGTATCCAACATCCAAAACGCCTCTCATTTAAATTTAAAAGCCTAGCCGTTTCTATGAGCTCCTACTTTCATTTCGTAAATACTAAAGTCCCTCTGATAAACATATTATTAAATTCTCTCTGACAGCTCCCACCAGTGCATAGTCAAAGTCTCTTGCAACTTCGGGTCCGCCCCTAGCACTCCCTGTCCCTCCATGCGTCGCCTCTGTCTGTGTATAAAGTTCAAGTTTTAAAAATAAAATCAGACACTCAACTCTGGTAGAAATAACGCCATATGGCTGACATAACGACAAAGCAAAAGAATCGTCGCCGTTGACATCCCTTCAAGACAAGAGAGTGTTTGCTGTGCGGTGCAATGCGGTGAGGGAAGAGGCAACCCAACTGGGAACAAACCGACCACCGAGTTCTTCGTTACAAAGTCAAACCCTTTTGCATAGTCAAATAATTACTTTCGCCGAAAATTGTCGGTACGCTTTTGTAACTTTGCCTCAACTAACTCGACTAACGATAGTTTACCTCGACACAACGTTTGTTTTCCACTTTTCCACCGTGCATCGTCACCACCAACGAACCATCTCCGAAATAACAATAACAACAACAACAATGATTTATTTATGCTTCCCTTTTGCCGGTGCTCCTCCTCTGTTCTGTGAATTGGTAACAAAGTTTTCTTCATTTCAAATTACAATTCCACAATGGGCTCTTTTGTGAGCATTTTTATGTCTTGGCAAAGTGTTCTCTTGGTGTGTTTCTGTTTTTTTTTTTTACAGACGGGTATATCCCTCTTCTCGCCTTCAGAGACCCCTTCTGTTTGTGTTTTCTTAGAGCTCTTGCCTGCCGACCCCATCCCCCGATCCGAATGGAAACATGCATTTCATTTGTTCATTTATTAAATGAAAACTTTAGCACTTTGCCAAAATATGCTAAAATTTTGCAAAAGCACGAGCGAAGGATTCTTCACAAAAAAAAAAATAGAACAAAATGAAAAGGACCCCAACATTTCGACACAAATGCATACCTTACCAAAATGCAAGGATTCAATGGTGTTGCAGTTGAAATAACAGTGGTACGTGTTCCTGTCCAATCCACACCTCTCAGACATAATTTAAATGCAAAAAAACACACGAGAACAAAGTGCCTTGCCAACCCCAAAAGGGAATGTTGTAAGGATACGGATAGGATGGTGGATACCTTTGCCAAAAAGCATTCAGATTCAGATAGAGAAATTTTACGGCGGCGTAGTAATGTAGTGAGAAAAAGGCTAGAACATGTTTACGGATACGTTTCGGGCTGTTTTTGTTGTTGCGTTGTATTTTGTTGCGCGCCGTGCAAGCTTTCCCAGATTTAATTTATGAGATTTAATTATTCTATTAGTTGTTCGGTTAACCGTGGTATTTAGGTAAAACACTGTTTAAATTTTTGTAGCGGAACTAACTACAAAGTATAGAAGTTTCTCTTTGGCAAAATTTATTGCTTTTATAATGTTTGAGGTTTTTGTTTGCCAGAAATTATTTCTTTTGGTGCGGTTGTGTGAGGTAGTGTAGTTGCAGCTGCTCGAAATTATTTTGGATCGCGGGTAGGGTTAGCGAAAGTCAGGAGTATACTCTGGCGTGTTCGAATTTTGGGAATTCTGCTAAACTTTTTCATAGTTTTAAGTATTTCTTACTTTATTGACTTGACCTGACCTGACATATGGGCCATTGGAATGGGAACCTGTAGCCCTTCAGGACCAAAGTAAAGGAGACGAACTTCGCATAATAATGGGAATATTTTCAGAAAATGAAAATTTCATTAAGATTACATAGGCTACAGATTCCTCGAAGATCATGTCTATGCGGCACATCGTTGAGACCTACAATCTCAATTCATGCTTATTTCATTGCCTGAGACATTCATTGCCTGAATGTCATTAAAATAGCTTCTAAAGCGTGATAAATACATTTATACATATTTCTGGAATGGTGATGCGAGCGCGCTATTTAAGCAATGCTGGAAGAAAGAATCGTCCACTTTAGAAATACACCTATAAAACATGTCCTTCCAATTGCTAAAATTCCTTAGATTAAACTCCAAATTAACATCGTGTAGTGATGCAAGTTCATACCACTCTTTAAAGGACGTTAATTTGCAACGAAATGCAAAAATCATATAGTCAGCTTGTGCAAATTACTACCAGGCATCTGCAAGACTTTGCACAAGTAATCTGGGTTAGCTTTAAGGTTTCTAATGTAAATCAGACTCCACATGAATAGCACAGGGGCAGTTTAAAAATTCGTTTTAAGGAAACCCTCTCACCAGCTCAAAGTCCTTCAGATACTTGAAACCAAAAACTTGGCTAGAATAGCATATGCACGAGCTTACTGTAGCATCGAAAACTTTAAATTTGGATGAGGGTTTCACATATTTTTAACTTTCTCGTATATCGTGCGGAAATTTCGAACTCAAATTGAGCATGAGGGATGATATTAGGACTATAGAGAAGTCCAAATAAGTGGGTCCGCTAATGCCGTCCGTTGGTCTGTCTGCCTGTCTGTCTGTCCGGACGCTGTGTGGCGAAACGGTTCGACGGAAGCCGCTCGACCTTCCCAAGCGATATCGCTTCGCTCTATGGGCTCTTGGTTCCAAGAAGATCCGACGTTTTCGAGGCAAATTTTGTTTAGCGATGAGGCCCATTTCTGGCTCAATGGGTATGTAAACAAACAAAATTGCCGCATTTGGGTCGAAGAGCAACCTGAAGAGATTGAAGAACTGCCACTTCATTCAAAAAAAAAAAAGGGTTTGGTGTGGTTTGTGGGCCGGTGGAATCATCGGTCCATATTTCTTTAAAAATTATGCCGGTGCGAACGTAACCGCTATCGTGCCATGATAACCGACTATTTGATGCCTGAAATTGAAGCATGTGATCTCGGCGACATTTGGTTTCAGCAAGACGGCGCCACTTCCCACACATCGCATCAATCAATGGACTTATTGAGAGAACATTTCGGTGAGCACATAATTTCACGTTTTGGGCCGGTCGATTGGCCACCAAGATCGTGTGATATCACACCGTTAGACTTTTTCCTGTGGGGATATGTAAAGTCAAAAGCTTATGCCGACAAACCCGCTTCGATTCAGGCCTTGGAGGAAAACATCACGCCATTCGAGCATTTCGCCAGTTACCAGTCGAAATGCTCGAACGAGTGATCGAAAATTGGACTCAACGGATGGACCATCTGCGACGTAGCAACGGCCAACATTTGATAGACATAATCTTCAAAAAATAAATGCCAAAGAATGTTCTTTCAAATGATAATAAACATTCTCCATTAAATTTGAATTTTCTGTGTTTTTTTCTTTAAAAAAGTAAGGAACCTCGAAATGGATCACCCTTTATTAGAAATGATGAATCTCGTACATGTGAACGTAAGTATAGATTGTGGGACAATAGAAAACCCAAATACGTATTTAAATTGCCGAACAACATCTATTGGTTCATTTTCTAAAGTCCACAATGTTCAGGAGAGCTCCTTTCGAGGTGTTGATTTAAAAAACACAAAAGAGTATCTCACTTAAGAAGTATACACTGCACAACTTCGCCAACTCGTAAACCTTGAACTATGACAGCTTGATCTGTTGCCACGTCTGTCGATGGCTTCAAGTCTTCAAGTGAGCGAAGTTTGTTGGTTACTTTAGAACGGAAAAAACAAAGCTTTATTTGAACTCAAATTGATTTGTTAAAAACCGGGAAAAGGTCGGTAAGTTTTCTATAAAATTGAGTTGAATATTTGAAATGCTTCGGATCTGTCAATCTCAAGGATTCTCAATAAATTTCATAATGGAAAGAGATCCCAGATCTAAGAAAGACCAATCAAGCCAAACAGGCAGTCAACAACAATTGTAATAAATATCAAAATCTTACAATTAGTCGTAGATTATTAGTAGACTTAGCCACCGCGACTTATATAATCTCCGAAATATATTGCCAATAATCGACTATCTCCAGAGTGGCAACTTGGTCATGAAGAAGATGAAACGACTGAACACATTTTATGTGAATGTGTAGTCCTATATAATACGACATCCAAGAGTAAGAAGCTTCTCAAAAATTTATTTCCGTTCGGAATCGGCATTTAACTATAGGTCCCCTTCGCACACACAGTGGTTGGAGAAGCTAGGCTTTGCCGCTTACGCCAAATATTTATTTATTTTATTTTTAAACTACAGAATCAGAGTAAAGTAGAAAATTACTTTTAGTTTTCCTAAAAGCTCAGAAAGGCGACGGAATTCCATTAACTGAATTCTAGCTTTAAGCTTCTCGACAGATTTATAATAGAAGAGGTCCATATATGTTTATGTTTTCACCTCCTCCGTGAAGTGAGCATTACCGCCGTCTCCTAGATAGATTAGCAGAGGAACTTCTTCATTTGACTGGAAATCATGTTCTGATGGGTTGTTTAGGATACCCACAGCTGAAAATTTACTGGTCAAATTAATTTTGGGTGTCGAAAATAGCTGACTGTATTGGCAGAAATCGCAAGTGACGGTTTGGTTTTGAATTTCCATATAAAGGGGGGCGGTAGTTCCCAGCCACCCTTATTTACACGAACCAACTCAGGCCATT
Source organism: Ferdinandea cuprea (assembly GCA_963576555.1). Classification (NCBI taxonomy): domain Eukaryota; kingdom Metazoa; phylum Arthropoda; class Insecta; order Diptera; family Syrphidae; genus Ferdinandea; species Ferdinandea cuprea. The sequence goes on along the minus strand of OY754960.1, from coordinate 22,108,242 downwards.
TTGACTCCACCCTCCTCTAACTACGCTCACAACAAATCTAGAGACATCCAATTTCAAGTATAAAAATGTACATAACATATACAAACTTGGCGTTCTTTTTTAGATCTCAGTACTTTTTGTGGCTGACTTGTAAAGCAAAGGCGTTTTTTGCATAAAAGAACTTGGCTATTCTTTAACATTTATGTTTTTGGTGTAATATAAATATACTGGCAAGGATTGTGCGACACGAAGGTGCATCTGTAGTAAATCTTTTAACCAGTGTTATGAATCAAGAAGGAAGTGTATATACAGATTGGTTTCTTACAAGTGTAAAGTGTCTTTAGGCATTGAAATCAAACAATATTAATCAAACCGGCACCATCATGAAGAACAGGACGGGAACAGTGATAAAAAGATTTTAAGGACGACAGTAATTTACGAGAAGATGAAGCTATAACAGCAATTAAATGGAAAGACAATAAAGGTGTGTTACTTTTATCGTCATATGTTGGAGTTCAGGTCCAAAGAGTAAGGCCGTAGAGTTTAACTAACTCAACAGTCCATTGTTAATCTGAACAATACGAGCTTTGACCCATTTTGTAGACTTGGTGATTGTTAATTGCTGGATTATGCACAAAAGACAGCAGAATTGCCAGCTGAGACTAATGACGCTTTTGTAGTTCAAGATATATATATTGGAAAATCTCTTATAGGTTTTTCTATAGAAGCAACATTTTGTAGAGATCGCTCCAGCACCGCATTTAGCCCATAAACAGATAACAATGAACCAACCACCTGGAACTTCATCGATTTCAAAAAGAAAGAAAATTTAACATCCCTTTAATTGCTGACAGCTCTGACCATTTTTTTCAGTTCCTGGAAAACAAAAAATGTTTACCAAATTCTTTAGTTCCTCACTTAATGAGATATTTTAAGTACTTATTACTTTGAGTCTGAAGTTTTTATTTATTTATTTTATACATACATGAAGTGAATTGAAGTCAAGTTCTTATTATATATTAAAATATTTTTTACTTCGTTTTCACCCAAAGTTCACAAAAAAATAATTTTGCAAATAAGATATTAAAAAATGTTTAAGCCTTATTTAGCAAGAAACAAAAAAATTAATTTAATATTACAATGTACTTTTTGGTCGCGATCGAAGATGTTAAATGCCCAATAAAAGCTTTATAGATGCGTTTACTTATATTTTACTCCCAGAAAGTTCTAACTATGGGTCTTTAGAGTCTATGTAAAAATCTTTGCAAAATTTACTTCAAATAGTTGTTCAAATGTAAAAGTTGAGCAAGGTTTTGGACAGTGTTTTATGTTGTTCATTTAGCATAATTAACTCCTGTCCCTGATTATGATTTAAAGATCTAGAATGACTCACAGACGAGATTTGAACTGACTGCCTATAGGATCAGAGTCGGATAGTCTATTGTCAGTGATATCTGTAATTCACTTTTTGAAAAAGTAGAACTTAACAAGTTTCAACTGGTCTATACAAAACAAGCTTCGTTAAATAAAATTCTTCGCTTCGTTCATAATAACTTCTTAGAAAGCGAATTCTCACCTTTCTATATTGCTCTTTCGTTGACGTAAAATAACGCCAAACGAAATAAAGCCAAATCCTTAAAATTTAGCATTATTTTCATTCCAAAATCGAACCACCTGCGGAAAGAGGAAGGGAGGAAATCCCTTAATCCAGCGTAGCGGGTCACTCAGGTAACCCGAACACATACTCCGAATGAAGATGCGTGAGCGGTACCTGTCACCTGCTCTCTGATATAAGAATCCATTTTTATGAAAATAATTACTTTTGGACAAACTCCTTTAACTTTGTTCTTCATATTTAGACAAAACAAATATTAACTCTAAACTTCGGTTAGGTAAGGAAGGCGAAAATTTATCAATGGTCTTTAAAGTCTCTGAAAATATTACTATTACTACTTTGAAAGCTCAACTAAAGCTTAAAAGACACTTCTTCATTCAAATGAATTGGGCTCTTTAATGCAGGCTCTATGAGGCATAAAGCTTTTGTTATAAACAAGATAAATCGTCAACGGCAACTTTTGCGAGCACTATCAAGCATCATGTTTTTATTATATCTCCATTTGCTGGATTTATTTACAGCAAACGAAAAAACGATTTTCGTGATTTTTTTAAATATATAAAGCAAAAATATTAAACATTTACAGCTAAAGGGCTTCGCTGATAAAATTATGCGAACCAAAAATAAGTCCTGGAAGTTTTATCCAAGTTAACTCATAGATTTTATATTTGTTCGATAACTACACCTACCAAAGCTATCTTAATTAAGTCTGGTTTTGCTAAAAGCTTTTCAAGGCCAAGAAATGTCTTGTAAGTTCGGAGTTCAAAAAGTTCATGAAAGGTCCCTTAAGGATAGTTTCATCAACATTAATAATAATTTTACTCATAAATGTGCAATATAGAGCTTATAACGCAGCTGACAACCATAGTGGATGCGAAGATATTGGAAGGACCAACAATTTTTACAGGGTTGAATTTGAATCCTAACAGTGCGCACAACTCATTTACCACTGAGTCCTTGTAGCGACAGTGTGTCCGAAGCTATATTTTTTTTTTTGGATTTAAATGAAAGGGTCTCTTTCTGATGGACGCATTCGAAAGAGTAGAAATAAAATGGAACTCATCACAGCTTATGCTCCTATTGAAAACACCTTGTAAACTCTTTCTAACTATCCGACTTGCAAAACAAATTTCCATTACCGCTCTTCAATAATAACACTTCTCCGACAGTTTCTCACCTCAGGTAGCACACGATTTTGTGTAACAAGAATACTAAAGTGCCTACCACCAACATAATTTCCAAGAGTGTTCTCAATTTGTAAAGTTTGTTTGTTTGTGAATGCCAAAACGCCAAAGCAACCATCATCATAACTCCAGCTCCAGCACCAGCCCAACACCCGGACCGCAGAAGTAACAGTAGCAGTTAGAAGTAGCATAACCATGCCTGCCAGGCTCTTAATATGTTTGCCGAGTTTAAAACGCAAACACTCGTTGGTGAAAATTAAACACCAAGTCGACGTTGAACAAGGCACCAATGAACTTCTACACTCGAGCACTACTACTACTACTACTCACTTTGGTCTGTTTACTTGGGTACCTCATAAAACTCGGCAGCTGGCTGAACTTTCACCTAGATTTTCATAAGTGGCGCCAGTCAAGCCCGACCTTTTACCACCCGCTACCGTTCGTCGCTTTAAACTTATGCTGCTTCTTCAACGGGTCCTTATTCAAGGCGAACAAACAGCGAACACAAAAAAGAGCAAACGAAAGGAAAATAAAATTGAATGACTTCAGGTGAAGAAACTTCCGAGTCAACCTCGAGACTTGGGTTGGCAAAGGAACGATGAACACTAAGAAGAAGTGGATCCTTCCTACTACCTACCGAGCGACCATCTCCTCTATCCATAAAAATCTACCTATTGGGGGATATGAAAACGGATACGGTAAGAGGATAAAGGGCTTTTAATTAAGAAATTGAGGGATGGTGTTAGTTTTTTTTTTTTCGTTCTTCATTGTCATCCTCCTCTTGCTATCCTGTTACCGTTTTGTAGCACAGAGTTTGTGGAAGGATGTTTTACACGATGATGTGTACATATTTAAACAGGCTGTTGGCAGTGTTGGATAGGTAGGATAAAATGAAAAGGAAGGAAAGAGGTTTCTTCGCTTTTGTTTTTGACTTTTTTCGGTCTACTTTGGTTAGGTGAAAATATTGGGAGTGGCGCACTAAGAGAAAAGTCCTTTCGCTTTAAACTCTCCCTGAGAGTACAAAATCATTCATTACATGACGGGGGCAGGGGAAAATAAAATTGTATTCAGGTGGATTAAAGCAATTGATGAGAGCAGATGACGACAGAAGATGGTGAATAATTACTAATGATTCAATGGACTCTTGCCATGGCTACTGTCTTACAGTTGAGAGGGTACTTCAGCATATTCGTCCTGTTTTTTTTCTCGTAACATTAATTAGCATCGAGGGCACTTTTATGTGAATTTTGCTCTCCGTTGGAATGAAAATAAAAATTGCTTGACTAAATACAGAGAATGATGAAGGGAGAATGTAATTCGTGTCGAAGGATATTTCTGGCTAAGAAAGAAGTGTTTTTTTTTTGTTATTTTTATGATAAAAATAAAATAAAATAGTCGTATTCATTCGTTATCTGAATAGGGTAAGTGAATTGAATGATGACAAGGGGGTTCGTTTGAATAATATTGTTTGTTGGGACGTAATTTGAGCAGGCACCACCTGACAAATGTAAATTAATTGAAGTGTTTTTTTATTTTTACATTTAGTTAGTCACCTATTTTATTTATCTTTTTATTTAATTTCATCAAACAGAGCGAATAATACTCTTACAGAGTAATAACAGGAGAATAGTATTTATAAAGTTAAACAAACGAAGCAAAAAAAAAACATACATATTTATTTATTTATCTATAATACATAAAAAGTTTTCTAATTTTGTCTTAAAACTATAAGGAGATTGCTTTTAAAATCGAACCTGCTACAATTCATAAATAAATCGATCATAGTAATAACTTAATTAGCTTCCTTGGTGCAACGAGCGACCTTGATGTTCATTACGCGAAAAGTTGGTTAGGTGAAAGTCCTCATGGAAGTGGAAATAACTACGAAGATGTCGAGATCGTAAGGGAAAGCTTATCAATGCTAACAATTGAGGGCATTGAATTTTATAATGGATTATATCTCGACGGAAAAATATTTATGACGACTTAGAAGGGTGTTGAGATTAATCAAAGCACGTCGTAGGTAGACATATCAATTCGCCAATTCAAATCAGATATCTAGTGACGTTTCTTTAGATTCTTTTGGAATGAATTTTATAGTGCGGATTCCATAGTTTGCTACAGTACTCAACGTGAGGTCTTACTAATGATACATATAGCGATTTGAGTGTATAAGGATCTGTAAAATCCTTTGAATTTCTTTTTACCATTGACCTATCATCGATTTAGCTTTGGATACAATATAGTCCATATGGTCTTTCAAGGTTAGGCGGGTGTCAAGAATAACGCCTAAATCTTTTTTTGAGCCCACTCTGTCCAGTAAATTAGATTTTATAGAGTATCGATAGTGTACTGGTACCCTTGATCTAGAAAGAGTAAAACATTGGCACTATGAAATATTGAGTGAAAGATTGTTTAGCTGACACCAATTTACCACGGCGTTAATATCATCTTGAATTAGGCAACAGTCATTATCTGATTTAATAGCGCCCAATAATTTAAGTTCGTCAGCAAACAGAAGACATTCGGAATATCTGATTGCATTAGGTAGATCATTTATAAAAAGTAGAAACAAAAGTGGGCCAAGATGGTTACCCTGTGGAACCCCTGATGAAACACTTATTGGCAATGAAAGATAACTATCAATCTTTACCAATTGAATGCGATTGATAAGGTAGGACTCAAACCAACTAAGTAGATTGGAGTGCATTCCTAAGGCAGACAACTTATTAATAAGTGTGCTATGACAAACTTTATCAAAAGCTTTTGCAAAATCGGTAAATATAACATCCGTTTGACAAAATGCAGGACTAGTTGCAGTAGATCTACCTAATACCCATGTTGATGTTTTTAAATATCATAATTGGTCACCATTTCGAGGAAAGAAATAGATGGTTAGCTATGCTGTTTAAATTTTAAAAAGGAAAACTGCCAATAACTTATTTCTTTTATTCCGTAGGGAACTGCATTCGCGCAAGAGGTATAAAATTAGCCGAACACATATGTACATTGTTACCGGCTGTGCGAACAATTGCCCAAGTTGCAATTGCCCAAAACCAAAAAAAGAATAATCGCTCAGGAATATGGCGCAGTTATTCATAATGAAGAAATGCAAACAAAAAATTATGAACATTTACCAAACGCTGAAATGAACTATCGCCAGCTCCAACCCATTTTTTTGGGAGTTTTCTGAAAGCGGCTGGCAACTTCGGAGGGAGCCTATGGCAACAAACAGTAATTTAGTAATGAGTGTATACATGTTAGTCCGCAGTGCATAAGTAAAGCAACCTCCCTGCTTGGTTGTACTGTTAATTTATACCCAAATAATATTTCCATATACTCAACCTCGCGCCTATTCCAAGTCTAACATTGTAACCAAGCAGGGTGTTTCAGGGTGCACTATACCCCCCAAAGATATGTCCATGTTTTTGCATTCATGCAATTAAAAGCTGCAAAATTGGGTCCAAATTGATAGTTTCATGGAAATTTTCCATTATGAAAAATAGCTCAAAATGGCAGTGTGAATAGTCGCCCAAAGTAAAAATGAACAATCGACACTGACAGCTGTTTCCCACTCGAAATCTTGACAGGAAGTCAGTATCATACCTCCGCGGACGAAATGTGTAGCTATACGCTTGATCAACGTTGGATAATTTGGAAACTTATTTCCAAAGTGAGTGCTGTGTAGTCCAAACAGTGCGTTTTTTGAAAAGATTTATAAGGAAGTTTTTGCCGAAATGAAGCACCCACCGCGCATGCTTTACGCAAGTTTATGCAAAAAGTTCCTGATACTGGTATGCTAGTGGACAGCACTCACAGTCCCTGTCGTCATACGCTAATGCATCCGCAGAGAGTGACAGGATTGTGGAGTGGTGGCACCATTGGACCATTTTTGGTCGAAAATGAGGCAGGGAACAATGTTTCGGTCAACGGTGGCCATTACAGAGCCATGTTAACCAACTTCTTTTTGCTATTGAATTTGAATAAATGGACTTGGACCACCTTCATGCAGAATGGCGCGCCATGCCGCACAGCCCACCGAAAATCGATCTTTTGCGCACCAAATTCCCAAATCGTGTTATCAGCTGTCTTGGTGATGTCTATTGGCTGCCTCGGAGCTACGATTTGACCCCTTTGGACTTTTTTATGTGGGGAACCGTGAAGGACCGATATTATGCCAATAATCCGGAAACGATTCAAGCACTTAAGGCCAATATCATCCAAGCAATCCGTGATCTACAGCATGAAACCAACAAAAAAGTCTTAGAAAATTGTAGTAACAGAATGCGCTACTTCGAGAGCAGCCGAGGCAGCTATTTCAACGACGTTGTATTCCCGTTGCTAACTTAACTGATACACTACTTACTTACTTAACGGGCTCCCGACCCGGGAAGAGTCCCTGTCTGAAATACGGCAGCCTTCCACCCTCTGCGATCCGGAGCACTCTGCTTCTAGTTGTCCAGATCAAGCGCTCTGGCATCCGCGATGGCTTGGTTTTTAAACGGAGGTTCGGTCTTCCTTGTCGTCTCGAACCTGGGGGCTGGGATTCGAAGATCCTCTTGGCTGCAGCGTTGTTGTCCATTCGCTCTATGTGGCCGAGCCAATGTAGTCAACGAGTTTTTGGCTTTTCGGACTACATCCACATCTTGGTACAGCTCATAGAGTTCGCGGTTTTATCTTCGCCCTCCTCGCACACAGTACCAAATATCCGTCGATGGATTTTTCTTTCAAAGGATCCCAGTATTAACTCTCCTTTCCAGCTTATCGTCCAGCACTCGGCGCCGTGTAGCAAAACTGGCAGGATAAGGGCTTTGTAGATCATGCACTTTGTCCTTCGAGTTAGGAGTTTTGAACCCATTTGTTTTGCCAAACCGAAGTAGCAGCGGTTTCCTAGGTTAATTATTCGACGGATCTTCACTAAGATGTCATTTGTAGAGTTAATGTTTACCCCGAGGTAGATGACAGTGAGATTTTGTCCTAGTCGGTGGACAGATGATTGTTTGTTTGTTGATAGCATATATTTAGTCTGGTCCTCATTCACTTCAAGGCCGACTAGTTTCGCCTGTCCTTCAATAGCCGTGAAAGCCTCTATCACGGCACGATGGGATCGACCGATGATATCTATACCGTCCCCATACCCCAGCATTTGGGGTACCGATACACTATTTTAATGAATTTTGAGAATTTTATTATCATTTCTTAAGTTCAAAATCTGAAATTTTAAAAATGTTCACGTACCAGTTTTGAATTCTAAAAGAATTTCATCAAAAATATAATTAATAATCAACATAATGTGAAGTAGATAAAACTCAAAAAATGTTCACATTAAATTCTGAAATAAAATTGAGGAATAAATCGGAGTTTCCTGCTTAACCGATGAGAGGTCAAGTGCGACGTATTCAATTATAGCCGTTTAATGCCGATTCACATGTGCGTTTTTAACGTCACAGTCCAAGGGTTCACACAAATAAATTGGGATGTGCAGCCACACTTGCAAGACTTCATTTTCTATGTCCATTTTTCTGTCCATCACCAAGAAATATAAGCTACCTAAATGGGACCCACCAAAGCTTAAAGGTGTCCGCCTTAATCGTTCGACCGAGGCCAAGTACCTGGGTGTGGTATTCACCATCAAATTGATCAGGAAACGGAATACTGAAGAAAGAATGAAGAAATGACTTAATGTAGAAAAACCTTTGGAACATTGTGCATTGGCTATACACCGGGATTGTGAGACCCATTTTTATTTACGGTTCAGTTGTCTGGTGGGAGGCGATTAAAACAAAATCCTATCTGAAGAACCTGAACAAGGTGCAGAGAATTGCTTGTGTGGGCATACCAGGCGCAATTAAATCCACACCGCAAGTAGGTCCAAAAACGCTATTGGTAAGGGACTCATGTCACTTATTGATTATGGGAAACCCAGGCTTAACTTCGAGATAAATTTCGGAATTACTTTACTCAAAGGACAGGACTGGGACTCACCCAGTACCTTTATGGAATATTCAAATGGCGTCTTCTTAGAAACAATTGCTATTGACCAGCCGTTTCGACTGACTGATCACTCATCTCAAGCTGAGATCTATGCGGTTAAGAAAGCAGCACAAACTATACTATCGGTTTCTATGGACAGTCAAGCAGCACCTTAAAGCGAATTGCGTCACAGATTGCCTCATGGAACGTCATCACTCAGTTCTACTCTGCTGGGTTCCTGGACACGTTGGAATGGAAGGAAACGAAAAAGCGGACGAATTGATATGAACTCACTACTACCTTCGGAGAGGTGTAACGCCTATCAACACTGCGAAGACCTTTATTGTAGGCGTCACCACACAATTGGCTATGAAATTCTGTGGCCGAATTGGCCGAATTCCGTGGCCTGATGTTGACACCAAAAGATCAAAGTCCCTAGTCTCTCTTAACAGAAGTCACGGAAATAGTGTCAGTGGAACATCTTCTATGCCACTGTCCAGCTCGACATGAACCCGCTCATCCTGCATGGGAGCACGGTTTTTCGATAGTTTGGACAGCTTAGCAAGGCTACTTCTATCCGACATAAGACATGTTAGCCACATGTCCTTACATGAATAAACAGGCTCCTCACAATGGGCCTTTACGGCTTTCGGGTAAAATTTGCATCTGGTACAAAACGTCCCTCCTAACTCTGTCTGTCTATCACTTGACCGAAAACCATTGAACCAATTTTCCTGAATTTTTTTTGTTGATAAATATTTAAAATATTTTAAAGGGTAAGGTGGATGTCCGCTATAATTTTTTTTTAACTATGCATTTACGACACTTTCAAGTTAAGTAAGGGATTAGTAAGATTGACAAGACACCTTGCAAAGGATATCATTTCTTCTACAAACAAAGCCCTGCATAAAGTTCTTCATGCAACCGTTAACGAAGTTATTTGCATAAATTTGGGTAACACTTAAGTAGGGCTCTCCTTAAATCCCCGGTAACTGAGCTAAAAATTGGAGATAGACCCTTAATCGGGAATGAATTTTTTCTTAGAATATGTTCACAAATAAGATCCCCAAGTATTAAATATTAAGTCGGTGAAACCCTTTATATTCGATTTTTAAAATCTTTCGACGTTCATACGTTTCGAATAATTTTAGCCTTTGCCCGACATATAGGATGTCATGGCTGGATTTGGGGATAAGTTTGATAGTTTGTACTTTTGATACATTTTTGCATTTTGTAAAGCAAAAATTTGAACTTAAGTTTTAGTCAGTTTATAGCTGCTCGCGTTGCAGTGATTTTTTACACACTGGTTTTCTCAAAATAACATTCATCACTTTTCCACTTGGCCAAGGTACGACTTCTTTAATTTTCTTTATTTGAACGTTGAACTTCAGAGAAAGAAAGCCCCCACCCGTAACGAACTACATCACTCCTGAATGTGAAAAAGGTTAGGGTGTGTTGTCTAAGTCTCTAAACATCTCAAATTTTCTAAAGACAGTATACCAGCGGCACAAACTGCGAGGTTATAGCCACGGGGCGAACCAAAGTCATTCTCATTGAAAGCCATAAAAGTGTTAAATAAAAGTTCTATAAATATTAACCCAGCGTTCTCTGTACAACCTCTAAATTGGTGTTAGAGCGCCGAGATGGGCTGGGTTCCAAGATTACCTTATTTGGGCCCAGACTGCGCTAGCATTTATGGTAATGAACATGCCGATGAGCTGTTCAGGAAAAACACAGTTAATACCGCTCACTTGTGCAACGCGTTGGAACGTTCCACTTGCAGCAGTCAAGACAAAAAAACTCCTCAGAAAGCCAACTTCATATGGAGAAGGCTGACAAAAATATGCCCAAACTACATTAACGCTAAAAAACTTTGGATTTAGACTTTGCTCTCATGTAGGTCAAATGCCGCGTTATGATCACGTTTAAATTGTTGTTTTTTTACTCGATCTTGTTCAATTTAAAAGTAAAATATTTAGAGCCAGTGATGTAACCCCCCCACCGTTTTACTCAAATGTGAAACATAAAAGAGCTTCCTTCACCCACGAAGCGCTAGTCTCAAACTTCTTGACTTACTGCCGAATTTTCCAAGTGCCGTCAAATAAAATTCAAATAATGTCTTCTTACTCCCGAGAAAAAAATTAATATTCGCACCCAAAACTTTCCGCCAAACACTGTCCTACCTAACAAAAGAAGAAAATATTTTTCAAGTCTTCTATTATTGCACAGACTCACCTTTTCTCCGATAATCACCCAAAATCCAAATTGAATTATCTGCAAAGGAAAAGAAAAAAACAAACAAACACATTTCCAAGTTAGTGACATTAATCTTATTAAATTGGGCACAAAAGGTCCGACAAAGGAATTACAAGAAAAGAAAATTAAAAAAAAAAAAAAACAAAAATTTACCATAATAACCAATTTCTTTCCTATCCATGACATCAATTAAAATCTTTTCACCCAATCTAATCTCGGTAAGGTTGTTCCAAATCTATCTATCTTGTCTCACTTTGCCGCACAAAAGTCCATTCAAAGAAAGCAAAAGAAACCCTGATTTCGTTATCATCACCTCTCACAAAAGGTGGTCCATGTAAATCCTCGAAAAAAGGCCTCACCCAACCGTAACCGAGCTACACAATGTTTTTCACCAAATTCGAATATAACCGACAAAAAAAAAAAAAGAGGCCAAAAACCCGGAAACACCAATAAAACCTTTACTATTGGATTTTTTTTTTTCGCCCACAGAAAACGAGAAAAGGACTAAAATGTTTCCTTCGTTTACTTTGTCTATCCATTAAAGAGTCGGATCGCCGGATAGGGACAAGCAGTCACAATCCTGCCGCATTAATGTTGACATTTTGAATAAATCACTATTTTGCATAATTTTAACGCACACACTATAGTTAGGTACACAAAAAAAAAACAGGATCCCGCTCCTGATGCCTTCAAGTGAAATTGATTGATGGCTTGATTTGTTTCGCTCTAATCCCATTAAAAGAGGTCGGTTCCAGTTCACTTCCACGACAGCGCCTTCGGGGGCCATGATAAAGAGTTTCATTCTCCGTTTCATTACTTAATAAAGGATCTCCCTGTAACTGGGGTCGGTTTATGTCCTTTTTTTTCCTGTTTTACAAATTCAGCTATCCACTTCCTGTCGATTTGTCTTTGACCTTATAATTATCGTTGGCAAACTAATTGTCCAAGTTAAGCCGTTTTCCCCCTCTCGACCGACCTCCGCTCTCTATGTACAAGGGAACAAAGTCAATTCCAACTAATTGACTTAAATCTGTCTGCGGCACTTAAGCTAAACGTCCTTCCATCATGCTACAAGGAGCAACATCGTCGTCATCGTGTGCCCTACGTTCCATTATGTGCATGTGAATAACGAGTTGGCTTTGCACACGAAATAGACGCGATTAAATGTTAAACGATACATGTCGGGATCGGGAACAGGAGAGAGAGTGTGTGTAATCCTCATCCGCCCACCCCCGAGGATGAGAAGCAATTATTTAGCATTTAAAGAACTTTCCTGTCCCAAACATGGCTCGCAGGCGGCTAACAATAGGAATTCCTTACAATTTTATTAGGCACTTCACTCATTCATGTAATTTTTTCCTTAACAGAAAATAAAATAAAAAAATGCGGCATTCAATTCACTTCTACAGATGTGTTCCACAGAAGGTGAACAAATATCCTTTCGTCGTGCGAATTGCATTCGTTGAGAAGCAACTGCTACACCATTTGCTGAGTGCAAAATTGTACAAGTCTGAGGAATGTGTGATGGAAAAATCTGTATTCCATATAGCGAAATACTTTGAAACAGGTGTGAAAAGGATCTACTTGTTGCTATAGAGCGTACTGAGTATGAAAAAGTGTTAACGAAAAAAAACAAAAAAAAACCAAACACGAAATACGAAACAGCAGGCAACAAGGACTCCCTGTTTATTTTTTGTGCAGACGTTTTTAAATTAACCCCAGCGGCCATTGCCAGCTTGCAAGTTCCGATGAAACAGTTGGGGAGTTTTTGAAGGATGCTTGAGGACTACTTCGCACACAGGTTGAGGAAAAGTGCGAAAATTTGTTCAAGAGGCTTTCATATGCGATGTAGAGTACGTTTGCCATGCTGCAGTTGTTGGCTGGAGATGAACCTTTGCTGTGTTTTTTTATTTTTTTTTTTTTGCGATGCTTCTGGCGATGAGTGTGCTTTGGAAAAAAGGGATTCATAAAGAAGTAAGTGATTTTTTTTTTTCATTAGATGTTCATACATCCTTTGTAGGAGGCTGGCAACTTACTTTGGGGGATAACATGGTTACGCAAGGCAAAAGACTCTTCGATGGAAAAAGGGATTTTCATTGAGTTTAACGCAGGGACGATGCTGATGGTATTCACTTGAGAAAGGACTCAAAGCTAAGTACGTTTAGTCGAACGAGGACTCTTATCAAATATGAACAAATTACACTTCATTGGTTTTCAGAGCTGAATTTATGCAAGTAATGGAGGATCTCGAATGATACCGTTAGTTTCAAAACTAATGATTAACATGGTCGGGTTGTCTTAAATATTCTAATTAATAATTCATATTTGTCTTGCTGGGGCTAGTGTAGAATTTTGTATTCTTACTTACTTACTTAGGTGGCGCTACAGTCCGGGGTGGACCTGGGACTCAACCAATACACCTCTCCAGTTAGCACGATCTTTGGCTAACTGCCTCCAGTTGCGCACTCCAAGTTGGTTGAGGTCCCCTTCCACTTGCGCGCGCCACCTTAGGCGAGGTCTTCCTCTACTGCGTTGTCCCTCCGGGTTGGATTCGAAGACTCTTTGGGCCGGAGCGTTGGTGTCCATTCGCTCTACATGTCCCAGCCATCTTAGACGACTAATCCGTATTTTTCTGACCAGGTCGATGTCGCTGTACAGCTCTTAGAGTTCGCTGTTAAATCTCCTCCTCCAAAGCCCGTCAACGCAAACGGGACCGAAAATCACTCGAAGAATTTTGCGTTCGAAACGACCAAGCCTCTGATACTTGCAAACGCACCAGTGACAGCTCGCTGTGTTCTGCCAATGATGTCGATGTCGTCGGCGTAAGCAAGTAGTTGCACCGACTTTTGGAAAATTGTGCCCCTGGTGTTGGCTTGCGAGTTTCGCACAATTCTCTCAAGTATGATGTTGAAGAAGTTACATGACAGCTCGTCTCTATAAATGCTGTCATATGCGGCCTTAAAATCGATAAAAAGATGGTGAGTATCGGTCTGGACTTCTTGGGTTTTTTCCAGGATCTGCCGAAGTGTGAAAATCTGGTCAGTTGTGGACTTACTGGACCTAAAACCGCACTGATAGGGTCCAATCAATCAAACTGATTGGAATTTTGTATTCACTGAGCGGTATTAACTTGGCGATGCGATACGTTGCAACTAACCACCGAGTACTGCTCATGCCCAACCGTGACTTGATAAGCTTATAAGCGTCAGTTCGAAGAATATAGCTATTGGAATAATTTTGTCATCAACGGTCATCGTGGCAGATACTTTACAAGAGCTTCTTCGCATTTGATGCTGAAGTCAGTAAAGAGTTTATATGTTTCGTTTTGACAGGTGGTCACTTTTTGGCCAAACAACAGCAGGATAATATTTAAAAGGCCTCCCTATCTTTGATTTAAATTGAACGCCGAGATCTCTAAAATCGTGTTACTCTTTCGTTTAGACTTGAAATGTGAAATGAGCCAAAAGAGAAATGAGCCAGTCCTTATCGTTTGAAGTACTCAAAGACAATTTCATCATCAAAAGTGTGTCATTGTAAGTGATCTTCTTAAATCAAAATGAATTCAATTTTTGTAAAATCTATAGAATGTGTATATATAATAAGTACAAAAAGTTAAAAGCCTGACGAAGCGCGACAGAAACCTAACCATAAGTCTTGTGTCAGAACTCGTTAGAGAAGTCAGCAAAACTTCTGATTTGATTGACTTTTTTGTGATAAATAAATTGCAAAGAAATTCTATTCAGGTACAAGAAGGCTTAGATCTCAACTCGAAGATATACTCGCCAATATACTTGATACTTACAATTAGTGAAACTATTATAGTCAAAAGCAAATGATCTCGTCCGACTAATCCATGGCTTAGAGCAATAATCCAAAGAAATAAAGGAGCTCATAAGAAATAAAAGAAACTCTCGGTCTCCCTTTGATAAAGCGAGACTATTCAAGTCTACACAAGATCTTAAATTTGAGATGAAGCTAATCCGGAATGAGACAATGAAAAAATATCTCTCAAGACTATCTGCTGATAAGAGCTCTGAATATTCTCTATGGAAAAGTATAAAATATCTTATACGATAAAAAAATTGTATAAGTAATGCTGACAAGGCTACTGTTTTTGCGGGCCACCTAGCAAATAGCTTCTAAATTTCAATGAAAATTTCAGCTCTACGACTCCTCCGATTACAATGCGAGAGTTAAAGTATGAGATAAGGCGCTTAAAAGACAAAAATGCTCCAGGTTTTAACTGGATCACTGCGGAAGTCCTGAAGAAGCAACCAAACAAAGGGCTAGCTCAATTCTTACGAATAATGAATAAAAGAATTAGCCTTGAGTACGTACCAAGAATTTGGAATGTAGCTGATGTGATTATGGTCCCTAAACCAGGTTAGAACCCTCATGAGCTATTCTCATATAGGCCAATATCTCTACTTCCCTTGACTTTAAAGTTATTTGAAAGATTGTTTTTAAATTGCTTCAACGATTGTCTCAAATCAATCGTTGAAGCAAGACAACTAATCTTAAGTCAAAAGTTTGGATATCAAAGCAATCACTCCACAAGTTAACAGAATAACAACAGAAATCGAAAGAGCTTTAGAGGAAAGATAAAGTGTTTTCTGCAATCTTATTAGACGTAGCACAAGCTTTCGAGTATGGCATGTAGGTCTACTCAATAAACATACCTGCCAATTCCACCTAATAGAGTCCTATTTAACATCACGTTACTTTCGTATAAAACAAGGAAATAGTTATCCTTAGCTAGTACAAATCTAAGCCAGAGTTCCTCAAGAATAGTCTCGCTGGACCTCCGTTAAACCTAATCTAGACCAACGATCTACCAACAACATCCTACACCAAGATTGCAACCTTTGCCGATGACACGACAATCCTGGCAGTGGGAAACTCAACTCAAAAACTATTATCTGCAGCAGATCAAATAGTCAGGTTGACTCATAGGATGAGAATAAAACTTAATTCGATATTGCCTCATACTCTCTAATAGTAATATTAGGCACGCTAAAACCATGTACTAGTTTAGAGAAGTATTAAAGTTTGAAAAGCTTTGTTGGAAAGAGCATTAATTAGTGGCCAAAAATGGAATAGTTTTTCTGCAGGAAGTTCTTAGTTAATTAGTAACAAACTTTTTCTTTATAACCAGGTACTGCAACCAGTTTGGAATTACATTGCAGTTATTAAACGCTTCCAGAACAAAATCCTCAGAGGTATTGTGAATGCTCCATGGCAAATCAGAAACAATGACCTCTTTCGATATCTAAGAATTCCTCTCGTTCTGGAAGAGATAAGGTACAGGGTCAAAGCACAAGAAAAAAGTCTCCAGGAGCATGTTAACGAAGGAGCTACAAGTCTTCTTAACGTACATGGCGTGAGATGGCTGCAACGCACAAGAACGTCGGAAGGTGCCTGGCACCCGAAACTCCAGGACTAATCATTCGAGACGAGATAGTACAAGAGCGACAACAACGAGCGAAAATTAGGCACTGTTATTGTTAGCCATTTTCTTGTTTTCCTTTACTAAAAGCAAACTGTTCGTTAGTTATTCAACAGTGTAAACAATTATAAATATGTTTGAAATAAAACAAAACAAACCGCTTTAGCTTTTTAAAACGTTTGTTTTTAAATCCATTGATTAGGACTGAAATCATGACAGTCTTATACGTTCCCAACAAAACACTTGAATGCACGTAATGATAGCAGAGATTCTTCATTGAGCTAGGTGCTGGGATGAACGAAAAAGCAAAGTAACTCTAACCGAGTTGGACATGCGCGGAAACTAGCGTCTAAGGACATTTAAAAAAATAGTAGAACTGTTAATTTCGAAAATCAGAAATCGAACACACCAGGTGAAGATCAACACAAACCTGTCAATCTATCGACATTAGCAGATCGTCAAAGAGTAGGCCCACTCTATGACATGTGTACCAACCGCCGCAAATGTGCTTGTTCCAGTTTTATTTAAACAAAGAGAGGTATTACCAATTTCAATAAAAGGAAGTGAGCCCTAGAGACCTGGCCCAATCAATCTAATTGGTGAAGGCATCTCTTTCAACCAACAAAAGTACTTTCATGGTTCAACTGGCCTGAAACAGTCTTATTAATATTACCGGTCCTTAGTTGCACGGGAAAAAACTTTACTTCAAAATATTTCCCTCTTAAAAAAAAAATTCAACGATTGGCAAGTATTTTTCTTCTTTTGATTTCTGATGAAGCCGTGTGAAGGTTTAAAAGAAGTGCAGTATAAGTTTAAGTTTCTTTCCAACTCTTAGTTGTTAGATTCTCTGAATCCTTCTTAAAAACAAAAGGTTACTCAAATACTAAAAGCATGCTCAGTTTTAATTAAAAGACATACTTTCTTTCGACAAAATTTAGTATCATCTCCATTTAAAGGTTCACAGGGATAGACTGTCCGGCACCACTAGCGAGCCTGGTTGAGCTTTAGTTTAAATATTGCTATAATCACTTCGTTTCGATGGCGTACATCGTCTACGTTAAATGGTTTTGAGATGATCGGTGAGAGGACTAAAATCAGTGATGCTCTGCATGATAGGCCGAGTTTATATCACTTTCACACCAACTACTACATGATAACAGTTTTTGTTTAGAACTTTTTTAACGTTCTTAAGGGTTAAAATTGTTGGCAAAACTTTAAAAACTTATATAAAATATATTTTCGCACACACAGTGGTTGGAGAAGTTAGGCTTTAGGTCCTGTATGGCCCGTTTACGCCTTATATTTACATTTTAATCCGCGTTTCTTAGAAATCTTCCCTTATTTCCTATAAGAAGTCACATGCTACTAATGTTTCATTTGTTGAGCTTACGGGTCGCTGCAGGACGGCCTTATAGGCTTGTTTTTGTGGTGCATGCCAATGTGGTTTATCAATCCAGGTGTTTTTTTTATAGTGATGGTTGTGGGAAACTCGAAACATTAGTTGCGGGCACACTGGGCTATAAAACTATATTTTGGCTTATATAGGACATCTGGAGGCATTATAGGATCGGTTGTGGCTGCTTGTTCCTCCTTTTTTTATTATTATTTATTTCTGTTGTTGAGAATGTGTTCATATCTTTCATTTCGCCTTCCCATTAGGCAAATTGAATTGAGATTTTGAATGAATCCCCCAAAATAATGATCTAAGAAATCCTTATCTTCGTTCGCGAAAATGTTCGGGAATGAAAACAGAGGTAATCTTTTTGGCATTTCGGTTCAATTTACATTCGTTTTCTGACAAATTTAAACAAACCGCAATCCAAAACTCAATGAATAACTTCCACCACTAACAACATCATCATCACCATCAGAGTAATCTGAAATATTATTCATCAAAGAATTTTAAACATTTGCAGCCAAAAATGTTGACAGCAATTATTTGAAATCTGCGAACCACATACATAACTCAACCACACTTAACCCGAAATATCTTGATTTAGTCATCACTTGGGACCAAATCAAAACCATTACTTCATCCGTTTACCCACTAAATTCATCTTAAATTCCTTTATGGTGATAAATTCACTTGAAACCGTTACCCAATCGCTTCCCAAATAGATTTCTGCCTGGCATTTCGATAGGTACACTGATAAATTCGTATCCTCGCAAAGGTGGATTCCAATTTACCTAATAGCAAATACCTGCCATTCCCATTTGCAGGACGAAATATCGTCTATATGTAAAGTATTCACGAGACACCGAATAGATACGTACCCCAAAAATAGTTTACAAATTTTTTTTATGCATCCAATCATTCTGGATCTATTCCTTGGATGTTGGATGTTGGTTGTAGGTAGTTGTTGTCGTGCCGTTGTATAGCATGGTCCACTATATTTTGTCAGATGGGATAGGGTTTTTTGTTGTATTCAATTGTTTGGTTTTTTTTTCTTTTTGCGTTTGATATGATAGGGTGCGGAGGATTTGTGGAGGAAACATTTCGAAATGGAAAATGAATTTAGTCAAAATGGAAAAAAAAATATAGAGTTCCAAATATTTCTCAATTTAATATGAACGTTCAATTTTGGACCGAACTTTCACTTAGCAGATTACTGTTTTTAAAGAAGTCTTAGCTGATTTATTACCAGAGGACGATTTCGCCCCTATTTCACTTGGTCCTATGCTATTATATCTGTAAAATTAATTAATAGCGTCTTATGCCTGAGTGGAGGTCTGCGAACTGTCCATCTGCAGCTGTAGATATTTTATTTCACCTAACACCCCTTGATAATTTAAGCAAGCAATTGGCGAACAATTGGCTATACGTAATAAATAATGTAAACTATAGAGAGCCCTTTCAATTGACAACATCATACATCGACCTCAGTTCGAAATAGATTTCCAAGCTACAATTCCTTCTATAGCACTCTGAGGCGATGGTGTTTTTTTTTTAAGGTAAAGCGATGTATTTCAGCGATTCTCATGACAGCAGGAGTAACAAAGCTTGATCGAATTAGAAGTTCCAGAATCCGAGGAAGTCTTCACGTCAAAGAACCCATCTCAAAAAAATTGGAGCACGACCGACTCAGTTGGTATTGTCATGTTCAAAGGAGGGATCCTAAGAACCCCGTCACATAGGCAATGACAATCAACGTTCCCTTACAATCGCGTAAGAGAGGCAGGCCAAAAACTCCTGGATCACACAAATGCAAAAACACCAGCATTTGATTGGCCTCAGTGATGAAGTGATCCAAAATCGGGATGCCTGCAGATATCTTTTGAGGTCGAACCGGCGAAACCCACAGGCGGACCAGTCCTCAATATCCGCAATGTCTCGGTCGCCAATAAGTTTTATCGCGCGTTTTTGAATTCTGTTAAGAAGCTCCAAATATGTAATTGGTGCACCGGACCAGATATGAGCGTTGTACTCAAGTTTTGGGCGAATAAACGCCTTGTAGATTCTAGCCAGATCAGAAGGGGTGAAATATTTCTTGCATCGCTTAAGGAAGCCTAGACACTTCGCAGCGTTCTTGGCGACATCGAATATGTGGTCATTCCAACGAAGGTTGTCATTAACACACATACCGAGAATGGAAAGTCTTTCGGATTCAGCGATGCAAGTGCCATTCATGGATAATGGCAAAGTATTGAGGTTTCGCTTTAGTGACAGAAGACAACATTGTGTTTTGGAAGCATTAAATTCCACTCTATTGGTTTTACCCCACTCAAGAATGCTGTCAAGATCGGAATTTAATGAGCTTAACATCATTTAATGTTAAAATTATGTCGATAAAATAAGCCTTTTCTTGGCTTAAAAGAAACGCGATATCAGCCAAAAGTGATCATACCTTCTCGAACAGTCAAGCTGCTGCTTGGAATCACTAGAATTAGTTTCCATACACTCCGTGGTAGCCATACGCTCTTGGGGTTTAGTTTAATATTCACCTTTGTTGTATGCCGGGACATAGGAATATTCTAGAAAGCAGTACTCGCCAAATTTTGAACTACATCCCGCCCTATGTTATATGCAAACAAACTCATTCTTAAATGGATATAATTGAGAATCAAACATCTCTGCAAAAAGATTGCAAATGAGTGCTATAATAGGTGGCATCGCTGGGCAGTGTGCTAAATGCAAGGAGTAGTTGCATGAAAGGGCTTTCCATGCAAATGCCCGGCTTCTATGATCTTCAAGATCTAACAAAAAATAGCATTACAAATAACATGCATAATTGCCTACACTTTGTTCCGACTGTGTCGGGTTATTGTCCACTACAACTTCAACCAAACCTATTAAGTTGGTTGAATTTCTTAGAAAATCAGTTATATACTTTTAAGTACGATAATTCTCCATAATATTTATTTTGTTAAATATTTAGAATTTTTTTATTTGAAACATGCATTTGATGTGCAAAATAAAAAATTTAAATGACAAAATTAGGTTAGGGATGAAAATGTTAAAAATTTTCCAGACCCAGTCTTTCCCTTCCTGAGTTATTACATTGTTTTCCTTTTTAATTGGCACAACATGGCATAACTGGCGGGATTCTAAAGAAGATTTTACAGAAAGAAAGCATTTTGAACATTATCGTTTCGGGGTTATATCTCGCGACGTCTTTATATTTTTTGCTTTTTCGTTTAAAATAAGAGTACCTGCGATACAATGTTTTTGGTGAAATTTACTTATTACTATTTTTGCAGAAATTTGATTTTGATCTGGCAAAAATACTGCACACTCAGTTTTTGACAAAAAATTCGAATAACGGTAATTTATAAAACCGCCAATATCTCACGAACTTATAAAGGGAATTCCTAAAAAAAAAATTTACTATTTTTTTATGAAGTTAAGTTGAACAAATATTTATATTAAATTCTTTTGAGAAAACGGCTCCAACGATTTTGATACATTTATTGAACAGTTATGTAAAAAGTGTCCTACATCAAAATCGTAGGTGTCGTTTTTGAGAAAATCAAATTTTTCAAAACATGAAGAGTGATTTAAGAACTATGAAATGTCATGAGAAGCTTCTCAACAATAAATTATTGTTCAGAATCGGCATTAAACTGTAGGTCCCTACCATTGGTGTCAAAAATACATCGTCGCACCACACAATGGTTAGAGACGCTAGGCTTTAGGCCATTTAAATTTTGTATGTAGCCTACAGCTGTGCGTCCCAATTGATCCTCATAGTTTGGAACAATGAATACCTTTGTTGCTGGAGAAGTAAGTGGCGGAGCGGGGGGGCGAAATATTCTGAGTTTTGTTCTTTAAATAAGAGTGTAGTGCCAAAGTTGCTAGAGAACTTGGCTATTAATGTTTACGTCTTACTTAAGCAAACTGAACGTAATGCCTTTCAACCGTGTGACAGGGTTGATTGGGTATTAAATGGAAGTGATGCGTTTCCGAAGTTTTATGATATTGGTTAAGAAATAATAGCCAATTTTGGCCTTTATAACCGTTTCAACACCCGGATTTGGTTCCTGTTACAGGAACCTCTTACTATCGATGGTGGGCCATAGATATAACTCCCTTCTGAGTGGCATAAGTGCATTCTGAATAAAGTCAAGACCATACATAAAGGGTGATCCATTTCGAGGTTCCCTACTTTTTTAAAGAAAAAAAAACAGAAAATTCAAATTTAATGGAGAATGTTTATTATCATTTGAAAGAACATTCTTTGGCATTTATTTTTTGAAGATTATGTCTATCAAATGTTGGCCGTTGCTACGTCGCAGATGGTCCATCCGTTGAGTCCAATTTTCGAGCATTTCGACTGGTAACTGGCGAATGACACGCGGCGTGATGTTTTCCTCCAAGGCCTGAATCGAAGCGGGTTTGTCGGCATAAGCTTTTGACTTTACATATCCCCACAGGAAAAAGTCTAACGGTGTGATATCACACGATCTTGGTGGCCAATCGACCGGCCCAAAACGTGAAATTATGTGCTCACCGAAATGTTCTCTCAATAAGTCCATTGATTGATGCGATGTGTGGGAAGTGGCGCCGTCTTGCTGAAACCAAATGTCGCCGAGATCACGAGCTTCAATTTCAGGCATCAAATAGTCGGTTATCATGGCACGATAACGGTCGCCATTGACGGTTACGTTCGCACCGGCATAATTTTTAAAGAAATATGGACCGATGATTCCACCGGCCCACAAACCACACCAAACCGTTGTTTTTTCTGGATGAAGTGGCAGCTCTTTAATCTCTTCAGGTTGCTCTTCGTCCCAAATGCGGCAATTTTGTTTGTTTACATACCCATTGAGCCAGAAATGGGCCTCATCGCTAAACAAAATTTGCCTCGAAAACGTCGGATCTTCTTGGAACTTTTCAAGAGCCCATAGAGCGAAGCGATGTCGCTTGGGAAAGTTGTTGCACAAGCTGTATTTTGTACGCTTTCAATTTAAGATCTTGACGTAAAATGCGCCAAGTCGTTATATACGTCAGTTCGAGTTCACGCGTAAGTCTTTCCATTACTAAACAAAAATAACATGACAGCATGACACGACTCACACGTGATCTGTCAAAAAAGGCTATTGAAAAAAGTATCTCTACTTGGATCACCCATTACCTACGACCGGTAGGGTGAAATGATTTATTGCACTTAACTTAAATGGCTTCAACAATTTTGGTCAGCTTTTGAGCCTGAACCTTTCAATATTATTCGATCCAAATCTTATTCAGCGAGACAACTTCAATCGCTCACTTAATTTTATATGTTTCTTTGTTCTTTTGATAGATTGTTAACCTTTTGCCAACAAATGTTCAAAAAGAACATGACATCTCTTCCAGATGTCCAAAGATTACTTTAAGCGTATATATTCTATGCCAATACAGACATTTGACTAGAAGTTCAAGTTGGGACTTCGCTTCCATCTGAAATACTTTTTTTTCGAGAGTAAGTGGAAACTCTTCCATGAGACACTATGAGGACTGGCCGCACGTGCTCATAATAGTGTAAGATTCTTACTCACTAAAAATACCTCCCTTAAAAATCCTTTATTTATACGCGTTTGACAGGCAACCTCCCAGCGGGAGTACCTGCTAATGCCGCCAATTGCTCGCGGTTACATTTTATCACCAATGTTATGCTTTTCCCTGGCTCTCCTCCACAAACCCTATTACTGTGCCAAATTTTAAGATTCTACAATGATTAGAAGTGCTCCATAGTTTTGATGATCTGTCAGTGAGTCAGTGAGTTACTATTTTTTATAATTTGGGGGCCTGATAAATTCTGAATTTTATGTCTCTAGCTTTTGTTGTAAGCGAAGTTAGAGGGGAGGTCAAATTGCCTGAGTTGGTTCGTGTAAATAAGGATGTAGTGCCAAGTTATTGCAATGACCGTAAAGCTTTTATATTGAAAATTTTGTGAAATATTTATGTTACTTGTTTTGGTACAACCCCCGAGTTATACACCATACCTCCAAACTGGTTTTAAAACTTGCTTGTTTTGCCTGCTGAGTTTGAAAAATCTTCCAATCAGCCAACGACTTTGATTATATCTGTCAAAGAGCTTTTCTTAACATGCGATTTCTATTTTAAATTTGCGTCTAGTGTCATTCCCAAGTATTTAGCCTTATTTCGTGCAGAGTCTATAAAAATGGGTGGCGTATTTACGTTTCTGTAAGTAAAATTAACGTGCGTAGATTTTGTTTCGTTGAGGACAATATGCAAAGTTTTTGTCCGCCTCAAAAGCGCTGTCAATAGCCTATTGGAGCTTGTTTGTTGCTGATTCAACCGTATTCCTCACGATTAATACAGTTCCCCCTTGTGGAACTCCTGCCGCGATTTCTTTAAATTCACGGAAGAGTCTGCCTGCTAAATAAGAAGTAAGTATCTCACATAAAGCGCAATTTAACCTTCTGTTGCAATCTCGTAAAACATCCTTTTTCAAAAGCCTAGGAGACGTCAAGAGAAATGCTAGAACAAGTTTGTATCTCCTATAGGGCTTTTGAGAGCTGTTCGATTGGTCGTCAGGCGCTCTTCGATAATCGGATGTAATAAACGAGTTTCGAATACCTTTGATAATATAGGTAAAAACTAAATTGGCCTATACGAATTATTGTCATATGGAGGCTTTCCGGTCTTTGGAACCATAAGCCACCTTCCATTAGCGCAGAACGCACAATAGCCTAAATTAAATATTTATATACCATTACTATTAATTTTGTATTGTTGCAAATACTGCAACTTGAAATTGCTCGGGAGATAAAGTCATTTCGTTTTGGAATCTCCTGATGAATCAGTTCCGTAGGGTAGCCTCTATTTCATTCCCAAACAACAGATACCTGTTCCTATTTGTTTTCCTTTGGCATTCTTCTGTTTTTTTGCTTTTTTTATTGGAGAGAGACAGAGTCACTCTAAATGAAATTCCTGCTTACATTGTCGTCATCGTATCCGTCATCGAGTGTGGGGGGGGCTATATTGCCGCCGTTGCCACAAAGGCTGTAGAGAAATTTTCGTCCCGAATGGTATCTAGTCTGGTATCAACCTACCCGGAATCCTCTCAACACAAAGCAATGTATATCCCCATTTATTGTGATTACCATGTAGTTGTCGTGAAAGGGATGAATGCTCCTTCCTTTGCGGGCTTTCCTTCATCTGTACCCGCACCTGCCACCGCACCACTTACACCTCCTACCCATGGGGTTCCTTTGCACATTGTACATCTGTTTTTCTTTACTTCTTCTCGATGGTGCAGCAGCTACAGTAGCTTCATAGTTCTCTTCAGCTCTTGCTTTGCTTTTGCAGTCCTTTTTACCTTGCGATAGAAAGTCTTTTATCCAAACAAAGGATATACATACAGTGAAATCACTGTTGCTACAACAGGATATTCTGTGAGACGACTACCGTTGTTATTGTTATTCCTGGTGATATCTCTTCGAAGTGAATTTTGTTTGTTCTTTTTTTTTTGTTTATCTCGAATTATTCTCATGAGAAAGACCCTCCGTCCCAGCCGCCACAAACATAGCGACCTGTAATGGCCTACAAAATAAAGTGAACACTACAGTCGTGGCGGATCTACATTCTAAGGACTTGTAAGGGCATATGGGAGCTATTAAATGTTGAAACATAAATCGACTTGAAGCAAACACATACACAGACACACATAGGTGTATGGATGCCTATTGGCATCCGTACCGTATCGTACCGTACCGAACCGAACCGAACTGAACTGAACCGACCGACCTGAGCGACGTCTAATGAACAAAATCAAATTAAATTTGCTCCAGTCGACAATTTACTGAGATTTCAGGTGCTAACGGTAAATTGCTTTATTAATTTGCTTGTACCCAGGCATAGAGTAGAGCTTCGCTGAAATGTTGTTTTACTCGGGCAAGGTTTCGCCACCCCACTTCTCAATGAGAGAAGTTCTGGTGTGTGTGTGTCTGTTTTTTTTTTTTCTGCCGCCTGCCTTCAATCCCTGTTTTGAGGAAGGTGGTAAGGATTACCTCAGCTGCATTGTGTCCTTTAATCACTTTGGCTTCTGTGGTGAGAGTGAGGGTGAGTTTAGGGCGTCGTAAAAATAAAATTAAGGACCACGAAAATTAGAGCTATGGATGTGGTCGCACTGGGAGACAGCTTGAGATTTGCGCTGTTGGGGTGTGAATAGTGCCACCGTCATTTGGATATTGTAATTCGGGACATGAATTTCTGTTGGATTTGAATTTTTGATTAAAAGACAGAAATTGGTGTTACAGGTCCTTGTGTGTTATAAATTATTCATTTCGCTTCTTAATACGTGGTGTAGTCGACACTATTAGGTTTTGAATTCTGCGATAAGGTAGGGAATTGCGTAATGGAATTTGAATGTGCGTTCAATCTTTTCTGTATTCCTCTGTTGTCCGGTTGATAATTGTAGTAATAATTATTTGTAGATGGGTTGCCACTTGGGCAACTCCTTTTCGAAAGGAGGCTTGTTTGAAGTTGGTTTGTGTTGAATTTCATGAGGTTGACAGGAAAACATTTAAAAGAGAGTAGTAGAGGCTGTGATACCTTGACTGCGAGAGGCAACAATAAAAATTAATGAATCGCGATAACGAGTGGAAACCTCGATGCAAGGCTCTAGCAGAGGAAACAACAGAGACAGTCGAATTCAAAGTCCGAAGCCTGAACCAGTAAGACGAAAACGTAGTATCTCTGGATGCATACTAGATAGAATACTCATTTTCTATTAACAAATTATGTCCTTATTTAAGCAGACTTTCCACCGAACGGTGTGCTAGTAGCTGTGATACCGGCATCAGTCGGCCTGCAATCAGCAGAAACAATGTATTTTTTACAAAATATGGCTTAAGTAGAAATCATAGATATGAGTATCTTAAACATCAGTGGCAGAGGCGATGGCGTTTTGAAACAAATGATGGATGGACTGTGTGCAGTTGATCGAAGATATTGTTGCGTGTAGTTAATTTTTACATAACCAAGTTTTTTTGTTGGACATGCCTGATTCAACCGGTGCCTCTATAATGATGGTGATAGGGGAGAACTTAGTTTAGCGACTTTTTCACCTGTAGTAGATGTTAAAAATCAGGAACATACTGCAGTCGGGGAAATATGACAAGGTTTGAAAAAAATAAGTACCGTCATGGAGCACTGAGCTAGATGAGTAGCTGCTTATGATGTGGTATCTGGTCGATGCTTATTAATGTTAAACTAAGTTCCCCTTTCTTGCAAATATAAGCAAAATATCTTTGTGTCGTTATAGGCTGAACAATAAATCTATATTCTTTTTTCGCTTCAGACGTTGACTGGAAGAAATGTAGCAGCAGCTTAACTTTTTATCAAAATGTTCAGTAAGCGTGGTTAAGCTTAACCCTAGCTATAAACTAAACTGTTTGGAATACGAATTAACCCACGAAAATGAAATCGATATCCATATACACAGATGGATCTAGCATGGATTGTGTAGCAGCTGCCGGTCTACTCTCAGAGGAATTAAATATACACAACTCCATCATTGTACTGTTTTCCAATGTGAGGCACCGGTCTGGCAATCGTGGAAGCGGCCCTTACTGTTTCAATGTTGGTAATACCAAGGAAGGATACACACACTCATTGAAAACTAAGCGACCATTATAGATAGCTAATGCTTAAAGCTCTTGGCTCACAGCACAAGGTATGTCTCTGCTGGGTTCCTGGAAATAGGGATGTAACCGGCAATAAGATGTCGATTTCTTGTATTCAAGTGGAATACAAGATCAGAATGAAAGACGAAAACAGATGGAAAACTTTAACCACTTGTGAGATGTCACAGGAACTTCAGCCAGAACTTAATAAAAACTAAGGATTTTAGCTGTTTAATCTTGTTAGTGCTTTGCGTGGTCATAGTTTTCTAAGAAACCACATGCTGAGACAAAATCACAAGGATTACGACATTTACGAGGACGCCCCTCGCTATCCCTGTCACTGCCCGGGTCTCTGCCACTTGAGGAACAGAACACGTATAAGTTCCTTTTTCCAAGACATTGGGGAATTGTCAGATGTCTAACTCTATAATTATTACAGGTTTCTAGAGACAGCAAGGATGGCTTGATAGAATTAAGTAGTCACTAGCGGCGGGAAGGAACCATAAAAAACGCCACAACATCGGTATATCCCCAACTGAATTGTATTACAATGGATCAACAGGAACCTAAGTGTGGCAGGGAGAAGACTGCTCTTCCTTTTCAACCCATCTAACCTAACTGTACAGAAGAATTTCCTTAGATTTTATAACCGCGTTTCATCATTGTCTTAGCATGGCCATAGTGATGTGGAAGTAAAAGAATATATGCGACCCATCGCCCAGCTATAAAATTTTTAAAAATCCCTATAGGTTCTTTCATCCACTCATAAGATAAAAAGTATATATAGAACTATGACTGTAACTTAAGATAAGCAAACAAACCGCTTTCAATCACTTGGTGTCATGTCACAATCTTTTTACGAGTATCAACTGAGTATGAGTTGTCTCCTGAGAATAGATGTACTTCGGGACTATAGCGATTGACTGCAGATAGAGCAAACTACTGCGCCCGGACATTAGCAAGCTTGCAAGGAGAATTGACTACAGGCTGCTTGTATTCGTCTATTCGGGCCACCAAGCTTTTACCTGTGTCATCTACCTCACCATGAGCAGTTGAGATTGTAGTGAGGAGGATGACACAGTAGAACACTTCTTCTGCCGTTGTCCGGCGTTTGCTCGCATCGGGTGGCAGATTTTCGTGGTGGTGCCGAACATCTAAGCTCTTTATCACTGAGGCTAATTCTCGTCTTTCTTCAAAGACGCGAACAGAACAAGAAGCGAACAGAAATTCGATTTTGTATATTAAATATCGATGCGTATGGAAAGGTAGTCTCTTACAATTAAAAAAGGAAGGAATTCGCGAGCGTGCGTTCGTGAGAAATTAAAAAAACATACGCATTGAGATCTTAGCTATTCTACATTTTTATCTCGTTTTACGCGAGCGTGCGTTTCATGACGATTCACCAGTGAGCGCACATCAATGTACGTTGACAAAAAGTCTCATTCGCGTGCGTGCTCCATAGTTTTGATGCTCTGTCTCTCTGCTCTGACTCACTCAGTGGTTACGGTTTTTGCTAATTTTGGGTACTCATAACTCAGGAACCGCTGATGTTAAGCAGTTGAAATTTGGTATGAAGTTTTTAAAATTGTGAAAATTGGGGCTCTAAGCACATGTGTTTTATATATATATGTATATATCTACAAAACGTCAAATTGGAAAAATTGCGTTCTTTTTTAGATCTCAGTACTTTTTGTGGCTGACTTGTATGGCAAAAGCTATTTTTGTATAAAAGAACTTGGCTATTCTTTAACATGTCTGTTTTTGGTGTGATCTAATCCACTGCCTATGGTTGCGTAATTGATCATCAGGTGACAAGAATATTGGTAATATTTTAGAGGACGAAATATCCCTTATGATTATTGTAAAGGGTGTTTTTTTTAGAGGTTGGTTATTCGAATAGAGATAAAACTGACATTTTGTGGTCAGATCTATTGATTCTAATGTCACTTATGTTCAGTTTGGTTTGGCATTTCATCATCAACAGGTTGACATATGAACAACGCTTGCAAATCGTGCAAATTTATTTCGAAAATAATGGTTTAGTTCGCGAAGTTTACCGCAAAATTTTGTTCAGTAATGAGGCTCATTTTGGGTTGAATGGCTACGTCAACAAGCAAAATTGCGGGCATTTGGAGTGGAGAGAATCCACATGAGCTGACATGAGCACAAAAACTGACTGTTTGGTGTGCTTTATGGGCTGGTGGAGTCATTGGGCCATACTTCTTCCGAAATGATGATGAGGAGTCAGTTACCGTTGATGGAGACCGGTATAGAGCCATGATAACCGAATATTTTGTTCCCGAGTTGGATGGCATGAATGTGTATGAGATGTGGTTCCAACAAGACGGCGCTACATGCCACACAGCGCACTTCGCAATCGATTTATTGAAGGAAACATTCGATGAGCGCATAATTTCGCGGAATGGACCTGTCAATTGGCCACCAAGATCGTGTAATTTTACACCAGTGGATTATTTTATTTCGGGATATGTGAAGTCGCTTGCCTACGCCAACAAACCAGAAACGTTAGGGGACTTGGAAACCAACATTGGTCGCGTTATTGTCGACATACAGTCCCAAATGCTTGAAAAAGTGGTTGAAAATTGGACCTCTAGACTTGTCTTTATTCGAACCGCCGCGGCAGCTGCATGCCCAAAATCATATTGGCATAAAATTATCCTTTCAATAGAGCAAAATAGATGGACATTAAAACGATTTTCTTGCATTTTATTTCAATTCGAAGTTTTATACCTGTATAAAAAACACCCTGTATAACCGAAATTAGTTAAAGTGGATGTAATGGAAGTTTGGCGCTGGATTTTGTTGGCGCTTCGAAATTTCCTAACTACCATCCCTACTACCTCACTTTTTTATTCCAAAAGAGACATGAATGCTGACATCTCATATGTTATTTCTAGTTCACTTCAACACCTCTTCTAGGTGTGCTCCTCTAGAGTTATTAACTTTAGTTTTCAATAGAGTAAGAACGAGCAAATAAATCACTTTACATTACATATCCATTACCAGAAGTAGGGAGCAGTTTTTAGAAAACATTGGAGACAAAAGATACTGGAATAGTGGGCATTCCGCTTTGCCGCCAATACATACGTTTTGCTGCTTCATGTATCGCAATCGTTAGATCTGCCACTTGGGCAACCCCAGTTTTGTCAAATTAAAAACTTGTATAACAAAAAAACACACACACACACAAAAGAAGAAGAGTTAATTAAAAATGCGATTAAAACGATAATAACAATCATCGTTTACTGCTGTCGACAAACTTTTAATATCGTGATAATTTGCTACAAAACCGATAATGAAACTGAAATCATTTTACAAAATTGTGATTTTCAAATCATCTCATTTCGCTTATTGCGTGCGAACTCAACCCATGTGATCGTTTCCATTTACCGTGTGTACTAATTAAAGCCACATTTGGCTATCTACCACTAGTAAGGCATGGCAACCTAACATAACGGCTTCTGTGAGAGTTTTGTAATAAATATCCTGTCCCTGTCAATGGTTTGCATTGTTTACTAGCTATGCAAAAATAGTTTTTCTAGGCGAAGCGTAGACCCATTGATGTCGCCTCTGTGGGCCACCACCGCAACACAGAGTGCGACATGCACTCTTATCGAATTCCAATTAAAGCAACCCTCTGGTGGAAATGTCAAAATGCGGGCAAAACTCCCTTTTGTGCTACTCCTCATTAGCCGATAGGGCGGATAGCAAAAAACAAAAAAAAAAAAAAACACCCTCCAGTGATTCGGCTCGCTGACGCAACGTGTACTGATTAATCATGCAACTGTTGAAGCGAATTCCATGAAAACTACTAAACGCCATTTTAGGTTTTAGGCACATGGAAAATTCATTTTGCGCGCCGCGTACATTGCCGGTGTTGAAGCTCAATTTACCGAGTTAGATGAGGCCAGGTCCGGGTATGAATAGTAGAATCTGCCACACGTAAAAGACCTAAACGCTTGCTAGGCATAGAGAAAAAAAAAACTCAAATTAAATTTGCAAAAGTTACTCATACGCCCGAGTGTGCACGCGGACACTACAGCAAAGCGCATCCTGTGTTGAATTTTTGAAATTTGTCTCTGGTCTGAATGGTCCTGGGTGGAGAATATTGATTTAGGAACTGAGGTACATTTTGTGTCCTGCTGCTGCCGCCGCTGCTGGTGCGGCACATATACCGCAGACCAAATTAAAGATGAATTAATAATGCGAGGCGGTTAACTAATTTTCGATAATGAACGAATAATGATACCGCCAACGGTTGGGCTTATGACTGTAAGCTGGTCCGTAATCACCTGCTCTGTGTGAGAAACGATGTGTTGGGCTGGTTGAAAATTACGTATCCGTGTGGCTCAGCTACGCAGTGGGCTTTAATCGGCAGCGCGATCTTCTGTGGTAGCCAGTCGGTGGCGGGTGTCCGGTATCGGTATCGGTATCCACCCGCGCTCATTGATGAGTTTTTAAAATGTAAAAGCCTCTCACAGGAGGCGTGATATGGTTGGATTTTATCCGCACCGGACGGTGATTTTTGGGACTCGATTTAATGCAGCTCCTATACTTTACTACTGCAAAGTAATTGCTTTTAATGGAGTTGTAAACGCATTTAATTATCGTAGTTTATTTCAGGTTGTACTTTATGCACGGGGAGCATTAAAGAGATATTGCTATAATCATTTAGTGGATTTAGCCCTGCTCTGGGACTGGGACTGATTAAAAAAAGAAAAAACGAAAATTAACGGATGGTGGTTGGTGGAAAAAGAGAAGGTGTCGGCATATTTGTGTGCATTTTAAGTTCGCTAAGGGATGGCTTGAAAATTTTACACTTCAAGGATGAACTTAATTAGCTTAAGGGCAAAGAAAGTCAGTGGAGAACGATCAGGTTATAGAATTAAAGAGAGCTTACATGACCATTTTGTAAGTAAATGTGAGTTGAAAACTATCAGAAGGGGTGAATTTTTTAAGTAAGATATACTTCTGTGCTGTGATCGGAGAGTTAAAACTCTCTTCGGCGGGTTAGTTGGAAAGCATAGCCTCAACGAAATGATAACAGATAATGGCTAGCTGTTGGTAATATTTGGCAATAGGTTGCCAAAGTTCTCTTCATAAGACCGATGCTAACATTCGAGGGAGCCAATAGACGATTCTGAAAACTTTTTTGTTGCGGATTGATTTAGAACTTGATCGTTAAATGGAGAGGACGGGCCACCCACACAGAAGAAGACTTTTGACGTCGGCCGACTTAGCTCAGTACAACAAGACCAATCTTATACAGGAAAAAAGTCGCAGGATATGTACACGCGTAAACCTATAGAAAAAAAACTAGGGCTGGAAAAAAAGAGAAGTGAGCCAGAATAATACCCGACCATGCGTAGAAATAAAATAATATATTTAGGCCCGTTTGCTGATACTAAGATTTGCTCACTAGATTTTAAAGCTCCTTTGAACTGTCACTAAGTCGTATACATTAACATTCCCAGGATGCACCTTGAAAATGAAGAGTAATGTCTAGCTAGAACTTTTTAGTGAACTTAAGTTAGCCTAAGTTATGAGACAAATTTAGGAACAGTATTAGCAAACAGGCCTTAGACTACTTCCTCAAGTTGGTCGAAGAGTCTGACGAAAATTTAACATTCGATGATTTTCTAAGAATGGAAATCAATTGGCTCGTGGGTTTTAATCAAAATCTGAATCGAGAAGAAAAGTGCGTGTATATTTTATGTGTTTGTGGCAATCCCATGATGATCCTAACATATGG
Organism: Ferdinandea cuprea; assembly: GCA_963576555.1. NCBI lineage: Eukaryota > Metazoa > Arthropoda > Insecta > Diptera > Syrphidae > Ferdinandea > Ferdinandea cuprea. Next base: position 22,074,946 of record OY754960.1, on the reverse strand, counting down.
GTGAAAAGCCTTTGAAACTATAAGACTTTATTGATTCTGAATATCTGTTAAGCAGAGATCAAGTAGAAGGAGATGTGAAGCAAAAATTAAGAATCATAAACGCCACTCATCAAAGAAGAGGGCCGAAGCTTCCTAGAAATGATGCTATTCGTCAGGTTGCTCCACCTAGACACTGCCCTTATTGCTTGAGCTTTATTTAAGGCGGGCCACCATATCGGGGACCCATAAGTGAGTATTGGGCATGCCACAATTGTGCATGCGGGGCCTTGGTTTCATGGAGATTTCCGTGGCAGGGATAAGCCTAAGCCTTAAACCCTCCCAGGCATCGCTTACCTTAAGGATGCACGAGGCAAGGAAATGCCTAGGAAATTGGTCCACGGATTTGATAACCTGATATCCCCATACAATTTCAGCGGAATTGAGGCCCAGCACAGAACCTCCTACCAGCACGCGTTCCACAACCATCTCCGATAGTTTGGCTTCATTGCTGCTCCACAAGTTCGATCTGCAGGTGGTCCCTGACTACCTCATTAAAGGTGCGAGTTGACGTTGACGTCGATAGACCAGTATACTTGGCCTTTGTAGTGTTGGCGACTTTCTACTTCCCTTTTACTTCCCTTCCTCATGAGCCAGTAGTCTGAAGCAACCTTATCAGGGACCAGCACCTTGAACGGACTCCGTCACTCCCTGCGTGAACAGATGTTGGCAGATGTCAATATGGAAGTCATTTCTATAAACCGTTCAGATACTGCGCCTTCAAAAGTCTTAATATACGCAACATAAGTCTAAGACCTGGGCCAAACTACCACTTTTGGAAGTAGCAAATATAAATTAGTAAAGGACTACATCAACCAAATGAACATTTCTCCCGCCCGGAAAATTTTCAAATCCCAGCTTTAATTTTCACGACGAAAAGAAAGAATTTTTTAAAAAGTCATCTCCATCGCAAATACCAGACTATTTTAGATGATGGGACGCGAAAGGCACATCACTAGGCTTGCTTTTCGTCATCAATCATTTATGAGTGCATGCACGGTCCAGACGAATTTATAAAAATTTCCGGGTCCTCTCGATTTCAGGGTGGATTGGGACGGACTTTAAAAAAGCTTTAATAATTTGCACAACAAACCTTTTTACTCATAATAATAATAGGACAGAATATGCGATTTTGTACTTTTCAGCTTCTAAGGCTAACAGTTTAAGAACTGAAGAAGCGATCTTAGTTTTTCTGATAAAAAGGACAAACTAATTTCTGTTTGTTAAATTTGAAAATACACATCAGTTCCATTGCCAGACAACTCGCTTACCAATTATTCAGAGTATCTCATATCCATTTAATTGTGGTCACCCTCGTTACGCATACTTCTCTATTTAATTTCGATGCAATTCTATTTGCTAAACATCAAAGTTCCAAACAATTTCTAAAAAAAAATAAAAAAAAAATTTAAACAATTTTCCATGCATATCCATTTAATTTTTTTTTTTTTCTGTTTTTTTTTTAAATTTAAATTTTACTTTTACTTTGTGCACTCAACTAAAGCTTAATATGTGGGGAAAAAGGATTTCGTTTGCCTGTATCTGCAACAATATTCTGACTATCTCTGAATCTGGATGGGAAGGAATTCTTTAGTCCATCAACTCTAATAACACTAAAAGCCCGTACGGAGTAGCAGAAGTTGAAAAATTTGGAATTTTGTGTGTGTAAGGTTTTTTTTTTTTTTGTGGTTTTTTTTTGTTGTGTATGTTATTGTCGGCTGAGTTGATGGAATTTCTCCTGCCACCATTGTGATGCAAAAGCTGATGAAGAACTTTACTTGTGAGAGGGAGGGGGAGGGGGCGAATGAGAAGAACACCACCGGAAAGGACAGCTTTAATCCTGACCATCGGAATGTGAAAATCCAATTCCTTTTTTGCTGCCCACAAATACAATGCCGCCGTCACTGGTTAGACACGGAAGGCATCAGGCGATGGGTATCTCTACACAGCTATAATCCCGATCACGGCTTCATTTCGAAGTGAAATCTGTGCATCGAAATGGGTAAGGATTGTGTTGGTGGCAGCATGAATATGCCCGCAACATTTCGGTTATCTAATTCAATTCACGAATATCCATTTTCTGGTTGGCGATGGCGATGGCGATGGCGATGGCGATGGCGATGTTGCTACCGCACTGCGAGAAAGGCACATGAATCGGATTTGGGATTTTTGCGCACTAACCATGCAGCAGCAGGAGCGGACTCTCATACTCGCAGCAGTATGTGTGTAGGACTGCAAAATGTGATGCGATTTCTGCAGATAGCGCAGTGATGCACAAAGTGGGTAGTTTTTTTTTGTGTCCCATTCCGACTATCAGAAGGCATATGGATCCAGTTTTAATTAGATTATTATATTTGATAGGCTTATGCGGATCTGGGATGAGACGTTTATATATGGAAGGTGCTATCATTTTTGTCATGGGGTGATCTTTCGATTGTATCAGAGGCGTATACGCAATGTTTTCATAGCCCGATTAGACTACCACTGCACGACGCACGCTTTGATTTATGCACCGAGGACATGTACGAAACATATCCTTAGGGTTGGAATATGCGTTGGCTCTTCTGTTATGGCTGTTGGCGGGAAAACGCATGGAGTATGTTTGGAAACCAATATTTTGGTCTAAATTCCTTAATCCGTCCTGCTTAACTTCGTAAGCGCTATTGTTTGGGATAAGCCACGGACTCAAGCCTCTTATTGAGCTGGCCATCAATGATGTCGTCGTCATATTGTTCATCCACTTCACAGAAGTATCGACCTCAGCGCAGATAAGAGTACAAATCCAACGTAGAACTTTTCAAAGAAAATACTGAGCGCCCTATGGTTTCAAAGGGGTTTCGCCCAGATATAGTGGTACAGCACAATATTTTCTCTCAATGATTTAAAGGTATCTGAACAGCTGTAATAAAGGTCCTTAGATCAATGTTAGATAAAGCCGAACGCGTAGTTGTGGGAACGAAAGTTGAGTTCTCTATTGCAAAGGATGTCTCACAATAAGTCGCCTAAAGAACAGACAGATGGAACAGGTCACCTACAGATAGATTAAGTTCCCAATGGCAAGGGAAGGCATTTTCGGAAAGTATGGCGATGTTAAACCCATGAAATTTTGTCTTGCCACTAGCTGGAAAATTGGTTAATTTAGGCTAGAGTCAGTGGAAGTAGAACATTTCATGTCATCTCCACAGATAGCCAGGTAGGTATTTTTGATGTCATAATTTGATTTGCGATCAAATTTGATTTGATCCACGAAATAAGTCCCGGTTGAAAACCAACGGTCTCAGTCTTAGGAGGATAATACGGACAAAAACATCTTGCCTAGTTTAAGCGGTCTTTTCTAGGCTAACGTAGCTTGACGTATTTAGAATAATGACATTGAAGTATTAAGGCTTTCACAGGTGATTGTTTGGCATGTTATTCCAGTGCTGTCAACTTATTTAAGAAAAATCTCTTTTGAGAAAGTCGGTAGTACGGTAGCACTTTTGGACTGAGTTTTTGAAGTTTAATGCGTCGTATATTTCAATCTTGTATTTTTAAATTTGCTCCAAGTTTTTGCTATTGTTGCTGCTTTAGGGGGAAGTTTAAAGGTCAATTGTTAGGCAGCTGCGTTTTTAAAGTATTTTACGTTGTATGTAATTGCCAATGTTTTTGGCAGAATTCAAAGCAGAGCCTAGGTAGATATCAGCCTCTGAATCGATTTCAAAAGAGGCCCCAGTGGCTCCTTGCTAAGTTCAATCGAAGATGTCAATGTCATCCACGTAACCAAGAAGTTTTTTTTTTTTTTTTTCTCCATTACCTGGATGTTGCATTACAGTGCCTCACCTTGCCTAAAACCTCTAATAGTGCTGAAGGTTGAAATTGCAGTAGTAAAATGTGGAGTGTGTCTATTTGGAATTCTTAGCTATTACTAAGCTTGGTATAAAGATTTGATCGATCACCGTTTTTTCGGGACTAATCAGCTTCCAATCAGCTCGTCGACGCATGTTTTAAGGCGTCTCAGCTTTCCATCAGACAAAATTTTATTAGACTCATACACCTACGAGTTGCGTAAGTGAAGCGGTTGAGTTTGTGTTTGATGTTCTGAAAGGTATTTTCTTCTTTCCCACATAGTAGCTCAGATCACTTGTCTTGCCAAAGATTACGCGCTTTCTTGTTGGGTAGTAATGTCCACATGGCAATGTATCTAAGAGACGGTAACACTGTGATTTATGCGACGAATTTACTTAATTTTCTGAGGCATTTTCACACAAGCCTACACTTTGATAGCTGCTTGGCATCTGACATAGTCTCTATATTGCAGGTTAATGCCCCAGTTCCTTCATAGCTTTTCCATCCCTGTGTGTACCACTTTATCGTATAATTTGTAGATTCCTTCCTTAAAATTTTCGAACCAATGTATTTATTCCTTAAAATGAATTCCTAATCCGCCTTCTCCTCAACCATAAGGTGTAGAGGAGTTAGCTCCATGAAGACCTGCATTTGATCAGTTGATCCGTGACTTGCTTGCTATTCTCTTACATATCATAAGAGCAGGAGTGAGCTTCTTTAAGATATTCTCCGGTCGCTTGGCCCAAGGAAGTTTGCTGTCTAGATGTACTCCTATTTCGTTAGTATCAGTGTGCTGCCTTATAGTCGAATTTATTTTAACCATTGAACTTTCGAAGTTTTCTGTTTCTTGTGAATGTTACTTTCGTAGCTTTTGCCAGATAAATAATGAGTGCAAAACCATTTTTGTGTTACTTTAAGTTGTCTTTGCATGATGTCACCTCGAACGATCCAATGGCTTCGTCTCTAGCATATGGCTCGCAGTTGCTGCCGAGGTTCCACAGTAAGGGTCAGCACTGATTGCATCTTCACTGCCTACCTTTGATCGTTCACAATCAGGCTCCATTATCGTCTGAATATCCTTGAGTTGCTCCTTAGGTAGGTAGGTTGGTGGATGCCCCTGTGACTTCAGCCACTGCTCATGTAGACCAGCAATGGGGTCCATTGTGTCCATCTGGGTACCTTACCTCGAACTTAAAAGCATCTCTGCAAATATACAAAAAAAGGAACCGCTAGTATGTGCTCACAGTGTTGCTCTCTTAGAACCCGATTTGTGCTCATCATAGAAGTATCTGCTAAGGGTCGTAAGCATTATGCTATTAAAGGCTGGGCTTTCGCATTGCAGATGACGAACAGACTCAATTTCTTCAAACGTCCCTGCAGCTTCTGCAGTAATCGTTATGCAGTACTCGGATATCCTTGCGGTTCAAATTCATTATGAATTTTGATCTCCTTTTGTTGACAGCTGGCCATAGCTCTTTTGTATGTCTGCACGTGTTGAGTTACATATGTCCAACGTAGGTTAGTTCTACTCAAGGACTCGATGTCGATTTTACGTGCGATAGTACTTAGTGGCGTTCTTACTGATTCAAGTGCCAGTGATGCATTCATTTCTGATCCTCCAAGCCTGTCCGCTTCCTCGTTTCACAAGATTAACGTGTTGTCAGCTGATAACTCATCAAAAGACTTTCTGCAACTATCAGAGTAGATGGTGATCGTCCCGTTGGCAAGGCCGTGCCTTCTCAGTGCGGCTACAGCCTGGATAATGGCAGCTATCTCCGCCTGAAAAACGCTACAGTCATCATTTATTCTGAAGGATTTGCTTAGTCTCAGGTATTCGCAGAAGATGCCTGTGCCGATATCCATTTTGGAACCGTCGTTGTAGATGGCGATTTCTTCCTTTTCCCGAACTACATTCTCATCCCATTCCCTTCTTTCCGGTATTCTGGTATTGAATTTCCTGCTGAAGGTGAATTCCGAGGGTAGATAGTCTGTTGTTGATGTGCTTGCAGAGGCGCACCATTGATTGCAAAGGCGGACAGTTGCCCCTTAACTCTTTTGATGAACTTTGGATTTTTTTTCCTTCTGTAACATTTCGGCATGTCCTCAGTAGAGTTTTTTGAAGTATGTGTTTTCGGATCCTCCCTTTCTGCTCGTAGGTACATCTAAGGAGCGACTGAAGTCCTTATTGCCCATTTTAGCTGTGTTTCCCCAGCACATCAAACCAGATGCTGTTCTCATAGCCTTCTGACAGTGCAGCCACTGTTTTTCTACGCTTAAGGAAGCTCAGTAGACTCCCCCCTTCCGGTCGGATGCGATATTAATCTATCATGGACATGAAATAAAGAATAAAAATACACCACGATAACAAAGACTCTTAATAGCTTCTTATCATTGGACCTTCCCTAAAATGTTCAACTCTATTTCATATGCAAAGTTCTCGCACGGTTACGGACTATTAAAAAATATTTACATTCATTTGCCAGACTACCGCAAGCAGCTATAAATAGAAAATTTTACAACCAATATGCGGATAATGACTTAGAATTCCCCCCGAATCGTAAAATGTAAGCCGCTTACTCGCTTAATGTTCATTCATCCTCTCTTGCCGAAACTATAAAGAAAACCTCCCTCCCTTCGCACACGTCTAGCGGAAATGCCAAAATCTTAAGATTAATAATCTCAACTTCACACCCAAGAATCTCCACCACGAAAAGCAATTCAAAAATCTGTTTATTTACAAAACTGACTTACAGCTCTGTGTGACGTAAAGAAGACGATTTCACTCGTAAAACTCTAGAAATCCATAAAAACCAAAGGACCACCCACCACTGCTGCGTTGTGTAATAGTTTTCTGTTTTTCTGCTCACATGACGGAAGAGAATAATAAACCACATCCACGGTCTTTGGCTAATAAAATAAGAGCCCAACACCACATCCTTCTTCCATTTGCCATGAAATCCGTCATCAGCTGAAATGCATACATGGACATGGGAGTCGTCGCGTACATGTGCCAGGATAACAAATTACCTAAGCCCAAATCACTTGCGATGGAGAATAATAATCTTGGCACAAAAAGGTCTTCAGTCTGCACAAGTTTATTTTTTTTTTTTTTTGTTTTCGTCCAACAGAGGGTTGGTTGGCTGGTCACACTTCTCTTTATCCTGTGCAAAGGTTTAGCTCAGTCAATGGCACCGCTTGGGGTTTGTGGTAGTTAATATATGTTTTTATTGCTCCATCTTTCATGAGAGCAATTTCCACCCTCCATCCAAAGCAGGAGGAAGAATTTGTCAAATGAATGAATGTATCTGCGCGTGTGTTTGTGTTTGTATGTGTGTGCGCGTGTTTTTGTGTTTGCGTTTGAGTGGCGGTAGTTTATTTTGCTGTTTGTCCAGACCAATTCGCAAATGCCTGAGAGTCCTTCAGCCGTGAGTGATACTACAAACGCAATTACAGCTGTTGTTTTTATTGCCCGAAAAGTTGTAACAAATTGAGTGTGGATAATTTAAATATTTGATGAAAACGATTGCGACTAAGTGATATTTAGGGAATACACACATCGCAGCGGTGATGTATTATGTGTGTGGGGTTTTGTTTTGTTTTTTTTTTCTGGTGGGAGGCGCAATGACTTGTCTAGTTTGTTGGAGGGTGGCAGGGGGTGAAAATTTATTATGTTTTAACTTATTAGTTGAAAGGACAATTAAGATGATAGGGCATCATTTAGGAAGGAGACAAATTATGTAAGGGATTACCTAGATGAGAATTGTGTTCTTTCATGAGTCTTAAATCAGTTTAAAGAAAGACAAAACAGTAGATAGGTACTTCCGGACGCTCTTTGTCGGTAGGCAATGAATCAGTAAATTCCTGGAAGCACTGGAACATTTTTCCGGCAAAAAGCAAGACAGTTTTAGAGAACTGAAAACTGTTTTTGCAAGCTTCAAAATAATAGATTAGGTCCATTTTTTCATATTTGGACAGATTTGTAACTTCTTTCTTAGGCCGGCCTTTTAAAGGGTTAATATCGAGGCAAGCAAGAGCCGAGGACGACTAAATCTAGTTTGCATCTAGTTAAACTCAAATGCAATGATAGTTCGGAATGAACTGAACTCTATGGGATTACGGCGTTGGATTGAAGGGCTAAAGTCTGGAATTGACCGAAAAGCAATGATTAGTTTCTTAAATATCGAATGAAGCAAACCGGTGTGCTACACAATCTAGAAAGTTGATAAAAAGTCCTAAAGTCTATTCTAAACAAAAATTGTTTTTGAGTGACTATTTCGGTGTAGGTTCATAAGTTCGAAGGATAAAAATCCACAATGGATGAAGTATCACTTAACCACGATCAAATGAAATAAAGTGCATGACTGCGTCATCCGAAACTTTCTCTGTACTTGAGCTGTTTTTTTGAATCGCTTCTGAACGAATGTTAACAAAATTTATAAAGGGTGTTTTTTGTCGAGGTTGGTTTTTCGAATAGAGATGAAGCTGACATTTTGTGGTCAAATCTGTTAATTCTAATGTCATTTATGTTCAGTTTGGTTTGCCATTTCATGATGAACAGGTTGACAATTGAACAACGCTTGCAAATCGTGCAAATTTATTTCGAAAATAATGGTTCAGTTCGCGAAATTTACCGCAAGCTCATTTTGGGTTGAATGGCTACGTCAACAAGCAAAATTGCCATATTTGGAGTATTTGGATATTTGGCTGGTGGAGTCATTGGGCCATACTTCTTCCGAAATGATGCTGGAGAGTTAATGGAGCCATGATAACCGACTATTTTGTTCCCGAATCGGATGGCATGAATGTGGATAAGATGTGGTTCTAACAAGACTGCGCTACATGCCACACAGCGAACGTCGCAATCGATTTATTGAAGGATACATTATTTCGCGGAAACTGATGGACATTAAAACGATTTTCTTGTGCTTTATTCCAATTCAAAGTTCTATACCTCTTAAAAAAAACACCCTGTAAAATCACTTTTTGAAAAATTTTAATTTCTCAAAAACGGCACCTACGATTTTGATCCAATTTCGCACATTGAACACTTTTAACATAATTGTTCAAAGTAATCGTTATATAAAAAAAAAATACTAAATAAAATTATTTTAAAAATCTAAGTATGCATTATTTAATATCCTAAATAAAATTTTAAAATTTTTCGGAATTCCCTATATTAGTTTTTGAGGTATTGGCGGTTTTATAAATTAACGTTATACGATTTTTTTGCAAAAATATTTTTGACCCCACCTCAGATATCCATAGCACAAGAAAAGACCGACATCCGTGGAACCATCTTCGAGAAAATTTGTGATAAGTGATTTTCACAAAAAAAAAATTGTATGGTAGGTACCGTTATTTCAAACGATAGAGCAAAAACTAAAAAGTTGCCCCGAGATATAACCCCAAGAACCTTGTATACCAACTTTGAAGCAAATCCGTCGAACCGTTTCGCCATACGGCGCCCGGACAGACAGACAGACCGACGGAAGACATTGGCGGACCCAATTTTTTGGACTTCTCTATAGTCGTAATATCATGCATTATACTCAGTTTGAGTTCGAAATTTCCGCACGATCGCAATAACTTTCTCTTTAGTATACTAATGTATACGAGAAAATTAAAAACTAGTGTCATAGATGCCGAAAAGCCCAGAAACACCGCAACTGGGTTTCACCCGGCTACCACGACCACGAAACACCTCGTTTGTTGAAGATCGCAGACAAGCAAAGCAGCAATTCTATATGCCTACAAAGGTATGCTGCACAAAAAGACGAGAGCAGCTCTAGAGTTTTTTGAGAGGAATAACGCTTTCTTCAGGAAAAATGGAAGAGCGCAATCAAAGAAACGTTGTATTAGTACCACAGTGAGTACTACCCGCCACAAATCTTCTTCTCTCCATTTAACGACGAGATTATGATCAGGATTACAGGAATCATAACCCTCCCACTTCACTGTATTCCTAATGGTCCGCCTGTGGGGTTCGCCACTACCCGCCACATATAAAGTGAGAATAGCAATATCGGTTTTCGCAGCAATAGATCCACTGGTGATTTGGTGACATATCTAACCGAAAAGTGGAACTAATCTATTCATCGTGGTGGTGAAAGTAAGGTCATTGCGCTTGATATTTCAAAGGCATTTGACAGAGTTTGGCATCAAGCTCTCTTGTCGAAAATGCGTGCATTTGGGATCGATGTTACCCTTCTTCAATGGCGTCGAACTGGAACGGCAACGTATGTTAAGCTCATTGAATTCCGATCTTGACAGCATACTTAAATGGGGTAAAACTAACAGAGTGGAATTTAATGCTTCCAAAACACATTGCTGTCTTCTGTCATTAAAGCGAAACCCCAATACTCTGCCATTATCCATGGATGGCACTTGCGTCGACGAAACTGAAAGACTTTCCATCCTCGGTATGTGCGTTAACGACAAACTTCGTTGGAATGACCACATATTCGATGTCGCCAAGAACGCTGGGAAATGTCTAGGCTTCCTTAAGCGATGCAAGAAATATTTCACCCCTTCTGATCTGGCTAGAATCTACAAGGCGTTCATTCGCCCAAAACTTGAGTACAACACTCATATCTGCTCTGGTGCACCAATGACATATTTGGAGCTACTTAACAGGATTCAAAAACGTGCGGTAAAATTTATTGGCGATCGAGACATCACGAAATCATTTGACTCTCTTAGTCATCGTCGTAATGTCTCCTGCCTGTCATTGTTTTATCGGTACTTCCACCACAAGTGCTCAAATGAAATAGCCAGTTGCATTCCACCTCTACAGCAATTCAACCGCAATACTCGCCATGCTAGGAATTCACATCAGTTTACCCTTAAGCCTGTTTTCGGACGTACTGTGAAATACAAGGATTCGTTTCTTAACCGTACAATACGAATGTGGAATGCTCTACCCCGCTCTGTTTTTCCTGCACATTGTAGTTTACAGACATTTAAAACCAACGGTATCTCCTGTTTTCTTATCCTTCGCTTCTCTAATGCCCGCATTGTGTTACCTCATTATGAGGGTATCAAAAATGCATTTAGTGCGCGTACATTATAAAAAAAAAAATCTAAACCAAAATCCAACAGTGCTTCTGGGCCCGGTGGTCTGCCCGGTTCACAACTATCATGTCTTCCCCATTGTACGATCGTCTGAAGCCATCTGTTAATAAATTAATTAGACCCTGCCAGTCCAGATTAGGTTCATGTAAGACTATAGTTAACCAAATATTTGTACTGCGGCATATGATGGAGAAAACTGAAAAAGTTCAGATTGATACTCACCACCTGTGCATCTATAGAAATGAGCTACAATGAGCACTATCTAGTTTTTGACTCGTCCAGGACGACGATGGAGAAAGCTTGCTGCTGCATCAATGCTGGTAATGACTTAATTAGGACCTTAACAATATTTAAGCAAGGCGACGTAGATGACTTAAGTGACCTCTTTTGCATCATACTTGAAAGGATTGTGAAAATTCGCAAACGCATGAGGTATGATTTATCAAAAGTCTGTTCTATTACTTGCATCCGACGACGATATTGAAATTACTCAAGACCACAGTGATTGGTCAGCTATTGCGTTTGCGAGCATACAAATTTAAGCGGAATAAATAACAGGTCAGTTGGGGAGGAACGCCAAGAAAAAATAACTAAACGAAACAAACCGTTTTGTGATTGATCCAAAATATGCGGAGCGGAACTCATCTTTATCCTTAGCAAATGGTTTTTAAATGGTGGTATTGTACTAGGGAATGGAATAGAATGAGCAGAGGTGAAAGATGTCCGCATGAAGAGCTTTTGTAATAGCAAATGAGACAGACATGGTGTGAACATGTCACATCCACACAACAAAATGGCGGAGATAGCGCCTATGATACTCTGAGATTATCAAAATCTCACTAAGTACTAAGGTATCCATTTAAATTCGTTTTGACTTTGTAAGGAACCAACATTCCGCAGTTCCGATTCCAAATGTTAATTTTCGGTAAACGTTCCTCGGGAAAATCGTCCCGATTTAACGGATAAAATTCAGTTCGAGTAGAAAAGTGCTTAAAAGAAAATTCTTCATACTTCAAATAGCAACGTCTGGCTGTCTGTCTGTCCTCCTATAACTCGAAAATGAGTTAAACGATTTTTAAGTTCTTGTTTCCATATATAGATATAGTGTTAAGGTAGAGGGTGAGGAACGTTAGTGATAAGGAGGCTATCTCTAGTTTTACTCCGCCGATTTTCAAAAATCTTTTAACGTTTTGGTTTAAATATTGACACCATTCGGATCAATATAGCTTATTTAAGGAGTGAGCGGGGGAGGAGTTAAGTGGCAGGAGTGAGGCTATCTCTGGGACAAATGGGCCAGTTTTAACATTTTTTTCCACTTTATAAAAACTCCGAATCATGAAAGGTAACATTAGAAAAAGGCGGAGAAGGGGTGAAGCTATCGAAAGCTACATTAAGGAGCTTCTCGGTCGTTTTAAAAATTCTTTCAACACTCTTATGGTAACACCCTCCATTTTGTTACTTATTAATATTAATTCAGTTTAAAATATATTAGTGATTAGTAAATCTTGATGCCTCTGTCAGCTGTTCACTAAGGGAGAAATGTGAAGGAAGGACGAAGCCCTTTCCAACAGAAAAAGAAGAGACACAAATGGAGGGAAGATTCAACCATTCCTCGACCAATCCTTTGTTTAAAAATGACCAATCACTTCTCAAGTACCAACTGATCCTCAACACTTCCATTAGACAATCTTAATCATTTTAAAATTGATAAGAAAACAAACGCCTCCTCCAGCAAAAAACAAAACCCCAAAATTGAATTTAATGATTTCTAGCAAATTAAATTCATCTCTATCCAAACTACGATGGCCAAGCCCCACTGCAACACCAAATACTCACACTATCAGTATCCTTAATTGCTGGTCATATAGTACATTCACCGCACTCTCAAGCTTCAACTTTCACTAAATGCGATAAAGTGCTAACGTAATCGTAGTTACACGACTCCTCCCTAAGACCAATTTATATCGAATGCATGCAAGTCGTTGTCTTCTCTTATTTTCTCTAAATTGTCCAGCAGTCCCCCCTCAGTCACTACTCGTCCATCCGTCTGTCTTTGGGTGTATCTGTATATGGCTGCTGCTCCATGCCAGTTTATAAATGCCATTGAATGTGCAAAACAATAAATCAGAATCTCTTACAAATTGCTGTCATCAAGAAGAAATTTCCGGTGTAATTCGTACAAGTCGACTGCGAAATCTTTCTTTCTATGTTTTTTTGCACTTCAAAGTAACTTAACTATGTAATGGTGAAATTGGATGTCCTCCCTGTGCCACAAGGAAAAACTAGGGGACCAACAATTGGAATATGTATACCCATCAAGTGAAATTCGTCTAAATATATAAAACCTACCATTACAAATGGTAGAAAGGCCACACTCTGAGGATATCTCCACAGAAATATAAAGGACGAATAGAATTTTTCTTCGTCTCAGCATAGAAACGAAGAGACCAAAATAAAAAAGGAAAGAAGAAGATAAAATGCTTTTTGACACGAATCGCATAGCAGTTCGCATTTCAACTCACAAACAACAAGGTTGTTACACTTGCACTTAGCCAGGAAATGTCCTTTATAGAAGAGAGATTTTCTAAATAGCACCCAAAATCAAATGCAGACCGAGTTCACAAATTTCAAGTGTGTGTGAGTGTTTTTTTTTTGCCTCTTGTTGTCCTGAGCTGTGCCATATACTAAGACTGAAAGCTATTTAGATTTATTGCCTAATACAGCATGATAAAATCACCAATAGGCATTCGTCCATTTGACTTCTTTCCTTCCCAGTCCTATAGCTAGTGTCATGTGAAATGCTTTTACGGATCAAGTGAGGTATAAAAAAAAAAAAAATAGAAAAAAATCGCAGATGGTCAGTTATACTGATTGCAAGGACATTATTAATGAAAATCAAAAGGGCCTCTTCTTTGATTGACACTCCTACGCCCATGTCGGCGAGGCGAGGGGGGGCGGTTTCATTCATGCTTCCCTGATTGTCCCATTCGACTCTTGGCCTCTTTATTTCTTCTTCTGCTTCTTCTTCTGTCGTGCATTTCTGTCCTCTTTAAAAATAGAAAAAACAAAATAAGAAAAGAACGACAAACGATCCAGAGAGAGAATAGATTACTTTTGGGGATAATTTGTTGGAGCAGTATCCTGAGCTCATTCAACTATTTCAAATGTGTGTGTCTGAGATTGACAAATGTCGTGACTCCTGGTAATTTCAATCAACGATAATAGCAGTGACAGTGTGTGTTTCCTTTTTTTTTTTTGTATATGCGAGGCAGAGGAAGCCATTTGGTTTATAGTTAATGGAAATGAGTGTGAGCAGCTGGTTGCCAGCCCTATTTGTTGCCAGTTGCTATAGGTAACAATTTGAATGGAGCTACAAGGTTGGCAATGTAGAATTCAGACGAATTATCGAAGTAACAAGAGGCGGGGACCCCAAACACTTGTAAGTCTTAGATATCGATTTGGTGTATCATTAGAATTTGGATATATTTTTGCAAGAGAGTTCTTAGCTGTTCGCTGAAGATACCTACAACTAAGATACTTTTGAACATAAAGTGGATGCGTATCGATGTGTGGATAGAGAAGGCTTCTGGCTTAATAAAACAGCCCTTGAATGTCATAGAGTCTTATGAATTGGAGCAGAGTGTTTGTTCGACTATGTTTGTACGTTATTGAAAGTTTAACCCTGATCATTTAGGTAGATTTTAGAGCTTTAGGCCGTAATACATTTGTCCCGGGACGCTACATTATTTTCTCGAACTCCAGCCCAGCCTTTAAATGTCTCTTGAAGTGGGTAAGGTAGCTGGAGCTGCACCCATTGCAACCTATGCCCTCTTGAATTTCTTTGGATTTTTCACAATTCCTTATTACATACCCAGTTTCTGCTTGGAGGGAAGTTTGCGTACAATCCTTCTTTCTAAAATAAACCGGATAACGAATTCCATTTTTTTGCTAATTAAAGGCCGCCCCATCAGGGGTGTTTTTATCTAAACTTTTCTCACTTCCATTAGGTTTTTCAATAGAGACATAGCAATTTTTTATTTTAGTACAAATGATGTTCAGGAACTTTCTCATATTAAACTAAAAACTAGCTGAATACTTAGTCAAGCCCGTGTAAAATAAAAGACCATAAAGACGATGGCGTTATTAGCGATACTGACTCAATTTCATATTTAAAATATTGACATCTTCCTGCTTGGCATGTTCTTTTAAACGGTCTAATTGTAAGCAATATGGCAGTGGGTGCAGTGGCTTAGCTGTTAAGTGCGTTGGACCACTAAGCGAGAGGTCGCTGGTTCAAATCCCGACCTGTACCACCTGAAAGTTTTTTATTCGCTGTCCCACCTCCTGCGAACGTCTGACAAACATCCAAGAGTAAGAAATGTCATGAGAAGCTTCTCAAAAATAAATTGCCGTTCGGAATCGGCATTAAACTGTAGGTCCCTCCATGCGTGTCAAAAATATAACTTCGCACACACAATGGTTGGAGAAGCTAGGCTTTACGTTTACGCAATATGGTAAATATTTGACTAAATAAATAATAAATAAATAAATTTGTTAAGAAATTATTAAGATCTCTAAAAGACCCCTATATGGGCATCTCATGAAAGGGTTTGCCAAGTAGAATATGATGAGCTTTACTTGAAAACACAAATAAATACATAGACGCTTCTAAGGACATAATGAAACCAGCTATGGTTTTTTCTTGTAATAACGACCTCCGGATAAAAACGATTATAATCGATAGTTTCCCCTTTCAAACACAATTGAAACTTTTTAGCCACTATCGACTGTTTTCGATAGGCATTTAAATAAAAAAAATCTAGAATTTCTCATGACAGAAGGATATAATAAGCCAACTGTCAAAATCGTAGTAACTTTAAATGGGAATTCGCCATTATATATGTATGTACTTTCAAAAAGATGTCTCTGGTTGCATATATGGAAAAGCTACTTCAGTATGTCCCCTCCATACAAATAGGCAACGAACATCTTCGTTAAAAATGTATCTTTATTTGGTTTAATGTTAGGTGTTTTTCGACAGGCAGGCGCCTATGGCAACAGTTCCTCGGTGGCGATCTACGTGGGATTATATGAATTGAGCACCCATTCTGCAGGCGGCATTTCTGCTCACGCAACTTCGTTGCTTATGTATAGATGCATAAACAATTTCATTTCCAACTTCGCTTATCGCGCCAAATGTTGTTTCGACATTTGCATGAAGATGCTAATAAATTCTTGGGAGGAGACGTACTAAAGTAGCTTTTCCATTTACGCGACTGGGTTGCTTCAAAGACAATTTTATCAGTCTCAATAAGGAAAGCGTACTTAATATGGTCCATGAAACTTTTTTATCGGTACAATAAAGGGGCAAAAAACTATCGATAATTATTGATAGTCAAAAGCTAATACCGCCAACTATCGATGACACTGGCTATCGATATTTCTCCACCTGCACCTTTGAACCCGGTTATTTGATGGCCATATCATATGAGTCGAGTAGAAATCTTAATAATTTCCTAATAAGATTTAATTAGATCCCGGGTATCAAGTGCACTACTCTATACACTCCAACACTAAATTTTGTCTATATCTATTGAGACGCATCGTCAACAAGAAACAACAACAATTCAATTGTCACAGTTGGACTCGTATTCAAAGCTTTTGAACAAAATAAAGTATAACGAATCATTTGTCATTAAAAAATAAATAAATATTAGGCGATATATGCAGGATGATTATCTTCTCCAACCATTGCCTGTGCGGAGATATATTTTTTTAGCTCGAATGGAAGGAACATACAGTTAAATGCCGATTCAGGGCGACAATAGAGAAGGTCATGACAGTTGTTACCTTTTTTTTGTAAAGCTTCAGACTCGCCGATGTGATAGGAAATGCACCTCGACCTGAAAGGTCTTAAGGCAACTTAAGTTGCTTAGGTAAGTAAAACTTCTACTTTCCTAATGTAGCTGATGATACTCTATCAGCAGAAGAATTCTTAACAGTGCTTATTACATCTATGAGAAAAGTTGTTCTTCTTGTACCGTGTAGGGCCGGGCACTCACATATGATGTGCTCTGCTGTTTCGACTTAATAAAGACAAAATCGGCACTCTGGTGAGTCGACTATTTTTAGTCTATGGAGGTAATATCTTAATCTGCCATGACCTGCTAGATATCCAATACGATTTTTGTTTGGGTAGATTAAGTATCTTCTTGACATCATTTGTGAAGGGCTGTGTAACCTTTTTGCGCTGTCTAAGACCTGGGATGCCTTTACCTATATGTGATGCACATTTTGTATTCCCATGATTATAGCCTATCCTAAGGGTATATTAGTTTTGACACATAGTTTGTAACACTCCTTAATATTCGTCGTAGACCCATAAAAGTATATATATTTATGATCAGGACCAAATCCTAAGACTATTTAGCAATGTCCGTCCGTCCGTCCGTACGCAATTTTTAGGCCTTTAAAATTAAGCTAGGAATCTGAAATACTCCCTAGGGCTTCGAAATGGTTAAGTGTAAAATTTTTTTGAATACGCCCACTGCCACGTCCAAAATTTAGAAAAAACCGTTTTAAAGCTAAACTTAGAGAGATAGAGCGCTATAACCTTCAGAAGATATGTAGGCACTGCCCTCCTTTATAAGTTTGTCATATAAAGTTTTTTTGCCACGCCTACTTTTTGTGAGCGTTTTCCACTAAAATGCTGTTTTCTTCGAAAATTTTCATAGATAGCGAAAAAATATGTTTAACAAGATATTTAGCCAATATTTTTTCTAACATATCGTCCATACAAAGTTTTTGGCCACGCCCCCTTTTTGGGGGCGTTTTTCCAAAAAAAAATTTTTTTTGAAATTTAATAAAATGAAATAAAATGCTATCCATTATCTTCTTAATGCTTTTTTCTTGGGGGCATATAGGGATATGGATAGGGTATCATACTGTTCGCCCCAAAGCGGACTGTAGCTTTTCTTATGCTTTTATCTTCATACTAATAGCTGATTTGTTTATTGGACGTGATGGCTCGGGTCCTATAAAGAGGGTAACCGAACCTTTTCTAGCCAGTTCGTCAGCTTTTTAATTTCCCTCAATTTTGTCGTGTCCGGGATCCCTTCAAATTTTGGTTTTGTTCCTGGTACTGAGTGCTTAGAGAATTTCAAAGCAGTGCAGTACTGATTTGGAGTCAATACTTAACGAGCTAAAGGCTACTTGACTATCCGTGAATATATGGAAGTTAGGTTTTCGCAATCCTTAACAGCATGGAGCTCTGCCTGAAATACACTGGGATTTTTTCCCATGGATATTGAGACATTTTTATTTGGTCCGTGGACATCAGCTTCCCACCCTAGAGTGCATTTTTTAATTTTCCGTGTTTGTTTTGGAAATTTGGGGAATTGTTGCCAACCCATGCTTCTAAGTTTGTGATTTCAGTGGAGAAACCTTCGTTGAAGCATAGTTGTTGTTGTTTGATCTGTGACCGCGCAGGTCATATCGGGGTTCGGGGATCATGTCGAGTTCGGTAATTTCCGATAGCAATTGCATTAGCTGGAAGTGCTTACTAATGGTTTGCTCTTTCGTTTGTTTCAAACTTGCACTTTTTAACTTTCTCTTATACATTAGTATACTAAAGAGAAAGCTATTGCTATCGTGCGGAAATTTCGAACTTAAACTGAGTCCGTCGGTCTATCTGTCAGTCTGTCTGTCCGGGCGTCGCATGCCGAAACGGTTCGACGGATTTACTTCAAAGTTCGTATATAAGGTTCTTGGGGTTACATCTAGGGGCATCTTTTGTTTTTACTTTATCTTTTGAAATAACGGTACCTGCCATACAATTTTTTTTGTGAGAATCACTTATCACTATTTTTCTCAAAAGTGGTTCCAAGGATTTAAGTCTTTTTTATTACTAAGGATGTTTAGGATGTGGTCAAAAATTCTGCATACTCAGTTTTTGGAAAAAAATCGATTAACGGTAATTTATAAAACTGGCAATATCTCGAAAACTAATAAAGGGAATTTAAAAAAAATGTACAGATTTTTTTCTACATTTTTCAAATCATTTTTTTTTCTTATGACGATTTTCTTAAATTTAAATAAAATTCGTTTTCTCGAAAACGGCTTTAACGATTTTGATAATTTTTTGTATTTCGAATTTTTTGTATTTATACCAATGCATACGGGTTGTTATAACTACTCTTGGATACTTGCAGATCTGTAAAATGAGTAGCTCTTAATGAATTCAACTATGTGGCAAACCACTCTTATCGAAGGAGAGAGAAAAACCTCTATTGCCACATCATGTCACCTTTTTGAAGGTGCAACTATGTGACCACTTGGTCGTCTTGAACCGTACTCAGACGATTCTCTTGAATAACATTTACAGCGACTAACAATGCTGACATTCAAAAACTTTCACCAAGTATCAAAAACTGGGGCTCTTTTCGTACCACTCAGAAACGAAGGAAACACCTTGCTATGAGCTAACCAAGTGGTTCTGTAAAATTCTTTTTTAAAAATTAGACTTAAAGCAGCAGCCGAATTGACTTTGCAATAGGGTTCTGGTCCTAAATTCTAATTCAGACCTGGCAAGCTCGTCTGCAATACCTTGTTGGACTTTGGGTCCATCAGTGTACCAGATTTGCCCATTTAGAGCGGTTTCGTATTTCAACCTGGAATAGATTCCCAAACTTAATATCAAGGAACATGTAAAACATGTTTTATTATGGTTTTCCGGATTAAACTTATATTCGAATTGCAACTTAATAGCGCATCTAGCAGGTTCGTATCGCGCCTGTATTGCCGAGACATGCAATACGTTGCAGCTTCTGTTGGGTATTATTGTCGCTAGGTATTTCCGTTCAGATTTGTGATGTGATTTCTGTTTGCTTGGCTCAAAGAAAGCAACAATGTAAATTTGCATTGCAGGAATTTTAAGACCCTTCGACGCAACGTAAGCAACATTAAATCTTAGCGTTGACCCGACTCTAACAAATTCCCTTTAATTTTATTTGAAAGTTTAACAATAACAAATAAACTATTTCGTTCATGAAGTACATGTATCGAATATGTATCCTGCCTGCAACAAAACAAATCTTAATTAAAATATTTTCCTGTATTAATAAAAATTTATACTTTTAAAGTAATTAAATATTCCTTTACTCCTGCGAGTAGATATATATATTTGTATAATAAAATCCCATTAAAAATTTCCAATTAACATGCGTCAACTAATAAACCCGCACAGTGTACTGAGCTCTACGTTCTGGAATTAATTTCCCATTGCAATTAGTTTTTCTTTTTGTTAAACATTGTTTGGGCGCGCTCAAAACTGATGCAAAATTATGAAATCACAATTTATGATATAAGCTTTCATCAAAACAGATCACAGGCTCACACCTCAACATAAACAAGCATCCCACCGGCCAACACAAAATTCAAATAAGTAGGGTTAACTAATTGGACATCATTTTATGAGGCGAAAGAAAACAAAAAAAATACAGCCCCCGCCTGAAATGTGTATATCAATTAATGGGAAATTATTTTCAAGGTACCTACCTACCTACCTATATATATGAAAGAGTCAACAAAGTGTTGATGCAACGACCACCAAACATGCAATTATTTTAATAAATTTTTCATTTCTCATTCCTAGGATAAAAACGGCCGACGACAAAATGTCCTGTGTCCTCAGATAAATAGTCGTGCATTAATAACAGAAAAATAAGCCCATAAGTATGATTTTTTTGTTGTTGTTGTTTTTGTTGCAAGGATGAAATCGAAAAGTGCAATGGCCAAGCAAGGATATTAATTAATGTATTTATGGCAATTACATGATTTCAGTTGATTTTAACTCGATGCGGATTTTTTTTTTAATGATAAATGATAATGAAACTGTATGTTTTCTTGTGTCGCAAATTAACATAATATTTCATAATAATTGTGTTATAAATGCGAGGGGTCGGTCCTTGCGCTAAAGTATAGCAGATAACATAGTTTAATGCGTGGTGAAAAAATATCATGCAACAACGTAAAGGGATGTAGATTCCCCCTTTAAATCTTTGCAAACAAAATTTACAAAATAAAAATTGCAACAATTTAATTAAATGGCGTTGGTTGTCATTTAGTTTAAGGGCGCGTTGTTAAATTAATATCCACTTAACCACAATAAAATATTGGTCTGGGTTTTGAAAATTCAATTACATGCGAGTACGACAAAAATAAAATATCGATTGCGTTCTGTGGTCAGGCATAAATGTACATATATTGGACAACAATTTTTTTTTGTTTGGGACTCTGCGGCAGTAAATTTGGAATTTACCTTGGAGGTAGAATACTAGGCCTTAATTTGTTTATTACGTTGAAAAACTAATTGTTTTACCTGCAAATTTAGTCAACACTAATCATTCAATTGTGAATGTGAACAGATGTTTTTGAATATTGTGGCTCAAATTCTTTGAAGGGAAATCTATCTCCTTACGTGCTGCTCTAAAGGTTATGCAGCACCTATATTATATATATCTAAAAGGTAGAATACAAAAAGGAAATGTAAATGAAAGCTTTAGTGATTCTCGCACTTTAAAAAATGGTGTACCACAGAGTTGAGTTCTTGGTCCTGTGCTGTTTCTAGTTTACGTCAACTCACTCTTTGAGCTAAGTCTACGTCTAAGTAACAACTGCATTTGCAGACGACATAGCATTTACCCACCAGTTTGATACGGAATTTGAATGTGTTGCTAAGATTTTGGAACATTTAGAAACGTTGAGACTATGGTTTACGGATCATGAGCTAATAATTAGCGTGAAAACAAAACGTATGCCCTTCATATATAGAGGAACGTTCTATATAGTATTAATTTATGCTTCCATGCTAATGACTATAAAAAATTCTGTTTCCCTGTACATAGATGTGTAAAATTTAATTTTATTCTGCCTGTTAAAATTGAAACAGTTCCTCACTATAAATACCTTGGGGTATTTATTGACCATAACTTGAATTGGAAAGATCATATTCAAACCATTATATCTGCACGTATTGCTTGTACCGCACAAAATGTATCTCATGAAGCAACATTGTTCAACAAAATTATTAAAATTCAGTTTATTACGGCCTTGCTCATTCAAAGTTGCAGTATGGTATCTCAAGTTGGGGTGGTTCTTAAAATAGTTCTTTCAGACCATTGTTGATAGCTCAAAAATATTTAATCAGTATTATTCGCAGCAAAAATCGTAATCGAAAACTTCGTATTCTAACAATTCTTTAAAGTACTAAAACAATTTTATAAACAAGGCGGTAATATTCCTGGCAAAAGTACATAGTTTTACAGTCTTCGTATAAATTTATTGCATCTTGTCATTGTTCTAATCGCTCACAAAACCCATTTTTTACACTTTTTAGCCCCTTTAATGTTCAATAAGTTACCATATATTTTAAATCGTATTTAATAAAGGTATAAAGAAAATAAATAAATAAATAAAATATATTTCCCAGCAAATCTTAGTATTCCTCAATACAGAATAAATAAAAGAATTCAAACCTCGCTCTGTTAAACAACATAGATCAGACCGTCCGTCCGAAGTACTTGGTAGGCTGTTTCTTCACTATCTCCGCCCCTCTTACTCCGCTCAAAAACTGCTAAAATTTATTTGAACTCACAAATCTTTTCCCATGACATCTTCTCCTCGACTGAAACATGGCTTAACTCCAGTATTTTAGACACGGAACTCTTTAATCCCGAGTTCTTAGTAACGTGTGATTTTTTAAGAGTTAAGTTTTTCAGGTTAGTAATGGCTTGTTGAACTTGGTTGACATGTGGTTTCATCAAGACGCTGCCACATGCCACACAGCTCGTGAAACAATGGAATTGTTGAGGGATAGATTTGCTGAGCAGTTAATCTCTCGAAATGGCCCTGTAAGTGGGCCGCCAAGATCATGCGATTTAACGCTTCTTGATTATTTCTTGTGGGGTTACGTAAAGTCGTTAGTCTATGTGGAGAAGCCCAACACGATTGAAGGCTTACAGGACAACATAACACGCGTAATTCGTGGAATACAGACCATTTGAAACGAAGCCGCGGACAACATTTACATGAAGTTGTCTTTAAAACGTAAATGGCAAAGGGCTATTTATCGATTGAAATACAAATTTTGAATATTTGATGCAAATTTGAGTGTTTTATTGGATTTCGAAAAACAAAACCAAGCTTAAAAGTCACCCTACATAGACATAAAAGATGGTCATAATAGTATGATCTAAAATCGCTTGGGGGAGGTGTCTTGATTGCCGTTCGCTCCCACTTTGATTCACCGTCTAAGGACGAATACGAATTTATTCCCACTCTGCACAACAATAGCTACCTTTACTTAATAACATCTGCTTTGACTTACAACAAGCAAGTTGTATAAACTATTTTAAAAATCGACTTCTCGATTTAATCTTTTCTTCTGACCCTGTTAGCACTGTTGTTTTGCAATCAGACTCTAGTAATTTATACGAAAATAGTAATTCGTATGATGACTCTTGGAAAGCAAATTTTTAAAGGCTTTCTGAAGAAATAAGTTCTTTTGACTTTAATTTGTTTCCCATTTCACCATCAACTTTTATAAAATGTTGTGTGATTCCTGCAAAGTTATCCAGCAATGGTCTCATTTCTCATTCCTGGCATACTAAGGAGTTGAAACCGATAAGAAACCGACGTAAGAAGGCTTGGAAGAATTACTTAATAAACTTCGGCCAATCAGATATTCAACAATATTTTTTAATGATTTCAAGACACTATCATTTAACCTTTACAGTGAATATTTACGCAAAATGGAATGTTGTTTGGAGCTTAGTGAACTCTAAGAAAAAATCTGATGATTAATCCAGCTAATTTTTCTTATAATAGTTATATTACAAATAAATCTCATGCTGACTGTTTTAGTAAGTAATTCAGTGACTCCCCTCTTCATATTGATGACCAGTATTTTAGTTACCTCAATTTTTCTTTGCCCATAAACAATTAGTAATTTTTCGTTCGATTTGGAAACAATTTGAAAATTTGTTTTCCTCTTCAATAGCGCCTACTCATCTGGACCCTATGTCATTGTACCGGTTGTCCTTAAGAAATGCAGTCAAGCCCAGAAAATTCCCCACTCTTTGGAAAAGTGCCTACAACACGCCTGTTTTTAAAAGGGTGGTGATGTTACAGGGTGTTTTTTTTATAGAATGTTTTTAGAGGTATAGAACTTTGAATCGAAATAAAACACAAGAAAATCGTTTTCATGTCCATCAATTTGGCTTTATTGGAAGGATAATTTTATGCCATGTTAATGTTTAAATATGATTTCGTGCATGTGACAATAGAGAGATTAGAGACAAGTATAGAGGTCCAGTTTTCAACCACTTTTTCAAGCATTTGAAACGAATGTTGGCTTCCAAGTCCCCTAACGTTTCTGGTTTGTTGGCGTAGGCGGGCGGCTTCACATATCCCCAAAGAAAATAATCCAATGGTGTCAAATCACACGATCTTGGTGGCCAATTGACAGGTCCACTCCGCGAAATTATGCGCTCATCGAATGTTTCCTTCAATAAATCGATTGCGAAGTGCGCTGTGTGGCATGTAGCGCCGTCTTGTTGGAAACACATCTCATCCACATTCATGCCATCCAATTCGGGGAAAAAATAGTCGGTTATCATGGCTCCATACCGGTCTCCATTAACGGTAACTGACTCTCCAGCATCATTTCGAAGAATTATGGCCCAATGACTCCACCAGCCCATAGAGCACACCAAACAGTCAGTTTTTGTGGATGTAATGGCGTTTCAAGGGTCTCATGTGGATTCTCTTCACTCCAAATGCGGCAATTTTGCTTGGTGACGTAGCCATTAAACCCAAAATGAGATCACTGAACAACATTTTGCGATGAAAATCAGCATCGATATCAATCTAATTTTCGGCCCATGCATCAAAATCACGACGCATTGCTTGGTCTCGCGGCTTTAATTCTTGCACAAGCTGGATCTTATCTTCCATAAAGTTGATGGACAAAGCTCCAATTGCTGTGCACGGTGGCGAATCGATTCGTTGGGGTCCTCTTCAACGGTCTACAGCGGCAATTGTTTCTATGTGTCTGCAGATGCGTATTATCACATAGAGTAAACGTAGTGCGAAAACGATCCACGGTTAACCGAATTAATTGCTATGTCAACTTTGCAAGCGTTGTTCATTTGTCAACCTGTTCATCATGAAATGGCAACCCAAACTGAACATAAATGACATAAGAGTTGCCGGATTTGACCACAAAATGTCAGCTTTATCTCTATTCGAAAAACCAACCTCTAAAATAAACACCCTTTGCTAATTATTGACCAATTTTTAAACTTTCATGTATTCTTCGCTTTTTGAGCTGCGAAAAAATAATTTTTCTTTGTTGCAATGTTATATGTAATGATAAATATTGATTTGGTAGAAATAGGTCCACTGTCGTGTGGCGTGTGTGCTAAAATTCCTTACAAAATAATAATGAAGTCGTTTGTATATATATCGACCAGCTGTCTCAACTCAAGGTCTTTAAACGTAAGGCTGATCGTTTCCCATTTGGTTTCGTAAAATGGATTAAAGAATTAAAAATGGGAATATCGGATCAAACTTATAGGTTCATTATCTGCTCCGTCTGCAGTTCCTCAGGGGAGTCACTTAGGCCCAATTTTGTTCATTCTCGCTATTAATGATGTTAAAGCATGTATAAAAAACTAGCAAAATCTTGATATAAGCTGATGACATGAACATTTTTAATTTCTGACATCCCAGGATGACAGAAATCTTCTCCAGACCGATATTAATATTTTCGTATGCTAAGAACGGGCTTATTCTGAACCTATCTAAATGGCAACAGATGACATTGTCAATAATGTCTAGTTTTCAATATACTTTATCTCAACACATGCTTTGTCTTGTTGACAGTGCTAAGGATCTCGGAGTTTATTTTGACATCAAACTCAACTTTTTAGGGCACATAAACAACATTGTGAATAAATCGAATACTGTGATGGGCTTTATAAAAGGTATTCCAAGGAATTTGACTCAGTCTTTGTCCGTCTGCATCTAGGGTATGCTTCAGAAGTCTGGAGTCCGTACTGCAATATTCATTCAAATCGAATAGAAACCTTTCAACGTAATTTTATTCGATTTGCCCTAGGAGAAATTTCATGGGATGGTTCTTATAACCTACCTCCCTACAGTCAAACTTCTCCAAGTAGACTTAATAGTTATATTGTTTTCCTTCAGCCCCTTTTATCCGGGTATATAGATGCCCCTGATCTTCTGTCTTCAATCGCCTTCAACTTCCGTTGTGGGAGCACTTTTTCAGCTCGTGATTGTTGCTTGCAATAAGCACTACATGATACAGAACTGATAGTGTTAAAACAAAACTCCAATGAAAATTTTGAGCTTAGCTGAGTTACATCAAATTTAAAAAAGATATTCTATTACCTTTCTAAGAAATCATTAGTATTTCATGTTTTAAATAATAAACAGGAAGAAAAATGTATTCCAAAGAAAATTGAAATAAATTGAACACAACAAGAGAAATGCAGAAAGTTCTTAAAAAACTAAATTGTATATCCTTTTGCAGTATAAAACATGCACACATTGTCGAACTGTGACAAGTGTAATAATTTTGAAAATAAATGCATAGGTATACTGCCATTGAACACATTTTAATTTGAAATGCACAAAAGTTTCCAGTTACAGTTCCGACAATCTTACAAAGCTTAAACTTTTGCACAACTTTTCTTAAATACCTACGATAAGTGTATAAGAAACTTGAACAAACTTTCACCGCACTCGGAAGGGAATCCTGTTATTAAATAAGACTTCATGTCTGAGTACAGGAATGTAACGTTTTAATTGAACGTTCCCAACACTAGCATACTTTGCAAGTGCACATGGGTTTTATAAAATACATCCCGAAAGATGTAAGTCACACAAATAAGTTCAAAAGTTTGAAGGATGCTTTTAAAGGTTTTTTTTTTGTCATCAGTCGTTAGGTACCTTGGACTAAACAATTTCTTTGGAAACATTAAGCTATGTGAATAATTTTTTACTTAAGTCACATCACATAGATAATTCATATTTCTTTGTCAAGAAGAGATGTCAATTGGTGTCAATCAAAGGAAGGAATTTTGCATTCACACGCATGTTTTCTTGGAAGAATTCGTTTGATCAAATATCCGTGATGTGGAATTATATCTGCTTCTTCGTGCAAACAATTTGGTTAAATAGAGAGAACGTTTACAATTGGAAAAAAAAATATTTTGAAGGGGGATGCGGGAAGTAAATATTAGATATTGCTTCTGCAGCTATAGTAATCAAAACGGAACATTTTTGTTGTGAACCAGAGTTGAGCCGCAACTTCCGTACAGGTGAGGAAAACACGGCATGCTTGTTGCTGCTGGTAGTTCTTGTTCTCTCAGCGTATAGCTACCATTAATTGTAGAGAGGGCATTCTCTATACTATGATTTCCGCTTTTCTAGTTTGTAAACTCCAAACTACTGTACGTCTGCTTTGAAGCCAGCTTTTGCTGCCTTCAGATTTATTTTGAATTTCTTCGGAATCTTGTTAACGGATTTAATTAAAAGCTCTTAAGACCTTGGCTATGAAATTATGCTCGGTCTTAAATTATTTCTTTATTTCCAGTTTAGAGAACTGCGAGTTCCTTAATATTCCATATTTATAAAATGTTTTTTTTTTTAATTTTTTTTTCTTAAAAGGCGGTTCTAGATCAGCTTAGCTTTTTACTATGATAACAAGTAAAGCTTAATACATTAAAAAGCCTTTTAAGTTGCGCAACACATAGAGGCTAGAACTTCAAAAGACAAAAGCATTCTCTGCCATTGCCGTAGACCCCATGCTTGTTCACTGGATATTCACGTGCATTGTTAGACCATACCTCATGTATGGCACTGTTGTTTGGTGGCCAAGAGCTAATACTCTCAGAAGACATCTAACAAAGCTACCACACCTTGCGTGTGTTTGCATTACGGGTGCAATGAGAGGAACTCCAACCCCTGCTATGGAAGTTTTGCTCTGCTTACCTCCGTTGCAGTTCATTGCTGTAAGTGAAGCCAGAATCAAAATATCAGCTTGGACTTGAAATCCCTAATTGGCACTGGTTTCAGTCCTCTCAGCGAGCATCTTAAAAGTGTAAGAATTAGAATCTCGTGCCTATGTGAGTGCTGTCTTAAAGACGATGAAACGACGTCTCACTTTATCTGTAACTGCCTCCCTTTTGCCAGAGAGGGCTACTCTCGGCAAATACTTTCCTTACGAAGCCGATTTAAATAAAATCTAACTAGCCAAAACCAGTGGGAGCTTAAGTACCTCGACTTCCCACGTGTACTAGTTGTTTTGTTGTCATTTTGGGCAGCCCTGCTGGAGTAAAATGGACCATTAGGTGCTTGTCATCCATGGATGACCCCACTCCAAATACAATACATACAATACAATACGGGCTTCCTACTCAGCCTAGAAATTTCGAAGCGACATCAAATATGTGGTCATTTCTCAACGAAGGTTGTCATTAACGCATATATCGAGGATAGATAGCCATTTGATTTCAAAGAAGCATGGAAGAAGTGGCAGTTGGCACAACGTGAATTTCGTCGCAGATTTCCTAGCCGTCCAACGCCTACTGGTGAAACACTGCGACATTTAGCCGCTCGCCTCGAAGAGACTGGCACAACACGAGATGCTGCCAGGCGTGGCAGACCCCGGAGTAGCCGTTCTGCAGAGAATATTGCTGCTGTAGCCGAAGATGTCATGGAAGCGCCGTCGACATCGACCAGACGACGTGCCACGCAAATGGGTATCAGTCGACGGTCTTTACAGCGAATTTTGGTACAATATTTGAAGATGTTTCCGTACAAAGTCCAGACGGTGCATCAGCTGTTAGCTGCTGACCGCCAATCGCGTCTAACATACGCTCAAGCCATCCTTAATCACCACCAAGAGGAAGATGATTTTTCATCAAAAATAATCATGAGTGATGAGGCCCATTTCCATCTTAGCGGGTACGTAAATAAGCAAAATTTACGCTTCTGGGGCACTGAAAATCCGCGTGTAACCCACGAAGAGCCATTACACCCGCTCAAAGTCACTGTATGGTGTGCTGTTTTCGCTGGAGGAGTCATCGGACCTTTTTTCTTCGAAGACGTCGCGGGCCAAACGGTTACTGTGAATGGTGAGCGCTACAGAGCAATGATCAACGAGTTCTTTTTGCCGCAACTTGATGAATTGGGATTGGAAAACATGTGGTTCCAACAGAACGGTGCAACGGCACACACTGCACGTGCCACAACCGATATGCTGAAGGATGCATTTCCTGGGCGCCTAATCTCCCGTTTTGGCGATTTGCACTGGCCAGCAAGATCACCTGATTTGACCGCTCCAGACTTCTTTTGTGGGGCTTTTTGAAGTTGCAGGTTTATGTCAACAAGCCTCAGACTCTTGCAGCTCTTAAAGACAATATCCGTCAAGAATGTGAGGACCTATCGCCGGAAGTTCTGGCCAAAGTGATGGAAAATGCCATAAAAAGGGCTCAAATGACAATCAACTGTGGCGGCGGCCATTCACATGACATCATATTCTCGACTTGATGTAAAAAAAATTAAAAGACCAAATAAAAATAATCCACAAGAAGAATCAAAGTTTTTCATTTTTCTTTTTTAAATTACAGACAAAAAACATCGGAAGGTTATTTTTGCGCCACCTTGTAAGAGAAAGATATCATTGATAAAAATAATGAGAAAGAGAGTGGGAGAGAAAACAGTGCCTTGGGGGACACAAGCATATTTGTGATAAGTTGCGGAAATAAATCTGTAAAAAACAATTGAAAGGTCTGAAAAGTTATATCTACTGATGCCAAATGCATGCATTTTCGACAAAGATCTTGATGCTTAACTCTGTCAGAAGTGTTTGAAGCATCCAGCACACTGACCGTTGGAATGTCATTATACCCTATCCTAAGTGTATACTAATTCTGACACATCGTTTGTAACAGCCCTTTATATTCGTCGTAGACTCCTAAAGGTATATATATTCATGATCAGAATTAAAAGCTAATTGCCGTCCGTCCATCACCAATTTGTAGGCCTTTAAATTTAAGCTAGGAAGCTGTATAGTCCCTGGGGTCCCGAAATGGTATAGTGTAAAATTTTGTTTGATACGCCCACTACCAAGTGGGTACAATGCTGTACTAAGCCCTTCACAGAATATGTAGACATGTATGTTAGTAAATTTGCCAAATAAAGTTTTTTGTCACGCCTACATTTTGCGGGGGTTTTGTTAATAGAAATGTTTGCACTACAGTATTATTTACAGGAACCAACTAAGACCAAGTTTACCCTGCCTTTTCAAAATCGTGACATTTTGGAGCTCTATACACTCATGTGGTTTTGAGACATACCCTTCGAACTAAAAATTGGAAAACTTGCTAGGTTTTAGCTATCAGTAGATTTATATTTTTGGTGTTATCAAGTTTACTTGTACCATGTTCGAGTGTCAACCGCCCGCTCTGTGAGTTACCATTTCGTAATGGCCGTGGTAACGATGAGAAAGAAGAGCTCCGTAAGAAGAGCATCGAATCCACTCTTAAGCGTATGAAAACGCTTTCAAGGCGTGAATTCAGGGGTTTTATCACTGCTTAGTTTGCGATTGTGAACAATTTCGATTTTACTCTATGGCGAGTAGTGGGCGTGTATTCGAAACGTGCCTATGTCTGCAACATCGACGTTAATTTTCCAAAATCACTTAACGCAAAAATGAGTTCTGCGTGAATGCCATGTAATTCACGCGTACAAATGGCCATTCGGGAGATAATAGGCAACATTTTTCTTAAGAGGATATCGAAGAGAAGATATTTCTTCTCTTGGAGTGGGTTTTGCTAAAATTAAATTTTAGCTAAATGCTCTCCTCTATTTAAACCCTTTTGAGCAAGAAAACTTTTGTTTTAAAGTTATTCATAAAGTGACTTGTAATTCTAAGCTATGTTATGCCATGCTGGGTAATTTCATTGAGCCACTATCCCATATCTATAATTTTTTCGAATAGACCATTGCTACTTGTTCCAATCGAACACATGTTGTCTATCTGTTTCTGATCTGGAAATATCTTATCAAAATAGAAATGCACGTCAAATTCCGTAAGAGGCGTTTACTTAGCGCAGTGGCTTAGTGGTTAAGTGCGTTAGACCACTGAGCGAGTGGTCACTGGTTCACATCCCGACCCGTACCACCTAAAAGCTTTTATTTACGGTCCCACCTCTGACAAACATTCAACAGTGAGAACTGCCATGAGAAGCTTCTCAAAAATTAATTGCCGTTCGGATTAGGCATGAAACTGTAGGTCCCTTTCATTCGTGACAAAAACCAATATCTTCGAACACGCAAAGGTTTGAGAAGCTAGGTTCGATTACGAAAATAAGATTTGAACCAATTTAAAGTGAGCTTCGTCATAGGTTAGATTAGATTAGATTGACGGGTGGAGGTAGTATAGTGTATCCTATATCACTGGCAGCCATATCCCGCGAGCTTTAGTTAAGCAGTTTCGGTCACTAAATATATGTTCTGCTGTTTCTTCGTCCCTGCTGCACAATCTGCAAGTGTTGTCTTCTGCTGTTCCCATAGTCATCAGGTGTTTTTTTGACACGGCAGTGCCCCCTGAGGAAGCCTGTGACTAGTTGAATCTGAGTTCTACTAAGCTGCAGCTTTTTTGTGTTTCGTTTTTTTGTGGGAACTGTTTGGCATAAAGTTTTTTCCTTGTCTATTTCCTTTGGTCTCCCTCCAGAAATGTAGAAATATCTATTCTAGTCAAATTTTTGATACTACTTTTTCTAGTGTTCATTTCATAGATACATAGCTCGCAGAATTGTTTTGGCATCATGAATTGGAATGCGGATCCTGTTCTGGCTAGTTCGTCTGCTTCTTCATGTCCAGTGTGACCTGGCACCCAGATCAAATGTACTATTTTAGTGGTGGGCAGTATTATAAGGAGTTGAAGAAAATCCCAGATTGGATCTAGTTATTGCCGTACACATCCATTGTGAAATTTTGGGGTTGGGTCTCCAGTTTTTACCAAGAAGACTTTTTCTGGTCCACCGTGAGATCCTGGCCTTGTCGATAGTCTTGGTAAGGTAGGAGTTCCAAGAAAGTTTTATATCCAGTGTGACTCATACATAGTTAACTTCCGACGAGAACTCTATAGATTCACCGAAGAGTGTTGCGTTTTTGAGTCTTCCTCGCCTTCTTCTCTTGATGAATGCAACTTTGGTGCTTTTCGTAGGAGTGACCCGATGACTAGGCAGCAGCCTAGTGAGGTATTTATTGTTTTATCCTCTAGAATGCATTTTATCCAACTGAAGGAACGGGAGCCTTACTACTAGTGGGATGCCCTTTTATAGTAAGGCAGGAATATTTTCATCTTCTCCGGGGCATTTGAAGGGTTGAGTTGATTTGTTTGCCTTCATGAAAAACCTCCTTCGAAGCTTCTTCATAACTCAGATGTATAGAAAATCTTCCGGATTTAGATTGAAGTAAAATCATGTAGCTTTTTATTTTCTCTATTCAACTGCGGCTTTCAAAACGAAGAACACCTTGAACAGTACCACATCATAAGTGGTTATAAAGCTTATTGACTCCCATCCCTCTCTCCATTCCCCTACTCACCCAATTGATACATAAATCATAATTTCACCCCAACAAATGGTGGGGAAATGATAAGAATATAGCTTCGCCAAAGACACCTCTGTCGTTTCCCGAAATCGAAATGATCTTATCAATCCCAAGTGTCAATCGAACAAATCTCCCCCACGGGACAATTGCTTTGGACGTTTGCAATGCACTTGCCCCCGTCCTCCTCATTGTCAGATATTTTATTTATTTGTCCATCTTTATTCTTCCTTTGCAATCTTAATCCATTTAAATCCTTTTATTTACCGCTTGTGGAGATAATTTAATTGAATTCGTTTCCCAATTTGCATTTAGATGCTTTCTGGTTGTCAATGAACAGGGTTTACGGCATTGGCTAGTCATCAACTTGTACATTTATATTGCGTGTACCATCCTCTATGCAATGCCCCATCCAAAAAGAGACCATCCGCTCCCGATGGCTTTTTGCAAAGTCTACTAAAGTCTAGACTATTAGTAGCTGTAGGAACTTTTCGCATGAAATCGAAAATTTCCAAATCCACATCTATTGTTGCCGGAACAGAGTATAGAACTACATCGAATGATATACAGATACACACTGTTTAAATAGATGGCAATACAAAAGGGAATCTCTGTCGAAGTTAGTTCCGTTCTGGCCACGGGAGATGAGTTCTAGAAAAGTTCATGCACAGACACACGTCGGGGATAGAGGGGGAATTTTTTGATTAAAAAAGTTTCAATTCGGTTTCTTATTGGAATTTTCCTACCACCCCGGAAAATAATTGCTCTGGATGCCGAGTTTCGTTTTAAAGATGCACTTATACGTGGGGACGTGATGCAGTTTCGGTGGTGATTTAAGTTAGTTGCAATACTTTTCCACACATGAGCTGTGATGGGGTGTGATGGTGTTGCCGCCCGATGACTAGCTGTGCCCGGTATGGAGTGTGGCGCCTGTGATTGTGCGACTGTGGAGTGTGGACCAAATTTATAGTGTGAATTAAATTTTCGGCGAATTTATCAAGGGTTTAAGATTTTTTGTGGAGTGCTATCCGTATGTGTGGAGCGAGCAATTAGCCTAATTCGAGTTAAATTGAAAATATATGTAGAATTATCGAGAATGGGTAGCTTTCGCGTATTGGTGGTGAAGCTACTGCGCCGCAAAAGTGCGGTTGCAATTAGGTGAAAGTTTATTACCTAATTGGTTGAACTAAAACGTGCGTAGTTTGTGACCAAAAATTACTAACTTTAGGTAATAATAAAATGCAGTTTTTTTGTTATTAAAATTTTCAAAAACAAAAAAATACACAATTTATGCTGGTGTTAATTTTATTTTATCATAAATTATCGTGCGGCTATAAAAATAACCGCATTTTTTTTGGCTTGCACTGCAATTGGCAAAACGCATCTAATAACGCCATAATGCCATAATAGGTGCTAAAAATTAATTTATTTACCAATCCTACATAGTAAAGAGTGATCCATTTCGAGGTTCCCTACTTTTTTAAAGAAAAAAACACAGAAAATTCAAATTTAATGGAGAATGTTTATTATCATTAGAAAGAACATTCTTTGGCATTTATTTTTTGAAGATTATGTCTATCAAATGATGGCCGTTGCTACGTCGCAGATGGTTGAGTCCAATTTTCGATCACTCGTTCGAGCATTTCGACTGGTAACTGGCGAATGACACGCATGATGTTTTCCTCCAAGGCCTGAATCGAAGCGGGTTTGTCGGCATAAGCTTTTGACTTTACATATCCCCACAGGAAAAAGTCTAACGGTGTGATATCACACGATCTTGGTGGCCAATCGACCGGCCCAAAACGTGAAATTATGTGCTCACCGAAATGTTCTCTCAATAAGTCCATTGATTGATGCGATGTGTGGAAAGTGGCGCCGTCTTGCTGAAACAAATGTCGCCGAGATCACGAGCTTCAATTTCAGGCATCAAAGAGTCGGTTATCATGACACGATAACGGTCGCCATTGACGGTTACGTTCGCACCGACATAATTTTTAAAGAAATATGGACCGATGATTCCACCGGCCCACAAACCACACCAAACCGTTGTTTTTTCTGGATAAAGTGGCAGTTCTTCAATCTCTTCAGGTTGCTCTTCGTCCCAAATGCGGCAATTTTGTTTGTTTACCTACCCATTGAGCCAGAAATGGGCCTCATCGCTAAACAAAATTTGCCTCGAAAACGTCGGATCTTCTTGGAACTTTTCAAGAGCCCATAGAGCGAAGCGATGTCGCTTGGGAAGGTCGATCGGCTTCAGTTGTTGCACAAGCTGTATTTTGTACGCTTTCAATTTAAGATCTTGACGTAAAATGCGCCAAGTCGTTCCATACGTCAGTCCGAGTTGCTGCAAACGGCGCCGAATCGACTCCCTACGGTCTTCGTGTACACTCTCAGCTACGGCCGCTATATTTTCTTCACAGCGTGCTGTGGTCCAATAATGAATGCTGGGTCTCAAAATGGGTAATGGTGTTGCGAATAGTACGCTCAGTAGGCCGATTATGTTGACCATAAGTTGAGCGAAGTGCACGAAACACATTCCTCACAGAACGTGAATTTTCATAATAAAGTTGAACAATTTGTAAACGTTGTTCACGCGTAAGTCTTTCCATTATAAAATGCCAAACAATACTAAACAAAAATAACATGACAGCATGACACGACTCACACGTGATCTGTTAAAAAAGGCTATTGAAAAAAGTATTGAAAAAAGTATCACCCGTTAAATACATTCAGGTGGATAAGGCGTGTTTCGAAGTGATAAATACGCTCTTATGGGTGCACTGGCTTAGTGGTTAAATGCAGGAGGGTAGCCGGGGCTACAGCCTCAAACTCCGACCAGTAAACACCACCACCAGTAAGAAAAAAACACAAATATGAACCATAGACACAGGACCGACAACGATGAACATGATCTTCAACCATTTTGAACTAGAACTTCACCTTGAATCTCATATCGAGCAACTAATAACAGTTGTTTGTTTTAGGTGACCATGGAATAGACATTTTGGTAATATGACAATGCTGCAAACATGAGTGGTAAATACAAAGAAATATAGGGTCTCATTTTGGCTAAAAATTATTTATTGGTACCTTTTGGTCATTCTCTCAATTTAGTAGCAAAGGCAGCTGCTAACTACTCCTACCCATGGGCTGTTCAATTCCATGATTTCGTTCAGAACTTATATACGTATTTCACAGGAAGTACAGAGCACTACCAAATTCTGACAGAAAAATTATAGCAGGAAAAAAGCAGAACATTTTACGTTTTATAAAAGCTTAGCGATATTCGTTGGTCGTGTCGAGCTGAAGCTACGAAAGCCATTGTCGATGGTTATTCCGAAATCGAAGGAGCTTTAACCAGCTTCTGATAAAGACCAAAAAGACTTCGTGAGGAATGAAGCATCGCACTTCTAACAAAAGATGAGTTGTCTCGAAACCGCTCTATTTGCTATCTTTTGGAACGACATCTTGGAGCGATTCGATGCAACACACAAGGTGTACTATAGGAAGAGCAATGTAGTGCCAAGTACCCGGAAGTGATTATTTGAAGGACTACAGTCAGAAACAATTTTCCTAAGTTCCACGTGAAGATTTGTCCATTCCTGCTGCTGGAAAATCTGACAACCATTCAAGTTCATGCAACGTGCGTGCCAATAATGAAGTTCGGAGCACAATAAATCGTTCCTATAATTTTGTTTTAGGCCCTTGTGTTTTATTAAAAACTTCTCAAAACCCATGACCATAGTAGAGAGTATGTCGGAACAAACACCTGAGTTCACATTTTGGTTAACGACAAAGGAACTATTAAACTTTATTTGTCAAATAGCAAACGTTATTAACTGGCCGCTCGTCTTGTTTCCCCTGCCTACCACATTTATGAGATTCCTTTATGAGACCGTGAGTAAAACACACATTCTAAAGATCCACACCCGCAATATTAAGTGTCTGTCGCTGGGATTTGTTAATTGTCACAGCGAAACTATTTTTAACAGGAAACTGTAAGCGTTTGAAGTTAAAGGACTGTGCCGCTTCTCCGATCGCTTACTTACGTTCGCTTATGATTACTAACTGAATGACACAAATCATATCATGGATGAGATGAGGTACATTGGGATAGAGACTCAACATCCAGTACCATTCCAAGTTCCCTTGCGCTAAGCTGGCCTCCCAAACGCGTGAAATATTTCAAACTTAATTTTTTCTCTTAGATCCTTAGCCAGGAGGAATTAACATTTGCAACTAAAGTTAGGTGGGGCATTTTTAATGTTAGGCCAATTCATGTTCAAATTCAGAGTCAGCCGAGTCTGACTCATTTCACCCATGTCCCCACAATTCTGCAGCTGTACCATTTAAACAACGGTCGGCGAAGAGAAATGCAGAGTGATTCCCACCTTAACAGTGCCAAAAACTTTCCGACAAAGACATGTTCGAGGAAATGCTAAACGCCACAACCAACAACGGATCAGCTGAACAACAGCATGCGACGCGTTAATGCCCAGACGGTCTGTAAGTGAAAGAGGCGATTTCTGGTAGACCGACGAAAATAAACGGATTTTCAAGATTTCAAAGAACGGCTAACCACCTTTGAATTTGCGAGACGGGAACTGGAAAGGGCCATTAAAAAAAGTAATACAAACAATTTTAGACGGCTTTGCGACGAGGCTGACCTCGATCCCTGGGGCTTAGCGTATAGAGTGGTAATGAAGAAGCTTAAGGCCAACAGGTCCCAAAAACTAACCTGCCCGGCAATGCGACGGACTATAGAAGAGCAAAGAATTCTCCCAAAAATAACTGCTATGGTTACCATTACAAGGTAGATCTGCATGGAGCACATCCCGGTAATCCCGTCGGAAGAACTTGTTGGCGCATGCAAAAAAGATCGGAGAAGACAAAGCATCTGGACCGGGTGGCATACTGAATAGGGTACTAAGGATGGCTATTAAGACTAGGCCGGTCATCCTTTTAATGACGATGCAAAGTTGACTAGAGACAGCACTAAGTGCTGCTTCCAAAGGGAAACAATATGCCTGCTTGATGCTCAAGGAAAGATCCTAGAACGGTCCAGTTAGAAGAATTTCAACTTTGTTTTATATTATTAATGATGATACGAGAGAGACCTTAGCTTGTCCGCTAGTCGTGAAATTCCGACGACAGCTGAGTGAAGTGACTTATATAATCGAACCTCGAATCTCGAGCTGCTCTCGAATGGTTTGAGGAGAAAGATGTAAAGTGAATGATACAATGAAACCCCAAACTTAGGGGGAATAGAGTCAACCAAGATGAATGATGAAACTCCTTACTTCCATGAAAGGAACCGTGAAAGTAAAAGGATATAAGCAGTATCCTAATAAAGTCTTCAGGCCAAACTAGGTCGAGTGAATATCAGTTAGCAGTCTGAAAAAAGGTATTCGCAGCGTTCAAATTCAAGGACATCGAAGATCCAATCGTTTTAATTTTTTTCAATTTGCCTTCCGAAAGGTCATCGTATTAAAAGACTTGAACGGCAAGAAGATAGGCAGCGTTCATCATATGGAGAGCAGTAAAGAAGAGTTAGGTTCAACGATTTAAAAGCTATACTATGGGGACTACGGCTCACGAGCGGAACTCTTCAATCAATAGGCGGAAGAACACATCCCAAGACTGAACCATCAGCTCCACCTGCCCTATCTACAGAAATGGTCTATCTACATATGCAAATAGATGCAAGTACTATAGATGCATATCTCTACTTAATATAGCATAGAAGATCTTATTCATGGCATCTATTTCAAGGCGCAAGCACATGCAGGAAAAGGCCAAAAAACCACATATCGTGACCCACCATCTTCTTCTTTTATCGACTTTCTTTAACGATTTAAAGGCATCAGAAGCTCTACATGGCGATGTCTGAATTGCGGATAGTGGAAAACCTGAGCTGTATCCGTTAATCTTGTTGTGGATTAGATGGCCGTCACGGCGATTTAAGAACGACGTCTGGAAATAATAAAGGTTAAGATGACATAAACTTCAAGCTATTTAAGGAAATCACCCATCCTCGAATCTAGTTCTTCCGTTTTGCATAGAAAAATAAGTTCTAACTCGAAAAACAGACTATTCCTGCCAGTTTTGAAATATGGTGCACAGTCCCTAACGATAAGAAGGAAGAGCAGATACTGAACTTGGAAAAACTACAAAAAGCTAAATACTACGACTACATCAAACACATCGAGCGAATTTAATTGCTAGAGTCAAAAAATCATGAAACCCTAGCCTTTAGTCACAGGATGATTGAGAAAAAATATACGTTTTTAAGATATATCCATCGTGGATTCCAAGGAACTACTAAATGAAGTGTACATGTTCTAATGTTTTCCACATATCTAGATCCTGGACACCAATTCTCATACTCTACATAACGTAACACGTATACGAGCAAATCCGCCTGAATTTTGGTATTCTCAAAGCAGTCTCAAAGCTTTATGGAATTGTTTTTTTTTACCTCTGCGAAAATTGTATTCATTTTTCGAGAACTCAATTCGCAGACGATTAACATGAGAAGAAAATTTTCAGTCTTTCGCATTAAATTGGAGTTTTTTCCCTATGCGAGAATTTTTGACAATTGGGGTCCTGTTAAAGTGGAAGATAACTACTAACACATCTGTGGCTGCAATGGCACTTCTCCTTTCTATGCAAAACTTATTTGTGTACCTTTTGATTGACAGCACGGTGAAGTGCTTAACTACAGCAACTTGCTCCACCCAAACTTCAAGTGTCCTTACGTTGGGCGCCACAAAACAACTATCCATACTTCATGGTCATCCCTCAGCCGCATACCTAAAATACAATGTACTTCGAAATAGAAAAACATAGACACTTACTCGTCCCAAGACAAATATACCCCATCCTCAGCGTTTGGTCAATATGCCAAGTACTAAAATTTTAAGAACACAAAATAGACCGTTAAATTTAAATGCCATTTCATAAAATAAAACTCATAACCAAGAGTATCTATGCCCCTTGGTGAGCTAGGACTCATAAATGGATGATTTGTTCCCCGCAACCACACCGCTTCCTGTAATTTCCTTCATAAACTAAATACCACAAAACTGCTCCCATTATACGATCACGATGATATTGTACATCCTTACCCCAAACCAAATCGCTATCATCTTAAGCATTTAACTATCAAACATAAAAGCTGGGATCCCATAAAAAAAAATAAACTTGCACACTCCCACAAAATGGCAAAAACAAAAAAAATAACAAACCAGAAAGACAAGACCGTAGCGCTTGACGTTTTTTTTTCTGTTTGCTTCCTTCTAACATGAAGACAATCATGACAGGAATTAAGTTTATGGTAAACAAAGGACAATAGGAAAATACCCCCACCGCAGGATACTATGACTTCCTCCTCCCAACAACCAAACCAAACCAGAGAAACAAAAAAAAAAAAAAACACAAACACAAACACATACACACACAAAGTCCCACCAAGTCAAACGCCGACGATGAATGTAACGGACATTTTGAGGGCACCGCACAGCAATATTTCATCATCTTCGCAAATAACTCCTGCAAAGATAATGTGTTGCCACCAAAAAAGAAACAGAAAAAAGTGAAGGGTGGGTGTGGGAAGAATCTCCGAAAGCAAATTATAGAATTTTGTTATACGTTGACTTCCTATTTTTTTTTGTTGTTGTCTATTATCCTTAGCTAAGAATAAATATACTTAATGGCCCAGGAAAGTAAAGTACAAACACACACTGTGTGGTGTTCCCGAAGAACAATAGGTAGACTTAGTCATGAAGAAATCCGACAGCCAAATGGAGAGATAGAGAAGCGCCCAACTTTGACAAATGGCCAAGGACACGGATAAGAGGACACCCCATGTTTGTATTCCCTTTTAAGTGACAGAATGTGCTCCCTAATATGAGATTTTCAATTCGACATCCGAGCGAGAGATAATGATGCCAGTCGTCATCATGTTTGTCGTCGTCTTCGTCGTGCCGTAGTCATCGTCCTCGTTCTCGTCCTCTTCCCCATCGTAGTGTTGTTTGTAAGGTAATTTTCTATCCGAAAATTCCAACATAATACTGTTAGAGATGTTACAAACGAGATTTGTTATTGCTAGCCAGTTTGGAGTTCGCATGTTCTTCTTCTATTTTTTTCTATTTCAATTTCAATCATTTTCCGAGAGCGCACAATGCACAAAATGGAACGGCTAAGTGTACTAAATGTGCAGCTCATTTGCTTCCTTTGAAAATTTTTTTATTTTCTTTTTTTTTTTCATTTGAAGCTACAAAATGAAGGAACAGCATTCGCGGCGCGCTAAGGAGAGAAGAATGTTCTCTCGTACAGAATTGAGAAGCTGCTTAATGGGGGAAGAAGAATAAGAAAATTCCCTCTCGGTATGTTAGTTTTCCCATCTGTTTGTGTCAGTTATTATATGTGCATATTTTCACCAGACTAGGATATGTATCCTTGTATAGATGTGTTCCGGCAGAAGGATGTCAGAGACGGAGTAATAATGCGTGCAGTTGGATAAATGTATATAAATAGGTTGGTACTTTCATTTTTGCATTCGTTCGTACATTCAGGCATAGGAGCTTGAATAAATTTCACAGAATGAAAAATGTTTGATGGTGATGCTTTATTGCTCCATGGAAAAATTTTAGGTAATTTGGACTGAGTGTGAGGAAATGTATTTTGAAGAAACTATATTTTCTAAAGGAAAAAGACGAGCACTTTACTTTGAGTTTCTTTTTTCACCCATAAAAAGGATGTGTAAGAAAATAGGGATATAATTTATTCATAAAAAAAAATTTAACTTTCGCTTAAGGCGAGGAGGAGGTTGGTGCGAAGTGCAAGTTGTCATAAAACCTAATGGTTGGAACTTAGAGCTTCGCGTTATAGTTAATCTAACAATTAACTTTTTCTTTTGACTTTATAATGCTTCTCATAGTGCGATTTAGCGCAAGGAAAGCTGGTTTGATTACAACGGTCGCTCGTTGGGCGCCAGCTAAGTTTTATTTTCTTTATACCTCTACTTGCTGGGATGTAAGGTTAATCTTTATCCTCGAAGCAGGCAGATTTAATCAGCCATACCACTACGAACGAGTTAAGGTCAGTAAGTTTTGTACTAAAGACCGTTGGAAAATACATATCTGCGGTCCATTATACTTACTCGAAAGGTAAACCGTCAACAAAATGATATCGTTACACGGCAAAAAATGTAGATATACCTTCGCTGCATTCCTCCATATTAGGGGAGTCTTTGATAAAGTAGAGAAAAAAAAAGTGTAGTAAGACTAAGCTTAGAAAGGCGAAACAATAACCTTGCTCTAAATAAACTTATGTAGAATATTTCTACAGGCGGTGGTTTCTACCATCCGATGGAGCACTTCGACACGAAGTTCTGGTCCATTGTGCCACCATGCACCTTACATTAATGTACTTATTTTGAGTTGAAAGATGAGAAGAAGCTTTAGTGATGAAGAGCTTAGATGTTCGACACTCACCACGTCAGCCCCGAAAAATCTGATGCGGGCAAAGTTCCGACGACTGCAGGGGAAGTGTTCTGCTGTGTCATCATGTGGTGGTAACGCTCAAGCCTAAGACACTTAAATGGTTAGCAAAAGCTTGGTGGAGCGAAAGGAAGCATACTTTTTGCAAATGTGCGGGCGTAGAAGTTTAGTCTGTCGGCATTCTTCACAGTCCCGCCACTGATTCATCCCGCCATGTAATCACGGGCAACCCAAGTATATATGGTAGACGTGACTCCACATGCAGGCAGAGCCAACGCAGGTTTTGGTACTGAGAAAACTTCTTCTGAAACTTTTCTCATCGAAGATCTTGTTTCAGACAAGATTCACTCTGTTCAACTTTCCGACCAAATGCAGAGAAAGCTTGACTTCGAGCACTAACTTGGACGAGGTAAGAGAGTTGGGCAGCGCTTTTAATACAGCTTGGTTGTCGCTGCCAACTGCAAATGCTTCTAGCCCTCTATTGTTAACAATATAGCGCATAGCCGTTAGGATGGCAAAAACCTCCACTTGGAAAACAGAGGCTTGTTTACCCAAAATATAGTGAAGTCTAATATTATAGTATTCCACAAAGACTCCAGCACCAGGCTGTTGAGAAGCCTATGCCTACGGAGTTGACTAAGCACTACTAGTAAGAAGAACATTTCCTTCCACCAACTCTTTATGAATAGACAAAGGCAATGAGAAAAGGCCATAATAGCTTTTGGACCCACATAGAAAAACTGAAGTTCTCACCAAAAATAATTTTGATTCTGTATATGGAAATTGTAAGGCCGAAATTTGAATATGAAAAACTAGCCAATCCACAAATAAGGTTACTCACATGAAAAATATGGTAAAGCTTGTGTTGATACGACTAGTGCCAATGAGAAGCACCACAACAGCGGTGCTCTAAATCACCCTTCTCCTGTTATCATTGTACCTTTATTTGGCAGAATTATTAATTTATCTAACGAACATAAATTTCTGCAGATAATTCTATGAACAAAAATATTCTATATATATTTAAAATTAGTTCGTTTTCAAGACGTTTTAGTCAATTATGGCACTTGCAGAATTGTAGAAACGCGAACATCTTGAAATGGGGTTATTAAAAGAAATTCGGTTATACAGTAGACCACGCTCCCTTAGGCGTATACCTCAATAGTTCGGAACACTAAATCATAAACGAAAATAAATTTTGGACAAACAATTTCGTCATCTCGGACTTTGGAGCATTTAGAGCGAATCTTGCTGAGTAGCTAAAGTTCCGACCAATGTTTCTAATTTAGAACTTGTAAACTATTTATGTCCTTTTTCAGTCTATTTATGTGAATCAAGTAAAGTGAATCCCATATGATGGAACACTTTTCAATACATCAACGAATTTTAGAAATGTGTAACATTTTGAAAGTGTATGGTTCCCTATAATTGCATTTGATGAAGCCTTAGAGATTCCGATTTAGTTGCCACATGTTCTTTATGAGGAGCTAAAGTAATCTTAGCGCAAAAAATAATTTCTAGATCTTTTATACATTTTTAAACGACAGATTAATATGACCCATGAAATAATGGTGATGATAAACAGCGACACGCTCAAGATACTTTACATTTCGATATTCCTCAATAATACCCAACTACCGGCCTTAAAAATTGGAATTATAAAGGAACTTTTCCAAGAGTCTAAAAATATTCTGCTACACAAAACGAGATTCGAAATGATCCTAAGTAAAGTGAAGAGTTATGCTTTGCAATTTTTTTAAAGCACTAAGGCCGTCAAAAACGTTGGTGTCAGTTAGAAAAAATTGTTAACTTTATAAAAGCAGAATTACAGAAATCATAACCCTCCCACTTCACTGCATTTCTACTGGTCCGCCTGTGGGGTTCGCTCTGTACTATAGTTATACAGGGTTTTTCAACAGAGACGCTACAAACGTAGAGCGACAGGGACAGCAAACGACGCCATATTTCTTGCCGCTCTTTTGACATTTCTCTTTAGTAAGGTTTGCCATTTCATGATGGAAAGATTTACGAGCCAACAATGACTCGAAATTATCAAAATTTACTACCGAAATTCGGAGTCAGTGGCCTCATCGTTAAGAGCGCAACGTCCAATTTATGGTCATCATAATCGTCGTAGCAGATCAACAATTGAGCGTCTAGTCGAAAAATTTGAATCCACAAGCACAGTACAAAATGTTCCCGTGCCAGTGAGACAAAGAAGTGCCAGTAGTGTGGAGAATATTGCTGCCGCTGAGGCTTCAGTTGAAGAAAGCCCAAATGTGTCTCTCACACGTCGTTCTCAAGCGTTGGGCATCCCTG
Source organism: Ferdinandea cuprea (assembly GCA_963576555.1). Taxonomy (NCBI): domain Eukaryota; kingdom Metazoa; phylum Arthropoda; class Insecta; order Diptera; family Syrphidae; genus Ferdinandea; species Ferdinandea cuprea. The sequence continues at coordinate 22,030,487 of OY754960.1, read as the reverse complement.
TGACGTCGTTGTGGTGAATTTTGCGAAAAGATCTTGGCCTACATCCTTACAAGATTAAATTGACGCAAGAACTAAAGCCGCTTGACCACCAGAAGCGTAGTATGTTCGTGAATTGGGCTGAGCAACAACTTGAAAATGATTCGGATTTTCATCGAAAAATCATCTTCAGCGATGAGGCTCATTCTGAGGGCAGTACTTCTTCCGTGATGATCAAGATCGGCACGTTACTGTGAATGGGAATCGCTACCGTCCAATGATAACCGAATATTTTTGGCCCCAATTGGATGATATGGACTTGGAGGACATGTGGTTCCAACAGGACGGCGCCACAAGCCACACAGCGAATGTCACAATCAATTTATTGGAAACCAAGTTTGGAGAACGTGTTATCTCACGAAATAGTCAAGTCGCTTGGCCGCCTTGATCGTGCGATTTGACGCCGTTAGACTATTTCCTGTGGGGCTACGTCAAGTCTATGGTCTATGCCAACAAGCCAGCGATGATTGATGAACTTCGTACGAATATCGAACGTGAAATTGCAGCAGTATCAGTCGATTTATGCTAGAACACCGTCGAAAATTGGGTTCAGCGTTTGGACTTCTGCAAGCGTGCCCGTGGTGGCCATGCAAAAGAAATCGAGTTCCATAAATAATGGCATCGAACGTACTTTCACAGGAATAAAGAATTTCATTGATATCCAAAATCGTTTTTGCTTTATTTAAAAAAACTTTTGTAGGGCTCTTCTTGATAGTTTGATAAATCTGTTTCACGATAAAAAGACTGGAAAAGGTTTGCAAATAAATCTTACATTTTTTTGAAAATTCGTCCTTTTATGATGTACTTGAAGAAAATTTGACCATTAAATTCCATGCCTAACGCTGTCCTCTGACTACTTATGACGGGCACCTCGACTATCACAGACCATTCTTCTGCATATTTCCCAGCAGTGAAGTATGGAATTGGAATAAATTCCCAGAAGAATCCATACACAGATAGCTCAAAAATGATGCTAGAGCCTTAAAGCCTTTTCGCTTTAATATACGCGTAGCCTTAGCTTGTAAGAGGGTTCTTGGCGGTCAGCATTATATTTAACTCATCATAATTCTCTTCAAAGTTCAACGATCCCAAGAACTGAAGCTTACAGACCATGCACAACGAAAAGAGTAAATTCGAAATGATCCTAAGGATTAACTCAACGAACGTCGAAGTCGTAAAGCTGAAAATGAACTTCATGAGCTTCGCTTAGGATATTTTTCTCGAAAAAATCTGCATCCACTTATTGGTACCAAAAAACCATCCTAAGCGATGAAGTATGGTTTTTTGACCTTTAAGGTCTAGATTTTGCGCTGGAGGCATAATTGAACCACACTTCTCCCAAAACTAGGGTGTTGAAGCAGCGACTGGTGATCAATGTCACGACATGCTAGCTGACTGATAAAAGTGGTGGACGGTGCCAGGTGTCATTCAGCTCATGAAACAATAATTCAATCAGAGCATGGAACATTTCGTAATCCAATAATCTCTTGTTTCGGTGATCAGAACTGGCCCCATCCTGGATTTCTTTTATGGAGTTATTTGAAGGCAAACAAACCACCTGTAAGAAATGGACATAGAAAACATAAGAGTGCATACAGGTGCAGCAGTGTCAGCAAATTCGTGGAGGATATTTTCATTTAGGATTCAATATAATTTCGCCCGTGAATTTTTTAACACCTTTTATAATCTTCGCAGTAAAAAAAGACTCTCATTCGACACAGAAATCTACCTCTTCAGGACCTTACAAGACTCGCAGCAAACACATAAAGATGAAACCATTTTGTTTTTTTATATATTTTAGTCGAAAGGATCTTTAAGACACATCCGGAGCCGACTATTGTCGAAAATCAATAAACAAAAGAAGTATCTCAATTTTCCTGCATTATGCTTGTCATGTTTCGATATGTAAAAAGTAAAAATCACTCAGGTATCATGCTATCAATCCAGATACACAAAAAAACAACCAAATCATTCCATTTAACAGAAAGTCATCAATTCTTACAAAAGTTAAAATAAAAAGGACAACTATTAATGGATGAAAGGCACTTTGTCGTCAACTCCTGTGGCGTTGGTGTAGGTTACCTTTTTTTTCATTTTCCAACAGAATCCGTGTTTCTATATTTGCCCTTCCAAATAATGATGCTGCTGAAAAGAGTGAAACGGAAAATATGCATCGCCGTTGTCGTCTACTTTTCTACCTTATGGTGGAGTAAAACTTCAACGATGAGGTACGTATCATCACCAATGGATGATGCGGATAGTGGATGGATGAAGACCTGAAGAAGTTGTTTCATTGCCTACATTTTTCATTATGGATTGGCCTGTCAAAGAGCTAAAACGGGGGGAGGGGGGAGAACAAAAAATAAAAAGAAAGAAAACTATCGCAGCTCTTATGATATTGTTACTGCTCACTCATCTATATTTTAGGGTACAGCAACCTTTGTGTAGCGATGACTCCTTGTCGTCTCCCATTATTGAAATTAGGGTGCAGTGGGATGAAAGGAAGCGGGGCAAAAAATAGAAAAAAACAGAAAGAAACGACTCAATACAGGGACTCATCACTTGCTGAATCATTGCAGTAATAGAGCAGTATTTCGTCCTTATTTTTTTTTCCATTCTACTTCTAGAATTTTTGGATGACTGCCATGACGCAGCTTTTCATAGAAAAACATATTCGAGAATCAGAAGGAGGCTTAAAAGGCATGGAAGATAAAACTTTAGTTTTTTTTTTTTGCCATTGTACCTATGTATGGATGTGGTGGTGGGTGGCATGGCAAGTGAAGGCCATTGCCGTTGAACATCATAATTTGGAAATTATTTTCCATTGAGCCGAAAGGAAATTCCTTCTTTCAACGCACGGATGAACTTTCTCGTTCAACTTCCGCATCTAATACCGTTGAAAATGTGTAGTAGCAGCAGCAACAACACACACATAAAAAAAATCTATCTAATGATGTACAAGAGAAGGCGTGTTGCAGTCCTGGATGGCTGCGAGATTACTTCGAAAAAGTTTAGCTTGTATCGTGTCAAGGGACGATGGTCGAAAGATACTCTGTGTGGCTGGTGGAAGCTACTTTGATGGAACATGATTTGCTTGCGTCGTCACGCAACATAAAATGAGGGCAGGGTTTTTTTGTTTTTTTTTTGTGTCCAGGAAATTGGAAAAATATTATAATTTTTTTTTCTTTATTTTTTTGTTGCTCCTTTAAATAGGTACTATTCTCGTGTTGTTGTGAAGATGTGTGATTAATGATGGTTGCCTATTTGATGGCTAATATAGAGTGGCGTACTAAGTCCTGGACTGGACATCAAGCAAGAGGATGGAGGGCTTTGAAATTAATTAGGCGCCACTGGAATTTAAAATAGTTGCGATGCTGATGGTGTTGCACGAGAATGTGCGGTTGATGTGAAAGAATGAATATCCATTGGAAGGGAATTTTTTTTTAAAGATATTTTGCAGGCTTTAAAAGAATCTGTACAACTTCATTTCAGAGGGTGTGGATAGTTACGTCTCAAATTTTTTCACATTCAACTTTTAATGTTACACGGGGGTACTTGATATCTTCAAGACACATTTTGAGTGTTGTTTTCGGGAAGAGTAAAGTTGTGGATTGACTTCAGAACTCGGCCACAATCGTGTTTTAGGCTGTTTCCCTCAGGCAAGATTTTTAGAAGTCTACTAGCTATTCAAGAGATTGTTGGACAAGACTATTTATGAGACTTCAAAAAAGTAAACAACTGGCCAGGCGGAGATCTTTTTGATCGCCACTTTTGCAAATATAATTAGTAAAAATTGACATACAGTGGCTCACAGTTTATTTGACCCATCACATATTACAAATTTGAAATACGTAGAACTTTTGAATGCAACAAAATATCAACAAAATTTAAATGCAGATATTTTAATTAATTTTTAAATTTAAATAAAACAACTTTATTTATTTGTCTCCGTATACGGTTTCATAATTAAGAAAACAAAAAATAATCCACAATTCGGTGCCACATCTTATTTGACCCAGCTTAAAAAATAATGATTAACATGATATTAAGGTACCATTTCAAGAATCTTAATATTTAGTATGGCGCCATTTGTTTTCTCTAACCGATTTAATCCTGTTAAGAATCGATGCCACCAATTTTTGGGTAGTTTCGGGAGTGATCTTTGACCATTCCTCGATTATGGCAGCTTTGAGATAATTTTTGTTACATAACCGGTGGTTTCATAATGTGGGGACAGTTCCAAATTAGCCAGGTTTGGACTATACCCGACGTATGTTTGGGATCGTTGTCCTTGTAGTATCGAAAACTTTCCTTTATGCCTAGATTCTCAGCACTCTGGAGCAAATTGTTTTTAAGGATATCAAGGTACACATTCTTATCCATTGTAGTTTCGATGAACTGTAGTTTTCCGACCCTCGCCGCAGACTTACAGGCCCAAACCATGACGCTGCCACCGCCATGTTTTATGGTTGCTTTTAAATGTTTGTTTTGCAGCTCTGTATTAGCTTTACGCCAGACGTAGGGTCGTCCATCGGAACCGAAAATATTAAATTTCGACTCATCAGCAAATATTACGTGCTCCCAGAAGCTGAAATCCTTGTTGGTTTGGTCTTTTGCGAATTGAAGACGACGTTTTTGATTTGTCTTACTGATAAAAGGTTTCTTGCGTGCAATTTTACATGTAAATCATTTTTTCGGAGCACTCGACGTACGGTTTCTGCACAACATGACTTTCCCAACATTTCCCCCATCTCACTAGCTAATTTTGGTGCCGAAATCTTAGGGTTTTCCTTAACTTTTCGCACGATATATCGCTCATCTGTGGTATTAAATATTTTGTTAGGAGCGATTCTCCCTTTGTCTTCCACTCTGTTTTCAAAAACGAAACGATGAATTATTGCCTTTACAGTGGACCCTGGTAAATTCACAAATTGAGCTATTTTCGACGAGAAAGACCATTTTTGTAGTGGTTTAGTACCAAGTCCCGCTGTTCGATGGTTGTGCGTTTTCCCATTGTGGTAACACGTGTTCCGCTAACGAAATCAAACTAAAAATGCTATCTCCAGTTGCGAATATAATGACTTAAGCATAGGCAAAACAAGTACCGTTATCCTGCAGATCGAGCGATCGCAGGTGTTCAATTAACGTCGTGGGTCAAATAAGCTGTGGCACTCAATTGTTGAATATTTATACCCTATCCTAAGGGTATATTAATTTTGACACATAGTTTGTAACACCCCTTAATATTCGTCGTAGACCCATAAAAGTATATATATTTATGATCAGGACCAAATCCTAAGACTATCTAGCAATGTCCGTCTGTCCGTATCAACTTTTTAGGCCTTTAAAATTTAGCTAGGAAACTGAAATTTGGACCACATATTCCCTAGGGCTCCGAAATGGTTAAGTGTAAAATTTTTTTTAATACGCCCACTGCCACGCCCACAATTTAGAAAAAACCGATTTAAAGCTACAGATGGACAGATAGAGGGTTATAACCTTCACAAGATGTGTAGGCACTGCCCTACTTTATAAGTTTGTCATATAAAGTTTTTTGCCACGCCTACTTTTAGTGGGCGTTTTTCACTAAAATGCTGTTTTCTTCGATAATTTTCATAGAAACCGAAAAAAAATGTTTAACAAGATATTTAGCCAATATTTTTTCCAATATATCGCCCATACAAAGTTTTTGGCCATGCCCACTTTTGGGGGCGTTTTTTCAAAAAATGTTTTTTTTTTTCTAAATTTTATAGAATGAAATAAAATGCTATCCATCATCTTCTTAAGGTTTTTTTTGGGGCATATAGGGATAGAGATAGGGTATCATACTGTTCGCTCCAAGCGGACTGTAGCCTTTCCTTATGTTTTTTGTTTTGTTTTGCTAATTACGAAATCATATACGAATATAAATAAATAAATGAAGTTGCTTTGTCTAAGTTTAAGCATCAGTTAACAATTCTGCGTTACAATTTGTTTGATACCTAATGCCGTTTGAAAGTTATACTAATTTCGAATGTTTAGTATGTGATGGGTCAAATAAGGTGTGAGCCACTGTACATCAACTAGCTACATTTAAGGGCGCTTCTCTGCTGTGATTATCCAAAAATAAAGTGCACGACTGCGTCATATGAAACTTTCTCGGTACATGAGATGCGTTTTTGAGTCGCAAAATTAATCGCAAATTAATGGTGAGAAATTTATTTAAATCGCTTTGATTTTCTCAAAAACGAAAACTACGATTTTAATGCAATTTCGCACATTGGACACTTTTAATATAATTGTTCGAATTGCAAAAAAAAAGATTATCAAAACCGTTAGCGTCGTTTTTGAGAAAACGAATTTAATTTAAATTTAAGAAAATCGTTATATGAAAAAAAAATAATTTAAAAAATCTTTGTATGCAGATTTGTTTGAAGTTCCCTTTATTAGTTTTCGAGATATTGCCCGTTTTATAAATTACCGTTAGTCGATTTTCTTTCCAAAAACTGAGTATGCAGAATTTTTGACCCCATCCTAAACATCCTTAGTACAAAAACCAACCGATATCCTTGGAACCACTTATACGTGATAAATGATTTTCACAAAAAATATGTATGGCAGGTACCGTTATTTCAAAAGATAAAGCAAAAATAAAAAGACGCCCCGAGATGTAACCCCAAGAACCTTATATACGAACTTTGAAGCAAATCCATCGAACCGTTTCGCCATACGGCGCCCGGACAGACAGACAGACAGATAGACGGACAGCATTGGCAGACCCACTTTTTTGGCACAGACGTGCGTTTCCATGACCATGAATGAACTGGTGACCTCCAGGGTAGGAGTTGTGTCTGAAAACGTGAAAATAATCTAGTCTTAAGAGGGATATGCTAAACGCCGGGTTCTAATTTCTCACAAATGCCAACCAGACTAGAATGTTAAAAAAAGTTACGTAGCACAAGGTTTTCAAAGCTAGAAATTCACACAAACTGCTAGAGCTCTCCAGACGATTAAACAACCGACATGTGCCGATTGATAAGGCCACGCATGAAAAACGTTGACCCTGACAACTTTTTATTGCAGCTAGATTCAGAGCTCATCTGTCAAACAAGAAGACGAAAATACGTTAAACACCTAAGCACACTTTGTATTAGCCAGAGTCATCATCAGAACCTGAGCGAAAAACTCTCAACTGTTATTACCACAGAGACTAAAAACTAGTGAGCCCGCTATCGCGACAAAGGCAGCACACGGAAAGATGATGATGGTATGATGATGTACGCGTGTATCGGGATGGGGTGGCAGTAGACGCACAAATAAAAACTTTGAAAAGACAATGGCACCAAGGGAAGAGTTCTAAGCCAGGAGAAGAAAGGAGAAAAATCAAAGAGTTTAGCGATCAAAACAACATTTAAGACCGAGTCGCAGGCTCTTCGAAGCAACGAAGTAATCTTGTCACCCAGGGAATAGTTGATGTACTTAAGCAGAATTTTCAGCAGCTGTCAAACGGGCATCAGTGAGTGAGATGCCAATTGAATCATTCTCTTCACAAAGTACAGATAGGGAGAGCAATAACAATTTAAAGAACATCAAAGCCGGAGGTAATGTTATAGTAGGGCCCATGCGCAAGATCATCAACCAAGTATGGGTGGCGGAGAGCATGCCCCTTGACTGAACCCTTCTACCAGAAAGGCGATGCTATGTCTTTTGAGAACTATCGAGGCATATCCCTGCTAGACCAATTTTGACAGTACACCAAATTTGTATGAAAAGGCAAATCCTTGAATTACAAGTTACAACACACCAACTCAAGGCCGCATTACAAAAGCATTTATCGTGAGAAGCTTTTTTGATGTCGGAATTCGACAACTGCCAGAACTGATGCAGGTGAACTCGCGAGACTTGAGAACATATCTGAACGCTTAGATGAAAGCACCGGGTTTCGGAAAGGAGATGCGCTGTGACGTGACTTCTTTTATTTCGTTCCTTAGCACTGTCTTCAACAGATAAGCCCAGATAGTACGATATGCGGACGATATTGACATCTATATCGCGCCGTTTCTATAGGCTATTGAAGAAGACTCTAGTTAATCTTGAACTGAATGTCAGACGACTAGGACAAAGTGTCACTATTGATATCAGTAACTTCGGGGTAGTTAAGGAGTTCATCAACATCGGTGCAACCATCAACTCGATGAATGACAAGAACTAAGTGAAGAGCTGGCGAAGAACTACCCTATGAAACCATCTGAATCGAAAGGAAGAAATGAATGCTCTACAGAAGTCTTTTCCTGCCAGTTCTGATAAACGGTGCTGAGTACTAAACTATAAGCAGGAAGAATGTTAATATTTGGCTCTTTCGAAAGAAAAATTTTTCGTCGGATATCTTGTCCTACGTGCGATTTGAGGAGAAGATACAATTGCCAACTCTTCGAATTGTACTGAGATGTGGTTGTAGTCCAAGAAACTAAGACACAAACGGGTTTTCAAATGCCAGCCCACTGGTTCGAAATGACAAGTAAGCCTGAATCTACCCATTTTAAAGACCAAGCCATCACGCATAAGGTTGTCGGAGGTTCTCATTCAACCCAACCTTTTAATTTTATAACCCCACTGTGAAAAAAAAAACTCCCCTCCTACTAAGTTAACCAGCTGTCAGCACTACCAGAACGTGCTCATTCATCATTGCATTCTTGATCGAGTTCACATCATCGGAATGCTTTTACGCTTTGTACCTATATGAAATACACAAAAAGGATATGTATAAAAGAACGCATGTACGTGCACTGCAACTACCCTAAATACGAACTATTTTTCCGACGGGGAACATAATTCTATTTTTTGCATAATTCTTCGCAACGGTACAGACGCTACGGGGACAATCGAATAATAAATCCTCATACACAAGTAGAGTAAACATTCTTACACTGAACGGTTAAGCAGTGTTGTACGATTGCACGTCCTTGGAGGAGTTCTTACAGCTTTTGTCGTCGATTATCTGTAACCTGCTATTGCTCAGGTATTCATCTGAAATGTTTTCATTGCATTATATGATTGTGATTTTGTCATTTAAATGAGACATGTCTGTGAAAGGTTTCTCAATGGCTTTTCAGGATACACCTGCACAGAGAGTCCTCTGAGAGTACAAGAGCTGACAGACTACACTGGATGATTTGTCATTTTGTCTGCATATTCTAATTCGATGAAAGACCGGATAAGTGTAATGCGTTTGAATTTATATCCTTCTTTCCATTTCATTTATGTTAAACTGCAATTGCACTTAGAACCGCCTGAAGATTTCCACGACGATGCCATTGCTGATGGGAGGCGATGAGTAACTTTGATAGAGATAAATATTTTATTTTTATTTTTTAACGATGTGCGAGTATTTTTGTTTGTGGTTGGATTGTGAGATAAAGAAATTTTAATGGGATTTTAATTTTGTTTAAAGATTTTAGGATAAGGCATCTCGAAGAAGCTTTGGAAATTAGACTTTTCTTCAATACAAACAAAGTGCGATGTTTGAGGGTGGAAAAGGTGGATTTGAATTTTCGGACAATGATTAGGTACAAAGAAATGTACATTGAAAGTATTTCAAAAGACTGAAAGTTATGTATCGGTTTTCAGACTTATCATACAGTTATATTTTGACTCCAATAAAATATAATTTTCATTGCATTTCAAAGGAATTTTCAGTACCTTGGAGGTGCATACAGACCCAAATCATATGTCAAGTGGAATATTTTTATTTATTCTAAGGACTTTGTTACAAAATTTTTCTTTAAAACTTGTAGATACGGACATATACTCAAACCTAACATGTTCATTACAATGATGATAAATTTATAGCAACCAAAGCAGCTTTAAGTCAAGAGAAGCAGGGTCATTGTGCTCACTTCAGTGAGAGATTAGCTAGAGGGTGTTGTGGCCTTTTCGCTTACAGACTTAGATAGTCTAGCTTTCACACTGACCACATACTAAGTAAGAAAATAATCTCGACTAAGAGTAGTCACCCACTACGAGGTATTGTATCTTGTCGTTGCTTCCAGGTATGGAGGCTTAAATTGCAATGATTCAATGAGCTATGCTGTCTTAGGGATACTCATGACCAATGAACTAAGGACTGACCAAGGGGGAGTAAACCCCTCTAACAAATCTCAAATCCGAGGTGGGACAGCGTATGCTGAAGGATGGGTGACTAGGTGAGTGCTTAGTCGCTTGTACGCGTAGTCCGAATCCCAGGCGACCTTCGGTTTTAATCCAGACTTCCCGTACCGTACCGGGCTCTGGTATGGGTAAATCACTTTCCCGGATATTCGTGGGATCCAAAATTTTCAAAATTATAAAAAAAAATTCGGGACAGATGCCTCTGCAGTCCCATCAACCTCTGTTAATGCTGTTGACCAACCAGTTTAAAATTTCAGTCGCGAATGCCATTATCACCAGTGCTGTTGAGCAGACCTTGGCTGATGTATCTAGGCTTGCTGTTGGCAAGACGTAAGGGCGAAGACCGGATAGCGCTCTTGCGGTAGCCAAAGCCACTGCGACAATTAAAACAGATGCCAAAAGAGTCAGATCGGAAGATCAAACTCCACCAACATCGGTTGCCAAGAAGGCTAGGGCAGGACGCACTCCTAATGTTCCAACCTTTAGGTAGGTAGCCGGTGTTATCAGGTTGGGTATTGTCCCGAACGTCTTGTCCAGCAACCCCTTTCACCTGAGCAAATGGCTCTGGTCCAGGAATCGGATATAGACATCTCAATAGAGCTGTATCGGGATGGCTAATTTTCGTCTGTTCAGACAGTCAAACCGATGGATGGATGGATGCGGAAGCCCGTGAATCAATGCAGAGAATCTCTAAATGATTTCGTGATACGCACGAAATCTCCCTGTGCTGGGTTTTCGGGCAAACCAACATTTCCAGCAACTGAAGAGCGGTTAAAGTAGCCAAACTTTAATTAAAATCAAAGAGGTGCTGTCCGCTCCAATGCAAACAAACAAGTTCGGTCGAAGCAATCAGCACATTTTTAACCAGAATTGTCGACACCTAGACAGGATTTTATAAAAAAGGAACTTAAGAATTCTATAAGAACAAAGAATATAAGCTCCGTGCTGGGAGCAGTCGATCCCTTCAGACATTTTAACGAATTGAAAGTACTTTCTAACGTTCAGGAAGAGGAAAACCACCACACACTTTCTGTTCTTCTTAGACTGAAGAAGCATCTTCGTGGTGAATACCTTGAAGAACTTATCGACCTAAACTTTTTTAGCCCAAATTGTTCGAATGCACTGAAGTCCCCTTCTTGAACCGTAGGCCTTAATTGTATTAGTCCTCTCAGCTGACGAGATAAATGGAATTTTATTCTCTCAGCCACTGTACACTGCTCCCCATCCTAAGCTGCACTCCAAAACAAAATAAAATGTAAACTTGGGTCTTTCAGAAATTCGTCCCCTATAGGGATGGAAAGAACGGTAAAGTTTATTTTTTTGGACAACGTCGTTCTGTCGCCAATTTTTTTTTTTAAATATTTTAAACTAATTTTGGAAATAGACCTTTCCTACTGCCACGCCCACAATTTAGAAAAAAACGTTTTAAGGCTTAAATTAAAGAGATAGATTATTGGAACCTTTACGAGATATGTAGGCACTGCCCTTCTTTATAAGTCTGTCATATACAATTTTTTGCCACGCCTACTTTTTGTGGGCTTTTTTCACTAAAATGCTGTTTTCATCGAAAATTTTTACAGAAACTCAAAAAAAATGTATAACAAGATATTTAGCAAATATTTTTTCCAATATATCGCCCATAGAAAGTTTTTGGCCACGCCTACTTTTTGGGGGCGTTTTTTTTTTTAAATATTTTTTTTTTTATAAATTTCATAGAATGAAATGATATCCATCACCTTCTTAATGCGTTTTTCTTTGGGGCATGTAGGGATATGGAAAGGGGATCGTACTGTTAGCCTCAAGCGGACTGTAGCCTTTCCTTATGATTTTACTTAAAAATGGAAATAATGCCATATGTGGTCTTATTTCGTAGAGCGCTATTTCACGTCAACTATTTTCGAAAAAATTGAGCACGGGCGGCTCTGCTATTATGTCATGTTGAAAATAGGCAAGTTACAAGTGCAAAAAGGAATGGGAGATACACGAAACAGTGATAATTACCGTTCAATTAAGTTGATGTCACACACCATTAAGATTGTTGAGCGGGTATTATATTGTCCCCTAAGACAAATAATACGGCTGTCTGACGACCAATGCGGGTTTGTCGCGGGTAAATCAACAACAGATTCAATCCAAAGTATAAGGATCATAATGGAAAGGCATCGCGATTCCTTAAAGGCTCTGCATATGATTCTGGTTGATTTTGAAAAAGTATTCGATAGACAACCAAGAGATCTGATATGGGTAGCCCTAAGATAACGAGAAGTTTCTGAAAACTACGTACAGATGATCATGGACATGTACGCGGAAGCGAAGACAAAAGTCAGATGTCCCGCAGAGGTCACCGATGAATTCCCAATTAAATTCTGTGTTTACCAGGGAAGTGTCTTAAGTCCTTTGCTCTTTATTACGGTCCTAAATTATCTGCTTGAGGGAAAAGTGACGGACCCTAAAGTACATCAGTTATTCTTTGCTGACGATGGAGCCATCATAAGTGATGATCAGACTTTCCTGCAACGAGCATTTGATGTTTGGGTAGATGTTTTAGAAGGGAATGGGTATCGTTTTAGTCAATAAAAGACAGAGTATATGTACTGCCCATTCTCTGACAAAAGTCAACCCATTCCGACAATCTATATGAATGGGGTGGTGGTTTCCAAGTGTGAAAAGTTCAAATATCTGGGATCAATGATCAACAGCGAAGCAACAGTTGAGGACGACATCAATCATCGTGTAAGCGTAGGGTGGATGAAGTGGTAGGAAAACTCTGCCATCTTCTGTGACCGAAATATGTCACCCAAGCTGAAAGGAAGGCTCTACACCGCAGTTGTGCGTCCGGCGCTCACATACGGTTCGCAATGCTGGACAATTTCCAAAAGAATGGGGGAAAGTTGACAGCTGCTGAGATGAAAATGCTTCGAATGACAGCAGGAGTAACAAAGCTTGATCGAATTAGAAGTTCCAGAATCCGAGGAAGTCTTCACGTCAAAGAACCCGTCTCAAAAAAATTGGAGCACGACCGACTCAGTTGGTATTGTCATGTTCAAAGGAGGGATCCTACGAACCCCGTCAAAAAGGCAATGACAATCAACGTTCCTTTACAATCGCGTAAGAAAGGCAGGCCTAAAAGCTCCTGGATCACACAAATGCAGAAACACCAGCATTTGATTGGCCTCAGTGATGAAGTGATCCAAAATCGGGATGCCTGCAGATATCTTTCGAGGTCGAACCGGCGAACCCCACAGGCGGACCAGTAGGAATGCAGTGATGTGGAGGGTTATGATCCCTGTAATCCTGATCATAATCTCGTCGTTAAATGGAAAGAAAAAAATAGGAAAGTTACCTCACGAACACGGTCAAACGACGACACTCAACGTTTTTATACAAACGGAAATGAGAGACAGTCCGTGTAACTCCTATATCACCGAAATACAAAAACACCAGCAGTTAAATTGCTTCACCAGATGCAGTAAAGTAGGATCATAATCTTGTGGAATAAAACAATGGAGTCTTATTTCGCCAACCATCAAGTGAACGAAGTAATAATCAAACCTGTCGAAGAGTTTCAATACTGAACTGAACTGAACGATACACAGATAGTGGAACTATTGTAAGGGATTTTTTAACGAACAGGTTCCCCGGCTATACTGCCACTCCTAAAAATAAAGAAATAACTTACATTACCGTCAAAGAAGCTGGATGCCATACTGATTCATCGTGAAGTTTGATTTTCAATAGGCTTTTTTTGACAGACAACGCGTGGCTCCTATCAAACTGATGTCTCACGTCTGATTTGACAGATAATTAGTTTTATCCTTCCGCTAAACGAACATGGTTGTGTATACGCTTGAACAACGCTGGGAAATATTGCGACATAGCGACATAGAGAAGAAGCCGATTTTGCCAAAAAAATCATCTTTTCAGATGAAGCTCATTTTGATCTTGGCGAGTATGCAAGCAAGCAAAATTGTCGTTTTGGGGCACAGGAAACCCGCACGTATACATCGAAAAGCCGATATAGCCAAAACGAGTCACTGTTTGGTGCGGATTTTGGTCCAGAGGATAATTGGGCCATTTTTCTTCGAAAATGAGCAAGGAGTGGCCGTTACAGTCAATGGCGATCGTTATCGGTCCATGTGGAACGAATTTTTGTTCACAAAAATTGAAGAGGAGGATATTGGTAACATTTGGTTTCAACAGGACGGCGCTACGTACCACACAGCCGAAGCTACACTCGATGTTTTGCGCCCTGTTTTTGAAGATCGCATTATCAGCCGCAGAGCTGATGTCGTTTGGCCACCGCGGAGCTACGATTTGACACCGTTGGACTATTATTTGTGGGGTGCCGTAAAAGATAAGTGTTACGCCGACATGCCAGAGACAATTGACGCTTAAAAGGACAATATTCGTGAAGCCATTGGTGAAATACAGCTGCACACATTCGATAATGTGCTTAAAAATTGGACCGATCGTGTAGGCTACTGCATGGCCAGCCGAGGCAGCTATTTGAATGAAATTATTTTGCATTATTAACCGGAAGGATTGTACTTTTAAATAAAAAAATAAATTTGAGAAAATATTTAGTAGTTTTTTTTTTATAGCATTTTCAAAAAAAAAGTTATTTGGCGAACCCTATACTTAATCAATTCAGTATCATTTGGCAAGTCATCATGGAAAGACTTAACCACAATAGAGTCTCTAAATTGTTCAGCTGTATTACGAAAATCAGCGTTCGAAATTCGGTGTCTTATCGTGAAATTTTGTTCAGTGATGAAGCCTATTTCCAGCTCAATGGAGACAGATTTGGGCTGATGAATAGCCCGAAGAGTACCAAGAGCTGCCATTACTTCCATTAAAAACAACGGTATTGCTGGTGGAATCATTGGTCCATAGCTCTTAAACAATTAGGCAAATCGGAATGTTACCTTCAATGGTAACCATAATCGCGCCATGTTAATGGACTATGTACTTCCTGAAATTTAAGCCTATGCCATCGGTGAGCTCTAATTTTAACAAGATGGCGCTGCGAGCCACACAGCGAGTGAAACAATGGCGATAGTGCGATATCACACCTTTGGACTATTTTATCTGAGGACATGTAAAGTCGCAGGTGTTCATAAATAAGCATGCTTTGGAAGCCAACATTATTCGTGTTATTCGTGAGATAGCAGTCGCCGCTAAGAATTTGCTAAACGTGAAGCACATATGTACCTATGTATATTTGTTTTAAATAATCCCACTTCAAATATTATTCCATTTTCATCCATTCAAATGTTTGGAATAAATTCCCTGATATCGCATTCGACCAAGTGATAATTCGCTATTGCATCTAAATATATGCAACCTACAGTAGAAGCCATCAGTAGAAATATATCCCCCTTCAAACCGCGTTAAAGGCATAAAATACACCACATCCCTTTCGGTTACGAAATAAGCCAACAGAGATATTTTTAAACAGACTTACCACAAGCAACAGCTCTCTCCTTTTCTCCTTCTCTATGCTATAAACCTGCTAATACTCTCCGATCGATGAATACTGCAGTGCATCCTTGCATAGCGACCAAAGTTAGACTTTATATTTTTTCCACACACTAAACTAAGAGTACTTAATTTATTTGCACAAAATGGTAAACAATAAAAATTTGTTGGGGCCCGGATAAATCTCTTATCCGAAGATATACTATATATCCAGTCGAACAAAATACACGACACAGAATTTATGTGAAAAATTTCTTCACCCATTTTCGACGCCATGCCCGGCCTTCGTTTTTATCATGTCCTCTTTTCATCATAGTATTTAGCTACATAGACTTGCATAAGAATAAATATTACCCGCACTCCATAACTCCCGATGGAGTGATACAGATACAGATACAAATACGAATACGAATACGAATACGAATACGTAGTACGCGCGGCACAAAAGAGTATAGCGATACTTTTGCATCCAAGTGGAACTGTAAAAGTGGTAAGTTTCGTGATGAATTTGCCTCATCGTCGGGTATTTCCGTTCGTCTATCAGTGGGGAGTATCGAAAACATCGAGTTTGATTAATGCCCGAATTATCCGAAGTGATTGATGAAATGTCGGTTTAGAGTTTCGCCCGTATCCTTCGATATGTAATTTTTCGTTTTTGCTTTTGTTTTCATCCCTTTTTTTGTTGTTGTTGCTGTTGTTGTTGTTGGACCCTTTAATGCTGGAGCTCCAGCAATAGTAGCTGGGTTTCGGTGGTCTGTCAGTCATTCATTCGTTTTTCTATCGAATTTCTATTTTTTTTTTTTTTGTTCGTTGGCCAGGGTTGTATATCAAAATGGCAGGAAAGACGGAAACGGATGTTCATCAGTAGATGAATTATTGGAGATTTCATTGTCCACTTTTTTGTGTTACTTAACCATTTTTGCAAGGATTTTGGATGGCTCTTTTTGTCGTTGTTTCTAGTCTGTGTGTTTGCGGATTGTGTATACGATAAATAAGTTTCCTAGAAAAATTTGTCTCCTATTTTTTTTTTTTTTTTGTTGAAGTTGGCAATTTTTGTAATGAAGGAAGACGACACACAAACACACACACACCGATTTGATGAATAGTGAGTAATGCTTACGGAAATTAATCTTTGTATTGACATCCTGGTAAGTTTTGATGAGGGTTTTGTTGTTCCTTAACCAGGAATCTGTAAGGATATAAGAGAAAAGAAAATTTAATTACATTAGAGAGACATTAACGGAGATTTAGCTTTGATTTCAAATTCAAATTGATGATAGAATACAAAGAGAGCTATATTTAGGTGGCGGTAGATGTGTTAAAAAGGGACATCTTTAATCGCTATAAAATGTTCATACTATCGGCGTCGATAATTTTTCTTCCTAAAACAAACATATGTTTCATCGCATTACCGATCTATTCGTGTCTCTAAAACGCTTTCATTATGAGAACGCCACGCCGATGAGAAGCCCAGTTTTAGAAAAAACTGGAAAAAAATACATAAAAAACGAAGCACCCAGAAGTGGAACATATGAAGCCATAGTCAAGTAAATTTTCCGTCTTCTGCACCGACCCAAATTTACGCGGAAACTATTAGGCCTACAAAACTGAAATATATATATAATATATAGAATATAGGTAGATAAAGGCCTACAAAGGGGCTTTATTCAAAGGCGTAGGCGACTTATAAGAACTTTAAGCTTTCAGCGCCATCTATATTGAAGCATTTTACGTTCAAAATCAATTTCGGTATAATAACCTTATAATTTGTATATATATATATGTAATCATGGAAGGCACTATTTTTAACAGATCTGTAAAGCTACTGGGGTATGCGGACAATATCGACATCAACGGCCGCTCCCAACGTGAAGTGATAGAGGCTTTTACGGCAATTGAAGAACAGGCGCCACTTAGTTGGCCTTGAAGGAAACGAGGACAAAACCAAGTAGATGCTTTCGACAAACAAACAATCATCTGTCCACCGACTAGGAGAAAACGTAACTGTTGAAAGCAGAAACTTCGGGGTGGTTAGAAAGTGGAAATTCAACGAAGAATTACCCTAGGAAACCGTTGCTATTTCGGTTTGGCAAAACAAATGGGTTTAAAACTCCTAACTCAAAGGACGAAGTGTAAGCTATACAAAACTCTGATCGTGCCAGTTCTGCTCTATGGTGTTGAGTGATAGACGATAAGCAGGAAAGGAGAACAGATACTTAACTCTTTTGAGAGAAAAAATTCTTCGAAGAATTTATGGCCCTATGTGCGAGGAGGGCGAATGGAGGAGAATATACAAGCGCGAACTGTATGAGCTGTACCAAGATGTGCATGTAGTCCAGAAATCCAAAACACGCCGACTACATTGGCTCGGCCACATCGAGCGAATGTACAATAATTCACCCGCCAAGAGGATCTTCGAATTCCAGCCCCCCGGTTAGAGGCGAAAAGGAAGACCGAACCTTCGTTTCAAGGACCATGCCATCGCGGATACCTGAGCGCTTGGCCCGGGATCGCAGAGGATGGAAGGCTGCCGTGTCTCAGGCAGGAACTCTTCACGGTAGATCCATGGTTCCATGTTATAAACTGGATGTTCTAGTCAATGTTTCAATCCTTTTTGATAATATATCAAATATTTTCAATGCAATTAATGGATAGTGTATACCTGTTAATAAAGGATCCAATCTTCTATATTGTATAGAAAATAAATGACATAAATCCGATTTATACATACAAAATAGCGCCATCTATACTCAATATAGTAAGTAAAAGCGCTTAAAAAGCGGTACGACATTATTGATTTTTATACCCTAATAATAGAAGTGCGACATATTGTTATAGGCTGCAGATAAATAAGAGATTTAAAATGTAAATTAGAGGGAAATCAGTTAGTAATAAATAAAAGTTGCCCTTTTGTGGGGGTTGGCTATTGGTGTTAGGAATGGTTAGTGGCCCTTAACCCGACGCCGGCCGTAAAGCCACTCTGATATCCTTGGAAACCTATTATCATCACAAAGTGAGATATCAGAAAGTTCATGTAAGTCATGGAAGCAAAAGCTTCCAAGTGGTGTTCTGTTCCTCAGGTAATCGAGACACATACAGTGACCTTATGGACCTTTTCATCACCACATCCTCGACATAAAGTCATCCTTGTGATTTAATTTCATTGCGTGATTTCTTAGGAAGTTATATCCCTTTTGGTTCATTACCAGTTTAGACAGAAATCTGATGGTTCGGCCACTATTGTATTCTGGCCAGAGCTTGCATGATTTTTCACTGGCAGTTAATTCCTACCACCTGTTGTTGCGAATCTTGTTTTCCACTCGTTTCCTAAGATCGCAGAGTGGTGGCTTGATCGAATGAGGTGCTAGATCATGGTCCATTGCAGACCCATACCTCGCTAATTCGTCAGCCTTTTTATTGCTGGCTTTGTCACTATGTCCAGGGACTCAGCAGAGATTTATGGCGTGCTGTGAGCAGACAGCCTTAAACCCTTCACAGTGAACTAACTAGCTTAGTTTTATTTCAATGAAAATAGTAATATCATTTTTTGGTATTGTCAACAATGACACCAATGACACATAATCAGAATTGACAGTGTTTCCAAAGTATTTGCTTAAAATCTGTGCATGACCAAAATTACCAGGATTCCAAGTGTGAGTTTGGCTAATTCTTAAAGCAATTTTGGTTGCAGATTCCTCCATGTATAAGTCCAGAGGTGTTAAATTAAGAATTGACTCTAGTCCAGCAGTTGGTGTAGTTCTCAACGCACTGATTGTACCTATACATGGATCAATCCCAGATATTTCGCACTCTCAGCCACTCGTAACTTAGCAAGTTACTAATTTCATTACAGATGGATTGATCATCATTGGAGTTCTCTAGTGCTCTTCCTACTGCACATGTTTTCACATTGTTGATGGCTCCTTGTATGCCCAGGAACGGAGATATAGTATATTCTTTGACCTCCTCTCTATACGGCCAACGACCAAGGCCAAGCCTTTCCTCCTTAATATAGGCATGTTGGGCCGCGGAAATCGCATTTACTTTTGAACTATTTTACATAATTAATGACGAAGAAGTGCTACGTTAGAACAAAATATATTATGCCAGAGAAGAAATGAGTAACATGGTTAAAATTTACAATTCTGTCAAAATGGACATTCTCAAGGAACTTTGGTTCGTACCAGCAGTCAGCAACAGGAAGATTGCGGTTCATTTCTGAACCCTGGACCGTCAAATATTTTTGACTATACCTAGTTACCTATTCATTTGGATTTTAAAAAAGAAACCTTAGGATACTTTTGTTAACAAAACCAACCATTTGCTATGATTAAATGGTGTCGCACTCAACTGACGGGGCCCAAGTGATGATTGCCAAATAAAAAGCATTATTAAAGAGAATCAGAGATAAGTATGCGGATCTTATATCTTTTACAATGCATAATCTATCAGAGAGCCTCTTGTGAAAAACTTCTCTGAAAGAAGTAATGGATAGCTTGATCAAGTTTTATGAGATATCACTCTGCTCTTCAATACCGAGAGCTCATGAATGTGATTCGGATTATTCTGACTTTTTGCAACACAACAGTGTTCGTTGACTAAGTAAAGGTCACGTTATGGAACGTTTCTGGCTAATAAATACACAAGTCTTCTCCTTCTTGGATAAGCAAGAAGCAGGGAAGCTCTTGCAGTTCATAAGAAAAGAGTGCAATGTTGTAGATGTGGCTTCTTTTAAAAGATATTCTGAAATATTTATCTGCGCTGAGTTCGGAAGGAAATGGGAAATTGATATGTCATTTAATACAAATTGAGTCTGATTTTCGACGCAAGCTGAACACTTTCAAAAAAGTTGTTGCAAAACAAGAATTTCTTCAATTCTTGAATATAAAACCGAACAACTCTGACATTGAAGTATTTTTAAGATTTCTATCCGATTTTAGAATCTAATTTTCTGCACGATTCTATATCTTTGCAGAAATGGGGAAGTGGCAGAATGGAGACTTCCAAGGCCCTCGCTTCAAATGGAAATAATTGCCTTGGAAGAAGATATTTCCTTGCAAATGTATAAAGCCACATCCACAAATAAATTTTGGAGTAAATATGTTCCAGAAATGTGTGAAAATTAAAAAAAAAATGCTCTCAATATCGCTACTATATTTAGATCGACATGTCGCGATATAGGTACATATGCGAATCATCTTTCTTTTCTAGACTTCGATGGACCCCACCTAAAATTACTTGCTCGTTTATACGAACAAGTATTTGTATTTTCTTTACTCCACAAAGCAAAAAAACAGAAAGAAAACAGGATTTACCCGAGAGTTAAAAAAACGTCCACGGGACCCATCAACAAGATCATCCTGACCCTGTACTTAGTGATAAAACATTGATTGAAAGTGATATTTTAAACTCATCATATCAGTTTAAGTTTATATGTTTTGAAAAAGACAAGTAAGGATTTGCTCTTATAAGTCGGAAGTCGTTTTTCACAGTCGACGGCTTTCCGATGCATTTGAGGTGCGGTAAGGAGACGCACTGTTACCGATTCTGTTCTTACTTAATTGATGATGTAATGACTGCCACAGTGGATACAAACGAGAAATTTGGTATTCAATTGAACCCGTTTGATAAGCTAAGCATTTTGGACTACACTGTTTCATGGCAAACAACATTGGTGCCCTTAACCAAATGTGACACTCACTGCAACAGAATGGGGAGGCGGCTGGCTTAAGGATAAATTCCAACAAGACAAAAATTATGCACACTAACCGAGACCAACAACAGCGGGTTGTCTTGAGACGGGAGACTATAGAAGAGGTCACGCAGTTGAGCTATCTGGGTAGTTACGTGCCACTCAATGGTGGAACAGATCCGGTGGCCACAAGCAATTTCTAACAATAAATTGTGGCTTAGGACTGGACAAACAAAAGTAAATGTCGACATCAAGCAGGGAAAATGGCGCTGGATTGGCCGTACAGTGAGGAACCCAGATGACAGCATAGCGAAGCAGTGCTTCCAATGGAACCCTTAAGGTGTAAGGCGAGTTGGTAGGCCAAAAGCAACATGAAGTTCAACTGTTTTGTCGGAAGCTCAACCGGAAAATCTGCGATCGTGTACACAGCTGAGGTATCGAGCTGCAAACAGAGAGATGGAACGACCTGGTCGTCGCCCTATGCTCCAGTGATGAATTGGTGCTGCAACAGTAGCTCCCGGAGCAAAAGAAGAAGAAGAAGAAATGAAGGCAGTTAGCTTAAGACCGCGCTATTTTGAGAAAATTATTAGCTTAACCGTAAGTGTAAGGCCGGATTGTAGAGCCACTAAATTATTTAAGTACATAGGTGTAAATGACGAGCTCTGACTTATAGGATTGCATCGGTTTATTCAGGAAAAGAAGTTGTATTTTCAACAATTTTTTTTTTATATAAAAAATAAAATATTTTGTTCAAACTTTTCACTGTCTTAAAGATATACATTTGAAAAAGAACTTCTGAAATTTTCAAAAAAAAATATTCAAAACTCCGTCATTGTGACGCCATTTCCGGTCATCCCTCGGAAAAAAGTTGCGTCCGCGTTGACAGTAGAACTCGTGACATTAACTCGTGACGTGACGTTTTAGTTAAGACTATAAATTAGAACTTGGATGAAGGAAAACAAAAAGTGAAAATTAGATTTTTGGCAGACCTTTTTACAAAAAAATGCTAATCTTGTTAAAATTTGCTCAACATTTCTTTTTTAAATAGTTGTGATTGAAAAAAAAATCCATCGTCCAAGTCCTCGTGAATTGTATCTCGAAGAACTGTGTAAAATCTCATCAAGAACGGTTGAGTGTTTTTCGCGAACTTTTGACAACCGACTTTGAAAACATAGTTCCGATAAAACCGCATTTAAAAATTGGATAATCTCAAATTAACCTCGTGGTTCAATTGAGTGCGCACCTTCCCAATGCTGTATCTCCGAAACTTTGAAATTTGAAACTTGAAAATTTAGGATAATATTCTCGAGATGTTGTAGAAATAAGATAATAAAAAATGCAATTTAAAATAAGATACATCCCATCTTTTTATGGATGTTAAACCACCGCTCTTATATGTGTTACATTTGTTACAAAAAAAATCAATCTCACTTAATCGTGACAACAAAAGTACAACCAAAGTTCTGAATTTAAATTCAGCTTAAAAAATGCGGTTCAATTTTAATTCCAAAGCAATTTCATTGATGCACGATTCCACATCAAACAGCTTGTTAAAACTCAGTCAGAATAAAAAAAAACTGTTGATGCATTTTAATCCATGTTAAGCCTTCAATCATTAACCGTTTAATTTAAAAACACTAATGTTGCAATGAAAGCGCCGCCAAATCATCAGATTTAAAAACAAACATCGCTTGAATTGACAAAGTTGCACTCTTGCTGTGATACACTGATACAGAGATTCATTTACTTTGTCACCGAATTATATCGAATGATTGCAATGTCACATTTGCTATGGTGATGGGGCCCTGAACGCTGCCCATTCACATTTGCAATTTACAATTTTCCTGAATGTTTTAATTTTTTTTTATTTTCCATGCACTTCCCAAATGGCTAAAGTTTATTTCAGCATTTTTCATTCTTAATGGGAAATCGACTGTCGGCTTTTTCAGTGTAATATCACTTTAGCATCATATATCACTGGGAATGCCATCATTACTCGGAGACAGATATCAGCGCGGCATTATGCACACAAAAAAGATAAACAATACATTCAAAAAAACGAAGCAAAAAACGCACTCAAAATTGTGAAATAAAATTGAGTTTAACTGGCAAAAACGAGAGGAGAACAATAAAAGAATGGCACTGCACCCTGCCACTCTATATCTATATAGAGAAAAGGACATCATTTGGTTTGCACGGGTGGACTGGACTGGACAAAATCAATTGGAATTGTTTTGATTTCGTTTGGACAAAGTAAATATGCAAATGGTGCATAAAAATCTACGAGGACTTCTCCCGTTCTCATTCTATCTATGTGTACAGTACATATGTATGTAATGTTTGTATGTAGTTGTACATCGAAGGACACATTACCCACATTTATTTTGGTGGTTGCTCCATGGGTGGTGGTCGATAGAGTATTTACTCAGATTGAAACAATGTTGTTTTCGGATCGTATTTTTTTATTATTTTTATTTTCCGAACTCGAACGGATAGTATGGCTGGATATTTCGGAGGATTTCATTTATATTTTGTTTAAATTAATTTAAGCAAACATGACATAAGCTGCGAATAAATTTTATTTTAAGATCGCATGCGAATTTGCCGGGATCTGGAATCTAGCTATGGATGCATTGTTTTTTTGTTCACTTTTTTGAAAATTAGATTTTTCATTCGAAATGGTGTTGTTTGTCGTGATAATATTTACCGAATGCAATTATTATAATAGTTTATTTTTTTTGTTGCTATATTGGTTTGCGCGGATAGTTGGTTTTAACTATTTTGGCAGTGCGAATAAAGTTATCAGAAACAAATAAAGCGGCAACTGATCAGGGAATAGGCTGGTAAATATGGAGGATTTGAGGATTTAGATTAAAGTGCTTTTATTTTTGGAGGGGGGTGTTTGAATAAAATTCTAATTTAAGTACAAAGTTTGTGATAAATTCAAATTTAGTGGTTTGGATAAAATATCAACAGATATTCCTTATCATCTATTTTAATGATTCGAATCGATGATTTAGTGGTTGCAGAATAATAGAAATAGCTAAAACAGTGCTGTAACTCCAGCCTCCATTTCTCGTGGCAGCATTTCGTTCAAATTGTTCAGAAAATGTTTTAGTGTAAACTATTGTCGAATATTTGGGTCATGGGTAAGGCTACATGAAATATGCCCCACGAAAAATGGCCCCAAAAATTCGATCTATTATTATTATTATAATTAAAAATGGCCCCAATTTGAAATGAAAAATTGCCCCAAACGTATGAAAAATGGCCACCTAAATGTGTCACGCTCCAATAAAAAATGGCCCCAGAAATAAATATGAAAAACAAGACGGTATGATATAAGGCCCACAGACATTATGTCTGCTTCTCACTAAATAGATATAAATACCATGAATCCATAGGCCTTAATCCCGCTTAGATGGTACTGTTGCCATAGGCGCCTGCCTGACAAAAAGCACATACCCCCAGGCGGTGTATCGAAGTTGCGATTACAATCCTCTTTCCGCAGGCGGCAGGTACCGCTCACGTAACTTCGTTGCTCCGATTTTGAGGCCATTTTGATTTTGGGTTTGGGGCCAATTTTCATTTTTTGTTTGGAGCCATTTTTCGTGGGGCTATATTTCATGTAGTCCATGGGTGAACGGACTAATAACAAATATAGAATGATCATTCAATTAGTTGTCCCTTTTCGGTAAATTTTGTTTTGTATAAGAAACATCAAGTCGAAGGCCGAGCACTTAATGACCACACATTGAATGCACTAGAAGAAATCGACGCTACCACAAAAGTCTACAGTAGAATGCTGAATGTTGCAAGAGCCTCAAACTCTCAGCCAGATTGGGATACTTTTTATGAAAGCTAAGAAAATGTTCGCGACGAAATATTATTTCCAATAATGCTACAGATAACTTAGGCCACAACTATACCGGTCCTCTAAAGAGTCTTCAT
The DNA here is from genome assembly GCA_963576555.1 of Ferdinandea cuprea. Classification (NCBI taxonomy): domain Eukaryota; kingdom Metazoa; phylum Arthropoda; class Insecta; order Diptera; family Syrphidae; genus Ferdinandea; species Ferdinandea cuprea. The sequence goes on along the minus strand of OY754960.1, from coordinate 22,005,184 downwards.
TTGCAGTCTTAAATGAGGCTACTAGGAATTAGGCGTTATCTTCATTCCCAAAGCACGGAAATCAAGCCACACCAATGCCAATCACTTTAGACGCATAAGTTTAACATCTTTTGTCCTGCAAACCTTTAGAAATTATTCGCCACAGACTGGAAAATAGTGCATTGCCTTTATTTCAGCATTCGCCTACATTCAGGGGAATGGAGTGGAAGCACCACTCTATGAAGTGGTCAGCACATTCAGATATTCACTACCAGCTTTTCTTGATATTGAAGGAGCTTCAACAATGTCAAAATATTCCTAGTATAGGGGACTTTATAAGATTCCAAAATGATAACGATCTTACTAACGTGTTTATTAACCTCCTCCAGTACAGCTTGTGCTGTTTACAAAAAAAGGAACTAACAATAATTCAAAGAAGCAACTGTCGCGAGAATCCATTTATAGGTGTGGCCGAGTGCAAAGTATGTTGGTATGTTCCTTGATAGAAAACCGTACTGGAGTTATAATATCAATTAACGAAGAAAAAAAAAAACTTTGAATTTGTGGGGATCAAAACCCATAAAAAATCCTGTGGATGTTCACAGCAATCGTATGTCTGATACTCACATATGCCAGTGAATTCTGGTGGCAAGCCGCAGAGAAAACCTCCAGTTAAGATATTTACAAAAATACAGTGCTTCGCATCTATTGGGACAACGACACCAACCGTTGGTTTGGAAGTGATTTTAAATTTGCTACCTTTGGACCTATGGTTGCATGAATCAGCTACCGAAAGTGACTTGAGGATCAGCCAAGAAGTTCTGTATAACCCTGGTTACTTAGAACACACACAGATTCTGTCCATTAATGTAGGAGATAACGTCAGCGCCGACTACATGTCACCCCATATGGACCTTGACAGACCATTCTCCTACTCCTTCCCAAGCAGGAAAGCATGGAACATAACTTAATACATGAAAAATAAATCTAGATGATTGGACACGGGTGGATCGAAGATGGAATGTGGAACAAGTGCCAGTCTATACTCAGAGGTATAAAATACACACTCAATGAGCACAGTATTGATTTCCAAGCGGAGATTCTGGCAATCGCAGAAGCAGCTGTACTGTATCAACGTCGGCAGTACCACGGAATGGTATTACCACTTTCATTGTTAGTCAAGCGGCCATAAAGGCAATTAATGCTATTGAGATCAAATCCAAGCTCGTTTACCGCTATAGCATAACCTGTAGGAAAACCTGCAATGAGATGGCCGACGAGCTGGCAAGAAAAGGATCCGAAATGGTGCACCACTCTGCACCCTCAGAGAATAAGTGAAATACAAGACCAGAATGAAAGCCAATAATAAGTGAAACTCTTTAGCCATCACGGAAACGATGCCCTGAATATAACAAAACACGAACCAAAGAGCTTCTGCAGTACGAAAGAACATCGCTGTCCAAGCTGGTTACTTTTAGTCACAGCTCACTTAGACCAGCACCTGGGTACCTTTCTTAAAAACACCTGAAAATAGACAACATAAAACCGCTGGTAAAGGCCCAATTTGTCGCTCTCTTAGAACCAATCCGATTGAACACAAATCAGAGAAGGTGTTTTAGCTCGACTTTGCCCATATACTCCAGCTCATCATATAAGTAAGCCTTATGCTATTTAAGGCTGGGGATTCGCATATCAAGTGACGAACAGACTCAATTTCTTCAACGTCCCTGCAGCTATTCGTTATGCAGTATGCCCAACCGTTTCACATACAGACAAACAGCACAGTGACCCGTAAGCACTCGGATATTCTTGCGCTTTAGCCGATAATGAATTTTGAACCCTTTTCATAATTTTCTAAGTAACCACATGATGAAATTAAATCGCAACCATGGCAGAATTGGTAGTGGCCGCGGCGACGAGGAGCTTACTTTCTTTGCCACCGCCCGACTCTTTGTGACCTGAGGAACGGAACACTTAGAAGCTTTTCTTTATCCCCCACTGAAGGGTATCTAAAAGAAGGACCGAAGAATGGCAAGAATATTTCCTAAGATTTCCGCTAATTAGACCACAAATAGACAGTATGTAAAATTTATAGTTTCGAACTCAACTAAAACTGTTACCCGCTGGAAATGGGTTAAAAAGTCAACTTTTGAAGGGAACACGAACTTCATTTTTGAAAAAAAAAATTTATCACTTAGTTACACCCCTTCATTGTCTGCCGCATAACAAGAATGTGGAATGCTCTACCTTACTCTGTTTTTCCTGACTACTACAACTTGCAAACATTTAAAATCAATGAGCATCGGTTTCTCACCCCCGTCGTCTAATTCCTTACTTCCTTATTGCCCGTGCTATGTTCCTATGCGGATAAACATTCTAACTATTCGCTTTGGAAAGCTATGAAAGGCATGAAAAAGCCAAAGATGCCAGCGCCACCCATCCGGAAAAATAACTGGGAATGAGCGAAAGGAGACAAGGAAAAGGGCGAAATATTTGCCGAACACCTTGAAGAGTCGTTTAAACCATTTGACGGTGAAGCGTTGGTTGAAGATACTGTTCCTACCACGGAATCTGATAATTTTCAAATAAGACAAGTATCGCTAGTCGAACTCTGTCATAGAATAAGAAAAATTAAATTAAACAAGGCTCCTGGATATGACCTAATTACGGGACAGGTCCTTAAAGAGCACCCCAGAAAGGTACTACTTAAATTGTTTATGTCATAAACGCTTCTATTAGACTTTTGTACATTCCCCGGCAATGGAAGATAGCTGAGGTGATAATGGTTCCTAAGCCAGGTAAACCTCCAAATGACAAAAAATCCTATAGACCAATATCGCTTCTGCCAATTATGTCGAAGATATTTGAAAAACGCACACTCAAGCGATTGCATCCGATTAATGCCGGAACACCAATTCGGGGTTACAACGAAGCACTTTACCATTGACCAGGTATATAGAAGAATCAATGAAATTGAAAAATCACTAGAGGAGAAAAAAATTTGTTCTAGCGTTTTCCTTGACGTCTCTCAGGCCTTCGACAAAGTATGGCATACGGGATTAAAATAAAAACTAAACAAAGCCCTCCCAAAGCAGTTATATGAGACCCAAGCTCTTATTTAGATGACAAACTCTTTCGTGTTAACCACGGGAACGAGTACTCCGAATTCAAAGAAGTCGCGGCTGGAAAGAAGTGTTCTGGGCCCGATTTTATTCCTAAAGGGTCCGCCATATAACGTTTTTTTTAACTAGTGCTTATTTCGGGAATAGTAACACTTAGGTCATGTCTGATTGGACAGATAATTAGTTTTATCCTTCCGCTGAACGAATATGGTTGTGTATACGCTTGAACAACGCTGGGAAATATTGCGAAATAGAGAAGATGCCGATTTTGCCAAAAAAATCATCTTTTCAGATGAAGCTCATTTTGACCTTGGCGGGTATGTAAACAAGCAAAATTGTCGCATTTGGGTCAGAGAAAACCCGCACGCATACATTGAAAAACCGATATACCCAAAACGAGTCACTGTTTGGTGCGGATTTCGGTCCAGAGGCATAATTGGGCCATTTTTCTTCGAAAATGAGCAAGGAGTGGCCGTTACAGTCAATAGCGATGCTTATCGGGCCATGTTGAACGAATTTTTATTCACAAAAATTGAAGAGGAGGATATTGGCAACATTTGGTTTCAACAGGACGGCGCTACATGCCACACAGCCGAAGCTACACTCGATGTTTTGCGCCCTGTTTTTTAAGATTGCATTATCAGCCGCAGAGCTGATGTCGTTTGGCCACCGCGGAGCTGCGATTTGACACCGTTGGACTATTACTTGTGGGGTGCCGTAAAAGATAAGTGTTACTCCGACATGCCAGAGACAATTGACGCTTTAAAGGAAAATATTCGTGAAGCCATTGGTGAAATACAGCTGCACACAATCGATAATGTGCTTAAAAATTGGACCGATCGTGTAGGCTACTGCATGGCCAGCCGAGGCAGCTATTTGAATGAAATTATTTTCCATTATTAACCGCAAGGATTGTACTTTCGAATAAAAGAAGAAACTTGAGAAAATATTCAGTATTTTTTTTTTTATAGCATTTAAAAAAAAAAAGTTATTTGGCGGACCCTATATTATACACTCGCGATATCCCGCAAGAAAAGGATACTATCGTAGAAACTTTCGCGTATAATCCGGCCATTCTAGCTGTAGACAATTCGATTCAGCCCGCGACAAATAAGCTTCAACGATCTATCGACAGAATATACTTGTGGACAAAAACTTAGCGTATTGTCTTTAACGAGACAAAATCCACGCACATTGATTTTATTTACAGAAATGTAAGCAATCTACCCATTTATATTGACTCGGTACAAATTCCGTAAGCAAACGAGGGAATAAGGATGCTAAATTAAAATGGAAATCGCATGTTAAGAAGAAACGCGAGGAGCTCATTATCAGATTAAATCAAATGTATTGGCTGATTGGAAGATTTTCTTAACTCAGCATGCAAAACAAGCTGCTTTTATACAAGCAAGTTCTAAGACCTGTTTGGACGTACGGTATATATCTTTCTAGTTGTACCAAAACTTTTAAGGCTTTCCAAAATAAAGTCCTAAGACAAATCGTAAATGCTCCGTGGTAAAGGGTGATCCATTTCGGGGTTCCCTACTTTTTTAAAGAAAAAAACACAGAAAATTCAAATTTAATGGAGAATGTTTATTATCATTTGAAAGAACATTCTTTGGCATTTATTTTTTGAAGATTATGTCTATCAAATGTTGGCCATTGCAATGACGCTGTACTACAGATTCTAGATCAGAGAAATCTTGTGCGCCGATTACAAAGAATTAGCGCAATAATATGTAACCGCATGTTACTGTCGGTTACCTTTCGCTGGGAGGTTTCCTGCCAAATGTAATCAAATATTTAAATTAAAACTGCTTGATAGGTATGAGCCTAGTAGGTGTGTTTTAGTGAGTAAGTATCTCACACTATTATGAGCACGCGAGCCAGTCCTCATAAAAAAAAAATAATGTTCCTATGAACATAATAAGGGTGCTAACAATCCCTTTTGCACGATCAAATTATAAAAAAAAAAAACAAAATAAAGAACTTTAGTTTACTACATTTTCTTTTATTGGTGTACCAAACGACATTCCACTAAATCAGACAATATTGTTCGTCATCCCTTGACATGCCTTATAGAAGTCTAACTAAGTATATTGGTACCATCTTTATTAATGTCATTCCTTGGGTGACAACACATTTCAATTACTTGCAACTAGAATATCCAAAGCCCGCACAATATTGATAGATATAGATACCCAACCCAAATCGAATTCTTTTTCAATGACAGAAAACAACAACCACAAAAAAAAGAGGGAAGAAGAAGATACACTTCCAAAAGTTCAGATTAATGATCCTATTAATGATTCCGCCAGTCATCGTCTCTCTCACTGTATTCCATCAATTTTTTATTACCCTCACCTGACCATTCACCGCTTTCCCGTCAACAAAACCAAAGAAAGAAGACGAAAAAGAAATCAGAGGCGAAAATAGTGTACTTAAGGCAAAAGCAGAACAAAAATTTCGTAAATAAATCTCGAGGTATCCCCAAGAAATTGATTCCATTCGGATTGCGGTTCGTTGTCCATCTCGTCTAACCGCAAGAAGCATCATCAAATAATAAACTTCAGCAGTATACCAACAAAACTAAAAGAAAACTTCAACTGATATAATTAATTTTCAAGTGCTTTGGAATCCTTTTAAATAAAATGAATGCACCCGCAACTTAAGAAATTCTATCTTTTATCTGTGTAATATGCATTTGAGTGCGAGTCTTCTCCTATAAATGCAGTTGTTATAAAATTGCTGTTTGTTTTGTGCATTTTCTCTTTGTTTTTGTGTTTTTCTTTTTTTTTTTTGTTTCCTGCTGAAGGACTTCTCATCACATTTATCCCCTCTTTATTTCGTCCCGATATCCATTTAATGGCAAACAGTGGCCATCATATTTAATCACTTTTCTTCCGGACAATGGGGTTGGGCGCAACCAAAGGCAAAGAGAATAAAAATATAAATAACTCTTTGGGGTTTAACTGTCATCTGCGGGGACTAAGCATTTCATGAATCGGTTAACGAAGAAGGCAATATGAAAATAAATATATACTTGGAGAGGACACAGGAGGTGGTAAGTGGTAGCTAAAGGATAAGCGTAGTCGTATCCTAGATCTTAATGCCAATAGAACGGATTTATCAATTTAGTTTCTTTTGAGAAACGAACTCCGTTTCTCGGAGACACTTGACTCTGGACTAAAAGTATCTCCCGCTCGACAAATTGATAGCAATCGCAAGACAAGAAACCATTTTGCTAACTTTTCATAACAAACTCTATAACAATTTAGATGCGAGTACAAGCTCGCCTCATTCTCCCATTGATATATTCATGTTGAAGATATGATTTAGTAAGTATGAACATTTTTCTTAGGAACAATTTATCACATGCACAGCACACACTCATATCAGAGTGTGTATGTGTGGAGGCAACATGACATTTCATTGCAATTTAAATTTACAACTTTCCTCACGTCTGGTCTCCATAATGTTAGCCAGATGACATGCAGCGGGACCAAAGTGCAATGTCATCATATAGTAGCAGGAAGATGCGGCGCGAGGTTGCATATAAAATGAATCATTCGCATCCCTAACCACCATCACACTTTGAAGCACTATACTCACCCCAGAGAAAGAGGGAGAGCGACAAGAGAATGCAGCACAGCTTTTAGTTCTTTTATAGTATCGGGGGGGTTTTTTTTTTCTATCACCCGGACTACTACTTATTTCTGCTCGGTTTTCCTTGTGTAAAAAAGTTTAATTCACTTATGGCAAGAAAAGTTTGCAGATGCGACAGAAAAATGGAGAAACAAGTACCATACTCTCGGGATCGGGAAAAGAAACAAAACACAGAAAACTGTACCATGCACTGTTTTGGTGTATCTATATATTTTTGTTCGTTCTTCTTTCCTGGTTTCATTGGATCATCGCATTATACTGTACTTTAACTCTTTCTTTCTGTTTTTTTTACAAGAGATAGGGTTGAACTGAAAAGATGAAGTCTATCGCTGGAGCAGAAAACGGAAATTAAATTATTTAGAAAGGATGAAACTGAAAAATTTGAATGTCAGACCATTAAAAGGTTGGTTAGGTACAACGAAAACAAGTACTACAAATATGTTTCGATTGATTCTAAAGAGGGATGAAAAGTACTAGATCATGCATGACACTGACGAAATGTACACATGGAAGATGGAATTAGATACTTTAATGGAGAAAATTCAATGGGTACGTCTTAATGTTCAAGAAAGTTTACTGCGGGCCAACCCTTTTTTATTTGACGAATGAAGGTCATGTTAGTTATTCGATCAATAAGGGAGGGTTGACTGGCAAGGGTTTCGCGATTAGAATAAAGACGCAGCGAGTAAAGTAATAAGCTAGGGCGAATTGAACTTCTATCAAAACTAAACAGGTTCACCTCAATAAACGTATAACTAAGAGTGTGGATCACTACCCCGAACGAACCAACAAAGTTGCTGGAAAGTAGCGAGTAGCGGGCCCAAAATTGTGCTATTCAATTTCTTACATTTTAGCACAGATGAGTTAACTTAGTATACCCCTGTACCCTTGAACCCGCAAAAAATGTTAAAAAAATGGCCTCAAAATCTTCTCTTAAGCACCATACAGGGTGCTTTTGATTGTCAAAAATATGGTTTCTAAAGAACAGTCTAATGATACCAACATGACATTTTTCCAAAATGGATTCCAACTGCTTGTGTGTCCGTAAGCTGGCTCAATTTGATTTGCATGCAAAAACATATACAGACACAGTTCATAAAAAAGGGAGGGTGAGAAAGCCTCTGTTGGCATCTGTGCATTTTAGGTAATTTTTATTTTAAGAATAAGTGGCAACACTATAGCACTCTTGAGACCGGGAAAACCATGTGAAAGTGCCGATAGCGCTACTAAGAAAAAGACCTAAGGCCTTCGCTTTTCAACTATTGTGTGTGCGATGATATATTTTTAAAACGAATTTTATTGGCGATTCCCAACTCCCATACTCTTCGATGTTTGTCAGACTTTAGCAAGAGGTGAGGCAGCGAATAGAAAATTTTAGATGGTACGCGTAGGATTAACCCTGAGATCGCTCCCTTAAGCCACTGTACCGATTAAGAACAACAGCGCTACTAAGCGTTTGCTGCAAAGGTTAATAGTCAACCAACAAGTGTCAAAAATGCACGCCCAGTTGCAGAGCGGGCGCAGCTTCATGACCCAGTATTCACACTTACCACATTCATTAAATTGGGACATCGAAGGATCCCTAAAAAATCTGTGAGAAAGAATGAATGGCTGTTTTAAAAACTTCTCAAAACCGTCAAATGCACGTTAACCTTCAGCCTCATCCACAATATGCTTGCCAAGGGGAATCCTCAGGTATTTCTTGACTTTTCGAAGGTATTTAAGGCTGTCAATCATGGAATCATTTTTTTTCTGCAGCTAAATTAATTTTTCATATTTAGGTGAACGCTAAGTGAAAGCTAATATTCCTTTTCGGTTGATGAAAACACAAACCGTACTTACAACTAAATCAGGAGTACCGCAGGAATCAATTCTTGGGCCATTGCTGTTTATAATGTTTATTTATGCAGTGCAACACTCATCAATACATTTATACGCTGACGATGTTCAAATTCAGTTGATCTACTAAGTTAGGAATGCTAGAAGATGGAGTAAAGTAACCACCTACAAATAAATCTAAAGAAATCAAAATATTTAGTAGTCTAAAAAACAAAGATACTCATAGCTATTTTCCAGATTTATATCTAGGTGATACTGATTTGCAAAAAATATTTAGGAATTGCGAAAAACTTAGGTAAACGGGCTCCCGACCCGTGAAGAGTCCCTGCCTGAGATACGGCAGCCTTCCACCCTCTGCGATCCCCAGCACGCTGCTTACAGTTGTCCAGACCAAGTGCTCTCGCATCCGCGATGGCTTGGTCTTTAAAACGGAGGTTCGGTCTTTCTTTTCGTCTCGTACCTGAGGGCTGGGATTCGAAGATCCAGAAGATACATCCACATCTTGGTACAGCTCATAGAGTTCGCGGTTGTATCTTCTCCTCCATTCGCCCTCCCAGTATTAACTCTCCTTTCCTGCTTATCGTCTAGCACTCGGCGCCGTATAGCAGAACTGGCAGGATAAGCGTTCTGTAGAGCATGCACTTTGTCCTTCGAGTTAGGAGTTTTGAACCCATTTGTTTTGCCAAACAGAAGTAGCAGCGGTTTCCTATGGTAATTATTCGACGGATCTCCACTAAGATGTCATTTGTGGAGTTGATGTTTACCCCGAGGTAGATGAACTCCTTAACTACCTCGAAGTTGCTGCTATCAACAGTGACATTTTGTCCTAGTCGGTGGTTAGATGATTGTTTGTTTGTTGATAGCATATATTTAGTCTTGTCCTCATTCACTTCAGGGCCAACGAGTTTCGCCTGTTCTTCAATAGCCGTGAAAGCCTCTATCACGGCACGCTGGGATCGACCGATGATATCTATATCGTCCGCATACCCCAGCATTTGGACTGATCTGTTGAAGATAGTGCCTTCCGTATTGACACCTGCCCAGCGCACTATCTGCTCAAGAACAAGATTGAAGAAATCACACGACAGCGCATCTCTTTGCCGAAATCCGGTGGATGTTTGAAAGAGTTCAGATGAGCTGGTCCCAAACTGCACATTGCATCGCGTGTTATCTAGTGTCATGCGACACATTTGGATCAGTTTTGACGGGATCCCGAATTCGGCCATCGCCACCAAAAGCTCCTGATGATGAATTCTGTCATATGCCATCGGCTATAATCTCTCCCATAACTAAATGTTTTTGACGTGGTCGGAAAGTTACCCGGACGGCACAACCCCCAACCTAGAGGGCCAGGCCCTGTTGAACTCAACACTGAATGGGACAAGCATATTGAAATTGTGATTGAAAGTTTATACAGATGTTTACGTTCACTCTTATTGACAAACCCCTTCATATACCTCAGCGTTGTAAGGCTTAGCTTGGCTAAAACCTTAATTTTGTCGATCGCCAGCTATGGTCTATGGATGTCAAGTTTCTTGCTGTCATCAGGCAGAAGCACTACGAAATCTTACAGTCATTTTAAAAATATTACAAGATGTTCATATTCTGGAAACACTATTAGCTGCAGTATCTGTATTGAAGACTTTAGTTCCCTATTTGATCTCGTTCTTTAGTATTCATTCAACAAAAGTTTCCGCGCAGAATCTTCGAGAACCAATTTCTTGTTTATGTTGTCGAAGATAGGACGCTCTGCCGAGGGACATGAGAGGGCTTCATGGAACCAAGACATTTGATATAATGATTATAGTTTAATTTTTAATTTTCTAATTTTATCTGAAAATACCCAAGTTTTTTTAAGAAAGGATCAAAAATATTTGTTTCAAGTGTGGAGATGGTTTGCAATAGCCAACACAATTTTAAGCCTTTATATAGCCACATCAAATGCAACTAAATCATGTATTCGAATTAATAAACTTTTCAAGATATGATACGTTTCCGCCAAGTAAAGAACCGAGATTAAAACTAAATCGCCATAAATCTTGCTTAAATCCCGAGATTTACCATACAAAATTTGATCTGTTAAACACAGAGATTGAAAAATAATCTAGAAAAAAACTAGGCTTACATGTAAGAATCTGCTTGGGTACACACTCAATACCAAAACGCTCCACGCCAACGCTAATGTTTGGTAATAAAAAGTGATAGGTCTAAAAACTCACAAAGGTAATTTTTGATTGCGCCCAGTGATTTTAAGAAAACTATAAAGGCTGCTGAAGACCATTCAGGATGTACTAGAAGTCGAAAAGTTCATTCCTGATCATAAGTTCATCGGCAAATAGAAAAAAAGTACCGAAAAACTGTCGCTTTCTGAAGTAGAATTTCGCAAAATCTTAAAATTTAAGGAATCCCTTTCCATCATAGGTAAATAGGCACCCATTGCTCCCCACTATAACAAAAAAAAAAAAACCAAAATACAGTAATACCACTCGAGAAAATAGGATTTTGTGGTTTAACATCGAATGGTACCGGGCTTATAAATAAATTAAAACCAAAGGCCACCAAGCTGCGCTGCTTCACAATGTAAATACCTTAAAAGGGTTCCTCTGCTCATGAATATTATTTTATTGTTTTTTAACCACCATACCGCAACCATCCCCTTTTAGAATTTTTATTTATGGTACTTCAAAGCCCGTCCCGTAAGAGAATTACCTATTCCGCCATATAGCACGTAGACTTTAATTATTTAGACGCGCACACAAATGGAACGAACGCAACCTCAAAATTTAATAAAAAAAAATAGGAAAAAAAAATTAAAAATCCCAACCATCATCATTAATGACACATTAAACCTATTAGAAATGTTGCGCAGCCTATTTTTTATCCAACCAACATGCCCCACAAAAACGATAGAAGTATTGAAATACTTGGACCGGAATAATTTTTAGAAAATGTTGAACTAAATACAATTTTACTTTGCATAAAATTAAATGGAAAATCATGGTGCTGCTACTGCTCCTTGTTAGACAAGGGAACAAAGCGAAGGAGGGCTGTTCGGCTGTAGCTGAAGTGAGATGAAATAATAAAATGTTGAAATGTCGAGCCGAAACCATGGCTGATTTTTTTTTTGTTTTAAATTATTATTCGACAAAATATGTAAATTTTGTTCTTTCGTTTCGAAAGGCTCAAGGATATTTACAAGTAATTTCCATTACATCTTTCATTTTGGAATTACAATAATAACAATAATGATCATAATTGGGTTATGTGTGTGTTACGTCGAATAGGAGCGGACGAAAATAGCGTTACATTCAATTTAGCATAATATTGTTCGTGTTTTGTTTTGTAGTCGGGGTTGTATTTTTTTTTTTTGTTTCTTTCTCTTAATACACAGAAGGAATATTAAGTTTAATTAAGAGTTTTCTTTTGAGGAGAGAGTGACGAAAATTGTTCTCTCAAATTGTTTGCGATTTCGGGGTGCCAAAATGGACTGCCCAGTAAGCTGGTTTTAACACTTTTAAAATCTCGTAGAAGTCCCGTTGGTTGATGTCATTTAACAATTTAAAAATTTGGTCAATATGTCAAAACATCGCGTAGCCAAAAACGGTTCTAAAACTAACGTTGAAGTATTTTAAATTGGCGATGGATAAATAAAGGGTGATCCATTTCGAGGTTCCCTACTTTTTTAAAGAAAATTCAAATTTAATGGAGAATGTTTATTATCATTTGAAAGAACATTCTTTGGCATTTATTTTTTGAAGATTATATCTATCAAATGTTGGCCGTTGCTACGTCGCAGATGGTCCATCCGTTGAGTCCAATTTTCGATCGGAATCGAAGCGGGTTTGTCGGCATAAGCTTTTGACTTTACATATCCCCACAGGAAAAAGTCTAACGGTGTGATATCACACGATCTTGGTGGCCAATCGACCGGCCCAAAACGTGAAATTATGTGCTCACCGAAATGTTCTCTCAATAAGTCCATTGATTGATGCGATGTGTGGGAAGTGGCGCCGTCTTGCTGAAACCAAATTTCGCCGAGATCACGAGCTTCAATTTCAGGCATCAAATAGTCGGTTATCATGGAACGATAACGTTCGCCATTGACCGGCATAATTTTTAAAGAAATATGGACCGATGATTCCACCGGCCCACAAACCACACCAAACCGTTGTTTTTTCTGGATGAAGTGGCAGTTCTTCAATCTCTTCAGGTTGCTCTTCGTCCCAAATGCAGCAATTTTGTTTGTTTACATACCCATTGAGCCAGAAATGGGCCTCATCGCTAAACAAAATTTGCCTCGAAAACGTCGGATCTTCTTGGAACTTTTCAAGAGCCATAGAGCGAAGCGATGTCGCTTGGAAAGGTCGAGCGGCTTCAGTTGTTGCACAAGCTGTATTTTATACGCTTTCAATTTAATATCTTGACGTAAAATGAGCCAAGTCGTTCCATACGTCAGTCCGAGTTGCTGCGAACGGCGCCGAATCGACTCTCTACGGTCTTCGTGTACACTCTCAGCTACGGCCGCTATATTTTCTTCACAGCGTGCTGGACGTGGTCTATTCGGTCGAATATTATCCAATAATGAATGCTGGGTCTCAAAATGGGTGATGGTGTTGCGAATAGTACGCTCAGTAGGCCGATTATGTTGACCATAAGTTGAGCGAAGTGCACGAAACACATTCCTCACAGAACGTGAATTTTCATAATAAAGTTGAACAACTTGTAAACGTTGTTCACGCGTAAGTCTTTCCATTATGAAATGCCAAACAATACTAAACAAAAATAACATGACAGCATGACACGACTCACACGTGATCTGTCAAAAAAGGCTATTGAAAAAAGTATCTCTACTTGGATCACCCGTTGAGAGTAGCTTAGCATACAATATTAGAAAAAATAGTTTTAAGGCAATTAAGGGACTTCATAAGACAAAATACAATCCTATCATTAATTGAAAACAGATAATTTCAAGCTGGAACTGGATTTTAAAATTGAAACCGAGATAGAGATTTAGATCAAAGTTGCAAAAACTTCAAATAGACTCAAAAGAAACAAACGCACTCACAGACTTCGGATAGACTATGAAAATTAAGCTAATCTCATTTAAAATGCAATCAATCGACATATTAAAATTAGTTCAACTCCAAATGAAAGGACTCCCTTTTGTTAGAACACGCATCAACATGATGAATGTATGAGCATTCTCGATTCCGGGCGAGCAGGGCAAGAGTAATTACAAATGAATCTTATTTCATACGTCCTTTAGAGCTATGATAATTTTGAATTGGGGGAATATCCCTCAATCAGCATTTTCGGCTATAAAATCCCTCATCATATTTTCTAGAATGTACAAAATAATCAAGTGCCTCACTCTTGCAGAGTTCTCGATGATAGACCAAAAAGTGGTGTAGGTAGTGGTTCCTCATTCAACACGAATCGTCCCAGTAATATCCTTGTCGAACCCGTTCACAATCGGACCAAAAACGCCATGTCTTTCTCAAAAATACGGGATATAGGATACGATTTTCGATAATTGCTTTCCTGCAATCAACCATGCATCGAATGCCATGCAACACAAAATACGTTGCAACTACGAATTAATTATCGAGAACAACTCATGAACTTTAGCACTCGCACTCTCTCTCTCTCTCTCTCTTTCTATATAGCTATGAGGTCCAATTGCAACACTAGTACTGGATACACATTTTGATTTAAAATTTTCTGATATCGATGAATCATGAACCCTTTTGAATGGGGCAAAAGGATACGATCCTTCCTCTGCCCAATGCCGCAGTACGAGTAGCCATATTCCATTTTTAATGACTCCCAGTCATCGAGTGCGATTGTATGTTTTATTGGATTATTTTATGTCGATAAAATATAGCCAACTACAATTTGTAGTTTTTGTTGTTGTCCAAGTGTAGTGTCCTAGTCCTGCCACCGTACACTGAACACTGCACATGCCACTGTACAAGAAGATGTGTGAATATTGTTTTTTTTTGTCCAAAATTTATGTACATGGATTTAAATTTCTATGCTATCTCTATATTGGTAATTAATTGGGTTGAATTCTTCTGTGGCTGTCTGATTGGTTTGCTTGTTGTTGGCTGGTGGGCAATGAGTTCAATTGTTCTTTGGGTAATAGAATTAGAATCATGTTTACTCGGGCTGGCTGCGTTTGTGCATAATTTAGTTTAAATTCTCTCTCCAAACAGAATCCTTTCAATTTAAAGTAAATTTTGAATAGAATACTTAGTATTTTGTTTGCTACGACTAGGCCCGATAAGAGGATTTAATAAAAATATAAACGATCTGTCGTAAGCACTTGGAAATAATGGAGTCAATGTGAAATTGGATGAGAGGCTCATAGACAATGGACCTCTTATCGGTCGCTGGGGTTGACCCGATGGTCAAGTGAAATGCTAAAGGCGAAGCTGACTATAAGATTCTGTGTCGCACATTAACTCATTTCCGGCTTGTGAAGCCTGGAACCTAAGTGATTATAAATTTAAATGAACTGAATAGTGTTTTTGGGACCTGTCTTTTGACTTTGTTTGTAATATCCACCTACAACCTAATCATGTACGAATTATTTATCGTTAATGTAACCAAAGCAAATGTAGACGTACCCAAAAAAGAAAAAAAAAAACGTTCGTCAAGTGACGAATTACTTCGCTTATGACTAACACCTACACAAAATGGCTAATTTGTCGGCTAAAGGTTACGTATAAAAGAGAGCCAACTCTTTTCCGGTCCTCTTTCTCCATTTTTCAGTCGCATTGGCAAGTTGACCAAACGTGTCTTTTCTAATATCTACGCTGCTGCTATCTTTTCTTTTGGGGTAAGCGATATTGATAATTTTAATAAAAGCCAAATAGATCCTAGTACCTTTAAACAAATTAATATTATCTAGGAGTATACTGGATTTTACCGTCAACCCTGCAAGCAATTACAAAATTGTGTTCGCGCTAAAATTGTACTAAGCCAAACCACGTGCGAAATTCATATTGGAGTACGCAGAGAGGAATATATTTCTCAGGCTTAAATGGGCTTGCATTAAAGTCTTGCGAAAATAAGAGAGCCGCCAATAAGTCTGGTGAATCTATCATCCATGGTGGAAAAAACAAAAAAAAAAAACCCACTTAATCAGTGATACGGAACGATCAAACGAGTTCACGCTGTGCCCACGATGTTTTTTTGCCTTACCCGCTATTCCACCTGCGAAGCACAATGGTGACGTCACCAAACCCAAAATTGCAACATCCAGCATACTCCCCACAAACACACAGACCAAACAGTCTCGGAGAAAGTCCATCTCTCTCTCTCTTTGGAATAAACGGAACCCTCGAACAAGCAAGGCGAAGACATTCCCGCTAGCTGCGATTCAGCTTGAGAAGTGCGTCGAAGAATATTAAAAGGTGTTTAAGTGATTCATTTTCTTATACATTCTTAACCAGTATTTTAATAGTTTGTGTAACGCGAAATCTCGTCAGAAATCGTATAACGGAATATCATATTATATATATATTTAATTTTAATTTGGTAAAGTGAAGGTGTGTATATATTACGTATATAATAATTGATAAGACATACACTTATCATTACGGGACTGGGAGATTAATGTACCTTCATCGTGTGCGCACATCATGGATACAAATGGGGAATAATGAACAAGTAAGTTTAACATATATGTATATTTTATTTTTTTACATATATAAATAGACATATACCAACTATTGACACCTACTTCATAATCGATACACAAATACCTTTTTTTCTTAACTAATATTTTCGTATAAAATTCAAAATTACCTACATTTTGAAATCGCGATTATATTGTTTTAAATTTACTTAACTAAAAAGGATATTTCCCTTACATTCTATTTCTGAACTACATATTAAATTCTTTAAAGAAAACAGATTCATTAACATACCTACCTACATATATAACGCAGTTACACACTCTACTTTAGTTCTATATTTACTTTCATTTAAATTATTGTTACTATATATATACCTACCATAATTGCATAATTAGCTAAGTTTTTCATTTTCCAATATTCAAATTTATAACTAAACTACGTACCTACCTTAAATATTAACAATCCTGAATTTATACTATAAATCTACATGAATACCTAGTCAGCAATGTCCGTCCGTCCGTCCGTATCAACTTTTGAGGCCTTTAAAATTATGCTAGGAAGCTGAAATTTGGAACATATACTCCCTAGGGTTCCGAAATGGTAAAGTGTTAAAATTTTCAAAATACGCCCACTGCCACGCTCATAATTTAGAAAAAACAGTTTTAAGGCTTAAGTTAGAGAGATAAAGTTGTAAAGGGTAATTTTTTAAGAGGTTTAGAACTTTTTTAAAAAAAAAAACACAAAAAATTCGAAAAAAATGAATGAAATATTTATTTGAATCGATAGTTTGAACCTTGCAATTTAATGTTTAAAGATAATTTCATGCAAATGTTGACCGCGGCTGCGTCTCAGGTAGCCCATCCGCTGAGTCCAATTTTGGCATACTCTTTCACACATATCGGCCGGTATCTCACGAATGAATGCATGGATGTTGGCTTTCAGTGCGTCAATCGAAGCGGGCTTGTCCCTATACACATTAGCCTTGGCATACCCCCACAAAAAATAATCTAATGGTGTCAAATCGCACGATCTAGGCGGCCAATTGAGCGGCCCGAAACGTGAAATTAACTGTTCACCAAACTCGCCTCGCAATTGCGCCATTGTTTCGCGTGCTGTGTGGCATGTGACACCGTCTTGTTGAAACCACATATCATGCAAGTCAAGAACTTCCATTTCGGGCAAAAAAAAGTTTGTTATCATCGCTCGGTAGCGTTCACCATTGACAGTAACGCTGCGATTCGCATCATCTTTGAAGAAATATGGCCCAATAATGCCGCCGGCCCATAAACCGCACCAAACAGTGGCTTTTTCGGGATGCATCGGTAGCTGTTGCAATGCTTCTGGCTGATCTTCACTCCAAATGCGGCAATTTTGCTTATTTACGTACCCATTCAACCAAAAATGAGCCTCATCGCTGAACACAATTTTTCGATAAAAAAGCGGATCCTCGGCCAGCTTTCCAAGAGCCCATTCACCAAAAATTCGGCGTTGTGGTAGGTCGGCTGGCTTTAGTTCTTGCACCAGCTGTATCTTAAAAGGCTTTACGCTCAAATCCTTCCGCAAAATTTTCCACGTAGTGCTGTAACAAAGGCCTAACTGCTGGGAACGGCGCCGAATCGACATTTCGCGGTCTTCAGTCACACTAGCTGATACGGCCGCAATATTTTCTTCAATACGCACAGTACGTAAACGTGTTGATGGTTTAATGTCCAACACAGTAAATTTGGTGCGAAATTTGGTCACAATCTTCCGAATAGACTGCTCAGAAGGTCGAGAATGCCGATCATAAAATGGAAGCAGCGCGCGATGAACATTTCGAACCGAGCACGAATTTTGATAGTAAAATTCAATAATTTGCAAGCGTTGTTCATTTGTAAGACGATCCATGGTTAAATTGCAAACCAAACTGAAGCTGTTTGACAGTGACACAAGGTACTAAACACACTTCAGCTGTCAAAACCAGTGTTGCCAAAACCAAACCAGCTAATAAATCACCCTTTATATACCTACCATAATTACATAATTAGCAAAGTTTTTCAGTTTCCAATATTCAAATTTATAACTAAACTACGTACCTACCTTAAAAATTAACAATCCTGAATTTATACTATAAATCTACATGAATACCTAGTCAGATAAGAAAACTGTGAAAGAAATATTTTGATTTAGATATTTACAATATCCCCAAAAGAAATGAACATAGTTAGTTTAATTTTAGTATTTTTTGAGTTTCAATAAAATGCAATATCTAAACGGAATTTTGAATTTAGTCGGAACATGATGTGGTAAATGAATTTAAAGGTGAGATTGTCAGGCGATATGAAGGAGTGATCGAAGATGTGTACATAGGGATGAAATTAAGGGTTCATTTGCAAATAATTGTATGGGACGCGAATGAAAAGGTGAGATGGTATTTGTCCATCGTCAATTAGGGTGGGTTACCTTCCCAAACGATAGCATAACCAACTAGCTATTCCAAGCTTTTCTGGACGAATGCAACTGATCCATTTAGACGCAATAACTACTTTCGTCATATATTTTTAAATATTTAAGGCATATGTTTGAGGTGTAGATACTTTATTTTTCTTCTTTTCTTCATTATTATTTGGCACGAGAATTTTTTTTTTTTCGTTTTTGTGAGAGCGTACTGGAGCACGATCACCGACCATCCGGCGAGCTAAGCCGTGCCTTGCCAGCGTGCCAACGAGCTGCATCTCAGCCAGGGAGATTACACCTCGTCTTAGCCCTCCTGACTCTTACATGTTCGAACATTTTATTAGCAATAGGATGTACAGTCTAGTTCTGAGAAAAAAAATAAACAATTCATATAAGAGTTCTAAAATTACAACCCTTTATCATCCACATGACTTTATCCTTAGAAAGCAAAGATTGCAATAGTTTTATGACTCCAGAGCCTGAAGCCAGAGCTTACTAGCGACTATCGTTTCAAATAATATGAATCCTTTGGAAGAAAATTACTGTCTTTAAATCTGCTTCGAATATTTTTTTAAGACGTTGCCTTTAAATATGCTTAGAAAGCCTGCTCTGTTACTACGATTGCCCCCGAAATTGTGGGAGAGGTCGTAAGCCATCTGACCAGGCTGGGTAGATGTTAATCTATAATTAACCTGAGTCATAGCTCACTATAAGCCTTTGTTGGTCCACAGCCATCCATTGAGTGCTGTTCAACCCTCTACAAACGTGAAATAAATTAAGGTTATAAGCTTAAAAGATTTACGTCGAAAACCGAATCGTGGAAGGATCTTGCATCATGCAGAAAATCGCAGCTGTTATCGACGTTCCAAAATTCAGCAGAGAAGTGTCTTACGACCCTTAATTAATCGTCTTCCCAACGAGCATATTAGAACCATTAGGGTTAGAAACTCCGGACTTTGCTCCATCAAACTTTATCTGTGGCCATCATACATTCTCGTGGCTTGTGCCCATGTTTAGTGTTTGGGGTAAGACTTGCCGGTGTTGCATCGTGTTTTATATCCACGGGTAGTTGCTGCGTTACTATTGACAGGTTGACTAGTACTGTTTGTTTTTGGATGCGAAATGCCGTCAGGCTGCGATATTTGAAACGTTGTGAGTCCCCTGACCGTACGCTGGGCTCATAAACAATCCAACCTACTGGGCTTTGTCTTAAGCCTTGTTTCCGACGCCCTGACTTACAATACGTCGCGAAAAGGGACTTGTGTTGCCCCTATCACCTTTCGACCCCACGAATTCTCAGCAAATTCAAAAGAGGGAGCAGGGAAGTCAAAGACTCTTTTTGCAGGAAAATTTACACCACCAATTCTAAATAAATTAAATAATAAACAGCCCAGATTCACTTACCAATAAGTGTGCGAAGTCATATTTTGGACAAAAACGAAACTTTAATGTTATGCCGAAACCGTACGGCAAAACTGAAAATTTGCAAATTTTCTTATGACAAGTTATAGGTAGGTAAGGTGGTCGACGTCTGGCACTAGGCAGGATACGCAAACCTTTTGAAACCACAACTCACGGGAAATTAGGGATAAAATGGTGAGGGTAAAGAATGGTTTTCCAAGTGCTCGAAGTCTGATCCTGGCCAGAGCCGAACACCCGCATAGAGGGTGAAACACGCTTAACGTCATAACAACTGCTGCCATTGGTGTTATGGGAAATGTCAAGTTTTGCAGGGTGTGTGCCTAATGCCTAATGAGAGTGATTCTAACCCGCGGGTCCACTTGTTAACGAGCTTGGAAGTTGTTCTGGTTGAGATAAGGGCTTTGGTCGCAGCCTGACTGTTGACAAATGTGACTATATTGTTTTTGGTTGACGTGTTATTTAAGAGTATCTTACCCGCTTCCCTGATCACCGCGGCCTCCGCCTGAAAGACGCTGGATGATTGTACGAGTCAGAAGGATAAGGACAAAAGCAGTTCCTCAAAAAAAACGTCCGCTCTCCAGTGACGATAGTCAGAGCGAACTCCTTAATTACAGTGTATGCCTCCCATTCCTCTCTGTTCGGGAATTCTGCAGGAAATGTTTTCTGGAAGTTAAGTTTAGGTGGAATGTTTATCCTACGCTCCTGGGTAGTGAATCAAGGATATTGCAATGCCCGTAAGGTCTTGCACCAGCAGGCGGCTACTTCCACACATGACAAGTTATATCTTGGATGTCTGTCAGTCTCTTGCAAATGGGGCACCAGAAAAAAGTGGTATTTGGGTGGATTTGAACCTGAAACCCTTCGCTCAGCAGTCCAACACTAAACACTGGTCCACTTCACACGCCCACAAAACCTCTAACAGCTTCAAACTATCCTTTAATCTCCTTCTTCATTATATTGCAAAGTGTTTTAAGTATCAACTTCCTTCCTGGTGGCACAGTGTTCTAATGGTTTCTTCAGAGTAGGTTAGGTTAGGTTGAAGTGGAAGTCGGACAGAGGTCCGACACACTTAGACCTATGTATTGTAATACCGCGTGGGTCTGAAGCGGGCGAGACATTTTGGGTTCATCGAGTTTAGATCGTTAGAATCATTGGTATACTCAAGCTCCTAGATTGAGATTTCGCTTCTGAGAGATAGAAGGACATGCGCAAGGAAGGTGTAGAGTTGTCTTTTCCTTCTTCTCATCCATGCAACTCTTACAAAAGTTGTTTTGATTGCATGTCGAGCCTGATTGCATGTCTGTCCTTCAGACTACTTCCTCAGACTGCGATCTATTGAGGGTAATTAAACTCTTAGATCATTTTAGATCCAGCTTAGGCCAAATCTGTTTCGTTGCCAGACACCTGTTCATCTAAGTTTTGTTTTTTTCTATTACATCCAGTCTTCGTAGTAACTCCGGATTCTTTTAATTTCAATTTCCATTGCAGTCACAAGATTGTGACGGTGAGGTGATTCTATTTAAATTTATTAAAAACTTTGCAAACGTTTCCCGCCTTCACAAATATAAAGTTTAAAGGTCCAAGAGTTTAGTCCTGCCCCTGAATATTCGAATTTTGCCACTTTTATATCCAAAATGTGTATTCACCCCGCCCCCTGTTAAATTATAAATCCCCATCTCCATTAAATATTAATCATCAGCGTTTAATTTCATCCCCCTCAAATCCTTGTCGATTAATTCGTTCGCTCCTTCAACACACACATCATTTACTGCAAAACCCTTGTTCAACACATATTACTCAGCAATTTCCAACACAAAAAAAAACAAACGGTTCATAAAACAAATACTATAGCTGTCATTATTTCATCACATCATCATAACTCAAATTGTATTAAAATTTTCGTCTTCAGCCGCACTTCTTGGCAAGGACCACGACAAGTGAATCTGTTTTGTTTTGTCGGTTTTTTTTTTTAAGCACTCACGTAGTCTCGCAGAGTATATAAATTACTTTTGAATACAACCCCTAAAAGCCAAAAATTGACATCGAACATAATTCTTGTGCCTATCGGGATTTAATCAGTGTTATCTCGCAGGCAGCACCCCCGCCGCCCTTCTGCGTCTGGGTACCATAATTAATAAACGTCCATTCTATTATCAATAACATTCAATCTTTTTGGCAAATAACTTTTGCGCTACATTAAATTTTCCATCCGCATAAAATCGTAACAAGAATTTTGTCTATGTATAGGTAAGGTACCAACCACAGAAGGGACACATTCTGTGGCTTTCTGTCTGCGTATGGACGGGTGTGCATTTGGGCCTGCCAGCACTGCATAGCTATTAATTTAAGATCGGCGAGGCAAATTTATTGCCCATTACTAGCAAAGAGATAATACTGGCATACTAATCTTTATTATCTTTGTTATATTTTGGCAAAGGCAGCATAACTAACGCTCTTGAATGTACCCTAAAATGTTCCGTGGTAGCACTTTATTCAGCCCTAAACTGGCCCAGACAGCGAGCGTCACGTAATTGATATACGTGGATTGTAGCACTTTGTTGTCGCCTTCGTCGTCGCCGTTGCCATCGCCATTGCCAACACTAACGCCAACGCCAACGCTAACGCCATTGCCAATGATGTTCCGCTATAAGCAATCTCCTCCTTTTGTGTATATGTATCCTTGTTGTCCTGACATTCCATCATAGAAAATTCAAAACGATTAATCATGGCAATTCATTGTGAATTACGCTGCCGGAGGACATTTTCATCATTCGTCATATTGTTGAGGACTTGTGTTGGTAATGATGGTAAATTCTGATGTTCTCTATATACTATACATATTTCATCACACTGGGAGCTGCCCGTGCTAAATATGTACATGTGTGGGATGGGCGGTTGGCGGGGGGGTAGATGCCGCTTCTGTTCTCCGTCAAGAGAGTTGTCGTTCGAATGAATGGTTTATCATATACACAGGCAGCTCCCGATCATGGGGTATTTGCTTATCCTGGGGTATTTAACTATCTGTCCTAAAATATAGCAGCGGGATTCGTGTTGTCTTCCAGCAGCTGGAGCTGGTTCAATGTGCTCATGTGTGTTACTTTGCTGCTTGCTGTTCGGGGAATTCGTTTTACTTAGAGAGTTTTCGCCTTGCAATTGTATGTATTAGTTTCTTAGTCATATTTAGAGGGGCTGCTTTCATTTGTCTTTCTGTCACATTAGTGTGGATAGTTTTATTGTCCTGCTGTTTTCATTACTTGGGTTGATGTCTTACTTTGAAATTGTTAAGGAGGCGAAGTTCCACACTAAACAAACATATCTGTCAGGTTCTAATCGGTAGCAAAAAAAAAAAACATTTGGGTTCATCTGGTCTTTCTATGTGCTAAAGGCGGTTATCGGATGAATCGAAGTTGAGGTGTGGCAAAGGGCATTTTTGATTTATGATCTGACTTTGGTTGGAATTGAAGTATTACTTCTCAGCATCAAATTCTATTCTTCACTGATTCTCTGGTTTGATTAGGTCAACATTTAAAAAGTTTTTGGACGGTCAACTTACATTGACATGACGAGATCTGTAGAAGTTGCGGTGACTCACGAGGATACACCTAATTTTCTGTGTCCCTGCTTCAGTTTCTGTCACTAGCGGAATGAAACATTTGGAAGTTATTCCTTCCAAGATATTGAAGAACTTTTCTGTATGTCACATTCCTATTCTTCTTAGGTTACTGCCACCCTGTGGCTTGATTGAGTGACAATAAATACGAAAAGCAGTAAATTGGACTACGAAAATAGCCATCCACCACCAAAGGACATCGCAATGAGGACATAGGAACCCAAAAGTCGCAAACAGATAAGATGCCACCAAACTAACCTAAGCTTCCAGAAAAATAAGTTAAGTGACCAGGGACTCATCTATCTAGCAACTGGATAGATGAAAAGTCCGGGCTGGTTCTTCTCCTACTTGGCCCTCCAGGTTCGGAGTTGTGCCGTCGGGGTAGCTTCGCGACCACGTCAAAAGCATATAGTTATATGAGAGGCTATGGCAGCCTCGGATATTAATGGACCTCAAAGGCAAAAAGCCCCGGAACGTTAACGGACATGCGAGTGTGTACCTGGAATGTGCAAACACTTAACACTCCAGGTACAACTCAACAACTTAAGTATGTCCTCTCGCGGTGCATGGCAGATATTGCCGCGATCCAGGAGACACAATAGGATCAGGATCTATAAAGAGAAAAAATTGCGATAAAAGGTTGCATGTGTTAGGATGTGGACGCGTCGTGAGAAATCGGCTCCGGTCAAAAGGTATTGACTTCAAGCCGATAATTGATCGCTTGGCTGTGATCCGCATCAGAGCTACCTTCCAAAACATAAGCCAAATAAATATATGCACGCGCCCCAACAGAGGAGTTTGTGACCTTTCTTGACTTCCTGTCCGGCAATGTTGAATTCAGCGCAGGTGAAGAAGGGGCTTTTGTTTTGGCTGTGTTTATTTTGAGTAAGTAAACATCGTCAGCATAGTCTAGGTTTTTAAAGTTATAGTATAGGCTTCCGTCAATGTTGCATGGAATAAATCGCTGATAACCACCAAGCACAATAGTTGTGACAGTATGCACCCCTGACGTACTCCACTTTCCACTTCAAAATCCTCCGACACCTTACCCTTGCGTAAAACGTGAAGCTTACCACCCTCGTATGTAGTCTTGAAAATAACTATGAGTTTTTCTGAAATGCCAATGCTGCGCAAAGCCAACCATATAGCATCTCGATTCAAGCTGTCGAAAGCCTCATCAATGGATGTTGTTTCGAGTTCCGACCACCAACGAGTTCCTTGGTGATGTTGTAAGCATTCCTACTGTCACACCTGTTTGCTGGCTCTTCCAGCTCTTGAAGCAAGTAAAAGGTACTTCGGTACTGACGTTTGTCACGTCGCACAAAATGCTGCATCTCCTTCCTTTTCACGCAATATTGGGCTTCTAGCTCCGTTTTTTTCCTGCCTATTGATCCGTTTCCAGATAACCGATGAAAGCCATTTGCGATGACTTTTCTACGTTTCACAGCATTCCACTGGTCGTCGACGTTTTCTTGGATTGTGCTGGTGAATGTTTCTGTTTCTGAGGCGAGATGGTCCATAACTGTTGGCGCACTTTGGGATTCTTAATGTTTAGTAAGTTTGAGCGGTTGCTATTGACGGATGCAGTACGAAGGCGTAGATGAGCTAACGTAATACGGTTTTCGCGCGTTTGCCTAATGTCTGCTCCACGTCTATTTCAGATATAGAGAGAAAAGACAATTTCTAAGGCGACGGATCGCTATGTGATCGATCTGGTTGGATGTTCGCTGTTTGACATTTGACACCCAACTGATCTTATGGAAGTGTTATGCTTAAACTGAGTGCCTCCAATGACTATGCGGATGAGATTGTGGCAGTTCACATACCGCTCACAATTGTTATTCCGTCTCCCAGGCCGTGAGCTCCCATTACTAGTCTAAGTATAGTGTTGTCGCGTTGAAATCACGCATCTCGATTACGATGTCCCCATTAGGCATTTGACTGTGGACGGCACATAATTGGCTATAAAAATTGGCCTTCTCATCCTCATCAGCGACTGCAGTTGGAGCATAACACTGTATGATTTTTCGTACTCTACTCTGGAATGTAGCGCTGTAAATATCCGATCAGTGTGAGGTTCCCAGGATATGAGGCTTTTTCGCGCTGATGGAGTTAACATCATTCCTACTCCGAACCTCCGGCCACTTCCAGCTGGCTTACCAGAGCAGAGCATGGCAGTGTTTTCTGTTGTGGAGTGCTATTCCCCAGCATCTAACCATCTTATCTTACTCAATCCCAAAAAGTCGATTTGATACCGATTGAACTCGCGTTCCAGTTGGAGGAATCTAGCATTGTTAGGCCCTTCCTGGAGTGAGTCGAGGAGGGTCTTCACTTTCCAGAAACTGAGCGCTATCTCTAAACGATAGCTAAAGGTCGTCAACATGTTATTTGTCTGTATCCGAGGCTTGTTGTTGCGATTCGAAGCAATTACGTCCTCATCCTATTCGCAATTTCCAAAGAAATTTCCAGATGGCACCACGAGGAGGTGGGAGTAGGGCTTACTAAGAGAGCCAATAGGTTTTCGACTGCTCCAACGAGACCTTTGTTTGTCATTTACCATCCATTAACTTAGAAAGGTAATTTTTACCCTCCTCTAACTTCGCTTACAACAAAGCTGGAGTCATAAAAATTTTTCAGGATTGATTTATGAAAATTTTTTAAATTTTTTTTCATATAACGTTTTCTTAAATTTAAATTAAATTTTTTTTCTCGAAAATGGCTCTAACGATTTTGATAATTTTATGTTTTTCGAACAACTATGTAAAAAATTTGCAATGTGCGAAAATCGTAGGTACCGTTTTTGAGAAAACCTAACTTATCCAAACCTAAATTTTTTTTTTCCCGAGGGTAGGGAGACATTCTGAGGACCGGCTGCGCGTGCTCATAATAGTGTGAGATTCTTACTCACTAAAACCACCTCCCTTCAAAATACTTTTTATACTACAGTTGGCTAATGCCTATCAAGCAGTTTTAATTTAAATGTTTAATTACGTTTGGCAGGAAACCTCTCAGCGGAAGCACCTACTTATACAGACAGTAACATGCGGTTACATATTATTGCGCTAATCCTTTGTAATCGGCGCACAAGATTTCTCTGATCTAGAATCTGTAGTACAGCGTCATTGCAATGGCCAATTAGGTGAGTGTGTAGCTTGTGCGCTAAACTTCGTATTTCGCCTTCAACGGTAGTTATACTTGGATCTCTGTGGATATCGGCATTTCTGATATAACGGGTGATCCAAGTAGAGATACTTTTTTCAATAGCCTTTTTTGACAGATCACGTGTGAGTCGTGTCATGCTGTCATGTTATTTTTGTTTAGCATTGTTTGGCATTTCATAATGGAAAGACTTATGCGTGAACAACGTTTACAAATTGTTCAACTTTATTATGAAAATTCACGTTCTGTGAGGAATGTGTTTCGTGCACTTCGCTCAACTTATGGTCAACATAATCGGCCTACTGAGCGTACTATTCGCAACACCATTACCCATTTTGAGACCCAGCATTCATTATTGGATAATATTCGACCGAATAGACCACGTCCAGCACGCTGTGAAGAAAATATAGCGGCCGTAGCTGAGAGTGTACACGAAGACCGTAGAGAGTCGATTCGGCACCGTTCGCAGCAACTCGGACTGACGTATGGAACGACTTGGCGCATTTTACGTCAAGATCTTAAATTGAAAGCGTACAAAATACAGCTTGTGCAACAACTGAAGCCGCTCGACCTTCCCAAGCGACATCGCTTCGCTCTATGGGCTCTTGAAAATTTCCAAGAAGATCCGACGTATTCGAGGCAAATTTTGTTTAGCGGTGAGGCCCATTTCTGGCTCAATGGGTATGTAAACAAACAAAATTGCCGCATTTGGGACGAAGAGCAACCTGAAAAGATTGAAGAACTGCCACTTCATCCAGAAAAAACAACGGTTTGGTGTGGTTTGTGGGCCGGTGGAATCATCGGTCCATATTTCTTTAAAAATTATGCCGGTCAATGGCGAACGTTATCGTTCCATGATAACCGACTATTTGATGCCTGAAATTGAAGCTCGTGATCTCGGCGAAATTTGGTTTCAGCAAGACGGCGCCACTTCCCACACATCGCATCAATCAATGGACTTATTGAGAGAACATTTCGATTGGTCGATTGGCCACCAAGATCGTGTGATATCACACCGTTAGACTTTTTCCTGTGGGGATATGTAAAGTCAAAAGCTTATGCCGACAAACCTGCTTCGATTCAGGCCTTGGAGGAAAACATCACGCGTGTCATTCGCCAGTTACCAGTCGAAATGCTCGAACGAGTGATCGAAAATTGGACTCAACGGATGGACCATCTGCGACGTAGCAAAGGCCAACATTTGATAGACATAATCTTCAAAAAATAAATGCCAAAGAATGTTCTTTCAGATGATAATCAACATTCTCCATTAAATTTGAATTTTCTGTGTTTTTTTCTTTAAAAAAGTAGGGAACCTCGAAATGGATCACCCTTTACCACGGAGCATTTACGATTTGTCTTAGGACTTTATTTTGGAAAGCCTTAAAAGTTTTGGTACAACTAGAAAGATATATACCGTACGTCCAAACAGGTCTTAGAACTTGCTTGTATAAAAGCAGCTTGTTTTGCATGCTGAGTTTAGAAAATCTTCCAATCAGCCAATGCATTTGATTGAATCTGATAACGAGCTCCTCGCGTTTCTTCTTAACATGCGATTTCCATTTTAATTTAGCATCCAACGTCATTCCCAAGTATTTAGCCTCGTTTGCTTACGGAATTTGTACCGAGTCAATAAAAATGGGTAGATGGCTTACATTTCTGTAAGTAAAATCGATGTGCGTGGATTTTGTCTCGTTGAGGACAATACGCCAAGTTTTTGTCCACAAGCATATTCCACCGATAGATTGTTGAAACTTATTTGTCGCGGGCTGAATCGAATTGTCTACAGCTAGAATGGCCGTATCATACGCAAAAGTTTCTACGATAGTATCCTTTTCTTGCGGGATATCGCGAGTTTATAATAGGAATAAAATCGGGCCCAGAACACTTCCTTGTGGAACTCCCGCCGCGATTTCTTTGAATTCGGACTACTCGTTCCCGTGGTTAACACGAAAGAGTTTGTCATCTAAATATGAGCTTGGGTCTCATATAACTGCTTTGGGAGGGCTTTGTTTAGTTTTTATTTTAATCCCGTATGCCATACTTTGTCGAAGGCCTGAGAGACAGCAAGGAAAACGCTAGAATTTCATTTTTCATTGATTCTTCTATATACCTGGTCAATGGTAAAGTGCTTCGTTGTAACCCCGAATTGGTGTTCCGGCATTAATCGGATGCAATCGCTTGAGTATGCGTTTTTTAAATATCTTCGACATAATTGGCAGAAGCGATATTGGTCTAAAGGATTTTCTGTCATTTGGAGGTTTACCTGGCTTAGGAACCATTATCACCTCAGCTATCTTCCATTGCCGGGGAACGTACTAAAGTTTAACTGAAGCGTTTATGAGATAAACATATCTAAAAATTGATTTAAATAAATTTGTCACATTTCATTTTCGATTCATTTTGCGATTGAAAAACGCATCTCACGTATCGAGAAAGTTTCGTATGACGCAGTTGTGCACTTTATTTAAAGGAAAACAGGTACTCAACTTTTCAATAATTCAACTTTTAAAATAACTTGCTTCACCTTGAGCTCTTTACCATCTCCCACGGTTAAAGTCTGATTGACTCCTGGCTGAGGTTAAAACGCACAGGAGGCACATGATACCATCAAAGCTGAACCCGATCCTCAATTAATTTATTATTAATAAAAATTTAAAATGTACTCAGCCATAATTTAAGGACCTCTCCATCGACCATATATCCTGTTTCAATTAAATATTTCTACATTGCACGTGAAGGTTAAAAAAAATAACCGGCATTCAACTTTCAACTCGACGAACAACACCAACGATTTTAACCACGAAAAATGAATTACTTTTTGAAAATACTCACATTTCCCTCAGAGTATCCTTTGCTCTGTGATGCCTTTAGCCATCACGTAAATTCCTTCTCCATAATCATCATTGGCAGCGAGATACGTTCTTTTTTTCCTGTATTTTGCTGCAGTTGTTGTACGCCACAAATACTGAATCCAATGGCCGCAAATCGATTATAGTATCTCGATATTTTATGAAATTCCAATTCCAAGCGCATAGCTAGCATAATCAAAAGTCCACAAAAGTTGCCTGCCCTCAGTAACAACGCCACACTAACTTATCTGAGGATTCATAAATTTACCAAACGATTTCGAATGGTTAAAGTTTTTTTGTTTATCTGAAGTGAAGTCTTTTATTTTGCGCAACATTTTTTTTAAAAAAACAAAAAAGGGTTGAATGTGAGGGTGGCTCGATGACTCTTTTACCTTACATATCATCGGCGGCATCGAGAAGTTTCATAGTTAAAGGAGGTGTAGGTGTAGAGGGAAGGGTAGAGGTATAGGTATCCCCTGGGAAGAGGGCGGCTGGTGAGTTGAATTAAGTGAGAGGGCTGCTAACAGCCCTTGTATTAAGTTGATTTATGACACAGTTGTTGTTGTAGTTGATGCTGTTTTTTTTTTCTTTTTTTTCGCGATAAATTTTCCACTTTGGTAGATTTAAGCAGCATCTGTAGCGAATGTTCATGGAGCTATTAAGCCGTTTTTCATTGCCATCATGAAGTCAAGTTTGAGGTTCTTTATTGGATTTTGATTGAAGGCCAGAGAGTGAGTATTTTACTATGGATGTTTACAGAGCCGTGTGATTTGTGGCACTGATGAATGTTTGCATTAAGAGATTTTAACTGGTTGTAAACGATTTGAATTCATTTTAAAGTGTTGGGGTTTTAATTTCGCAATCGGACAGCTTGGGTAATGATGAATTGATTAAAGGGTGTATTTCGATGGAGAGTTTTAGTCATAAATCATTAAATTTTTTATCAAGTTTAAGGACTGTGAGGTGCATTCAGATGAATCTAATTTCTGATCTGAAATTCATTTTTCCAATTCCCATTCAATTTAGTAACAGAGAGTGTCTCACTTACCACATGATGAAACAAAAATTTGTAGAGGCAGCGGCTCCAGGAGGATACCCCTCACTATCTCTGACACCGCCCACTATCTCTGACACTGTCACTTTGAAGTTTCTTCTTTCAAGACATTGAGGAATACTTAGATGTCTCACTCTTTAATTTTACAGGTTTCTGGAGACATCAGGATGGCTGGATAAAATTGAGTAACCACGAGCGGAAGTAAGGAACCACAAATAAGTAACAACACTGGCGTATACCCCTACTGAAGGGCATCACAAAAGGACCTGAGTGTGGCAGCAAGTGCAACTTCCCACGGCCACTTCCCATGTTCTAAGATTTGCAATAAATAATCTGTTCGAAAGCATTTGTGGTCTTAACGTTAATTTGACCAAGGAAGTACAAAATCCCATCCTTCACGTTACCCAATTTAAAGGGATCTACTATAAGTCTCTCAAAGACTGCGAGCTATTTAGCACATAAGCTAGACTGCATTGAAAAGAAAATGTTGACGAACGTCCTGCAAAAAAGTAGTAGACTAATGTAGCAGAGCGGACGAATCGCGATGTCTTATGAAACAGATCGCTGGCATAATTTAGGGATGGCACCAAGACCCAGGTTTCGGGTACATTTGCATCCAATAACAATTTAATTTTAACTATTTAACATCCCATAATGATACTGTCATAAAATATCGATAGCCAAATAGCTATCAAATCCCTCACCTAGGATTCAAGGTGTAAAATGTAACTTGCGCGCCACGCCCAAAACGTAGTCGCCTAGACTGCTTTGTTCCACTCGATCAGAGCTCCTATTATAGCGCGTAGTGTTTTTTGTAACATGAAAGGTCTACTTAATGCAACTACATAAAATCGATAAAGACAAGATCTAGGCAAATTTAGCGTCTTATTGAAGAGCTTAATGCTGCCCCGAATTTGAAGTTAAGTTAAAACCGGGAAAGAATGGCAGATCAAAAATTATCTGAATCACACATAAATAACAATAACAGCATTTGAAACATTTGTAAGGTTGAAAGAAGTAGGGAAAGTTGCGAATTTATGGTCCCTCATTCCTGAGTATAAATTCGTTGGAATTCGGAAAGAAGAAGAATAACATTAACTTCCTAGTCTTTCTTTTTCCTCTTAAAACGCCGATCACAAGCCCTTCTCAACTGTCTGTGCAGTGCATATTAAAAGACACATTGTATTCCTGTATTTTCAGGAGTTTTCCAAATTACGCAAAACGCCTAAAGCCCAAAAAAGGGCAGGGAGATAATAAAATATTATTCATCGCTGCACATGAACTAAAAAAATAAAAAGAATATTGAAGGCATAGCTGCGTCAACGTCGGATAGCAAGTAGCAACGCACTGAACCGCAAAGCGGCAAGAATTCATTGATTTCGAGCGATTTATTGTGAGAATGTTGCATTGAAGGCTGAGCGACACCGCTCTGCCGCTTAGAAAAGGAACTTGCCGCTCAGCGGCTACATGCCGTGCCAACAAACATACAATTTCAACCGCTCAGTGCGCGGCCTTAGGTTAGGTTAGGTTAGGTTAAAGTGTCAGTCGGTGAGGTAGTCTGCCCAAAACGAGGTACGTAGTGATACTACGTGGATCCATACTTTTACTGATCTACCCGGTAAACCATTTCCGATTTTGAATATAGCGAAAGAAATCTTTAATGTCAATAGAGAACAGATCTTCAAGATCGTCGTGGAAGAAGGTTTCCATGTGGGTCTTACGTTGTCGGGAGAGAGCAGGGCAATTGCAGGATAGTCTCCGCCTTCTTCTCGTCCATGCAACTTCTGACAAAGTCGTTTGAATACACAACAAGCCTTGTTGCATGCTTGTCTATAAGATAGTGTCCAGTGATGACACCTATTTTGCCGTATTTTTAGAGAGATGAAACACTTAGCGCGTTTCAAATCCAGCTTAGACCAAATTCGCTTCTTTGTTAGACAAGTTTTACCACTTGTCCACATAAGTTTGGCTTTCTCAATAGCTTCTAATTTTAGCATTCGTTTGCATTTATTAATTGGAATGTCGAAGGAAACTTTATGAGACGAAATTACAGGCACTGTGGTTCCATATTTTGCAGTGTTAGACATCGGAGTTTTGAAGATTGATTGGGCGGGATGTCATAAGGTCCATTGCCTTAGTCCAGGGTTGGTCGCTACGAGGGATTAGAAGATCACAGCTTTCGCTCCTCTGGCTGCAGTTAAGGATCACTTCGTTGCTCCGCACGGATAGGTGGTTTTCGTCAGGCAATCACCAATTACAACAGTTTCATATTACTAATTCTAATTACTGGCATGTGTGATTTTATTGCATTTCTTTCTTAGGACATTTTGTCCAATTCAAAACATTCTAATTGGACATAACGTCCACAAGTTAGATATGAAGATAAGGTCCATGGACCCGGTTCTTAGCCCCAAACTAGTTTCACCCCAGCATCTTTCATATTTTACACATTTTATAATTTTTTCACACAGAGCTATTTATAAGATACAAAATTATGCGATAGAAACGCTAGTCGCAACAATATGTGAGATAGTATATCCATCAGATTATTCGGTGTGTGTGAACATTTAAATCTGTGTTGCAAGCGGGATTGCTATTACTATCGCTATCGCGCGCGCGGGTGTACCCAATGTAGCCTGATGGATTTAAATATGCAACAAATTTCATGAATTTTATTATGCATATCTTTAGGTGCAACTGCAACTATCACTTAAAAGTATTTTTATTGAAAAAAAAGGGTGGTCCAACGAAAACTTACGATGTTAATTATAAATAAAACAAAAAGTTTTCAGAAAATTATCTTAATATTTTTTATTATCTATGAAAATTATGTGTTAAACAAAATATCGGCCAAATACTCGCAACGGCTTCGGTGGGAAACCTCTATCCGATGGTTCATAGTTTCAATGTTTCTGAGACCTAATTTTGTTGTTTTTAAATGTCGTAGTGGTGCAGTGGGTTAGTGGTTAAGTGCGTTGGACCACTAAGCGAGAGGTCGCTGGTTCAAATCTCGACCTGTACCACCTGAAAGATTTTATTTGCTGCCCCACTTCTTGCGAACGTCTGACAAACATCCAAGAGTAAGAACTGTCATAAGAAGCTTCTCAAAAATTAATTGCCGTTCGGAATCGGCAATAAACTGTAGGTCACTGCATTCGTGTCAAAAAAATATAACTTCGCACACACAATGGTTGGAGAAGCTAGGCTCTGGGTCCTGTATGAGCGGTTTACGCCCAATATTTATTTATTTAATTATTTGTTTCAATGTCGTTAATGTGCCGAATTATCTCATCTTCTAGCTCTTGAATTGGTCTTGGCTTATTGAAGTACACTTTTTCTTTAAAATATCCCCAAAGAAAGAAGTCCAACGGTGTCAAAACACATGACCGTGGCGACCAATTAACAACGCCTCGACGTGAGATAACACGGCCATTAAATTTCTCGCGCAAAGGAGCTATTGTATCGTTGGCTGTGTGGCAAGTGGCACCATCCTTTTGGAAGCACATATCGTCCAGGTCCATATCCTCAATTTCTGGCGACAAGAAGTCAGTTATCATTTTGCGATAGAGAACATCATTCACGATAACTACTTGGCCGACCTTATTTTCGAAGAAGTACGGCCCGATGACGCCGCCAGCCCATAAACCACACCAAACAGTCACTTTTTGTGATGCATCGGCTTTTCAACAATCACTAGTGGATACTCATTTGCCCAAATGCGGCAATTCTGCTTGTTAACGAAGGTGAAAGTGTGCCTCGTCGCTAAAGATGATTTTCTTTCTAAAGTCACCATGCACTTATGTCTGTTCAACCAACCATTTGTCGTATTGACGACAATTGAAATGGTCAGTAGGCTTCAGCACATGAGTCAATTGAACCTTCCAAACGTGTAAATTCAAATCTTTATTCAAAATTCGAATCAGTGATGGTCGCCAAACTATCGCGAACAACAGCAACGTTTTCCGCCGCAAAACGAACTGGGCGAGCATTTACAGGTGCTTTCACATTTCCTACAGACACAGTTTGCTGAAATTTGCGAACAATTCTACCGATTGTGGACACATTTGGTCGATTACGCTGACCAAAAAATCTCGAAGTCAACGAAATGCATTTTTATTGGAACTCCCATTTTCGTAGAAGGCTTCAACTATCTTAACGCACTGCCCAGTTGTGTACCTCTCCATGGTTAAATTTGTCATACACTGAAACAAAGAAATGTCAAATTAAGTTGGCCAAAAACGAGACTCACAATTCTTTGACGTTAGGCAAAAAGGTCTTAAGTCAAAAAATTGCATTTTGGGTTTTTGATTGGGTTTAACTCAATTTTTTTTTTCTCTTTCCTTTGGTATTAACGACTTAAGTCTAGCACAACTGCTTCCCATCGTAATAATTTAGTATTTAGGCAAAAAGTCAGAAAAATGTCTATGTGGTTTGGTATTAACGTCTTAAGTTCATTTAAGTCTTTGTGACCGATGTCTCTGAAACATTAAAGATTCTTCTAAGGACTTTAGTCAACTTAAGATGCAAAAGAAAGGTTCATATCAAACGCCATCATAAATAAGTTGCTTAACACATCCGGCATTATAGTGGACGACCATAGAGGTAAAAAATCTTCGAAAAAAAAAGTCTGATGAGGAGCTTAATGAAGTTCTGCTTCACAAAAAATCTTTTCCAAGCTATGAAAGTCATTACACCAGACGTACGAATGAGAAACAGTTTTTACCTTCCTATTTAAACTTGCGCATTATGTACGACTTATACAAAGAAGGTCGAGGGAGTTTTGTTGGTCGTTCAATTTATGAGAGGGAATTTCATAAATTGAAACTCGCCTTTAAAAAGCCCAAAGTGGACAACTGCTACAAGTGCGACACCCTTCACATGCGCGTTCAAGTTGCTGCTAATCAGGAAGAAAAACAGGAAGCAGAAAACGATCTCCAAATCCACCAGGAGCAGGCTAATGCAGCATATGATGCCAAAAAAGCTGATAAGTTAGCAGCATAAGACAGCGCGGTAGCATTTTATAAAAGGCAGCTATGGACCTATAACCTTACTGTTCACGATAATGCTACCGGAGATGCATTACATGTGGCCAGGTCATACACATATGGAATGTGACGTGGATCATTCCATGATTGAAAAACAAAAAAAAAAAAAAACAAAAAAACACCTATTTACCAAGACAGTTTTGGTGTGCAGAAAAGTGAAGTGCAGGCTTAGTGAAATACAAAAACAATTTAAATCACTCCGAAGAGTTCAAGATTTTAAGCTTTCTTAGAAGAGGAAAAAATAGATGTCTCAAAGAGTATCCACTCCAAGCGAAGTATAAAACTTTAGTGCGGATATCTGAGGTGAAAAAAAGGGATTTGTGCTCTCTTTTAAGCTTAGTGCCACCTGTGTTTCACGACTTTTTTATAAAAATTTACCAACATCTAACTCCGCAATAAATGACGATCCAGATTTGGTAGATGAAGAAGAAGAAGAAGAAGCAATATAAAAACTTACTTTTTTTTTCTTATTAACTTTATGTTTTGTAAACTTTTGATTAATTAAACAATTTCCTATTTTATAACATAATGAAAATGTTTTATTTCCTGACTTAAGTCTTACAAAGAAACAAAACTTTAAAAATAAAACAAAATGAGAGGTAAATACTAATGAATTTGGAAAAATGTATTAGCATCTCACTTCGCCCTCAGGATAGCGCCACCTTGCCCATTTGGGGAAGCCCTCCTATACATATGTATAAAGACTTGTTTTGTTGTTACCATGTTTGTTTCTGGTTACTACTGTCTGTCCTCATTTCATCTGTATCAATATTCGGCATCAATATGAAACTCCGATAAATATTTCAAGTGTCTTAAGAACTGTTTTTTTTCCCAAGGAAAAGGTCTTCATTTCAGAGATTTTATACCATAATTTTTTCTTCAAATTAATTTATTCCCGATTTGCAAATAATTAAACTATTTTCAATTTGGTTTAACGAAAAACTGCAGTTTCTGACTTAAGACCTTTTTGCCTAACGTCAAAGTATTAACCTCAGGCATTATGGGTGGACCACCCTTTATAAAGGGTGATTTTTTAGCTGGTTTGGTTTTGGCAACACTGGTTTTGACAGCTGACGTGTGTTTAGTACCTTGTGTCACTGTCAAACAGCTTCAGTTTGGTTTGCAATTTAACCATGGATCGTCTTACAAATGAACAACGCTTGCAAATTATTGAATTTTACTATCAAAATTCGTGCTCGGTTCGAAATGTTCATCGCGCGCTGCTTCCATTTTATGATCGGCATTCTCGACCTTCTGAGCAGTCTATTCGGAAGATTGTGACCAAATTTCGCACCAAATTTACTTTGTTGGACATTAAACCACCAACACGTTTACGTACTGTGCGTATTGAAGAAAATATTGCGGCCGTATCAGCTAGTGTGACAGAAGACAGCGAAATGTCGATTCGGCGCCGTTCCCAGCAGTTAGGCCTTTGTTACAGCACTACGTGGAAAATTTTGCGGAAGGATTTGGGCGTAAAGCCTTTTAAGATACAGCTGGTGCAAGAACTAAAGCCAGCCGACCTACCACAACGCCGAAATTTTGTTACAGCACTACGTGGAAAATTTTGCGGAAGGATTTGGGCGTAAAGCCTTTTAAGATACAGCTGGTGCAAGAACTAAAGCCAGGCGACCTACCACAACGCCGAATTTTTGGTGAATGGGCTCTTGGAAAGCTGGCCGAGGATCCGCTTTTTTATCGAAAAATTGTGTTCAGCGATGAGGCTCATTTTTGGTTGAATGGGTACGTAAATAAGCAAAATTGCCGCATTTTGGAGTGAAGATCAGCCAGAAGCATTGCAACAGCTACCAATGCATCCCGAAAAAGCCACTGTTTGGTGCGGTTTATGGGCCGGCGGCATTATTGGGCCATATTTCTTCAAAGATGATGCGAATCGCAGCGTTACTGTCAATGGTGAACGCTACCGAGCGATGATAACAAACTTTTGTTTGCCCGAAATGGAAGTTCTTGACTTGCATGATATGTGGTTTCAACAAGACGGTGCCACATGCCACACAGCACGCGAAACAATGGCGCAATTGCGAGGCGAGTTTGGTGAACAGTTAATTTCACGTTTCGGGCCGGTCAATTGGCCGCCTAGATCGTGCGATTTGACACCATTAGATTATTTTTTGTGGGGGTATGCCAAGGCTAATGTGTATAGGGACAAGCCCGCTTCGATTGACGCACTGGAAGCCAACATCCATGCATTCATTCGTGAGATACCGGCCGATATGTGTGAAAGAGTATGCCAAAATTGGACTCAGCGGATGGGCTACCTGAGACGCAGCCGTGGTCAACATTTGCATGAAATTATCTTTAAACATTAAATTGCAAGGTTCAAACTATCGATTCAAATAATTATTTCATTCATTTTTTCGAATTTTTTGTGTTTTTTTTTAAAAAAAAGTTCTAAACCTCTTAAAAAATCACCCGTTATATAAAGCTTTCACTATAAATTTTGTCCATCCGAAAAAAAGTTATACCCTCTGAACAAACAAAAGAGGTTAAAGGTAACAATTAGGTTCTTTTTTTTTAAATACCCGAAACGACACTTGATAGCTTCATAGTGCGCAAAATAATACTACACACTAAGCCATTCCCATACTTGAATGTGATGAAAAATTAAAACGTATGAGCGAGCAAAATAAAATACTTGACTAGCTCAATCCTCTTAAATACCATGGATACTTTTTTCGTAATCTGATTAAAATACGGCATAATGAAGCCACTTTAAAAAATAAAACCCGATTCGACCATCTGACCTAGCAAACTTGAAAATATTTCCCAGAATATGATTTGCTCTTTCACAGCTGGAACGGATTTACCCCACTTAGAACGGATTTACAATAAATTTCATACATTCCCAGGAATTATGGTTTCGATGAATGTTCAGTCGGACAGGCTGTTTCTTGCACAAAGAAAAAAAAAACCCAGTCGCATTTCATCTTTCTTAATCATTGAATTCCTTATCACATAAAAAAAAATGTTCATAGGTACACTCCTCATTCAGGCGAACGCGAAAACAAATAAATGTCAAAAAATACGAGGTTGGTTCTTCTCTTCTAGGTACACGGCATCCAATCAACTGCAAGTAACAAATAAAAATCTTTAAGACTATCCACCGAGAAGATATAAATAAATAAATAAATCAAATTCAACTCTGCTTCAAGGATATGAAATTGAATAAGTTTTCCCCAAAGAGGTTATGATTTGTTACTGCTTAAAGGATACCTATGGCGGAAAAATTCAAATGCGATGAGATATTGAATTCAAAGTTCCATCCTCCTGCTTGGGTTATTCATCCAGGACGACGACAAAGGACCTCGTGTGTATGTATTCTCTCCTTAAAAAACAACTCTGAAGTGATTACATGTGTGTGATCTTATTTACATAAATTTCTTTATGACTTTCAAGTGAATTACAGACTGGCAAATTGGGGGCGGTTTATTTATTTTTTTTTTTTTTTTTGAAAAATAAAAGGACATATGACAAGATTATGGAGAAAAAAAACGGAATACTTCTTGACAATGTCAAAAATATCAGCTGTCAGATAAAAAAGGTTCAACAAGGGTGCGGCTCGAAAAGCAATGGACTTTTTCTTTATTTTTATTCTTTACAAGCGGTTCATGTCGATAACATCCTTTGGAAAAAGCAGTTTTTAAGACACTTGAAATATTTATCGGAGTTTTATATTGATGCCGAATATTGATACAGATGAAATGGGGGCAGACAATAGTAACCAGAACCACCATGGTGACAACAAAAAAAGTCTTTATACATATACATATGTATAGGAGGGCTTCCCCGAATGGGCGTGGTGGCGCTATCCTGAGGGCGAAGTGAGATGGTACGCACAGGATATATCTTTAGTTGTACCCCAATTATATTATCACTTTTAATGTACACCCAAAGTAAAGTACGTGGAGTGAAATTACCCAAAGCAATCATCCTTGCTTAGATAATTTCATCCAGTTTTGTAGATTCACTTCTCATGCACACTAGGGTGGTATGACAATTTTTTTTTTTTTTCGAATTGCATTAAAAATGCAACATAATTACGTAAACTGAAATAAATAAAATTCACTTAGCCATCTTAGCCCTTAAAGATAAGCAAAAATGTCCTTAATTTGTTTTTGTCGGCTCTGTAACTTTGAAAGTACAGGTCCTAGAAAAGATATTCTTAAGAAATAAAGTGCACGACTGCGTCATACGAAACTTTCTCGATACATGAGATGCGTTTTTGAACCGAAAAATGAATCGAAAATGTATTTAAATCACTTTTTGGGTTTTGGAAAATTAGATTTTCTCAAAAACGGCACGGCACCTACGATTTTTATATAATTTCGCACATTGTACACTTTGAACAAATTTGTTCGAAATACAAAAAATTATCAAAATCGTTAGAGCCGTTTTTGAGAAAACGAATTTAATTTAAATTTAAGAAAAAAAAGTTTTAAAAAAATTATTTAAAATATCTAAATATGCAAATTTGTTCATCTTTATAGTAGAAAAAAATCTGTAATTTTTTTTTATATTCCCTTCATTAGTTTTCGAGATATTGCCAGTTTTATAAATTACCGTTATTCGATTTTTTTTCCAAACCCCATCCTAAACATCCATAGTACAAAAAAAGATCGAAATCCTTGGAACCACTCTTGAGAAAAATAGTGATAAGTGATTTTCACAAAAAAAAAATTGTATTTGCTTTTCAAAAGATAAAGCAAAGAAAAAAAAAGAAGCCCCGAGATGTAACCCCAAGAACCTTATATACGAACTTTGAAGCAAATCCGTCGAACCGTTTCGCCATACGACGCCCGGACAAACAGACCGACGGACAGCATTGGCGGACCCACTTTTTTGGACTTCTCTATAGTCGTAGTATCATCCCTCATACTCAGTTTAAGTTCGAAATGTCCGCACGATGGCAATAACTTTCTCTTTAGTATACTAATGTATACGCGAAAGTTAAAAAGGAAGATGATTTAATTTTCTATCAAAAAGATAAAAACAACTTCTATGTACAATAAGCCATTATTTTTTAAAAGGAGAACAAATTAAAATATTTTTTTGAGTGTCAATTTTAATCATAAAATTGTAACAGGTTGGATATTTTTTTTGTTGACAAGGAAAAATGCGTTTATTTAAATAACTGTGTTTACCGTAAACGTTGGACCTTTTAGAAACCAAAAAATCTCGAAGTAAGAGAATTTGAAGGAGGAGAAAATAAACAAAAAGATTTAATACACCAAACTTCGACCACATAAATAAATAAAGAAGACCGAGAAGTCAATCTAATACTTATTGTTTTCCGTATACAACTACTCGTATTTTTAATGAATGAGAGTAGTGAGAGAAATCGGCTGCATCTATTAATACGGCATCTTGAAACAGTGGAGAGTGCAGTGTTAGAAGCTGTTGGCGTGGTAACCACAGAGAATTTCTAAAACGTCATAGATCGAATTTAAGTCAGGAGGATTGTGTAAAACGAGGTTAACGAGTTAACAAAGTAACTAATGTAAAGGACCATATTTCACTCTCACAGAGCCGGATTTATATTGCTTAGGACAGCTAACAATATCTTCTAACTAACTACGTTACTTATTTCTCAAATTGCATTGTCCTACTTTAAGACCTTAACTTTATTCAGGACCTATTGGAAAAGCGGCGCAAAATTGTGCTCACCTTCCTTCTGTTGAGTTTTCTACAATCCCAGGTAAGCTACCAATTTTATCCAAAATGATCCAAGATTCTTTAAGCACGGATCAAACACATTTGTTTCAAATGTGTGACGCTATAAGCAAAGGATCCTGCCCTATTGATCTCTCCAACAGAAACCCGGGAAAAATGGCACACTCGAGATAGTTAACAAAAGCTAACAGAATTTTAAGGCGTTATGTAGCCACATAAAATCCCACTGATAAATTAATAATAGATACTTGCTGAATACATTTTAGTCCAGTCAGGTAATACTAAATATGTACATGATATTGCAGATACCATTGCACTGCACATATAGTGTTTAAATTAATATATTTCAATCCACCAGAATTGAGGAAAAAAAGGGTGACTTAAATCACTGAGCCATTTGTTTCATTTATTTATCTATTAATTATGTAACTTAAATTATTTAAGTATTTGCTAATATGTTTGATCAAGCATTTATGTGATATTCTAGTCGGTTCGCGTACTTTGGACGAGAGATATAGTGGAAATATGTTGTTTAAAGGGTTGTAGCCCTAAGTGTAAATGGAGTGAGAGATTCCAATCATCTGAGTGGGAATAGGGGGGACGGTGTTTCCTCCCTATTGCTCGCCGATGAGTTGGTTAGTGCCTTCCAACTTCATGTTTTGTCGACTCGCTGGATTTCCGCTTGTCAGGCACTTACACGAAGATGTGCGAATTCCTGCTTCGTCTTCTGCGTACGCATTGTAGCAACACTAATGTACATCATATCGTTCATTATCGTTTAATGACTTAATTTTTAATATTCATCCAACCAACCCGTATGATTTGAACCTTTTTTTTTGTTTCGCCCTCTCTGTCCCTTTCATTTACTTCAAAAACGAAATTGGTTCATCTTCTCCCACACACTTAGCGTCAAACGGTCGATGGTCTATGTTAAGTTGTCATGTCATGGTCGTCGAATATTCCATGAAAGACGGTTGGTTGATCCTATTAGTACGCTTAATGTCGTCGGTTTCTGTTTTAACTCAAAGTTGAAAGCAGACTAGATAAAAAAATGTTTTGGACATTTGGATCTTATTGTGGACATTATTTTCAAACTAGCTAAATACCCCGGCTAGCACGGGCTTATAAAAATAAAACACTACACTGCCAAATAAAGACATATGACAGATTACCTGATTGTTATAAATATATTTAAATTAAATGGGAAACTATATTATTAGTATGTACACTTAGTTGAAGCCACAGATGAGTAATTATACAGATAGGCAGCTGAGAGGATTTTTGGCTCTCCCGCCTATCGTTTTTTATTTGCTTCAAAAAGGCGCGGTACTGTGTTCGTATATGTTTTTACATGCAAATCAAATTGTGCCAGCTCACGCAAACAATAGCAGTTCTACGCCCAAGAATCCATTTTGGAAAACATAAGGAAAGGCTACAGTCCGCTTGGGGCGAAAAGTATGATACCCTATCCATATCCCTATATGCCCCAAAGAAAAAAGCATTAAGAAGATGATGGCTAGCATTTTATTTCATTCTTTTAATTAAAAAAAAAAACGTTTTTTCGAAAAAAAAACGCCCCCAAAAAGTGGGCGTGGCCAAAAACTTTGTATGGGCGATATGTTGGAAAAAATATTGGCTAAATATTTTGTTAAACATTTTTTTTCGCTTTCACTAAAAATTTTCGAAGAAAACAGCATTTTAGTAAAAAACCCCCACAAAAAGTAGGCGTGGCAAAAACTTTATATGACAAACTTATAAAGGAGGGCAGTGCCTACATATCTTCTGAAGGTTGTAACACTCTATCTCTCTAACCTTAGCTTTAAAACGTGGGCGTGGCAGTGGGCGTATTCAAAAAATTTTTGCACTTAACCATTTCGGAGCCCTAGGGAATATGTGGTCCAAATTTCAGCTTCCTAGCTTAATTTTAAAGGCCTAAAAATTGCGTACGGACGGACGGACGGACATTGCTAGATAGTCTTAGGATTTGGTCCTGATCATAAATATATATACTTTTATGGGTCTACGGCGAATATTAAGGGGTGTTACAAACTATGTGTCAAAATTAATATACCCTTAGGATAGGGTATAATTAAAAAATTGTTAACTTGAAGGTGCGATAAATATTTGAGCAGTAAATTAATGGAATATTCCTTAAAATTACAAAAATTGTAAATAAAATTAATGAGTAACGCGTGATGTGTTAAATGACCATTTCAATAATTTAACATAGTATTTCATGAATTCACTGCTATTTTATTCACCGCTATTCACTATTCCAATTCAAAGAGAATAACGTTATTAAATTTGTTCAGCATGAAGAAATAAATTTAATAACTTTATTATCTTGGAATTGAAAGAGTCAATTCTAAATTTTGTGTTTAAAAATGCTTTAAGTCTATTTCGTCGCAGTTTGTCATTTCGCTTGCTCTCATATGAACGTTAATTATTATATACCTAACAATTTTTTTATAAACATTTCAATTAAAATATCTATTAAACATGAATTACGTTAACTCAATACTTCGCAGCACTTCCCCAACACATCCGCTATAATCAGCTGTTTTTTGTTGTCATTTGGAATTCTTGCAAAACTGCCCGCGCTAATGACATATTTTTCACACATCAACGACTACTTACTTTATTTGGCTGACTCACACGTATTCACAGATAGAACATTTGAGAGAGGATTTTTTCTCGAGGTTTTAAAATTTTTTGCGGGTTCAAAGGGACAGAGATATGCTGAGTCGTCTATCTGTATAATTACTCATCTTTGGTTGAAGCAGATGGTGATTCAAACACTGAAGGCGACCAGAAAAAGTACAACTAAGTAATGGGCAGTGTCCTTTGATAGATGAAATATTATGAACCAATCTTATAAGAATAGCCAGATTCTTGGTGCTTTAGGTCGGTTACGAAAAGACACAAATAAAAAAGGCAGCGAAATATATTAGCAGCGGATCAAGGCAGCAGCTATAAGAGCTAATTAGATAACAAACTTATGTTTTATATCGTGGGTGCTACGGCTTAGTGTTTAAGTGAATTAACGCTAAAGGTCCCAGGTTTAAATTTAATACCACCAAAAGTTGCTATTTGCTGCCCC
Organism: Ferdinandea cuprea; assembly: GCA_963576555.1. Lineage (NCBI taxonomy): Eukaryota > Metazoa > Arthropoda > Insecta > Diptera > Syrphidae > Ferdinandea > Ferdinandea cuprea. The sequence goes on along the minus strand of OY754960.1, from coordinate 21,960,566 downwards.
ACCTTTTGATAAAGTCTGACAAATTCCCAAAAGTGGGAGCTGTCATGAGAAGCTTTTCAAAAATTAAATTGTCTTACGGAATCGGCATTAAAATGTAAGTGTAAAAAAATATAATTTCGCACAGACAATGGTAGGGGAAGCTAGGCTTGTTTTAAATAGCAACAGCAAGCAAAAAGCCTAATTCAATCATGTGAGATTTTCGCCGCCTTCCGCAAAGAGAGCAATATAGATAGAGACTCACTTCGACATTAACACTATTTTTTTGCACGTTGTAATCCCCATAAACCAGTTGGTATCTTCAAGATCGATGAAGATTGGAGTCTGAGAATAGGTTGACTACTTGTGTCACTGAATGGATGGAGCAAACGATCTTGGCAATGGACCTTTCCAATTCTACATACCGCAATGTATTACGGCCATAAATAAGATGGGTTACCCATCAGTACTGTGATTCGACAACAGACGTTAAGAACTTTGTTAAACCTTTTTAGCATGGCTTAAATTTAGAGCTTCCCTACTATGAGCATGATAATCCAAATTTCAAGACATGAAGGCTTCCTCATATATTTGAACTACTACATTAGCTTGCCGTCATCTTTATCCCACAGTTGTGTTAGTTTGCCCCAATTTATGACCTACTTTCATCAACATGCCAGAGTTTTTCCTCATACAACTTATAGACATATAACAGTGACACTATCCAAAAGTTGTTACCTTAATTAAGAAAATTCCCTCGGAATATATATTCTCAATTTGGGTAAAACGCCTTTGTGATACCTCAAAAGTTATACAATTTAAAACTATCAAGAATCTCCGCCATACACTTCACGCTGTGCAAACAAGTGCGATTTGTTGTAGAAAAAAAAAAACTTTTCAAAAAGTACAATCTTTCTGTGCTATTCACACTCGCACGCCAATAATTTTAGTTGTTTCCATTTTCTCTGGAAATGTATTCGATGAAACTTCGATACCCGATGTAACATTGAAACCAATATATTCCCTGACAAGTGGAAAAACTTTTCACTCTCTGATCGGGGCACAGTGCTTCGACCTTCCTTCAACCCAAGGACCTCGTTTCCGCATATAAAATAAAGTAACAAACTACCGGATGAAATGTAATTCTATTTTTTTGTTTTTTGCTCTTGTTTCATGTTGGCTGTCCTTTTGTTTTTACGTAGCGCAGAAAAAATAAATAAATAAAGGAAACAAATTCCAAAACACAAAACTTTCCCGACTTTGTGGTCAAAGCATGGAAAAAAAGGACCTCACTCACCAAATCGCAACAGAGGAAACTAGTTTAACGAGCTGCAACCACAACACAGAATATTACAATAAAAAAAAACTCATTTTTTTTGGGGGCACCATTAAGACCGAGAAGTTATAGGTACTTGTCCTATGTCTTTTGTTCGCGCTGAAAAAAAAAACTCCACAACTTTGAGCAATCGTCATCGTCATCATCAGCATTATTATTGCTGGTGTCCTTGTTGTTGAAATTAATGTCGAGTGTCCTGTGTCGTTTTTACTGGTACAAAACAAATATCTATGTCACTCCACTTCCGCTACCCAGTTCCGGTGCATTCCCCAAGTTTTCGACAAAATCTTGTGCACATTTGTCAAGCACTTCCATTGAACTATTATCGTGCGCTGAATTTTGCACAATCATACGTGTATTGTATTGTGGAATTTTTAATGAAACTGTACACACATTTAAATTGAAAAGCACTTAACCATCACTGTACGGCAGCCAAAGGATAATCGACATTCACTTCCTTCAATTACAAATGAAACAAAGGCACATATAGATAGAAGAAAACAAGAAGTATAAAATAAAAGCAATAATCCGACAATAACAATTCCAGGACGACTGAACAGGAGCAGAGGAGACGACTCCCAACCGTTACTGACCGATCAATACAACTATACAACAAGAATCAGTTTAAAATGTTTTCACCCTGGGAATAGTGGCAATTGTTGGTTGTGAAGTTGTTTAGATCCTGTTTGGGTTTTGTTTTATTTATTTACTTGTTTTTTTTATTCCATTTCACTGATTTTCCTCTGCAACAAGGACGCGATGGCTGGGCTTGGGATGATGGTTGGTTAAACATAAAAATAAAAAAACTCAAAGCTCTCCTTAGGGCGAAATTAAAACGCGCTGAAATAAATGTTTTCTCGTTTCTAGTGATATCCCTTTGCAGTGTACCAACTATCTATCTACCCTACCCTAGGTTCTATTTAAACTATGTTGGCAATCTGCAAGCCTGTCGTAGTCCTTGTTGCAGCCGCCTAATAGTGGGGTAGGTTGAGGTTGTTGTGAAGAGTGAAGCATAGAAAACGATGTGCACGTGAACAAATTCGCTGATAGCTGTGCTGAGATTGTTGTGCAATTTCTGTGTGCAAAGTTGGAAATTATTTTCCAATCGATTTTTGATCAGGAACACCCAACAACACGTTGGATTACTACACAGAGGAGTACAGCAGGACGCAGGATGGAGAAATCGATGCTTAGGTGTGTATGCATTTGATTGCTGGTGTGGATACTGAGGAAGGGTTTTTATGTTCATTCTTTCTTTGGGGGCCATGGTCGACGCTATGCGATGATGAGCGGGGGGAAGAGGAGTTTCGGAAAACTTATTAATTTTATCATTTTCCAATCTAAGTAGATGCCGTTAACAGAATTTAACTGGTTTTTATTTAAATTGAGCTTGCAAGGGCACAGAAATGGGGGTTAGGAGTTTCCCGATAATTGCAATTCGGTTGAATGGTTACATTTGAGAGGAGTTTTCCGTTTTGCAATGGTTTGGATCAACAAAGCTGTGAAACGGATTGTTTGTACTTGCTAGTTTGGTAGGAGTGAGTGGTTGCATAATTGCTTTTAACTTGGTCTTTACTAGAATGGAGGACCTTTGGACTTGGACTATTGACGCGGAGGATAAGCCGGAAGTGAAAGCTGATTATGGGCTAAATATTTGGTTTATGGCGATGGTGTCCATCCAAGAGGATCTTTGTTATTCCGTATACGAAAGAAGACCTCTACTCTTGGTCTGGATCCCAAAAAGCAGCGTTCTCGGGAAGGGAATCTTAAATCGCCATCATCCGCATAGAAACAAATTTCTTTGCATTTATAAATACTCAAACCAAGGAAGGTTATTACAGCTTTTTGGACATGCAGAGTGTGCGGTGGCTACTGACCGCGGGTTCCCGCTGGTGGATATTAGATCCTCTCCACAAATCAATTCAGGAAGTACGTTAGAGATCTTTTTCTCCAGTTATTCCAGACAACTAAGCATTAGGAAGGCTTTAATTTCAGCTTGGTTATCACTTATAGTAGATCTCTGCTTGTAATACTGATGAATATAAGCCTAACGATGTAAAAAGTTTGATGTTGTCACATTCCACAAAAGTACCAACATCTGAACCCTAATCCATGGTAATGCGATCTCATTTCTCCCCTGGCCATTTATTTTAAACGAGAAATGGTCTACAGGGTTCCTCCAATGACAAAAATATCATAGAATCTGGAGTAGCGCCAGGAGTGCTAAATTCTGTTTGGAGTTAAGTGAAACTTAAATAATAACTCTAAAATTTTATAAATCGGCAGCAAATGAACAAAATCGGATCCAAATGAATCTTTTCGGCTTAAGGCCCTTGGGTATCTTCGTTACAACTTTCTTGGTCCAAAAAAAGGGCTTTCTATCAAAGCCCTTGTTTTTTTTAAGAGGATTCACTGAGAGCCCACAAACATTTCCTAGGCCTGACGCAACAGAAACAACTGCGAACGGAATGCCGCCTTGTGGGCAGCCCTGTAAAGCCCTATCCTTACATATCGCCCGCAATATGCATCTCCAAGTGCGACAAATGATTGATGACCTTTACAACGAAGTCAAGCGGAGATACGTACAGTATTGTGCAAAACCTAAGCAACTTTTCCTACTCTCATGTAAAAAGTTGTCTCCCACTTTTAAAAATACTTCCCGGTAAACTGTAAATATATTTATTTACATATTTGCATGTGTCCTCAAAATCACCCAAACAAAGTTTTTAATTTTCATTTATTAGCAGTAAATAAAAAATATAAATCAAAATCAGTTCAAAAAACAGCTGTGCAAAACCTAAGCAACTCTTTTAATATGTTGTATAATATCCGTTATTTTTTATGTCTTCAGCACATCTACGAGGCATCGACTAAATTAAATTAGAAATAATAGCTGCTGGTATGTTTTCCCACTGTATTTTCAATAAATTTATCAACTCCATTTGGTTTTTGCACCAAATTGGTTTTGCACCCGGCGACTGTGCAGGCCAATCAAAAACTTCAATCCGATGGTCTGTTAGCCACTCCTTGACCATTTTTGAAGTATGCTTCGGGTCGATGTCATGTTGGAATACCCAAGAAAGTGGATATTCAATTCGGCATACGGCAGCATCACATTTTCCAAAATATCCTTGTAAACAAAACGATCCATTGTGCCCCCCTATTTCATGAAGAGGACCAACACCATAACCAGAAAAGCGTGTCCATATCATAACACTTCCACCCCCATGCTTCAGTGTACTTTTACAGAAGCGTGGATTAAGTCTTTGCTTGGGCGTAAGCCTAACGTATTGTATGCCATCAGCGTTCCACAGGTTAAATTTACATTCGTCACTGAATAACAGACTTTTCCACTTGCCGACTGACCAATTAATATATTTTTTAGCAAAATTCAACCTTTAAAGTGTTTTAAAGAAAAGATTATTTCAATTCAAAAAACAATTTTATCAATAACCCTTTTCTGTACATGCTTCTTCGTAAGCATAGGTTTCTTCAACACTGAATAACTTTTAAGATCAGCTTCAAGAGCCCGTCTACGAACCGTACTGGAGTCAACGTTCAAATTCAAAGTCGACAATATTTCCAGAGAGGAAATAAAGGGATTTGATTTGATTAATCTCGTTATTTTCCTATCCTCCCGAACAGTTGGTTTACGCGGCCTTCCTCCTACATTATTATTTTCTAAGCTACCGGTAGCTTTATATTTTTTAATCAAACGTGAAACTATAGATTTATTAATTCAGAATATTTTTGCAATTTTTGACTGTGATACACTTTGTTTATATAGGTTAATTATTTTTAATTTGAATTTTTTATCATATTTAGTGCGCTCCATATTGAAAATGACTGTGAATGACTACCCGATCGCAATCTCTACCCACAATTGAGCAAAATTAACTTTACACATTGCGTCATGGAAAAACCCACTTTAAAAATGCCGTCAAATTTGTGGTAATAAGAAGAACTGTTTTAGCAAACTCGAAGTTGCTTAGGCATTGCACAGCTGTTTTTTGAACTGATTTTGATTAATTTTTTTTATTTACTGTTAATAAATGAAAATTAAAAACTTTGTTTGGGTGATTTTGAGGACACATGCAAATATGTAAATAAATATGTTTACAGTTTACCGGGAGTTTACATGAGAGTAGGAAAAGTTGCTTAGGTTTTCCGCAATACTGTGTGCCCCAATTGTCACATTGTAAAAATCAATGAAAATGTCCAGTGCGTTATCTTAGTATAGTGTGATAGTAGCTACGAACGGACCAGCCTGGCTTGACTCAAGCGTTTACAAAATAGACAAGGAAAAATTAAATTGCACTAAATAAAATAATTATTCATCATCTATTGCTGCAAAAGATACTACTCCCCATTGTCTGTTATCTACCAACAATTACAGATGATGATGATGATGTGTACATCCAAAGAACCAGTAAGTCCCCCCCACTTTTACCATAAGTGCTGCTACATGCATAGAAAGCGTTATTAGCCTTCCGCACCTGGAACGTTTTTCAGCTTCTGGTTGAGCTTAGGATCTGAAATGCAATCAAAATATTTGGCACTGGGAGATAGTGAGAAAATCTACTTATTAAGACAGGAGAGTCCAAAGGTTGGTAATTTGGTTTCGGTGGATGGATGAGCATCTGTTCTGTTTTGCGTGGCTCAACGCAAAGTTCGCACCTCTTAAGCTAATATAACGCATGCTCCCTGAAACCAGTACAACCACGCCGTCAGAATACGCAACCATTATGATGCCGTCGGAGTGTAGCAGTGTTCCACGTGGATTTATTTTAGTGACTTTTAAAACTATTTCTATCCACGATCCACCTAAAGAGATTCTTAGTTAATTGTTCTTTTCAAATATTTCAATAGTTGTCAATTTATTTTGCAAGTTACTGTATTTCCGTTGGCCCTATCTAAAGAAGCTTATATAGGATAACCTATAATTCCTACCAAGGACTCGGAAGAGACAAATACCTAGACATTCTACTTAAAAGTCATCAAAATTTTTTGGATTACCATCAGTCCTAAAACTTACTGAAGCTGCGATCGTCGAGGAGGACAGCAATGATAAGAGATACATGCTTTTTTTGGCCAACCGCTTTACGCTTTACGCTTTAATTGTAAGCTGTCATAAGAAGACATAAGAAGACTTGCAGCTACATTGCCTTAAAAATCTGCTTTCTGTATTCTCATCGTATTTGTTTCCAGAAAATACGGCGACATCAGTGGTCACAATGAGCACATCGATTGACAAGACAGAACCGAGAAAAATTCGAACAATCAATGCTGTTGACCAGAAGAACTGCAGATGGTTCCAGAGAATCATATTCATTTTCCAAATTTAATTCTCTTATTTTCAAAATAAAACTAACAGTTTATCTAAATAAATCATGAATTCTGACCTCTTGCCCAAAAAAGTAAACTTTCTTCGAAAATTTAACATCACCACACCTGACCGTTCGGTATGGGAAACTGGAGGCCATAAGGCCTGACAGGTTCCACTCAGTCTGGTTTACGGATGGTTAAAAAATGTCAACGGGTATAGGAGCAGGTATCAGCGGACCTTACTACAAAATTGCAGTTCCCCTAGAACACACAACATCAATCTTCCAAGTTTACGCCATCGAACTTTGCACAAAATCTCAGAAGATCAAATAAATAAATTCTCTCAGACAGTCAAGTAGCACGCAAAGCTCTTAACTCCTACAAGTTCAACTCTCTACTTGTTTGGAACTGTCTAACTATTCTAAAACAACTCACCTTCCCTAACAGAGTGACTCTAAACTGGGTATCAGGACACAAAGGAATTATTGGTAATGAAGCGCCCGATGAGCTAGCACGTAAAGAAAGCAGAGCCCTTCTGTAATATAAAATTTGAGCCAATACATGGGAACTACGTCATGCTTGGAAATTAATTGGCCTTGCCAAAAAAAAACGCGCTCTTCAGATTCTCTCTATGAACAAGCGTGATGCTAAGATCGTAACTGCCTTCCAATCATCTCATGAAAATGAGAAAAAGTTCTACAGACCCATGTAGACCCATGTCTCAAACAACCAGAAATGACAGAACACATCCTTTGTGACTGCCTTGCAATCATCCAAAAGTGGCTTTAATGCTTCCACAAAGGTCTCACCGAACCTCAGGATATTGTCAAATCATTGGCCTCAACAAACGCAAGGATTGTCGCCCGACCAAATCAAAATTATACATTCATAGGGAAAACAAAAGATGTATTTCTTGGTCGTGATGTGATAAAGAAGTTTTACTTAGTTTTTTTTTTTTTAAATTATGAGTAAAAATGGGGTTATTTGGAAAAACACAGAAACCCGTTAAAGTCGTCTGAAAACGAATTAACCATTATAAACTGTTCCTTGCTGAATGCACGACAACTTAGCTGACATCAAACAATGATCTCAACAATTTTCCATACTTCTCTTCTCTCGGCTTCTTCATTTGCGTCATTCCGCATCCAACACCTCGCATTTTCAATGAAAGTACATATCATCAAATTCTTTTAAAACTTAGTCCCATGCGAGAACCATCCGCTCGCATGATGGTACTCATTCCCAAGCCTGCACCTCATCAATGGGTACGCTTTGAAACAAAACAAAATGAGGAGTAGGAGTACCCTCCCGAGACATACAAGCACCACGTTGGGTGCTTTAAATGAGAGACAGACTATCTCACTATCTCATATGTGTGTTAAGCTGACTTATGTTTTTTGTTTTTAACGACGACATCACCACATCGCATTTCACATACACTCACGAACACACATCCTGCCGAATGTGCAATATTTTTTTCTGTGCTCCCCCATTCCCCTTGGAAGGACTTGGCAGCTGCTCATACGCAGTTAAAAGAATCAACGTATATAAGCCATTCAGTAAGGGCTAAGCGATTTCTAGCAGTTAAGTGCGAAAAAAGATGCAAACCTAACAAAAGGACAATGGGACAAGCTCCTCCATCCACCCTCGGCCCCCTAAGCCGCAATGTGGATTTAAAGTTGCATAGTTTGGTGGTTTGGCAGACACACCCTTGCCTCGTTTCTTTTAAAGTCAGCCCGTTTGCTGCACGAACAATGGGACAAAAGAGCTAATATGATAGCTATTTGTGTGTGAGTGATATAAATGTATGTATGGATATATACCTAAAAGTATCTGCGTATAGGGAGGTCCTGGAGCATACTTTGAATTGTGCTGCAACTGACACATGCATTGTGCGACAGGAAACACACAAAAATGTGAAAATAAATTGTGAAGCCATTTTCCGGGGGCTGGGAGTGGGAGTGGGTGATACGATTCTGCAGCTAGAGCGAGATAGTGAGGTTGTTACTGCGAGAAACCGCCAACACCACTGTGCCACCCCGAATGGTGACGGCAGTGGCTTTATTCTTTTCCTTTTTTGTTTTTCCACCCGCCGCTTGTGCTGTGTGCTTATTTGATGAGGTAATAACCGCTTCTAGCGCATTACCAGTACCTAGTACCGGGACTATACCTTATGGAAGCAACTTGAGCGCTTAATACCTTCACGATTGCCTCGATCCAGCCAGCGGAGCCAGTGCCACTTTTGTTGTTTTCTAAGTGCGATGAGTGTGCACCAAAGTTCGGTTACTAAAATTTTGAGAGTTAGCTGAAGTTTATAGGCTAACCTGCGGTTGTCTATGGTGAGTTGCTGGAGTGGAACGAGATAATGGCAAAAGGTTGACACTTCAACTTTAGGGAGCTGAATAGGAGGCTATATATGTTTGTAGATGTGGACTGTGCTTCCACATGGTACGTATAAAATTCTAATTGGTCTGAAAGGTTATTGAAAACGGTGGCGTGTTAATTAAGTGCAGCACTTATATCCTTTTATTTAAGAGGATATCAAGTTGCAAATATCCAGATGGATATTCCAGCGCTGACACACTTTCATGTATTTATTTAGCAAAGAAACTTTATCGAAATGGTAAAGATTTGACGGAGATTCTCTATTCAAAGAGATCAAAAATAATGTTTTAAGCTTTAATAATAAAGTTGGATTGGGTTACCACGAGATCTGGGAATAAAATTACCAAATGGGCACAAGCATCTTCAGAATAGTGAAGGAAAAAAGGTTCCGAAGATTTGTCAAGACGAGCTTATTAAGAAAGACTAGCAAACACTCGCAAAAAAGAAAAATTTGATATTAGGGTCAAAAAAGTTTAAAAGGTTGTCAATTTTGAGCTATCTTCTGAGTTCTGCAAATAGATAAGAATCGAAGGCCGTTATACCGTCAAAAACATAATAAAATATTTGGTCCCATAAAACGGTCTTTAGTCGAGCCTTTAACAAACATTATGTGAGCATAGTTATATTTTTAGCAAAAAAAAAAATCTACAATTTTACGCCGATTCCGATTTGCAAACTTGAGGAGTTTCTCACGTTCAAAGTTCTCTTAGGTCGCGTGCATACTAAAGCGAGAGGCGATAAAACTGTTTACATGTCTTTTTATGCAGGTTGCTTTCTCGCATTACTGTGCGCGGAGCCTTACTTTTGAATGTTTTTCAGACTTTAGCGAGAAATGGGGCAGTGCAAAAAACATGAGAAATTACTGAGTCGGATTTGAAGAGCGCACATTAAAGGTTTTTTTTTTGCTAGATTAAAGTCGGCTCTTAGAAGTATTTCTCTGGAGTTAGTATGTATTCCTCACAGCTTTATAAAGGGTGATCCATTTCGAGGTTCCCTACTTTTTTAAAGAAAAAAACACAAAAAATTCAAATTTAATGGAGAATGTTTATTATCATTTGAAAGAACATTCTTTGGCATTTATTTTTTGAAGATTATGTCTATCAAATATTGGCCATTGTTACGTCGCAGATGGTCCATCCGTTTAGTCCAATTTTCGATCACTCGTTCGAGCATTTCGACTGGTAACTGGCGAATGACACGCGTGATGTTTTCCTCCAAGGCCTGAATCGAAGCGGGTTTGTCGGCATAAGCTTTTGACTTTACATATCCCCACAGGAAAAAGTCTAACGGTGTGATATCACCAGATCTTGGTGGCCAATCGACCGGCCCAAAACGTGAAATTATGTGCTCACCGAAATGTTCTCTCAATAAGTCCATTGATTGATGCGATGTGTGGGAAGTGGCGCCGTCTGGCTGAAACCAAATGTCGCCGAGATCACGAGCTTCAATTTCAGGCATCAAATAGTCGGTTATCATGGCACGATAACGGTCGCCATTGACGGTTACGTTCGCACCGGCATAATTTTTAAAGAAATATGGACCGATGATTCCACCGGCCCACAAACCACACCAAACCGTTGTGTTTTCTGGATGAAGTGGCAGTTCTTCAATCTCTTCAGGTTGCTCTTCGTCCCAAATGCGGCAATTTTGTTTGTTTACATACCCATTGAGCCAGAAATGGGCCTCATCGCTAAACAAAATTTGCCTCGGAAACGTCGGATCTTCTTGGAACTTTTCAAGAGCCCATAGAGCGAAGCGATGTCGCTTGGGAAGGTCGAGCGGCTTCAGTTGTTGCACAAGCTGTATTTTGTACGCTTTCAATTTAAGATCTTGACGTAAAATGCGCCAACTCGTTCCATACGTCAGTCCGAGTTGCTGCGAACGGCGCCGAATCGACTCTCTACGGTCTTCGTGTACACTCTCAGCTACGGCCGCTATATTTTCTTCACAGCGTGCTGGACGTGGTCTATTCGGTCGAATATTATCCAATAATGAATGCTGGGTCTCAAAATGGGTGATGGTGTTGCGAATAGTACGCTCAGTAGGCCGATTATTTTGACCATAAGTCGAGCGAAGTGCACGAAACACATTCCTCACAGAACGTAAATTTTCATAATAAAGTTGAACAATTTGTAAACGTTGTTCACGCGTAAGTCTTTCCATTATGAAATGCCAAACAATGCTAAACAAAAATGACATGACAGCATGACACGACTCACCCGTGATCTGTCAAAAAAGGGTATTGAAAGAAGTATCTCTACTTGGATCACCCGTTATTATGGGCCTCAAAAATAGTCACGAACGGACGAACTTGGCTAAGTCGGCATAACTTATACCAGCCCTACCCATGTGATGCAAATAGATAAACTCTTATTTCGTGATTAATTTCGAATTCACCGAAGAGTTTTTTGTTGCATTTAGACCCGCTTACTTCCCTGAGTATATATTTTAAGTTTCAAGAAAATCCGAAGTAAAACAAATTGTCAAAACCTTAAAAAGGAAACGGGTGCCCCCAAAAAATGTTCGAAACATCTCGACTTCGACAAACGTGTAGAGTTTAAGATCAATAAAACTGACAGTTCTTTTTCATGAGGGTCCATGTAGTTATAGACATATGTCTATCTTGAAAAAATTCGAAATTGATGACCGGTCACCCCTGATACAACTAGTTTCAGACAGTTTAAGTCAGTTTTTCATCCTCTGCGATCCCTGTAATCAAGCTACTTCAAAATTTTCAGTTCAAGCATTCTGGTATTCCCGATGGCTTTGTCGTTGAAGTTAAGATTCGGTCAATTCTATAGTACATAGTTAAAATGCAAGTCTCAAATAAGACTTTTCGGAAAAAGTTTACGGGTATAAAAAAACGGCTTCATAACTTATAAGAGCAGAGTAGTTCAGGTTTTAGTGGCAGAAAGGGCGTCACATTTACCATTTACGTTGATTCACAGGTCTAACACCACAGTGGCAAATTGAATTAGAACATAGCAACAGTGACTAAAGGTGCGATCAGACGGTTATCCGAACGTGTCACCCAGATGACTTGTTGACGTCAGAGAACTTGTGTAATTCGGTTGTCGTCTACATGTCATCTTCTAGATGACACCCGATCATACAGTGTCATCCGTTAGGTCATCCGAGTGTAAGAGTTTTCACATGAACTTTAAACGATGCCAGATAACACTGTTGAAAATCGGTTCGGTGTCATCCGTGGGACCTTGTCATTCGGATGACACGTTCAATGACATGCCGGATGACAGGTGATTACACTGGATGACCACTTCAGTAGAAATTCCACGTCATAGTGACGTCAGGATGTCCTCTGGATGACAAGTTTCAATGGCCATCTGATCGCACCTTAAGTGAGAGAGGGACATTTCGGAGATTAACTTCTTCTCCTTTTCTTCCCAAAGAAACGCCAAACTTTATTACTGGTTTGTCATCGGGACATTGTACAAACGTGAAGTAAGTTTTAATAGATCAAACACTTTCAGGACTAACTTGGTCAACCCTACCAAATGTTGAAGATACCTTGGCTATTTATTGAAGTAATAGGGATCATACAACACACGAACATATGCGCGCAATCACGTGGAGTGAAAGTGTATTTCGTTGTTTGTGTGTTTGCGTGAGCTTTTGGCGTGATTTCAAAATCTTTTCATATATTCCTTGTTTGCGCGTACATCTTTGTGTGATGTATGGTCAATTGTTCAGAATGCGATTAGTGAACATAAAAGGTTCTTGGAAGAATTTATGGTAGTGTCCTTAATTTTTTTGTGAAACAAAAACAACATCCTTGCATTTGTTTTTCGTGTAAATACTTGCGGCTATTATTAGGTTGAATGATGCAAAAAGAACTTGTGATTGCCACGAATAATGAAGAGGGTGGAATTACAGCTATTTCACAACTTGCCACGACCTTTGTGTGGTGCTGGTCTATATGTTGCCATGTTGGTCATTAATTTGAAAAACACTTGCCCCCATCAGGAATTTAGATAGATTTTATTTCGTTTTTATAATTACAAAGGTAAGCCACAATACAATTTACAATACAGAGATATGATATATAAGATATCATAGAACTGAAATATTCTTAAATTTTTTTAGTTCATTACACTTCCTAGATTATTATTGTAATGGATTAAACCTTCACTAAGAACAGCGATCTCTATTTACAACGTTATCGATGCCTCAGACCCGCTCGGTTTTAGTAGGATTTACCGAAAAACATTTGCGCATTCTGCATGAATGGTGTGTTCTCGCTCGTACACGTGTTGGTTATGGGCCCTTAATCGATCCTTAAAGTGCAATAGTTATTCTTTGTTGACGATGATGTTATCATAAACGAGTATATAACTTCCCTGCAAAGAGCTCTTGGTTGAATGTTTTTAAGGGAATACGTAATAATTTCTCTCATTGTGCGAACCATCCTCTGATTCATTAAGATATATCCTAGTTCCTAATAGCAAATACTTAAAATATCAACGGCAAGCAACATCAATTTTATTAGTGTGAGGAGAAATCATTTACCCAATACCCACCGCCGACTCTTGTAAACGATTCAAAAAGTTTGACAGCGTACATTATAGAGACAAATTAACTGCAGCTGACATGAAGTAAAACCTAATTTATTTCATTACAATTTATTTTATTTATTGTCATGCACACCCCGCACGAACATCATCATCAAAAAGTAACTCACTCTTTGCAACTAGCCAAAGAGTTTTGCACTCTGCACAGAAGACCTGCTATGACTAAATTAAAATAATAAAAATTCGTTTTATTTTTTTCTCATCAAGAAAATGTATCTAACAGCAACTGAGTGGAAAAGTTCGTAACAAAACACAAATTTCTCTAGATAAACAGGACCTGTGAGCAGTATTTTTCACATACAAACTTTCGTGCTATAAATTCGACTTGTGCTTTCCTATTTGCACTTTGTTACCAAGTCAACCCTTGGGCAAACGAATCAAGCGTAAAGATACCCCATCACCGTTACACCCACTTAACTAACGTAGGTAGGTACCGTATAACGTCCGCGACATGAAATATTTTACGCGAATATATGAGTATACACTAGAAGTTTTGTATCTAACAAGGAGCGCGCGAAATAGACATTATCAGTGTGGGAGGGTTACACAGGAAAATAATTCTATGTTCCATCACTCCCGCTGGTGGTGGTGGTAGTAGAGGTTGTAGCGTGGCTGATGCATTTTCGCTAGGATGGAGAGCCTATTATTTAAAACATGAACGGCCAAAAATTGTGTGCTCCCCGGATGACAATCTTCATAGACACAATCACTATCGCGTGGAGTCCATACGCCCGGAGAGGATGAAGAAGACAAAATATGATGACAGAAGAAGGGATGAACAGCGAATGGTTGCTGAGGCGGCGGCGGATGAAATGGACCGGGAAGGATCTGTGACACAGGGGTAAGTACCAACATTAGTGTGGGACTGCATTCATTAAAATAAATCATTTCAACTGTCAACTGAATAAATTCTAGTAGAATAAATCAGAAGTTGAGCGCAAAATTTGCGAGGGAATTAGTTTTGGCAAAATGTTTGTAACGACTTGCAAGAAGGTGGCGCGTCCCTAGAGCGCGGTTTTTCGCCAAACTAATTATCGTTATCTTTGTAAGGAGAGAAATCGTTGGGGGGGGGGGGGGGGGAACAAAGAGAAGATTGTCAGTAACCTATTTAGGAATTTTAGCAGTAAATTTGGGACAAGTCCATGACGGAAATGCAGTCATTGCTGGAGCAATGTCCATAAAAGTACATAAATTGTGAAGCTTTCCTTCAGATTCATTGTCGATTTCGTCGTTTTCAGCATCACTAGACGTGGAAGTGCTAGAGACTGTACAATAAGGCCAAGAATGTCGAATATCGCAATCAGCAAAAGGCATGCCAAACAGAGAACGAAATGAGAACTGTTTACGATAATTACGTACAGAGAAGAATAGGAGTCTGAAAACTGTCCGCAAGAAAAAGAGGGGAGAAAACCGCGTAGCCAAATCTTTCCATCTTTGAACTTCATGCGATATATGTACTCAATGGAATCGAGTAGCCGTCAGAGCTCTGAAGAAAGTAGCATTAACATCCTTTCACTAGACCTTATTAACTTTAAACTGCTTCGAATAGGCGTCGTTGATGTATTTGGAGACTTTAAGTTCTCCCAAACCAATGAGTAGCCCAATGACATAGCGTTAGGAAAGGGGCACTAAATTTGACCAGTAACGAACAAAATATCCGACTCTAAAACATTAGGCCAAGCCCACCCAAAAAGATCATCAAATGTCCCCACATATTTTTTTAGAACAACACACGATGAGAAGAAGCGCCCTTCTTTGCAACAGTATTGATTGAATACTTGACCTTTGCCTTCTCTGCGTATACAACACGATCACCTACCTTCCCCGTCTTGGCCTATACGACTTCAAGTCTGGAGACAAGGAGGACCTCTTAACTGGGTCAACTGGTGGTGCATCAGACCACAATTCTTCTGTAAGGATCTGAACTATGAACTTTCTTGGTCGTTTCAGTCCAACTCTACAGGAACGCCGCTCATCCTGCATGCACCTAACCTATTCCTGATCGTTTCAACAGAAAAATTCGGTGTAAGATATTTGGTGACGCTTCCGTCGACGGGTTCTAAAAAAGACGATTCTACTACGAACTTTATGCAGAGAACACTAACATCGACCTTGTAAGAAGAGGGGAGGGGGTGAGCCTTAACCAACTTTGAGTTCGCAACTGGAGGTATTTTCAGCAAAACCGCACTGAACAGGCTTATTGGTTGAGGCTCAGGTCCACCCCAGTCTAAGTAAGTAAGTCTAAGGAGTTCCTACACCACCCTACAAAACCAGAATTAAATCAGCTAATTTTTTAATAGAAGGTTCTAGTTGACCTAGGAAGCAGTATGCATTGTTGATTAAGTTACGCGGAATATCGGGATACGAGCGAGTTAACGAACTTGAATACATCAAGGACAGACACTTTAGGCGAAACCACCACCTTGGGTAGCCTGCGGAGACGAGTGGAATGCAACATCCGAACGTGAGTAAAAGGTAAAAGTCATTGATATCAAGGCCTTATGACCTACCTCTATGTAGGTAAGTGCCATCAGTATCTATAACCCTCCGGAAGCCACGTATCGAAACTCTGATTCATTTGAGGAATAGAACATTTGGAGACTACTACTTTGAACATATCGAAGAATTTTCTGATCATACAGGGTGTTTTTTTTAGAGGTATAGAACTTCGAATTGAAATAAAATACAAGAAAATCGTCTTAAAGTCCATCACTTTGGCTTTATTGGAAGGATAATTTTATGCCATTAATTTAAATATGATTTCGAGCATGTGGCCGCCGAGGCTGGTACGAATAAAGACAAGTCTAGAGGTCCAATTTTCAACCACTTTTTCAAGCATTTGGGGGCTGTATGTCGGCAATAACGCCACAAATGTTGGCTTCCAAGTCCCCTAACGTTTCTGGCTTGTTGGCGTAGGCGAGCGACTTCACGTATCCCCAAAGAAAATAATCCAATGGTGTCAAATCACACGATCTTGGTGGGCAATTGACAGGTAAATTCCCCGAAATTATGCGCTCATCGAATGTTTCCTTCAATAAATCGATTGTGATGTGCGCTGTGTGGCATGTAGCGCCGTCTTGTTGGGACCACATCTCATCCACATTCATGCCCTCCAATTCGGGAACAAAATAGTCGGTTATCATGGCTCTATACCGGTCTCCATTAATGGTAACTGACTCTCCAGCATAATTTCGAAAGAATTATGACCTGAGTCATTGCACCAGCCCATAGAACACACCAAACAGTCAGTTTTTGTTGATGTAATGGTGTCTCAAGGGTCTCATGTGGATTCTCTTCAATTTTGCTTGTTGACGTAGCCATTCAACCCCAAATGAGCTTGCGGTAAACTTCGCGAACTGAACCATTATTTTCGAAATAAATTTGCACGATTTGCAAGCGTTGTTCATTTGTCAACCTGCTCATGATGAAATGACAAACCAAAGCGAACATAAATGACATTAGAGTTGCCAGATTTAACCACAAAATGTCAGTTTTCTCTCTATTCGAAAAACCAACCTCTAAAAATAGCATCGTTTATAAATTTTCAATTTTCCCAGGTTTTTGGTTTCGAAGACGTCGGCTTGTTGGACAACTTTGGGCGACCATAAGTTGAAAATACAGTATAAGTTGGCCACGACTTTGGCAATCTCCACCGAAATGTACCACAATCGATTGCTTGCTTCTCAAGCCGGTTAATTTAACTTAACTTTGTGAAAAGGCTCAGCGGGGTAAGTGTGTTGAACGTGGATCTCAGGTTCAAATGCTGATTGACATCGTCTTCAGTTTTACGCTGTCCCTGTATAACTTGTTCATGAAAAACTGCTGAAAAGTCTTGCTTTTGTCCAACAAACTTATCACGCGGAATTGCTTAGAAGACGAGAGGCTTCTCTACATTGTGACCTGACTGCCTAGGACCTAAGGTCAACAACCTGATAGGTCCTTACTATTTAATATATATTTCAGCTTATATGCATCGGCAATGTTGACTTAGTCATATCGACTATGATAGTTAGGAGTTTAGACCAAATTGGCGATAAAACTGTACAGAGCTTGACTCGGATCAAGCTGAATGGAAAGGCTTACCGCTGAAGCCCAAGCCCATGTCATATTAGTAATTTATGGAACAAAACCAGTACAAGTGTATAAGGTAATTTCTGACAATTATTCCCTTCCAGTTAAGCACGTCGTAAGCTGCATGCTCGTGCAATAAAATACAGTCAATTGAAAGGAAACCTACAAATTTGCCATGCCATGTCTATAACTTTCAATATCCCAACGAATCTCATTCCATCCGCAAAATTACCAGTAATTTCATAAATTTCCTGCTAAAGCAGCCAACACAATGAGCGTAAATCTATTTCATGACACTCGCTGGCCCGAAACACAAAACTACGCCACACATCCGTAATAACAATTTCACTCAAAATAACAGCTTTGTCATGGCCAAGCATTCGAAAGGACTTTGGTCCTTTCATTTTGACTGCTTTATGGTTAAACATCATCTCAATGTGTTGACCCATATAATGGAATGACTGTCCTAACTGTCATTTAATGTTTGAGAACACACTTCAAGGCATGAGATATTGCTACGCTTTGTCCATTATGTCTGATAGCAGAGACGGAAACTTTTAAAGTAAACCCGGTGAATGCCACACACATACACACTCACACATCCTCTTTAATCAAACACACGTCCTCAAACAGGAGTCCAGCATCAAATCTGCAAGCAAATTAAATTATTCCATTCGAAATTGCACGGATAATTTAATCCTGGCAGAAATGGTGAAGCTCACGTTTATCAGAGGGTGAGGTGTGGGCGCCTTATTAACACGAATATTTCGCAAACAAGATAATTATTATACTCATCGTTGACGTCCTGGGATGTTGTGAACCGTGTGCCGTAGCGCCATATGGATATGTCAGTTTTGTGACTACGTCTACGTCTACGTCTACGTCTACGTCTACCTACATACGTCTAGGTACAAACGAGACTCATCTGAAAGCGAATATGGTGTTTCGCTTGAAAGAGAACTTGCTTCGGGTGAAAGGAGTCCTTGGTGAGCTTAATAGCAAAGCTTAATAATGGATTATTGCGTTTTAAGCTATTTGTTAAGTGGGGTGAATGAGCTATTGCTATTTTACCGCTACTGCTACTGCATTTGAGGGAGGAGGAGCGGTGAGTGGGTGTGTCTGTTGTATCGTTGGCAGGATACTAATAACACACACACACACCCGATAATTAATATATGGAAAATAATTTTAATAAGAGGGTGAAGGAATGTGAATTGGTTATAAATCGATTATTTGCATGCAATTGGGAGGTGCTCTTTGTATCTGCACATATGTGAGAAGTCAGAAAGTATGTAAGTTCAAATATACTGCAGACAATGGCGCAGGAGTAAGGTAAAGTTTTGGAAACTTTAAAACGATGCGATATGTAGGCTTTGTGTGTTTTTAATAAACAGTTATCGAAAGGAGTTTTATCGATTCACACAGAGATGCCTGAAGTGGGCTGTGCGTTGTACTAATGGATGTCCTGAATAATGAAGAGATTAGGTTACAAAGGATTGGTAGTTCGTCAAAAATATTTTGTGTTTATAGCATTCTCCGGTAAATATGTATAAATAAGGACTTTGGCATGTTTTAATATTTCCATAACTCATTTCGATTAAACCCTCCTTCGCTCTTCATAATAGGCTATGTAAGGCTACGAGGATCGCTTTATACGCCTGAACTAAAAAAAAATGATCCCGATATTACATGGTGTCTCCTCGTATAGCACAACATGATAATTTTCCAATGTACGGGAGATCAAGCAGAAAAATCATTCTCCACCAACCTAAAGCAACTCTTAAAGAAAAGTCAAGAATAAGGTATCTCGAGGAATGAATACATGATAAGACGGGTTTAAAACTGCCTTATACTTTTGCTCAGATAGTCAAGCTGCTTTAAAGCCTGCTCTGCTGCTATTGTTACCTTACAAATTGTAGAGGAGGCTATATCTGGACAGGCAGATGTATCTCTGTAACCCTAACCTGGCTACCTGGACACACCGTTATCGAGGGAAATGAAGGAGCTGATGCCCTGACTAGGCAAGGCTCGTTATCAGCCATTGTCGGCCCTCAGCCAATCATAGGGTGCTATTCAACTGTTCACAAAAGTGAAATTACTGAGCGCTCGTCTACAGCACTCCGAGTACGGGCATGATTTGTCATCATGCAGGCATTCGAAACTGTTAGTTGACGGTCCCAAACTGAGAAGATCAAAATATCTGCTTGGACTCAGAATATATGACTCGAAAGCCCTAATTGGCCTTGTCACTGGTTTCAGTCCTCTCAACCAGGATCTAAAAACGATAAGAGTTACAAGCTCGGGCCTATGCGAGTGCGGTCTGGAAGATGATGAAACGACGTCTTACTTCATCTGTGACTGCCCCGCTTTTGCCAGAAACAGAGAGGCTACTCTCGGCAAGCACTACATGTACGAAGACGATTTAAAAATAAATTGAACTAGCTGACCTCCTTCGCTTTGCCAAAACCAGTGGGAGGTTAAGCACCTCGAATTCCGATGTGTACTAATTGTTCTATTGTCGTTTTGGGCAGCCTTGTTGGAGTACAATACTAAGTGCTTGTCATCCTTGGATGACCTCACTTCAAATACTGTACATGAACGGGTAACATGCAGTAACTACATTTTCGCATCTCAAAGCCTTAAAATCGTACAGCCAAAATTATCTTTCGGTGGTTTGCAGCTTCCTCTCGTTGGACAATCAAACTCCTGACATGGACTTATCGAAGAAAGTGTTCACGTTCAAGTTTTTAAATACGTGCCTCGCAACGATAAATATATGGACGATTTGTTTAAGTGCTCTTGGATCCTTAGCCTTGGAATCTTAGTGCTACTTCTTACCGTATTACAAGCTGACACATCAATTAACCTAAAATCTTACCCATCGAAGATGTTTTATTTCATCCTTAAAAATCGAAGTCCTCAAACACACCCTATACCGAACAGGATCAGTAGGCTCCGTCCATGGTAAGACAATAATTTTCGTAGGGTAGGATGTGCTTTTTTCGCTCTTGCCAAAGGCAGACAAATATCCAAGAGTAAAAACTGTCATGAGATCCTTCTTAAATCTGACGTTCGGAAGCGGCATACAATTGTGGGTCCTTTACACTCGTGTCAAAAATATATCTTAGCGGATACAAGAGAGACTTTGGTATGATACTGCTCATACCTGTATGATATTGCTCACATCCATGAGACTTATCGCCTTTAAAACAATAACTCTTGAGCTAAGGAGAGCAGAATTTTCACCACAAATTCGCATCTCAATTTGTATCTTGTTTGGTAGCTGCGATGTACTCATAGATAAAACGTAAATAAGTTCTTTCTTGACATCTAATCTTCATATCAAGGGCTAACAGAATGTCAGCGGTCGGGAAGAAAGAGGATCTCGTGTTGAATTTGCTTAACGTAACACTATTGCCATCGTTTCGGCTATCGTCTCGTCTATAGTTTCAAACAAACTTACAAACAGTAAATTAAAATAGGCACTAAACTTATTTTGTGCCAGCGGATTGAAACTTGAAGAAACCTATTTCAAATTTTTAACAACAAATATCTGCGTTTATCGATATTCGGATGGAATATCTTTCCAGTGAATTAATGTTTTTGGGTTGAAAATCCTTCTGATATAATATCAACTTTTATTTCTTACTTCAATGCATGAGAGGTTACTATTGATATTGGATGAGATATTTAGCAAATTGTGGATTGGCCAACAGCAAAATATTTCGTGCATTTTCAATGCGGAATCAAATGGTGTGAGTGTCGCTGCTAGTGTTCCTAATGGTCTAAAGCGATATATTCCGTGCATTTTATGATGCTTGCCGACAGTTTCCTGCTTCCTCATTAACTTATGGACCTCCGTCGTATTCTCTTATATATGGAAGTGTGCGCAAAATAAACACCTGAAGGCAATTACCTTATTAGCTATCGCTCAAAAATCGCAATCGTTATGTCAACTTTTGAGTTATGTGAAGCAAATTTTGAATCGTCAAAAAAATATCGGACCGGTGACAGCGATTTTCGAAGTTATGCAATGCGATATCGATATGAGACGATATCGTTTGATGATAATCGACCTACGGAATAAGTACTCTAGAGATCCATGTCTGGCTTTGAGTCTTTGCTAGAGGAGCGGTAAAATGAGAGTCCGTAAGACTATCATCATCCTCTACCACCTGTTTTCCAGTAGCCCTACTATAGTAATGATTGCCAACCTTATCCACAAATATTGAGGTAGTCTTATAATGAATATATTTGCCAACACGACAGTAAGGGACAACAACACGATTCGATATTGCTGCTATTAAGACTGGATGTGGGTGGGACATGCTGAAATACACCTTTATCATTACAAAATGTAGGGTGCAACTTGCATTAGCCTAGAGGCCAATTCTGGTTCCGTGAAAACATTAAATTAAAATCGTTATTCGAACCAAAGGTCAAACAATTTTCATGTGATTAGTGTATTTTCATGCGGTTTGTTGCAAATCAATGCTTTGGTTAGGTTAGGTTGAAGTGGAGTTGTGATACCACGTGGATCTAAACTTTTACTACTCTACCACATTTCATGGGAAATTATGCCATCGATGTTGCTGTTATCGATTATCACGATGACCACTATATCTCTGGTCTTATGCACTATCGGTCTTTTAATCCGGAGTGGTTTCTTTCACCGATCTGTGCCGATTCGACTTTAAGTTTCCAGTAGCCTATCTGTCCTTTTCCATAAAACCAGAATATCTCCAAAGACTCCTTCTATTTATATTTAGTACTTTCTTGAGGGTGCTCGATGTCGCAGACTTCCGGTTCAAGAAGTACCGGGGGTTGTTTGTGCTTGCTGCGAGAGGATTGCTCCCATTAGTTTTGTTGTACCAGGGCCAAGTTGTGCCACAATCCTACCACTGCTAAGAACAGAAATGCTTGATGTTTCCTTACTACTGCCGAGACCACGAGTAGCCACAGTCTCGCCACTATACGGTATAGCCGGAGATAGCAACGTAGACAGCTATTTTGTGTTGAGGTCAATCAGTTCAGAGATCCTCATTATATAGACAAGGCTAGCTGATACTCCGTTCGCGACTGATATTGTTTAGATTGGGCTCCCAGCCTTGCTGATTCTCTGCACCTGTCGCGTCAAACGGGTCGCTGCAAATTAATATTCAACGTGAAAACGCAAAAGCGTGAATACGAATTGAAGTTAAAACAACAAAAAAAAAGCAAACATGTGAAGGAAATTTACTATCCACAGTAAATAATATTAAATCACCACGATTTTTTCACTTATTAAACGAGAATCGCTTTTTATCTCAGAGTGAAATAAAAAAATTAAATCAGTATGTGAAAGTGAATATTAAAACGATGTATTCGATTCACTTTTTCACAGAACCAGAATTGAACCCCTGTTAGGTTCTTAGACGTCGCCTTCTAAAGAACTCATATTGACTTCTGGGATCCATCCACCAATCCATTCCATTTAAGGTTATTTATCCTTGGGATTTGGCCTCAGTCAACGCTCCACTATCTGTGGATTTGTATTTATTTATCAACTAAATTTTATCGACAACAAATCTTGAAAGGATCATTAAAACTAGAAAAAACTATACCAATCGAGGCTTTTAAACGATAATGACTTCTTGAATGTTATATTAAAGGAAGAGTATTGGGCTTTATTTTCTTCATTGCTTTTTTAATTTATGAAGAAATAACACGGCCGAAAAAAATCGCCTACAAGATCATAACCTTGCTTAACCATCATATTATATAATAACTTAAAATTTAACAATTATCCCTAACAAGTTTTATTAGTAACTTGAACTAAAAATGATAATAAATAAATAAACCTAAGTAAACAGCCCACACAGGACCTAAAGCCTAGCTTTCCTAAAAATTATGTGTGCTAAAATATATTTTTTGACACAAATGGATGGGACTAACTAAAATTATATCGTGGGCATTTAAAAGAATAAATATAATTAAATACAAAAAAAAATAATTAGAAGAAACTTCGTCAGAAAACTTGTGTTATTCGGTTGTCATCACACAGTGTCATCCATTAGGTCATCCGAGTCTAAGTGTTTTCACATGAACTTTCAATGATGCCAACGTGTCATCCGATGTTAGATGACTCTATGGAAAATGGAGGGATATCATTCGCGGTACCTTTTTATTCGGATGACATGCCGGATGACAGGCGATCACACTGCATGACCACTTTAGTACACAGTCAATGTCGTAGTAACGTCAGGATGTCATCCTAATGACAAGTTTGGATAACCATCTGATCGCACCTTTAGCACAATTTTTCAGTTCTATTCCATGTCTCCACCAAATGAAGATTTTTTTCTCTTCCGAATATATCGCCGTTAACCTCCTACAATATCCATTACCATACCACTACACTATCAATCCCTCGTCAGTATCAATCACATTCGTTATTTATGTCAACAATTCTCATCGACAAGTTCCCACTTATATTTATTTCCTGATTTCCTTCCACATTCATCATGATTGCCGCAACCACTAACAATATCGTTTTAAACAATTATTTTGCGGAAAAAAAAAACTCTCCCACTCAGCCATTAATCATTGATCTGCAATAACCAACTGTGCAGCCACAAAAAAGTCATAAAATTAATTTTATATTCCTACTCCATTACGCGACTGTTATTATTATTGGGTTTTCTTCGAATTTCAGTCCACGCACACACATAAATAACTTAGCCGCAGGACTATAACGCGCACGCATCCACCTATCCACTATCATAAAATCCGCCGACCAATTGTTCCGAACTCTCCGGTAGGGTAGATTTTTTCAAATTTATTTCATTGTATGCATTCATGTGCACTAACTAAAATAATTTAAAAAAAAAACGTACACACACATTAAACGCTATTAAAAATAAAAGAAAATATTTTTTTTTATTTATAAAATAGTTAAACCGAATCGAATGAAATTTCAAAAGCAATTTCCCTTTGAATTCATAAATTCGTTTTCGGATGTTTTCTCCCATTTTATTCGTATGGATTCAAGAATATGGCAACCAAACCAAACCAAACCGAACTAGCAGATACATGTTCAAAATAAAATATGCTAAACTCAAATAAGCATAAAGGATATGGGATTGGCTTTAAGCACTATTTTATTGGATAAGTTCAGGTCTGTTGAATTCTATTTCGGGTGGATTGTGATATTATTTCGACAATCCATTTCGGTTATATGCGACAGGGGGGGGTGTCTCAAAAATTCAACAAATGAGTTTAAGTAGATATATTTTTTTAAATCCGTCTGTAAGGGGTATTTTTTTATTTTTGTCCTTCCGGATGATGTCGAACGGGGCAAACAATTTTAAAGTTCAGAAAGCAATCGTCCAATGTCTTTAATATGGGGAATTTATTGCAGTTGAATGCATTTGAATTTTTGATTGAAAACTTACCATTTCCGGGTCGTTGGTTGGCTGGTTGGTCATCTTCCTGGAAATTAATTGAAAGAGATTTGTTACATTTTATTGGAAATAATAAGGATTTAAATTAATTTAGGCAGACGATATTAGGAATTGTGACTGGAAGTGGAAAGGCTCAGGAGTGGTAGAGAATATGATGAAAAGGGTTACAGGCTGATGACACATAAAGTCTATGCCATCTCCTACTGGTTTCATTCAAGACTTGTTACTTTTTTATAAGATAAGAGTAAGTCATACGTTTTGCTTGGGTCAATAGGTTTTGGTAGCAGCCCATCCTATCTTCCTAATTTTTAACTTTCCCGTATACATTAGTATACTAAAGAGAAAGTTATTGCGATCGTGCGGAAATTTCGAACTCAAACTAAGTATGAGGGATGATATTACGACTATAGAGAAGTCCATAAAAGTGGGTCCCCCAATGCCGTCCGTCGGTCTGTCTGTCTGTCCGGGCGTCGTATGGCGAAACGGTTCGACGGATTTGCTTCAAAGTTCATATATAAGGTTCTTGGGGCTACATCTCGGGGCATCTTTTTATTTTTTGCTTTATCTTTGAAATAAAGGTACCTGCCATACATTTTTTTTTGTGAAAATCACTTATCACTATTTTTCTCGAAAGTGGTTCCAAGGCTTTCGGTTTTTTTTTGTACTAAGGATGTTTAGGATGGGGTCAAAAATTCTGCATACTAAGTTTTTGGAAAAAAAAATCGACTAACGGTAATTTATAAAACGGGCATTATCTCGAAAACTAATAAAGGAAACTTCAAAAAAATTTAAAGATTTTTTTAAACTGCAAAATCAAACAAATCTGCATACATAGATTTTTTTTTAATTTTTTTTCATATAACGATTTTCTTAAATTTGAATTAAATTCGTTTTCTCAAAAACGGCTTTAACGATTTTGATAATTTTTTGTATTTCGAATAATTATATTAAAAATGTCCAATGTACGAAACTACATCAAAATCATAATTGCCGTTTTTGAGAAAATCAAATTTTTTAAAACCTAAAAAGTGTTTAGATAAATTTTTCACCATTCATTTTCGATTCAATATGCGATTGAAAAACGCATCTCATGTAATGAAAAAGTTTCGTATGACGCAGTCGTTCACTCTATTTGCTACATTTTTGATAAAATGTAGGAATATTAAGAGGTGAGTTGGGGTGTAGAGGGATGTGTCATACCGATGGATTGAAAAAGGAAGCTAGAATTGGAGCTGTTGCCTTTTGACCCAACAGCAAAGACTCGATGCTTATGTGAACGTATCTCTCACAGTAATTGAGGCGGTTATCCATGTCGTTAATACAGCTGCTGGAAGTGCACTTAACCTGAATACAAGTTCGAGCAAGATGACCTCGTACAGACATGTTCAGTACAATTGCAGACACTATGGTTAGGGAATATTGTTTTGTCAGTCTGTTCAAGGTAGAAATATTGAACCGTGAAAACTGGCTCAATGGTGTTGCGAACGTGGACCCGAAAGGTCTGGGTCAAAAATGGTTTCTGGAGTTGGAGCTGACGTCATTGGACCCAATACCAAAGTTTCTATACCAATGGGAATGTGTCCCACTGTGTTTTAAGATAAAATCTATGCCATTGAAGTCTGTGCGAAATTAAACCCTGCTAAAGGTATCAAAGGCGCTAAAATATATATCTTTTCAGACAGTCAAGCGGCTCTGCAAGCACTGTCATCTAATGCACCAAACTCGATGCTGCTACGATGCTGTTCAACCCCTGGCCATACTCAACAAAGTCAACCTTAGATGGGTCCCCGCCCACAAAGGAATTGCAGGCAACGAATTGGCGGTCAAACTGTCAAGACCTGGTTCAGAATCCGTGTTCTTTGGACCAAAACCTTTTCGTAAAGTCAATTGGGCTGCTTCCTCAAGACATATTGACTGTTGGGTGGATCACCAGACAATCCAAAAGACTTATCAAGCCTTACTCGTACAAAGAAATATTTATGCTGGATGAGGAAAATTTAAGAAAGCTTGTTGGCTTTCTCACAGCCCTTTGTGGCCTGAGATATTATCTTAATAAAATGAATCTGTGCCGGGAGACAGAATGTAGGTTCTACATTGGTTAAGAAAACGTGTTTTTATCAAAGAAATACGTTCATCAGCGGAGATGAAAAGCTCTGAAACCAAGGACATACATACCTTCATAAGAGAGGTAATAATGAGATAGTTAAAACAATCATTTTCATTATTGCAGAGTCAGCTCGGCCTACGCCTTCAGGACTTATTAACGATTGGTAACAACAACTTTGTCTTACTCCCACAAGGAAATCCTATCTCAATGTACGGAAAACATTAGGAAGCTGTTGCACTTCCTCACAACCAAGGCGTAAGCCTTGAGATATCATCTAACAAAATGGATCTGTGTCCAAAGACTAAATGTTGGCTCTCTAGGCTCTAGAGTAAATGGCTAATTATTTCTTAAAAAATATTATAAGAAGGACTTTTATTGAATTTATAAAACTGAGATATCGATGTACGTTGGCTTTAAATGTCTGTAAACTATTTATAATGTGAAGGAAAAAGAGTGCGTGGTAGAGCATTCCACATTCGTATTGTAAGGTTAAGAAAGGAATCCTTGTATTTCACTACACGTCCGAATATAGGCTTAAGGGTGAATTGATGTGCATTCCTAGCATGGAGAGTATTGCTGTGGTGTATTGTAGTGGTGGAATGCAACCGGCTTTTTAGTTCGAGCACTTATGATGGAAATAACGATAAAATAAATAACGCTGACTAAGAGGGTCAAGCGATTTCGCGCTGTATCAGTCGCCAATATTACATATGTTCGAGTCGTGATCCACATTTTCAATTGAAACACCGTACCAGATGTTTTATTCAAGTTTGGGGAATACAAATTCTAGTCAGATCAGAAGGGGTAACTTCTTATATAGCTTGAGGACGCTTAGACATTTCGCAGCGTTCTTGGCGACGTCGAATGTGTGGTCATTCCAATGGAGGTTGTCATTAACGCATGTGCGAGGATGGAAAGCGCTTCGGTTTCAGCGATGCATGTGACATTGTAAAGTATTGGAGTCTTGCTTCAATGACAGAAGACAACATTGTGTTTTGGAAACATCAAATTGTAATCTATTGGTTTAACCCCCTTGACATAGATTGCCATTCAAGCTTCACGACCCAAGATCGTATCAGAAATGATCATTGATAAAAATGAGAAAGAGAGTCGGAGACAGAACAGAGAGTATTTTGTTATTTGCAGACTTGAAGCCGCCCAAAACAACTTGAATAGAATTGTTCGAAGTTTGTTATTTATTTCCTATTGAAGAAAGTTATCATCGATTTCAAATGCAAGACAAAAGAGCGTGATGGACTGTCAAATGCCTTTGAAATATCAAGTGCAACGATGAATTACTCACTTTCTTTCACCATCATGTTGCCTCAATTAGAAGTTTTCGGGATTCAAAATATTTCATAGGCGTACATATTTCATGTACGTTCTTCTGCATTGGGTTGTCGCAAATGTTCCTTTTTATCAACATACTATCTGCATGGGCTGTGGTCTCTCTTGGTCCGAGTTTTTTTTTTTGCAATGGCCCGTTCCAAATTGCTATCAGAAAATTTAAGTCTGGGTTTCGGGTTTGGGATAGGGAGCTTGACGATCACATTCAATGGCTTGGGCGGACTTGTCCGAGTACTTTAAGGTTTTTGTGTAACATATGATATATTGTTCTTCAACCTTCTATCTAACGAAATGAACCCCGATTGTAAATCAGGAGCTTATTAAATGCAAATAAGGTGGAAATAGCACCTATGGAAGAAAGGGCAGTTTCAATAGAGAAATAAAAAAAATTGTTTAAAAAATTTGAGCGAGATCTTACTGGCAATTGTGGACGCCTGAAGTATTTGTATAGATTCGACAAAAAGAACCAGCAGGAAGATACAGAACATGTTATAGTCAAATAAAATTGGATAGCAACCTGCCGAATCCACATGAAGCACTTTCAGAAATTATTTGCTCAGAAGGAAAAAATGAGCGTCTAAGAAATTAAATCGTTGAAAAAACGAATACAGCCTAAAAGGCTATAGCAATAAATCTGCCAAGAAGACCTTCGAAGCTAAGATATCGTTAATACCCAGTGGGCTTAGTTTTCAGTTTGCAGATTCCAGAGAATGAAACAAGACGATAAGAAAAGAAAAAGGTCAGATTTTAGGGACACTCACTATCTGCGATCAATTGACAGCCACTTAAGCAACAATGACAATGAAAACCATGTGCCCAAAAAGGCGAATGATTGATAGCCGGATCTACAAATTAGAAGAAATAACTTTGAACGTCACACAAACGTATTTCACACACACACAACCAACACCGATGACCCAGAGTATTGTCCAATACGTTGCAGAATATGAGAAGAAGATATGTATGTACCTAACTGCTTGTATCTTTATCAGCACAAAGAAAACCCATCAATTGCAGACAATTTAACCGGAAATCACCTGTAAAATGATTCCAAAGCGATGCCATTTAAGAAAGATTCCTCCCTCCCCCGCTCAACTCACAATGGTTGTTGCTGTACAGCACTATAGTTACACAAGGATACAAGGACAAAACAATCCACCAGAAATATAAGAAGTCACGAAATAGAATTTCATGTGTATCTAACTTGTTACTTGAGTCGTCGTCGAAACCCGGAAAGCAAATACCAACAACACACATAAAGCAACATCACAGGAGAACAGACATCGTGAGTCAGCCCAAAAAAAAAAAAAACAAAATGTGGAAACACATTCGTCCTTATCAGACACCAAATGGGAGTTCCATTCCATACCAAGCTGCACAATTCTGCCGTCGCTGCCGCCGCCAAAGACTGAAATCGCTGACATAAATCAAATTAACCTGTCAGCTTTCGTTTCGTTTTGTATTTCAGTCGTTCGTTGTTTTTTTTTTTTTGTCCTGCGTTTCCTTTTTCCTTAGCCATTCGTTGGCATTGCAGCACCGTGTTTCCCTTGTGAAGTGAAGTAGGTGGTTTGATTTTTATCTCCTCCGTTTCTTGATACAAACAGGCAAAAAAAAAAAAAAAACACAAAACACAGTTCGAAAAGTAAAACCAACTTCAAATGAACTACTTAAGTCCGCCTTCCCAGTTGCGAGTGAGCCGTCGTTCTTTGCCTTCCGCACAAACATGGTACCATATCAAAAAGCACTTACAAACTACGTAGACAGGATTCAAACAACACATCGCTACGAGCATAACTGCAGATGGGTGGGTGTTGCTTGTAACGGAGTTTTAGCGCGGTAACAAAAAAAAAAAAACACAAAAAAAAAGTGAGCGTCAAAGTTCTTGTCTACAAGAGCATTAGATTATAATATAACAGTCCTTGGAACGTGTCTCTCTTTCATTCCGCCATTCACAAGCACAACACATACACCCAACACGGTGCTTTTCTGTTCCGCATTAAAATGGAAAGCTTTAAATTCAACATCAGGTCTCGAGATGCTCATGTCTTGAAAGATCTATGGTCGTAGATGATTTTTTGTTTTGTTTTGCAACGCTGAATCATTGCCCTTCTGTTGTTATTATCCTTTCTATGGCATGCATAAAGTAAAGAGGATCCCTTAGCAAGAGTTTTATGATTTCCTCTCTCTCTCTGTAGGCTAGTGTGTTGGTGGGTGTTTTTCCGTTTTTCCATTTTACCCATTTTTATTTGCAAAACGAAAGCTTATTACTCAATTTTACATTTGGATTGGAAATTGAAAAGAAAAAAATAAACTTAATTTCGTTTTATTGATTTCTACTTTGCGCGAGAGATATCCTTTGGGTGCCTTTGGGTGCGTTTCGGGATGTTTATCTGATTTTTATGGGCGCACTCTTTCTAGTTTAAAATGTTTATGGTGACACATGCAGGAATTTAATAGGACGAGAACGCTTTATGATCTCGTTCGTGGATGGCAACAACAAATGGAGGATATTCGAATGGATGAGGTATGAGTAATATTTTTGTTGTTGTTGTTATTTTTTTTATGGAACGATTCGTGTTTGTGACTTCTAAAAGCTAAATGGGACAGAAGTTATGTTTCATTTGTTGAATGTCATAAAGGGGCTTAGGTGAAAGCGATTAGAGTTGTAACGCGTATTCTGGCAATCATCATTCGATGAGATAAATATAAGAAAGGAAATTTAATTGAGAAGAATTTTATTTTTATTATCTTAGCTGTGTGTGCCTTTTATTTTGAGAGCTCAGTTCTGTATGTTATCAAATTGAAGACATAAACCTGCGAAGGGAGTCGAACTGCTAAGGTTCTGATTTTTGACGACTAGATTGCTATTTTAGTACTTGACAACATCCAACTGCAACAAAAAATCCCACTGAAATCGCATACTCATGGATTGAGTGGTTGTGTTCTTAAATGTTTAAGCAATTCTTGTATATCTGGCCATAGTCGGTTCTTCTACTCGACATGGTGATTTGTAATGTTTTCACTAAGACAGCGAACTTCGAACCACTAAAGGACGATTCCTCCAAATTCAAAAAAATATCAGCGGGAGTTCCACAAGGAAGTGTTCTTGGCCCGATTTTGGTTTTTTTTTGCAGGAGAGATAATGGATACTATCGTAGCGATGTTCGCGGATGATACGGCCATATTAGCTGTAGGCGACTCGTTTCAGCCCGCGACGACAAAGCTTCACCGAGCTATCGACAAAATATGCGAGTGGACAAAAACTTGGCGTATTGTTCTGAACCAGTGTATCAGTTATTCTTTGCTGACGATGGAGCCATCATAAGTGATGATCAGACTTCCCTGCAACGAGCACTTGATGTTTGGGTAGGTGTTTTAGAGGGGAATGGGTATCGTATTAGCTAAAAAAAGACAGAGTATCTATACTGGCTGTGAAAAGTTCAAATATCTGGGATCAATGATCAACAGCGAAACAACAGTTGATGACGACATTAATCATCTTTTAAGCGTAGAGTGGATGAAGTGGCTGGAAAACTCTGCCATCTTCTGTGACCGAAAAATGTCCCCTAAGCTGAAAGGAAGGCTCTACACCGCAGTTGTGCGTCTTACGCTTAGAAACAGTTCACAATGCCGGACAATAAACAAAAAGTATGAGGGCAAGTTGACAGCAGGAGTAACAAAGCTTGTTCGAATAAGAAGATCCAGAATCCGAGGAAGCCTTCATGTCAAAGAACCCATCCCGAAAAAATTGGAGCACGACCGACTCAGTTGGTATTGTCATGTGCAAAGGAGGGATCCTACGAACCCCGTCAAAAAGTTAATGCCTTACAATTGCATAAGAGAGGCAGGCCTAAAAAACCCCTAGATCACACAAATGCAAAAACACCAGCATTTGATTGGCCTCAATGATAAAGAGATCCAAAATCGCAGGCGGACCAGTAGGAATGCAGTGATCCTGATCATAATCTCGTCTTTAAATGGAGAGAAGAAGATGGAAATCGCATGTTATGAAGAAACGCGAGGAGCTCCTTATCAGATTTAATCAAATGCATTGGCTGATTGAAAGATTTTCCAAGTTCCGCATTCAAAACAAGCTGCTTTCCTACCAGCAAGTTCTAAAACCTGTTTGGATGTACGGTACACAACTTAGGGGTTGTACAAAAGCAAGTAATTTTAATATTTAGCGGAGCATGGAATATCAGAAACGTCGTTATCCACAGAGATCTACATTCTAATACGGTGGGAAATAAAATGCGAAATTTCGCACGTAAACAACACACTCGCCGAATAAGCCATTGCAATGTTTTTTGTCAGTATATGCAGATGCCTCCGCTGGGATGTTTCCTGCCAAACGTGATTAAATAATTTAAATTAAAATTGCTTGTTAGGCATTGGCCTATTTGAAGTATGAATATTTTGATGGGAGGTGATTTTTAGTGAGTAAGAATTTCACATTACCCGGTTCTCATAGTTACTGTATTTTTAACCTGTTTGTTGCAAAGACATAATTTATGGAACATACAGTTTAATGTCATTTCCAAACGGCAAATTTCACTTTTTAAGAGCTTCACATAGGAGTTGTTAATCTTCGATGATTGTCAAATTTTCGTAAGAGGTGGTGCAGAGAATGAAAACATTTTCTTAGGTGGTACGTTTCGGATTTGAACCCGGGATCATTTGCTTAACTTAACCACTGCACTAAAAAAAAGTGCAAAACTTATACCATTTGCTAAAACATTAAATTCAAACTCTGCTAGTGACTTCAGAACTGTGTAATTCTTCGGAGCCAAGTAAGACGTAGCCCAAGGTTCAAATACGGGTCCAATTTGGTTTTGTTTATTCACAACCGAATTGCCTGCAGTTTGCAATCATAGCACAATTCACCTGGCTTCGAGTATATGGATCAATTTTAAATGGACAGGTTCTTTTTAACTCTAACAAAGTTGTTAAATGTCTTGTATCCTATCTTTCGTTTTTTTTCCAGTGAACTCAATGTTGTTAATTCTGTTACTTGCCTTGGTTTTGTTATAAGTCAGTACTTTATATCCATTATTATTGACGGCTAAGTACACTTTCATAGAAACCCGACGGTGGAATGTACACAACTAGCCGTGATAAATTTAGCTAAGTCTTTGTATCTTCAGCAAAAAAAATTCAAACATATCTGAATTTCAGTTTAAAACTAGCTTAACTTGTCGATGATAGAAAAGCTAATCGGAAATAATTTTTATTTTTTCTTATTTTTTCGAAATATTATGTCAAACATATTTTTTTATTTAAATAATCGCCCCCAAAAAGTGGCCAGGAGTTATAGCTTTGTATGGGTGGAATGTTGATAATTGTATTGTCTAGATATTTTGTTATACTTGTTTTTTGTTTTCTAAGGAAACCGCGTGGCAAAAAACGTTATATGCATTTATGTTAATGAGGCCAATGTTTGCATATTTTGTAAAGGTCTAAATGCTGTATTCCATCAAATTTAGGATTCAAATAGTTTTTCCTTAATGGTGGGCCTGGCAGTGGTTGCATCACTTCACTATTTGGGGACCCTAGGGACTTTCAGCTTTCTAGCTTAAATTTAAAGGCCTAAATTTTGGTAACGGACGGACGAAGGGACATTGCCAAAACGTCTTAAATGTTGGTCCTGATCATATACATATATATATATATACCCTTAGGAATCTACGACGAACATTAAGGCGTTTTACAAACTATGTGTTCAGGGAATACAAAAGGCACTTTTTTTGGCCTTCAAACTAATCATTGAAATCAGTCATCAAAACTCCACCAAAGATATTGTTGAAAACCCTAAAGCTGCTAAACATGCAAAATAAATTTATGTAATGAAAAAGTACATATTGTAAACTAATGACAAAGCTGGGCCCTGTATCACGAAACTATAATACAACAATTTACTGATTGGTCCAGCGTTTTTAGCAACAGGGCTGTCTTTGATCTTCCAAGTGCTGGAATCCATCGTACAGTTCGAAATGATGTAAACATTGCTCTGGTACAAGAAAGTATTGAGGAAAACTCTGAAAGCGACGTTCTCAGCCACAATTGGTGATGTCTTTGCAAATAATTTAAAGGCAGTTACAACTTATTCCATATAAGATTC
This sequence comes from Ferdinandea cuprea, assembly GCA_963576555.1. Lineage (NCBI taxonomy): Eukaryota > Metazoa > Arthropoda > Insecta > Diptera > Syrphidae > Ferdinandea > Ferdinandea cuprea. Next base: position 21,925,870 of record OY754960.1, on the reverse strand, counting down.
AATTGGTTCATAAGTTGGAAACAAATTATCCTCAAAAAAGCATTAAATTCGGAAAATATTGCGTTTTTCTGATTTTAACTTGCCACCGCGTTCCAATAAGCCAAGAACCATACAACAGCTTAATGCCAATATCCGAGAAGATGTGAAAGCGTTGAGACCTGAAATTCTAAGAAAAGTAATGGAAATTGCTCTGGAAAGAGCACGTCAGGTCTAACCATCAAAACATAATTTAAACATATTTCCAAACTATAGTGTTTATTTTATTAATTGTCAAAGTTAAATAAAATCAGAAAGAAAACCGTAATTCATTAAATAAATCATAGCGTTACTTATGCATCACCCTGTAGTTTTGTGAAACGCCTTTAACATTTTTTTTTCTACAAATTTTAAAAGAAGTGAATATAAATTGTGAATTCAAGTTTCGTGAGCGATATCAAAAATATAGATTTCTTAACAAGATCCGGGCCAAGTACAGAACGTTGCGGTACCCCAATATTAGCTCTTCCTTACTTATGAATTCATGTATTCTTCTGAATTGACTTATATTTCGAAGAAAAAAATCAAAATCTTTTCAAATTAAAATGGTTGATAGATTTTTTTTACAACAAGGACCTACTAAAGTAAATACGTCTGACATTGAACCTCTGCTTCATAATATGTAAGACAACTTAACCTTAAACCCAACACTCATCCTCTCCTCTCAATAAACCTTTTTTTATATTGGATACTGAAAAACCAATCAATGCTCATTGTCCCCAAGGACACTTAACACTACTCCTACATACACATCCACAAGCACAACCTGTCACAATAAAATCAACTGTCAATTGTGGCCAATGTGATACTGACTTTGAAAAGTGCTCGATTCCCGATAATTCCAGTAATGACAATAATTCCACTTCGAATCCGTCATAATCTGAAAATCAATCAAAGGATCTTATCTTTCGACAGAATAATTCACACCAGCAGGCGACGGAACGACATATACTACTCCTCCAACAATGCCACATCCAGCACTTCGACTCTTGAAAAGAAAAATCAACTCAACCAGACATTGTTTGACGTTCCAGCAAAAAAAAACAGAAAAAAAAAACAGAAAACAGAAAACCAAGAAAAAACGAGAAAATATTCGTGTCCTGAATGGATGTGGCGAACACGAGCAAATCCTTTTCTTTTCTTTCATTTCGTTTCAATTCGTGTATGACATCGTAAGAGAGTTGGGTGGGCCATTCTCCATTTAAGCCACATCCAATATTGTGCTTGTGCTGTGCTCTGTGTGCGGCCGACGACGATGGCTGCCTGGCTGGATGGCGTTTGGAAACCCATTAAAAGTTATTTCTTCTCGCTCCGATTTCGGAAATGCTGCCTGGACAATTGAACCAGTTAACCAGAGCATTACCTTTCATTGTTCAGACAATGTCCCCAGTTTCCTCTTTAGCTATGATTTTATCCATATGCAAGTCGCTTTGTTTCTTTCATTTCTGCTAACCTATTACCTGCCCTAAATAAGGTTTCCTGTTCCATTTGAAAGGCAGGCGACAGGAAACAGGACACCTAAAATTTCGTATCGATGTGTTGTACCTATGTTCGTATGGTTACTGCTTTGGTTGGTGGTTTTTTGGTGCAAAACCAACCGCACCGAACTCTGAGCGGGCATGAAGAAGACTTAAATATCTAAACGAAAAGTTTTCCAGCAAATTGACAGGAAATAGGGAGCATGGACTAGCAGCGGGAGTATCCCTCACGTACAAGTCGAACTACATGTTGAGGTATGTATGGAGAAACTTCTACAAATGAAATACCTTGTGGTTGGCCAATTTTCTAGACACGCACCCACACTCAAACGGTACTTCTATGGCTCTTATTTGGTTTGGTTTGCGAAGTGGTACAAAGTTTATCTGGTCAGCAGTTCAATTGCAGGATAACGAAGTGTCATCAAAACTATTTTGTGTGTGTTGAAACGTTGGGGTTCTTTCTTTTTCAGGGGCACAACTTTGTTTCATTTTCAAGCTAAAATTATTGAATCAAACAAAAACCTTTTTGTTTTTTTTTTTCAACCAAAAAAAAAAATATAAGAAATATTTTTCTGTATGAACAGTTAGATTTCTCGTTCGTGTTTGTCTTGTACAAAGTTTATTTCATTTTTTTCTTTCTCTCTCTCCCTCAAATTCTGACGAAGAAGCCAACGTGATGAAAGGAAATTCTGAAAGAAAATTTCAAATTTTTTTTTTCTTATTTTCGTTCGTGGTAAATTTTTAGTTGGCTCCATATTTTGAACTTATAGTGAATAACTTTCAGAAGTAGTAGTTTGAACTTTTTTTGGTTTAGTTATTTGCTGCGGTTTGGATTGGTTCTCGCAATTAAAAAAAAAACCTTAAAAATGCGTTTTGAGATAGAAAAGATTTGGTATTAATGCCAAAAGGAAATTGTCGATTGTCAAAGAAATTCGAAGTAAGAACCATATCTATAGTTACTAGGCTTGGTTAAGGATCTCTCAACTGCGCATTCACCTGCTCACAGCTGCCAATAACCGGCCTTGGAAAACAAGTGCTACTCACCACTGTATTACTAGCTGCTGGTAGCCAAATCTAGTGGATTTTCCTGAAAACTGTATTTAGCAACTTACCCGCCAAAGGAGAATTCCTTTCCGACTTTAGGGCTACAATTCCAGAGTACAACTTTGACATCATATCCCGGACATAATCCATTGGTGCCGATCAGGAGTATCTTCAGTTTTGACGAGGTAATGATCAGAATAATACAGATAATATTTATAAACCTCCCACATTACTGCATCCTTATTGGTCCGACTGTAAGATTGGCCGGATTGACCTTAAAAAATATGACCAGGCCTCCCGGTTTCGTATAACTTCACCATCAAGGCCAATCAAACGTTGGTATTGTTGCATTTTTTTTCCGCGCATAGGAGCGTTGATTGACAGTGCCCTTTTGGGTGGGGTGCGTATGGTCCTTTTTTTGAACATAGTAAAACTAGGTTAGGTTAGGTTAGGTTAAGACAGGGGTATGATGTAAAAGTCAACACGCAACACTAGGCACCGAAGCGGGCCCTTCGCGATCCCCGAGGAACTGGTTGAATTTGTACTCCAACGGTAGACAAAAAACCTAAAACATTCTCTTTTAAAGCATCCAATTACAATACCAAAGCCAAGAAGGCATTTGAAGTTTGTAGCGTCTATTTTCTCCAAAGCTTCGAAGAAGTGTTCCTACGACTACATGAGATTGCCTCGCATTCAAACAATATGTGCGGTATATCCTCAACACCTTATTATGCAGAGGGCAGCTTTAATGTCAGCAACCTCACCACCATTTTAGTAGCCCTCCTATTTTTGCAAGCTTATGCGCCTGCTCATTGTCTTCAATACCGCAGTGTCCTCGCACACAGCACAGTCTCACTTGGTTCTGATTGCATAATGCGTAAACCACGTCTTACTAATTTCCAAACTTAGTAGGTTTGGATTTCATTCCAATGTTCTTGAATGGATGCGCTCTTATCTTACGAATCGTATTCATTATGATCCCATTAAGGACGTACTGTCATCACCAGTGTATGTTACGTCTGGAGTCCCACAGGGAAGACATCTGGGTCCTTTGCTTTCTTCTCTTTATTAATGAAATTCCTGATCTATTTGTGAACTGCCATTGTTTAATGTTTGCCGATGATTTAAAAGTGTCAAAGCCTTTCGTTTAGTCGCAACCTCTCTCCAGTTTCATTTACGTATGCCCTATACCCTGATCTTATTTAAATATAAACTTATTTTGCGTTAGGCCTTGGTGGTAGAAATTAAATATTAAAATTTTGTTATTAGGTAATCTATCGAGAACAGTGCATGTTTTCATTTGATGAAAAGAAATAAATAAAAAATGACTTGATAATTGTGCGACAGTTCCTGACTATATCAGAATTGATGTGTGTTGATTCCTTTGCCTTAAGTGCGGCCTGGATGTCGATGTAGATCTCTTCCAAATATCGATCTCATCAGCATTTGCTCAGCCGCCTTGAGGACAGCCAGAAACTCTGATTGGAAGACGCTGCTTGTTCTCGGTAGTCTTGTAGACACACTTAGTTCTGGATCTTTTGAGAAGATCCCAGCCCCACTAAACCGGATAAATAACATCATACGGAATGTTGAAGTCCACTTAGCTAAGGGGATTTCATCTGCTATGATTGGAATGTAGATTCGAAAGCACCGTACCATGTCCGAAGCTACTACTCTTAAAGTGAACTAAAAAAGTGAGTCGTATTACCCTATTGACAGCCAGTTTTCCGATTTGTAAGTCAAGTGGTGCCCGGGTTAGAGAGGCATCCAATGCTGACGTCGGGGTAATACGGAGGCCACCTGTAATGGCTATACAAACTGTTCTCTTAACCGCCTCTAATTTGCAGCGTATGGTTTTCATCTCTGTTGCTTTCCACCATTCTAGTGCCCCATATGTCAGTATGTGCCTCACCACCACCGTATACGGGCAGTCCACCATAGAAGGTCTAAAGCCCCAAGTTTTTCCACTGTTCTTTTGCAGATTAAAAGAGCATTATAAACCTTTTTTAATTCTTTCCGCAACATTAAGATTACAATTAAATTTTCTATCTAGAATTATAGAAAGATACTTCGCACTATCCGAAATGATGGACTCTACTGCGTTTGGGAGCTTAAATTGCGGTATTTTGTATTTTCTGGTAAAAAAAAAAACAGTTCCGTTTTTTAAGTTTGCCTTGAGACCGTAGCGTTCTGCTCAAGTGCAGATCATCCTCAGGGCGACCGCCGCACCCGCAATAGTAACTAAGCCGGTCATTGTAGAATTTTTTTAAATGGGTTCTATGGTATAAAGCACTCCAGGGTATTTTGAAACTTCTTTTAAATCAGCTGTTGTCAGTTTGCCCTCATACTTTTTGTACATTGTTATTTATATGAGCGGCGGTGTAAAGCCTTTCTTTAGGCTAATGGGACCTTTTTCAGTCATAGAAGATGCACATTTTTTCTCCCACTTCAACCACTCTATTCTGTAATTGATGTCGTCATCCAAACTTGCTTCGCAGTTGATCATAGACCCCAGGTATTTGAGGTTTTCACATTTGAGAATCACTTCCGAACGACGAAGTCCCATCCTAACACATGCAATCTTTCGTTTCATCAAAACACAAAAGCGCCAAGATCAACATACCGCTTGGTTGCACCCCTTATTCACTCCCGCGAGTCCATCCCGAGAACTATTCTAAAAACAAACAAACAAATAAGTATCTGTCCAACATTGATAGGAGTAACTTTGAAAAAGTTAAGAAGTTCAAAGGAGTTTTAATATTCGACACTTTAGAAAGAGCAGTGTAGATTCTTTGACTTCCCGTGAGAGTAGAAGATACAGCCGCGAACTCTATGAGCCTTACCAAGATGTGAATGCAGTATAATAAGAATAAACAGCAATTGGCCACTAAACCGACCTTTAATTCAGGTCTTTTCAGATGTCAGAGCGCTCAGTCTAAACTTTCAGAAGCAATGATCGAGGGTCTGGAAACCGTTAAAGATTGTAAGCAAATGGTAAAAAAGCGTGATAAAGGGGTTCAGATCAAGGGGTTGTTTTAAGAAAAATAATCGTCGTAAAATACTATATATCTATTCCCATTAACGAGGAACTACACAAGTTGTACAGCCAAATCGACCTGGCAAAAAACCCACGCAGATTTGAAGACTATAATATGGTAAAACAGCGCAAGAAGTCCTCACTAGTGACACTAGTGACACTAGCACACTAGCGAAAACGGACTTAAACCAACTTTGAGTGCGCAACTATAGCCAGTTATCTGAAGACCACGCTTCTTGGTTCGGAGAAGCTTTTGGTTCAAGCCAACGTTGACTTAAGCGCCACCTCAGTTAGGTAAATCGGTTGTCGCCTGGCTTTAGGCAAGACACGCAATAAGCGCTATAGCGCCGTTTTTAAACATCCACTCATGAGGTTCTTGAAATAAAGTGTTAAGGTGCGTCAGTAAACTAAGATCCACCCGGTGGAATTGAGGAATGTGATGATATTATTTAGACTTATGTCTTAGACATTAGAAAGGCTGTTAAAAAATAGTTTCTAAAGCGCTAAGTGTATGACACTATCTACAGCAGGGCACCCGCATTGGATGTGAAATACGGTTTCGCTTTCATTAGCGTCATCACAACTGCGGCCCCGTGGCATAGTACTAACGAACCTAGCGACGTCCGCACGCGTTCTGTGCATAAGTTTTGGGCCAAATCTTCCTAGAATTGATGCAATTCGTCAGGTTCCTCCACCTACACTCTGCCTTCACCGCAAAGTGTGAAAGATTATCCCCTAGATAAAACGTAAGCGGGAGTGAGGGAAAGGAGTCTTCTCATTGCCATTTATGTTTATTTATGTTTGTATTTCCAGATGAGGAGTTATTAAAAACTGGCGGCCTTCGCTTGCCGGTATCGCTCAGCACTCCTCCACGAGGTTGGAGTTGAGATGAGGGCCTCAATTGCAGCCTTGCTGCCAACGAAGATGGAATTGTTGTTTTTGGTTGACATATTCAAAAGTATCTTGCCTGCTTGCTGGATAAGTTAGTTACCGGAAGGTTAAGGCTGTTTGTAATTCAGCTGTAAAGACACCCGCAACCATTTTCACAGCCCATTTTAGACCCACCTTAGTGCACTCAAAATAATGTGTTGGACAATTGCTTTATATCTGGTAGATCATATTTTGGTCTCATTTTCGTTAAATGTGGATGATGTGTCGCCGAAGCAGTGTGAATTTTGTAAAGAAATTTCAGTCGAAATAATGCACCAACCGTAACTATCTGTACGCAAGTTTGAGAAGAAAGTTAGTAAAGGTACGATTAGACGGGTTTGCTGATTGATAACTGGACTGAAGGTCCAATTGACTCAGTATTTGAATTAAAATAATACCCTGCCTCTTCATATCGCTTCTCTGTGTAGGCTTTTGAGGAACTCCAAATTAAAAATAGTTTCTCCGTGTCCTTTTTGTTGGAATACCACGCGGCTATTACTAGCTGCCGTCAATTACGTACATTACATTACGATTTTTGGGAGCTATAGTTGCAAAGGCGGTTTGAATGGTTTGAATGGTTTAATGAAACAACAACAACTTGTGATTGCCACCACCAACAAATGAATGCATATCTAAAATATATAAAGAAATAAATATTAGCCGTAAACGGCCCATACAGGACCCAAAGCATAGCTTCTCCAACCATTGCGAAGTTTTATTTTTTTGACACGAATGAAGGGACCTACATTTTAATGCCGATTCCGAACGGCAATTTATTTTTTTGAGAAGCTTCTCATGAAATTTCTTACTCTTGGATTTGTCTTACTTTGTCAGACGTTCGCAAGAGGTGGGGAAGTGAATAAAAACTTTCAGGTGGTACAGGTCGGGATTTAAACCAGCGACCAACAGTCGCTTAGTGGTCCAACGCACATAACCACTAAGCCACTGCGCCCACAATATGCATATCTACATAAATATAAAGCCTTTGGACTTTTTTTTTTGTGAAGTGGCATTAAAGAAGGGTCTTACGGACTGTCGAGCAGGGCAGTCATTTGACTGAAATAATTTTTAATAATTGAAAAAAAAAAAACAGCTACGCTGTTATTCTAATTCACCCCGAATTTTATTCTGAAAACAAATGCAATTCTTCAGAAAATGCAATTCGCATTAAAATTTGAACTTAAGTCATCTTAAAACTCTCAAAGCGCACAAATGCTCATTAAATTGTAAGCACGAATAACCCTTTTTGTAGAAAATCAAATTATTGCAATTGACAAATGTATCTGATGAATCGTATCATGAACGTAAATGAAGCGAAAGATTGAACTCAAATAGAGAAATTCCTCATGCATTCCTTCGAAAGAAAAATGAATTCCTTCAATCAAATACCCTTCTGCATAGCAAAAGATACTTATAGTATCTCTTCTCCTTCACTGGAACGAAATTGCCCGAAAATACCTACTTTCATGTTCTTAACACACAATTTTACTTATGCAAATCCGCTTAACATACAAACAACAAATACACTGGCAAGGACTTATATTGCAGTCGTGCTCTCTTGCGCATTCGACAAAATAAGTTTATATTTTGTTTTGTAGCAAATCCTGGATAGGTCTGCTTAAAAAAGGGATGTTTTCTTCCAATTGAAGATGTCCCTTCGTACAATTGTTCAATGAAACATAAATCGCCTGGACAATAGCAAATCGGCATTGTAGGTACCTGAATTTCTTATAGACTTGCGGTTACTGTGGACGTTGTGCATAGTAAATGTCAACTGAGTTGGAAAAATTCTGAGAAATCAGTTTAAAACAAAAAAAAAAAGAAATGACATTCGAAAAATCACGTAGAGACAAAAGCGCATTTCTGCTAAAAATGGAAAATATTTTTTTTTTTTCTTAGGGAAGAAAGGAAGGAAGACCCTTTCTGCACAGGGATTATGAGAATATATTTTCAGATGGAAAACTTCGACTAGTTAAACACCCTGACGCATCTCAACTGCCTCCACTTAGAGAGACACATTTCAAACAAAATGGTGGAAGAAGCCCTTAAACTTAAATTAAATCTGGAAACGAGTGCACTCAAAGGTTATAGCTGCGCTATTCTAACTCCTAACGCACCCACTCTCAATACATATTTAAATACGTACGTTCAAAGGCATAAAATTGATCCCAACAGTATATCCTTTATTTGCGCACATTCGAGAGGCCTATCAATTGTTGCCTCACTACCCACTCACGTTTTTGCTGCCAGTCAAGTGTGCACTGTCTATATGGGCTTAATACTCCCATGAGTAGCGCCATTAACTCACATAATGAAATAAGAGGCCACGCACGCAATCATCAGTAATAACGATGACGACGACGACAATGAGGACGACGATGAGGACGAGAACAAAGCAACATAATCTTGGTAGTACCCAATAACGTGTCCTCTCTTTTAATCCATATTTCATGCTCGTAAAGCGCGAGCATTCTCAATATAAGGAGGAGAAGATGAGGAGCCCTTCACACATCCTTGACATAAATATCATGATAAAAATGGAGTGAGTCCACCCCATTCCCGGATATCCAGATACCCGAATGCCCAATAAACAAAACCCGTAGTAGCAGGAGTCAGCGGTAACACAAATACTCATTGCATCAGCCCCAATGGACATTTGGATCTCCCATCGAATCCTCATTGGGGCCATAAAATTTCCACATAATAAAAAGTGAGGCAACAAACATTTCTGTCATTTCTCGCAGGATTGTTGTTATATTTTTTTCGGATGCTAGCCAGATAAGCAGGAGGTTGGGTACACACGTATCTGTGTAAAGTATCTGGCGATATGATATGGGAAGGATTTATTGTTGCTCCTTCTCCAGTTTCGGTGAGTATGTTTATGACAGTGGAATTTAACTGTTTTTTTTTTTTGTTTACCATGATTCCCTTTTCCCCTCGTAAAGCGGCAGACGCGCAACAATAACAAGAAGTACCTCTGTTTAAAAAGTTTTCTCCGTTTTTTTTTTTTGGGTGTCATGCTATTATTGCAGCGCAACGCACATACACCATGGCTTCGGGTTGTTGTGAACGCCGTGTGACGCCTACATATGGTACGTTTAAATACACACGTGGTACTCCCTATTTCCGCCAGCTATCCTCCCCCCAACAAAAAGGACGATTCTTTTGTTTGCGATTGTTTATTTGACAAAATGTCACCAGCCATAAATTTTGCCCAAAAGGAGACTGATAATGACATCACATATGTGAGAGACATTTGGCTTCATGGAAAAGTAGAAAATAAGTAAACAAAAATAGGATTCCTACTCCAAAGCCAAATGACGAGGAAGAACAAATTAAATGCAATGTGAGGGTCACCATGGGTGATTTTAAGTGGCTTATTGACGTACATGATGTCTCGGGAGAATGGGGAGGGGGTGGGGGGTTGGTGGATTCATATTAACCCTTCGGCTTAATCGATTAGGAAAGTTTGTTTATGACATTGTCAAGTAGGGACTGGAGTGGGTGGCTAAGAGGCGCCGGGAATTATCATGAAAAACCTCTGCTTTGTGGTTTTCTAAAGTTACTCATGTTAACTGATTGGGAGATAGAATTTAAGTAACCACGTATGTTTTTCCTAAGAAAACACATAAATCTTCGCCTCCCCAATGATTAATCATTGGGGTATTTGTACTCTAATGACACTTCAAGGGAATTTTGCGTTTAAGGGAGACTTAAGAGGGGTTTAGTAATTAGAGAACGATGATATTGTTTTCTTCTTTTTCAACTAAGCAAACAAAATAGTCCCAATAAGGGAAGTTTTTTTAAAAATCACTTCAAAATTCAGATGCAAAGAAACGGGAAGAGCTCGTTATTAAATACAACCACATGTATTGGCTGCTTGGTCGGTTTACCAAACTGTACAACTTTGCGGTTGTACCAAAGCAAGTAACATAAATATTTTACAAACTTTTCAAAATAAAGTGCTAAGAAAAATTATTAACGCCTCCTAGTATATCCAAAACGGTCATATCTACCGGTATGGCTTATCGACGAATTAGAACTAGAACTTCGCACAAATGATATTGAGATATGCCTGGTATCTGAGACACATTTGACAAAAGAATCAGGAACAATGATCATGAATATGCCTTCACGCATATCACCCATTGGAAAGGGACAGAGACATTTTTATAAAAGACACTAAAATATTTATTGTGATTTATTAAATCCATATAAAGCCTAAAAATTAAACGCATTACATCTAACTGTGGGTCCATTTTTTGGCCTCCACAAGCGACGTTAGGAAAAAATGATTTTAGGAGCATATTTGACTCACTTGAACAGAACTTTGTAATTGGTGGAGATTGAACGCAAAATACACCTTCTGGGGCGAAGAGATAATGGAGAATGTTTATTATCATTTGAAAGAACATTCTTTGGCATTTATTTTTTGAAGATTATGTCTATCAAATGTTGGCCGTTGCTACGTCGCAGATGGTCCATCCGTTGAGTCCAATTTTCGATCACTCGTTCGAGCATTTCGACTGGTAACTGGCGAATGACACGCATGATGTTTTCCTCCAAGGCCTGAATCGAAGCGGGTTTGTCGGCATAAGCTTTTGACTTTACATATCCCCACAGGAAAAAGTCTAACGGTGTGATATCACACGATCTTGGTGGCCAATCGACCGGCCCAAAACGTGAAATTATGTGCTCACCGAAATGTTCTCTCAATAAGTCCATTGATTGATGCGATGTGTGGGAAGTGGCGCCGTCTTGCTGAAACCAAATGTCGCCGAGATCACGAGCTTCAATTTCAGGCATCAAATAGTCGGTTATCATGGCACGATAACGGTCGCCATTAACGGTTACGTTCGCACCGGCATAATTTTTAAAGAAATATGGACCGATGATTCCACCGGCCCACAAACCACACGAAACCGTTGTTTTTTCTGGATGAAGTGGCAGTTCTTCAATCTCTTCAGGTTGCTCTTCCTCCCAAATGCGGCAATTTTGTTTGTTTACATACCCATTGAGCCAGAAATGGGCCTCATCGCTAAACAAAATTTGCCTCGAAAACGTCGGATCTTCTTGGAACATTTCGAGAGCCCATAGAGCGAAGCGATGTCGCTTGGGAAGGTCGAGCGGCTTCAGTTGTTGCACAAGCAGTATTTTGTACGCTTTCAATTTAAGATCTTGATGTAAAATGCGCCAAGTCGTTCCATACGTCAGTCCGAGTTGCTGCTAACGGCGCCGAATCGACTCTCTACGGTCTTTGTGTACACTCTCAGCTACGGCCGCTATATTTTCTTCACAGCGTGCTGGACGTGGTCTATTCGGTCGAATATTATCCAATTATGAATGCTGGGTCTCAAAATGGGTGATGGTGTTGCGAATAGTACGCTGAGTTGGCCGATTATGTTGACCATAAGTTGAGCGAAGTGCACGAAACACATTCCTCACAGAACGTGAATTTTCATAATAAAGTTGAACAATTTGTAAACGTTATTCACGCGTAAGTCTTTCCATTATGAAATGCCAAACAATACTAAACAAAAATAACATCACAGCATGACACGACTCACATGTAATCTGTCAAAAAAGGCTATTGAAAAAAGTATCTCTACTTGGATCACCCGTTATCTCTTAAAAAGGTCAATTTATTTTTGAAGCCGGTATGGAGTCTGCGGTCGACTGTTACTCGTCTGACAAACCGACGTATTGGCCTTCCGATATTGCAAAAACACGAGACCTCAAAGACTTTTTTATCGCAAAAGGAATATCGGAAAGCTTTGTCAAAATTGAAGAATGTTTTAATATTACTTTCCATTAATATTACCATTTGCCGGTCATTCTGAAAAGGATTTCGCGAAAAGGATGGTCCACCAAGAATGACAAGCAAAAAAAACTAATTAGGACTCCTGACGGTATCCATTCGAACACAATATGAACTCGAAGACGGAGTGAATCAATTTATCGAAGCCCTGCAAAGTTCAGCGTTACTCCTCATAAAATTAGGGTTACCACAAATTGCGAAATAAAATATCCCCGTGAAATTACTGATTTTTAGTAAAGGAAAACGAAGAGTGCTTACATCTCCTGCTCCGCAGAACAAAACAAACAGCAAACGTAAAATAGAGATTCAGGACTTTTAAAATCGTGAAATCTCTATGTATCTCGAAAGCCTAACTGCGGTTTAAACTTCCAACTATTCGCATTGGAAAGCTATGAAAGGCATGAAAAAGCCAAACATGCAAGCGCCATCCAACCGGAAAAATAAAGGGGATTGGGCGAAAGGTAAGGAAAAGGCCGAAGTATCTGCCGAACACCTTGAAGAGACGTTTAGACCATTTGACGGTGAAGCGTTAGTTAAAGATGCTATTCCAACCACGGTCTATAACAATATGACAATTATCAAATAAGACAAGTATCGCAAGTCGAACACTGTCATGTAATACGAAAAATTATATTAAACAAGGCTCCTGGATATCCTTTTTTAATTTACGAGACAGGTTGTTAAAGAGCTGCACAGAAAACCACTTTAATACGGCTTTTGTACGTCCCCCGACAGTGGGAGATAGCAGAGGTTCTAATAGCTCCTAAGGCGAGAAAACATCCAGATGATAAAGAGTCCTATAGACCAATATCGCTTTTACCAATTATGTTGAAGATATTCGAAAACCTTATACTGAAGCGATTGCATCCGATTATAGAAGAACGCCGACTTATACCGGATCAGCAATTCGGATTCAGAACAGCGCTCTCCACAATTCATCAAAATAACCAACGAAATTGAAAAAGCACTAGAAGGGGATAATTATTTGTTCTAGCGTTTTTCCCAATGTCTCTCAGGCCTTTGATAAGGTAAGGTGTGACATACGGGATCAAAATTTAAACTTAAAAAGGCTCTCACAAATCAATATTTTTTGAGATCCTAAGCTCTTATTTAGCGGACAGACTCTTTCGTGTTAAACAAGGAAACAAGTACTCCGAATTCAAAGAAATCGCGGCGGGAGTTCCACAAGGAAGCGTTCTTGGCCCGATTTTGTTTCTACTATACACTCGAGATATACCCCAAGAAACGGATACTATCGTAGCAATGTTCGCGGATGATATGTCCATATTAGCTGTAGGCGACTCATTTCATTTCAGTCGAGCTATCGACAGAATATGCTTGTGAACCAAAACTTGGCGTATTGTTCTCAACGAGACAAAATCCACGCCCGTTCATTTTACTTATAAAAATGTAAGCAATCTACCCATTTTTATTGACTCGGTACAAATTTTGTTCGCAACTTCGGAATGACGTTGGATACAAAATTGAAACGGAAATCGCATGTTAAGGAAAAACGCGAGGAGCTCGTTTTCAGATTTATTCAAATGCATTGGCTAATTGGAAGATTTTCCAAGCTCAGCATGCTCAGTAAGCTGCTTTGATACAAGCAAGTTCTAAAACCTATTTGGACGTATGGTATATAACTTTGCGGTTGTACCAAAACTTTAAAGGCTTTCCAAAATAAAGTTCTAAGACAAATCGTAAATGCTCCGAGATACATCCGAAATGCCCATATTCACAGAGATCTAAGTTCTAATACCGTGGAAAATGAAATACGAAATTTCGAGCGTGTACAAAGCACTCGCCTTCTTGCTGACTGCAATGACGCTGTATTAGAACTACTAGACCAGAGGAATCTTGTGCGCCGACTACAAAGGATAAACCCCTTTGAATTAGCCCAAAAAGATTTAACCACGCGTTGTTGTTGTTTTTGTGGCTGACTTTGAAGGCAGAAGCGATTTTTGTATAAAAGAACTTGGCTATTCTTTGAAATTTATGTTTTTGGTGTGATTTCAATACTTTTTGCAATGATTTTTTTATGCATGGAAATTTTGCAAAATTTTAAAATTGTAGGGATTTCGATCGAACGTAAACGCCTTCTTTGGGGGAAAATACAATTTGTTTTATAACTTTCTTTGTTTGCCTTTAAAAGAATTACCGACATGTAAGATTTCATAACTATAGAATGAGTCCGATAGCGGTTGCCATGTTTGTGTCTGTTCTTCAAATCCTTCTTCCACGTATAATTTCATAGCTTTAAGTCTTTGGGGTGCAAAGTTACAGAAAAGGGGTGGGTAGCACGCCCTTTAAATAGACAATAAACAATATTTTATTTTTTTCCCGTGAGTGTTCTTAAAATTTTACCCTCTAAAAAATCATAATTGTAGGTCTTTTGGGGCCGCGTGCGTTAAAAGAAGTGTGCGGCTGCCACGCCTCTTAACCTTTCCGTCGCAGTCCGTACAAAGTGTATGGGGAAACCCGTGAACACGTCAAGCTGACTAAGCGTGTATTAATAAATACAGTGGAGTGGACAAGCAGTAATTAAATCGAACCATGACAATTCGATAAAAGATGCATTTCTGTATGCACATTTTACAATAAACCTAGAAACAAGTGAGTAACCGTGTCTTTGTATTTCTTTCGAACGAAAACAATCAATGATTCCCATTAAAAAAGAAACAGCCCGTTGCACTCATCGTATCCAGAAACAAACAAAAAAAACACTATCATCGTCATTATCTGTCCTCTCTCAAGGATATTTTTCTGTAGAACTTCCTTTTTAATTTGCCAAAGTAAATTGCAATTAAATATCAATTATTGTTTATCCAACAACATATTGCGTTGCTGCAATCCCGGTGACGACAACGACGCCTCATCTCACGATATGGTACTTACGACCTTTTGTTCTCGCGCACATCCGTTAACGACAACTCAATTAGCACCAAATATAAGCTTCACTTCCAGTCACACAAAAATACACACACACACACACACACACACATACAAAAGCAGTATCAACCACCACCAAAAAACAAAAAGACCTGCTGTTGCTTCTCTGGCTTGAACATTTTGCAGTCAAGTAAATTACGAAGGCGAAGTGTGTTGCCTGGCTGCCAGTTCGAACGAATGAAAACTTCTCCAACAAAGTTCAACTTGTAGAACCCATTTAGCGCACCTTTATTAGCTGCTACAGCAGCAAGAGGTGATGATAATAAGTAAATTGCTCTTGCAATGCGGCGGAAAATTTACCATTACCTCTCCCGTGCCTGTGCCTGTGCCTGTTGCCATGGCTTTATGTACTATGGTGTGGGCGTAGTGGATCCACTATTGGTATTCGCTACGTGTAGAGCGAACAAGAGCAGTACGTGTAGTCAGACACCTTCATTACCACAACTCATTCCATAAATTGGCCCAAGCTAGAGTTTGTTTATCCTGTCAGTGTCGACGAAGGAATAGGTTTGGGTAGTTCGTTCCACTCTACCATCGAAAGAAAAGGCATAACTCAATAACTCAAATCGTAGCTCTTGTCGAAACAAGGAACATCCCGACTCTTTACAAGGACTGCACATTTATATGAAAAGGGACACTGGAGGGGGAAAACGTCGTCGTCGTGCAGGTTATTGTGAATTTTAAAATTTTCAATCCATGAATTTATCGACGAAAATAAGATAAAGAAATCGTCCTTAAACTATTCTATACATTGTTTTTCACTGCAGCCAGGGAATTTTGATGGAATTAAAACACTAATAGTGAAATAAGTCCTTTCTGATGCCTGCCACCTCCATCAATGCACGCTGCATATAACGCCAATTAATAATTCATTGATTTAGCGTCTTGCAGCAGCGGGAGCGGGCTCCATCGTTCGTAGCACGAGACGGTTGCAATTGTCTACCCTAATAGTGGAGGCAGAATGTGAAAAGGGAGATTCGGAAAAGGAATATACGCTACCGCCTCCGTTCAATGAAATTACTGCAAAGGACATAAAGAAAGTTGTCGATTTATGTCTCGCAGTGTTGAACGGTGAACGAACCTGTTTTTTTTTCTCTTTTCTTTTCTTTTCTTTTTGAGTCTTGAATGTCGTTTTGTCTGTGGCGAGAAGGATTGCAAGGATTTTACGTTTTATTTATTTTTTATGTTGTCATTGCGTGCCTTGAATGAGAATACGTGCACTTTGCCGTGATTGCAGGAAGCCGCTGAGAGGTGAGAATGAGAAATGGAATGCCATTCGGTTTATGTCGTACTTTGTGGTTCAGGAGCGAATTACTCCGATGCGTCGGTTATCTGTATTTTCTGTCTACGAGTAATTTTCCTGAATTTCTTCATTGGAAAGATATGCGCCACCATGCGGATTAAAGGCTTTCAATGTGAATTTAAAAGATTTAAAACTCTGTTTGGGGTACTTGACCGCTCCCTGAAATTACGCCATAGGAAATTAAGCAAAAAACTGTTTTGCAAAAAAAGGCCAAAATAATTTGAGCGTAATATTTTGGCAAATATGTCCAAAAATAAAAAGGCAAATACGCGACAAAGTTAGGAAATTACGACAAATTTTTGAGAAAAAGAGCAAATTTTTAGCATTATTTCCAAATTTAATATGGAAATTGGGCCCAAAACTCGTTGTTGAATGAATTACCAGCTCCGATAGGGTAAAACTTTTTGGCGTTTTTTTCATTTCAATTTAAAAGAACATCACACATTTTTTTGGGCGTTTTTTCTTAGGAAAAAATTACACAATTTCGTATGGACAACCCAACAAATTTTTGGGGGTTTTTTTCCTAAAAAAGTTTTTTTTGGCAATTTTTTAGTTTCCTCAAATGGACCAAATCCCCAAAAAATTTTCGACAATTTTTCGTGGAAATTGTGCCAAAATATTTGGCCGTTTTTTCCTATCAAAACATTCCACAATTTTGTATGAAGATTTTTGGGCTCTTTTTCCATTTTAATTTGTTTTTGGCGTAATTCCAAGGCGCCGTGCTATCTTTTTTTTACACCCACGTCATAACTTAATATTTCCGATGTATTGTACCGTTAACTTTAAAAAAATCCTATACTTTTGTGCTTTATTTTGGCAACGGTTTTTCTGGAAATGAGACTAGAATCACATCACATCCATACCTGCCTCGGGCTGTTTTACTCACCAATATTTTCTTGGTGCGTTTTCTATTGAAGTAGGTTCCATTTTGTTTTTACTTGCATTTTCAGTTTCATTTGCAGTTTGATTTCAAGTGCAAAGGTGCGATCACACGGCCATTTGTTTCCGTCATTTAAATGGCACAAAATTCATGTCATTTGGTCCGCCATTTTCCTAGTCATTTAAATGACACCGAAAATGTCAGCCCAAAAAAGGCGATTACACGAGCGTCATTTAAATGACTGCTTTGTGACGTGATTTTTACGTCAGAGCGTCATTTTAATGGCTCGCAAAAATGACCGGGTAATCGTACCTTAAGTTCTTGTGTCGAAAACGTGAGTTTTTATTGACAGAAATTATAAGTTGAGAAAATTACTTATGGGGAGGTTTTAAGTCATAGACTTGATACGGATTACTTAGACTTGGCGCTTAATCAGGATCCATATATTTATAAGGACTAAATAAAGTCAGTCAAGTGAGATATTTTTTGACTCATGTACCGAAGTAGACCAAGAGCCTGCAACCTTTACAAAAATAATGATAATATTATTCCAATTCCAGCATACACCAACAAAGATATTGTAGCGGCTATCATTGAACTTCCCACCGGAAGTGGTATGAAAGAAGATGTTATATGCTCAGCATACCTACCGGGTGACTCCACCGATCTACGTACATTCCTGCCACTGAAAGGAATTATGGACTGCTATGGTAGGAAAAAACTCCAGATCATCATTGGGTGTGACGCCAATATTCATCATACAATTTGGGGTAGTTCCAACCAGAGGTAAGTCGCTTTTAGAATTTATTTATTTAAGTAATTTGCTAATTCAAATTGCAAAAATCATGGGAATAGTCCCACTTTTATAAACACAATCAGAGAAGAGGTCTAAGACCTAACTCTCTGTAGCTCATTTATAAAAAACTTCATCGAAGAATGGCACGTTTCATCTGACACATCTTTATCAGATCACCTTCATATTATCTTTCACATAACCTTAGGTAATGAATTATTCAGATAGCCAAGATCCAAAGATTGTTACTTATGTAGCCCCATACGCATTGACAATTCGACTAACTGCAACAGATCTATCAGGTATATTGATAGCCTAGAAGTCGCATGTGAAAGTATCAATATGGCAATCACTAGTGCATATCACCAGTTTTGCCCAGAAAAAAACCAAATCAAACAATAGAATCACGCACTTGTGGTCAAATAAGCTCGCTAAGCTAAGATCCGAGACTAGGAACTTCTTTGATGAGACGAAAAGAAATGGTTACTGGGATAGATACAAGTAAAGCCTCACTAAGTACAACCTAGAGATTAGAAGAGCTAAGAGAGAATGGTGGAAATCGTTCTACCAAGAACTGTGTGATACTTGCAGTGGCGCAAGTATCAAGTATCGATCAAAAGATCCTGTCTAAGCAGTACACTAATAATGTGGGCTTATTAAAAAAAAATCAGATGGCAGTTTTGCAGCAGCATTCAGACCTTACAGCTCCTAGCTTCTACCCATTTTTCATCCTCCACGGTAACTCCAATATAGACAGAACTTTCCCTTCAGGCTGTAGCTATCAGACCCTCCACAGAGGATTGGCTAAAAGCAATCGAGTTATTCCGAGGGAGAACAATGAAATTCTCCAAAAGGGCATCCCACTCATCATCCAATAAATCATCCCTACTCTTATTAAAATCTTTAGAGCAAGCTTTGCATGGGGTTACATTTCTAATATTTGGAGAGAGGTAATCGTCAGATATATATACAAGGCTAGGAGTAGACCTTCAGAACTGCCGAAATCGTATCGACCAATAAGTCCTAAAAACAATGAATACTCCAGTAGTTCATGTGTCTAAAGTAATGTTCCAAAGATGGCCTGATAGGGTTATATATATCCAAGTCATCCAAGCTGTCAAGGAACCATGCTCACATTTAGAAGAAGCGGCGTTTCTGGAGAGCTGACTAAACGTACTCCTTATCCCAGTAACCTCTACAGAAATCATTAGTAAAACCCCCTTGCCTTTTAGACATATTTTAATAATACTGGATTCGTTCAATACCCCGACGAGCGTACAGATTTAGTATCTATTTCGATCTCGTTCTATAGATGGCGACACACAGCCCCCTAGTGCTCTATGGTTCACTAGCCGAACTTATCAGGATACGACTAATAAACCACTTGTCTGTGTTGAACGCAGTTACAACTGAACAGTCGGTGCGCATACCCCTCCTCCCCAACGTGTACGTTAGCCCAGCAGACTGTTACCAAGTGATGTTGCATTTCACAAGACATTTTTTAATACTTATTCTCCTATTAAATTCGTCTTTAAAAATAGGTAAACCTTTGTTGAGAGAATTCCAGTTATGTCTGTCAGTTTTTAAGACTTTCCTTCTAAATTAAATGTCAAATATTTGCGGCTTTCCGGATGAACCAGGTATCCAAAATTTGTTCTCACTCAGTCTGAGAGCAGTATTGCCGCCAGGTGCTTCGTAGGGGGAAAGTTATTAGAATCTTCTTATGGAAGAACTTTTGGGCCAAATCGAATAAAGTCATCAAAATCTTTGGACCACCTCCTTACGAAGCCGAGCTTAGAATTTGACTTATTCACACTGAAATTGATATATGCTATAAAGGTAAGTTTGTGGTTTAAAATAAGCTCCAAGTTCCTTAAAACTATTGACAGGGAAAAGCATATGATGAGATAAAAAATAATGAAAGCTGGAAGGAAAGCGCTTTCTTGAAAATGTGATATGTTGACATTTAGATGGGTTAAGAAAACCGTTCATAGCACACCAAGTAGCGAAACCTATTAATGTCGGTTTGGAGAAGTTTTCTGTCCTGGTTGTTGACAGATTTAAAAATGCTCATATCATCAGCATATATTAAAATGGCGTTATGTTTAATACATGATTTAACATCAATAATAATAGCTAGTATAAACAATGTGGGTCCCACATGGCTTCCTTGGGGAACACCCGACTTAGCAGACAAAATATCTGATAACGAACTACTAAATTTGACTCTACAAACTGGTAATAAACCATAAGCACTGAACTTAAATTCGATTATTTCATGGGATAACTGGTTATGCAATTGACATCTTTATTATTTTCTAATGAGTTTTAAAACAAGTGCTCAGGATATATAACAAATTTGTGACAGTGGAACCGTTTTGTACAAACCCATGCTGTTCATTGCAGATTACACTGCGACGTAGAAATATACTTATAGGCACTTTTTCATAAATTGGGAAATTAGCCTATACCTATGGACAATTCAAACAAGTTCTTTAGATGAGGACCAAGGGCTTGACAACATTTTTTTTAAGACCAATCTGTGCAATCCCGACGAGTAGTCGCTATTTAAAGAGGAGACAAATCTTGAAATTTTGTCCAAATCAAATGAAAAGTTACTAAAAAAAAAAATTGGGCAGACTTATTCAAGTAACTAAAATAATGGTTATCAATGTGGGGGGGTGAGTCACTAAATCACTTTCTAAAATAGTCTGCAAATATGCAAATATGCAAATTACTTATACCTACAGAGTCAGAAGTTGCACAATTGTTATAAAAAAATTAGCTGGGTACCCATCAGATGTTTTCATTGAATTCACAAAACCCCAAAAACGTTTTGGGCCATTTTTAAGAGAGTGCTCCATTTTACTTACATAAACATTTTGAAATTATAATAAAAGCTAAATACTTTTCAAAATCAGATTGACAAAGACTTTTTATATATAAAAGATATAAATTTAATTATTTAATTAAGTAGTTTTTTGAAATTCATTTAATTAATTTTTTAGGGAGATTTTTTAAGACTTAAGTTTTGCAGGTTAGCAGGTTAGTAATGGCGTCCAAACGTCATCCATTTAATCAGGTAAAGACTTACAAACGAGCAACGATTGCATATTTATTTTGTTCAGCGATGAGGCTCATTTCTAGGTCAACGGATACGTAAATAAGCAAAACTGTCGCATCTGGAGTGGTGTACATGCCGTACAAGAATTACCGATGCATCCCGAAAAAAAGACAGTTTGGTGTGGTTTATGGGCTCTCCAAAGACGGTCAACGGCGAACGATTTCGAGCCATGATACGTGACTTTTTTTTGCCCCAGTTGACTTGAGTTGAACTTAATTGACATGTGGTTTCATCAAGACGGTGTCACATGCAACACAGCTCGTGAAACAATGGAAATGTAAAAGGATGAATTTGGACGCGAAGATCATGCGATTTAACGCCTTTTGATTATTTCTTGTGGGGTTATGTAAAGTCTTTAGTCTATGTAGACAAGACGAACACGATTGAAGCCTTACAGGATAACATAACACGCGTAATGGTTGGGAAATTTTATCATGAGAGTATAAAAGCATTCTACGGCATCGTCAATATATGAAATGAGAGACAAATTTAAGTCAAATTTGTTTATTTCTTCAGAAAGCCTATGAAAATTTGCTTTCCGAAAGTCAAAAGAGTGCGAACTATCATACTAACTAACTAACACCCAGGGGAGGATGGTATTTGTCTATGTTAATAATACTGGAGTGAGATTCTACAAGAACAGTGCTAACAGAGTTGGACGAAAAGACTTAATCGAGAATTCGATATTTAAAGTCAAACGACAAAATGTTATAAACCACCAATAGCTCTTGTTGTGCAGAGTCAAAAGAGGGTATAAAATGAGATTCATCCTAAAGATTTAGATACATAAAATCGAATTAACTGCGCAACGTATTGAATTGAAGCATATGCCCACTATGCCCACGCCAAAATGAACGCTTATGTTGTAATGCAGACGTCTGACCTTTGAAACGAAGAAGCCCTTGAGGTACTTCGAAATCAATAACAGAATTCACTCAAAACCCACATCCCGAATGACTTGTTCGCTGAGCCCTAATTTGCGTCATCCGCAATATGTTTGCAATTGAAGTATGTAAATTTAATACGCAACTACCAATAGCATAAAAGAAACAATTAAATCAGTCATCAAACCTTTTCGATTAAATCATCGATGATACGATCATTAAACTGCTATCCAAACAGCAATGAACATAATCACTTTATGTAGTACATCAGGAAACAATTTTAAAGCCATCAAAACTTTTACCCCCAACAACCGGCACGGCGCGGTGGCGACCAGAGACATCTGTCCGCACAAATGGCACTTCAAAGAATAAGAATCAAATTAAATGGTTTCGAAGAAAAGGGAAATATCAATTCTCACCACCCACCCTTGTCCACTTAGGGAGGGTTGGCTGGTAATATTGAAACATAGAACAATCGTTTGTCCCACCAAAGAATCAACACCCTAACAATGGAACAAGCATTAGAGGCAGAAGCAAATACAAAAACAACAACAGCAAAAAAAAAAACACAATAACGCGTATATAAGTTTTATTACAACCCAACAGATGTCACTTCAAAGCAAAAGTACAAACAAAAAAGACCACCACTGACGATGGAAACGACGAAGACGACGACGACGTCCGTCTCGTACCCTGTGTGACAATGTCAACGACGAATCTATCTCAAACAAAAAAGTTTCCTTATTAAATTTCATAAAAACAAGGACATTCCAAAGTAAAAGCAACAAAAAGTCAACCACCAATGAAAAAATTTGCCTAACTGCTCTTTTGAAGTTTTCTCCTAACTTTGAACACCGCCTGCTACCCACCCTAACACACACACACATACACATATACAAATTGTTACTACAGTAGCTATCGAGTGATTTTCACTCGAGCAGTTAACGACAATCACATCGTTAGAATAAAATTTAGCCAAACCCACCCACCGCCCGCCCAACAAAAAGTCCTCGAAACTTCCCGTCTAGTACTAATCGATGGAATGTTATGCCACTCGGAGTAGTGGGTGCTTCCTCAGCGGATAATATGCCACTACACACTGCGTGTACTAGTCCCGTCCCGTGCCGAACAACAAGCTCACTGCTGCAATAATGTTGACACTTTTTCCATCGCGTATATGTTAAGTTGGCAAAGAAGTTTTTTCATGCTTTTGTATAATGTAAACCCCCGTCGACGTCGTCGCGTCGTATAATTCCGCACTTTTATCGCGTTTTGTTTGGTTAAACAATATCTGAAAGTTTTTCGGAGATCTTACAACAGACCGTTGTTGTCGTACTCGTCGTAAGTCGAAAGTTTTCATTTGCTCGTCGTGGACTCGAGAAAACACAAAAAAAAAAACAAAAAACAGAAACACATTGCACTCGAACGAAGTTTTAGTGAGTTCGCTATTGTTTGTTGGCTGCGCTATGTTTTCGGGCAACACAATGCGGGTGGAACCCATTACGGTTACAATTAAAATCGTAAAATATTTATGTAGCCTGCGCCGCGCCGTAAGGAGTAAGGTTTTTGTTACTCTTGACAGCAGCGCTGTAGATCCTGGATTTGTTTTACGAATTCAAAGAGTAAGTAATGCAATTTGGCGGGCAGAGTTTTTAAGTAATTTTCATCATTTCATAGTCTCTGCCCTGCTAAGCTCTGTGCTCCTCCTATCTGCACTGGGTCTTTTTGTTTATGTATAAAATTATTTGTGGAAGTTTTAATCTTGTCGAGTTGCTTAGGAATCAGTGAATTGAAGTAGGGCGCCGTGCAGGTAAATCTGCTATTCAAAGAGAAGGGTTTTATTTTGGCTATTGTTTAAAGTTTACTCTAATTTGGTGTTGTTGTTGCCTAAAGGTGGGTTGTGCTCCTATATTTTACGTCCACAGAAATGTTTATATATATGACATATAGGGTCAACGAACGCACCCTTATCTTTGGTACTGATAACAGAAGAATATTTTGTTGGTTTTTGTCCCAATCTTCCAATTTTACACAAGTGCCATTGGAAAGCTGACCTACGAAACTGATGAAGGTTTAAAATACTTTTTGAGGCAAATGCTGTCACGTGGATTTGAAGTAATTGGGTTCACGGCACAGATAAATAGACTGTTCAGGAAGAAAGTTCACAATGATTTTTCAACTGTCCGAATCTCCCAGACAACTGAAAACAGACAAACACTACTGACTGCGGGCATAAGTCCGGAAAATGTGGCTTCGACCGATGGTTTTTGTGTGTTCGAAGATCCCCAGAAGAAAGTAGACTTACTGGGCGCTTGTTTCGAGGCCGTGTATACGGTGAACAATCCTGTTCGCCGTAGTCATGACATTGAGAATAGGGCATTTATCTGCGCACTGAGCTCGAGAAGTGGCGATCTGAGAATAACAGTTTTACTGTTTTCAGTGATGAAAACCATGCGAATGCCGTTGTCGCTAATATGCGAGAACCACCTCATTTGTTCGTTACGACAGATGATCTCTTGGGCATCTTTGATTCTCTTAAGAACAAAAAATCGGCGGGAGTTGATGGTATCCCAAATGTCGTATTGAGGCACCTGTGCCTAGAGGCTGTGGAGATTTTCACAACG
This sequence comes from Ferdinandea cuprea, assembly GCA_963576555.1. Classification (NCBI taxonomy): domain Eukaryota; kingdom Metazoa; phylum Arthropoda; class Insecta; order Diptera; family Syrphidae; genus Ferdinandea; species Ferdinandea cuprea. Next base: position 21,900,970 of record OY754960.1, on the reverse strand, counting down.
CTGTTCAACAATGCGCTGAATAATGCATATTATCCGGCGCATTGGAAAATGGCAGTGGTACATCCAATCCCGAAAAAGGGAAAGGATAATACTAACCCTGCTAATCTTCGGTCAATTAGTTTGCTTCCGAATATTAGCAAGGTGTTTGAGAAGGTTGTTAATAGAGCTCTGCTGAAATGGGTCGAGGACAACAAAATAATCCCGGACAACCAATTTGGTTTCAGGGCGAGGCATGACACTATTCATGCCGCGTCAAAACTGGTTTCCAACATTCAATGGAATAAATGCAAGAACCAATGCAAGGGTGCTTGTCTGGTTGACTTTGAAAAGGCCTTCGACACCGTATGGTTAGAGGGGCTTTTCTACAAGTTGATCAGACTGGGAATGTACAAACCCTTGCTATATATAATTTATAACATGCTTATGGAAAAGAAGTTCGTGGTCAAATGTGGCAACGTAACTTCGAGCAGAGTCTATAATATTAAAAACGGTTTGCAACAGAGTGCGGTGAATTCTCCGATCCTGTTTAATATTTACACGAGTGATCTGGTACGTTCACTCAGTCATGCTATAGCGTATGCCGACGATTTGGTCACATACAGATCAGGTCCTAAGATCGAGGTCATCAACATCCTTCTGCTGCATGACTTCGAGCAAATTAAGGGATATTGCGACGACTGGAAGTTGAAAATCAATTTCCAGAAGTCGGAAACAATCCTGTTTAAAACTCCATTGGCTAATGCCACTAGGGATACAAGAAAAAACGGAATGAGCAGGCATTGGCGGTGAAAAACGTGGTCAGGTATCTTGGAATCTGGCTCGACCGCTATCTGTATTTTAATAAACATATAGATGCTTGTCTTGCTGGAGCTAAGAAGGCCTTTTCTCTGACAAGAAGACTGTTTCATAGCAGTCTACTTGCTTCTAGGGTTAAGGTCATATGCTACGTGGCCCTAATATGGCTGTCCATTGTGGTTCAATATAGCGCCATCGTATATGGAAAGGATTCGGGTTTTCGAGAGACAATGTCTTAAGCCATGTCTCGGGTTGTTTCGAACACCTCAATCTGAGTACATAAAATATTATCCCAACACGGTATTATATGATAGGGCTCACTTGAATATTGACAATTGACAATTTCCTCATTTAGGTGACTCGAAGGCACGTTGCGAGGGCGATGACCAACGATAATAGCCTGATCTTCGGGGAATACTACCCCAATGAAGCACACATGAAGAGACCGCTCCGATCTGGCTTTGTTCCGCCAGAGGCTTTTCTCCATATTGATAAAAAAGGGCTGGTACAGACGAGGGATGGTATCCCGGTACTATACCACCGCTACCGCAGAGCGACTGATAAGCGGCTCACCTACGACGGGGACGTCGCTAATTCTCCCGAGCTCCTTCGGTTTAGTACCGCGATAGGGGGGAGAGATCATAGTGATACGGATAAACAATTCACCTTTATAGTTAGGTTTAGAGCGTCCGCATAAGGACCAGTAACCTAGAATAAGTATCCTGTTAATTTTAAGTTAGATTTAATCATTTTTGTCTAGTTTGTAAGTTTTTATTGAAAAGAATAATAAAAATTAATTCAAAATTAAATTAAATTAATTGGGTTCACGGCCGACATCTCTACAGTGGATAGAGTCAGCCACGAATGAAGCAATTGTTCGAAGCAAAGACCGGTTGATTTCCATTGCTGTAAAAGGTCCGCCATCTAACATTTTTTTTTTTCAACTAGTGCATATTTCGTGAATGGTAACACTTAGCTCATGTCTGATTTGACAGATAATTAGTTTTATCCTTCCGCTGAACGAATATGGTTGTGTATACGCTTGAACAACGCTGAGAAATATTGCGACATAGAGAAGATGCCGATTTTGCCAAAAAAATTATCTTTTCAGGTGAAGCTCATTTTGATCTTGGCGGGTATGTAAACAAGCAAAATTGTCGCATTTGGGGCACAGGAAACCAAAACGAGTCACTGATTGGTGCGGATTTTGGTCCAGAGGCATAATTGGGCCATTTTTCTTCGAAAATAAGCAAGGAGTGGCCGTTGCAGTCAATGGCGATCGTTATCGGGCCATGTTGAACGAATTTTTATTCACAAAAATTTAAGAGGAGGATATTGGCAACATTTGGTTTCAACACGACGGCGCTACGTGCCACACAGCCGAAGCTACACTCGATGTTTTGCGCACTGTTTTTGAAGATCGCATTATCAGCCGCAGAGGTGATGTCGTTTGGCCACCGCGGAGCTGCGATCTGACACCGTTGGACTATTATTTGTGGGGTGCCGTAAAAGATAAGTGTTACGCCGACATGCCAGAGACAATCGACGCTTTAAAGGACAATATTCGTGTAGCCATTGGTGAAATACAGCTGCACACAATCGATAATGTGCTTAAAAATTGGACCGATCGTGTAGGCTACTGCATGGCCAGCCAAGGCAGCCAATTGAATGAAATTATTTTCCATTATTAACCGGAAGGATTGTACTAATATTCAGTATTTTTTTTTATAGTATTTAAAAAAAAAAAAGTTATTTGGTTATATCCTATATTAGCTGATCACAGAGGCCGTCTAAATTACAAGTAAGAAAATCAGTTAAAAGTTCACATGGAGTACTCACGCAATAAGGCTTTTGCATGGAGCACTTTCTCGGATACAACCTTATATCGTTGAACTTATGTATGCTATAAGTATTTGACTATAGATAATAGTATTATACTCTGCCCGGTATGGGCAGGAGTACTTGCCAAGAAATATATAAAGAAAAAGCTGTCATCCGCTCACAAGCTCGGCACATTAAGGCACATGGTCTTACTTCAATCTCGGAATGATCAATATCTCGAATGATTCCGATCGACAACCTCGCAGATAAGATGTTAAAAAAAGTTAAAATATGAGCCTCAGGAGGACATGATGTTAGGGATATTGCAATTTTTAGAGGAACAAAAGTGAGCGGCTTTAGGCAGGCACGTGGGAAAATACCATAAAATGTAGGAGTTTGAACTCGAAGCTAGACTATCGAAAATGAACATCAATAGACGGCAGACATCGCTCGTACAAGGAAGCAGGTACAAAGCTCAAAGTTTTTTATTATAGGTGATTAAAAGGATAGAGAATAAAACTAATCTATCCAAGCCAACGTTACTCATAGAGCTATTGTTGAAGTCAGGGTAAAATTGGTCTCGCACACCACTAATAAAGGTGCAAAAAGAGATAAAGATACATAGAAAGGATACAGTCCGCTTGGGGCGAACTATGATGAATCCATATCTCTCCCGATGATAAACGCATAGAAAGTATGTTGGATGATATTCTATTTGGTTTTTTTTAAAATAAAATAATAAAAAAACTGTTTTTTTTTAAAAAACGTCCTCCTGGGCAAAAACTTTAAATGGGTATAATGTTGCGAATTGTATTGTCAAAATATTTTGTTTAACAAATTTTCAAGGAAAACAAAATTTTGTTAAAAAACGCCCCCAAAGTTACGGCTTTTGTTTGGCTGTGTTTATTTTGAGCCCCACTTTGTTTGCCTCAGCTTCTAGATTGTGGGCCATCATATGAAGGTCCATTATCCGATGTGAAAGTAGGCAAACATCGTCAGTGTAGTTTAGGTGTTAATGGTAAGATGTCATTGCCAACGAATTCCATAGTTATTATCTTTCGTCAATGTTGCATGGAGTACATCGCTGATAACCACCAAGCGCAATAGTGGTGACAGTATGCACCCCTGACGTACTCCACTTTGGACTTCAAAATCCTCCGACACCTTACCATTGTATAAAACGTGCCACTTACCACCCTCGTGTGTAGCCTTGATCCAGCTATGCTGGAATGCCTTGGAAAACCAACCATAAAGCACCTTGTTCAAGCTGTCGGAAGCCTTCTCAAATTCGATAAACAGTAGATGTAACGTAGACCTATACTCAATGCATTGCTCTAATATGATCCGTAAGGAGTTTATGTAGTCTATGCAGGAGAACAGAGTTGAATTTAGATGTTCTTTGATTCGTTCCAGAATTATTTTAGCTACTATTTTTGCTAGAATCTCTCCAGTTCTCACAGTCCTTCAAATTTCCCTTTTTCTAAAGATAATCCCTCTTTTCCACTCCTACGGGAATTGCTCACTATCCCACGCTCTCCTTATGAGCGGGTGTAGTAAATCAGCCGATGTAAGTCAGCGCCGCTTGAAAAAGTTCGGCTAGGATGCCATCAATACCCACCGAATTGTTTTTCTTGAGGGACTTGATTGCGATTATTATTTCTCTTTTACTGGGAGGTGCGGTGCGTATTCGGCAATATGTTACTTCGGGGTACTCATTTGAATTCAAGATCAGACCACCATCGTATAGATGATTCTCATTAATAGAGCCGTTTTTTCAAACAACTTGGCCATGATAGAAATTTTACCAACTTTGGCTTTTAATCAGATTTATTAATAGGAATAAGAAACTCATCCTTCTCAACGTTCTAAAAATGCGCAGTCTTCAGAAATGCATTAGCTCTATTAGACTGACTTTTTTGGTTAAAGATGAACCAATTTATTTGGTTCTGCAAAAACCGATACTGTTACAACAGTTCCAGATCAATGTTTTTACCCGAAACGGCTTTTCTATTATTTAAATTTATGAAATTTGAAGTGTATAAGCCAAATTGGTTTATCACCTATAAAAGAGCGGCTTTTTAATCTCTTGTGATTCCAAATGAGTTTTGGAATATTGTCGTGCATATGCTTTTCAGGCAGAGGGATTGGCTAGACTTTCACAACCTCATAGAGAACAGCCCAAAGGAAGATTTTCTCTCTTCGGTGGTAATTTGAACAGACATGTGGCGAAGTCTAGCGAAGACTATGAAGACTGCCATTGAGGACGAGGATATGGCAACAGGAATTTGTCTCTAATCATACGGTCATACGGTCTGATCGTGCGGAATATCATCAAAGCCGGCACTTTGTTAATTGCAGCAGAAAACCTATAGCTAAGGATTGTAAAGTGGTTTTAGGAAAATCAACCAAAAATTTATAATGGTTTAGGGAGGATTCTTCTGTATTGATATGATGAGGCCCATTTCAAGGCTTGATAAAAATGCCTCTGTAATATTGCAAATGTGTCAGCTCCCATCAAATTGGAAAACAGAATTTGCACAAATCTGGAGAAGATGAAGTGCGTCCAAATTCAAATGAGAATAGTAGTTGGAAGAAATAACAAAATCCTGTCGAAAGTAGATAGTGACGGTATAAAAGTGGATGGATGACGTGGTTGTACTAATACCGGGAATGTTTTCTGACGTTAAATAATGGAACGGGCGTTAGGTAAGTAAAGCACTTGGGCTGCGAGGTGCTGTCTACGCGTTAACCCAAGCAAAAGGGAACTGAACTGCTCCTCACCACCAAAACAAAAATACGAACTTTCCGACTTCCCCGTTTAAATAACCGAACTCTCTCACTATCCTTCAGTGCTAATTCCTTGGGTGTCACTTTAGACCCTAAACTCAAATGGAAGCTGAATATCAAATACCAAGTTCGTAAAGCTAATATCGCTTTCTGCGCATGTAGTAAGACTTTTGGAAAAAAGTGGGGTCTTCTAAAATGGTTCTTTAGATGTATACAGCTGTGGTACGCCCAATTCTTACTTAAGAGTCCCTGGTATGATGCCCGCCCTAAGTAAAGCTTATACCATCACCAAGTTAAGCAGAGTCCAGAGAACGGCTGCAATCTGGGCATCGTCTGTTGGTCTGCAAGACTTTTCGGGCATTGCAATATCCTTGATTCACCACCCAGGAGAGTCAGATAGCAATGAATGAGAGAGCCGACGAACTGGCCAGACATTGCTCATCTTTTTCACCTCCTCCTCCTGTGCGAAAAGAGCTTAGCCCCAATTAGGTTTTGTAAAGGGATATTCTCCACCCACTTCGCAGCGGGGGCAGTGTCTAGGTGGAGTAACCTGACAAATTGCGTCATTTCTAGGAAGATTTAGCCCAAATACAATAAACCTAGGATCATTAACCTCAATCACAGAACGCATTCGGACGTCGCTAGGCTAGTGGCCGTAATTACGGGCCACGCTCCCAAGCTCCGGTACCATACAACATTAAAGTGAAAACGTGTTTCACCTCCTATGTGGGTACCCGTTTGGCTAGCGCTAGACTCCGAGCGCTTTGGAAACCATTCTTGGACCACCTTTCTGATATATTACATATCGGTCTCGATGACATCATAACATTCCTCAATTCCTCCGGATGGATCTGAGTCTACTTACCCAATTTAACCAGGGTATTCCTATGAGTGTTGGTAAAAAAACGGCGAAATTGCGGTGTTCTGTCATTGTTCTATCGTTTGCCTGGCAACGGCCACTTTACCTACCTCCACCCAAAACTTATTGGATACACATGAGGAATACTCTATTATTCAAGTAGTTGCATCAACAATTTTATATCTAAAGATAGAACATACAGTCGTATGTGGTCAGAAGGACATATTTTAAGTTTTATGGACATAAGATTTAGCTGTCAGATTTCATTCGGTTGCCTTTGAAGTACAAAATTAGCGGTGGGCTATAGGTCTAATATATAAACAGATGAACAAATACCTGAGGAAACATTTTAGGATACAACTTAGCAACTCTTTGTTTCTACATTATCTATTAAAGTATGACCGTCCGAGCGCAACTTTGTGCATTGGGCATAAAGCCTGTCCTTAATGTGTCAGTATTTGAAGATTGAGAACACATCGCATTATCCATCAAAGGCAAATACTTTGATATGTCAACATTTACATCCAAATCGTACCTAAGTATCAAGAAGCAATCCAGCCCCTGACCATGACCTTCTTTTTGTATAAAATTATCTCGCCTCGAACACATTCCTCCCACCAATTTAAAGTAGCTCAATAGCCTTATGTCTTCTGCTTGTAAACACCATCATCGAACACATCCAAAACGATCCAATAAAAATCCTCATAAAGCTGATTCGTTCTGTGACACTTATTGCCATCGAGAAACCACCAAACTCCAGACACGTCACTTGTAATAATTTTCACATAAAATAAAAACAGCCGTTTCACGGTGACAGAAACCATCTTTTATACCACTCAATCTCTCCGGCTGTTCTAAATTTTATTCCTCAAAGTCATTCGAACACACACACACACACACACCCACAACGTTTCTCTTCGATTGAAAACTTGAAAAACACTTTGATTGACAGGCACTTGTGACAAGCCTACATATGGACTTTTGGGTGTTTTTTTTTTTTTGTTTCTTTTCTTGTCTGATTTTCATTAGCGAACAGAAGGAAGGACCCTCTCAACCCCCCAAATGATAAATACCTCGTGCAGAGATAACGATTCGAAAAGTCATTTTTATGTCTTCCAAGAGGACTCCACAAGGATAAACAAAATGAACGAAAGAAAATAGAATTTTCTTTTTATAGCTAAATATGCTTGCATCCATCCAACCCACGTATGATGGAGCGTCTCTGACTCTGGCTTCGACCACCCCTAAGCAAATTTAGAAGACGACGAATAAAACCAACAAAAGAAAAATAATACACCGAACGACATGATTCCAGTGCTTGACATTCCAAGCAAGGACTTAGTTTCTACTTATTTTGTCTGTCTTCCTATTTTCTTAGGATTACTTTTTTTTTCCGGCTTCTTCCCTGATCAGAGTTTTTCTCTCTCTTCTCTTTCTATGTTTTATTGAAGAAAAGCCAAATTTAATTGATAATTTGCTTTCACTTTGTTCTTGTTGGGCGTACAAGTTGTGTGTCTCGTCGTTGTCGTCGTCGTCGTCGTCGTCCTGCCATGCTTGAGAGTTCCTCTGCTTTGTTGGAGGAGAGTTTTGTATTCTTCTTCGTATTCTAGTTGGTTTCTGGGACTCATCCTGTTTATTTGATGCGAGGTTAATTTCTCATAATAATGTCGGTCACGTATGTCAAATAAGGTAAAAAGTTTGTTCTCGGGAAGTCCTGTTCGTGTTTCTATTGCCTGCTGCAGAGAAAAAGCCTGCTGGTGATGTATATTTCTTATTGGCATATGGTTGGTTTTTTTCTTCCTTCATTTTTTCATATACACATACATATAAATATACGGGTGTAATGTACTTCAAGTGGGAATTGGGAGATTTTCCGATTCTTTGTTGTCTTCTGTCTGGAGGAGGAAGTTCGTTTTAATATTCTTAACGTCAGCTATGAGGAGAAAGAAAAGATTTTGCCCGAAGTTCATTCGAAACGAGCAAACGAACGTAGGTAGGTACCGTTCGAAGAGTGATAATTTTCTTAAAGTTATTTGCATAAATATAAAATAAAAATTATTATCACACATAAGGAGTGTTGTCGTTATGAATACGGTATTATGGTGATTCAACAGTGTCTTTAAGAAAGGTTTACATGGAAAATGAAAAAGTGTGTGGTTTTTAAAAAAAAAAATTCCATAAGAATGCATGTGGGAACTTTGGGAGTTCTCTTTAAAAAAAAATCGCTAATAGGCAACAATCAACAGCAAAATTTCTGTTCAAATTGGGTTCAGAAATTCGAAATATTTATTTCATTTCATTAAATGAGAACATTCACTCGATAGATTACCTAATTACAAAATTTTGGCTTAACCCCAAAATAAGTTTAGTTTTAAACGAGTTCCTTCCTGCTAAGATCAAACTCAAGTAGACTACTAAACTTATTGTAATCTTTAAGGCACCTGGAAATTGGTCCATTACAACCATACTTAACCCTATGAAAAGAAATATTCGAACGGCAACCCTAGTAAAACGTTTTTGGATCTTTTCAATTCTAATAGAATGGACCTCATAGCAAGGATTCAATACTATACTAAAATATTCAATATTAGACCTGACATATGCAAATATTGTGAGGATCGTGAAAGTCCTTAGAATTCCGCAATATAAACCCCAACATTTAATTACCAACAGTGAAGTTTTTTGTCAAAAATGACTCCCAGGTCTTTTTTAGAGAGGTTGCGAAGATCCAAACATTGAGTCGAAGATCCTTATTCTGACACCACATATAAGGTCTTGCAAGATCTTCCTGTCGGAACACTTTCAAATCATCGGCAAACATTAAACAATGTGAGTTTACAAATAAATCAGAAATTTCATTAATAAATAGAAGAAAAAGCAAAGGATCCAGATGACTTCCCTGCGGGACTCCAGACTTAACATACACAGGTAATGACAGTACGTCATTAATGAGAACATATTTAATACGATCCGTAAGATAGGAGCAAATCCATTCAAAAACATTGGAATGAAATCCAAACCTATTAAGTTTAGAAATTAATAAAACGTAATTTTAAGTCTAGCTAGTCCTAATTGTAGATGTGGATCAAAAACTTGCTTATCACTCAAGATGACAGCAGGAATTCGGCATGTAAGAAACATCTTTAAACCGAATTTTTAATAAATATTTGAGTCATAACGCCAATACGGTTGAATTGGAGCAATACCTTAACCGTATCGATCCTTATCAGCGTCTGATCTTTGTCAAACGTAATCAGAATTTCTCTGGAAAATTTTAACAGAATGTTCTTTTCGGTCCGTTTTCATCTACAAGGTTTTGTTTGACATCGGAGTTGTCGTATTTTGGGTTCAATTAAAGAGATTTAAAGTACTAAGCTTAAACACCAATAGCGCTGCTAATGTAAGAGATATATTCCAAAATCTTATTGAACTTTTTTCCAAGTTAGTCTGGATGCGCAACTGCTGTCGGAAAAGTCATATAGCTGATTGTATTTGTTTTATTTGTTTATTGCAAATCTTCCTCTGTGCTGTATGTTGTCAGAAATGGGAAGCTTCTCAAGATATCAGCTTTGAATCATATGGATTAGTTAGTTGTTGTTAAGGTGATGCTACACTACGGGGTGGACCTGGGCCTCAACCAACAACCGTCTCCAGCCAGCACGATCTTTGGCCAGCTGTCTTCAGTTTCGCACGCTAAGTTGTTTAAGGTCCCCTTTCACTTGCGTACGCCACCTGAGTCGCGATCTTCTTCTACTGCGCCGTCCCTCGGGTGTGGATTCGAGGATCTTTCGGGCCGAAGCATTCACGTCCATTCACGTTACAGGACCCAGCCACCTCATTGGTTGGACCTTTACTATTCTGGCTAAGTGGATGTCGCTGTACAGTCCATACAGTTCGCTGTATCTCCTCCTCCATTCACTGTTTATGCACCGGACGGGACCAAAATTTGCTCTAAGAATTTTCTTCGCAAAACAACCAATAGTGGCCTTAGCTTCGGCTTTTGATAAAGTCCATGGCTCTGCACCATAGAGAAGGTCTCCGATTATTAGGGTCTTGTAAAGGGTCACTTTAGTTGTTCGGGAGAAGGCTTTCTATACTCTATTGCTTTCTTAGACCAAAGAAACAGCAATTGGTTAGAACTATTCTTCGTTTAATCTCAGCGCTGGTGTCATTGCCTGAGTTCATTGCGGAGCCTAGGTATATAAAGTTCTTGACATCTCAAAGTAATATCTGTCTATAGTGAAATTCTGTTCGAGACGTCGTTGTTGGGTGTCCTTTCTTGATGATAGCATGTACTTTCTCTTGCCTTCATTGAACGCCAAACTCAGCCTCATTCTCAATACTCACGAACGCATCAGTGACATCCCGCTGCATTCTTTCGATTATGTCTATGCCGTCGGCGTAGGCGAGTAGATGGACGGACTTTTGAAAGATATTGCCTCTAGTGTTAGCATTTGAGTTTTGCACTATTATTTCAAGAACGACGTCGAAGAATTCACATGACAGCGCATCGGCTTTTCTAAATCCAGTTTTGACATCGAAGGTCTCTTTACCGACCTTAATGGAGCAGCATGCATTCTCCAGGGATGCCAAAACTAGACATTGCATTGTATAGCTCGTCTCTATAAATGCTGTCATAATCGGTCTTATGCCCAGGTCTCCCAAGATATTCAAGAACTATCCATTGTCTTACATCCTAATCTTTACAGGATTTTGAAGACATAAAGATGTAAAATCATTCACCATCATTCCCGCATTGTCAAATCACTAGCAGAATCGAAAATGAACTAAGAGGCCACAACACCGACTAATCCCTCATTAAAAGATTCACTACGACTAGTGGCGAGAAAATACATACTCTTACGTGTTACTAGCTGAATGATGCTTGCTAAAAGAGGCAAGCTCTCTTTTATGATTAAGTTTACCTAAAGGTTTTACTTCCAAGAAAGGCATCAAGAAATTAAATGTGTATTTTGTATTAGTATTTATTTATTTTCAAAATTTGCTGTACAATAAGAACTACATTCTTTAAAAATTCACAGGTAATATGGGGATATACATTGGAACATACTTGAAGCTTATAAAAAAATAAAAGGAAAAAACAAAATAAAATTATAAATAAAGGATCGCCAAATAACTTCTTTTTTTTTTTTGAAAATACTATAAAAAAAAACTACTGAATATTTTCTCAAATTTCTTTTTTTTATTTGAAAGTACAATCCTTCCGGTTAATAATGGAAAATAAATTCATTCAAATGGCTGCCTCGGCTGGCCATGCAGTAGCCTCCACGATCGGTCCAATTTTGAAGCACATTATCGATTGTGTGCAGCTATATTTCACCAATGGCTTCACGAATATTGTCCTTTAAAGCGTCAATTGTCTCTGCCATGTCGGCGTAACACTTATCTTTTACGGCACCCCACAAATAATAGTCCAACGGTGTCAAATCGTAGCTCCGCGGTGGCCAAACGACATCAGCTCTACGGCTGATAATGCGATCTTTAAAAACAGGGCGCAAAACATCGAGTGCAGCTTCGGCTGTGTGGCACAGTCGTCCTGTTAAAACCAAATGTTGCCAATGACATACCCGCCAAGGTCAAAATGAGCTTCATCTGAAAAGATGTTTTTTTTTGGCAAAATCGGCATCTTCTCTAAGTCGATCGCAGGCCGACTTAGCGAAGCGAAAACGCATTGGATGGTCAGTTGGCTTCAACTCCTGAACCAATTGGACTTTTGGACTATGGCGTCATACCAAGGTCTTTATGCAAAATTCGTCTCAATGTTGATGGCGCTTCACGCACACTTTCTGCCACAGCAGCAATTTTCTCGGGTGTACGCACTGTTGTTGGCTTTTCACGCTTTGGTTTATCGATGAGGATGCCAGTTTCTTTCACTTTTTTCACAAGATAACGAACATACGGAGCTTCTCTTCTTCCAAAATCCGTACGCGATTTTCGCACACATTTTGCAACATTACCATGATTTTCAAAGTAATGTTGCAATATTTCCCAGCGTTGTTCAAGCGTATACACAACCATATTCGTTCAGCGGAAGAATAAAGTGTTACCATTCGCGAAATAAGCACTAGTTATTATTTTAAATTTAAGTTAAGTTAAATAACGATAAACAGAAAAAATCCAATGAAGAGTACTAAGATATGAAAGGACAAAAAACTCCTGAGCTTGACTTTAGTTCTTATGCTAAGCGGAAGTTGATTAAAGAATCGAATGGCGTGAATGACAAATTGCCTACGTGAAATCGAGCAAGTGTCTGACACCACATGACTGAAGAGACTGGAAGAAAATGACTTTACTAAACAGATAAATTGGTTGTTTTGCTTCTAAAATTGTTATCATCATGGCGCAAGTTTTAAAATTTAAAAATTGCTCCAGACTACATTGAAGGACACATGATCGTATCTACGTAAATTTTATACGAATCTTGCGATTGAGCTAAAGGCACCATTTAACTTGCGCTTGGAGTTGGCATCTGTGCTTGCGAACAACTCACAACCATAAATGATTAATGATACGATCAAAGCCTTTACCAATTTTAATTTAACCGAAGTAGGTAACGTGTCTTCGTCAGACCCCGCAAAGCAGCATCCATTTTGGATATCCCAAAGTTAATGTGCTCACTCCAAGTGAGATTATTGTTGATAATAATATCCTTTTTAAAAACCATTTCTACCTAAAAACTATTTAATAAAATAGGGGGAAAGCGAGACGATAACAATTGTTTGTAAATTTGTATGGCTTTTGTTTTAGAAGGATTTAAGAAAGGTCTATTATCTTAAGACCACCTAACCGTTGAAGTGAGGTCCTCAATCATTCTTTCTACAGCATCAAGCCAATAGGAAACTGAATATACATTTGTACATCATCAGCATTGATTTGAAAATGGCAATTATGTATCACAAGTGGTTAGTCATTAATGAACAGGAGAACAACAAGGGACCGAGTATTGAGCCTTGGGGCACACCACTAAGAACAAGTAGGGCAGACGATAAGGACTGGTTATGAGAGACGGATTCTGTTAGTTAAGTAAGACAACATTTAGTCTAAAGAAACGTGTGAAAAATTAAAATTAGACAAAAATTAAAATCAGGACGAACGGAATCAAATGATTTGGATGAATCGTCTAAGATTACGAGAGTTACTTCGTCCTGGTTAATAGCTTTCCAGATGTTATTAGTGACTTTTTGCAATGCAGTTATTTTTAGACTCAATGTAAACTTTGATTTGAGCACTAATTATTGATTCTGGCTTTGGGTGTTTAGGATGAAAAATGTATTTTAAGGAAGGAACATTAGTGTTGATTATTAGGCACAGTTGGCTAAATGAATCATTAAGATTTTCGTCCGGTAGTATTGGTACTCCAAACAAAACATTATCAGCAATAAGCTCCTTTCTTTCCTTTTGTTGAAGTCATTGTTGCAATGCGTTTACTTCGCACCTTACAGTGGCAGCTGGAGTTGACATTTTTTTAACAACAGCAACTATATAGGAGATGTTATTTATTTGTTTCTAGATAGCATCAAAGCGTTCCTTCCATGTCCGCTTCAGTGTATCCATTTTTGCTGAGAGATCGTTTCGTATACCATTTATATCGGACAATTTTTGTAAGCGCTCTTCAAGAAGGGCCGCAGTTAAAATTCCTGGCTTCGACTGGAGGTTAGGGTCAGAGATGAGGTACACGGACTTAACCTCTTATTACTGTGAGTTTGAGCATTCGACATGTTTATTTATGGGAGTGGAATAGAGCGAGAGAGAGACACAAAAAAAAGCAACACTTAACACTCAAAAAATTTGAACTTTTATAATTTTTTAGCAAGGGTTTAGGGTGGTCAATAAGAAACACGAAAGTTGATGTTGCCGGATGCCGGACGACTACGTTGGGCGTATTGATCGCGCTGACACACAACTTGTTCAATATGGCTTGGGCTACATTAACATTTAAACCTTTTCCACCTTAAACGCGAAAAATCTTTAAAGTGGCTAACTCATATCGCATATTTCATATGCTTTAAAGAATTTTTTAATAAATTCGCAAAAGGAGCACACATCACGAAAAGAGTCTCCACACACATCCAGGTCATGCACTTCTGGTGGCAAAAGAAAAAACGAAAAAAAAAAACAGAACCAAGATTGTTCTATTGCCGACATATCTCTCGACTTGATCCTGATTTGTACCTCCTTTGTATTTTCCTTTGCTATTTCACATTATCCTCCAGTCATTTTGGTCTTGTTTTTTTTTTTTTTTTTTGCCTCGCTTGCTATCTCTCACATATTATGCAAAACTTCCGGCGAATACTGCCACCGCATACATCTACTTTCAACGAGAAGGACTAGCCCTTTTGCCTCCCATCCATATCTAAAGAGCTCATTGTGCAAATTGGTACTTTGTATAGTCCACAAAAGGGCGCGCACACACCCTGAGAGAAGAAAAGAAAAAATCCTGCCGATGTCGCAAAAATACCGAAGAAGAGAACCCCCATAACCGTATAAGGAAATCCAGCACGTCTGTTCGGTGCTCCTTTTTTTATTTTTATTTTTGCCTTTTCGCAGTCATCTTTAATCCTGGCCTCAATAAAACGCAGGCTAAGAGCGTTTGTCATGAAAGGAACACACACATGCAGATAGACAGAGACAGAGAGGTCCTTATGGTGCTACGTAGGTAGATATATGCATAGTTGTGCAAGTCAAAGTGACACCAGTTTTAGGAGATGACTCCAACGAAAGTGCACATCTAGAAAAGGTATAAAAAAAAAGGACACAAAATGCTTGGGTAAAAATTAGAAGTGAAGGCGAAGGAATCGAGGTTGCAAGTTAGATCAGAAAAGAACACGACGAAACTGCACACACCAACCAAGATACCAGATGCTGAATGGTGAAGAAGGAGAACCTCCTTTTGCAGATTTGTACTCGGCTCAAGGACTCGGTTTGATATAATAATGAAGAGTGCTTTAGGCGTAGCTCATTTTTGCTCCTTTGAGTGGTGAATAGTGGTGTGTGCTGCAAAGAAGGATGCTTTGTGGTGATTATGTTGTTTTATTTTTTATTTGCTCGTTTGCTTGTCTTCCTTGCGCAGTGGCTGAATGTGTATAGTCTGTGGTGTCGTACTTAGTAGGTTCTCCAACGCAAGATCCACTTCCTTTTCCAATCATGGCTTCTTCTCTGCTTTGACGTGGGTGTTCGTGTTCGTGTTCGTGTTGTATGTATTTTTGTCCTCTTCTCCCGGATAATGGCAATGTTAAGTCCTTATGATTGAGGCTGCGTTTCATCCTTTGTACTAAATGTTATTTAGGACCAATTGTGAATGCTTGTGTTTTTTTTTTTTTTTTTGGTGAAACATATCCATCCCTTTTGACTGAATAAAGTGTGGATATCGCAAAAAGGACGGACCGTTGTAAGTGCGTTTGGAATGCTTTGTTAGCTTTGTTGGCTTTGTTGGCTTTGGTTGGCTTTTTCAGCATGCCACAAAGTTCTTAATGAATATCTACGTAAGATATCCTCGTTATGGTCGTGGCTGTAAGAGATCCTTATGCGGACGTTGTGTTTAATTTCACACTTCTAATGGTCATTAATATTGTACCACGAAAGTCTTTGGAAAATCTCAATGACCCATCAGCAGCGGCAACGGGTGATAGTAGAGTGGGGTCGCACGGGTGAGGGAATATTATTTGAAAGATTTTTCCGCACACAATTAGTTTTGTGAGGGCTGCGGGTTGCGGTTGCCGCTGGACTCATTTTTAATGGATGGAAAGTTGTAATCGCCACACTCCGTCCGATAGGGAATGGGCAAAATTATAGGACGACGAAGATAGCTTGTGGTAGATTAAGTTTGGCATTTTTTGTCCTTTTTGCGTGGCAAAATGATAAGTTATTGGAGGATCGAAAAAGGGGTACTATCGTCCTTGCTTTGGACATGGAAGATAATGCTTTCATTTTTTTATTAAAGAGGGACAGAGTGTTGATGAAAATATTTCAATTACTGCTGAAAGGTTTTGGCCTAGTTTGGCTTTTTGGCTTTATTAATGTCAATAATCCCGAGAGAGAGCGAGAGGTAGTGTTACTGTAAATCAAATATTTTTAGGTGCTGAAAGTAGGATAAATCTATTTTTTTAATTAAGTTTTTGAAGCGTGAATGTGGAACTTGGAGTATTACATGGGACGGTCTCTTACCCCTTACCAAATGTAAAATCCAACCCTGCAAGAACGAACACGGGAACATCATAGTAGAATCGCAGTCGATGCTAAGGATATGGAAGAACTACTTCTGCAGACTGTTTAACGGCGATGATGAACTTAATCCCGATGTCTGCAGAATGCGCAATTCAACCTGGTTGATGAAGACCAACAATTCCTTCCACCTGACATGGACGACGTGAAAAGAGCCATGTCAAAGGTTAAGTACAACAAAGCCGCTGGAGCAGATGGCCTAACCGCGGAGCTATTCAAGGCGGTAGGCGATGACTTGGTAAGGAGCATGCACCAAATCGTCCAGGAAACCAAGGAAGTCCAAATCGATACTCACTACGTTTTCATCAATTTTAAGGCCGCCTATGACAGATTTATAGAGACGAGCGCTACAGAGCAATATCTCGTTTTGGCATCCCTACCAAACTCGTACGTTTGTGAAGGATGTAAATCGTGAATGCAAGCTGCTCCATCTAGGTCGGTAAAAATCTCACCGAGACCTTTGATGTCAAAACAGGATTTAGACAAGGCGATGCGATGTGAATTCTTTAACATCGTTCTTAAAATAATAGTTCAAAACTCAAATGCTAACACCAAAGACACTATCTTTCAAAAGTCCGTCCATCTAGTCGCCTACGCCGACGACATCGAGATAATCGGCAGAACGCAGCGGGATGTGACTGGCGCGTTCGTGAGTATTGAGACGGATGCGACGAAGATGGGTTTGGCTCTCTCTCTCGAACAACTAAAGTGACACTTTATTAGACCCTTATAATCCCCGTCCTTCTCTATGGAGCATGGAAGAAAATTCTTAGGGTACATTTTGGTTCCGTCCCGTGCATAGACGGTGAATGGAGGAGGAGATACATCGACAAACTGTACGGGCTGTATAGCGACATCGACTTAGTAGATGGGCATGAATGCTCCGGCCCGGAAGATCTTCGAAACCACACCCGAGGGACAGCGACTCAGGTGGCGCACTCCAAGGGGACCTTACCCAACTTAGCATGCAAAACTGGAGAGAGCCGGCCATAGATCGTGCTGGCTAGAGGCGCTTTTTGGTTGAGGCCAAGGTCCAGCCCAAGTCAGTAAGTATAATTTCTGCGTTTTGTTTTGTCAGTTAAAGCACTTTCTCAATTAATTTCAATACGATTACAGAATCTTCAACGCAATCGATGACAGGGGAAAATAAAGTACCCATGAGGAGCATTGAGCTAGTAGCAGCAAGTGGAGTAGCAAGCAGATTTACCTATTGCCTAAATGGATGACGAGGACGAGTTATACTTTAACAAACTAACTTAAGTTTTACTGCTTTCTTTACGGACTCTCCTACCCTTGAAGAGTGATACAGAAGCCTTTAATCCTCTACGTTTTCAGACGTTTTCAGCTCACGGTCTCTGGAACCCGCGATGGCTTGATCTTTGAAATGGAGATTCAATCCTCCTTATCGTGTCGAACCTGAGGCTTTGATTCGAAGATTCTCTTCGCTTGGGCGAATGTTGTCCATGTTGTTGACGTATTTTAGCTTTTTGAACTACATCCATATCTTGGTACAGTTCATAGAGTTCGTGGTTGTATGTTCTCCTCCATTTGCCCTTCTTACACACAGGGCCATATATTCTTCGAAAAATATAAATACCTATAAATAGGTAAAGTCCTAAATCCGTATGTATTTGAATTGGTCCTTGTTTACTTTAAGACTTGTTCTTTATTAGCTGTATAAGCCCCTATTACGTTACATTGAGAATAGTCGATGATGTCGATATCGTCCGCATACCCAAGTAGCTGTACGGATCTGTTGAAGATAGTATGTGTCTGGTTCAGAATAAGATTAAAGGAGTCTTATGTTGCGCGCACAGTAAAGCGAGAAAGTTATAATGTCTTCTTTCTTGCTTCACCTTGAGCACGTGCATAAGAAAACATGTTAATAGTTTTATCACTTCTCGCACCGCATCGCTTTCCCGCTTTACTGTGCGTGCAATCTTAGAAGACAGAAGTTAGAATATTTTATCAAAATCTTACTTGGAAACCGAACCTTAAATTCTACGGTTCACGTTATGAACCTTGTGGACATGTCATCTGATGCCATGACAACGGAACTTCGGCTAAGTGCAAATTTCAGAGCCTACTTTCTGCTATAGTTGAAAGGTGGTAAATTACCACAATAAAGTAAAGTACGAAAGTCGAATGTCCCAATTTCGGATCCAGAGTGTTTCAGTAAGTTTTTAAAAAACATACCTTGAGTCACGCGTGTATTTAAATGGACATTAAAAGGGCTCTTTAGAAGGTTTCAAACAGCAATGTCTTGTAGCATTTCTCAGTTGACGAACTTCACTTCCAGCGCAATAAAATTTTCAAAGTTAAATGACTAATTTAACTCTTAATCTCAATGTAAACGTGCAAAACCCTTTAATTTTCCTCAAGCAGCCATTTGTAAATTAAATGAAAATTTCCATAAGATAGCGCTGCTATAATTTTTCATCCGAAATCCAATTTCATCATAACAACACTCGAGGGATCTCACTTGAAACTTTTTCAAAACCAAACTTGAAAGTTGATGCAAACCAAAAAGGCAACCGAACCGAACAACCACGACTTTTGGCTTCAGATGGGATTTCGACTAAAATAAAACGTTGTCCACTTCCTCTTCGCGTGTAGAGTTCGCCAAAAAAAAAAAATACCCATAAAATATTCGCTCTTTTTTTTCACCTAAATGACCTCGAACCTTGTATCCCCAACAACGACCCATCCAGCCCAGCGTTATGGCATCGACAAATCGTTTTCATATCTTCAATAATATCGAAAAAAAAAAATCCTCTGTCTACATGGCTCTCAACAAAAACAACAACAACATATCAACTGCGTCCTTTATGACGACACCAGCAGTAGTAGCAGCAAGCAGAAACTGCAGTATCTAGCGTTTCTCGCTCGCAACCAGTTGTGGTTTAGCGTAAATTTATGACCGTTGCATATGACCGTGCACATTTGAGCGGTCCTCGTCTACAACACCAGCCGAACGACTACGACTACTGAGCCACCAACAGTCGGGCCTTAATCGATTTCACATTTTGATAAGGTTTCCCCATTCCTCATCCGACCAGAAATTGCCACATAAATCAAAAAGTTTGAAAAACCCACCAGAAAGCGGGCGAGCGAGTGAGCGAATTTCGCTTCCCGCCAGCCCATTCCACAGAGACGTTGAGGTTTGAACGCTTTTATTTTTATTGCGCTCCATACCAAGGCAAACAACAACTCAGCGCCACCTCCACCAGACACTGCTCGTCCTAGCTTGAGTCCCACTAGCTCCGAATGAACGAATGATGAAGGACTATTTGTAGGTTTTTGCGGCAGACTGGGTGAGCCAACAAAACTTAATAAAAATGAAAGACCAGAGCAAAAACAAAAGGAATGCTCAAACGCTACGCAGGTAGTAGTAGTAGTAGTTCAAGGAATGCACAGAACAGGCACAGACACCAGTGCAACGCTTCCACAGAACGAAGAAAGAGTAAAACAATGAAAAAAAAAAGGTGCATCATCTATCGAATGCCGAGAATTCCCAACCATAAAACTTTACACCCTTGGGGATGGAGAGAAGTGCTTAACACATTCGTCCATGTAATTGAGGTTATCAGTTTCGTTTCGCATTTTTCGTTTTCTTTTTTTGTATCTCTTCCTTTTTTTGTGCCGCTTTGGTGTTTTCCTTTCCTGTCTGGGATTTTCAGTGTTATATGATCGCCCAGTTGAATGCAGTGGCAGGACTCCGGGTTATATGCGGTTCCGAAGATCTATAGCTGCGAATGTGTATATCGATTGCAGTTGATCGTTTTCTTATATCTCTGCTGCAAGATTATTTTATTGTTTTTCTTATTTTTGCTTTTATTTGAATGAAGTTTGTCTTGGTTTTGCGTTTTGTTTGGTGTTGTTATTATTTTTATTTTTTTTTGCCATTTTCACTGTATTTGTGTGGTTTGTCTTTGGTTTGGGTACTGCATCGATTCGGTCGAGGGTTGGAAAGTTATAGCCAAAGCAGCTGTGCGAATATAAATTTAAGAATGGCAACTTTAAGGAAATCAATTGGGTTATGAGTGTTAGACGAAATATGTGGGGGCGTATACGTAACATTTTTTTTTGCTTTCATTGTGAATTAAATCAGCTTGACAATTTTGAAAATGTTTGCAGATGGCGAGTGGTTATGTTTAGAGAACAGTTTAGGAAACATTTTGTTGTTGTGTAGTGTCGCAAAATGCAATTAGCGTCCGATTACATCTTCGCAACTGCGGCAGTTGGTGTTCGGGGGATTCATGCTGTGCAGCGTGTGGACCTTTTGACCAGTGACCCGTGCAAATGGCTACCAGGCTAGCAACTTCCGCTCATATTCTTTGGATGAGGCTTAGGAATGGTTTCATTCACGAACTTATTTCTATTCAAAATGAACCATAGAGGACCTTAAGCCTAGCTTTCAGTGTGTGTGCAAAGATTTTAACCGTGCGACACTTACAATTTTATTTTTGAGAAGCTTCACGTGACAGTTCTAAGTCTTGGATATTTTGTCAGACTTTCGCAAAATGTGGGCATGTAGTACTAGTTGTACATGTAGTACTAGTTGTGTATTTATATTTTAGGTGGTTGTGAGAAGGGGTAATGGGGAGACCCAATGGCGGAAAGGACGTGATGGAGGCAACTCGCCGGATTTTAAATGTTCTTTTAACCCTCCCTAAACGTTTAGGTAACATAAGTTGGGGGTAATTTTTTTTTATAATTCACGCGCACTAATAGGATTTTTGGTACCCTTATTATGTATACACAGTGCTGGCATTAAGAAAATTTAGGGATTAAAGGAAAGAATGAGATTCCGATGCACATTGCTTTTGAATGTCTGTAAACTGTAATGTGCAGGGAAAACGGAGCGTGGGAGAGCATTCCACATATGTGTTGAACGGCTGATGAACGAATTTTTATATTTCTCTTTGCGTCTGGATAATGGCTTAAGGGTGAACTGATGTGTATTCCTAGCATTGCCAGTATTGCAGTTTAAACTGCTGTAGGGGTGTAATGCAACTGGCTATTTCGTTTGAGCACTTGTTGTGGAAATACCGATAAAACAATGACAGGATGGAGACATTACGACGATGACTGAGAGAGTCAAGTGATTTTGCAATATATCGCACGTTTTTGAATCCTCTCTAGTAGCGCCAGATATGTAATTGGAGCACCGGACCATCTTCAGGGCTATACTCAAGTTTCGAGCGAATTAATTATAAATAAATTGTTGCCAGTTCAGAAGAGATCAAATATTTCTTGCATCGCTTAAGGAAGAATAGACATTTCGCAGCGTTCTTGGCGACATCGAATATATGGTCATTCTAAAGGTAGTCGTTAACACACATACCGAGGATGGAAAGCCTTTCGGTTTCACTGATGCATTCATGGATAATGGCAGAGTACTGGGGTTTCGCTTTAGTGACAGTAGACAGCAGTGTGTTTTGGAAGCAATAAATTCTACTCTATTGGTTTTACCCAAGAATAACTTGCTCGAGAAATATTCTTTGATAAGTCTCATGAATATGCCTTGCGATGGATGCAGTGACACCATAAATCATTCTGCGACAAAGCTATCACGTCAACTTTCTCTCAGGTAACGGAATGGCTTCGGTCAGACCAGACTACCCCTTAGGCAAACATGCCTCGGTTTTCTATTTTGTGAAGAAGGGGTGGAGGGCAGTGACAGCCAAGCTGCATTCAAAGTAAGTGCTCGAACTCAAGCTAAACTTCTCTGAATTTGGTCGGAAGGCTGAATACAGTGAATCTTGTCTGGGTTCTAGGTCACACTGGCAACCAGGGAAATGAGATCTCTGATGAGTTTAGAAGAAGTTTTCGCAGGACCCGAACCTGTGTTGGGTCTCCCTGCATCTGTATTCGTGTCTTCCATTGATGCTTGGGTTTCTCGTGAACACAAAATTTGGTGGCGCGACTTCAATGGATGCAGACAGACCCAACTACTGCTCCCGGGTATTTGCAAAAAGTATACGTTTTTCATTCTATTCTTGAAGTCATCCTTTCGGGCCACCCAGCTTTTGCTAAACACTTAAATGTCTTGGGCTTGAGCGACACCACCACCTGACAAATTAATTGCGGTGAGGGGGATAACTGCAGCAGAATACTTGCTCTACCTTTATGTCCGGCCTTTACTCGCATCAAGTGGCGAATTTTCGAAGCTGACGTGGTGTGTGCCGAACATCTAAGCTGTTCATCACTGAAGCTCCTTCTCACCTTTTATCTAAGAACTTCTAATGAAAACTAAGAGCATTAATGTAAGGTATCTGCATGGTAGCACATTGGACCAGTAGTTGTATCCGAACGCTCCATCAGATAGTAGCAACCGCCGAGAAAAGACAAAAGAACAATCGACTAGAATCTGAGAAAAAAGTGAGGATGGTTTTGATGTGATTTGAAACAATCCCTAAACTACCACATCTGGGTGAAACGCCTTTGAAACTATAGGCCGCTAAGTCACTCTTTTGAGTAACAACACCGGCTTTGATTGGTCTCAGTGATGAATTACATGAATTATGAATTTCGAAGCACAGGCGCACCCAGCGCTGCAGTGAAAGTAGGATAGCTATTTATGATCCCCCATTCGTGATCATAACCTCGACGGAAATAAGTAAGAAAAAGATGCCTTGAAGACATTGGAGTATTTGTAGATTGTCTGGTTTTTCTTCCAAGAATTCTGTGCTATCCTTGAGTTACGTTTTTAAGTTTAAATTGAAGACTCCAAAAGCGTTAGTAGTAAATGCTGTGACTAAAAGGTAAAAACAGCCTAATTCCATTTTAAACAGTCTGATGACTAAAGTTACATTTAAATAATTATAATTTCCTAATATTTGGAATTTTTTCCATCTCGATTGGTTTCAAAAACAAAGTCAAAGAATTCACTGAATAATTTCCAATTAATTTGTCAACGCGCCGATTCCCAATACTAGGATAAATATTTTTGTTTATACAGAAAAATAAAATAAAAAATTAAACCTCCAGCCCTCCAGCTTCTTCGATAAACCATTTCGCATAATGAGTCAACATTTACTTGTAGATCTCCCAGAGGAGGGTCTTCCTACTTCCAACCTATTATAACAAAAAAATCGAATATAGGCAGCATTAACAGCTAAAGACAAAGGACGATGACACATGAAGTATTCCAAAGTTACGAAGTACGAACACAAATACACATACCCATGCACAGTCCCAGAAACTCATAAAGGAATAAAGTTAATTGGAGATATTCGAATGGAAAACTTTTCCCCTAATTGAAATCGTAAGTACATCTCGCATTGAGTTAAACAACTAAAACCAGAGAGGAGTCCAAAGTTAAAAGGAACAGCTACGCACAACTACTTACGTAAATTAAGTCATAAACATGTCCTTGGTGTTGTTTGTTTGCTCCTTAAGAGAGTGATTTTTATGTCACTAATGAGTCATCAATGGACATTTGTTTCTTAGAAAACGTTCAATGAACCAAAGTACCTGTAATTAAAAAAATTAAGATTTATATTTGAGTAAAAGGATCGATTTCTTAACACGCATTCAAATATCAAACTTTTCTAAATAATATAATCCAGCACCAATTATAGACAAATCCTAAACTCATACAAAATTGAACTTAGATTAGGCCAAAGTTCAAATTTTAAAGAACCTCTATCCCGCAACGATAATGAATTTATTCATCAGAAAGGCAGTCCTTCCATCTTTATCTTTCTTCGAAACGAAGAAGAAGATGGAAAAAAATCCCTTCAAAGTAAGTGATGAGATGAAATTTGAAGCATCCTCGAAAGTATTCGACCCAATTTGTACATTAATAGGCTTAAGGCACAAGGAGCAGAAAAAAACAAAAAAAAAAAAACACAACACAACAAACTTCAGGTCTTGATCCTTTATTCTTTTTTTTCCTCTCTCACAGCAGGACTAAGCTAGAAAAAAAAACAGCAGCGAAGGAACGTAGGTAGTATTAGGCAAACATTCAACATCTTGAAGTAAACAAAACATAATGAACAAATGGGCTCCAAAAAAAAACTCCGAAGAAAGGATAAAAAAACAGAAATACCAATAGCAACAAGGACTATGATATACTTGTATATAATTCCACTTCATTGAATGCAAAAAAAAAGGATATTCTGGGGAAGGAATAATTACTCTACAAATAGCTTCCGTTCCCTTTTCCTCCTTTTTTTTTTTATTTCGCCCCACATAGAAGTAGGTGTATTCATCCATTTTTTCATCCTAAATTGTTGTCTTTCCATTTCACTAATGTTTCCGCGTTGCTCATAAAACGTTGTAAATTATGACAACCAAACATGAATAATAGGCGGCATGTTTCGACTTCCTGTGTGAAGAAGGATTGCACGAGAGCACACTTTGCCGAGGTTAAATTCCATTCCGTTTATTGAGTTGTAATATCTAAATGGGAATTAAAGCGAATTTATTAAGTAACTTTATAGTCAGTCCCAAGGCGGTGGTAACGGTGACGGCGACGGCGACGGCGTCGGACGGCATTCAAAAATTAAATTATTCTAAATTAAAGGATAAACATAGCCAGAGCCGCATTGAAAAGTATTCGAGCGGAAAACTTGGGTCTTGGGCTGCGACGACGCTTAACGAAAATCCAAAGTAAACAGTGAATACAACACCGAGAGCGAAGCACACGGGAAATAAAAAGTAAATGTTTTAAGGAAAAAAATTTGAGACGTCAAGACCGTGGTGGGGGAAAGAAAAATAAGGAAGGAACAATAATATTGAAAATCAATTGGTGTGAAAGTATTCTGCCCCACTCATTGTTGCAAAGGAACGGAAACGGACAAAAAATATAAAAGAAAGAAGAACTTAAGACATTACGACACCACAAGGATACGTTTTGGATTAAGTAAACTGTAACTGTGATGGTCAGAGAGGGGTTGGCGACGAACAATTTTGAATTTAATCAAATGAATGACTCGTTAGAGATTAGGAGATTAGGTGCCATGGCTACCCCCAGGTTTTGGATTTTCTTTTGTTTGTTTGTTTTTTTTTTTTAAAAAGCCGTTTTAACTTCTGAGTTAAATTATTGACTACTGAATGAAGTAGTTGTGAAGAAATTGGACTAATGAATCAATTTAAGGAAGCAGTGTGGTTGAAATGATTTAGTCGAGTTACGGGGAAGGAGGACGGGGGCGATGTGGGTACAGTGGATTAGTGGTTGCTTACTATCTTAAGGTCCTACTACTTGTGTAGTTTTTTATGGGCAAATCTGTATTAAATTTTAATAGGGGCAGTGGGACTTATCCATGGCAATGTTCAAAAACAGTTCAGTAAAGTAAGGTTTTTGAAAAAAATCCTAGGTTCTACATGCAGACTGAAGATGTCGCTGTTCTATATGTGGGATAAGATCTAGTAAATGCTTGTGAGAAAGCACAGGCGGTGTTGGACATGACCGACAGTTGGTTTACTAGGTGAATCTTCTTTAAGTCATCACTTAATTCCAAGGAACGGTATATAAAGGGTGATCCATTTCGAGGTTCCCTACTTTTTTAAAGAAAAAAACACAGAAAATTCAAATTTAATGGAGAATGTTTATTATCATTTGAAAGAGCATTCTTTGGCATGTATTTTTTGAAGATTATGTCTATCAAATGTTGGCCGTTGCTACGTCGCAGATGGTGAATCCGTTGAGTCCAATTTTCGATCACTCGTTCGGCCATTTGGACTGGTAACTGGCGAATGACACGCGTGATGTTTTCCTCCAAGGCCTGAATCGAAGCGGGTTTGTCGGCATAAGCTTTTGACTTTACATATCCCCACAGGAAAAAGTCTAACGGTGTGATATCACACGATCTTGGTGGCCAATCGACCGGCCCAAAACGTGAAATTATGTGTTATATTGATTGATGCGATGTGTGGGAAGTGGCGCCGTCTTGCTGAAACCAAATGTCGCCGAGATCACGAGCTTCAATTTCAGGCATCAAATAGTCGGTTATCATGGCACGATAACGGTCGCCATTGACCGGCATAATTTTTAAAGAAATATGGACCGATGATTCCACCGGCCCACAAACCACACCAAACCGTTGTTTTTTCTGGATGAAGTGGCAGTCCTTCAATCTTTTCAGGTTGCTCTTCGTCCCCCATGAGGCAATTTTGTTTGTTTACATACCCATTGAGCCAGAAATGGGCCTCATCGCTAAACAAAATTTGCCTCGAAAACGTCGGATCTTCTGGGAACTTTTCAAGAGCCCATAGAGCGAAGCGATGTCGCTTGGGAAGGTCGAGCGGCTTCAGTTGTTGCACAAGCTGTATTTTGTACACTTTCAATTTAAGATCTTGACGTAAAATGCGCCAAGTCGTTCCATACGTCAGTCCGAGTTGCTGCGAACGGCGCCGAATCGACTCTCTACGGTCTTCGTGTACACTCTCAGCTACGGCCGCTATATTTTTTTCACAGCGTGCTGGTCGTGGTCTATTCGGTCGAATATTATCCAATAATGAATGCTGGGTCTCAAAATGGGTGATGGTGTTGCGAATAGTACGCTCAGTAGGCCGATTTGTTTTACCCCGGACCACTTGGGGTATATTAAAACACTTGGATTTCAATTTTTAATTACTTTATTATTAATTATAATTTATGTTGCTGACACCTTACCACGGGTGGGGGGAAGTCAGATGGAAGGATTGAGTTGAACTTGTAACTGAACTAAAACTGCACTGAACTGGTGAGCTATTCTAAACTGAAACTATGGTCTTTAGGTGCCCTGTATTTATGCTACTTAAGCCGTGCGAATGGCTTGTAATATGATCCTTAGATTTGTCGATCAGGCAAAAAATAATAAAATAAAAGTACCTACGAAGATTTGTTTAACTTAACAGGTTGAAAAAAATAGTACAATTTTATGGAATTCCCTGATATAGATTTTAAGATAGTGGCGTTTTTGTAAGACACCGTTATTTGAATTTTTTTAAAAAAAAACTAAGTATCATTGAAACCATTTTTCAGGATATTTAGAGAAAGGTGATTTTTATCATACAAAATTGTATGGTAAAAAACCGCCGTGAGGTGTTACTCCGAAAACTTATCATACGAACTTTAAAGCAAATCCGTCGAAGCTTTTCGCCATACGGCGCCCGGACAGACAGACAGACCGATGGACTGCAGGACTGACTGCATTGGTGGACTCACTTTTTTGGACTTCTCTATAGTCATAATATCATCCCTAATACAGGGTTTTTCAACAGTGATGCTACAAAAGTAGAACGACAAGGACAGCAAACGGTGCCATATTTCTTGCCGCTCTTTTGGCATTTCTCTTCAGTAAGGTTCTCGTGCCAGTGAGACAAAGAAGGGCCCGTAGTGTCGAGAATATTGCTGCCGCTGAGACTTCAGTTGAAGAAATCCCAAATGTGTCTCTCACACGTCGTTCTTAAGCGTTGTGCATCTCTGTGACGTCGTTGTGGCGAAATTTGCGAAAAGTTCTTGACCTACATCCTTACAAGGTTCCAACAGGACGGCGCCTCAAGCCACACAACGAATGTCACAATCAATTTATTGGAAACCAAGTTTGGAGAACGTGTTATCTCACGAAATGGTCCAGTCGCTTGGCCGCCTCGGTCGTGCGATTTGACGCCATTAGACTATTTTCTGTGGGGCTACGTCAAGTCTATGGTCTATGTCAACAAGCCAGGGACGATTGATGAACTTCGTACGAATATCGAACGTGAAATTGCAGCAGTATCGGCCGATTTATGCTTGAAAACCGTCGAAAATTTGGTTCAGCGTCTGGACTTCTGCAAGCTGCCCGTGGTGGCCATGCAAAAGAAATCGAGTTCCATACATAATGGCACCGAACGTACTTTCACAGGAATAAGGAATTTCATTGATATCCAATCTTATTGAAAAACCCGATACTTAATTTGAGTTTGAAATCTCCGTACGATCACAATTATTTTCTCTTTTGAATACTAAAGTACAGGGTGGACCAAATACAAGTTTTTTCTTTAAAAATGCAATAAAATGAACAAAATAACATTTTCCACATGTATTATGGCTTTATTAGTAAGAGCAAACACTCTCATTGATTATGGAACACAAGTGGCTTTTTCAGCTGGCCAAGACCTTGTTGCTAGCTTCGGGCTGTAGCTCACGGAATGTTTGGATGATATTGGTATTGAAATATTGCTTGAATCGTTTCCAGATTGATTTAATCGGTCCTTTTACGGTTCCCCACATAAAAAAAAGACCAGAGGGGTTGAATCGCCGCTCCTAGTCGGCCAAATGACATTGCCAAGACAGCGGATAACACGATATGGGAATTTGGTGAATGGCGCCTAATCCTGCATGAATGGTCGTCCAAATTCATGTCCCCAATTTTAGTACAAAAAAGTCGGTCAACTTGGTTCTATAGCGGTTGTTTCAAGCCTCATTTTCGAAAAAAAAAAAAATGGTCCAATGATGCCACTACTCCACAATCCCCAAATTCTCGCCTATAGCAGCTACATTCTCATCTGTGCGCACCGTATGACGACGCGGACCATGAGTGTTGTCCACTAGCATACCAGTCTCAGCATGTGTGGCGGGTGCTCATTTCAGCCAAAATTCTGTTAAAAAAATTAATTGTTTGGGCTACAGAGCACTCGCTTTGGAAATAAGTTTTCAATATTTTCCAACGTTGTTTAAGGGTAAAGCGACTCATTTCGATCCGTGAAGGTATGAAACTGACTTTCTGTTAAGATTACAAGCGGGAGTTAGCTATCAGTGCCAAAATAACCTATGATTTGAAAAGAAATCACTAGATAGCTCACCCTTTATATACGAGAAGGTTAAAAATGGAATATGGTCTAAAGGTCCGATTAAACGGCCATTTTTGCAGGTCATTTAAATGACGCTGTGTGGTCAGGGAAAAATGTCGCATTAGAGAGACATTGAAGCTACGATTTGTCATTGTTCATTGGCGAAAAAATGGCGATCACACGAAATGACTGTCATTGTCATTTTTGTCCGAAATTCAAATGGCGGACACTACGAGTCATTTCGAATTTTCCGTTGGGGTACCATTAAATGACGAGCGAAAAAATGACGGCCACACGAGCGACATTAAAATGACTGTTTACGTCACAGCGTCATTTACATGACTCGCAAAAATGGCCGTGCAATCGTACCTTAATACACTAAAACATGATTGTGCAAAATCCAATTAAAAAGGCAGATCAGGGCCATCATTGCATTAGACCTTTAAGCTTCTAGAAAAGGTCATACCACTAATCCACGTCTCCACGTCTACGTTGAGACAGTTGTCTTATTTAAATTAAATTGTTATGTTGACTAAAGGGACCCCAAAAACGTAAATCGTAAATAGCCAAGTTCTCTTTTACACAAATCGCTTTTCCTTACAAGTCCGCCACAAGAAGTACTGAGATTTTTTAGTTATTCAAAAATTTCACAAAATAGTATTTATATTTTTATACTTGGCTAGTTTTCAAAACCGTTACTACCGAGCTACTTTGCACATGGCTAACTTGTTCGGCAAAACCGAATTTTTAAAATAGAACTTGTCTTTCTTTTTGGTCTGATTGCAATACTTTTTGAAAAGTTATTTTTTATACAGCGGTTTTTTTGTGTCTGTTTTCAAAAACTTATTACCACGTATAATTTCATAACTCTAAGTCTTTTTGGTGCAGGGTTAAAAATAAGAGCCGGCTAAATGGAAAAAAAACCATATTTTATTTTTTCTCGAATTTGTTCTTAAAAGCCAACCCACATGTAAAAAATCATAATTGTACGTCTTTTTGAGTCCCTAAATTCACCCTTTATAGGAAATCACATATGTTCCCTGGGTTAACTTCGCTGTACTACTGTACCAAATTTCAAGGTCCTACGATAGCTGGAAGTGCTCCAAAGTTTTGATGATCTGTCTGTGATTTATTACTTTTGCTAATATAGAAGAGGGTAATAAACCCAGGAACTGCTCATGTTAAACAATAAATTGTGCAAAATTTTATGACTCTAGCTTTGTTGTAAGCGAAGTTAGACGGGGTAAAAATGGCCTTCGTTGGTTCCTGTAAATAATGGTGTAGTTGCTGCAGAACTTATATGGATCACCTCATAGAAGTTTTCTAAGGCAAGTCGAATACGGTTACGTGGAATTGATTAAATTTTACACAGACTGAGTAGAATTTGATTTATTGACAACGAATAATTAGCCCTATTGATGAGTAAACTCCGAGATTTAAGACGACCCTCTTAAATAGAAGGGACCTATAGTGTCATACGGATTCCGAATGGCAACTTAATTTTTGAGAAGCTTCTCATGACAAATTTTACCCTTGGATGTTTGTCAGAATTTCGCAATATGTGGGGCGGCGAATAAAAACGTTTTAGGTGGTACGGGTCAAATTTGAACCTGGCACTTGTTGTAGTCCAATAAACTTAGCCACTGCACTTATTGATTTTATTAGCAAATGTTATTGATCCCTTTTATGGTAAAGATAACCAATAAGTTGTGCGAGGAGAGCCTGGGAGATCTATGCTCAGGCATAGCGATGGTTACTCCATTTGATGTAGCAGCTGGTTGGCACGCTGGCATACGCTCGGCTTAGCTCGCCGTATTGGTCGGGGATCTTGCTGCATATCTCGCCCCCACAAAACAAATTTATTATATATTCGTGCCAAAAAAAAAAGAGGAATAATAGGTACACCTTAAGTGCACAGTAGACTGAACAAAAAAATATGCTTTCAATTTGAAGAACCAGGTATTAAAAATACTAGGAATACTTGCATAAAATGATTAAAGAATTACAAAAAGGTTCATATCCTCA
The DNA here is from genome assembly GCA_963576555.1 of Ferdinandea cuprea. Lineage (NCBI taxonomy): Eukaryota > Metazoa > Arthropoda > Insecta > Diptera > Syrphidae > Ferdinandea > Ferdinandea cuprea. The sequence goes on along the minus strand of OY754960.1, from coordinate 21,869,676 downwards.
GTTCTTGCAAATACATCCTATAGTTGCGATGGCTTAGATGTTATGTCCATCGCTTTGAAATACCCGCCCAGTATGACACGTCCAATAGTATCACACCTTGTCATCAACTTTCCGATAAACAAAACTAGAGAACTTGTTGACGACCCCTTAACATATCTGCGTTTCAACCTCCTTTATATTTCACCGATCTCACCTTTCAATTTCACTCCTTGAACACATTACGAACCAAAATATAATGCACGCATTACACAAAATAATATTCATCTTCAAGGTTTCACCAATTCAAAATTCAAGTTTATTAATTTTACTAATAGTATTCCCTGTTTTATAAACACTAACAAAATTACCTAAAATCTTCTAATTTTCCTCGACGTTGTTGTGCACAAAAACCTCCTCGGATCACATTCATTAGATCTATTCAATTATAGTAGTAATAGTATTTATAACTACGGAATATACTATTTAATAATTATACCTCTCTTAATCTTAGTTTTAAGTGTGTAACACTTGTAAAATATTTTATATATTTTAGCATTCAATTTACTCTATTTCAAATCGCAATTTAGTTATTATTATTTTAATTTTAATATTTAATATTTCATTTTACTTGCTCTTTGGCATTTTAATGATTACCACGATAAAAAGCAAGAATATAAAAATAAACAAAAACATAAGGAAAGGCTACAGTCCGCTTGAGGCGAACAGTATGATACCCTATCCATAACCCTATGTACCCCAAAGAAAAAAAGCATTAGGAAGATGATGGATAGCATTTTATTTCATTCTATGAAATTTATAGAAAATAAATAATTTTTTTGAAAAACGCCCCCAAAAAGTGGGCGTGGCCAAAAACGTTGTATGGACGATATATTGCAAAATATATTGGCTAAATAAATTGTTAATTGAAAACACCATTTTAGTGAAAGACGCCCACAAAAAATAGGCGTGGCAAAAAACTTTATGTGACAAATTTATAAAGGTGGGCAGTACCTACATATCTTGTGAAGGTTGTACAACTAAATCTCTCTAACTGTGGGCGTGGCAGTGGGCGTATTTTGAAAATTTTAACACTTTACCATTTCGGAGCCCTAGGGAGTATATATTCCAAATTTCAGCTTCCTAGCATAACTTTAAAGGCCTCAAAAGTTGATACGGACGGATGGACGGACGGACATTGCTAAATAGTCTTAGGATTTGGTCCTGATCATAAATATATATAAATACTTCTATGGGTCTACGACGAATATTAAGGGGTGTTACAAACTATGTGTCAAAATAATATACCCTTAGGATAGTTGATACGGACGCTCACTTTTTGTCGGCGTTTTTTCAAAAAATATTTTTTTTTGTAAATTTAATAGAATGATATAAAATGCTATCCATCATCTTCTTATTGCTTTTTTCTTTAGGGCATATAGGGATATGGATAGGGTATCATACTGTTCGCCTCAAGCGGACTGTAGCCCTTTCATAGGTTTTTTTGTTTGTTTTCTGTTGAATTTCGTTTTTCGTCTCTCGTTCCGTAATTAACAGAAATGAGATGAGGTTGATGTTTTTGATAAGACAGGAGTGGGGGTTGGATATTGTTGATAGCAGATTGTGTTATCCCTGCAATCCATGCCTGACTGGTATTTGGCAGCGGAGTTGCTTGATGAAACAATTCCAATGAGTAAATAATGTAGATCTTCGGATTTACTAATTTGTTTTGTTGTTTTTCGTGGGAACATGCAGACAGAGTGGCAGGCAGATTAGTGTCGGTATGAATGTCAACTTTCGAGAGAGGCAATAGGAAGGGTATTCATTAACAACCAAAAGCAGTTTGGGAGATTGTCAACTTTATTTGCCCTTCACCGTGTATTTGCACCCGTTAGAGAACTAGCCTGACTATGTCTGAAATTATTTAATTTTATATGATCAGCCACGATCAATTATACTTAAAGTGAATTATAGAAGGTATTACCTGGTTTATGCACTTCTTTTTCTCTAGAATCTATTGTGTTCCACGTTAACACAGTGTTCTCACAGGGATATCCAAACTTATTATCGCTAGTAAAAATTAAATTATTTATATATATATATAAACTAAATCGTTTAACACGTTGATGTTACCGTGTAAAGAGGTCACGCTCGTTCGAAGTGTAGAGAAAAGAAAGTAAAGAAACGCGGAAATAGCTTACATGTTGCAGGGGGATGTACCATCACTATTGGCCTCTACGCATTGCGCGTGAAACTACATGAAATATTTAACGAAAACATTGTCTCTATGAACGCAGTAGGAAATACAGGGTGACAATACAATTATTTTGAAATTGAATAGTGTTTTAAAGCTGAGGTACACTTGTTCACTTAGTATTGCAGCTGCACGTTACAGTTGATGTAGACAAAACTTGAACAAAATTACGTTGTAGCTGCTAAAACTCGTTAAACAATGAAAAATGACAACATTAATGATATAAGTTCATTTACCAACCACCCCGTGAGTGCGGTGGTAGGTGTAACAACTGCTAAGTCGATTGGGTTGAAATGGCTGTTGGTATTGGCCCGTTGTGATCCAAGATCTAGGATAAAGAGTTCCCCTACTCGTTGGACCAATTGGAGCTTCTAAATAAGCGATGTAGGCATTTCATGTCAATTTTGTAGGACCACTTGTATCTTCGTAAAATATGGAGCAGATGCCTCAAAGACAGTGTCCGGTGATGACACCTATAGTAGTGCTAATATTTCGTCTGCTTAGAAAGATACATTTTTTAGAGCGTTTCGTTGCTAGACATGTTATACCACTTGTCCACTTAAAATTAGTTTCCTATAGAGCAGCTGCCTAACTCTCTCCCCTTTATCAGGTGAGAGAGGTATCGTGAATCTCAATTTGCTAGACAACATGCGGAAAATTGTGCCTGATCTTTAGGCGTCCAAGCTTACATTTAACATTTTGCGCAATATAACCTCATTTTACGTGAATGGCGCCAAACACAAGTCCTAATTGCTTTATCGACATTCAAACATTTTCATCGAATCATCTAACCCGTTGACCTTCCTAAGCACTTTTTAATACAACATTTGGGTATACATTTCCTATGTACATAATTTATAACTATTTGCATCAATGGCAAAACTCCATCTTTATCCTGCAAACAACGCAAAAAAAAAACCCTAACCCAATCTGTCAATTTTTTCCAGCTCAGCGGTTTTTTTTTTCTTTCGATTTTAATTTGAAAAAGGGCACGGCTGACAAAAAAAACTTTGCTTTTGCTAAAACTGACACAGATTGTCTGTGGGCTGGATGGATCCTGAGCAAAATTCCGCATACCAGGTAATTTCGTAAATCGACCTTCCAACTTCAATATTCAACAACTGACACGTCCCACAATGGCGACAAGAAAAAATAGAAGAAAAAAAAGCAGCAGCGCCACCTGACTCCCCATAAAGTTTCCACTCATGCTTATGTGTTGAACAAATAAAAAGCAAACTACCTACAACTGCAGCGGCTGAAACTTTAATATTAGGTATCCTTATACGTCTTATCCTTTTTTTGTTTTTCTGGGTGGAGATATGTTTCTCCTAAGAACATAGCCAAAATCTTATAATCCTATTTGGGTGTGAGAGCATGTTTCACCTACCTGGCGCCGCCGCCGTATTATATTCCTTGAATTCTTTTCATCTGCCACTGGCACTTTATTTTTGTGTTTTGTTCGTCCTTAGATTATAAAAGGATAAGAACTTTTCGCACTCGAAAATGCTGATCCTGGCATAGACGTGTGGAAGCTACCAAAAAAACTATCGAAAAATGCAAGTGTGTGCGAAAAATTATGCGAATTCAATAAGATTGAGATGAAATCCCCACATTCAATTCAAGCCTTGAAAGGAAGAAAAGGACACATCGCTGCAATTAAATTTAATCTCATGCAAAATGTGTTTGACTTCACTTAGTGTAATGATTCCGCACAGTAGGCCCTGTGCCCGATTATTTGTGCCTCTATCATCCTGTGTCGAACAAGAAGGGAGGACAGAAAATATCCTTATTGAAGGAAATTGCCTGGTTTAAGCTTTTGCCTGCAGGCACTTTATTTACGGGCCACTGGTCCGCCAATCCATGCACTCTTGTATCCGTCGCCGCACCACCACGGACAATGTCTGGCGAATTTACATAATATCTATGAAATGACATCGAGGGTCACCATTAGCTGCGAGGACTATACGTACATCTTGTGGTGTATGTAGTAAGTTCGCTGACTGAATAAAAGCAAAAAAAAAAAAACAACACTCTGGCAGATAGTGAAATTTATATGCTCACCATATTTCTTCTGCCCTTACACTCGGGCCTGATATCAAACGGTGACAGAGGATATCCTTCGAGTTCTCGAAAACTTTCGTGGGCGATGGTGATGACACACGCACAAACACGCACGCACACTCTCTCACTAGATGCAGGATCTAACTTTAGATCTGTTTTTGAGGTAATTGAGTAATAATAGGGTTCTTCTCAAAAGGGGGGAATGGCGGTACTTTGCTTGGAACTAAGTCCTTGTTTGATGGGTGAACGAAATAACGTTTAATATAATTTAAAGTTGTAAAGAGTAAGCTCTGAACTTTTCTCAAAGTCCTGCTATTTAATTGTAATACCAGGTGTGCATTGATAATGTTTCATCTGCCTTTTGGTACAGAGAGAGCAGTGGAAAGGAAGCAGTCTTTAATACTCCTTCACAGTTAGTTCAAGTGTGATATTACATAAATGAGACAGTGAGACGGCAGTGAGTCCTTTTGATGATAGATGCGGAGATTCTGATGAACGAACAATGTTAATAGTGATGATGATGATGATGGCGGTGATGCTAAGGACGACGTAAATTGTGACATTGCTTGTGACTAACTGAACTGTTTGCTTTAATGCAATTACTTTATCCTTTTCAATTTTACAATTTCCTCTTGGAAAGTCCTTTATCATATTGTTTTCTTCAATAAGAGGGAAGGAAGTGTCTTAAATGGCAATTGAGATGAAAATATGCTGAACTTAATTTACCGTGCATTACCTATATTGAAGTTTATTTGGCGAATGATTACCATTGGAGATGATTAGCATTAGATGGTGATGCCAATATATTAGCAGCTGTCAAATATTTTATTAACTGTCAAATGAATTTAAGATTTTAGAAGATGGAAATCAGATGCGTTTTGGAGGATGCAACCGACCATTTTACCCACCTGAGATTAAGGTAAATCTCTACGTGAAAGTGACTTTTTGTTTTTTAGACTTTAAAATCAATAAGAAACTCTCAAACCTGAGTTGACGAGATAACAAGAATGACAACCATCGAACATGCCAAATTTTGAAGACAAACGAATTTTATTTGTTCCTCTGCTTATAGTAACTTTTTAACATTCTCGTATGCATTAGTCAGAGTTAGCGATGGGCGACTTCAGTGGCCCTATGTCCACTTTTTAACTCAAACTGAGCATGAGGGATAATATAACGACTATTGAAAAGTCAAAAAAACCTTAAGGCCGAAAAAGGAGTTGATACCTATGAGGGAGTGATGTTGCCGTGAATTAAGGCAAAATCTGGAATTTTCAAAATTGCAAAAATAGTGAAATAAGGTCAAATATCAACAATTGGCATTATTTCATTTTGGTAAAGTAAAATAAGACTCAAATGCTGTGAGCTGGAGTATAATACTGTACTTTAATGAAACAAAAACATGATTGTACCGTTAGTTATGTCAATAAGTAAATATTTGACATCAGCAGGTTTAACAAAATTGCAAAATGGATAGTAATGCTAGCGTTTTAATATTTCCATCGGGATTTAATTGCAGCTGTGAATTACATGAATGCATAAACAATGGCGTATGTATGTATACATATATATGCAACCCCCCTGCATGGTGCCGTAGGCCCATGGTTGGGTGTATGCAAACTTTGTTTATAACCAAATAATCTTTGCATATACCAAACCCTGCACCTACTTCAAATTTAGCGTAAGCGGGCCCACAGCCTGAAAGTCAACCTCACATGAAGAATTCTGTATCATATCCTGTGAGATGTAGATCCCTAAAATAATTAGTGCCAATGTCACAACTGACCAGCAAATAGCAACAGACCAGACTGAGAGCTAATGGAAAACTCCTCTTCGACTTCCTTGGGGATTTCTTGAACAATACTTAAAAAAAGAAGACTTGAATCTAGGCTTCCCTTTTTCATAAATTTTAACACAATTGGTCACAAAATTGGTGTCCAAATTGCTCCAAAACCACAAAAATTTACTAAAATTTGTTTGTAAGAACTATTACGGACAAAAACTTCTCTCGCGAAATTTATGATTGGGCAAATTTGACCTACAAATACCATATACGTATTTTTTTAACAACACGATAAGGGTTAAACGTTCTCTTAGACTCTATCTATACAAGGAGGTGTCCTTTCCCCGCTCATATGGATCCTGGTAATGGATGCGCCTCTAAAGCAACTAGAAAATGAAGGCTTCATCGTGAATGCATACGCAGACGACGTAGCAATCCTGGTCCCAGGCAGATTTCCCTCAATCCTCAGCGAACGACTCAGCTATGCTCTCCATATTGTCGGTAATTGGGTCGTGGACCGAGGGCTGGTGGTCAATCCATCCAAGACAGAAGTCCTGTTGTTATGCCCAAAATGCCCAGTTTAGCAAGATACCTGGGCGTTATCTTAGACTCCAAACTTAACTGGAGAGAGAATGTAAATGACCGCGTTAAGCGGGCGTACGTGGCATTGTACGCCTGTCGCAAAACATTCGGTAACAAATGGGGACTTAAACAACACATGGTATACTGGTTGTAAACAACGGTGGCCCATCCTGCAGTTGTTTGGTGGAAGGCTCTGGAAAAGAAATATCTTCTCTCCAATCTCACTAAAGTCCAAAGGGCGGCCTGCATGGGTATAACTGGGTCCCTAAGGACGACACCCACTGGAGCTTTGGAGATACTACTCGATCTCATGCCATTAGACTTTTACTGCAGCAGTAAGGCGGCTAAAACGGCCGTCAGACTTAGAGAGTGCGGACTCTGGGTATCGAAGACCATATGGATACGCCTCTGCAGAACTCACATGGTGCGCCACTGCAAGCACACCAGAAACAAATTACCTACCCTCGACATTCACCTTCAGCTGGGGATTCAATACCAGAATACCGGAAAGACGTGAATGAGATGAGAACGCAGTCACGAAAAAGGAAGAGATTGCCATCTACACCGACGGCTCCAAAATGGACATCGGAACAGGCGCAGGCATCTTCTGTGAATACCTAGGATTAAGCAAATCCTTCAGAATAAACGACGACGACTGTAGCGTTTTTCAGGCGGAGATAGCTGCCATTATCCAGGCTGTAGTCGAGCTGAGAAGGTACTGCATTGCCAACAGGACGATCACGATCTACTCTGATAGTCAAGCGGTCATAAAAGCCATGAAATCAGATGTGGTGAAGTCAAGGGCTGTGAACCAATGCAGCAAGTTGTTAGACGAGTTATCAGCTGTCAACACAGTTACCCTGTGCTGGGTGCCAGGACACACTAATATCCCGGGAAACAAGGAAGCGGACAAGCCTACAAGATCAGGGTCAGAAGGAAACGAGCCAGAAATGACTGCAATGCCCATATTAATCGTGTCAAATTCTCCTACGACCAAAAGTTGAGGCAAAAAATTCTACAAAGTCCCTCCGGTAGTAAAAACTTTTGATCGTTTGCTAAGAATATTAAAAATTCGGCCTCTTCATCTATCCCGACACTCATTTGCAATGACACTCCAGATGTCAGCTGATTGATATTCACCGTGGTGGTGAAATTAAGGTCGTTGCGCTTAATATTTCAAAGGCATTTGACAGAGTTTGGCATCAAGCTCTCTTGTCGAAAATGCGTGCATTTTGGATCGATGATACCTTTCTTCAATGGATTAGAAATTACCTTTCGGACCGTTCAATTCAAGTTGTTTTGGACGGTTTCAAGTCTGCGACTCACCAAATAAATGCTGGTATCCCTCAAGGCTCTGTTTTGTCTCCGACTGTCTTTCTCATTTTTATCAATGATCTCCTGTCTGTCACTTCTTATCCAATCCATTCCTTTGCTGATGACAGTACCCTATGCTTTACATATTCGTTTCCTGGGCAACGCCCCTCATCTTCGGGCGTTGAACTGGAACGGCAACGTATGTTAAGCTCATTAAATTTCGATCTTGACAGCATCTTGACAGTAAAACCAATAGAGTGGAATTTAATGCTTCCAAAACGCAATGCTGTCTGCTGTCATTGAACCCCTAATTCTCTGCCATTTCCATGAATGGCACTTGCATCGCTGAAACCGAACGACTTTCCATTCTCGGTATGTGTGTTAATGACAACCTTCGTTGGAATGACCACATATTTGATGTCGCCAAGAACGCTGCTAAATGTCTAGGCTTCCTAAAGCGATGCAAGAAATATTTCACCTTTTCTGATCTGGCTAGAATCTACAATGCGTTTATTCACCCAAAACTTGAGTTTAACGCTCATATCTGGTCTGCTGCACCAATAACATATTTGGAGCTACTTGACTGGATCCAAAAACGTGCGGTAAAACTTATCACTTTACTCTCTTAGTCATCGTCGTAATGTCTCCTGCCTGTCATTGTCTTATCGGTATTTCCACCACAAGTGCTCAAATGAAATAGCCAGTTGCATTCCACCCCTACAGCAATTCAACCGCAATACTCGCCTTGCGAGGAATGCTCATCAGTTTACCCTTAAGCCTATTTTCGGACGTACTGTGAAATATAAAGATTCCTTTCTCAACCGTACAATACGAATGTGGAATGCTCTACCACGCTCTGTTTTTCCTTTGCATTATAATTTACAAACATTTAAAACCAACGTGCATCGGTTTCTCCCTTTCTCTAATCCTTCATATTCCTAATGCCCGCACTGTGTCACTTCATTATAAGGGTATCCAAAGTCCCTTTAGTGCGCGTACATTATAAAAAAAAAAGAACACCCCTTAGCACCATCGCACGCAAAATCGACACCGGGTCCTTGAGTAGAACTAACCTACGTTCGACACAACTCGATATGTGCAGACATACAAAAGAGCTATGGCGAGCTGTCAACAAAATGAGATTGAAATTCATGATCGGGTTAAACCGCAAGGATATCCGATTACTTACAGGAGTCCTTACGGGTCACTGCGCTGTGGAAAGGTTGGGCATACTGCACAATGACTACTGCAGAAGCTGCAGGGACGTTAAAGAAATAGAGTCTGTTAGTCACTTGCTTTGCAAATGCCCAGCCTTAAATAGCATAAGGCTTACGACCCTGGGCCGATATTTTTATGATGAGCTGGAGGATGTGGGCAAAGCCGAGCTAAAATACCTACTCAGATTTGTATACAAATCGGGTTGGTTTTAAGAGAGCGTCACTTTGGTCACATACCAGCGGACGTCTTCTTATATATTTCCAGGTCACACAATGGACCCAACTGCTGGTCTAAGTGAGCCGTGACTGAGGTCAAAGGGGCATCCACCAACCTACCTACCTACCTAGACTCTATCTACATGAGTGACTCTTTCCTGAACAAATCAATCAAAAACCTTATTTACGAAGCACTAAAAAACGGCTTCAACAGTTTTAGTCCATTTTTTAGTTTGGATACTAAGGATTGAGGTGTCTGCTAAGTCCATATCCGGACAACAATTATTTATGCTTAAGTCACTTGATGATAGACAAATTATTCTACACCTTAAATTAAAGGGAAAAGAGCTTATCTAACCTCTGCTCCAAATTATTTATGTTCAAAATTGCTTCCAGATATTGATTTCACCTATATTTGTTCAGGACTACTGTCATACAAGTATGACATAAATTAATGTTAAAAAAAAAACTCTGTCAAATTGTTTAACAAACGATTGACTTCCCTTTGGGCTATTTACAGTAGCCACTGAGGATTGGCAGACGTCTTGCCCTAAGCCTCAACTCACGCACCAATAGATATAATTTCATTGAGTTTCGCCAAACTGCACTAATTGGTATTAAACTTTAATGAGAAGCACGCCCATACACGAGCTAAACAAAGTGCACTATTCCATTGAATTGCATTCAAACATCAATGTCTTGTAACGACGACGACGACGACGACGACGACGACGACGACGCAAATACATATCGATTTTACTTGCCTGTCGATGTCATGCCTCTGCCAAATAACAAAACTGTAATGACATCCTTTGAGAAATAGAAATAGCTTAAGTTGTCTCAATGTCTTTTTATGGCAATTGCTCGTTTCCTTACACCATCCTTCATCGATTTTTTTTTAAAAAATAAGACACACACACACAACTCTGTTTGGATTGATATAAGGTTTGGCTTTTGTAACAGAGTCCTATGCGAACTATAATTTAAGAACGAATCATACTTCGTCTTTTCGACTATCCTAATCAGTGATTCAACATTAAAACCGCACATGCAAAATGTCCCCTCCCCCGGTCCCCCACTGCGCACTGCGAGGTGTTACAAGTGGTGCGATGGGACGTTGAAGGTTGCAGGATTCGATTAATGGAATGATGATTATATGTGCAGCTATCCTTCCTGCCACACATAATGTATATTCATATGCATATGGGTAAACACTCCCCGGGACACTTTATTGACATAAAACTTTCCCGTGGATATGTGTGCACAAGGAATCACACACGCCGCCATCGTCGTCCTCGTCGTCACGGAGAGTGTTGCAAAAAAAACAAATATCCTTCCTTACCCAGGCAGGTGTAATGGTGTATCTGGCAGGTGAATAAGCAGCCAGAGATGATGTGAAAAAGTCATATAAATATGAATATGTATGTGCTGAGTGTGCATGTGAAATTTTTGAGAACGAAGAACGAAGAACTCCTCCGACGGCGCCGACCTCCATGGGAACGATAATAAAGTTATCGTTATGGGGAATCAAATGGATACGAGATGCGCTTTTAATGGCATCATCTGAAAATTTCATTAAGCAAACAACAAACTAATTTGTGGCGGAAATTTTGTGACATAATCATATATCCATACCGTTAGACAAATATTCTCCATGCCTCGTTGATTGTGTCGCGTTGCTTCTGTCGACAACATGTACGTGTGTAGTACCTACATCTATCCTGCTGCAAATCTTCTGTTTGAACAGAAGGAGCGGAAGTTTTAAGATGATTTACGGCTGATTGAGTGCGGCAGTTTGTCAATTGCCGCTGTGGGCTATTGAATATATAACAAATGACAATATTTGTGCGCTGATATCCTTACAAATGTTTCCTTCCTGGGTATTAACTTTGAATTTTAATTTCTCATCCCTAAAGCAGGCAGCAATGAGGAAAGAAATAAATAAAAAAAAACGCACACACAAATGAAATGATGCTGTATCTGCCGTAAGGACGAGTTGAAGGATTTCATAAACAACTGCTATCGGCACGCAGCGATAGGGATGGTGGAAATCAATATGATTACTCCTACGGAATCAGACGGGCATGAGAATGACAGGAAAATTAATGAGTATTCTATGAGAAGACGCATCCTTTTATTTTAATTTCAATTCCGTCTGTCGAAGATCGAATGTCTTGTTGTTAGAAAATGGCGTTCAAACTGGGAGAGGAGAGGATGATTGGATGCCTGCAGGAATTATGTTGTGATGATGGAGAGGGTGCTGATGTTGAGCCTGAGCGCTTCTCAGTATAATGTGTCAACATATCCTGTTGCCAGCGCGAGGGTTAGAGTGAAACAGAGAAACCTACTTTCTATGAAAAGAACTTGTCATTTGGGGCAGATGCTTGTGTTTCAATGATGAAACAAGCTTTCAGAAATCGATCCTGAGGCAATATAGATTCGATAAACTTTGTTCCAAGAAATGTCAGAAGCCTCCTTCCAGCAGGTGGTTGTGACTATTATGATAAGGTTATGTGAGGTATAGGCTCTAGGTCGATGCTGCATTGCACTATATCATTGGTCAACGCAAAAGTGAATATTTTTGAACTTAATTTACGAGGATTTCATTTTGGATTTCATAATTTTTTCCGACCGAGTGAAGCACGCCATTAAAACATTTGATTCATTGTCAATAGAGAGAGATAAGCATCAACGAATTGTTCACTGGAAAACAAATCTGCTTGTTGTAGCAGAGTATTAGCTTTAGTAAGTTCTGCAAGCTTACAATTTTGAAAAAGCATTCTATAGACAACCAATAGATCGGATATGAGTTGCGCTTAGACAACGAGGAGTTCCTGAAACCTACGTACAGATGATCATGGATATGTACGCGGGAGCGAAGACATAAGTCAGATGTCCCGCAGAAGTCACCGATGAACTACCAATTAAAGTCAATGTTCACCAGGGAAGTGTCTTAAGACCTTTGCTCTTTATTACGGTCCTAGATTATCTGCTTGAGGGGAAAGTGACGAGCCCTAAAGTGCATCACTTATTCTTCGCTGACTATAGAGCCATCATAAGTGATGATCAGACTTTCCTGCAACGAGCACTTGATGTTTGGGTAGAAGTTGATGAAAGGAATGGGTATCGATTTAGCCAAAAAAAGACAGAGTATCTGTACTGCCCATTCTCTGACCCAAGCCAACTCATTCCAGACATTTATTTGAATGGGGCTGGTGATTCCCGAATGTAAAAAGTTCAAATATCTGGGATCAATGATCAACAGCGAAGCAACCGTTGATGACGACATCAATCATCGTGTAAGCGTAGGGTGGATGAAATCGCAGGAAAAAAAACTCTGCCATCGTCTGTGACCGAAAGCTGAAAGGAAGGCTCAACACCGCAGTTGTGCGTCCGGCGCTCAGAGACTGGACAATTAACAAAAAGTATGGGGGCAAGTTGACAGCAGCTGAGATGAAGATGCTTCGCATGATAGCAGGAGTAACAAAGCTTGATCGAATTAGAAGTTCCAGAATCCGAGGAAGCATTCACGTCAAACTACTCAAAATTGGAGCACGACCGACTCAGTTGGTATTACCATGTTCAAAGGAGGAATCCTACGAACCCCGTCAATAAGTCAACGGCAATCAACGTTCTCTTACAATCGCATAAAAGAGGCAGGCCTAAAAACTCCTGGATCACACAAATGCAGAAACATCAGCATTTTATTGGCCTCAATGATGATTTATTTAAAATCGGAAGGAATGCAGATATTTTTTGAGGTCGAACCGGCGAACCCCACAGGCGGACTAGTAGGAATGCAGTGAAGTGGGAGAGTTATGATCCCTATAATCCTGGTCATAATCTCGTCGTTAAATGGAGAGATAATTTGCAAATTGTGTTCAAAGGTTCCCACGAGATGGATGTAGTCAAAAAAGCGGAAACTCGTCGAATACATTGGCTAAGCCACATCGAGCGGAATGGACAATAATTCTCCAGCTAAGAGGATCTTCAAGTCTCAGCCCTAAGGTTCGTGACGACGACGAAAACCTTTGTTTTAAAGACCAAGCCATCGCCGAAGCCAGAGCGCTTGGTTGAGATAACAGGGACAGCAACGTGCACAGAGGATGGAAAGCTATCGTGTCTTATGCAGGGACTGTTCAAAGGTCGGGAGCCCATTAAGTAAGTAAGTATGACAGAGGTTTCATCATTCTCTAGACAGATCCTACATTTGGACTAGTGACTCAGATTCATTTCGTTTAGATTGTGTCTCAAGCCGAAGTGGCCTGTAAAAAGCCTACCAGCTTCCTAATGTTTTCCTATTCAGTAACAGGATTTCCTTGAAACGAATAAGGCTAAACTTATCTTTTGGATTGTCATAAACATGGAATACTTTTGCTACTTAGACTTAATTCAGTTTGCAATAAGGTTCTTTGGCTAGATTTTGTAAGGCATCCTATCAGCTCTTTACTGTAATAGCTGCTTGACCATCTGAAAAGATCACTTCAATCAAGTTTTGACGAATTTAATTCCATTTTTAGAAATTTAATTTCCCAAGATCTCAATGGAATCTATTTTCGCCTGAAATGCTGTCGGACACGTTCTATGTTAGATCCAAACACAACAACTCCAGATTCCATTATCGATCCATCGTTATACCAGATCAGACTTCTTGGATCCAGTACCGGAAAACATATATATGCACATTTTTGCCGTTGTCCGAATAAGTACTTTTGGCCGCCGGACAATAGCTGTCAAAAATAGAAAAAAAAACTCTCATAGAAAAAACTACGACAGCGATATGGGTAAATTGTCATATATATAGCAAAACTTAAGGTCTGAGGCCGAAAGTTGTATATCATTATAGTCACATCCGTTTTTGAATGAACAAAACAATTAACAACGCTACAGAAGCTTCCTATTCTCCTATTCCATGGCGCAGCACTAGAAGTTGTAGATGAAGGCAAATACCCCAAATGTGCATGTTGTGTGTTGCCACTAAGCTCGAGAAGCAAACAACGGATTTTGATGCTGTTTTCACTATTACGATTTGCATTTCTACGGAAAGGTTTATGCGTATTCAAAAATGTGCTCTTCTCCTATAACAGCTTTAAAAAAGTTGAGCCAGCTCTAAGCCCACATATTATGTGAATGCTAATGAGGGAATTCACTAAGTTTATAAGAAGGAGCATACGCATCGCAGGAAACCGGACTAGTTAAAACTATATACCGCCTAAGAGATTCCAGGAAGAATATATCCCCATGACAAAACTAATAAGCTTAGAACTACACGTACACATATCTTCTCTTCACTCATCAATGTGTGAGGGAGGGAGGGGAAAAAAACTCAAACAGACAATAGCAATGGGGAGGACAAAAAAAAGAGTTTAATCCCATTTAAAATCTGTCCCTAAATCCGCTTTTCGCGTAAATGCCACTTTAACAAGCAGTTACAACCAGAAACATCATACTGCTGCCATCTCGTATCCAAGGCATTTAATCGCTCAACAGTTTTGTTCACAATTTCACCATCACAACAACCACGGTCAGCCAAAAATGAAATGACAATTAAAATGGCTGCTTTAATTGATTGCAACTGCCATTGCCAGTTGTTGCTGTAGCTGGCCATTGATGAACACACATACACACACACTTGTGCAACTCCTACATATGTATTCCCCACAATGGAATATCCCCGGCTCAACGAAAGGATTAAAATGCTTTTGTATTTTAGAATCTGTCACTGGTCGTCGAAAATACCTTTGCGCTAGCCGTTCATCCGTGCGGGAGTTTGGTCCAGTTAGCTTAACAAGGCCCCTATCCTGGTCGTCGTCGGTTGTCCTGTGTAATATTTTACAAAGGCGTCCCCCGCACCATCACCCACAGGTGAGTTGAGTAGACGAAGAACGTGTGACGACGGTTTACCCTTTATCTTTATAGCCACTTTCAGTTGCGTGCTGCTGCCGCTCATGCGGACATATATCTACGGAAGGACGGCATATCCTTATTTAAATGTTGTTTTGCGAAATCCTTCCAAATTGGATTGTGTGTATGTGTGCGTCTGTGATCCGCATAACAATGGCTGTCGTCCGTCCATACTTTGTATAGTCGGCATTTTTATGACAGGATTTTCGTTGTCGTCGTCGTCGTTGTCCCTCCTAAGACAAGACATTTCCCAGGATATTTCGTCCTTAAATACACATCTGGTTCGGTCGAGTAGAGTGTTGTGTTCGTTGTAGTTGTCGTTGTCGTTGTCGTTGTCGTTGTAGGACTCATCAGGCGCAACATTCACCCGTAGGCTATTGTTTGTTGTCGTTCTTTGGATTTGCCCTGAAAGTAGGATTAAATTGAAAGTCCACTGCAAGACGGCAGTGCACGGCTTTGATTGCAATGACAGTCGGAGTCGAGGGATGCTTTTCGAATGCGCCCAGAGATACACACGTCTTGCTTCCTGTGCTGGTTAGATAATCAATTGACAGAAGAAAATTGGAATTATCGAACGGACGCCATTGCATGAGCAGGTTTTTTTTTTCTTTTCTACTCAACTAAATAGCAAAATAGAAATACAAAAAAAATGTGTTCGAAGGACATGAAATCATGAAATACCTTCAGGCAATTTTCAGCATCATCAAGAGCAGTCAAATTCAACAATCAGTATACTGCGCTCGTTTTGCAATCAATCGTATTGCATCGCATCATTTGCGCCAAATCACTGTCCCTTATTGAAAATCGTCCTGCTACGACCTCGACGTGATACCTTTAAAGAGTAGACGGATTAAATAACTCTGCTCGTACGTATGGCGGTGTTCTCGCAACGCCATACCAAACTAATCACTACGATGGGAATTTTTGCATGAATCACCTACTTGACAGTAGAGAGGTACGAGGAATATGTCCATCAGCAAGGACACGGTTTTGTTTTGTTTTGTTTTTTTAGTTTAAACTACAGAATAGGCACATACGGTTGCTCCTCTTCCAAACGGGTTTATTTGCTGAATATATTTTTTTCCTCTGCGTAGGACTATTCATTGTTCAGTTGGATGTTGGAAAAACGCTCGTATTTTTTGCGTGTCCTGTTTCATATTTCAAATAAAATAAACACGAGGAATGTCACGTTTTTAATAGACGGATGCAATTGCATTTGGGATTATGTCGAGTATTTGTTTTAAAAGGAATGCAGCCGGTGTAGGTAGTTCCATGGTTTTTAATGGTTGTTCAAGGATTAAGTTCGGTTAGGTGGAAATGCGAATAATTGATGCAAAAACATTTAACAACGACGAAGTTGTCGCTTAATTTGGGGGTCACTTGTGGATTATGATATAGCTTTTATAATTGCGGATTTATGTCAACGAGTCGATTCTGAACAAAGACCATTTAATACATTTTTAATAATAGTACCTACAAACGTAATAAATGCAAAAAAGCTAACCCAATTCTTGGGTGTGTTAAAAACAAATTTTTGGAGACTCATGTTTTTAAACAAGTTATACACTGAGCCAGTCTACGAAATCCAGAAATCTGTTTAGAAATCGTCCCTTTTACGGCTTTCACATACAATAAGTCTTAGAGCATGAGATCTCAAAAGAAACATTGTTTTCAGGAGCAGTGACGAATATCACAGCGACACTTCTTTGACAGATTTCACTAAGAGTTGAGGTGCACGGAGACTTTTTGGTCCCAGTGTGTGTTACGATTTTGAGGCATATATTTCAATATGCTTGCTGGAAGCTCAATGAAGATGTCATAACGGCCGGATAAAATATGACCAAAAAAAAAATATCTCAAAATCTGCCTTTAGAGATTTGTGTCGCCAAGATCCATACGTTTTGCCTTCCCATGTAAGAAAGCTGTCTAGTCTGTCCTTCTAAAAATTTAAGGCGCTTTCGATAACCTGAACACAGAAACCATTACTCCCTAACTTGAAGATCTAGGCTCGACAAACTTGTTCTTAAATGATATTAGGGTTACCAACAGGGGTATTATTTAAACAAGTTCAGAAGCAGTTTGAAAAAAGCGAACTTTGAAGCGGATATATCGAAAAAATAAGAATAATTGTCATGAAGCCTCTTTCTGAAGCTGTCTTCATCACCGGGACTTATTTCTTTAATATTAAAGCTGGGGCCGAATTACAGCATCAGTTAACGAGTGAGTAACTTCCATACGTTACCGAACTATCGAATATGCACATTGGGATTATGTCATACGAAGCATCACGTATCGAACGCAATTTGTAATTGTACTAGGAAAACTCTAGTACATTAAATTTTGCACCAGTATACTGTCATTTTGTGTTCTGTCATTCGCTTTTTTATGTGAAATTGTGAGTTGTGCTTTGAATGAAAACGGTTAAAAAATTTATAAATTTTAGTAAATGGATATGTTATTAATATTTTCGTCGTCCGATTCTTCTGGGGAATTCTTCCCACAATCTGTTGCTATGGTTTTCGCTAAATCGGGTTACATCGCCATAAAATCGGACATAATATGTTTCTTATTTTATTTAAATTTATTCTGTAATAATTTAAATTTGTATTTTGAGAACATTTTTATCCCAAGAGTATCTTTGTATCCCAAGAGTATTATGATTCCTCGTTAACCTCTAAAAGTTTATGTATTTGTTATCAGCATCAAATGTTATGACGATCTCGCATTGTCCGTCTGTCCGTCATTGAATTTGAAGTCTTTGAATTAATGGCTAGAAAGCGGAAATTCGGAACAAATACTCTCCAGTGTCCGAAATGTTTAAGTGTAAGCATTTTAATGCGTCCACTGCCAGTCACATAATTTAGAAAAAAAAAACAAAGTTTTAGATCTGACTGACGGGAAAGTGTAAAGATATTCACAGAATCTGATCTCCTTAATAAGTTTATCACGAAAAATTGTTGTGGGCTTTTGTTTGTTTTGTGAAAAATCCGCATTAACTAAGAACTTAGCGTTCTTATTTTTTCTTTAAATAATTTTCATGGTATGGAAACTCTTTTAAGATTGTTTTAAATATATTTTTAAAATCTCCGGGCCTAGCCCTTACTGGAGTTCGTAACCCAATTGATATATTGCTTAAGAAAAACATAAGTCTAGGAACCCCGCAGAGGGAAAGGTTTCTTTCGCCTCTTTTATAAAACATATCGATCGATTCAATAGAAGATAGAATCTGTGGTATCAAAGTGGAATGTCTTGCGGTTAACCATGACCTATCCTATTTATGAAGAAATAAAACGTACTCTCCAAAAATTGGAGATGTTTGTGTCAATCTCTCTACCAAAGCAAAATACCTGGGAGCAATATTCAACTAGAAACTGAATTGGAAATGCAAAATGAAAGAGATAATGAAGAAAGTGCTGAATGCTTTATATGCTTGAATTAAAGCTTTCGGAAAGAAATGAGGCCTACACCCAAAAACGTTGCCGAACATGTTGGAGTGAAGGAGGAAAACGGATGAACATGATTAGATAGGGCTCGGAGCTGAACCCACTACTAGCTGACGGAAAAGTGCCTTCCAACACAATGGAACAACACTAGCAATGTGCGCTATAACCTAAAGTCTATGGCGCAATGTT
The DNA here is from genome assembly GCA_963576555.1 of Ferdinandea cuprea. NCBI lineage: Eukaryota > Metazoa > Arthropoda > Insecta > Diptera > Syrphidae > Ferdinandea > Ferdinandea cuprea. The sequence continues at coordinate 21,850,737 of OY754960.1, read as the reverse complement.
GACATCAAATAAAATGAACGAAGTCCCCAGTCTTTCACGATAGAAGTCAAATTCGGATGATCATCTAGGTATTAACTGGACCTTGTGTCGCGGAAACATAAAGACAGAATTGGAATCGCCACTAGAGAAGGCCTACATTTTTTTCCGAATAGTTCGGGAGTCTTCCCAGAATTGCCGATTGCCTTCTGCCGGAGATTACGGCTAAGAGGGCTGCGCTCAGACACTGCTAGAGATGGAAAAACAAGCAATTTGCAATTGAAGATCAGCTCTAATCTAATTAAAAAGTGTAAGTAACTTTGTTGGTTTTCTTAATATTAATGGCAAACAGCGAGGATTATGTGACCATTTGTCAGCGTTACCTCCGTGGACTCCTTGAAGTCCACATGGAAACCAAAAATGCACTCGCCACCAATAAGAAAAGATGACGGCGAATGGGCAAAAGGAGATGGACGACCTTTAAACGAAGAACCGAATGCTCATACGCGATCCGACGACTATAAAGTAAAAGCCGTTTCTCTGTCCGAGCTTCAAATGACAATAAGAAAGTTGAAAAATAACAAAGCTCCAGGATACGATCTAATCACTGGCGAAGTTCTGAGGAAGCTACCGAAAAGAGCACTAGTTAAGCTGCTGTACATTATAAATGCTTCTCTGAGACTTTCATATGTTCCAAGACAATGGAAAGTAGCCGAAGTCATTATGGTTCCGAAGCCAGGGAAGAATACAAATGATAAGAAATCATATAGACCAGTTTCGCTACTGCCGATAATATCTAAGGTTTATGAGAAACTTCTGCTAAAACGATTACAACCAGTAATTGCAGAAAGACGCTTGATACCAGATCATCAATTTGGCTTCCGGGTCAAACATTCCACAATCGATCAGGTGTATCGAATAACAAATGAAATTGAAAAAGCTCTAGAATGGAAAAAGATTTGCTCTAGCGCTTTTCTCGACGTATCGCAAGCCTTCGACAAGGTATGGCATGAAGGCCTAATGTATAAGCTAAGGACAATCCTACCGAAAAAATTATACAAAATATTGAAATCCTACCTTGAAAACAGACTCTTTCGTGTTAGACATGAGACTGAATTCTCGGAATTCAAGGAAATCCACGCCGGTGTTCCGCATGGAAGCGTTCTCGGCTCAATATTATTCCTGCTCTACACAAGAGATATACCACAAGATGAAGGGACCATCGTAACAACGTTCGCAGACTATACGGCTATCCTCGCAATGGATGAGTCAGTCGAATCATCAACTGGAAAACTCCAGCGGGCTCTTAATAAAGTATGCGAGTGGACAAAGACCTGGCGAATTGCCCTTAATGAGACCAAGTCGACGCATGTCAATTTCACGTACAAAAGGATAAATAACTTACTTGTCTTTATTAACTCGATACAAATACCATACGCAAACGAGGCGAAGTATCTAGGAATGACCCTAGACGCAAAACTGAATTGGAAGCCACACGTTAAGAAAAAGCGCGACGAGCTCGCAATCAGACTTAGAGAAATGTATTGGCTACTCGGAAGATATTCGAAGAGAAGCGTATACAACAAACTGCTCCTGTATAAACAAGTGCTAAAACATTCTTGGACATACGGTATACAACTTTGGGGTTGTACCAAACCAAGCAATATGGCTATAATACAAACATTCCAAAACAAAGCGTTAAGAGCAATCGTGAATGCTCCATGGTATATAAGGAATAGTGATATTCACAGAGATCTAGGAATTGCTACCGTGAGTAACGAAGCAACAAATTTTGCTCGCAAACTTCGTACTCGCATTCATGGTCAGTGCAATAAAGAAATAATTCGTACCCTAGACGTGACATACCTTGAGCGCCGACTACAAAGAACAAGACCGTTCGACCTAGCGCCATAAGGAAAAACCGCATGTAATGACGGTATTAGTAGGTGCGTTCCCTGGAAAGCTACCTACCAAACGCGATTAATACTACAGAAGCGTAAACCACTTGTTAAGGTAACTTAGTCGTAGTCATCACTAAAATGAAAAAATGAGAGGAACAAATTTCTTACTACTATGAGCGCGCGCGATCGGATCTCATAGTGCCTCTCTGAGGGGTGAGGTTTAGCCCGTAGGCAGACTAGATATATCTGAATCGGGCATAACCAATGGTACGGGCCATTGGTATCTTCTGAAGATTACTCACCTCCAGGCGCAACCAAAAAAAAAACTCTTGTTATTTTACAAATCTTTACACATAAGGTAAAGTGGTTTAAGTTGATTTTCTACATTTATCAGGAGAGCCGTTTTAAATTCTGAATTCTTTTAAAATATGTTAAGGTATTTCAATATTTTGTTCTGTAATAATTGCTAATGTCGACATAAATTTACTTGACATAAGATTTTAATATGGAATAACGGCATTTAAGACTCTTTTCTACAATAATTTATACGTAATAACACCATACTGTGTGCTAATTTTGTTCTCCCTTTAAAAATGTATTAAAATAATCTTTGGCTCATATCGGCTTTAGATTGTGTGTAAAGAAATTAACTTTGAACAAAAAATAAACCGACCAACCGACTTAAGGTAGAATCTTGTCAGTCAATGTTCTTTGCAATAATTTTACTTAATGATAAGCAACTAGACGACTGGGTTCCTGACTCGAAGCAGTATAGAAACAACATTCGTAACAACTCGAGAGCATCTTCAGCTTTGTTACTTAGTTTTAACTTAAATTAACTAATTTTTGTTGAGTATATTTTTATTTTGTCTGTTTATCTTTAAGTTATTAGACCGAGACTGTTTCTTTTACTCTTTCTGAAATGTTTCAGAGGTAACACTGGTATTCGTCATGAATCATTGATCTCATAAGGCCTAACAATGAAGCTCATAACAAATTATGCCACCATACTTCTCAAAAACAACACTAAATCGAACTATTTAAATTGGTGGTGAGCAACAATGAACAACAGTTTATTAGAGGCACTATGGCCATACTGTCGCACTAGCACTTGTTGCGGAAAGGGTTAACAAGTCATCTGTTCAAAGGTAAAACTCAAGAGACAAAAGGAGATAATTTATGTAAAGACAGCTTTATATCTTAAAATGCCTGCAGTTACTGAGTATTTTAATTTGTTGTATCCTGTAAAAATGGTAAAAATGACAATTATGCCCCGTTAATTTTTTCCAGTTATAGAACGTGAATAATTATATTTGTATTTAGTTTTAGGTTTGAACCGACGAAATATGAATGAAATCAAATGGGTATTATGGTTTCATTTGCTACTAAATGAGATTCGTCATGTGAATAGCGTCGGCGACCTTTTGCAACAGATCTTCTTTGGGCAGCTCATACTCAGCGCAGAAAACAGACTACGTCGCATCTCGACCACCCTATGGTGACGACGCATAGAAGGAACATAGTTGCCGTGAAATAAGACTAAATCTGTAAGTTTGGGCCTTATTTGACATTGTGAAATAAGGCCATACATCAGCATGTGGCATTATTTCACTTTCGTGCAAAGTGAACCCATTGCGAATAATCTTTGCATATACCCAACCTTGCACCTACTCCAAATCTAACAGTGCAACCAAGCGAATTTTGAAATTGGACTGCATCAAAGCGAGATTTAATTTGCGCAAATAACTTTACGTCATCCGCAAAAAGTAGACAAAAGTGGTCGAAGATGGCTTCCTTGGGAAACTCCAGACTTGACATCAAAATATCTGGAATATATACCATTTATAGCAACACATTGCTTTCTGTTAGAAAGATATGATTCCAGCCAATGCAGTATCCGCGAGTGAAACCCAAAAGTATTCAACTTATGGATCAATAAACAAATGTTGACTTTATCAAAGGCTTTTGAGAAGTCAGTGTATACCGTGTCGACTTGATACCCGGCTTCTATATTACAATGTAAGAAGTTTGAGAATTGCATGAAGTTGGTAGCAGTTGATTTTCCTCTTAGAAAATCATGCTGTTCAGGTGAAATAATTTTTTTTGACCAAAAGACATCTGTTTCAGTTAATTGCAAAGAGTCAATGGTTAAGGCATTTGAATTTACATTGTAGAAATTACTTATGCAGTTGCAAACAGACTCAAAAAAGCTAGCAAATAGCTTCAGATTACCATCTAACGGCTTAGATACTAAACCTTTATATTTCATACAAATTGGAATAACTGTTGTCTTTCTTTTATTATTTAAGTAAACCCAAAAGAGTTTACTATTCAACTTTATCTGGCATTCGGTGTCAAAAATATATTTATTATACAAAAATTTGTGCAGAGTTTCGAAATCATTCATTAGCTTTTCAAATTTGATTTTACTTTCAGAATTTTTAGATTTAACATATGCCTTATGAGCTTTATTTCTTGCATTTTTTGAATTTAGGAGGGATTTATTATACCACGGAAGATGTTTTCCCACCGTTTTTTTCCGTGGAACATATAAATTAATACTTTAATGTATAATATTTAAGAGGATTGTGTACATCTCCTCGGTGTTTTTATTCTGAAATATACTTTACCAGTCAAAATGAGCTAAATGCGTTTTCAGAGCAGGAATATTTGCTTAACTAAAGTTGTTTAGTACTTAATGGTATAACAATTTTGAGCGATAGAGTACTTATAGCAATCAATATTCAAATTCAATGTCTTATGATGGAATCACAGTCACTTATAGTGTACAGATACTTCCGCAAGTAAGTCAGAGTCTAAGAATATTAAGTCTAAAAATTTATAGTGATCATTAATTTTTTTGTTTAATCGATCCAAGTTTATAACAAATAAACTATCCACTACATAGATTTCCTTTTCACTAGATATATTAAACTGAACCCGAATTAAACCGGGTTTTGAGTTTCTGTAAAAACTGCTAAATATAATATCATAAAATATCAGATTCCATAGCCTACGACTTTTGAGAATTTCAATTGATTCTGACAAGGACATTGTCTGACATTTAGATTATTGTCAGACAGTTGTGAAAAACCAAGCAATTTACTTGTCAGATGGCCGCCTAAAAATGGCCTGCAATGGCCAAACAATATTGTCAGACAAAATTGTTTATTAACTTTCTCGTTTTCAATAGTATACTAAAGAGAACGTTATTGCGATGGTATGAGGAAAAGTGGGTCCGCCAATGCCGGCCGTCTAACTGTCTGTCCGAGCGCCGTATGTCGAAACGGTTCGCCGGATTTGCTTTAAAGTTCGTATATAAGGTTTTTGAGGTAACATCTAGAGGCATCTTTTTATTTTTTGCTCTATCGTTTGAAATAACGGTACTTGCCATACAATTTATTGAAAATCACCTATCACTATTTTTCTAGAAAATGGTTGCAAGGATTTTGGTCTTTTTTTGTACTAAGGATGGGATGGGGCCAAAAATACTGTATACTGGTTTTGAAAAATAAAATCGATTAGCGGATAAAACCTTCAATATCTTCAAAACTGACGAAGCGAACTCCAAAAAATGTAACCTTTTTATACCCTATCCTAAGGGTATATTAATTTTGACACATAGTTTGTAACACCCCTTAATATTCGTCGCAGACCCCTAAAAGTGTATATATTTATGATCAGGACCAAAATCTAAGACTATATAGCAATGTCCGTCCGTCCGTCCGTATCAACTTTTGAGGCCTTTAAAATTATGCTAGGAAGCTGAAATTTGGAACATATACTCCCTAGGGTTCCGAAATGGTAAAGTGTTAAAATTTTCAAAATACGCTTACTGCCACGCCCACAATTTAGAAAAAACCTTTTTAAGGCTTAAGTTAGAGAGATAAAGTTGTACAACCTTCACAAGATATGTAGGTACTGCCCACCTTTATTAATTTGTCATATAAAGTTTTTGGCCACGCCCACTTTTGGAGGGCGTTTTTTGAAAAAAATATTTTTTTTCTATAAATTTCATAGAATGAAATAAAATGCTATCCATCATCTTCCTAATGCATTTTTTCTTTGGGGTACATAGGGATAAGGATAGGGTATCATACTGTTCGCCCCAAGCGAACTGTAGCCTTTCCTTATGTTTTATACTGTTAAGTCAAATATATTTGCATACTTTAATTTTTGAAATAATTTTTTTTTCATAAAACGATTTTCTTAAATTTTTAAAAAAACCTATTTTTTCAAAACCTAAAAAGTGATTTAAAAAAATTTTTAATCATCCAAACGCATTTCATGTACCGAGAAAGTTTCGTATGACGCAGTCGTGTACTTTATTTTTTAACGACTTGTTTTGAAATTCCCAGATAAGTTTTCTTCCACGCGAGGTACTCAAAAATACTGTGTAGAAGTGGTGGAATGGCACGCTACCATTTACATTTCATAGCACAAACTGCAATCGAAATATCACGAAGCCATAAGACGGGTAAAGCGGTAGCCTTCACGTCCTTGTAGCCTTCGAATCCTTTTATATGAATTTCTGTTATTGAACGATATTTTTCTTCCTTTGGACGTTTAAAGAGTATTAAATTGTTTTCAAACTCCTGAACAGACATAAATATCAGAACAATTATGTACTTCATTAACATCGACACCACCATTCAACTACGGCTTACTGAAAACATAAACCGACAGACAGAAAAAAAATGCATTTATGATTAAAAATTTAAAAGATGCTACCATAAAATCGTTTATCCCAATTGCAGGCTGGCAAACAAAACAAAAAAAATACAAATCCCCCTACAACAACAAGTTGTAACTCCACTTAACCTATAATGATAATAATCCTCTCTCATTATTGAGTCAATAATTAATTTGCTTGGTTATGATATTTAACTAATAGCATGATACAAGTCTGCTTCCGGCCAACATAGTCACATAAATATGTGACCTCCCTCGGTGACGAAAAAGGTTACACTTATCCCTAACTACGAGTATACATACCCACACTAACATATCATTTTGAATTTCATTAAAGTGTCATTAATTTCTTATAAAAATCATTTCACAACCATTAATTTTGCCTCAGGCTACAGAGTGTGTAGCAAAGTCGAGCCGCCCGCCAGTGGTGAAGTTATAATTTACGTAATAGTTTGCCTATACATATACTCGTATGTATGGGTAGCCTGAGTGTATAACTGTTTTCATATTATCCCATCAACATAGTAGCTGTGGTAGACGTAGACAGCGACTCTACTGCTTCATTGGGCTGCTCGACTTTCAATGCCCGTGGCGTTGTTTCACACTAAACAAGGACCTCTTCTTCTTCGGCTTCTTCCTTCGCTACTAGGGAAATGTGTGGCGTATACTTGTTAACTAATTATGCTTATTCGCTCATAGAAGCTGAAGCATTTTGCAGAGCCTTGAGGTTCACTCCGGCAATATTAATTTTTTTTTCTCATTATTTTATTTGTACAAAAGTTGAGAGTTGAGGGGAAGGGTTTTATGTTCGCCAACTTTTCCGAGCAGTCGAGTCGATACTATGTACCTACCTATGTTGTGTTGTTTGTTCGATTTTTATTTTTAATGTTATCGTTGCTACTGCTGTTGTCCTTCGTGTTGTTTTATGAACTAAGAATAGGCGTTGTGTATGGGATAAGTGTCTTGTTGTTGTACTCAATCAGTTTTCGCGGTATAACTTTGTCGTTTGGCAATGTAACTTTGACGGTGCACGTCAAAGTTTCGTATGATTGTGTGAGTGTGCGAAGAATGTCATTAAATATTAATTGAAGGATATACGCGCGCCTCCCTTGGTATCGTTTAAGTGTTATTTAATGATGTATAATTTGTTCCTTTGAAATTTAATCGAAAGGACGAAAGGCGTGGTTTTTTCTTTTTTTGTTTTGCAAAATCCCTTTGAAGCGTGGATATATTTTTGTACGGATTAATTGTTAATTTTTTTTTTGCCGTTTACAATTTCAGTCATCGATAATGACTGGATTAATTTATTTCGTTAAAATCCTTTTGATTTGATGGCGTAATGTGAGCTCGTTGAGTTGAACAATATGGGAAAAGAAAATTCAATCATTAAGGATTTTAAAGAGCATTAAATAGTGGGAGTGTAAAACTACTGTGGATGTTGAATGCTTTGATTTTCCAGAATTTTGATTAAATTATCCAATACCTATTTCAAATAAACAGACGGAATGGTGTGATGCGATAAATTATTTCAGATATTAAATTTAATTGTTAGAATGTCCCTGGTCGATAACAGATGTCGTTTTTGTTTAGGTGTGCAAAATATTAAAGGCACGAACTACGTGGGAGTGCTTTATCGACATTGATCTGGTTTTGGTAATGCAGCGACTTCTCTCAAACAATATACGTCAAAGTGTTATAATGGGTGAAGTTTTAAGAGTTAATTTTTTCAGGTTGGCAGCACCGGTTAGTGATGGCGTCCAAACGTCATCTGTCAAGTGAAAAGTTTTCAGTATACTCTGCCATTTAATCATGGAATGACTTACAAACGAGCAACGATTGCAAATTATTGAAATTTATTATCAAAATTCGTGATCTGTGAAAAATGTGAAAATCCGCTGTTTTATCGCAAAAATTGTGTTCAGCGATGAGACTCATTTCTGGTTCAACGAATACGTAAATAAGCAAAACTTTCGCATCTGGGGTAATGAACAGCCACATGCCATACAAGAATTGTGCATCCCGAAAAAAACGATAGTTTGGTATGGTTTATGGGCTGGTGGCATCATCGGTCAATTTTTCTTCAAAGGCGACCGCGGAAGAAACGTTACTGTCAACGGCGACCTATATCGAGCCATGATATGGGACTTTATTTTGTTCCGTTTGGCTGAATTAAACTTGGTTGACACGTGGTTTCATCAAGACAGTGCCACATGCCACACAGCTCGTGAAACAATGGAAATGTTGAAGGATAAATTTGGTGAGCAGCTGATCTCACGAAATGACCCTGTAAGTTGGGCGCCAATATCATGCGATTTAACGCCACTTGATTATTTCTTGTGGGGTTATGTTAAGTCGTTAGTCTATGTGGACAAGCCGAACACGATTGAAGCCTTACAGGATAACATAACACGTGGCCGAAAGGCTCGAAAAAGTGACCAAAATTGTTCCTTACGAATGGACCATTTGAAATTTTCAGGTTAGGTTAGGTTAGGTTGAAGTAGCAGTCGGATGGAGGTCCGACACACTTAGACCTATGTAGGTCCACTGTGATACCACGTAGATCTGAAGTTCCTGCCTACTTTTTGAACCGTTTTGAGCTGCTTATAAAGGGTAAAGACATTTAGTTAAGTCGGTCGAGTGTAGATCGTCAAGATCATTATATATGTAAGTAAGCTCCTAGAAAGAAAAGAAGGTGTAGAGTTGTCTCTTCCTCCTCCTCGTCCATACAGCTCTTTGTAAATTCGTTTAAAAACGGCGCCAAGCCTTGTTGCATGCCTGCCTATCAGACAGTGTCTAGTGTTAACACCAATTTTAGCACTAATGTGCGATCTATTGAGCATAATCAAACACTTAGGACGGTTTATATCCAGATTAGGACAAATCTACTACGTTGTCAGACAAGTAGTACCATTTCTCCACCTATGGTTCGTTTATTCTATTATATCCAGTTTGCCTTTTTCAGGCAAGATTGAGAGGGTAGCTCCCAGTCTGGCGAGTTCGTTCGCCTCGCAGTTACAATTGAATGTTGAACTGCTCAGCCATCTCCGTTAAAGATTATCGGCAATCTGGGGCTATTAAAGTGGTTTTAAGACATAATCCAGATACTTGAGAATCAAAGAGAATTTAATCACCTATCTATTTTTTTTTTAATCACTTTATAAGTTTTTGAAATATTAGATTTTCTCAAAAACGGCTCTAACGATTTCAATGTTCGCTTTGAACTTAGTTGTTGACAATGCAAAAACAAATTAAAATCGCTCAAGCCGTTTTTGAGAAAACGAATTTAATTTGAATTTAAGAAATCGTTATAAGTATGAAAAACGAGAGAGTAAAAAAAAATTTAAACCCAGTTCAACTTTACAGTTTAAAAAAAATAATAAAATTTTTGAAAATTCTTCTTATTACTTTTTGAAATATTTGCGATTTTATAAATTACCGTTCACCATCAATCATTTTTAAGTAAATTAGTGATAAGTGTTTTTTTTTTAAAAATTGCGCCGTTATTTAAAAGGATAAATAAAGTTAAACAGCAGAAAAAAGCCGCGAGATGTTACCTAATGCAAAGCACGACTGGACGTCTTGGTATTTCATAATCGCTTATCGAGCATATCAAGCAATGTTTGAGAATATGATACATGATAAGCTATCCACAATGTGGCGTTCGGTCTCTTCCATGACATTTTTTACTCTTGGATGTTTGTCACGATATATATGTTTGCCTTAAAAGGCGTCGCATTGCAGCTACCAAGGACAGCTAAATGTCTTGGAGTAGTCCTTGTCCGACAAACATCCAAGAGTTAAGACTGTCATTAAAAACTTCTGAGGCCTTAATAACTATTTTACGTCTTAAGTTAATTTTTCAACTCACGATCTGAGTCGTGTTTGTGTTTCAGGGTCTTATATCAGTGCAACAGATATTTAATTTTTTTGACAAGTCAGTTATAGCAATCATTGAAAAATTTCTGACAGTAAAAGGCCACTGGTACAGGTTTAAAGGTTAGATTTGATCATTCAAAGCAAAACTGACAGCTGAGAATCGAACACATCAGTGAATCGATTGTGTTCCAAATTATAGAAACGAATATCAGATGTTCATTGAAATCGATTTCAATCAGTGAAATAATAAAAAGATAAAGAGATCTCTGACAAACTTCTTCTTTAAGGTTTGAATCAAGTTTTTTAAGAATCTTCATCTGAATGTCCGAGTTCCTATTAGTGACTAGATCGCATAAACTGAGGCTACATGAAATTTGGCCCCAATGAAATATGGCTGCAAGAAAATGGGAAACAACAACACAAAAATTTCTGTGATTTAGGGGCATTTTTCATCTTTTTGGGGCCATATTTCATTTCACAAAAATGACCCCAAACTTTGGGAAAAAATACCACTTTTCTCATTGAAAGTTATTTTAATTGTAAAGAAAATGCTGCCCAAATCCCTTTACCATCACGAAATCATTAAGAATTTTAAAAAAATAATAAAGCTTGGCGGCCTTATTTTTTGCAGTAGTTAGTCAAATAAGATTTTCATTGGGGTTATTTTTCATTGGAACGTGACACATTTTTGGGGCCATTTTTCATACTTTTGGGGCCGTTTTTCATTTTGAAAAAGAATTTTATTTTTTGGGGCCGTTTTTCACTTTTTGTCCCATAGATTGGGGTAATTTTTAATAGGTGAAAGAACAGCAAAATCTTCTTCTCCGATGAAACTTATTTCTTGCTCTCCCTAAGTAAAATGTGCATATCCAAAAAGAAGATTAAAAAACGCCTTATGACGAAACCAGGAAAGTCATTCTTGTTCCAAGATATTTGCCGCCTTTATTGGAAAACGCTTAAGGCACAATTGTCTAAATCAGATCTCCTTGCATCAAAAACTCAAACACAATCCGATTTTAAGACTTAGTGTCAGACGTGTCCTCACAACTTCCACATCAGATTAAAAGCCATCGTCGCGCAGCGTGCAAAAACAACAAATATTTGCTGAATTCAAAATGATTTTCCATTTAAGCAAAATTAAATCATCAACCATAAAGCTCATTAGAAATTACCTCTCCATTCCCTCGAACAAACACCCATTGCCATATTGATTCGCCAAACTTTCTTCGAAACACGAAACTGTCCTGTGACACAAATTCCCAGCCTAAGCCACATTAAACTTTATGATTCGATTCGGCAAAATCACAAAATCACTCCTAAGTTGGTGGCGCTGCTACATCGACCTCATGATGTTTATTTTATTCGATTTTCAATAAAAAAATGAGAAAGAAAATCGCCACAATGGTACCGCAAAAGCGAAATAATGCAACCCTCCTGACATAGATAGAGAGCAAGACGATCCAAACCTAACCACCAATCCAAGTTCTTCCGGATTTTCAACAAATACTTTTTGTAGATTCGTACTACCAATACCTACAGCCAAGCGCATATTGATCCAATTGTAGACAAAACGGTATAATCCTTTTGGCTCAAGGATTCCTTCTCACAACATGAAGAACCGACTGAAAGAGACCAAAAAGCACTAACCCTGCCGGGGTAAAAAACATTTTCTACAAGATTGAATGTGTGTTTGTCGGTGTGTAGCTACACACTTGGAAGAAAGGATCAACAAGAATGCCCGAAGCCCGAATGTTGAAAGGATTTCAATTTATTTCGATATGGAAAGTATACCATGTTGAAAATTTATATTTATCTATTATGTCAGTGTTCGGAAGATGGAGGGAGAGGGAGTTGGATATATGGTGATGGCGATGGGGATGGGAATGAGGATGGAGGCAAGGAGCCCTCAATTCGAGAGAAACTTTATTAATAATTATTAATTTTTTTGTGGGTGGTGGCGGCGGCGGCACGCGGTGGGAAATTTCATTCATCGAATCGATTATGCAGCGCAAAAGGGAGAGCGAGAATGAAATTGTATCCTTTAACCCGCAAAAGGAACTTAATTTGATTTTATTTCCCCTTTGCGTCGTCGCTTATTGGGAAGTCTACGCTGTACTCATGGTGGCTTTTGTAGTGAAGTTTAATTTTTGCCTGAAGCCAGAAGAGGAGCAAAATGAATTGGATTGATTGAAGGCGAACGCAAATGAAAGTCTTCTTTTTTTTCGACGACTGAAGGATCGTTCCGAATGTTGTATTTATTTTTTTATGGGATACTACTATCTGTTTGTTATTGATTGAAAGATGGATATAAAGGACTTTTGTTTGATTGACCAGTACGATGAAGATTGAGTTAAAGTTTTAATCAGGAATGCTTGAGTATCAAGAATGAAACCATCAATCACGGAGAATGTGACAGTTTTTCGATTGCTTCGGAACAAATTTGCTGCCACAATGTATCGAGGAATTGAGAAATGATTGCAGTTCCGCAACACGGGAACGATTGGTTAATTTTATTAACAGTATATGGCACTGGAGAAAATCTTAAGCCATGAACAAGTGTTAATTGTTAAAGTGTTAATGACGGGCACAACTTTGCAAGAGTGAGTTGTTCGCTCGTATCCTCCCTCAAACTCCGTTGGAAATACTTCAAACAAGGAACTAATAGTTTTGATATTGGAATGTCAGATCAACTATTAAGGCCTTTAAATTCAAGCTTTCTCGACCTGTACCACCTGAAAGTTTTTATTCGCTGCCTCAACTTTTGCGAATGTCTGACAAACATCCAAGAGTAAGAATTGTCATGAGAAGCTTCTCAAAAATTAATTGCCGTTCGGAATCGGCATTTAACTGTAGATTCCCTCTATTCTTGTTAAAAAATCTATCTTCGCAACACACAGTGGTTGGAGAAGCTAGGCTTTGGGTTCTGTATGGGCCGCTTACACCAATTTTTTTTTTTTACTTCCCAAGGTCCCGAAATTGTTAAGTATAATACAACCACTGCCACGCCCACAATCTAGAAAAAACTGTTTTTAGGCTAAAGTTGAAGAGATAAAGAGTTAGAACCTTATGTAGACACTGACCTCCTGTGCAAGTTTTGTTAGCTTTTTTATTAAAATGCAGTTGTCTTCGAAAATTTCCATAGAAATAAAAGTAAGGTATAACAAGATACGCCTTCATCTTGGGGTCATATAGGGGTATGGATATGGTGCTATGCTTTTTATTTCTATTTAAAATTCAGTTTACTTAAATTTAATATTTAAAATTGCACATCGATTAGGTCTTCTTATAAATCGATTCAACTGACTCTTAAAATACGTTGTCCTTATATTGGGGATTGTTTGGCTTATAATTTCGGGCAGCCTACTGTATTATGTCGGGCGTAAGCGCATCTGTCGATATGGAAAAAGGGAGAGGAAGACTCGCTTTTTTGATTTAGTTTTACATCTTCTCGGATGGAATCTCTAAAAATAGGACAGTGTAAAGCTGCCGCCGTGGTTTTTGGCCTACAGAAAAACTACAGAAACAGCAGATCTGAAGCAGCAGATTTATGTATGTCAAGATCTTGAAGAACTTTTGTCTCTGCATAATTGCGAACAGAATTCGGATCTTTGGAGTACTTTATCCACTCGGAGACAGGGGAAGAAAAAGCTCAAAATAGTTGCGTTGCAATTATTGAAGATTGGCTTTATCTGAAGAGCTGATAACTAACAAGCTATGGTAAATTTGTGTGGGAACAGATAAAGGGGCCGAATATTTAGTATGTGTTCGTAATCAGGGTGAGGTGTAAGAAGCAAGTCCAATATGTTGGTTGGCAGTTTCATTGCTAATGTCGTGTCGGCTTATTTATAAGAGGGCTCTACCTCCGCAAAGACCTCAACAATCCTTCTGGTGTTGCCTGTAGGAATTTTTGAATGTTTTAAACGACCGCAATTTCTTTATTGACGTTTTATAGTTTGAACTTTACTTGGAGCCGGAACTAATGCTCATTAATGTTTCTTTTAACACAGATTAGGGGATTTAAACTTCCAAAACTCCCTCTTTGTCTACGCCCCAGATGTGAAAAGAATTTCTCAACCCCTTACTTCTAAAATTTATTTACTCAAAAATTATTCTAAAGCTAGCTCAATGAGTGATTCTTGGAGATCAGAGGTAGGTCCAGAAGTAAGTCCATACCAAAGCTCAATTGTTTGATATGAAAGTTCGTGGGTTACAAGGACACACAATTGGCAACAAATAATAACTGACAGATCATCCAAACATGAAGTACTTCCAATCAACATAGAATCTAAAAATTTGGCACAGTAATACGATTTGCGGTGTTAACAATCATTTTTTTCAAAAACAGCAGCGATTTTTAGTTAGCATATAACACATTTTTGTATTTTGAATTTAAATTTTATGAAGGAACAAATGTTTAATATATTTTAAAAATCATATTACTTAAGAGTGTGAAATAAATGGTAATTTTTTTAGAATTTTCTTTTTAGTTTTGTAAAGTACAAAAACTGACCAAAATCCTTGAAATTATTGAACGACTGCGTCATACGTTACTTTCTCTGTACATGAGATGCGTTCTTGAATCGCCTTTAAACGAATGACAACATTTGATCAAATACCAAATTTTTTTAAATCACTTATTGGTTTTGAAAAATTAGATTTGCTCGAAAACGGCACTTACGATTTTTATGTAATATCGGACACTTTTAATATAAATGTTGAAAATGAAAAAAATATATTAGATTCGTTAGAGCCTTTTTGTAAAAAAAAAGCTCTAAAATTTAAAAAAAAATATTTCAAAAATCGAAGTATGCAAAAAAGTTTTGGAGTTCCCTTTATTAGTTTTTTTACCATTAATCGATTATATTTTTTTTAAGAACTGAGTAAGCAGTATTTTTAGCCCCATCCCAATTATTCTTAAAACAATAACGGACCAAAATCCATTGAACCATTTGAAGTGCAAATTAGCGATAAGAGATTTTCAAAAATAAAATGTTGTGACAGGTAACATTATAAAAATTAAAAGATGCGCCGATATGTAACCCCAATAACCTTATAAAGGGTCCGCCATCTAACGTTTTTTTTTTCAACTAGTGCTTATTTCGCGAATGGTAACACTTAGCTCATCTCTGATTTGACAGATAACTAGTTTTATCCTTCCGCTGAACGAATATGATTGTGTATACGCTTGATCAACGAACAACAACAACAACAACTTGAACAACAACAAGGAGTGGCCGTTACAGTCAATGGCGATCGTTATCGGGCCATGTTGAACGAATTTTTGTTCACAAAAATTGATGAGGAGGATATTGGCAACATTTTGTTTCAACAGGACGGCGCTACGTGCCACACAGCCGAAGCTACACTCGATGTTTTGCGCCCTGTTTCAAAACAAAAAGTTATTTGGCGGACCCTATATATGAACTTTGAAGCAAATCCATCAAACCGTTTCGCCACGAGGCGCCCAGACAGACAGACTGACAGAAAGACAGACAAACAGACAGACCAACGGACGGCATTGGCGGACCCACTTCAGTTTTTTGAACTTCTCTATAGTCGTAATATCATTCCTCATAATCAGTTTGAGTTCAAAAATATGATCAGCTCAAGTAAGCTAACAACTTGGCTAGAGATTAGCCGCAACACAAAATTTTAGAGACTTTCTTGCTTACTACGCATACAGATTTTCTGTTCGAACTCTATTTACGGATACATAATTCGATTATAGTGAGTAATTGCGATTATATTTCCGATTATTCGTAATTGAAATTAAATCTTTCAATTACAACTACTCTCTAATGTAACCCATCTCTTTTCGGAGTATTGTACCACATGGACTATTCTACCAATCGAGCTTAAAGCATAATTAGTTCTTTAAACAACAAAAAATTACATTTGGTTTTAAATTTATGATTTTCAGCTCTTATAACGGTATTTAATCATAATCCAATCATCAGCAGCTCTTGACAACCTTTCAATCATTTTGTTTTGCCCAATAAAACTTTTCTCATTTTCTCCATAATTTAACTCAATTCCACTCAAAAACACAGAAAAAAAGGTATATTAGCAGCTTAGTGCTGCCCCGAAATATGGCACTATTCACAGTAGGTAGCTACCCGATTTTCATTTGGATCAAAGAAAGCATCATCCATAAATTTCAAGTGCACTCGAAACGCTTCCTTTCCGCACAAATTTGATCCTCCATGAAACACTCGCTCCAGACTCAACCACTTAAAATGATGATTCAGCCCCCATGCGTCATTCGCCGCTCCACAGGAAACACACGCGCACACACAGAGAATGAGCTGCTGATGAAAAATGTTCGTGAAATAATAAATTCTAATGAAGTGGATCATAAGTGGAAATAAAATACTCTTTCTCCATTTAGCAGACACAACGAAAACATAAGGATTCACTGATGTGAATCCACAGCAGCATTTAATATATGGTGCTGCACCATGTTTAGATCCTTAAAAGCTAAACTAATAAGGAAAATTCCGGCGCCAAAACCCAAGCGGAACAAGACGACGCAGAATACCATCAGGCATCAGCCCAGAGAAGCAGATGGTTGCCGCTTGGTTGGCGGAGAGAACAAGACAAGATGCGATACCGATAACTTACTGCATATGACCCAACTTAGATATCCTTGGTAGCTGCAAAATTTTTGAGAACATCCATACTCGCTGTTGGTGTTGGTCGTGTACTCGAAGCATTTCAGGATCTCTATGAAGCGTAGCATGAAGTTTAACTAAAGAACGAACAAGGCAGAGCCGGGGAGATTCACGATTTACACAAGACGAAGAAAAACAACTTCAAGTGTAATACTATCACAATGCTAAGGACATCATCGATGGTTATGCTTTTCTCAGACCGACACCGACGTGCCAAGAAGGCGGTAGAAAGTTGTAAATAATGTAAGCTTCCCAGATGCAGGAAGTCCTCTCTCGAACATCAGGGAAGTTCGTGATGCGATTTCTCATACTGCCACCGACAACGACGACGATGACGACGCTGACGACGAGGACGGTCGGTCGTCGACTTTCAAAGGTGCAGCACGAGATAAGTTACACGGGGCCAGGCTTACAGGAGTCTATACAAACTACAACAACCATTTGGTGCTGCTCATGTTAAATTGCATCCTTAGAAAATTGATTGAGCTTTAAGGGCTCCCAACAATTTTCAGGAAGCTTAACACTTCAACACTTTTTGCAAATGGAGAAGAATTACGGCAATGGGGGTAGGGACGAGGCGCGGCGTACAATCAAAATGAATGGTATCTGTTCATTTTAGAAACTTAATCCAGGTGGTTTGGTTTGGTTTGGTTAAGGTGGTCGCAGGAGGGCGAGCAAGAATATCGAATGCACTAAGTACATTGCAACCAGCAAACCATTACCATCATCGCAGTTCTGGTTGTCTGGTGCTAAAATTTGGATGGTCTACGATTGGCAACAGGATGTATTTCATTTTGGTGGTTGAAGAAAACCAGCAATTTGGTCCTGGTGTACGTTCTCCTATCTACGGTAAGCCTCTACATCCGCATTGAAATGATGAAATGAAATTGCTGATTACGTTCACACAAAAGGATTTCACAGCCTGGCAAGGAATTTCGTTGTGCAGTTTCACAAGCTAAGGTACGTATAGACAAATGCGCCTGCATTCATGTAAAAGAGCGGGGGCTGTGATAATTACGTAGATTCTTTGGATGAGTAAAACTGTTTGTCGGCCACAATGATCTAAGCACCAACAACAGCAATAATAACAGCAAAACTTCAAAATTTTACCACCTCACCCAAAATGCAATTTAAGGTTAGTTCGTGAATCCTCGTTCATTTTGAGTTGAAAACTTTGATGCTTAAAGTATCGTCAATGATTTTATTTAAAATTATTCAGGTTTACCTAAAGAGGAGGAACATTATTAATTGTTGCCGATTGTTCGAGGACAGATTTGACTTAAAACAAAATAATTACTTTTGATGGGTAGATTTTGAAACAAAATTTGTCTTGTAATTCTTTAAAAAATATATACCAACCAGAGTAGCCGTGTACCTCGCTTTAAGATACGCTTTTCCATTTCGGAATAAAATTGAGTCTGCATCGCTTCAAACATCCTAGACACTTCGCAGCATTTTTGGAGACATCGAATA
The DNA here is from genome assembly GCA_963576555.1 of Ferdinandea cuprea. Classification (NCBI taxonomy): domain Eukaryota; kingdom Metazoa; phylum Arthropoda; class Insecta; order Diptera; family Syrphidae; genus Ferdinandea; species Ferdinandea cuprea. Next base: position 21,832,148 of record OY754960.1, on the reverse strand, counting down.
TGTCGTCGTTTGTCATTAATTCACATACCGAGAGTAATGTGTTTCCCTTTAGTGACAAAACCCAGCATTGTGCTTTTACTTGCAATCTACGATTTTATAGTTATAATCTACAGATTTTGAAATAATTACTTAAGAGTTAAATATTTACACGTTGTGCTTACAATTACAATTTAGAATTGACTTCAAATGCATTTGAAATTGATTTCTAGGCATTAATATATCTTTATTGTCATCATAAACAAAATTGAATAATTTCGTGCATCTACAAACGGGGTCACGTAAGCCATAGGCAGTATTGTGAAAATGTTCGCGTAAGAAAAGCTTTGATCTTAAAGATTTTTGTGGTACATGAAAGCAAATTGCCACAGTCCACGGTGGAGCTAACTAAGTCCCTAATGAACATAATACAATACATTTTTCTCCTATTTCCAAGAGATTGCATATCTAGCCAATAAGCATTTAGTTTGGTACGAACTATGCGTATTAAAGAAAAGTCGGCGAAGTGCAAAAGGAAAACTATTTTTTTTTAACTCTTTCAATCGTATCAATATTTTTTAACGTAGTTGGATTCCATACAACACAACAGTATTCGATTGCAGGCTGACCAAGTCTACTGAACACTGCCTTTAAAATTATAAGAGTCCTTAAAACCAATTGAGTTCCTTTTTAAGAAAGCAAGCATCGAATTGGCTTTTAATAATGCGCTATTAATATGCAAATCAAAAGTAAGTTTCGCATTGAATGAGACGCCAAGATCCTTGAAATCATTTACTACCCTAACAGTCCTATTGTTAAGACTGTAAGAGACTTCCATAAAAACCTCTATTGTAGGACATGCTAATTTTAGTTTTAAATCATTAAGATTGCACCATTCAGAAAATAAGTCTTAGTCCATTTGCAAAAGAGCCAGTTCATCAAAATTGCAATAAGCAGATCATTAACCGACAGAAAAAAAACGATCGGTCCCAAATGGCTTCCCTCAGGGACACCGGAAGAAACATCAATTTTCTTTTTAATATGTTCCCCAATTACAATATGTTGCTTCCTTCCAATAAGATAAGAAGATAACCATTTTAATAGAGGTCCGAAGAACCCATACGCTTTACGTTTTCTAAACAATATGGATAAACTGTACTGAAAGCTTTGACAAAGTCGGTACTATATTAACCTGTTTATGCGTTTTCAAAGAATTGATGCAGTAACTGGTGAACTCATCTGGGTTAGAACAGAAACCATGTTCGCATTCACTAACAAACCTATTTATTACACAACTAATTTTATCTGTTATCCCGAAGCTGTTGGGTAACTTCGGGATAACAGACAATTTTGAGATGGGCCTATAATTTTCAATATTATCCTTTTAGCCGGACTTAAGGGTAGGACTTACAGAAGACAACTTCCAATCGTCCAAAAAGTCTCCACTGGCGATAGATTGGTTAAATATGATTTGTAGGGGCAACGATATAGAACCAGAGCAGTACTTTTAAACAATGGAATGAAACCCAAGAATGTCTGGATTCTTTTTTGTCAGAATTTCGCTCAAAAAACTCTCTAGTTCATCCGGCCTATAACAAAATTGCTACAACTAGTAATTTCCGGCAAGGAAATCTTCATTCGCATTTGTCCGACTAGATAAGTTATAAATACTTTGAAAATAATCAGCAAACATATCAACTATTTCTTTCGGTTCAGCGGAATAAACTTCTTTAAAAACCATCTTTTTTGGAAAACCAACACTATTTTCAAAAATTGTTTTGACTTTTTTCAGATTTTGTTCAATAGAATGAACATGATGTTGGTATAAGAATTTAGATAGGAACGCAAATTCCCTTCTCAATTTGGCGAAATGAGCTTGGCTAACGCTAACGTTCCGATTCCGACCAAAGAGGAGAGACTTAAGCCCGGAAACGAATGTAAAAAGCTTAGGGTTAGGATCATCATTGAAGGGTAGAGTCTCGAGGAATACATCTATTTTTTTTAGTGAGTTGAAGACTTCTTAAAGTCGTCCAAAGCTACTTGAATTGATAATTTCTAAATCCATTCGATTCCAAATTCACGCATTTTTTTGAAAAACAACTCGATGTCAAACTTTAATAATTTCCTTGGAAATATTGATATTAAGTTTATTGAAATATTAGTTGAATAGTTTGGTTCCACTTATCAGTAAAATGGTCCATAGGAACGAAACCATGAAACAATGAAACATGGTATGAATTGGAACACACCATGCCATCTATCAGAGTTTTCGTATACCCTATCCTAATGGTATATCTATTTTGATACATAATTTGTAACACCCCTTAATATTCATCGTAGACCCCTAATAGTATTTATATATATCATAAATATGATCGGGACCAAAACCTAAGACTATTTAGCAATGTCCGTCCGTATCAACTTTTGAGACCTTTAAATTTATGCTAGAAAGCTAAAACTTGGAACATATACTTCCTAGGGTTCCGAAATGGTAAAGTGTTAACATTTTTAAAATACGCCCACTTCCACGCCCACAATTTTGAAAAACCGTTCTAAAGCTGAAGTTGACGAGAAAAAGAGTTATAACATTTACAAAATATGTAGACAGTGAATTCATTTTCTATATTAAGTTTTTTGCCACGCCTACTTTTTGAGGACGTTTTTTAACAATATCTTGTTTGCATCGTAAATTTCTACAGAAAACGAAAAAAATTGTATAACAAAATATTTAGCAAGTTTTTGGCCATTCCCACTGTTTTGGGGGATTTTTTAAAAAAAAAAATTGTTTAATAAATTTCATAGAATGAACTAAAACCCTATCCATCATGTTCTTAACGTCTTTTTCTTAGCGGCCTATAGGGATATGGAAAGGGTATCATACTGTTCGCCCTAAGCGGACTGTAGCCTTTCCTTATGTTTATTCTTCCAAACGTTATTATTTGGAATGTTGTTTATTTATTCCTTTTATTTTGCAAAGTCCCTAGTGTGTGTGACACTGGCGTGTTTCAGATAACAAAAATATTGACGATGATGGAGCTAACAAACACGAACAGTTGTAGGAAGTAATCTGCATAATTGTCAGAAATTATAATAAAGATTGTGACAGGAACACTCTACATAATTGCAACAAGATAAAAGAAAAATTAATAGTATATCAACGGAAAGACTTTGATAGGTGGGATACTTAAATTTGTGGCAAATGTTCTGACCAACTTCAACACCCTTATTGCACGAGGAATTATTACGAGTTATACGAAGTGCAATTTCAAAGTCTAGGAAGAGAATTTGTACAGAGCTAACAGCACCAGGCAACCATCAGCCAAAAAAACACCGAAAACGTTAGGGTTACCAACTCATGGAAGGGTAGGGGTTTTACAAAACGAGTCTTTTTTTTAAAACAAAGTGGTAGCTTCATCATAATATGTCTACATCATTTTAAAATGTTTTGGCTTACGGTTCCTTTTACAAATACGAAGTACTTTATAATTTTTTTCAAAATTTGTATGTAGATAAATGGTAAAAAAGCTTCCATACCAAATTAGTTCAAGAAGGAATAAGAATACCAAGTTTTTAGTTAATGCGAATTTTTCAACGCAAACAATATTTTGTTAAAAAAAACAAACCACAAAAATTATGCGTGACATCTAGTCTACTTTTAAAATATATGATTTACTATCGAAATATTTTTGTTAACTAACTTAAATCCTTAAGAATTAAAATGTTAAATTACGGCCCGGAGATCGAAAGACCTGGAGCCCGGAGATAGAAGCAAATTCCCGGAGTCTCCGGGCTAAATTACCCCCCTTGGTAACCGTATATAAACATTTTGATAACTTGACCTCTTAATGTATATACAAAAAAGGTCACCCAATAAGTCGATAGAGAAATCATCAGTTCACAAGCCCAATAGACAATCTTTGCATTTATTTGGAGTACATAAATTAAACATAAATTATTCCTCCAAAATAATTTGGAAATAATATTGTGAAAAATAATTCTAGAGACCATTGTTTGAAAGAACAGCCCCCTAAATATATATTAAGCTTATATTTAAAACATACTTTTTCGGAGCCCGTTAAATAAGCAAGTCCTCTATACCTTAATGAAATACTTTGCCCTGACTGACTGACTTAGCAGTGCACAGTCTTAGAAGCTAGAGAGTTATGAAACTTTGAGCGGCTCTTAAAAACTATCCCTAGGCTTAGGCTTAGTCTAACTGACTTCAAATTTTAAACGTTTTGGAAGCAAAAAATAATTGATAGTCTTTTTCGGATTTTTTCTTTCCAAACGCACTTTTAAGGACCATAACTGAAATAGCTGCAAAACGGCTGCAAATAGTAATCTTAAACTTTGCATGTTGATGGGGAATGGAAAATAAATGGACACATGTTTCAGAAAATTTAGGTTAATTCCCAATTGCCCGTTTAGAGAAGTCCAAAAAAGTGGGTTCGCCAATGCCGTCCGTCGGTCTGACTGTCTGTCCGGGCACCGTACGGAAAAACGGTTCGACGGATTTGCTTCAAAGTTCGTATATAATGTTTTTTGGGTTACATCTCGGGGCATCTTTTTACTTTTCGCTTTATCGTTTGAAATAACGGTACCTGCCATACAATTATTTTGGTGAAAATCACTTATCACTATTTTTCTAGAAAACGGTTCCAAGGATTTTGGCCTTTTTTTTGTACTAAAAATACATCAGATGGGACCAACAATACTGCATTTGTTTTCAGTTTTTGGAAAAAAATTCGATTAACGGCAATTTAAAAAACCGTCAATATATCGAAAACTAACGAAGCGAACTCCAAAAAATTTTAATTTTTTTTATACTAAATATTAAGTCGAATAAATTTTTTTTTTTCTTATAACGATTTTCTTAAATTTAAATTAAAATCGTTAGAGCCGTTTTTGAGAAAATTTAATTTTTTAAAACCTAAAAAGTGATTTCAATAAATTTTTCACCATTTTGCGATTCAAAAACGCATCGCATGTACCGAGAAAATTTCGTATGACGTAGTCGTGCACTTTATTCTTTTTGCATCTTTTTCCCTATACATAATGGGCTATTCTTTTGGGGTGTTTTTGACCGATCGTATCAAAAAGAAAAAATGATATGCTTTTTAATAAAATGGTTATATGAAGTATTCTATTAGAAAATCAGAGATATATATCTTAAAGAATTCCATTATCCAACACATCTCCAACATTGCAACATAGTATAAAACCGTTCAGGTCCTTACGATGTAGGACTACCGGAAGGTTCTGATATTTTGCATGCTACCTACTCACCTTTTAATTTTAGCTTGGCAAATGCACGCTCTTTAACACACCTACAGCTATAAACTGGTATTGCAATATCTTGTTTACGATTTGCTAGCAGATAGGACAACACTCTTACTGCTATATTTTTAGCGAATATGGAGTAAGTTCTTGCTGTTTCACCCTATGGAACATTGTATAGGAACTCGTAAGTTTCAAACAATAGGCAAAATTCATAGAGGATTTTTTTAGAGGTATAGAACTTCGAATTGAAATAAAACACAAGAAAATCGTTTTAATGTCCATCAATTTGGCTTTATTGGAAGCATAATTTTATGCCATTAATGTTTAAGTATGACGGCATGTGGCCGCCGCGGCTGGTTCGAATAAAGATAAGTCTAGAGGTCCAATTTTCAACCACTTTTTCAAGCATTTTGGGCTGTATGTCGGCAATAACGCCACGAATGTTGGCTTCCAAGTCCCCTAACGTTTTTGGTTTATTGGCGTAGGCGAGCGACTTCACATATTTCCAAAGAAAATAATCCAATGGTGTCAAATCACGCGATCTTGGTGGCCAATTGACAGATCCATTCCGCAAAATTATGCGATCATCGAATGTTTCTTTCAATAAATCAATTGTGACGTGCGCTGTGTGGCATGTAGCGCCCTCTTGTTAGGTCCACACCTCATCAACATTCATGCCATCCAATTCGGAAAAAAAAAATAATCGGTTACCATGGCTCTATACCGGTCTCCATTAACGGTAACTGACTCTCCGGCATCATTTCGGAAGAAGTATGGCCGGAGTCATTGCACCAGCCCATAGAACACACCAAACAGTCAGTGTTTGTGGATGTAATGGCGTTTCAAGGGTCTCATGAGGATTCTCTTCACTCCAAATGCGGCAATTTTGCTTGTTGACGTACCCATTCAACTCACTGAATAAAATTTCTTGCGGTAAACTTCGCGAACTGAACCATTATTTTCGAAATAAATTTGCACGATTTGCAAGCGTTGTTCATTTATCAACCTGTACGTGATGAAATGGCAAAACAAACTGAACGTAAATGGCATTAGAGTTGCCAGATTTGACCACAAAATGTCAGTTTTATCTCCATTCGAAAAACACCCTTTATTATCAAATTTAAATATTTTTTAAAACTTTTTTTTTTTTGTTTCCCAAAGGTAGGTGAAAATCTTCCAAAGACACTATGAGGATAGCGAGCGCGTGCTCATAGTAGTGTCAGATTTATACAGACTAAAAACACCACCCTTCTATAGAATGTTAGATACTGCAACTAAGATATAACTTATCAAGCAATTTTCTATCACCAAATAAAACAGGTTACAGGTTGACAGGTTACTTTCCACTGAAAGATCCTGCATGTTCCGCAATGAGAACGCGGTTAATCATTATCTTGCCAAGTCAAAAGGTTTCGTTCTTTGTAGTCGGCGCAATAAATTATTCTCATCCAAAATTTGTCGGACTGTACTGTTGATATGTCCGATTCTTCTTTCAGCTTCTAGTTTCAGCTTCGATTGTAGGAATTCCGAAATCCCTGTGGATATCGTCGTTTCTAGTATACCACGGATCTTAGACAATTTCTCTAATCACTTTATTTTGAAGCAGTTTGTTCGCGGTACTGAGCTGCGAATGTTTTCCGAGTAACCAGTACATTTCTCTATATTTGATATCGAGTTCTTTACGTTTCATTTTCACGTGCGAATTCCATTTCAGCTTTGCGTCGAGTGTCATTCCCAGGCAAACGAGGCCAACGTTTGCAAAGGGTATTCGGGCCAAGTTTAGAAAAATTGGCAAGTCATTAGTTTTCTTATACGCGAAATTCACGTGAACAGATTTAGTTTCGTTGAGGGCGATTCGCCAGTCACTCGTCCATTCAATTAGCGGTGTCGTCGGCGAATGTAAAAAGGGTAGTGCCATCTTCTCTTGGTATATCGCGAGTATATAACAGATAGAGAAGCGGCACAAAGACGCTTCCTTGCGGTACGCCAGCCGAAATTTCTTTAAGCTCCGAGTATTCGTTTCAATGCCTAACACGGAAGAGCATATTCCCAAGATATGATTCTAAAATATCATATAGACTTACAGGGAGATCTTGTCGTAATTGCCGTCGTGCCACACCCTATCAAAGGCTTGTGAGATGTCAAGGAATACGCTTGAGCATATCTTGTTTTTTCAAATGCTTTCTCGATTACGTCAGTAATTCTATGCACTTGGTCAATCGTCGAATGCTTGGTTCTGAACCCAAACTCGCCTTAGTAATATCCCCTCGAAAACTTTGGATATGACTGGGAGAAGCGAAATTAACCTATACGATTTTACTGCATTTGGCGGTTTTCCTGGTTTTAAAACCATAATGACTTCCGGCACTTCCCATTGGCTGTGCACGTGGTTTAATCTGAGCGCAGCATTTATAATATATAGAAGCTTAATTAATGCTTTTCTAGGTAGAACTTTGATAACTTCTCCTGTGATCAAATCGTAACCAGCAGCTTTCTTAGGTTTTAGAGATTTAATTTCACGTTTAAGTTCCCCTAGTGTTGCATTTGCAGTCAGTCAAATTTTGGTGCCTTTTACTGCTTTCCAAAGTGAATAATTGGAATCTTTTTTAGCTGTTGAACTTTCAAGGTAAGAACCTATCGCACGATTTTTAAAATCCTTAATAGCTGTCTTCAACAAATTGCACAAATAATTCAAATGTGCTTTATGTTGTGGAGCGCCATTTTTTAAAAACTGTCCTTCTAAAAATCGAAACCTAATTTCTCTGTAAACTATTACCATTTTATCAAGCTCGTTCTATCTTTAGTGAAATTTTGTAAGCCCTCTTCTAAATTTCCATGAAATTTCCATGAAATTAATACCGCGAGCTAATTAACACTTTTCCACGATTATTTCCCACCAAAAAAAAATACAAAGGAATATTCTTAAACTGTTTAAAAGTTTTCGGAAAAAAAGAAGTCAAAATTGCCTTTCATTTCATTTCATCTGCCAATTTTTTTTTATATCTGAACAGCAATTTGCTTAATTTTTTTTTTCTTCTAAAAAACAACATTTCCATAAAATTCACAATGCAGAGATGATGATGGTGATGAAGATGATGATGATACCACTGCAGCCAACTCTCAATGTAAAACTTAATTAAATATTCATGAGATGCAACAACGGAAAATCCGTATTTTTGCTTCGGTCCGTTCGGTCCCTGTTCTTGTTCCTTTCACCCGTCTAGCTGCAAGTGTGTACCTTGTATTTGAAGTGTTTTTGCAACCGTTTAACAAAAAGCTACTTAAAATTTTATACAAGCAACAGGGTTATGATTGCAACATACTCCTTTGAAAAGAAATGGTCAAGCGCGTGTAAAAATGAAAAAAAGTGAGAGAAAAAAAAACCAATTTTCCATTGCAATAAGGATCATACTTGTGCGCGCAAAAGAGAGAGAGAGAGAACTTTTCAACTTTTTCAACACACAAAATAGTCGAGTTCGATGTGGAAGAATGAAAAATGCACCTCAATGAATCGAATGATTAGCATATTGTGTGCTGCATGATTTGATGATATCATTTGCAAACTCATTTTACTATGACCATGAAATATAGTAATATCTATGCTAAACTTTGCTGACTTGTTATGGTTTTTGAATGGCTGAACGGAGGACGAGCTATGTTTACCAAGTTTAGTTAAGATAGTTTCCAGGGAAATAGGGTCTCATAGAGATTTGTGGTTGTGATTTTTAGAAGGACAGTTTTAAAAAATCTATAAATTTGACAATATGTATTTTGCCTAATGTTTGAAACTTACGAGTTCCTATACAATGTTCCATAGGTTGAAAGAGGGAGAACTTAAGGGAGTGTTGTCCTATCGTTATCAAGGTATTGCAATACGAGGTTATAGCTGTAGGTGTATTGAAGAGCGTGCATTTGCCATGTTAAAATTAAAATATGAGCATGCATTCTTCTATACTCGGTCCAACATAAATTGGCAGTACAGGGAAGATAGGGATGTTTGCCTCTCATTCGCACTCTTTTGTTTTCCGTAAAATGCTATTCTAACAAAAGCTCTTACAGGGCTTCCGTACTAAGGATTTTAAATCTGCAAAACCCAGAAAAAAATATTTTTTTTTTTAGATTGAAATTTTCATTTAAATTCTTTTAATTATAAAAAAAAAAAAAAAATTTATCTTTATGTTATGCTGTCAGTTCTTTCCAAAAGAACACCCTTTGACGATTTGCAAGTATAAAACTTAGTTTTTCCTTTAAAAACCGTATGCAGAGAAGACCTGCTAATTTTAGTGATGCTTGCATTGCGTCCTACCTTATGCAGTATTTAATCCCGCGTCGGAACTTCTTTATTTGGAAAAAAAACTGGTGCACAATTTTCCTGATGGTATCCTTATCGAAATCATCTACTTTACTTTTAATACCAGTTTGGTTTTTCTTCTTTGGTGGCGAGTTGTGGCCTATTTCCGTTAAGAAGTCTATAAACTGTTCGTTTACCCAGCAAAAATATCACCTACTTGCTTCACAGCTACTGTTTTATTTTTCAAATTTTGATGTAATTTTTTTTTGTCGCGTCAACAATTTCCTTTTGTTTTTCGCCTCTTCAGTCTGTGGATGAATTTGAAGCCATTTATAACAAACAAAACAAATGCAAATAAATGCTTTCCTTAAAGAAAACAGATTAAAAATTTGTAACTGCATTTTAATGTATTTTCCACACATTCAAAGAAATGTCAAAGATCAAAACAAAACCGCCAGAACTTTTTTTAAAGGTCTAAAACCTAAAGCTCTTCAACAGAAACCCAAGGAAAAAATCTGAACGAGTTACCAAACTGACATTGGTAACTCTGAATGCACATCAATTAAATAGCACTAGCAGTAGCCACACTCTGAATGCGCTCAAAAAGACATGATGGATCTACGTCAGATGCAATTGAAAATTCACTGAAGGGTAAACTGTTTATGAGGGGTTTCTTCCTCCTTCTTTAGTATGGTAGAAAATTATGGCACGCTACTGATTTTGAAAAAGCTTCCCCATAAGACGTGTACTGTTAATTTATGTTGGACAGAGAATAGGTCCTACATCGATAAACGTTTATGTATTGATAAAAAAAAAACTCACATATCACCAGCAGAGTATGTGGTTTTTTTTGGGTAACACCAGAAATGATTAGTATACCCCGAGTTCGTTCGTTTGCAAAATAGCAATAAAAAAGAAAATCAAACGATAAATAGTCCCACACACTTTTTGGGGTCTTTTTTTAAATATTGAGGCTTAATGCCAATCTTTACGCCTTTTTGTTGGAGACATACGTACTCCGTCCCTAAAAGGAAAGGAATAAAGATTATAACTTGTACTACTCAACCGAATTTATTGATTTACTTATTGATATGTAGTATATATGTAGATTTAACTACCAACTCAAGAGAAATTATTAAAACCAAAAAAAAAAATACATATGTCAAACTAGCAGAAATTTAAAATTAAATATTATAAAAAGAACAGTTAAATATTTTTGAAGATCAGCCAAAAAAAAATGTGGCACCGTAGTGGGATCTACCATCACCCCAAACTCAAGTTATATCAAGTTAAAGTGAATATTTACAAGTTTGAGGCATAACTACTCTAAATGATTAAAACTTCGGATATACATAATATATGTCGAACCCCACAGGCGGACCAGTAGGAATGCAGTGAAGTGGGAGGGTTATGATCCCTGTAATCCTGATCATAATCTCGTCGTTAAATGGAGAGAAGATACAAGATATATGTAGCTACAAAAACTATTTATTTTAATTGTGTAATTTTACAAGCCCAGAAAAAATGTATAATATAATAATGCCTTAATTAAAATTAAAAAAAAGTACGTTGTTAAGCTTTTCATTTCAAAAGAAAATGGAATCATCGCTACTGTACAAGCCGTTCTATGTCTATGCAATTCTCAATGGCAAAAGCCTCTAGCAAGAGTATAAATGTTTAGAAAACTTAGAGCACATGCAATACCTCTTATAAACATAAAGCCCTGAATTTCTCTTCGAGAAGAACGGTTTTGCAAACCCAGGAATAAACCCTGACCCCCTTATTTAAATGCATACTTTAAGGCCAGCTTAACTTTACGCAATACTTAAACTTCCCTTACGCAGCAAAACATTAAAGTTGTAAGAAGTTATAAGAAGATATAAAAATGCCGCTTGATTTAGATTTTGTGAAGTATATCGACTTAATTAGAACCTGTGAATAGGTAATAAATAATTTATTATATATATGTTTGCCTTTGTAACATATTTTATAAAAAATGGTATTACCTTGTCAGTGGAATTCCAATTTTCCGACCTTTTCCTTTTATATTGGGACTCCATCATGTTACGCAAAATATTTCAATATAAATAAACAAATATCTGTCAAAAACAGCAGGTAGTAGAATCTTATGTTCTTGGTACTAGTTTGGTAAGTGTCCTTACTTATTGAGACACAAACCTCGTTTAGTTAAAACACAGAGGAAATTCAACAGATTTTCAGCATAAATACTTACTCGATATTTAACTAAGCAACCTCTGAGAGGTGTTTTGAAATCTAATAAATACAGCTGTGAGCTTTTAATTGGTTAGATCTCAATGCCAATTCAATTTCTAGTAAAATTCGTAAATAAATGATAACTAAGCCAAACAACAACAGAAGAGTATTCTAAAACTGAGCTTAAAAAAACGAGCCAAGGATATGATTATATCGTAGTGAAATTAAGAAATTTTGCAATCCAACATAATGCCAACAATCAGTTAAGCGTTAACTCATTTCAGAATAGCTCCATTATGTAGAATATGGAAGTGTACTGTTAATGAGTCGTATGGAGGCTAAAAACTTTTATATATGCACTTTTATACGTTACAGGTTAATGAGTACCACAAGTCTCTTACTGCACTAAATTTGTGAACATTTTCCAATCATCGGCATAACTCAAGCAACTTGAAAATTCAATAAATGAAGGAGGATTATTCGTAAGTATAATAAAAAGTAGTGGCCCAAGGTGACTTCCCTGGGGTACGCCACTAGTATAGGTGCGATCAGACGCTATTCTATCGAAAGCTTTAGAAATATCAGTATAAAGGCTTTCAAGGACATATTTAGTCATGATCAGCGGTGTTAAATCTACCAGTCATGATACCATATTGACAATTATTAGTAAGATATTGCACATGGAAATAAAGTTTATCTTTAACAAAGTAAGTAAGTGGCAAATGGCGGTGGCAAGGGCTATATTTGGAACTTATAAACCGATTTTAAAAATATTTCAACGTTGTAGTGCTGTTTCTCTCTGAATCAGTAGGATTTACCTAAGGTCTAAGGGTGAGTGCTGAAGCTATTTTAAAAATTCTTCTTTCTATTGTAACGGTGACGCTCTCCAGATCAGTAGAAATTAATGAAGGATATTATTAAATGGGAACAGCACCTAAGCCCTTTATATTTCTTGCAAGCATCCGTGAAATGCGATTACATTCCTCCTCTACCTCAGATGCATTACAAAGGAGTCTCAGGAATTGTATCGCGTAGCTTATAGGATTTCCAGTGCGAGTTGTACCGAAAACCAATTTTGAAACATAGTTTGTAACATCCCTTAATATTCGATGATCAGCATCAAAAGCTAAGACAATTTAAGCAGGTCCGTTCATGTGAACTATTTAGGCCTTTAAATTTTGAGCTAAGAAGCTGAAATTTGAAACATGTACTTTCTAGAGTCTCGAAATAGATAAATGTTAAAGAAAATTAAATCGCTCACAATTCAAACTCAACGGTTGGAACCTTAACAGCTGTAGACACTGACCTCCTTCACAAGTTTGTTGTATAAAGTTTGTTTTACCACGCCTAATATTTCTGTGTGTTTTTTACCAAAATGTTGTTTCTTCGATATTTTTCATAGAAAATGAAATAAATAATATTTAGCCCATATTTTTATCTAATATTTCATCCATGCAAAATTTTTGGGCATGCCCACTTTTAGTGGCCTTTTTTTACAAAACGTATGTTAATTTTTCTTCTTAATTTCATAGGAATGTTCTCAATGCCTTTTTCTTGGGGCATACTGTTCGCCTTTTTTTCATTTTCTTATAAGCGAAACCCTTTGATACTGGCAGATTTGTTTAAATTAAGTTTACATAACGTGAAGTAGTTCTCTGTTTCGGAAGAATTTAATTAAGCTTAAGTGGATGACTAAGATCGTTTGTTAATAAATCTGTCTCATAAGTAAGTCCACTATAAATAAATATAATTCCCAAAATTATTATTTCTAACTACACCCTAGGTACTTTATGCCTTACTATTTCTACCCTACTAAACAATTTCTACTTGGTGCCATTTTTAAAAAAAAATTAAATTCCAATAAATATAACTTAGTCTTAGTCATCAACAAACGGGCTTAAGATGAAGAAAGAACAACTGAATACCAAGCGCAGCTTTAAATCATTAAACCCTCCATGATACCTTTACACAACACACAGCATGTTGCCTCCTGCTTTCATTCCATAAACCTTTCGATGTCACATCTAATTAGTTACACTTGATTTACCGCTACTTGCTGATGCAAATGTGCATTCCATTGGCCCCATCCATTTAATTTGAAAACGCAAACCGAAGCTAATTTCCCGATTCCCCTTAGCTCGAATACCATTAAGAGTCAACTGTAATGGCCTTTAGCCGTGTTCATAATTTACGACTCCAATTGACACTAGATACTCGGAACAGGGATACTCTACACTATACGCAGCAGTATATCGGTGTACATATAGTTATTTTTTTTGCTACCTTCCAACTTCATTTTGGTCATAAAAGCGATTATTAACGAAGGAAGTCTTCTTCAGTTTGAGTTCCATTTGCAATCAAAATCGACACATAAAATTGTGATCGGTTTTTGGCTCCAGCAGTGCGAAGGAAATCCTTGCGACTATATTTCCACTAAATTTCGTCCATAAAAGATGTGCGCTCAAACATACACACGCGAACGACTAAGGACGACATAATATCCAATATATATATTACTGTAAGAGCTCTGTGGCTGCGTGTGTGTGTGAGTGTGTAGTTGAGAGGAGCAGAAAACCATTCCAGTTGGGAAGTTTATGGACTCCGGAAGTAATCGATTGGTAGTCTCGTGTTTCATAAACGGTTATAAATCTGAAATTAAACGAAAGCGACTTTTTGATCCGTAATAATGTGGAGGTGGAAGTAGAGGAGGATGTGCATAGCTAGCTGGTTTATGGTGCTACTCCAGGTTTAATGCCGAAATAAGCTTTCACCTTTTTCGAATTTATGAGTTTTGTTACACAACATACAAAATACATTAAGGATATATTCGAAACAGTCGATAGGTACATGTGTTAACTGATTGACAATGTAATTAAGAAGAATTGGGTGAACATCGGTTTATGTAGCCGAAGGACGCAAAGGTGGACAGGTTCCAGAGTTCACAATTTGTATTGGTTAATGGACATTGGTTTGCTTAGGTCGAAGGTTCAAATTACCTGTAAATATATATATAAAATGGGGAGGTAAAAAAACCTCATCGCCAAGAATATGGAATTAATGGAGTGAATCTTTTATTTGAATTACGAATTGAGTGATCAATCAATTAAGAGACGAGAGTCTCTACCACTTGATTAATTTGTCAGTGTTTCAATGCGATATAATCCATTAAGTCAGTTGTAACCATATCACCCATTTCTATCGAAGCGACATTTCATTTTCTTCTGATTTTTATTGAAGACCCCCCCCCCATGCCACAGGAATGGAAAGTTGTAGATCTAATGAGAAATCTTTTGGTATTGAAAGCTACGGTAGCCCTCTTTTCTTGTAAAAAATCTACTGGTAACAAGTGGGGGCTACAACCCCGAATCACTCACTGGCTATACATCTCGGTTGTTAGACCGATACTAACATACGGAACGATTAGAGAAAGCGATTAATCGCGACAAACTAAGCAAGGTCCAAAAATCAGCTTGTTTATGCATAAGTGAAGCACTTCGAAACACTCCCTCAGCTGCATTAGACATTCTGTTCCATTTAATACCCCTTGACATTTTTAGCAGACAGACAGCTGCTACCACGGCCATTCGCCTCAAAGCAACCTCTCAATAGACCGAAAATTAAATCGGCCACTCCGCAATTCTGAACACACTCAGAATGCTTCCTAGAAATATAGACTACACCATAACCCCAAAAGCAGTTCGATAAAAAATTCCAGCTATCCATTCCTCCCAGATCCTTTTGGGAGGACGGTGCCTTGCTGGAGGAAAAATCAATCCATTTTTTCACTGACGGATCAAAAACCTATGATAGGGTGGGTGGAGGTATATCCGTAAAAGATACCCGAACCTTTTCGGACATCCAGGCTGCCATTAAATGTGTTTCACTCCGTCTCTATTAACTCTTTAGTAGCCCCAGATTGCCGATCATCTCTAAAGGAGATGGCTGAGCAGTTCAACATTCACCTATGTTGGATGCCAGGGCATAGATACATTCCGGGTAACTGTCAGGCTGACGAACTCGCCAAACTTGGAACTACCTCAATCTTGCCTGAAAAAGGCTCCTTAGGCATACCAGTTTCCACATGCAAACTCTTATTGAAACTGGATGCAATAGAAAAAACAAACCATAGATGGACAGGCAGTACTACCTGTCTGACAACGAAGCAGATTTGGCCTAGGTTCTAAGAGTTTGATTACCCTCAATAGATCGCACATTAGTGCTACAATCACTGGACACTGTCTGATGCAACAAGGTTTGGCGCCTCTTCAAACGACTTTTGTAGGAGCTGCATGGACCTGCTCTCTCCCAGAAACGAAATCTCCATCTAGAAGCTTACTTCTACAATGATCTCTATGATCTAAACTCGACTGACCCAAAACGTCTCTCACGCTTTATAAAAAGCTAAAATTGGTTCAACGAGTAGGCAAGAACTTTAGGTCCAAGTGGTATCACAATGTACCTACATAGGTCTAAGTGAGAATTTCTTTCCGATTGCCACTTCAACCTAACCTAATCTTACCCTGATATTGATATTCTTGAAAGATTGTAGAACTCGGTATTGGCAGTTGAGATTCATTCAATTCTATGAAGTATACTAACTGATGGGTCCCTCGTATGGAACATCACAAAACTGAGAAGAATCTCAAGATCGGACGGAGTTGATTTTAGCAATCACTAAAGCAATAGAAGTGTAAAAATTCCTCTTCCACTACCCAGATACATGGGTTCAACATTAACTAACTAAATAAGGTCAAGCTCATTTCAAAAAATTATTCTCTGAAGATTTCCAATCCAGATCGGACTGGGAAGGAGACACCGTCTTAAAAGACTTCACTATAACTGTCTTTAATGACAGGTTCCAAATGGATTGTATGAAAGCGGGCGTCTTTTCGGGCATAGAAAGGTTTTGCCCGCCCTAAGAAAAAATAAATAAATAAGTATTAGACGTAAACGGACTCAAAGCCTAACTTCTCCAACCACTGTGTGTACGAAGATATACTTTTTGACACGAATGGAAGGGACCTACAGTTTAATGTCGATCCGCAACTAATTTTTAAGGAGATTTTCATGACAGTTCGTACTCTTGGATGTTTGTCAGAGGTTCGCAACAGGCGGGGCAGCGAATAGAAACATTCAGGTAGTACAGGTCGGGATTTGAACCAGCGACCTCTCGCTTAGTGGTCCAACGCACTTATACACTTAGCCACTGCACCCACACACGCCCTAAGGAGGAATTCATTATCTTTCAGACACCTCTTTTAACTTTCAAATCTCATGACTTTGGAACTTTGCAACCCACATAACATCGACCATTGACCTATTGACGCTGGAGAAAATAGAAAAAAAACACAGTATCTAATATATTTACTAACATTGATGTGGCATCGGAAATTGAACGGAAAACTGAAGGCGTACAATCAATAAAAATCACTGTCGTGATCGCGAGACGCGAAATTACGCGTCACAGCTGACACAGCTGATTTCAACGTTTTCAAAAAACTGGACTATAAAAAGTGTGTTTCATCTTTTAACGACTTTAGATTTCGGCTGTGGGAGGCTGAGTAAGTAAGTCAGTCTCTGTAGTATCGCATATCTAGACTCTTGTTTGCTGTATGAAGTTGGTTAACCGGGCAACACAAGATAATCAGATCGATTCTTACCACTTGTTAGTCGATTTTAAAGGCGAATGGTGCGATAGCATCAATAGAGATAAGCTATCCACAGCCAAGTCTAGTTCTGTTATCTCTGCCAATTTTGTCCGGTTGTATGGCCAATACAATAATTCGAGACTTTTCTTAAACATCATCGCTGAAAGAATAATGCTAACTCACAAGCTAAACAAGAGAGAACCACGCTCTTTCAAAAGTAATTTCAATTATTTTGCTTAAAGAACACAGCGGGCTGTCATTGGAGTGTTTGTTTCGTAAGTACAGAAAAAGGAGCGGCAAAATTACTGGCTGGATTACTGTCTTCCTTGTACCGTGCCAATAATCAACCTGGCTGGGGGCCCAGATATAGCACATTCGCGAACGGTGAGTCCAGATACCAGGCGCCCTCTGGTACTAAACAGCCTAACATCCAAAAAAAAGCAAAAGAAAACATCTACCTGAGCATCCACAATTATGGACACGCATAACGCTCAGGTTACTTTAATACCAAGCAGTGTACAGCTGGCAAGGCAAAATAAGTCAAAAGGTAATATTGAAAAGTTCAGTTGAACTAGCCACCCAGAACAGGAGCCGCATCCCAATTCATGATGTCAAGACCATTCTGCGGGCTATCTATGAACACCACAAAAAGTTATACCAACACTTGGCTAGAAGAAAAAAGCCAAATTTCTGGAGGGAAACCGAAGGAAACAGACAACCTTCATATTAAACAGTTCACACAAAAAAACCAAACAACTACTGCACCTTAGTAGAAGTTAGATTTGACTAGTCACAGGCCTCCTCACGGGGCAATGCCGTGTCAAAAAATACCTGATTACTATCAGACACTACTTGTAGATTGTGCGATGACGACAAAAAAACAGCAAAATATATCCTATGTGACTACAACTGCTTAGTACAAGTTCGTCAACGTTATCTAGGAAAATTCTACATTGAAGCAATGGATACAGCTGCCAGCTCACTCCAAGACCTAGTCACTTTAATAACTAACTGCGGTATCATGGATGAGCTCTAAATGGAGGATATCATAATAGGCCCTTGTGAGGCCGCTGTGATCTGGAATGCAATACACCACCTCCAACTCCCAATCTAATCTAATCTAGCCATAGGTGCCGCGCACAATATTAAAAACAAGAAAGACCTTTCAACCAACTTAAAGTGGGCAACTGGAAGCAGTAAGCCCAAAAGCGCACTAAAAGGATTGACGTTGGCGCCGCCTGATTGAAAAAGATTAAAAACTCTTGATAAATGCTGGGAAGGAAAAAAGTTTTGGAACATTATACTCCCGCTGTCATCATTTTCTCATCTGCCATCTAATTTATACGCACTTCAAATGTACCAATCTGACACTTCAATTTCAACCAGATTTTTGTCAAACTCTCTCAATTTTTTTCTCCCTCATTTTGGGATCGGTCTATTTACTACTTGTAATATCAGAAAACAGGTCTCAGTCCACCAGCAACATAAAATTTAAAAAAGTGTACAAAGTAAAAAAAATCCACAACTTATCCGAAAAGTTTTGAAATGTTTTTTTTAAAGTTTAACATACCTAGGCTTCATAAGAGCTTCTGCAAATCTTTTAGAGAAAGCAAACTTTTTATCACTTAATTTAAATTAGAACTTCATTTCAGGGTCTTAAACTTTAAGGGAGAACAAAATTCATAGTTAATGCATTTTTTTTTTAAGAATTAAAAGTTGCAGTTTAAATGTTTGAATTAGGTAACTCGGGTAAGTCTTCTAAGAGTCATTTAATAAAATATTTTTCAATTCCAACAAGAAAACAAGATACTTCTTTTTGGCTTGCATAATTTTACTAGCGAAGCCATTTAATGTAATTTCTTACATGATTCCAGTGAAAAGGAAAATAGGTAAAACAGAGCACCATCAATCTCTCAACTTTGTCAGAAGATCCACACAAATTTTTGCAAACACCACAAACATTACTTACCGATGGGGTATTTTGATCCCATTCAAGCATTAAAAATTTCCTTATATAGAAAGTCTTAAGAAACTTATATGCTGCACGATAAAGAGGCCCATGTCAACCCCGAACTGTTGCGCTCTCTAAGTTAACAAGTAATTGTACTCTAATGAAAGCTTAAGTCTGCATAGAGCCTTTATACCTTCCCTTCCTTTCTTGACTATATATGGACGAAAATATAAAACTTTTATAGACATTTTCGAGAGACTTAAGAACATCTAAAGTGTTCGCCTTGGGGAGAAATTTTCTATTTAACCATATCGAATCCAAAATATTAGTCGAGTCGTATATTAGGGCAACCAGATTTTGGTAGCATAACCGGGAAAAGGACCTCAAAAATTCCTCAGAGCAGAGTTAAGCAAAACCAAGCGTAGAATTGGCAATTCATCTACCAGTCCAATATTACACCCAAATTGTACTGAAGGAGACAGGCATTTTTTCCTAATGCAAGTAAACGAGTAAACTTCACCGCATGGGCCTCGCTCCGGGCCCTACATGTAGACTCTGTCTAGGGAGTGATGAGTCCTCTCTTCACATACTCATGGACTGTCCGGTTCTCTTTCGTCTGAGGAAGAACATCCTCGGTGAGGAAATCATCTCACTAGAAAACCTTACTACCTTACACCCAGAGAAGAGTCTTGTCTTCCTGACTTCCTCCGGAGTTAAACCATTAATCTAGGACACCTCCAGGGAAGGCACAATAGGCCCCATGTGGAGCCTAAGTGCCAAGGCCCCATGCAGGCTCTCTGACGCTTTATCTATCTATCATCGAAAATTACTTCGACGGAGTTGCCATTGCATGGAAATTATTTTTCATAAATCATTATGAATGCAATTTTTGATTAATAACCAAATCCAAAAATGTCCTTATGTTTAGCAAAAGTCTTTAAACCTTAAACTTTTCTAAAAAAAAAAAACCAAAAAAAAACATAGTTTGGTACCAAATAAAAATAAGTGGCAACGTAAATTTCACTACCCAAAGGGTTAAACAACTTTCTAGAAAAACGTATATGCAAAAAGACCTATGCCAAAGTAAACAACTGCTACAGTAAGGCTAGCCACGCCCTTCATATCTACATCTACAATGTTGGATACATTTTTGTTTACCCAACTTTACGATCGGTTTGAGCTTAATTTACTGTCAGTAAGATTTTCATGATAACTTTAATAACCGGTCTTGAGCTGAAAAAATGTTTTTCGTAAGTTGCGCCTTTAAAGTAAAAAACGGACAAATTTGATTTGAAATAAAAAGACCCAAGCCTCTCTTCTTTACTCTCTGGGAACGTACCAAATATTAATTGCCCTTCAATATGTTCAAATAGTGTGCCACCGTAAACTTTACAAAAATGTTCTAAAAATTATTTATAATATTAATTTTATTACAACTCACCTGAATTTTTAAAACTAGTTAGATGTCATTCCATTTTGAAAGAAATTGTCTTAAATATGCTTCAAAAAATTTCACCAACATATTTCTATATATTTTCCTTCACGCGGGTTCTTAAAACATTTTTTTTTTTAAATATTTGACAAATTTATTTAAATTCTTTAATTTAATATATTCACATCTGTTGGAATATTTTTGTTTAAAATTCAAAACAGGATTACAAAAAAAACACTTTAAATTCTTAACATCCATACGGTAGGTAGGTTTGGTTTAATTTAAAATTGTCCAAGTTAAAGTTATCGAAGTTATCGGACTTATTAGAGAAGTGCAAACCAACAAACCACAAGTCAAACAAAAATCAAAGTACTCGTATGTCCCACATTTTAAGTTTAGAAAAAAAAAACAGAAAAAAAACTAACAGCAACACTTCAGGACAATCAACCTTCTCAATCCATATCCTGATGCCTAGTCCCACACAACAGGAAGGGCAAGAGCAAAAAAAAAAGCACAAGCAAAATAAAGGAAAAGGTAGAACGGAATCCTTTATGTTGAAATCAAAAGCAAACACGACCACTCCAGACGAGTAACTCTGTTCAACTGAATTTAACTATTTCAGCAAAAGCTCCTTTAACACCATCGTTGCGGCGCTATCGTATTACAGACAGACAAGTGTAGTAGCTCCGCTGGCAGCTACAGCTCGGCAGTAGGTGTATGCGGTGATAGGAGCAGCACAAAACTATGCTACTGCAAGGTGGTATAACAAGGACAATTTGGAAAAAGTATCATATCTCTCTTTCTCGCTTCCTCTCTTTCGTAGGGGGGAATTTTTGTTAATTATTTTTCGAACTAAGCCACCCACGTTGCAGACGAGAAGAAGAATGGCTAAGAAATTTGTCTAACGTCAACTATGTCTCAAAGCGACAAAAAGGACACGCGAGGTGTATCGCACGAAGTAACGAGGGAACTTACTTAAATTGAGAAAGCATAAGGACCAAACTGGCTATCTAAAGAGAAAATAAAAAAAAAAAAACAGCGGAGGGGGGATCTTTCACTTGAATTCCCCACTTTGCAGTGGCAATGTGCCCCTCAAACTGTTATACCCAACCAACCAACCATAAAGTAGTAAATGTCCTCGGAGCTCGGAGCTTCGGCGTTGTTGTTCTTTTGACTGCACCCTTTGCGATGTGTACCCGATTCAGTCTACTTATAAGAAACCAGGTCGCGCCAAATAACTAAGTGGACTGTGTGCCCAAAACAGGACACGGACTACACAGTTCGATAAAAACGTATCAAATACATTTTCCTTCTCTCTCTCGGCCACCCACATGTGTATGTCTGTCACTCAGTCATGCATACATGAATTGCGTTCACTTTGTTGGCTGTTGAATAAAAAGCTCAAACATTAAATGTCCTCAGAGCTTAGGGATATCCATGGGAGTAAATAATCCCGATTTAACATTTTCCTTTCGCTCTTTCGATATCCTTTTTGGAAATATTCCATTATTTTGGATCGGCACTGGTATAGCGGCGCGCCGCGCCATCATTGCCGTCGGCTACTTTATTATTTTCGGTCGACTAGGTGGTTGTATATGTAGCTAAGGGGGCGGGTGGGCCATGGGTGGATGATTTTCTTTTTATGGAATTGCGTGTCTATCTGTTTAGCACAGGAAGTACGTATTTAAGTGTGCACGTGTTAGGCTGGGGAAGAAGTTGGTAAGGTTTGTAAGGTTGGTAAGGTTGATACGGTCGGGTATAGAGACGAGAGGAGCTCTTTTGTGCATGTTAAAGGTGCGTTTTAGTGGTGCTAGAGGCAAATCAAACTGATTTAAGAATATTTGAATTAAATGGAAAGTGGTTTTGGAGAAGTCTTTTGTTTTGCTTTTACTACACATCAACATGAGTATGGGCGGGGGACGAGATTGTTATCGGTTGTTTACACTTCGAGGACTAGGGCTTTATTTACTTACAAGTTGTTGTTGGTAGATGTTTTCTCATTGCATGCAGATCATGTGTGCGTGTTGTAGATGTGTGTAGGAAGTGTTTGTTGTACAGAGAGAAAGAGAGAGAGAGAGAGAGTTGTTTGGAAGTAGACACGTCTTTAACCAAAGACGAGCAAGTTTAACAATGCTGTAAATCTCCTTTTTGTTATTAAATGCGTCGAGCAGAAACTTGCTAATGCACAGAGAGGACATCGTGACCGATTTTTAAAAAACGAATGAAAAACTTGAATTCTAGAAAGTTATGGAAAGTATAGCTCATTCAAAGGCTGTTTAAAGATCGATTGAGAGTGTCTCCAGATTTCAAAATTCGGTTAGATGACTTTCCAGGAAAGAAAACTGAGAATCCTTAAAATAAAAGTCTTTATCTCCTACTTCTATAACAAACATTTAGTGCCTGGAAGCAATTGAAGGCGGTGGATTCAAACTAACAATCTGACTTGGTGAAACTTAAGTTCTTATACGCAACAAGTTCTGAAGACGATGCTGACAAATTGTCTAATTTGAGAAGCTTCTCATGACATTTCATACTCGTGGATGTTTGTCAGACGTCCTCAAGAGGTGGGGCAGCGAATACAGACTTTAGGGTGGTACGGGCCGGGATTTTAACCAGCGACTCTCGCTTATTGGTCCAACGAACTTAATGCCACTGCACCCACACCTTTGAAACTATAGTTCGATTAGTCATTTCATGGAATTGAAGTAAAAGCTGATGACCTTTAGAAATTCTTCATAGGGGTGCGCTCGTAGAGCGAAATGAAAGAATCTACGTCGATTCTAAGGTCACCAAGCTGGACTAGCTCGTTAAGTAAGAAAGTAAACTTGGCTTGTATACTCGAAGGAGATGGCTATCTATCAAGTGGTGGTGTATTAGGTTTTAAGAAAACTCCTTTAAGTTCAATTGCTTCTCGCAGGTTACACTGAGGTGGCTGAGGCAATGGTATCGACTAAATCGAATACACTCCAAGTTAAATAAACTGCTGTTACTTTCTTTAACTTAACGAGCTCCTGGACCGTGGGGAGAATAAAACTTCCCATCCTCTGCGATCGCAGTCAGACTGATTCCAGTTATCTTAAAAACGGCTGGGTGCTAGAATTTGAAAATCCTCTTGGCTTGAGCGCTAATGTTCATTCGCTCGATTTCGCCAATCCAATAAAATAGACGAGTTTTGACTACATCCACATCTTGGTACAGCTTGTAAAGTTTACGATTATATCTTATCCTCCATTTGCCCTCCGTGCACACAGCTTTTCATTAGAACTTCTAAAAAAATTTCCAGAATAAAATTAGTAGAGAAAAACAAGGCCTTTTTCAATGTTTCAACTGGTATGCCACAGAAATCTATGCTTGGGCCAATCTTATTTTCGATTTATACTGTCTGATATGTATATCTTTGCCCTGATGATATTCCTAGAGATATGTCCTGTTAAGTCGATAGGTCATTCTCAGATGTATCGATTTTAAGCCCATTAAAGCTTGGAGACGTAACCATTGAGGATGTAAGCACTGCCAGAAACCTTAAAATAATTTTCTATCTAATGGAACGATCATAAAAATAGTGTCAATTTAAGAGTCTACAATAGTCTTCGTTCCCATCAGGTCTGTTGGTTGAAAAAGGTTTTAAATGCTTAGTTGACCGTGCTCTCCTCGACTGGCTGCCTCATCGTTCTCAATCTCATTGCGCTCATTCTATTGAATGTTACGTATTCTTACTGCTTATACAAGTGGTCGCAAGAATACGTAACATTTGGTATTGAATACCTTGTGACCTTTTCGTTTGATTTATTGCGGTCAACATGTCAGCAATCAGCATGTGTGCTGAACTAGATTATTGACAGGGTGCAATCGGGGTGTTTCCATGTGTTCAACGGGGTTATTCGGCTTGGGTGACAAAATTTTTCCCAGCGCAGCGTGTGGCGCTATACAATATATATGTGTGGGCACAACAAGTCACTCAAAGTTTCAACCATACAGTAACCAGAAATAGAAATTTGTATCCGCTTCCTGCCAATATTATCCCCATTTAGTTATGTATTTCAAAATCGCTTATAAAGTAGGATATGAGTCTTGTAAAGTGTAGGTAAAGCGGTTGCTCTTTAAAAGGGTTAGACGTGTAAGGTTCTGTGTTCTTAATTTGTTGTAAGTGGGCCACATCTTTCTTGCTATGACACAGATTGTCAAGCTCGACCACCTAGACTTAGCTAGTGAGGAAAAAAACCCAGGAAGTCCAAATCGATACCTACCACGTTTTCCTTGATTTTAAGGCCGCCTCTGACAGCATTTATAGAGACGAGCTATGTCTAGTTTTGGCATCCCTGACAAACTCGTACTTTTGTGCATTATGACAATAAAGAATGCACGCTGCTCCATCTAGGTCGGTAAAAAACTCACCGAGACCTTTGATGTCAAAAAAGGATTTAGACAAGGCGATGGATTTCAAAAGTCGGTTCATCTACTCGCCTACGCCGACGACATCGACATAATCGGCAGAAAGCAGCGGAATATCACTGGGGCATTCGTGAGTATTGAGACGGAGGCGGAGAAGATGGGATTGGCGGCCAGGGACTGCAAGACCCAGTCCTTCTTTATTTATGCTTTTATGGAGCATGGACTCTATCAAAAGCGGATGAGGCCACTCGTGGTTGTTTTGAGAGGAAAATTCTTAGAGTAATTTTTCGTCCCGTTTGCATAGACCCTGAATAGAGGAGGAAATACAACGACGAGCTCTACGGGATGTACAGTGACATCGACTTAGTCAGAAGAGTGAAGGTCCAATGACTGAGGTGGATGGGTCATGTAGAGCGAATGGAGATGCTTGTTGGTTGAGGCCCAGGTCCATCCCGGACTGTAGCGCCACCTTAAGTAAGTAAGTAAGAATATTTTCCGACAATTATAAAATAATTATCAGACTTCCTATATAACGGGTGATCCAAGAAGAGATACTTTTTTCAATAGCCTTTTTTGACAGATCACGTGTGAGTCGTGTCATGCTGTAATGTTATTTTTGTTTAGTATTGTTTGGCATTTCATAATGGAAAGACTTACGCGTGAACAACGTTTACAAATTGTTTTATTATGAAAATTCATGTTCTGTGAGGAATGTGTTTCATGCACTTCGCTCAACTTATGGTCAACATAATCGGCCTACTGAGCGTATTATTCGCAACACCATCACCCATTTTGAGACCCAGCATTCACGAAGACCGTAGAGAGTCGATTCGGCACCGTTCGCAGCAACTCGGACTGACGTATGGAACGACTTGGCGCATTTTACGTCAAGATCTTAAATTGAAAGCGTACAAAATACAGCTTGTGCAACAACTGAAGCCGCTCGACCCTCCCAAGCGACATCGCTTCGCTCTATGGGCTCTTGAAAAGTTCCAAGAAGATCCGACGTTTTCGAGGCAAATTTTGTTTAGCGATGAGGCTCATTTCTGGCTCAATGGGTAGCAACCTGAAGAGATTGAAGAACTGCCACTTCATCCAGAAAAAACAACGGTTTGGTGTGGTTTGTGGGCCGGTGGAATCATCGGTCCATATTTCTTTAAAAATTATGCCGGTTCGAACGTAACCGTCAATGGCGACCGTTATCGTGCCATGATAACCGACTATTTGATGCCTGAAATTGAAACTCGTGATCTCGGCGACATTTGGTTGGCGCCACTTCCCACACATAGCATCAATCAATGGACTTATTGAGAGAACATTTCGGTGAGCACATAATTTCACGATTTGGGCCGGTCGATTGGCCACCAAGATCGTGTGATATCACTTAGACTTATCCGTTAGACTTTTTCCTGTGGGGATATGTAAAGTCAAAAGCTTATGCCGACAAACCCGCTTCGATTCAGACCTTGGAGGAAAACATCACGCGTGTCATTCGCCAGTTACCAGTCGAAATGCTCGAACGAGTGATCGAAAATTGGACTCAACGGATGGACCATCTGCGACGTAGCAACGGCCAACATTTGATAGACATAATCTTCAAAAAATAAATGCCAAAGAATGTTCTTTCAAATAATAATAAACATTCTCCATTAAATTTGAATTTTCTGTGTTTTTTTTCTTTAAAAAAGTAGGGAACCTCGAAATGGATCACCCTTTATAAAAAACGGATTGAAAAGAAATTATTTCGACATATTAGGAACACTTACCCTTTGAATTATGTATATCCAAAAAATCTTTAAAATGTCACTTTTGACAGGGACATCTGAAGTGGATGACTTGTGCAGTACACACGATCCATTAGTATGCAGAATTGTGGACACTTGGACTGTTGCATCCGTATATGGTGAACTACATTTATTTTAATCAAAATAAACACAATATTAATACGCCGTGGTTAAGATAAATGTTTCCAACTTTATTTTTTTTTGTTGACTGCTTCCAACTGTAAAATAAGATAATAAAACTCAGCCTCAATGAAAAATAATAATTACGCATCTCGTTATTGTTTTTGTTTCAATTAAAAGTGTTCATTATCTCGAAAGAGATCGCATATTTCATGCCACCATTTCATCATTATGCACATTTATTTCATTTTTGTAGTCTTTGTTTTCGTTCATTGTTTTTTAGTACATACTTTCCACCTTAGGGTGGGTTAAGTTTGACACTTTTGTTGGTAACATTAAGAAATAATTATCTACTGTTTGTAGTAGTAGTTCGTTAGTGGCGTTAGTTGGTTTTTAATTCAACGAATTTATGATTTCTTCCGAATACATCAGTAAATAAATGTATTTTTTTGGCGAAATAAATATACTTCCTGCGGGTAATTACTTTTGTAAATACAAACTTTGAATTAATTTATACCCATAAAACAGTTTGTCCTGACGGATTATGTGTCTGACTGCTTCAGCATTGCACTGACCACTAAAACAGGGAGGGTTTGTTCCCCTAACTCTGACCACGAAATTTGAGCCTTTTTCGGTGGACACGCTTTTAGGGGACTTTTTGATCAATTTTGGGAAACACGTCTATTGTCAATTGGATAATCAAATTGCTTTGAAATTTTTAAAATTTATGGAGAAGAAAAAATTACTTGATGAGTACATTTTTATGCATAAGCCGCTTAAAATAATCATCTAAAATGTTCCATGCTGATGAGGAAGGAAAAAATATTGAATACGCGTTCAAAGAACACTTACTCATTATCAGGGATAATTGCCCTCTCTTTGTTTTTGCTTTAAAAAGGCGTAGAACTGTGTCTGAAAAAGGTTTAGCATGTTAATCAAACTCTGGGCCGGCTTATGCACACAATCGCGGTACTGCGCCATGGAATCCATTTTGGAAAAAATATCATGTAGGTATCATTAATGTCAAACTGGGCTTCAAATTGAAGATAGTGAGTTGACTATCTGGTTAATTATTGATCTGTGCTCATTATAAGGAACATATTCATGATAAATAAAGTGCACGACTACTCATGTACGAAACCTTCTCTACATGAGATGCGTTTTTCAATCGCAAAATGAATGGTGACAAATTTATTTAAATCACTTTTTAGGTTTTGAAAAATTAGATTTGCTCAAAAATGGCACATACGATTTTGATTTAATTTCGCATATTGGACACTTTTAACATAATTATTGGAAATACAAAAAATTATCAAAATCGTTGAGCCGTTTTTGAGAAAACGAATTTAATTTAAATTTAAGAAAATCGTGATATGAAAAAAAAATTCGAAAAAAAATTATTTCAAAAATCATAGTATGCCAATTTGTTCGACTTTATAGTACAAAAAAACCTTTACAATTTTGGAAATTCCCTTTGTTAGTTTTTGAGATATTGCCGGTTTTAAAAATTACCGTTAATCGATTTTTTTCCAAAAACTGAGTATGCAGAATTTTTCAGATTTCACCGCATTAAAAATATCGTTAGTACAAAAAATGATGCAAATCCTTGAAAACCCTTTCGAAAAAAAATTGTGATAATTGATTTTCACAAATATCGGTACAGTTATTTCAAAGGATTAAGCAAAAAATAAAAAGGTGCCCCGAGATGTAACCCCAAAAACCTTATGTACGAACTTTGAAGCAAATCCGTCGAACCGTTTCGCCATACGGTGTCCGGACAGACAGACTGACAGACAGACAGTCAGACCGACGGACGGCATTGGCGAACCCACTTTTTTGGACTTCTCTATAGTCGTAATATCATCCCTCATACTCAGTTTGAGTTCGAAATTTCCGCACGATCGCAATAAATTTCTCTTTAGTATACAAATGTATATGAGAAAGTTAAAAAAATAAACTGTAGAGAAAATATAAGAAAAGGCTACAGTCCGCTTGGGGCGAACAGTATGATACCCTGTCCATAACCCTCTATGCCCCAAATGAAAAAGGATTAAGAAGGTGATGGATATCATTTTATTTTATTCTATGAAATTTATAAAAAAAAAATATGTTTTTTGAAAAAAAGCTAACAAAAAGTGGGCGTGGCCAAAAAATCTTATATGACAGACTTATAAAGGAAGGCAGTGTCTAAATATCCTATGAAGGTTTTAACACTCTATCTCTCTAACTTTAGCCTTAAAACGTTTTTTTTTTTGTAAATTGTGGGCATGGCAGTGGGCGGATTTGAAAAATTTTAACACTTTACCATTTCGGGACTACTTTATATAATATATATAATATTAAGGGGTGTTACAAACTATGTGTCAAAATTGATATACCCTTAGGATAGAAAAAATGTATTCAATACAATTTCAAGTGATGCGTTCTCTAAAATTTCTATTATCTATTACATACCCCACTAAGGGGCAGTAATCTTGTCGATTTAAAGATTCAAAGAACTATGCCTTTATAAAGTCTTCAGTAGGGTCACCCAAGACAGACTTGCCGTTGGATAAGCAAGTAGATAAGGACTGCCTAAACTAATTTTTCTAGATGATATGCTTTTTAACACGGAAGGCATAGGTTAAAGTCAGCCCTAAAGAGCTTCTTTTGGACGGCAAAAATTTGTGCAAAGCCGGTAAACTCAGATAAATTGTGTACCGTGCCTACTCCTGGGAATCAAAATTGAATGTTCGAAATAAAAAAAACAAACAAAATATTAAAAAGCCTGTCTGGGCCGGTCGTGTGGGTAAAGGTGATGATGTCGTTATCTCTGTATTTCAGGAAGAGGAAGATATGCATTATTAATTGGAAACATATTGTAGGCTGGAATTTTGCTGATTTCAAATCTGGGACGGCATCGAGCAAGGCAAGGTAATATGAGGATGAGAGAAATGTAGTGCCGACTTCCACTCATCCGGTGAACCAAAAATTAGGAAATGCAAAATGACAAGTGACAAAGTGCAAGGTTACTTTTTCGGAATTGACAAAAATGGTAATTAATAGTAAAAAAAAACAATTACAAAAGTAACAGGATGAAGATAAAGGGTGTTTTTTTTAGTGGTTGGTTTTTCGAATAGAGATAAAACTGACATTTTGTGGTCAAATCTGGCAACTCTAATGTCATTTATGTTCAGTTTGGTTTGCCATTTTATCATGAACACGTTGACAAATCAACAACGCTTGTAAATTAACCATTGATCGTTTTCGCACTACGTTTACTCCATGTGATAATACACATCCAGATCCGGCTTGTGCAAAAATTTAAGCCACGAGACCATGCAATGCGTCGTGATTTTGGTGTTTGGGCCGAAAATGAGATTGATATCGATGCTTATTTTCACCGCAAAATTTTGTTCAGTGATGAGGCTCATTTTGGGTTGAATGGCTACGTCAACAAGCAAAATTGCCGCATTTGGAGTGAAGAGAATCCACATGAGACCCTTGAAACGCCATTACATCCACAAAAACTGACTGTTTGGTGTCCTCTATTGGCTGGTGGACTCATTGGGTCATACTTTTTCCGAAATGATGCTGGAGAGTCAGTTACCATTAATGAAGACCGGTATAGAGCCATGAAAACCGACTATTTTGTTCCCGAATTGGATGGAATGAATGTGGATGAGATGTGGTTCCAACAAGACGGCGCTACATGCCACACAGCGCACGTCACAATTGATTTATTGAAGGAAACAGTCGATGAGCATATAATTTCGCGGAATGGATCAGTCAATTGGGCACCAAGATCGTGTGATTTGACACCATTGGATTATTTTCTTTGGGAATATGTGAAGTCGCTCGCCTACGCCAATAAACTAGAAACGTTAGGGGACTCGGAAGCCAACATTCGTGGCATTATTGCCGACATACAGCCCCAAATACTTGAAAAATGGCATAAAATCATCCTTCCAATAAAGCCAAATTGATGAACATTAAAATAATTTTCTTGTATATGACTTTCTTGTGTTTTATTTCAATTAGAAGTTTTATACCTCTACAAACAAAACCCTGTATGACAAACAACTCAATTACCATCAAAATAAAGAATAAAGAGAACAAACAAATTTAAGCAAAAATTAAATCAGAATGTCGAAAGTAACAGATTCTAAACTAGCATAGTTTAGGCTGAGAAGCCAATTTTTTACACATTTTAAAAACATTCCAGATGTTATTATTACTTTGATAGACTGTGGAAGTTTATTAAATAGTTGAAATGACAAAACAAAATAAGAATAACGATATGCACTAGTACGAGCAAATGGAACAAATACCAAGTATGCAAAGTTTCCACGTAAATTGTAATTAGAATTTCGATTACAAGATTTGATGAAGAATAACTTGAATACTTTAAAACAATATAGATGACGGGCAGAAAGGATTTTAAGGTCGCAGAACAAAGGAAAACTATGATATCTAGCATATATGTTTCTGTAAAACTAATAGAGATTTTTTTTTGTTAGGAAATTATTTCGCAAATAATAAAAGTATCTCAAAGTGCAACGTAAATACTTCTTCAAGGATTCCGTGTGGTCTTAAAAGCTCATATTAGAATCGATCACAAGCCCTAGATATTTAAATTCAACTACTGCCTCGATAAGAAAACAATGATCATTACAACTAACAGTACTACAAAAAGTGGAAGTAGTAGGCTTATGCGTACAATTGTAATTGGTTAATCTGAATTTTAAACATTCAGGGGCATGGTAGCATATATTTGGTCTTAAACTGTGTACCGGCGACAAACTAAAATACATTATTTTTGTCAACACTAAACCAAATAATGTCAGCAACGAGTTCCAAAGGACTATTCTGACCATATGAGAAACCTGTGTTATCCGCGAAAGCCGTTGGTGTGCCTTTGAAGTTAATATAGATCAGTAAAAAAAATGGACTGAAGACAGAGCCTTGGGGTACACCCAGGTTAAACAATTTTATTTCGCTCCTTATTTCATCTATGTTCATACTTTGTGCCCTTGTTTTTAGGTAAGCCTTGAACCAATCAAAATCAAAACCAATTTTTCTAGTTTTCGAACTAAGATATTGTGATTGACCATCTCAAAGGCTTTGGAAATATCAATGAACAGGCCAGCTTTACATTTTTTATCACCATGATTCGATATTGTTTGCGCACAGAACTGCAGTAGAGCATCTTCAGTAGATTTGCCTTTCCGAAATCCAATCTGTTTAGTACTAAAATAATTGTTGATGTCTAAAAAATGTACTATTCTGTCTTTCAAAAGCTTTTCAAAGATTTTACTTAGAATAGGGAGGAGGGAAATAGGCCTGTAGTTACACAGTTCTACAGCAGAACCTTTTTTGAAAAACCTCTGCAAAAACACAGCCATTGAAAATGTCTGTTAAGACATCCACTATGAACCAAGCAATTTTTTTGAGAATCAGACCTGAGATATAAGCTTCTTCATCCACAAGAACCAACCTTTATTTTGGTGGTTTAACTTTGAAGAAAAGCTCTAGGATGTTGCTTTATGGAAGGCTGCTCCACTGTAAAGAACTGTGAGATGGAATTTGATTTAGCTGTTTGGGAGAATAGTTGTAAGGTTGTGGCTTGCGATAATGTTGACTAATGTTGCTTAATCGATGTTATCAGTGGCAAATACGAAGGACCTCGACTGAGGTATGTTCAGGGTAGAATACATTCATAAACATGTCCTACCTGAGGCTTGGGTGTGGGTATAAAGTCCACATGCACCTACCCTTCTCCACCTCCAAAACGAAATTTTACATAACTATAGTATAGGGTACTGAAACAATTAAGATGCCTCATAATCCATTGCAATTGGTTGGCAGCTCTTCCGTTTATGTTTTAATTCACTTTTTGTAGCTTGCTTGCAACCAGCGCTCGCTCTGCGTTTTGGGTTTTGCCCTTTTCAACTGCCCGAGTCATCCATCCATCCATCCATCACTTTAATTTAATTTTAAAGTGATAAAATGTTTTCAGTACGCCTCCCTTGCTATATTAATTCGTTACAGAAAAAATGAAATAAAATAAAACAATTGAAGCGAATTTATATGCACTACACTCTCTCTCTCTCTCTCGATGGGGACATTGTGTCCGCGTAAACCAGTGGCCGGACAACCGACACGCACAAGACAAATGTACAAGATAATAGCTTTTGTAATTTATGTATTTTTAATTGTTAAAATTTAATCGATTGCAATTTAATTGATTGTCACAGTGCAATATGAATGCATATGACTGAAATAATTCACAAAAACATGCATCCTTGTGCACATAGCCGTAATCTCATTCTATGGCAAAATGGCAGAATGGCAAAACCTCAACATGTCACGCTCACGCATTTTAACATTGCGAAGGCAACAGCTTTAAGGGACATTTATACCCTCTCGATATGGATGTGCGATCGAGTCTATACGGCCATCGAGTGTCACATGCCTGCATGGCTCTTCCTAGGCATAATCCTTTCTGATAGATTTATCCCAAAGCATTATACTCTTCAAGTACGCATGAGGCGCCTATGACAGTGCCACCAGAATGCGATGATAAATGCATTCGAATAAAAACAATAATCAATTAAATGTCCTTTTTGGGTTTTTTTTTTTTTTAATTAATTGTTCGAGTCATAGATTTATAGCCAACTTCCCATTCAAATCAATATTCGATTTAAGGATTTACTGCGTTTGGCTTTTGGCATTTATTTTGGCGGGCTCTACTGCTACGTTACGTATATGACCGGCTGTCTAACCACAAATATATGTGGTTCTTCTCAGTTTTTGGCATGTGCTGCATACATACAAACAGAAAAGCAAACAAAAAAAACACAACTTATCCGGCTTTGTAGAGGAAAAGGCGAACAAAAAAAAAACCACCTCCCAAAGTTAAAAACCCTCTAGCCGGGATGAAAAAGTTAGGGACTATCCTTCACAATAAATTACACACAAAGGTCCTGTTTTGGGATCGGTTGTACGAGCGAGCGCCGACACCGAGGCAGCAGAAGTTTTAGTCGCACGGGTGTGCGACTGGTGGTGACACGAATTAAATTTTAACTTTTGAAAACACTTATTGTTTGAGGACTTATTATAGTCGGTATTAGTCCCACCCTCGAGCCCGAGCCCACCATACATCTCACATGTGCTCACTTGCTGTGAAACAAATTTGTTGCTGTTGTCATGGTAGCTACATAAATGGTAATACACCGTTATTATAGCCCGCGGGCGAAGCCCATTGCGGATAGTAGATTATTTCCTGGTTTCTATAGTATCTCACTGAAGTTATTAATTTTTAATGTTTCGGTGGTTGTTAAAAGAGAAACAAATCGCAGCAAGACACAATTTTTGGAATCCACATATGTTCACAAAAATTAAAAAAACCAAAAATTGCCAAATTGTATTTGCAGATCTGGAAGGAATGAGAAGTGGGACATGCCAGAGCAGAGTCGGGTGAATATAGTCATAGGAAGATCAATGGATAAAGCACTTTGCAAACGTTATTAGTACATCTTCCAGGCTACAAGTTTTCACATTCTAGCTGAACTTAATTCTAAACTTAGATTGTGGCATTCCTCGTTACCTATTTCAATTATTTCATATCTTTTGTATTAACTTTATTTTACTGAAGGATATGAAGGTATAACATAATCAAAACCTATATAAAGGGTGATTTTTTAAGAGTTAAGTTTTTCAGGTTGGCAGCACTGGTTGGTAATGGCGTCCAAACGTCATCTGTCAAAGTGAAAAGTTTGCTGTAAAATTCGCTGTTTTATCGGCTCATCTCTGGCTGATCGGATACGTAAGTAAAGGAAAATGTCGCATCTGGAGTGATGAACAGTCACATGCCATACAAGAATTACCGATGCATCCCGAAAAAACGACAGTTTGGTGTGGTTTATGTGGAAGAAACGTTACCGTCAACGGCGAACGATATTTTTTGCCCCAGTTGGCTGAGTTGAACTTGGTTGACATGTGGTTTAATCAAGAGGGTGCCACATGCCACACAGCTCGTGAAACAATGGAAATGTTGAAGGATGAATTGGTGAGCAGCTTATCCCTCGAAATGGCCCTGTAAGTTGGCCGCCAAGATCACCTGATTTAACGCCTCTTGATTATTTCTTGTGGGGTTATGTAAAGTCGTTAGTCTATGTGGACAAGCCGAACACGATTGAAGCCTTACAGGATAACATAACACGCGTAATTCGTGGAGTACAGGCCGAAATTCTCGACGCAAAATTGGACCTTCCGAATGGACCATTTGAAACGGAGCCGCGTTTACAGCCAACATTTAAATAAAGTTGTCTTTAAAACATAAATGGCAAAGGCCTATTTATCGATTACAATAAAAAATTTGCATATTTGATTCGATTTTTAAAAAATCACCCTTTATAAGATCTTTCAAAAACACAACATCTAAACGCATTTTTTCTTACATTTTACATTAAATACATATTTCTTGGGTTTACAAGAGAAAAGTACCTATACCAACTTCAGCCACTGACTGAGTGCTCCATATCTTGAGAAGTTTAAAAAGTTGTCACGGGTGTTTTTAACATTGCTATGGTTTCTGATAGAAAGGTGGTGTTTTTTAATTCGAGAAAAATTAGATTTAGAACCTGTTCAAGATACACATCTCTGTTTGTATCCTTTCTGTTAGTTTTTCTACTAACGAATTCCCGATTTCTCCGATATATCTTGAGCCTGTTTTGCTAGCTGACCAAATGGCAGTAGACATGTTTTTATAATTTATTCTCTATGTTATGCTTTGATCTTGAGCCTTCTTTTTTAGATAGTGGGGTGGGTATAAATTGCTCCCGGCACTTATCATCGCATCGGCACATCGATACATCGATTATCAAAGCTAAAACTTGTTCTTGGGTAAGTTTTGGATCTTGTCTTAGCGCTTGAAATTCGTTGCACATGTTGGTGAGGAAACAGAAAAGAAAGATTCTTCCTGTGATTTTGAGTCAACTAAGTTCTTAATTCTTAATTTAGGTCAAGAAAGGTCCCATACCTGAGGTCCCCACCCTTAGCCAGGTGACGAACCCCTTTCCAAGAGGCGGTTATCGACACCTCGATTGGACTGAGCAACTGCGGCGTATGGCCCAAGTTCTCAGGTTCATATCCAAAATCGGGTGGCTTATTTTTGTGTGTGCTGATAAAGCAACGGCAGAGTGGATGCGCTCCAACTTTGGGTGTATAAAACTCAAATGTGGCCTGAATATTACGTTTGGAACTCTTAGACGAAAAAGTGCTTGCCACCCTTACGGCACAAAACGCCGGACTCAATGCTATCGACTGGAGGGTTGTGCATAGAGGTAAAGATGGTGTGTTCTTCGTCGCGTTTTAGCGACGACGACACATCCATAGCAAAGCTCCTCGAACTCAAGGGGAAGGTCTCTTATAGGTTAGGTCAGATTAAACTGATCCTCAAACACCGATAAGAATCCGGTTGCGAATAGCGGCACCCCTTTGAGTAGTGTCGCAGCCACCAGAACAACCGGTAATGTGTCCGAAAATGTGGCAATGAACGTTTCGACTGGCAATGCTGTTGGGCAGGCCAATCAGCGTAACATAAGCGAGGAATCGACAGTGATAACAATTCCTGAGAGCCAAACCCAGTCAACCCGTGTAGAGAGTGGAAATGCTGTTGGGCATGCTGCTCCCTCCGGATCTGGTAGCGAATCTAAGGCAACGGCTATCACTCCGATAAATCGTTTCTTGCAGAACACCGGTATGAGCACAGTGGCCTGTAAGCCCGGTGTCTCAACATGACACCAACGAAACCCTATTTACGCTGCTGCTGGGCACGGAAACAAAAGGGGCAACAAGGGCGGCCTGTCGTAGAAGGAAAGGCCCCAAAAAGGCCCAACTTTGCCTCAACCACTGGGAAAGTGTTCCGGGTTTGAGACAATCTAAAAGATTAATTAGGCCTTACTTCTATAAAGAAATCCCAATCTTGAGTAAGGAGAATATTAGGAATCTGGTGGGCTTCCTCACAGGTCATTGCAACGTGAGGTATCACCTCAACAAAATGAACCTGTGCCAAGAAATCGAGTGAAGATTCTGTCTAGAGGACGATGAAACCTCTGAACACATTCTATGTGAATGCCCGACTCTTCTTTGGTTAAGACGAAGAGTCCTTCTGAAAGAGGTCCTTTCAACAGCCGAGTTGATGAACTCTGCAACTAAGGACGTGGTGACTTTCATCAAGGAAATCACACGTCTCATGGGGTAGTATTCCTCTTAGATACAATAGACCTTTCTGGTCGCAGTAACAGCCAAGTGGGCAAGGGAAACACAAAAAAGAATCAGAAATAGTACTCGGTAACGCTTGGTAAATAAACTAAACTGTTGTATTGCCAACAAGCTGTTCTAACCAAGCTTGATGTTGCTGTAGGAATTTTTTGTAATTTCTCTTACTGTGTTCCAATCAGATTTGTAACAAATATATCAATTCCATAGAAGGACCAATAATACTGTTTTCCGTATTAATATATTGAAGAATTGTCTGATGTCTTTCGGCATTCGAAGCTGAAAAATGTCTTGGCTGTTTATCTAGTAATAAATGAAAAAGTTATATGGGGAGGCCAAAAAGGGCACGAAATTACCTTTGTTTCTGATTGAGCATTAATAATCGACAGAGGAAATGAAAAAATTGGCATGTCTATACGTGTCTACAATTTTGTAACTCAACCCAAAGTCAAAATTTCCAATGAAAAGGTTTTATCTTAACGTGAACAGAAATCGGTCAGAAAGGTATAAAATAAAGTGCACGACTGCGTCATACGAAACTTTCTCGCTACTAAGTTTTGAAAAAATAGATTTTCTCAAAAACGGCACCTACGATTTTGATGTAATTTCGCACATTGAACATTTTTAACATAATTGTTCCAAATACAAAAACTTATCAAAACCGTTAGAGCCGTTTTTGAGAAAACGAATTTAACTTAAATTTAAGAAAATCGTTATATGAAAAAAAATATTATTTTAAATATCGAAGTATTCAATTCAAGTAACAGTATAAAAAAAACAGTAAAATTTTGTTGAGTTTGCTTTCTTAGTTTTCGATATATTGGCGGTTTTATAAATTATCGCTAATAGAATTTTTTTCCAAAATCTGAGTCTGCCATATTTTTGGTCCCATTTTGATCCCTTGATACAAAAAAGACCAAAATCCTTGGAACCATTTTTCTATGGTGATATTTTTTGACCAATTATTCACACTATAGCAGATACACCCATTCGGATGCAAATGGAAAAGGAAGCTTATATATTGCTGCAGATGAAATTGAAGAACTACCGCGAGATTCTCCAATAACAAAATTTAGAAACTTGAAGTTCAATGTCTAATGGACAACTTTAATGTCGAGCAAGTTGATGGAGCAATTAAAGTTAATACAAATACAGCAGGAGAAAATTAAGAAAAGGATGGAAAATGACAACGAAAAACGGATTTCGTATCCTACTAATACTACCATCACTACCACTGAAAGTGAATTAAACTTCTTAAATTTAAAAAGTCCGGAAAAATGATTTTTATTTAAATAACATTTTATATTTGGTTCATTTATTTATAATTTTTAATTATATTTATTATTTTTTTTAACTTTCTCGCATTCAATAGTATACTAAAGAGAAATTTATTGCCATCGTGCGGAAAATTCGAACTCAAACTGAGTATCAGGGATGATATTACGACTATGGAAAAGTCCAAAAGCCAATGCCGTTCCGTCGTTCTGTCTGTCTGTCCGGGCACTGTATGGCGAAACGGTTCGATGGATTTGCTTCGAAGTTCGTATATAAGGTCCTTGGGGTTACATCTCGGGGCATCTTTTTAGTTTTTGCTTTATCTTTTGAAATAACAAATTTTTTTGTGAAAATCACTTATCACTATTTTCCTCAAAAGTGTTTCCAAGGATTTCGGTCTTTTTTTGTACTAAGGATGTTTAGGATGGGGTCAAAAATTCTGCTTACTCAGTTTTTGGACAAAAAATCGATTAAAAGTAATATTTAAAACCGACAATATCTCGTAAACTAATGAAGGGAATATCAAAAAATTTTACTGATTTTTTTTAATGCAATGAAGTCCAAGAAATTTGCATACTCTGATTTTTGAAATATTTTTTTTCATATAACGATTTTCTTAAATTTAAATTAAATTCGTTTTTTTCAAAAAACGGCTCCAACGATTTTGATAAGTTTTTGTATTTTGAACAATTATATTAAATGTGTCCAATGTGCGAAATTATATCGAACTCGTAAGTGCCGTTTTTGAGAAAATCTAA
The DNA here is from genome assembly GCA_963576555.1 of Ferdinandea cuprea. Classification (NCBI taxonomy): domain Eukaryota; kingdom Metazoa; phylum Arthropoda; class Insecta; order Diptera; family Syrphidae; genus Ferdinandea; species Ferdinandea cuprea. The sequence goes on along the minus strand of OY754960.1, from coordinate 21,792,764 downwards.
TTTATAAAAACATAAAAAGTGATTTAAATAAATTTCTCACCATTAATTTTCGATTAATTTTTCGATTCATCTCATGTACCGCGAAAGTTTTGTATGACGGAGTCGTGCACTTTTTTATATTTACATACGGATATGCCGATTCACGGAAAGAATATAAGACTGGTCATCGGAATGGTCATTACCAGAGGGTCCTTGCCGTTTGTAGACCACTCTCTTTTCCTTGAAGCATCCACTACAAAACTATAAACATCCTCATGTCAACCAGCGTCATCTTAAACAGGGTTAAGAAATGAACTTAGTTAGTCGCAATCATTAAAGGTACAAACTTACTTATTAGCAAAACTCACAAAACCCACAAAACCAAAAATAAATTCCCTTAAAAAATATATCCACGAAATTCTTTCTCATGAAGGAGGATTCAATTTTGCTAAAGCGTTCATTCCTTGGCTTTTATTTTGTTTAAAGTCCTTTAGTCCAACCTCACACTTATATAACTAGAATTATATGCATTCACTGTATGAAACCAAACCGAGTGAAATAGTTAAACGAAAACAACAATATGGGGAACAGAATCACAATAAAAAAAAATTTAAAAAAAAGTTGTTCCCCAATTTTTTGTTGTTACAAAACCTCAAAAAATTAATAAAACCATATGCCCTCATTGTGCATGGCAGAGCTTATGCTTAAATTCAGCCTATGTAGGGTGCTGCTGCAGAAGCATATCCACGCCGAAACAGGCAAAAAAAAATACATATATCTATATGTATCCTTCGCTGGGATATAAATTTTAAAATTCATAAGGAATACTGGAAAATATTTTAAATTATGCATTTCCGTAATTTTATAACGAAACGAAACTGTGCGTTTTTTTTCCTCTCTCCCTCGTCCTTTTCCCTTCACTCATGCTGCTGTTTCGAGTCTTGTCCTAGAATTGTTGTTGTTGTTTTTTTTGTCTTGCAATTTCGCTAGCCCCTGACGTTCAGTTTTTTTCGGGGGTTTAGCTTTTTGCTTTCATTTTATATATTCAAATTAATTTCTATGGTGGACCCCATGCATCCTTCTGGTTTCTGTCTTTTGCTGTATAGTTGTGTGTGTGTGTGCACAAAAGCTAACCAAGCTACTAAGTAAGAACGTACATTTGGCGGGGTGTTGCTCAAAAATTTCCAAGTGCATGACATCGTAGAAGCGGGGATGATATTTGAATTAATGCCGAAGGGATCCATGGGAGTGAGCTGAAAACAGCTGAAAACTATTATTCCACAGATCTATGACTTGCAGGCACTAACGACCATCGAGTCGTCGAGTCGTCAAGTCCTCGAGTATGTGCGTGCAAAATTTTGCGATTCTTCACGTCTAGCCGCACTTCCTACCATTGAATCATACAGTCGTCGTCGTCGTCATCGTCATCGTCGTCGTCGTTGTTGGTTAAAAACGTAAGCGGGAAGCACTGCGAGTTTTTGACGACTGCACGTCCTTGTAGTGCAGCAAAATATGTAGACACATAAAATTTGCATAAAAGTTAAAAATTGTTGTACTAGGTACTGAGAGACATTGTTATTGTTGTTGTTGGTATTATTATGTTGTTGGCTTAAAATGTTGTCTTTCCTCCCTCAGCTCTCAAAACCATCGGTGTTTTGGTTGGTTTTTTTTTTCTTCTGTTCGTTGTCTGTGTTGGTTTTCTACCCACCACAAGTCTGGCAATGCCATTTCCACTTATCTGGTTGAGAGTAAAAGGGAAATGTTTATATTATGGTGCGAAATTTATCTATCGAAAGCTACTGCTGGCATTTTGTTTATGTACATAGTTTAGGGACTGAAATGGAAATGCACATTTGCAACAAGAGATTCAATGATATGGAGTGGATGTGTTGGCTGGAGTTGTACTTAATAAGCCGACTTTGTTATATTGTTATATTGTCAAGGTACAAGCGACCAAATTAATGTTCGGATGCAGAAAAGATAGACATAGAGTTGGCAAGAAGTCCTAGCTATATCCTCAAAAGTGGTCGTATGAACTCAGCAGTCGTTTGAAACTTTGAGGTTCGGCTCGGCTAAGTAAGAGTATCCGCGATGAATGGTAAACGGCAAATGCTTGTGCAGTGGTTTTATAGTTCTAGAGGTAATTTCGGGTCAAGGCTATAAAATATTTGTCGTGCAAGGGGACGCAGGGCGCTCTCAGCCAACATCTCTCACTTTCTTCTGACTGCATTTAAGGGGTTTATTCGGGAAAAAAAGTTCTGTTTTCAAATTTTTTTTATATAAAAAATAAAATATTTTATTTAAACTTTTTACTGTCTTAGAGATATATTTAGTAAGAAATTTGAGTTCGTGATGACTACGACTAAGTTACCTTAACAAGGAGTTTACGCTTCTGTAGTATTAATCGCGTTTGGTAGGTAGATTTCCAGGGAACGCACTGTCTTGCTTCATTATAAGGGTATCCAAAATCCTTTTAGTGCGCGTACATTATAAAATATATTTAAAGATTGTAAAGTTTCCAAACTATTTCTTCTGTTTGGTTTGTTCCATTTGTTTCTTTCTTTCTTTTGGCGGTCAAAAGACCTATACATTCATTAGAAACAAAATATAATTCCATAATTATGTTTTATTATAACAACTGTTCGTATGATTTTAATAAAAAAATGTTTTCCTAGATAGACTCATGCTTGGAAAATATTATTGCATACTTAGTTTTTCCAAGAAAACTTAAAAATCAAAAAATCCCAGATTTTACACAAATTGTTCTTAATAATTTTATTATGTTTTTTCTATTCTTAAAATCCCCCTAGCAATTATCTAGGCACAAGAAAAGCCCTTGTTGTGAATTGTGATCCCGTTCATGGGAATGATCGTCATATCGCATAGTGCTGTCACTCAGACAACGTTTATAACACGGCTCTTTCTAATATCTAAATATTCTGTGTACCTTGAGCCAGTTGTGAATATTATACAATCACAAAAGTTAGACCTCCTTGCATGTACAAAGCATGTGCACGAAATTATCAAACTGGAAAAAGACTTGGAAATAGATGAACTTATTCAAAATTATTTGCAGAAGAAATTGAAGTAGAACTTCAAATGCCTAGAACGGTGAGCCGTCAAAAACATCGGTCTAATCATCCTTCATCAAATGATTTTGAATTCTGGAAGCTATCACGGTTGAATCCGTATTTGGATTCATTAGTAACGGCACTTGAACGTAGATTTCCATTGATATATGTATTGGTTATGCCCGATTCGGATATATCTAGTCTGCCTACGGGCTAAACCTCACCCCTCAGAGAGGCACTATCGAAATTACATTTGAAAAAGAATATCTGAAATTTTTAAGGGAAAATATTCAAAACTCCGTCAATGTGGCGTCATTACCGGTGATCCCTCGAAAAAAAGGTGCGTCCGCGTTGACAGTAGAACTAGTGACAGGATCATCGGAAGTGAAAAAAAAATCGTCTTTTAGTTAAGACCATAAACTAGAATTTGGAGGAAGGAAAAAAAAATCAAAGTTTAAATTGGATTTTTCGCAGACCTTTTTACAAAATAAAGTGCACGACTGCGTCATACGAAACTTTCTCGGTACATGAAATGCATTGAACCGCAAAATGAATCGAAAATGTATTTAAATCACTTTTTAGGTTATCAAAAATTTGATTTTCTCAAAAACGGCACCTACGATTTTGATGTAATATAATTGTTCGAAATATCAAAATCGTTAAATCCGTTTTTGAGAAAATGAATTTAATTTAAATTTAAGAAAATTGCTATATGAAAAAAAAATTTAAAAAAAATTATTTCAAAAATCGAAGTATGCAAATTTATTCATCTTTATAGTAGAAAAAAACTATTTATTTTTTTTAAATTCCCTTTATTAGTTTTCAAGATGTTGCCCGTTTTATAAATTACCGTTAATCGATTTTTTTTTCAATAAACTGAGTATGCAAAATTTATGACCCCATCCTAAATATCGTTAGTACAAAAAAAGACATAAATCCTTGGAACCACTTTTGAGAAAAATAGTGATAAGTGATTTTCACAAAAAAAATTGTATGGCAGGTGCCGTTATTTCAAAAGATAAAGCAAAAAATAAAAAGATGCCCCGAGATGTAACCCCGAGGACCTTATATACGAACTTTGAAGCAAATATGTCGAACCGTTTCGCCATACGGTGCCCGGACAGACAGACAGAACGACGGAACGGCATTGGCGGACCCACTTTTTTGGACTTCTCCATAGTCGTAATATCATCCCTGATACTCAGTTTGAGTTCGAAATTTCCGCACGATCGCAATAACTTTCTCTTTAGTATACTAATGTATACGAGAAAGTTAAAAAATGCCAATTTTGTTAAAATTTGCTCAACATTTTTTTTAAATTTAAAGTGATTGAAAATAAAAAAATCCTTCGTAAAAGTCCACGTGAATTGTATCTCGAAGGCCTTTGTAAAATTTCATCAAGATCGGTTGAGTGGTTTTCGAGAACTTTGACAACGAACTTTGAAAACAACTGTTTCGAGAAAAAAGCGTCACGGCGGAATAAATACTACCGATCTCTCTCTATTTTAAGCACTATGATGATATGAAAGAAAAGTTCAGGCCAGTACGAACTCGTAGGTCAGAATTGCTCTTATCCAGATTGACTTGCATTTTGATGGTCAGTTTCATAAAGCCTAGGGTGGAAGTTTGCAAAGTGATTCTAAGGGTCTTATTCTGAGAGAAATATTAATGAAGAAAAAGAATAAAATGAAACAAATGCTGTTTCAAACAGGCATTACCGAAGGGGTATATGTGAAAAGTTTCCCTCAAATCATAAAAATGATAAGGCTCGCCGTAAGTTGGAATACAGGCGATGCAAGAGTCTCGTCCAAAAGAAGTGCGTCGATATTCCAGCAAAGTATATGATTTCTTCGCCTGCTGATATGTACCAACCCACCCAAGTGCTACGACAAAACAACTTGCACAAATGCGGAATGTACGCCGAAGTACATTCACTAAAGGCAAGACCTTTCTCTACTTCATTGTCCCTCTGAATTATAGTCGAAGATTCTGCGGGCTGGAGCTTTAGTGGTGGAGTTTGTCGTTCAATAGTCTTTATCATAGAGCTGGGCTAAGATTATCAAGGTCTTATATTTATAAGGTACATGGCAGTACGTCAACTTGTCTATATCCTTTTTTTACATCTTTACCGACCTTAATGCAGCAAAGAGATTTCTTCATCGTTATTTTCCACAAACAAACGACTTTGACCAGACATGGCTTTGTTAAGCTCGTCTATATAAATGCTGTCATATGTGACTTTAAAATCGGTGAAAAGGAGTTAAGTATCGATCTGAACTTTTTGGGTGTTCTCCAGAATCTGCCGTAATTTAAATATTTGCCCAATTGTGGACGTACCAGGCCTCACACTGCACTGAAAAGGTCCAATCTCCCCTCCCCAATTCTTCGGAAGAAATTTAAGTTTCGATTGCATCAGTCACCCCGCACTCCTTTCCTTTCAAGAATTCCGGAAGCATCTGATACTTGATAGTTAGAGTCACCTTACTAAGCTCTCATGCCAAGGCAATTAGTCCGGGTCTACCCAGTAGGTCGATGGCTACCGTGTGTTATCACGTGCATTGAGACCGATAAACGTGTAAGTGCACCTTGTCACTTTGCCGGAGTAGCAACCTAACCACTTAACGGTTAGATATGTCATCAGAATCACAACAATAGTGGACCTGTTGCTGCAAAAACCATCTACCGGTCATTTACAAGTTTTCGAGATGCAACATATGTCAATTGGTCGATAGGAGAAGGGAAAGAAAGATTTTAGGACGAAGCGGATAAATGCTGTTTCTTGTTTTCTAGAGAGCGCGAGTCCCGTTTTTTCCGTATAGTATTTAATACGTATAGTAGGACATGCCAAAATCTGGATTTGATAAGATTGATGTGCGCATAGCGTTCAGTTCTGGCCCGTTTGAAATTTTGAGATTTTCGACGCTACTGTCGCAAATCGACCAGTTAAAACTCCTAAAAACCTTTAAATGTTTCCCAATTGGCCTTAACATATTGCCCTATGTTTCTTTCAAGCATTTTTTGTAATGTGTGGTTGGTGCATACAAAATACATTAATAAATATTAGGCGTCAACGGCCCTTACAGGACCCAAAGCCTAGCTTCTTTAACCATTGTATGTGCGAAGATGTACTTTTTTTGACACAAATGGAAGGGACCTACGTCAATAAATTTTTGAAAAGCTTCTCATGACAGTTCTTACTGTTGAATGTTTGTCAGAGGTGGGACAGAGAATAAAAACTTCCAGGTGGTACAGGTCGGAATTTGAACCAGCGAACTCTCGCTTAGTGGTCTAACGCACTTAACCACTAAGCCACTGCACTCACGATTTGGTTGGAATATAAGGACCGATCGTCCGATCTGTTGAGATGGCTGGGACATGAAGAACAAATGAATATATATCCTCCAGCCCGCAGAATAGTCTGCCTCGCATTGTGTAGCATGCACAAGTAGAAGGGAACCAAACGAACTTGGAGGCAACGCTACTGGATGCAGTTAGCCAAAGACCAACATTCTTTTCAACAGTAATGGTAAGGATGTCTTACTTTCTTTAAAAAGGGCTGCTGCCAGTAATGGGAGCGGAAATATTGGCTAAATCCTTTACATTGCTACTTACTTTACATGGCATATGGCGAATTAAAAATATCACATAGAAGTTGCAAACAACTGGTAATCTGCCCCTCACTCTCAATTACCGACAATTTATACCTCAGCGAAAAAACCACAGCACTGCAACAATCAATGCAAAGTACTTTTACCTTAACAGTGATGTCCTCGAATTCATTACTTCCATGTTTTGTGTACCCACTCCATGTTCCCCAAAAATTTACTACTTCCCATTACACCAAAACACTTTCCGTCTAAATGTTGCTGAATAAGAAGGCCCGAACACAAAAAAAAAAATATTAAAACACTTATTTCACAAAACCCAACTACATTGGGTTTACAACGCGACTAGCTGCATATTTCACGCAACGATAAAAAGGGTTGCAACACCGTATCAACATAATCAGCCAGCAACACAACACCCAACACCCCCAACTAATGGTCTCGCAAAATATGTAGGTATACAACGGTCACCCAAACTCGAACCCAAACCCGAACAGGAAACAAAACGTCCTTCATTATACGGTACCGCACCGCGACCGTACAGCCCGTCTGTCCGTCTATCGTCGTGTGCTGCCATAGTAAACTTGTATGTGCCATAATAAAATATCTGACAGTTCGCTGCACAGCCCTTCCAAGTTCCACCACCCAACGCCACCATCATAGTTCAATCTCTGCCAGTACTGCCCTCGGCCTATCTTCAACAAACTCAACTGCCTACGACTACGACTACGACCCTCTCGATTGCAACATCCATGTGCTAGGTCATGCCACACCAACCGACGACTACGACCACCACCGTCACACCACCAATCTGGCTCGTCTGTCTGGCCTTCGTGCGACAATTTTCGGATTTTCCCCTCATGGACATCCGTGTATACCTATGTATGCCTGCCATGCATACACGCCTTCCTGAACTATTAAATTTACGTGTTTTATTACCTACTTATATCACCACGTTTTGGCCAAAAAAGGACAAACTTTAAATGTCCTTAATGGCGTTGCCTAGAAAATTGTTGTCGAACTACAGACAAAAAAAAAAAAAACATGTTTGTTTGATGGTTACAAAATGTCCTTATCTTTTGCTTCACGATAGGGCGGCCAGGTTGGCAAATAAAATTGTCCACCATGGGTGGGCGTGGGTTACCTGCCCACCTACTTCAGGACAGGATGCAATCAGTGGACCACTTCAACTTATTGGCAGAAAACAATTAATTTCTTCGAAGGACGAAATACCATCAGCAAGTTGAAGAGATGTTGTAATTACACGGACTGATCACAGCTACTTGTGACTGTTTTACTCCCACGCACGGGCGGCGGCGGTTAAAGGACTTATGTACTGAGGAATGTAACACACTTCCTCGAACAATTTGGTCGCTTACAATAATAACCAGGATGTCAGAGTAACAGCATAGCCAGGCCAAAACCAGCAGAATACCCTTGTTCGGATCGCTAATGAGCTTTCAATTTTTTTTCCATTAAAAAATTAAATTGTATGTAGAGATGTGTAGCGTTTGTGTATGCATCGTCATGTGCATTCGTATGGGTTAAATGCAGCTGGGAAATAAAATGCCATTCACTTGGTTGGTGTGTTGTTTCTCTGCAGTGGAAGTTCAGACAGTGGATAAAAAGACAACGAAAGGATAAACGACTTCGACGACACAGAGACAAAAAACAAAAAAAAAATGACAACTACAACCCAAATTGCGAGGAAGAAACCGACGATAAAAGCCAGCCACAGCAAAAAAAAAAACAAATAGAAGACGAAAACCCCAAAAGCAGGACAAAGTGCACAGTGCACTATTGCCAGTGTGAGAGACCGGCACCAACAACAATTAAGATAGGAAAGCTTCACTTCACCTAGCATAACCCACGAAATGTGGTTCGGTTCGGTTCGGTTCGTTTCGGTTCGGTTTGGCTTGGTTCTGGTCCTGGTCCTGGTCCTGATTCTGGTTCTGGTTCTGGTTCTGGTTCCATAAAAATTAAGGACGACACACATCTACTACTACACACGGTGTCGTCGTCAGCGGCACACAAGCTTTTTGGCACATTTCGAATTCGAACAACAGCCAAAGGACAATCACCCTGTGCTCTTTCTCTCTGTTCCCGTGTCTAGGTAGAAAATAATTAAATTTATTTGCATTGCACCCACTAACTACACGCTGCTACAATAAGTGAAGCGCTGCTATGTCGCACTCTCTGTCTATCGCTCATTTTTTTTTTCCGGCCGTTCCCTTTGCAGGATAAGCTCTACTCGGGTGGGGAAACATCATCAAAGTGGATCTCCTGTAGATGACTGCCGAAGGGGCTGCTTTCGAATCTCTTATATTGCAAGGATCTGTGCATGTAGCATGTAGGTGGGCGGTTTGGCGGCGGTACGTGGTGGAACGGGCATTTAAATCCTTGCGGAATATTTTGAAAGAAAAACAAAACACTTGTGCTCGCCCTTTATTCATGCGACTAATGTTAGGCACAATGGGAGGATATAAAGGAAATAATGATGAGAAAAGGATAATAGTGCTTTTAAAATCCTTGTTAAACCATTTTTCACATAACTTGTCTCTTTGTTTGTTTTTGTCTGCTTTCGATGATAATGACGTTGACTTCTGTGTCTGTATGCAATTGGAACTATATTTAGTAGGTAGGTACATCCGGAAATATGAAGTTTTATTTGCGTGCAACGTAAAATATGGAACGGGTTGGGAGGGAAAATTTTGACATGAAGACAGGGCATGTGATCGGTGGGGATTAGGATAAGATTGTGCTTAGGTAATTTATTTAGCTAATTTTGGCGAACATTTTCATACATTTTGTTTACATAAAATGAGTCCTTTTTCCTCTTGAGGACACATTTTACTCTGAATTCCATTCTCGAAGTAGTTGGTTATCGAGTGACAATTTGGATGACTAACTTCGTTATCCATACAGCTTTTGCACCATCGATAGGGTTTGCGGCCAGATAGTATTTTTTTTCCATCTGTCGGATAGAGAATTTTTTATATGGATTCACAGGCATATGGCAGTGCAGAATTGAAACAGATTTTACTTGGTGTTTAGTATGCAAATTCCTCATACGCTGCTTCAAACAACAAATTCAATTTTCTACGAACTAATCCATTCCGCAGTCATCCGAATATTTCCTTGAATTGATTATCACATTCCGTTTATATCCTGCTGGTTATTATTATTATTATTGCCTTATGTCAACAGGCCCGAACCGCTTGACTTCATATTAACAATATATATTTTGGGTAGGTTTCTAGTAAGGTTCAAACCGATGTGCGATTCCGGTAGGTGGCTTTTATACTAAAGGAACGATTGAGCTTATATTCACGCAGTATGAAGGTACAATTTAATAAGGGCTTTAAGGTGTTGCTGCGTTAAAATATCGCAAAATATACAATACTAAAAAATTGAAAAATGAATCTTATGTTCTACATAAAATCTTTGGCGTGTATGTACTTTACATCATCAAAGCCAACCGATCGGATGATTGGCTTCATAGTAATTTACTAAGAAAGAAGGATGCGTCTTTTTTAGGGATTTTATATACCCTTATAATGAAGTAACACTGTGCGGGCATTAGGGCAGTGAAGGATTAGGAAAAAGGAGATACCGATGCACGTTGGTTTTAAATGTCTGCAAACTAAAAAACAGAGCGTGGTAGAGCATTGTACGGCTAAGAAACGAATCCTTGTACTTCACTGTCCGTCCGAATATAGGCCTAAGGGTGAACTGATATGCATTCCTAGCATTGCCAGTATTGCGGTTTAAACTGCTGTGGGGGTGGAATGCAACTGGCTATTTCATTTGAGCACTTGTGGTGGAAGTAGCGATAAAACAACGACAGGCAGGAGACATTACGCCAATAAGTTTTACCGCACGTTTTTGAATCCTGTCAAGTAGCTCCAAATATATTATTGGTGCACCAGACCAGATATGGGCATTAAACTCAAGTTTGGGGCGAATGAACGCCTTATAAATTCTAGCCAGGTCAGAAGGGGAAAATATTTCATGCATCGCTTGGGGAAGCCTAGACATTTCGCAGCGTTATTGGCGACGTCGAATATGTGGTCATTCCAACGAAGTTTGTCATTAACGCACTTCAGGGTGTTTGTTATCAGGGTGGGAGGTAAGAAACAAGTCCAGAGTGTTGGCGTTTTGACCGCTAATGTCCGGTATACGTGTCGGCTCATTCACAAGCCAGATCAAATTATTAACCTCAGCAAAGATCTTGACATACCTTCCTTCGGGTGTTGTCGAAGGTCGAAGGTCGAAGAATGTCGAAGCGATCTTGAATTGTGTATATTGAAATCGCCCGCAATGACGATTTCAGTACAAGGATAATGGATAACAATTCTGGTAATGGAATCAGACGCTGCATCTGCATAACTCATTATATGTCGAATGCCTGTCCTGCTTACGGCTTCTGTAAATAAAGCAGTAATGAATTATTTCCCAAGGGGCATGGAATTTTAGCCAAATAAAATTAAATTCCGGATTGGCACATCGGCCATATTGAGCTTCAAGTTGGTATTGAAATGGCGATACTACGATGGAAAAAGTATATGTTAAATGCGTTTGCCGCAGAAGAGATTCTGTCAATCCTTAATGGCTTAGTAAGAATATTTCTGGTTGTAAACTTTATGATATATTTAATTTTGACAAAATGTAATCTGCATTTTTATCTAACATTCAGGCAGGCGCGAATTAAGAAATTTGTTGAGGGGGAGGGGGGGCAACTTTTGGTTATTTTACCTACCTGTTGAAAAATCGATTATATTGAAGTTTCTTGTCAATGGACATGTCCATTTTATACTAAAGTCTTTTTGAGAAGATAATGCTCTGTTCTTCTGTCTTGAAAAGAGCAAAAAAATAAATAAATATGTATATACTAATTGTATAATATGTCGCTGTCGGTAAATGTGCATCAGAACCAGACAATTAAGGCGGTTTTCAGTCATTGTTGTTAAGGTGCCGCCACAAAGATAAAGACGAATAATGATGAATATCAAAGTTTGTATTACACTAAATTTGCATCCTAATTGCATTTATTTAATACATCCAGAGCAGTTGGATCTTTTCCTTCAATCAAAGAAACTCGCCGAAGCACCAATTCGTCTTACAGCAAAAAAAGAGGGGGTCATTTATTAATGTGCAACAGGAGTCCGAAGTAATCGAGAAGGCTATGCTCGGGTTATGTCACTGGGAAATGGTTACCAAAGTTTCCACAATCCCACCTCGTCTCATAAAGCGATGTTACCCCAAGGTGCTCATGAGGATGGCTTTTCGTTTTGGATGAGATTTGAAGAAAGCAATTACTACCTTCAGAACTGCCACTGCGTCTCGAACAGCGGGTACTTTGGAACTTCGCGAAATGGAGTTAATCAGTTTGTGGGTGTAGAACGGTATCTTTACAGCGCATTAAGCTTCATTCTGAATATACGCGGCAGCACTTCGAAAGCATTATGACTCATCCGTTCGCACACACCATTTAAGTGGAAGTTTCAGCCTCTTCTTCAGTTGGGAGAATATAATTTGAGCAATGGCCTTGCCAAGGGGGAGGGAGGGGGAAATCGCACTCATTACCCCTTTTTGTACGAGTTCAAGTTTCTAAAATAACTATATCGGTATCGACTTGGCGACGTCTAGTGATGTACCTTCCCGCGGTAATTTCAGGGTTAGTTAGTAATTTTTAGGACCTGTTGTTTTAGGATTACGGCATTAAAGCCTTGAAGAAGCCAATAAGTGATCGCCTGTCTTTAATTCGCATCAAAGATACATTCCAAGACGAGGTGTAAACTGGGTGCCAAATATGCTAAAGACTCCTATTAAGGAGTAGTTCTATGACCGCAATTTTACAAGTGCTGATAATATCATGATAAGTAGCACTAGGCGTTCTCCAAACGGGAGAACTGGTAACCAAATCGACCATGTGCTAATCGATGCGAGCACAAAACTACCATCCTGAACATGCGCACTAACCGAACAAAGTATGAGAATCTCCACTGTGCATTTACCTTACACAGACACCAACAACTAATAGTCCAACCAATAGAAAATAAGAGCAGGGGAGAGTATAACGCGAGAAGAAGTAAGGAGAAAAATATCTTAAAGAAAGAGTACGCAGTCTCTCTCTCTCTTCTAAAACACCAAAGGTTTTATTAGAAAGCTAAGAAACTTTCTGCTGGCCTTAGGACGAGAGCACAGCCTCTTTCACGAGCTGCAACAAGATGTGGATGTATTCAAAAAATCCAAGATACGTCAACTATATTGGATCGGCCACATCGACCGAATGGAAAAGAGGGCTTCATCTAAGAGGATCTTCAAATCCCAGCCCCCTGGAACGGGACTACAAGAAAGGTAGAACCTCCATCTTAAATACTAAATTTGCGGCACCGTGCCCGAAGATAGCAGAGTGAAGAAGGCTCCCCTTTTCTCAGTTATGAATTCTGAACAAAAATAAAGTACGGAACTGCTTTCATTTTCGGTAATATAAAAATGTATGCAAATTAATATTTCTCCTGTTTTCAAATTAAATAACCTAAATCTATTAAAATATATTTATTTATATTAAAAAAAACCCGACTCTCAACACAATTTTCAGTTGCATCGCCCCACTGAACGCACCCCCAGCTAAGCAGCACTTTGTTGTTGCTGAACGTTGCGCTTGGGAACTCTCAGATAGTTTTCAATTTGTTGTTGTGTAAGCAAACATCATTAAATTATTAATTAGTTTCATCAAAGTCTCTAAAACCGCAATCAACATTATTCCGAATATATGTATGTAACTGAGTGTAGGCACCTATCAGCTTTTACGATTTAAACTATATTTATGTCGTTGAATTATTAAATTCCGGCACGCGCGTCACATAATGTGCATCAGTGTATCTGCAATCAGTCTCAACTCATCTTACATAAACACGTTATCGTGTGAACATTTATTTATGCCTTCTTTAACACTTCCGCAGACGTGAGTGTTTTCACGAATAGAGCTACATCCTTTCGAATGAATCATTCTCGTAAATCATGCAATTCGCGTCATTCTGACCATAAGCAAGTTGCCTACTTGCTACGTCAAAAGCCACCTGAGGCATTCCGTTTTGCTTTGTTTCTGTAAACAAACAAACAATTGCCTCTCAATAAACCTCAGTCAATTTTTTGAAAACTTCATGACCGACATACATTAATGTTCGTCCACATTACATCGAATCGAAAGATTTATCACCCGGCAATAAGGTGCTGTATGTGTTGATCGAGAGAGAGGTTTTGCTGAATTGTATTCTTCTGGCCAATAAATTACGAAACCAATCAGGCGAGATACACAGGCCAGTGTGTTATCGAAGTAAGACCACCAGTGCTAGGGACGATCTGCCAAGAGCACACGATAGGAGTGGAATCTCTTTGTGTTTGCCATCCACCCGAAGCTAATACAATAATGAAGCAAATTTAGAGCCCTTGCAATATTGCAATACATCAAGCAGTGTTGCTCCTCCCTCGTCGCAGTCAAAAAGGATGCCAACAAATTGTCGAACAAACGGACATGCATAAACGCACAGACACTAAGCAGCATGGGCGAGCTGGTCATCACCCACTCGAAGGACATCAACACCTTTAGTTGCAAGCAACCATAATTTCGTCCTTTGTTCAAAGCATTGTAAATTTACCACTTTCACACACTTCCCTTTCTCTCGGCATAGCAAAAAGGAATATTTTGTTGCTTGCACTCTGTGGAGGACTTTTTAAAAGGACACCCACACACAACTCTACTACTTCATGTGTGGACAAGTGTCCCAGTCCCAATCCTAGTCCCAGTTCCAGTCCAAGTACATGTGGATATATATTGGAAAAATACATTTGGGCCAAAGATTTACTGCGTCACTCTCGAACGTTCCCTCTCTCTCTCTAACACAATGCGACGAGTCGAGCGTGTTAATTATTATACCATAATAAATAGCTGGATAATTAAGTTTTGCTCCCGCATACGGCATATCCTTTGGCCATGTCCATGTTCATGTCCATCGAGCCGAGCTGAGCACAGGAAGAAAAACGATATGTTAAAATCGCTTGGCACTATCCAGCGACAAAAGCCCAAAAGGGTTGAGTTTATTAATTATTAATTAATTATTTAATAAATAATGTTGGCCAGAGAGAATGGGATATGGTGTCGCGCTGAATGGTGTATGTGTTCCAATGAGACTTTCGGCTGCGCAAATTTATGTGCCACATACACTATGATAACAAATTGAATTTGGAGGGTGATATGTTCCGGCGTACGTATGTACATGGGAGTTTGTGATGCACTGCCAAAAAATGTTTGCACGAAATATGAAATAATAGAGAGAATATCAGATACAGTTCGTTTCAACTGGCTTGGCCAATTTTTAAGCATTCAAACTATTGGGAGGGAACTAGAAATGCAGTCACTAGTTAAAGACTAGTCAACCCCCAGTGCAGCAATACGAACCGAGTCAAACGGTAGCAACTCAAGCGTCGACCGATGAACATGTCACATGCTCTGTACCAGGCTATTCCATATTTTTACTCGATTTAATTGGATGGATTGACTGCATTCCAAGAAAATGGCAAAGAAGGATGAAACGAAATATATTAGTTGGGGTGTCTTTTCCACAACCCAGTAATAACCCAAGGTACGAATACTGGCCATTTTTGCGAGTCATTTAAATTGAGCTCGTGTGATCGCCATTTTTGGGATGACATTTTCGGCGTCATTTAAATGACCACACAAAATTCCAGCCATGCCATTTTTCTACGCAAATGACAAATGACGCAGCAATTAATACGATATCTGTGCTTTCAATTGGATTATTGTCTTGTGGTTGTGTTGTTATGTGACATCATCATCAATTGCAAATGCTGGAATGCTTTTTTTTCCCCCTACAGGCATAATATGAGCATTAAATGAAAGGTTTCGAAGACAAGCAAATATAGACATTCTTGAGAAATGTCCTTTTTAAAGGATTCAAGGACCCTTTCGATGTTCCAAGGACCTCCGAGTGAAAATTCATAGCAACAGTAATTTGATACGTGATTCTATAGACATTGGTCATTAAAGGTGACATTTGTCATTTTGATAAGGCATGTCATTACCATGTGATCGTCATTTTTTCGCTCATCATTTAATGGCACCTCAACGGCAAATTTTAAATGACTCGTAGTGTCCGTCATTTGATGAAATGACAGTGATAGTCATTACGTGGGATCGCCATTTTTTCAGCAATGACCAATTACTTCAATGTCGCTCTAGTGCGCCATATTTTCCTGACGTCACAGTGTCATTTAAATCACTCGCAAAAATGGCCGTGTAATCGTACCTTCAGTTCTTATTTCACTTGCAAATTTCCACTCACGGCTTAAGCGAGTTATTATTGAGAATTAGAAAAAAGAAACACAAATAGAAAAAGTAAATATTTACAATGTTGATCATGGCTTCGTGACTTACGCAAGCACATCGTCATCGCATCTCTGCACAATAATTTGTCGATAGCCCTTCGAGCTTCATTGTTGCAAATTCAACCGTATTTACCACAAATACTAATGCAGCTGTATTATCCACAAATGTTACTACAGTTTTGCCTTCTTATTGCTGAATATCTCGAGTGTAGATTAAGAATAGAATCGGACCCAGAACGCTCCCTTGCGGAACTCCTGTCGTTGTTCGGGATCGCGTGCTTAATATCTCATATTACTGCTTTGGCAGGCCTAATTAACTAATCACTTATGCCACACTTAATCCATTCCCTGGGAGACGTCCAGAAAAACGCTACAACATATTGTTTTCAACTCAAGAAATGTTTCTATTTTATTAGTTATTCGATAAGCCTATTCGATTGTCGGGTGCCTAAATTCTCAATCCTTAATAAATAAAAAATGTTCAAACTCTTTTGACCTAAGTGGTAAGAGCGATAGTGGTCAATACTATTTTTTGTCATCTGGAGATTTTTCTGGCCTTGGAGCCATTATGACTTCGTTCGCTACCTTCCATTATCGGTGAACATACAGTAACCTAAAGGAAGCATTGATGATATAAACGACGATATGAAGATTAGTGATTTCCTCGGCAACACTTCAACGACCTACCCAGTGATGAAACCGTATCCTGAAGCTTTGTTCAATTTGGTTTGCATTTCGTATTTAATTTTACAAGACTTTCTTATGCTGCGTTTCCACCGAGCACTTAACCGAGATTAAGATTAATCTGCCCTTAATCTACTTTAAATCTTAAGATTTACCATACAAATTTAAATCTGCTAAAACCCAAAATTAAATAATAATCTTGAAAGAGACTACCAATTGCCATACCTGGATATGTCAAAAGTGACGTTGGTTGCTGAGAGTTGAGAGCGAGAAAGCAATTTGACAACCAGATATTGGACATTTGTGCGCAAATTTGAGAGCCAGAGAGCGGGTTGAGAGAAAACCCGTATCTTAATCTCCTTTTTGTTCTGTGGAAACGTGTCTTCTAATAAAATAGAAACTTTGTGGAATCTTTTGCCTTTAATCTCGGTTTATCTTTTGGTAGAGTTCACTCTCTCGACAAATAATGTATTAAACGCAATGCAATATTATAGCCTTGGCAACGCTCACACTGATGGATGAGTATTGGTCAAATCGGCTCGATTTCGACCGCAATATTGAGGATTATTCAATGTTTTTCGACATTATCTTAGCTTAGCATGAATAGCGGAAACCCGAGTTGACTGAAATTTCCTCATCTCATTCGGTTTTTGGTTTATCTTTTTTTTTTTTATACCCTATCCTAAGGGTATATTAATTTTGACACATAGTTTGTAACACCCCTTAATATTCGTCGCAGACCCCTAAAAGTATATATATTTATGATCAGGACCAAAATCTAAGACTATTTAGCAATGTCCGTCCGTCCGTCCGTCCGTCCGTCCGTCCGTATCAACTTTTGAGGCCTTTAAAATTATGCTAGGAAGCTAAAATTTGGAACATATACTCGCTAGGGTTACGAAATGGTAAAGTGTTAAAAGTTCTTGAATCCGCCCACTGCCACGCCCACAATTTAGAAAAAACCGTTTTAGGGCTAAAGTTAGAGAGATAGAGTGTTAGAACCTTCACAAGATATGTAGGCTCTGCCCCCCTTTATAAGTCTGTCATATAAAGTTTTTTGCCACGCCTACTTTTTGTGGGAGTTTTTCACTAAAATGCTGTTTTCTTCGAAAATTTTCATAGAAATCGAAAAAAAATGTTTAACAATATATTATGCCAATATTTTTCTCAATATATCGCCCATACAAAATTTTTGGCCACGCCCACTTTTTGGGGGCGTTTTTTGAAAAAAAAAATTTTTTTTTTCTATAAATTTCATAGAATGAAATAAAGTGCTATCCATCATCTTCCTAATGCTTTTTTTCTTTGGGGTACATAGGGATAAGGATAGGGTATCATACTGTTCGCCCCAAGCGGACTGTAGCCTTTCCTTATGTTTTTAAATAAATTTACCGCACCGACAATTTTGAAGCTACTACAAGGTCTAGCCGTTCTCATTTGTTTTGATAAGTTTATCATTGAGTATTGTCCGCATTAAGTTTTTTCGAAACTGCTCTGTTGGGATCGCTTCTTTTTCCATACATTATTGTTCAACGCTTCCTTTAGAACGTTATAAGACTTTCTTCATTGTTGGGTGTCTTTTTATGTTTTCCTTCTTTAATAATCTCAATAATAAGAAACCCGGTTTTTGTGATTGTTTGGTCTAAGCTTATACAAATCCGTTTCGGGCGCTCATTCTTCTTCATCTTCATCCTTGAAATAATCCTGTCGAACAGACCAATTATTTTATATTCGCACAGTTTTTGTACATGCGATTCTTTAAGTGGTTTAGCTGATCTACCTCTCCTTTCAGATCTTGGTAGATCAGCTTAACTTTATTAAGCGCGGATCACTTCGCTCCTCGTGGATTATAGTCCGAGGATACGCGCGTTAAATTCTTCGCCGCACCGTATTAGAACTCGATCTAGATACTTTTTTACTATTTCTAAAATATCAATTAGTTGCAATAAATGGCTCTCCCCAAAATGCGTAAATTCCGTAGTTAGTAAGGGGAGCTGGTCTGGTCTGGCCACCTGGGGTGAAAACTCGTTTATCCTAAGAGTGTATTAATTTTGACACTTAGCTTTAGAATATTTATGGTAGACCCCTAAAAGTCTATATATTAATGATCAGCATCAAAAGCTAAGATAATTTAATAATTGTACAATTCTTTTTAAACTGTCACGCCCACAATTATACTTAACGCCTTTTTCTTTGAGGCATATAGGCATATGAGGCATATAGGCATATCATACTGTTCGCCCCATGCCCCAATACGCTTTCTTACTCGGTATACGGAGTGGATTTTAGTCGCCTCTTATCCCTATCCGAAGAAGAATTATCTCTCAGCTTCCCTTCCACCACAACTTCGCAATCACAGAATATATCCCCAGAAAATAAAAAGTAATGGCCAAAGAATGCAATCGTGTGGTAAACCTATCACAAACATATCATTTATTTTTTTACCATGTACCATCCTAATTTACCCGCAGCAAAATGCTTTCAACAAGCATCGCTTCGCCAGAAGTGCCTACTTCTCAGTCCTTGAATGTTATAAATTGTAATAGTTGGATGCCAGCATCTGTATTACCATGAAAGCGGATCGCAAATATTCTCTCAATAACGATGTGGAGTGAATAAATATTAGAAAGCAAAATTTATAGCCATCGGCAGTTTGTTAAGAGCAGCTAACGCATTTTTGGGGAGCGAACGAGTTCTGTATATCTTTTCCCACAATCCGGCCAACAATACCCACCACCATCAGGACCACCACTACCAGCATTGTCTACTTAAGTAACGCGATTTGTTGGTTTCGCGCTTTCGAACACAGAAATAGTGTTGCGGCGGAAGCCAAAGTGTAAAATGTTGGTATTCATCTGTTTGCTGGTAGTGTAAGCAAGCACCTTAGCGCTTAAAACTTAATGCCTAGGTAAACAGGTTAAAATACATACGAGTACTAGTTTACTCCGTTGAAAATTAAAGTTAGCGCTGGTCAACCTCACCTCAGGCGAAATAGATACGACGCGTGTTTCGAGGGATGGGTTGAAATTTTCAATTGCGTGGGGTTTGGCTTTTAGGTAAATGATTGATTTCTGGAACTAAACTTAATGGTGTTCAGTCACTGGTTATCCTCTTCAAGATTGCCACTCAACGGAGTGTATTTCCACTTCAATGGATGTAATATGACTCGCGTATCGTATGAGAATGGATGCGCCCACCCACCGCCAAGGCACGAAGCGTAGCAATGAAATTTTATCTGAAAATTAACACTTTGAAGGAAAGTCTCTCTTTGAGCGACGGAGTCCGCTGATGGTAGTATGTATGTAGGCACGGACAGTTGGTGGTACAATAACTACACTTCCCCATTGTTGTTCGACCCATTCCATCTCGCAATTCTAGAAGTGCATCGTCTCTCTTGAAACCCATTGAGAACCCATCCAACAAACAAAACATATTTGCCCACACAGTTAATGGTTGTTTGGCTGGGATGTTGCCTTAACCACAATTGGTGCAACACACAATATTCGATGGTTGGTTAAGGGCGATGGAGGAGATGGACATACGATAGCTGAGAACGAGAACGAGAACGAGAACGTTCGTTCGGCAATGGAAACGCATCATTTAGGGAGGTTACAGTAGTTGCTATCTGGAATTGTTACTTACTTGGTTAGATACTTGGTTCTATGCCGCAACAGCAGCAGCAGCAGCAGTATAGCATTATCGTTTCGGGGCCGAGAATATGGAGAAATTGAAACAGGAAGAACAAAACAATGCAAAAAAGGTGAATAGGAAGAACGACTAGTATTGACCGGTTTCCAATTATTAACCATAGAAGCAATCGTCCGCTACTCCTAAGTATCCGCCGCCCAGTGCGGCATGTGGGAGAGTGTCCGTATAGGTGCGTTTATAGTTTGGCCGATATCCAAGTTGCTGTAGCAATGGTCAATCTTATTGCAGTTGTGGTCGAATTAATTACACATGAAAACTTTGGTTTTGGTTAGTAGATGTTCGTATCTCGTCTTCCACAATGGAAAAATTGCAGTATTGCATTGATTGTTCTGCGCTGGTTATGTGGAGTAGGACATGCGGATTCGAGTTACTTTGATTTCTAGTTGTTTTTCTTTTCCCAAAGTGTCAAGAAGGGAATAGATTTTCAGGGATAGCAAATCATATTCATTTTTAATTGTAATGAATTCGGGAATGGTTAAAAGGAGAATCGACCATCAGATACAGTACAAAGTGTAGAATAATTGATTGGCTGATATCTTGAGTGAACGAAAATTGTCTCCTAACTTCACAAAAAGCATGGAAGCAAGCTGCCAACAACCGTAGTGAAGATACTTGCATACCAGCAACTATAAGATCGGGGAATGGCTTCTCGTTAAAGAACCCATCTCAAACATAATTAGAGCAGAACCAGATCATTTGAAAAATGGAACCCCACGAATCCCATTAAAAAGACAGTGCATCAACTTTCAAATACTCATAAAGCAAAATGCAACAACATCTGCATTTGATCGGCCTTAGTGATACTGTATATCTGGATGTCTGATTTATGTGGATGGTTCGAGATTTTGGAAAAAAAGAGTGCGCCAACGGCAGTGTTTACCTTGGTATCAGCTAGATATGGCTAACTAACATTTGCTTAAGACAAAAATGTTTATTAGAAGCAACTTACTTACTTTTACTTAACGGGCTCCCGACCCGTGAAGAGTCCCTGTCTGAGATACGGCTGCCTTCCACCCTCTGCGATCCCGAGCACTTCCAGTTGTCCAGACCAAGCGCTCTAGCATCCGCGATGGCTTGGTCTTTAAAACAGAGGTTCGGTCTTCCTTGTCAACTCGAAACTGGGGCTGAGATTCGAAGATGCTCTTGGCTGGAATGTTGTTGTCCATTCGCTCGATGTGGCCGATCCAATGTAGTCGACGAGTTTTGGCTTTTAGGACTACATCCACATCTTGGTACAGCTCATAGAGTTCGCGGTTGTATCTTTTTCTCCATTCGCCCTCCTCGCACACAGGACCAAATATCCGTCGAAGGATTTTTCTTTCAAAGGATCCCAGTATTAACTCTCCTTTCCTGCTTATCGTCCAGCACTCGGCGCCGTATAGCAGAACTGGCAGAATAAGGGTTCTGTAGAGCATGCACTTTGTCCTTCGAGTTAGGAGTTTTGAACCCATTTGTTTTGCCAAACTGAAGTAGCAGCGGTTTCTGAGGGTAATTCTTCGACCGATCTCCACTAAGATGTCATTTGTGGAGTTGATGTTTACCCAGAGGTAGATGAACTCCTTAACTACCTCGAAGTTGCTGCTATCAACAGTGGCATTTTGTCTTAGTCGGTGGACAGATGATTGTTTGTTTGTTGATAGCATATATTTAGTCTTGTCCTTATTCACTTCAGGGCCAACTAGTTTCGCCTGTTCTTCAATAGCCGTGAAAGCCTCTATCACGGCACGCTGGGATCGACCGATGATATCTATATCGTCCGCATACCCCAGCATCCGTATTGACACCTGCCCTGCGCACTATCTGCTAAAGAACAAGTTTGAAGAAATCACACGACAGCGCATCTCCTTGCCGAAATCCGGTGCATGTTTGAAAGAGTTCAGATGAGCTGCTGCCAAACTGCACATTGCATCGCGTGTTATCTAGTGTCATGCGACACATTTGGATCAGTTTTGACGGGATCCCGTATCCGGCCATTGCCACAAAAAGCTTCTGACGATGAATGCTGTCATATGTGGCTTTAAAGTCGATGAAGAGATGGTGTGTCTCGACTTGAAACTCGTTGGTCTTTTCCAGAATTTGCCTTGGTGTGAAGATTTGGTCTACAGTTGATCTGCCGGGCCGGAAGCCACACTGGTACGTGCCGATTAGTGTGTTGCAGAAAGGTTTTAGACGTTCACACAGTACGTTGGATAGGATCTTATATGCGACATTAAGCAGGGATACGCCTCGATAGTTCTTGCAAGACATAGTATCGCCTTTCTTGTAGATGGGACATATGGAGCTGATGGTCCAGTCATCGGGCATGCTTTCCTCCTAGAAGAAGCAGACTCTTTATTAATGTTTTGGTAGAAGTTGCAGTATCCATTTGTCTTTGATTTAAAATATAAAAAAACTAAACGTTGACGGCCAATACAGAAGCCTAGCTTCTCCAACCATTGTGTGTGCAAAGATATATTATTTGACAACAATGTAGTGGACCTACGGTTTAATCCCGATTCCCAACTGCAATTGTTTTTGAGCAACCTTTAATGACAGTTCTTAGCGAAAAAAATTAACTTTAGGTAGTACGAATTTTAGCCTGCGAGTGATCCGCCTTCAATGCTCTTAACCACTGCACCCACGAATTAATATTGTTATTCAAGTTTCCTGTATTAAATTTCCTAAGGACTTAATCGAAACTTCATGGAAACTGTCTTTTAGATTTAACATTGTTTTGAACATTCCAAAATTAAGAAAATGTTTTGGCGTTTGACATAGGTGAATCCATCGAAGATAAGGATGAACGTGAAAATAAAAAGTAAAAGAACCTTGTTTTGCAATTGTTATATGGTTGATGTTAGCTTTTCAGATATGGAGGTGATGTTTTGGTAGGGCGCATGCACCAAATCACCAATCAAGTTTGTGTGGAGGAAAGCATGCGCAATGACTGGACGTTTAGCTCCATATGCCCCATCTACAAGAAAGTCGATCCTATGTCTTGAAAGAAGAATCGAGGTATATCCCTGCAAAATGTCGCATATATAAATCTTACTCAACGAAGTGTGTAAACGTCTCAAACCCTTTTGCAGCACACTAATCAGAACCTACCAGCGTGGCTTCCGGCCCTGCAGATCGACCATAGACAACTTTTTTACACTTATGAGCTGTACCAAGATGGGGATGTAGTCCAAAAAGCAAAAATTCGTTGACTGTATTGGATCGGACATTTTCACCGAATGGACAATAATGCCCCAGCTAAGAGGATCTTCGAATTCCAGCCCCCAGGTTCGCGCCAACAAGGAAGATTGATTCTCAGTTTTAAAGGCCAAGTTATCAGAACTCGGGAGCCCGTTAAGTACAGTAAGTAATTAAGTACAGTAAGTATTCAGAAGAACACGACCACTTATAATTTTGTTCTTGGCTGTTGCTGAGTGTCAACAAGAAGGTGAGCGCATGTCAATGTACCGAAACTTTGTGATTTCCTATTCGTTTATAGCACATCGCACGGAGACGCACGAGAAGCGTCTCGCTGAATGTTTTTGACATCGATCTTAAATTTCCATGTTTCTCACATGGTCAATTGGATGTCGTTCCTTGCATAGGAGAGGCACTCGCGATAAGTTTTGCATAGAGAAAAGCTGTCTGAGGAATTCGAAGTACAAAGTGGGGTTCGGCAAGGCTGCATTGTGTCACCAATATTGTTTTTTTTATGATTAGCGGAGGAATTCGATGGACTCTTACATACGAACTCAAGCATCTGGACTAGGTTGAGAAGTATGCTTGCTAGCTCATGGAATAATGAATTTTCACCAATTGCCAGCAAATGTGGAGAGGGAAGCAGACGTCTTTGGGCTGAAAATGAATTCGGCAAAAACAAAAAATATCAGCCTAAGACCGAACTCACTAACTCATACAATATACATTGCTGGACAACCGGTTGAGAGAGTAGAAAGTTTATAATACCTTGGAAGTATTGTCTCAGCGGATGGCGGAATCGAACTGGATAATGTAATAAGCTTAAGCACCCAGCTACGGCTGATCCGTTTCAACTTTGAATTCGTGCTACTACGGGCAAAACTATACAGTGATGAAAGTGGCAGTCACACAGTCTAAGCACGCGATACAATCGATCCCGCTAACTTAGGATGGCAGAATACGCGGCGGTCCTAGGAGTACATGGCGAAGAGCTGTTGAGAAGGAAGCACGGCAACTGGGAAGGAGTTGGGGAGCATTGAGGCATATTGCTAGAAAACGCAATCGATGGCGCGTAGGCGTTGAAGAGCCCCTAGGATCCACAAGGGGATATAGGACATAAGTAAGTAAGTACGTGTTGGTATAAGGACATGTGGTTGTAGTGGTTAGAACGTTGAACTACTAAGCGAGTGGTCCCAGGTACAGATCTATTCGCAGACACACTGGTTGAAATAGTGTTTTTGAGTATAATATTTTTATTTACTTTTTGGCTGGTTACAGAACAATCCAAAAAAATGTCTTCAAAATCTTTATCAGTTGTCATTTATGATTCCGCAAGACATCATAACAGAAAATTGATAATCTTATATGTTTACCTGCTTCAGGCCCATTTATTAATTCCTTAAATTCCTTCCCTAAAAATGTCCTTTGAATATCCAGTTGGTTAGCACACTAAATTCCTTAAAGAATCTCGCTAAAAAGGAAATCATTCTTCGCCACCCTCTTACCAAATAAAAATAGAAAAACAAAAAACATTTATAAAACCATTAACTTTAAATAAGAACAACCATGACAGCGACACTGACAACAGAACTCCTTAACGGCCATTTAGGAAATTATGTCAGTTTTTGGCAACTTTTATAGGTGGAAAAAAATGAAAGGAATTTTTCCTGCATAATATAAAGGACATTATCCGCATGGACTTAAACTGGTTTATGTTATAGAGTAACAACACCAACACAATACAATGTCATCGCCAATGATGGTAGGTCTATCACTAGCAACCAGTAACAGCAACAATAGCTGAACCTTTCCCAATCTAAAAGTCCCCATCTGTGGACATGATTTTAATAATATAATAGTATGCTTGTCATGGGCATATGCCCGTCGAACTATTTAGTTCACATTTGCAAAAATCAAAACATTCTGCATGAAGACTTTGAGCTCGCTACTGTTTCCATTGCCCACTTGGGAATGCATCGCAAATATTCGTAACGTTTCACTTGCACCACTAGTAAGTAGTAGGGCTAAAGAGCCGCCACCCACCCAAAAATTTTGTGTCGACAGTAATTTGGAAATGTACTATAGGCAAAGGAAGTCAGTCGCGGAGGATGATGTCATACCCTATTTCCCACTTTTAAAGGCAGAAATTTAATTCCTTTTATTTTTAAAGGGAAGTCACCAAGCTAAAATGCAGAGGGAATAAGTTAGAAGTGGACCGTCGCGATTCTCTTTGAACGCAGTAGTCCATTTTTGATTTGATATCGACTTAAAATTAGTAAATTACGACTTAAGTTTTACTAACTCAGATTTTTCATCGACCAAAGACAAAAGCCAAAAAGGTAGAGATACGGCAGCCTTTCATTCTTAGTGCTCACTGTCATGCTGCTAGAAACTGTACATATTAAGCACTCTGGCATACTACGACTTTACATGCTCAGTTTTTATTTTCTGTCATTTAAAATGATCTAGGGGGTACGATCCGAAAATGTCTTTGGATGGAAAATTAGAGCTTCTGTGGTTTATTTATTTGGCTTTTAGTTCTATCTGTAGTACATAGCTTTTACCAAGGTGTTTTATACCAGTGTTTTTACTCTTCTGGTGGCCACTGTGCTACCCTTAATTCTGAAACTCAAGCACTTATTTTAGTAGAATTAGTTAATAAAAAAACTAATACTATCCACTTTCCTACCATCTAGAAGCACTGTGGTTATATTAGGTAAAGTTAACCATATTGCTTTTATCGTCTGTAATCTTAATCAATGACGTAACCATTTTCTCAAATTATTTTATACTTTTCTATAAAACTTAATTTTACATCCTTTTTTCTTCTCGAAACGCCTGCTTCTAATGGCTGCAATCTTCTGGCATCCATGGTCCCTTTGCGACGTAAAGCAAAACTAACAGGCCAAAACCCACCACTGTAAGAGAACCCCAAAACGCTGTAGCGAGACTCCCAACTAACATTTCAATTTCCTTAATACGCAAATGTTTAAGTTTCGACAGACCAAAGCTTCTTTAGAGCTTCTATAAAGCTTTTTTCTAAATCTCTGTTGGTAGAAGTTGCAGTTTCCATTTTACTTCGATTGTAAATATAAAATATTATAGGTTGGCCATTCAGATCCTAAAGCCAACCATTGTGTGTGCGAAGATTTGTATTTTTTGACTTCCATTTTCTGCCGACTCTGAACGGCAACTTTCTTTTAGAAGCTTCTCATTACAGTTTTTACTCTTGGATGTTTGTCGAAAAAAGTTAAAGTGAGGCAGTGAATAAAAATTGTCAGGTAGTAAGGATCGGATTTGAGACCTGAGACCCCTCGCTTAATAGTCTAACGCACTGAACCTCTTAACCATACTTCACCCACATTCATCTCATCAAAGGCAAACATAAAAAATTACTTTTGCTGATTGTGATTTCTCACTAAAATGACTTTTTAAATTTCTCGTATACATTAGAAAGCTATTGCTGAAATTTGGAACTCAAACTGAGTATAAGAGAAGATATTACGACTACAGAAAAGTCCAAAAAAGTGTGCCCGCCAATGCCGTCCATTGGTCTTTCTATATGTGTCTTCATTCGGTCGCTGTACCGCGATTTTAAAAGATTTTAAACGTTTGAAATAACGGTACCTGCAATACATTTTTTTTGTGTGTGAAAATCACTTATTGCAATTTTTTCTAGGAAATGGTTCCGAGGCTTTTGATCTCCTCTTTTTACTAAGCGTCCATGGGAAGAGGCCAAAAATACTGCATACTCAGTTTTTGGCAAAAAATTCGAATAACGGTAATTAATAAAACTGCTAATATCTCAAAAACTAATAACGGGAATTCCAAAAACAATTACTATTTTTTTTATGAGGTTAAGTTGAACAAATCTGCTTACAAACCGTTTTCTCAAGAAGGGCTTCAATGACTTTGATAAATTTTTGTATATTGAACAATTATGTAAAAAGTGTCCAATATGCGGAATTATATCATATCGTACGTGCCGTTTTTGAGCAAATTAAATTTTTGAAAATCGATTAAGTGATTTAAACAAACTTGTTATGGTACCACTCGTTTTGAGGCGATTTAAAAATGCACATCATGTAGCGAGAAAGTCGTGCACTTTATTTACTTTGGGAAAGGCTGACAATCATCCAAGAGTAAAACCTTTCATCGGAAACTTTTCAACTTCGCCAATAATGGGCTGAGATTCTGTGTGGGCCGCTTATAAAGGGTGTTTTTTTTAGAGGTTAGTTTTTCGAATCGATATAAAACTGACATTTTGTGGTCAAATCTGGCAACTCTAATGTCATTTATATTCAGTTTGGTTTGCCATTTCATCACGAATAGGTTGACAAATGAACAACGCTTGCAAATCGTGCAAATTTATTTCGAAAATAATGGTTCAGTTCGCGAAGTTTACCGCGAACTTCAGTGTTGTTCAGTGATGAGGCTCATTTTGGGTTGAATGGCTACGCCAACAAGCAAAATTGCCGCATTTAGAGTGAAGAGAATCCACATGAGACCCTTGAAACGCCATTACATCCACAAAAACTGACTGTTTGGTGTGCTCTATGGGCTGGGGGAGTCTTTGGGCCATATTTCTTCCGAAATGATGCTGGAGAGTCAGTTACCGTTAATGGAGACCGGTATAGAGCCATTATAACCGACTATTTTTTTTCCGAATTGGATGGAATAAATGTGGATGAGATGTGGCTCCAACAAGACGGCGCTTCATGCCACACAGCGCACGTCACAATCGATTTATTGAAAGAAACATTCGATGAGCGCATAATTTCGCGGAATGGACCTGTCAACTGTGGCCAAGATCGTCTGATCCAATGGTGTCAACATTGGATTATTTTATTTGGGGATATGTGAAGTCGCTCGCCTACCCGAACAAACCAGAAACGTTAGGGGACTTGGAAGCCAACATTCGTGGCGTTATTGCCGATATACAGCCCCAAATGCTTGAAAATTGGACCTCTAGACTTGTCTTTATTCGAACCAGTCGCGGCGGCTACATGCCCGAAATCACATTTAAACATTTCTCCTTCCAATAAAGCCAAATTGATAGACATTAAAACGATTTTCTTGTGTTTTATTTCACCCTGTATTTATTTCGCTAATCAATGTTTAAAAATATCCTCTCAAATTGACATACCCTACTGGCTAAAAATACGGGTCCTGGAGGGAAAATATACAGCAAGTCTCCCTCCCACACGGAAAATTGCATGGGACGACACCAGGACACTTAATTGCATACAATGTGTACATAAATAGTAGTTTCCGTGTAACGAGACGGTTTTAAGTCCTTAGGGTGTTTTTTTCGAATTCTTCTATTTTTGATTATACTTTTCGAAGACCCTTCACTGGACAGAGGACGAACAAAAATTTGTTTGGGAAATGTGCGAAGGAATATTGAAATAATTTTTGTTATTTTTTTTTTTTTTTTTCTTTTAGGTCGTGTGTTTCGATGTCGGCAAACTGACTGAAGTTAGGTAGCGGTTCTATGCGCCGAATTTCGGAAGAGTTCCTGAAGATTTGTATATAATTTGGATGTCTGCCAAACTGCCTAATGTAGAACATGTTAGAAAAAGGTACACCATAGTCGTCGTCGTCTCGGATAGCGGAGCTGCACTACCGAGTGAATAGATTTTTGATGCTCGTCCTTAGGATAAGGACGACAATGTGCATTTGAAATATTCCACTGAAATGCAATTTTAAGTGCATGTCGAAAGGTACACTCCGCTTATAAATTGTTTGGGGTTATTGATAAAGGCATTTTCGAGGCGGCGCGAGGGGGTAGATAAAGCAATAAGCATGCATATAGTATATGATTTTATTGACTTGCATAGTTAAATGTTTCTCAACTTGACATGGAGGGTAGTTGTTTGTTCTTGGAGTGGTCGTGGGCGAAGAAGTTCTTGTGATTACTAACTATGAAGCACGGCGCAGTCCACTGATTCTAATGAATCGAGTTAGATTTGCAACCACAATTTGAATTTCTACCGTTTGCCAAGATTTTAATCGAATTGCAGGCAGGCATCGAGTTCCACAGACCAATCATAGTTAATAGCCTTTTCTCATCATGGACCCAAAAATAGAAATGCCCCGAGCCAATAATAAGAACAACAAAAAAATAATTAAAGACATACGACATGCATTGCCAAAGTTCTTAAGCAGAATAATACTCCATTTGCCATTTGCAATCAACGAAAGGAACAAGGGCCAAACAGGAATCATCTCACATTTCCATCCTTTCAGCAGACATCAACACTTCTTCTACATCCTCCACCTCCTCCTGCTGCTGTTCCTGCTCATCATTATGATTAACACTGTATCGGTGCCCAAATAAGGGCGTCGTCGGTCGTGTGGCAGCTGAAATGTGTATTTATGTAACCAATGCCACAACATCTGATCTCTAATGGATTGGTTGATTTATCCATACATCTCTGCAAAGAGAAGGAAATCTCTTCGTGTTTGTCCTCTGTCCAACTGAATACGCCACGCACTGATGTTCTTCTCAAAAGAATGCAAAGCAAATTTCTGATATTCGATACGTATTAGTATGTACTCGTACTCGTACTCGAACTTCTATTCCTTTCTTTATTTTATCTTTTTTTTTCGCTTATTGTGGTTGCTTTGTAAGTGGCCCGGACAGATGAAGGGTCTATTGGTACAACATCCTGGGTGAGAATGGGAAGCCCCAACTCTCGACAGATGGGGTTAGCCATCGGCAACATGAGACGGAACACGAACGAAACACATACCTACGAGAAAATTATAAAAGTATGTGCGAGTAAAAGTTCCATTTAGATATTTTGTTTCCTCTTTAAGTAAGTGTACCTACAAGAAACGAAGCTTGGGAAGGACGAGGAGAGGTACAAATTAGTAGAGTAATAGAAGTTAGTTCTGTCATTTGCTTCAAGTTTGTTGAACAGGAAATAAATAGAACAACAGCGGGTTTTGGAAAGGCGATATGTTTTTCAACTGTGGGTTTTAAGTTTTTTTTTGAATTTTTGCAATATGAGTTACCTAGGACATTATCTAAGAACAAAATCGTTCTGCAGTAAGGGTCTATCACTAATGGTTCTAATGGGCTTTTAGTAAATCCTCTTAAAACCACGCGGTTGTCCTCTTTACGAGAAGGAGAATCGTCAGTGGTCTGTCCCATCTCCTGCTTAAAGGTGTCACCATCTCTATCTCCGATCAGGTCATATCTGGGTGTAAAAAAAAAACTTCTATGGTCCAAACATGTTGAATCGAAAATCGAAAAAGCGCTGTCGACTTTTTGGCGGTGTAGAGACGCTTTTGGTAAGGCATGGGGATTGTCTCCGAAAAGGGTCCTTTGGATCTATGATTAGACCTCTCCTCTCATACGCATCGGTTGTTTGGTGGAACAAGCTTTTGCGGAAACTTGTTACTGCTTCTTTTGCCAAACTCCAAAGAACGGCATGTCTCGTCTGTAGAGGGGAATTCCCTAGTACGACAGGCTCTGTACAAGATGCTTTGATGAATCTCTCCCTCCCCCGCCACCTTGATTTATATATCATGGGGTGTACGCATGGAAAAACTATCTTTCGCTTAAAGAGAGGTGGCTTTTGGTACCATGCGCACTGCAATTTTGAAGAACTTGCTCCGTGGATATGCCGTCTGACGCAATGACACCAGAAATCCTTCTGCGACAAAACTACCACGTCGACTTTCCACAGGTAACGGAATGGCTTCGGCCAGACTCTGAATCATGGACTGAATGGCATCGTATTTTCTCGGGTGGATCAAAAACCGGACAGGGGTCTGGTGCTGGAGTCTTTGTGGAATGCGATGATGTACGACTTTACTACCCCTTGGGTAAACATGCATCTGTTTTCCAAGCGGAGATTTTTGCCATCCTAATGGCAATGCGCTATATTGTGAACAACAGGTGGAGAGCTAGAGGCATTTGCATCTGCAGTGATAGCCAAGCTGCATTAAAAGCGCTTCTAAACCGTCTTACCTCGTCCAAGTTAGTGCTAGAACTCAATCTTTCTCTGAATTTGGTCGGAAGACTGAACACAGTTAATCTTGTCTGGGTACCAGGTCACAATGGCATCCAGGGAAAGAGAATCCACTGCAGGCTGCTTGTAGGCGTTCTTTCGGGCCACCAATCTTTTGCTAAACACTTAAATGTGTTGAGCTTAAGCAACACTACCACGTCTCCTGCTTGCGTTGAGGAGGATGACACAGCAGAACACTTTCTCTGCAGTTGTCCGCCCTGTGCTCGCATCAGATGGCGGTTTTTCGGGACTGACGTGGTGAGTGCCGAACATCACTGAAGCTCCTTCTCATCTTTCTTCGAAAGACGGGATAACTAAGTACATTAAAGTAGGGTGTCTGTGTAGCAGAGTCACAGTTGGTTTTGCAGACTGCTAAACGGCAAAGACGAAATGAATTCCGATGTCAGGCAGGGCGACCATTCAGCAGCATCGGTCTACCCGCCGAAATCAATCAAATCCCAATAGAATATCCCGGATGAATGGAACCTCGGAATCGTTTCCCTATCGTTAGAGCATAGCGGATTACGAACAATACTTCACTGAATTATCTCAGTGTGGCACTACTGCTTCAGTTATCGATTATCGAGTTTAATTGTTTGACTATTTCTAGTCAATGATCGTGTGTTCCTTCATTCGACAGATCTGGAAGTTACGTATAGAAATAAAACGGCAGAGTAAGTGTATGTTTTATTAGTTAGTTTTTGTAAAGTATTTATCTCCAACATACGTATTTAAATTAATTACAGAATAAAAACTTAAACATAATAAATAAGTATCAGGAAAGTAGCCGATTTTATGGTTGTGCATACCTATCTGGCGAAAAATGTTATCCCAAACTCTTTCCCAGAAGAATCGGACGACAAAAAAACAACAATGTATCCATTTTTATTGATAAAGTTTATTAACTCGTTTTTATTTTTTTAAATTTAAAAACATTCAATTTTTTATTCGCTGTCCACCTCTTGCGAACGTTTGACAAACACCCAAGAGTAAAAACTGTCATGAGAAGCTTCTGAAGATTTAATTATCATTCGGAATCGGCATTTAACTGCAGGTCCCTTCCATTCGTCTCATGAAATATATCTTCGCACACACAGTGGTTGGAGAAGCTACGCTTTGGGTCTAGTATGAACCGTTTACGCCTAATATTTATTTTATTTTTCAAAACACTCAACTCACAATTTCACACAAAAACGCAAATGATAGAAAACAAAATGACATTATCTTGATACAAGACATATTGTACTAGAGCTTTCCTAGTACAATCACAAAGTGCGTTCGATACGTGATGCTTTGTATAACATTATCTCACTCTTCGATAGTTCAGTAACGTATATAAGTTATTCACTGGCTCATTTATATTGTAATTCGGGCCCGGGTACTCTGCGTTAGATGAACAACGCACACAGATGGAGCGGTATCATGGGCACAACGAATCCGCCTGGACACAAGAAGAGATACCTAACAAATTGCAAAGAATTGCGTGCATTTACGCCATGGACGTGTTCTTGGAGTCGACTTCTCTCCACATGAGGGTCGTGGATACGTCGGCGCATTAGCATATCTAGAGAATGGGAAAGAAAGATATTGGAAGCGAGAAATGCATTGTTTTGAAAAAATAAGGGTTTTCCAATTGAGACTTTTAACATTGAAATTTCACTGTGGGCACACCCTTAAACCAATTTTCAAACTGTAAAAACATTCAATAAAAACAGCATTTTCACCATGATAAAGTTCATGAACAGAGAACGTCTGTAAATAATTATCAAATTTCTGAGGCTGTGACGGCAACCTAAGTCGCAAAGTCAAATTCAGTGATAAAACGCATTCCTGACTAAACGGCTTCGTCAACAAACAGATTATGCGTCATTGGTCAGGTGAAAATCCTCATGCGCTTCAAGGAACATATGCACATAACTTTATCCACAAAAAAAATCTGTATGGCGTGGTTTTAATGCCGAGGAAAATGACCCTCACGTTACAGTCAATAGAAATGTTGCAACTTCTTTTCTTTGGTAAATCATTTGTGCTGAATAAGCAATCGGCGTCGTCATCGCATCTTGAAATAACTTATATTCAGAAATCGAACGAACACTAACAATCCTTGGTCGCAGCTTCCTTGGGCTGAGACAGCGATTAAAGTACGAACTCGGTTAACGCAACAATCGATTCGTTGCGTGTGGACTCTATAAGTCTAACTTTTTTTAAATGTTACCTCGATTAGTGCAACTTCTTGTGTTTATTTATGTGTTTTTAAAGTTAAATAAAACCCAGTAAATCAGGTCAGCCCAGGTCATTGCAACTGCCTTAGTGTCTATTAGTTGTGTAATCGAGTGTGTACTGTATGTTGTCAGGCCCTCTCCTGTACAACTAATGAGACTCATTATAACTCTTTCTAAATCGGGTGAAGATATACTTAGTTTTTCCAAGATAGAAAATACGCACGCAATGTCTCAAGGACATGAAATTTTACAACAAAAACCTACACCTTTTGAACACAATTGGCGGAGCTACTGCATGTTTAAGGATTTTCGTTCTATCAATGGCAGCTTCAAAACATGCTATAGAACAGCCAAGTCCGATACTTCTATGTCAAAGTTCAGGTAACCAAACGAATTTCTATTAAGCAAATTTAATTAATCTTCCGACTTCCGTGAGAGCTAAATCTGATTCTGAATATTAAATATCAGGTCAATATAGGTGGTCAAAATTAACAACAGAACAGTTAAAGGAAACAAGTAAAACACTCTTGAATCCATGTACGTTGGCAAGACATTCAACGAAGTATTATAAGTGAATCAAGAAAATAAACGAAAACTGATATCTGCACAACTACATTCTGGCTAAAAGTTAATTAACTAAATTTAATTTGATTTAGTTCATTATGCGTTAGGTTTCCTTACCTTTCCTACTTTGGTGAGCGAAATACAATAATAGGTACATGAAATGATATCTGTCTGAACTTATTCTCTGCAACACGGTTGTGCAAATGTTTGCTTGTAGTAATTATGTCATAACTTTTGCGAGTGGAGCAAAAGTATTTTTTGTTAGTAAAGAAATAGGTCAGAAAGAGTGAGTGTCTGGTTACAAATAAAGTGATTCATGAAAATTATTACTGTTTTTTTTTTTGCAGTCCTTAATGGATTATGCCGCCTTTTCTTATGCGAACAATTTTATTTGATTGCGGATGGATGCCCTCAAATCCCAGTTGACTTATGCTGTTTTTAATTGATAATCCGAAAGACCTTCGGAATCTTCTGAAAGTATTCGTTTGGTACTTAAATGACCGTTCCCACCCAGAAAATAAGAGAAATCTGCTTTTCACTTTGTCTTTGAATTCAGAATCAAAATCAGAAGCACGCAGCCCCATTCAAACACCGTAAGCGTCTTAATCTATATAAGTAATATTTGTTGCTGGTGCTGTAATTTTGTAATACAGGCAAATACAACGACAAATCCATTTCAAATTCCATTGTATTTGGTTTTTCGACTCGCATGGCATCCTGCATCGGAGAGCTCTTCCGGATTACCGATCGAAAACGGTACCAGTCTCTATACTCATTGTTGCTCTACATAAGGTGATAGTCAAGTTTTTCGAGTGATAGCTTTTTGGCACCGACTTTGGTGTGCGAGTAAACAATCCGACCATGGACTAAACTCTGACACCAGTTGGAGTAAGAACTAAGATGTGTTTACGCTGTCATTTAGAAATAAATGTCCAAAGTTAAAACGTCAATGCCAATTATAGATGAAACGCAAAATAAAGCCTATATCTACTTTGGTATGGATAGGTGAAATAAGGCCGAGTGAATTTAGAAATGAACTTATACCTCGCGGGCTAGATTTATTAGACGTAATGACATTTAAGGCGCGATCGAAAAATTAAGTTAACAGGTGCACGCGCAGGTAAAATCTTTAAAAAATGAGACAACAAAATACACTGTTTACCTCTGTGTCCAATAATCTCCATTTAGAAATGTTGTTGGCTATATCTTGCATGTTGAAGAGAATGAGAATGAATGATATATGCTATCAACAAACAAACAATCATCTGTCCACCGACTAGGACAAAATGTCACTGCTGATAGCAGCAACTTCGAGGTAGTTCATCTACCTCGGGGTAAACATCAACTCCACAAATGACATTTTAGTCGAGATCCGTGGAAGAATTACCCTAGGAAACCGCTGATACTTCGGTTTGGAAAAACAAATGGGTTCAAAACTCCTGACTCGAAGAACAAAGTGCATGCTCTACAGAAACCTTATCCTGCCTGTTCTGCTAACGATAAGCAAGAATACTGGGATCCTTTGAAAGAAAAATCCTTCGACGGTTATTTGATCCTGTATGCGAGGAGGGCGAATGGAGGAGAAGATACAAGCGCGAACTCTATGAGCTGTATCAAGATGTGGATGTAGTCCAAAAAGCCAAGAATCATCGACTACATTGGCTCGGCCACATCGAGTGAATGGACAACAACGCTCCAGACAAGAGGATCTTCGAGTCCCAGCCCCCGGGTTTGAGACTACAAGGAAGACCGAACCTTCGTTTTAAAGACCAAGCCATCGCGGATGCCAGAGCGCTTGGTCTGGGCAACTGGAAGCAGCAGTAGCGTGTCCGGGATCGCAGCGGATGGAAGGCTGCCGTGACTCAGACAGGGACTCTTCACGGGTCGGGAGCCCGTTAAGTAAGTAAGTAAGTATTTGTTGCATTTTAATTTATTGTTGGTAAATATAGATTACATAAATTTCTGCCTCAGAGTTTTGTTTAAGTTTTGTGACCCGCTTGTAAAGACTTTAAAGCGATGTGATATTTCGATCATAACAAAGAACGTTTATGGCCAATGTCCTCGATTGCTATCGAATATGTGCTCTGGGAGGCGATTAGTCCATTAATATAAAATATCAAATTCAGAAGAAAAAGCAGAAAACATTACATCTAACTCAGACGGACAAATACATCGAACAGAAAGTGACATTTGGTAGCTTCTGTAACTTTTCCGACCAGGTTTGTTAAACACATCTAGAAGTGCGCTAATAGATGGCGTTCTAAGCCACATTATACGTGAGAGTATAATAATTACCTGCGACTGTCATTGTCGTTCATCCTATTCCCGTTGGACCACTTAAAAAAAATCGCAACAACAAATACCAAAGTATCTCATACAAACTCTAACTTAAGTTGAATATTTTTCCTTTTTACACAAGAACAAAACAAAAACAAAACACACTTCTTAACGACAACATCTACTGACTTTAATATTTTACCATCATTCAGTTATTGGAAAATTTGTGCTCGAATATTATCGGACATCTTTGGCTATACACTTATAGTATCCAATAGTGAGAACAAGATACACATATTTCTCCCGGATAACTTACAATTTAAAAGTACTTAAGTGTACGTTGAAGTGAATGTATATGTGTGTTCGGCGTTGGCAAGTCCTGCATCTTCTTCGCCAATATAGAAAAAACAAAGACGCTTAAAACGTAGAGTCGTCCTCGTAGAAAGGACCCACCGACCAACAGTGATGATGTAAAAAAAAAAGAAAAAAAAAAACACTCCACTGTATAGGTACCAGATGAAAAACGATCCATCATCAATACGCCATCCATTCAGTGTGAGGCATTGAAGCACTCAGGCGGGAGCGTTCTACGAACAGTGCATCAACTTTGAACGATGGCGGCAGTAGCTAAGCACACACATGGCCGACACGACGAAGATATTGCATCCGATGTGCAGTTTCACATAGACACATGATTATAGCTGCTGCTGCTGCTGGACAAAGTGCACCACTTCGCTATGGATACGGCTACAATGTTCCTCAAGTTATCCTTAAAAGAAGCAAGCAAACTGAAAGAGTTTACTTATTGGGATGCCAGAACAGTGGGAGGACAACGAACGACGACGACGACGACAAAAAATAAGCGGGAAAAACTAAAAATTCGCTATATGTGTTGGAAAATGTCGCTGTTAAATGCCGCTATGGATGGGTCCTTGTATGTATGTGGGGATATCTTAAAGTTTTATCACCCCGTCAGAAACTATCTCAGGGAATTGAAGCAAAGAATGATATTCTGTTTCTTGTGTTTTCTACACCTCACCTCACCATCAACGACCGCATCCTTAGCCTCATCCTTTGGATACGATGTCCTGCTTTCGGAAAGATACAAGAATCAATGACATTTTTTTGCAGAGGACACTCGATATGCGAGTGGTGGGTGACCTTTCAAAGAAAACGATTTTCTTTGCGAACACAGGAGATGACATGACAGAAAGTTTAGTGAAATGATTTTTGTCCGGGATTTTGTCTTGGAATTTTAGGTGAAATGTCACATCTCACATCTCGGACGCACTAGCGCATCGAATGATCAATGATTTCATTAGGTAATTGATGAGCTAGTTTATGTTGCATTGTAAAGGACAGTAGCAACAGAAGAATTGAGGGATCCCGACACTTTCTGAGCATTGAAATTGTTGACTGATTCGAGTAAGTATTTACGAGAGTTGACCCAGTAGTTGAGTTTTTCAGTAATTAAGAAGAGCAAAAAATCTTTAGAGAATTACCAATGTAAAAAGTTAATCTGATGCATTATCGATTTGTAAACTTTGTTAAGTACTTTGCACTACTTGTTGCACAATTTGACGCGTTACTTTTACTCTGACAGAGTCTGAAATCAATCCGAAAGTAAAATTGACATTTGAAAGCTTCTCCCAAATGCTGCCTTACAGTGGACTATGTATTATTGAAATTAAAAATTAGAATTTAACTTTTATTATTAGTTATATTCAGTTCTTGATGGCATAAAAATGGTTAAACATTGTTTATGTCTCCTTTAAATATTAACTTATTATTAAGTTCAAAGGCAGTGGTCATAATAATAATTGACAAGTTAATAAATCTTCAGTATTGATGTTTAGTGGCAGGTTTTCATAGCCACACAAGTGGGCTGCACAATACTAACATGTTTTCCTGTGTTAGTCCGTTCAAGTTCTTTTTATTTGTCCTTGAGTAAAATAAAAGTTTGCAAATCCCACTGTGGGGATTACACACATTAATTAAATTTTAACATTCAAAGTAAATGCCTATAAAGTAATTTTTCCCAACAAGTCTTTTTGAAGACTCAATAATAGAACTGTATTGCGCAGTTTACCGACACGAGGTAAGATGCCCACAAGCCTCAACACAACCTTCAAACAGGATCCACACCATCCATGAGGACTTAATCTTTTAAGACTCCACTCCACGCCGCACATTACACACAACACAAACCTGAGCTTCGGATCTTGGCACCACGAGGGGAACCGACATGTGCCAACTGGTACTCAACGAAGGGCTCAAGCCCACAAATCAACATTGCCATCCCATCCGTAAAATATATGTACACTACATGAGCCTGCTTTCTCTAGGAATTTCGCCAAAGGATTTCTCGGATAAATCGAGAGTTTGCTTCATAAACAACCAACTTCAGCTTACTCCACCGTGGATCATTCACATGAAATGGAACGTATCCCTCCTCACGATCTAACAAAATTTTTTTGCTCTGAGCTGCAATTCTTAGGTATTTATTTCTAAATTCTTATCGTATTATAGCTACTTACTAATTTATTATTAAGTATATAAATAATTTAAACAATCGCAAAGACCAAACCAGTGTGTAATTTTTACCCATAGCCTTAATTAAACTATAAACTACAAGCCTGTAAGGTGAAAACCTTAAAAGAAAAAACATCTAAATAAACAAAAAAAGAAAATAAACATGTAACGGGTGTTCTTTCAGAGGTATAGAACTTCGAATTGAAATAAAACACAAGAAGGATAATTTTATGCCATTAATGTTAAATATGATTTCGGGCATTTAGGCGCCGCGGCTAGTTCGAATAAAGACAAGTCTAGAGGTCCAATTTTCAACCACTTTTTCAAGCATTTGGGACTGTATGTCGACAATAACGCGACCAATGTTGGCTTCCAAGTCCCCTAACGTTTCTGGTTTGTTGGCGTAGGCAAGCGACTTCACATATCCCAAAATAAAATAATCCACTGGTGTAAAATTACACGATCTTGGTGGCCAATTGACAGGTCCATTCCACGAAATTATGCGCTCATCGAATGTTTCCTTCAATAAATCGATTATGACGTGCGCTGTGTGGCATGTAGCGCCATCTTGTTGGAAACTCATCTCATCCACATTCATGCTATCCACTTCGGGAACAAAATAGTCGGTTATCATGGTTCTATACCGGTCTCCATTAACGGTAACTGACTCTCCAGCATCATTTCGGAAGAAGTACGGCCCAATGACTCCACCAGCCCATAGAGCACACCAAACAGTCGGTTTTGGTAGATGTAATGGCGTTTCAAGGGTCTCATGTGGATTCTCTTCACTCCAAATGCGGCAATTTTGCTTGTTGACGTAGCCATTCAACCCAAAATGAGCCTCATCACTGAACAAAGTTTTGCGGTAAACTTCGCGAACTGAACCATTATTTTCGAAATAAATTTGCACGATTTGCAAGCGTTCATTTATCAACTTGTTCATGATGAAATGGCAAACCAAACTGAACATAAATGACATTAGAGTTGCCAGATCTGAACACAAAATGTGAGTTTTATCTCTATCGAAAAACCAACCTCTAAAAAAAACACCCTGTACAAGAAAACAAAATAATGTGTCGTCTTGGCACATGTTCCATTATTTGTACACTCTCGTTACTAAAGGGTAATTCATTTCGAGGTTCCCTACTTTTTTAAAGAAAAAAAAAACAGAAAATTCAAATTTAATGGAGAATGTTTATTATCATTTGATTACGTCTATCAAATGTTGGCCGTGGTCCATCCGTTGAGTCCAATTTTCGATCACTTGTTCGAGCATTTCGACTGGTAACTGGCGAATGACACGCGTGATGTTTTCCTCCAAGGTCTGAATCGAAGCGGGTTTGTCGGCAAAAGCTTTTGACTTTACATATGCCCACAGGAAAAAGTCTAACGGTGTGATATCACACGATCTTGGTGGCCAATCGACCGGCCCAAAACGTGAAATTATGTGCTCACCGAAATGTTCTCTCAATAAGTCCGATGATTGATGCGATGTGTGGGAAGTGGCGCCGTCTTGCTGAAACCAAACGTCGCCGAGATCACGAGCTTCAATTTCAGGCATCAAATAGTGGGTTATCATGGCACGATAACGGTCGCCATTGACGGTTATGTTCGCACCGGCGGCTTCAGTTGTTGCACAAGCTGTATTTTGTACGCTTTCAATTTAAGATCTTGACGTAAAATGCCCCAAGTCGTTCCATACGTCAGTCCGAGTTGCTGCGAACGGCGCCGAATCGACTCTCTACGGTCTTCGTGTACACTCTCAGCTACGGC
This sequence comes from Ferdinandea cuprea, assembly GCA_963576555.1. Lineage (NCBI taxonomy): Eukaryota > Metazoa > Arthropoda > Insecta > Diptera > Syrphidae > Ferdinandea > Ferdinandea cuprea. Next base: position 21,751,743 of record OY754960.1, on the reverse strand, counting down.
CGCTATATTTTCTTCACAGCGTGCTGGACGTGGTCTATTCGGTCGATATTATCGTTGTTCACGCGTAAGTCTTTCCATTACGAAATGCCAAACAATACTAAAAAATAACATGACAGCATGACACGACTCACACGTGATCTGTCAAAAAAGGTTATTGAAAAAAGTATCTCTACTTGGATCACCCGTTATATAAACCAGGTACTTGTACTCAATATTTGTAAAAGAACAAGCGAGACGGAACAATACACTAATATGAGGCCCAGCTCCCTCCACTGCATTGCTTCCTCTCGCTTTTTCTTCTCACCAGTATTAAACCTAACCTATTATATGGTAGGTCCCTCTGTAATAGACAACAAGTCAAAGTAAACGCATATTTGCTCCGGTAGCAAGAGCAGGAAAAAAAAAACGTAAATGACAGCCATGAGGCATTTTATTATATTCTAAACAAGTTAACGATAAAGAAGGCCATACGTTACAGCCATCAATTTTATGTACATATATTAAGTGCAACAATTGTTAAATTAACTCTTAAGTGATTCAATAAGGCCCAAATAAAGAAATTTCAATTCAAATACTAAAAAGTCTACTGCAAGGAAGGGACAGCAGTACCAAACATGCAAAAATACGTGATACGTATTTTGGTAGGTAATGTTAATTTGAGTGGTAGCAACCGAATGTAGACTCCTTGATCTCTGATCTTCTCTTACATCTTTAAAATCATTGACGGCAGAGATCTCTCTCTCTAATCTCGTGCAAAAATGCATGCGTGGCCATGTAAACCAGCCGTCAGGGTTGGTTTGACCATCTATCACGCATGAAATTTTTGCATGAGATTATAGAGAGATAGATGTTTGTTTTTTGCGGATGATTTTTAAGTTGCAAGAGTATTATCACAGATCAATTTGGCTACTACCACGTTAATTAACATTACCGACGTATTTTTTATGTTTGGCAGTGTTGTCCCTCACTGGACAAAGACATTTTAATATTGTATGTCGCACTCATCTTGCATGGCCATGTAAACCAGCCATAATATGGTTTAGATCAAAATGAAATAGTCACAAGTTAATATGTAAAAACAGTCTCGTTTTTGCCTAGTTTAGGAGATATTGCTATAAGCATTCCTCATTTTTTATGGTGAAAAATATTGGTGATTGAACTACTTAATATATGTAATGTTTTATGTTTTTGGAGTGATAATTATGGCAAAAGAGTGACGTCATCTCATATAGATTTCATACTAAACATTCGATTTCACATTATTTCATTGAGGTCTAAAAAGTTGCATCTTCAATTCCTGCCGCCTCGGAAACTATAGTATCCCCAAGCTCCATTCTGAGTTTGTTATCCTTTCTCGACAAAGATTGAACTATTCGGATTAGCTTCCATCCGTACAAACCTATCTTATTATACGCTTAAAGGTATCGATGGCGTAAAGGCGACGTTGTTAAAATTCCAATAAAAAGTCATTAAATGGTTAAAGCAGCTAGGCTTTAGGTCCTGTATTCGCCGCGCCATTTGCGCATATTAATTATTTTATTTTATTTTTTGACGAAAAACTCCTAGAAATATGCAAAGATTTAAGTAATTGTGTCTTACTGGGTAATTTTTGATTGCCAAAAGTGGTCGGGGCATATTTCATTCTGCTAGGCGAGTACTAGGCCAGTTTGTACTTATTGAAGTTTACTCTTGTAACCTTGCAGACCAACAAATGTTGACTGTTCTCCATTTGATTTAAGAAGTTTTTTGACTGCGCATCCGAAACGATGTACTTCATAGATGACAGCCCGCATTGTCAACTTGGAGTTATCGTCTTCGCTGTAGTTTTTATTGCATCTTTTCGAAGAATACATACTACTTACTCTGCAAAAATCAAGCATCCAACTAAAGGGTGTTTTTTTTTTAAGGGTTGGTTTTTCGAATAGATTTAAAACTGACATTTTGTGGTCAAATCTGGCAACTCTAATGTCATTTATGTTCAGTTTGGTTTGCCATTTCATCAACAGGTTGACAAATGAACAAAGCTTGCAAATCCTGCAAATTTATTTCGAAAATAATGGTTCAGTTCGCGAAGTTTACCGCAAGCCCCGTTCATTTTGTGGTCGAGATCAATTAATTCGGTTAACCATCGATTATTTTCGCACAAAGTTTACTCCATGTGATAATACACATCCAGATCCGGCTTGTGCAAAAATTTAAGCCACGAGACCATGCAATGCGTCGTGATTTTGGTGTTTGGGCCGAAAATGAGATTGATATCGATGCTTATTTTTACCGCAAAATTTTGTTCAGTGATGAGGCTCATTTTGGGTTGAATGGTTATGTCAACAAGCAAAATTGCCGCATTTGGAGTGAAGAGAATCCACATGAGACCCTTGAAACGACATTACATCCAAAAAAACTGACTGTTTGGTGTGCTCTATGGGCTGGTGGAGTCATTGGGCCATACTTCCTCCAAAATGATGCTGGAGAGTCAGTTACCGTTAATGGAGACTGGTATAGAGCCATGATAACCGACTATTTTGTTTCCGAATTGGAGGGCAAGAATGTGGATGAGATGTGGTTCCAACAAGATGGCACTACATGCCACACAGCGCACGTCACAATCGATTTATTGAAAGAAACATTCGATGAGCGCATAATTTCGCGGAATGGACCTGTGAATTGGCCACCAAGATCGTGTGATTTGACATCATTGGATTATTTTCTTTGGCGATATGTGAAGTCGCTCGCCTACGCCAACACACCAGAAACGTTAGGGGACACTTGTGGCGTAATTTCCGACATACAGCCCCAAATGTTTGAAAAAGTGGTTGAAAATTGGACCTCTAGACTTGTCTTTATTCGAACCAGCCGCGGCGGCCACATGCCCGAAATCATATTTAAACTATAATGGCATAAAATTATCCCTCTTGTATTTTATTTCAATTCGAAGTTCTATGCCTCTCAAAAAAAAAACACCCTTTATATGAGCCAATTAAAAATAAAACACACATTTTCAAAAATACTATAAAAAAATGTTTATGGAAGTATCAAACTTTACATTATATATGTAATAAAAGGTATTCATCTCAAATGCAATGTGTAAATGCAGTGACTATACAATTTTGCATAGATCACTAGCATTTGCAATGTGTACGACGTTTGATAGTTCGTGTTTTCGAGCCAGAATTCTTCCATCTTTCGCCCATACAAACATCCATCCAGCTGCTCGAGCTTTTCTATTAACTAACCACTTTAATTGGCTAAAGTTCAGTTTTAATGTTTCAAGGATGTTGGCTATACATAACCTCATATTGTCGGATGTTTCGAGTTTACTGCAAATAAGCAATTATCATTTCTTTCTAAAAAACCAAAATACGATTAAATGTTATTATTTTAGAGATAAAACGTGTTAGAATGGTTTTCCTTGGAGAAGAACTTAAGCTACAGATATCCACAAAATATTTACCATTGCAACTCGTTCACCATTGTATCCAGTCGATGAATTTGTTCATCCCTAGTCCTTAAGAAATAACAAATATTATTTATATTTTCAATAAATTTCTATTCCCACTCAAAAAAAAAAACGTACGTTCTTAACGCGTTTTGACGGCGAAGATCTTCTTGCAGATTTGCAATTCGATTTTTCGAAGTTTGAACCTCCTTTTTCAAAAATTTAACCTAAAGAAAAATTACAAGGAAACTTAAAAATATCAATGTTATGTGTGTAGTTGCTGCAATCGCATACCTCTTGATTGTACGACAAAATAGTACCTTCTTTCTCCTGCAAAGTATCTTTCAGATCGGCAATGGCTTCCCTAAACGAAATATTCAATTTACATCAAACGGAATCTGTATCTATCCGTACACTCACCTACATTAAGTCATATTGCTTTTGATTAAGAAGACTTATCCTGTCGTCGGCTTTCTTTCGAAAGCGTTCGCTTTCTTTAATTTGATGATTAGCACTGTCCAAGAGTTCATTAACGGTACCGCTATCAATGTTGGTACTATTATCAATATTAAAATATACCTTGTGGACGGTCGCCTGAATGCAATGGTTGCGACACTGAGGACATGTTTCCGAACTGAAATAAAAACACGAAATTAAATTACAGTACAATACCTACAAAAGTACAGCTGAGTTGTAATAAATGAAATGAAGTTTTTAGTTACAGCGGTGCGTACGAGTTAGAAATTTAAAAGTGTGCAAGCGAAACCGAATTGGGCCTAGAAAAATTTGTAAGGATCTGTTTCCGAATGCCTCAGCCAAATAGTACCCGTAAAGATGTTTTCACCAAACAAATCTGTGTAAAATCAATCAATTATCAATCTGTTTGTTTTGTATATCGTAAGGTTGAATGAAACTATTTACAACTTGGTGTTTCCACCACCAAAAATAAAGGTTGATATTGCTTCTCGATATAAAGGATTGCCACGGCCCAATTTCACATTCCTTTTGTGTGGTGTTTAATTTTGGTGGGGGCGAATGTCCCTATTTATTAGGCTTATTATAATCTATCGTACGTATATACTAACTTAAAAAATAAAATTTATGAACTAATATGGGAGAAATCGGGAAGGAGATCGACTTTCAGACAGGCAGTGCTGCGGTAAAAATCAAAAAACGGAAGTTTTGCGTTTACCTTTCGCAGCATACCGGAAATTGGTTCGTTGGAACCATAAGAGGTCCGGTGGGTTAAAGAAAATAGATTTGTAAATAGACGCAAGATCGATAGAATCTGCGAGGAGTCTATGAATGAAGCGAATGTCTGCTACGTCCCTGCGTTCTTCAAGGTTATTCAAGTTAATAAGTTTAAGGCGGTCTTGGTAGGATGGCAAGATAATATGTTCGTTCCAGGGTAAACCTCGAAGAGCGAATCGAAGAAAACGACGTTGAATGCTCTTGATTCTGGATACATGAACTCTATGAAAGGGCGACCACACTTGACTGAGATTATACAAGGGATATAGGCTGACCTAGGAGATGGTATATTCAGTGAGGGGACTGTATTTCCTCACGAGAAAAGGTAATAGATTGAAATTTGGCGATGTTAAGCTCTAAGCAATTTTTGAGGCCCCAAATCGAAAAATTATCAAGGTCTTGTTGAAGGAGAGTAGAGCCTTGAGGGGAAGAAATAGTTTTGAAAAATTTGGTATCGTCAGCATAGAGGGAGAGGGCGGAATGTTTAATGACCCGCTCCAGATCATTTATTGTAAGGATAAAGAGAAGCAGACCTAGATGGCTACCTTGAGGGACACCAGAGGTTGCCATGAAAGGAGCCGAGAGGAAGGATCTGAAGCGAACACTATAAGAACGGCTTTCTAGGTAAGAGGAAATCCATTTTAACAATATAGGTTCGAAACCTAGGGCAGACAATTTGAAGATGATTAATTGATGAGATATCCTATCAAAAGCCTTACTGAAATCGGTTGCAATTACATCGACTTCGTTTCCATTCTCTAAAGCAGAGAGTAGTTGATCTGCCTTTCAGGAAGCCATGTTGGCAAGGGGAGATGATGGACTTACATTGAAAGCTTAAGGCTTCGTATAAAATACTCTCTTAGAGTTTGGGTATGTGAGAAAGTTTAGCAATGGGACGATAGTTGATTACTTCGTTCTTTGATCCTTTTTTGTGTACCGGGGTTATAAAAGAGGTCTTCCAAACCTGAGGAAATTCTCCTTGTGAAAGAGATAGATGAAAAAGGTTAGAAAGGGGAAGCGAAAGGTTGAAAGAACATTTTTTAAGAAATATGGCGGGGATACCGTCTGAGCCGGGTATGAATTCACCATTGAGATTTTGTAACTTAAATTCGATAAGATTAGGATCAAAGCTATGAGATAGAAAAGGACCGAAGGATAAGTTGGGTAGGTAATTGAAGTAAGAGGGGTCCGGTACGTAAGTGTTATTTTGGCAAAAGATTGTTTGAAATGGGTAGCATAAAAGTTGGCAATAGTGTGCGGATCGGTTGACGATTTGTTTTCGAAAGACAGGGCGGTGGGGTATCCGTCAGATTTTCTTTTATATTGACGAATTGGTAAAAAGACTTGGGGTCATTTATAAGATTGACTTCCGCATTTGTAAGGTAGCACTCGTAGAGAAAATTATAAAGTTGGGTAAATTGAAAGTAAGTACCGAGATAGTTAGAGTAGTCAGATAAAGAATTGGTGCGAAGAAAAACTGCCCATAACTTATTCCTTTTGTTCCGTAAAGAGCGAAATCTTCGATTATACCAAGGAGAGGATGTAGATGATGTTTTGCGGCGAGAAAAGGGGACGGGACAAGGGGTGCTGCCCTATTATTGTTCGAAGCAAAGTTTAGCTCGGTTTGAATGGAATTTTTGTTGCTTACCGATGTAATGGTAAGACTGCATTTTTTTAACCCTCTACTGCATACAAGCCCATATATGGTTCGCCAAATTGAACATGGTTTATTTCCGTTATATTGCACGATGGACGATAAAATGGGATCTTCAATATAACTTCGTCTTTTTGATGATACGAAACCGCTTTTTATACTCATTGAAACAGCATAAAGTCATTAATAACATCCAAGTGCCGGTGTGAAGTTCAATATAGTGCGGGGAAGTTTTAAATAGTAAAAAAAAAAATTGGTCGGTATTTTTATCTCAAATAAATATAAAAATATTTCGAAAATAATTTTAATTCTTTCATAAGTATGCAGTTCATGCAGTAGAGGGTTAAGCTCCCAAATGTATACAGGATTTCATTTGAGTTCTATGTTTTTGCTACCATTAAACTCATTAGCCAATAAGTCGTTGGACATATTTGCCAAAGGGCAGAGATTTTATAAATGTAGGTACCTACTAATTAGAATTGTTTTTGTGTTAATACGCGTGGGTAAGTTGACAAGCATTTTTATTCTCATGGAATCTGCCGAATATGGTTTGAAGTCCAGTTTGACAACCTTCATTAAATCTTTCAATTCTGTAAGGTTTCGATATTTTGCTGATGATTTGAAAATATTTTCTCGGATAAATAATGTAACTGATTGCATTCGTTTTCAATAAGATTTTAATAGATTGTCGGAGTGGTGCAATTGTAATGCTTTTATACAAATTTGTTTGCTTTACTTCGAAAATAACTTCACTCCAAGTAAAAAATTAATTCACGGATATAATTGCAACTTTCTCTCTCTCCCTCTCTCTCTCTCTTCAGACGGTAGGTATGCAATTTTATTTCTCCGCTCGGGATAGGATAGACAGGCGCTTTCCGCAACAGTTTCATAATCATAATTCGACGACAAGTAAGTTTTTCTTCACAAAATTTAAGTGTCAATAGAAAATTATGTAACTTCATATACGAAAAGTGTAGCGGCAATATATATATTTATAGAAATACGCATATATATATATACAAAATATTATAATTTGCACAATGCCTAATAGTTATATGTACATGTAAATAACAATAACAACATTTGTTCTTTAAATACATATTTTATTACATAATATAATTCACACTTAGTGTAAACATGTAAATTGAATTACGTCACATCAACTTACAACATGTAAAAAACCCTAATACAACATGTAATAAAGGAATAAAACATCGAATCGAACAAGTGTACAGGCGGTATTATTTTTTTATTTCTTTTGGAATTCGTCGGTGCTTTTCCCTAATTTTGCTAAACTTGACGTTTCAACCAAGACTTGGCCTTACGTTCCTCTGTACGCTTCAACGTGATAACAACCCATTTTTTTTAAATATAAAAGGACGACCCTTTTTACACAAGTTATTTCCTTGCACCTATAACTATTATGTTACATGACTGAAGAGACCATGAGTTAGTCGTATTATGTCGATTTTCATTCGCCATGTTGGAACATTACTCGCAAAATAGGTAGAACGGCACTGACAGCAGCTGGAAAAGTTCTTGACAGCAGTTGGAACAGCTCCAACATGGCGAATGGGTGAATGAAAATCGACATAAAATATGTACATGACAGGTATGTTGGATTTCACTCGTCGAATTGTCTTTTTTTATCGTATGAGTTGTGAGTGATTGATATGAGAATCCAAAATAAAAATAGCAAAATGGTAAATTTCGACTGGAAAACATGAAGCTGACACTAGATACCGCGAAACTGTTTGGATGTAATTGTGCGTGCTTTTGCTTTCATAAATGCATGGTTGCTTTGTTGACATGCGATCGTTTGCAATTAGTTTAAGGTCAGAATCAAATTTGCGTAGTTGCACTGCAAATGCAAATGATCGCAATTATGCATTTATGAGAGTGACACAACTGTTGGTTGTAATTATGAATCCTATGCATTGGTCAGACTTCCACAACCAATCATTTATGAAAGCACCCTATGATCTTTTGTGTGCTTAATTTTTTTTAAATGGATAAATTTGTTACTAGGTCTGAAAAGCAAAGGTATTAAGGATCATTCACATGAGAGTGAACCCCGAACTGCGAACAAGCGAATATTCGTAAATTCTGACATTTCTTTCACATGACAAGTTTTTTTGGTCGCAAGTACCCGCGAATCTGATTTGTAAATGTTATACCCTGTTCACACAGCATCGAAAACTGAGGTTTTGCAAAAACTCATGAAACCTCCATCGAAATCAGGAGGTTTCCCATACATTTTCGAGATTTCCAAACTTCGATATTGTATGAGGTTTCGATGAAACCTCCTCAGAATCTGGTTTCAATGGTAAGGTTGTCAACGCAAACGCACCTTCTAATACATTCCACAAGTTATACAAAGCAGTTGACAAGTGGTTGTAAAATTTTCAACTGAGTAATAAGTCAACTGCAAGTCACCTAAGAGTCAACTTACCGATTTCTTGAACGACGAACACGCGAATTATATGAAGTCATAGGCGTTGTTAGCTTATGCTTATAGTGGACTTGCAGTGCACTTGCAATTTGAACGCAATAATTGTTTATTCACTTAGCAGCAAGATGTGTCAATTTTAAGGTTATGTTCGAAAGAATTTTTCATTCGCGGATTTGTGGATCGCGTCTGTATTATATGGATTGTGAATAAAGAGTGACAGTTCAGGCAAGAATATTTTAATTCGCGGGAAAATTTTTGTAATTGTATATATTGCTATTTAAATCAATTTAGACTCAGTTCTTTTAGATAGGATGTTCGATCAATTAAATATAAGGCCTTTGTGGTAGAAGCAATATAAATTTTCTATTCATTCGATTCGCTTATTCGCAATTCGCTCTCATGTGAATAGTTCTTTATTGAGGTTTAAATGTGTTTTCTAATTAGGTACTAATATATTTATGTGTAGCAGCTTTAGCCAGTTGCAAGCTCATCGGGCGAAGGGAATAAATAAAAATGAGAATCCCCACGTAACAGGACCTGGGCCAAGCCAAAAATTCGGCTCAACTTTCCAAAGAGGTAGCACGAATTTGCACATACGAATACATTTATTCGATAAAAAAGACTATTCAAAATAATAAATCCAAAATCTCAATGTGAGGGGATGGATATTTATAAAAAAATTATTGGTTTAAAATTTACACTTTTTGCACTGAAATGACAGGAAAATATGGATGTATGGTTGCGTTCATCGAAATGCAACTACTTTTTCTTTGGTTTGTTTTTGGATTTTTTACACTTCTCTTTGTTTCAGTGATCAAATATCGAAGTTTATTTTTTGATTTTTGTAGGGAATTTTGGGGAATTTTTTGATTAAATCCGAGGAAGTTTGAAGATTCCTTTTAAATCAATTTTGCGGTGAGTGTTGCCACACACAATGTTGCCATAGGCGCCTGCCTGACGAAAAGCAAATACCCCGAGCGGAGCAACGAAGTTGCGTGAGCGGTACTTGCCGCCTTCGGAAAGAGGATTGAAATCCCTTAAACCCGCGAAGCCGGCCGCCCAGGTACTGTTGCCATATTGTATACATCAATGATTATTCCATCTGATTGAAAATTTATCGGCCCTAGCGAGGTATCCGTCGGAACGTAAAATTCTCCGATTTCCTACGATTCGGAGGATTTTTGCTTCGAGGTATTCTTCGGAACATCTGTTCGGAACATTGTTCCGACAGAAAAAAACGCACAACTAATGATCTGCGTTGCAGTGCGATGAAATGCATTTTCAGTGACATATGTGACAGTTGCATACCATTTTTTGTACGATCTCCTCCGACAGCAAGTGGTCGCGGAATTTTTTCCGATTTTCAGATAAGCAGTTAAAAAATGTAAGCAAGTATAAATAAAAAAATTTAAAAAAAAGGAATTTTTTGCATTTATTGCCTAACTTTCTTTTCAGGGCAAGATCAAAAGAAAAAACCAGCACTCGACAATACGAGCTTCTGGTGACTTTAATGCAGGACAAACCCGACATAGCAAGAAATTACACCAAAAGGCCACCAGAAGCTGTTGCTGCATTTTGGGAAGACGTCACTGACCAACTAAACCAGCTAGGTCCACGGCAAAGAGATGCTGGCGGTTGGAAAAAGGTAGGTACATGATTATCTGACCCTCAAATTTAAATTATTCATATTAATGTAAATTTTTTTTTTCAGGTTTGGAGTGACAACAACACCTACATAAAAAAAAATGACTGCGAACAAAAATTAAAGTTCGTGCTCAGGAGGTGGCCCATACCGGCAAAAATCGTTTACCCCTTTGGAGGATGCTGTTATAGCTTTGGTCAGCACAAGTGATTCTATTGATGGTATTGGATCAATGTCATTTGGAGCGAATGAGCAGGAAGCACCAACTGAACCTTCATCGTCCAACTTCGTTTCAACTGAAACGGATATTGGTGAAGACGACAATACAAATAAAATAAATAAAGCTGCGATATCTATTTTTTTGCTCTTGTTGATTTTGAAAACACAAATTTTTATTTCTGGCACATTTTTGACAACTTGGTTATCTAAAACATATGTCCATAGAGATGGCTATTTCGAAATGTATCGATTCAATATATTTTGAATATGAATATCGGGAACTCGAAAACTAGTTTATAACTTACACGAGTAAGCTTATTTGCAAACTTTCTTGTATTAAGCATGAAATACCTCCCTCCCGTCGACATATACAAATTTAAAATACTGTAAATACAAATATGGGTCGACATATATCGGCTTTTCGATATATCGGTACATTTTCTACATCTCTATCAGAATCTAACATTTGTCGCATGTCAGATCAATGCGTCGTCGCATTTTAATTATTCTTTTCCGAAATCGGATACCTCGAATGTATTTAGGGTCTCCGACAGAGTATGCGTTGCGGAGAATTTTCCGTTCCGACGGATACCTCGCTAGGGCCATATATGTTTTTCACGACAAAAAAAATTTTTTTGGTTGAAAAGTGGGGTCAAAACAAAAAATTAAAAAAAAAATTTAACAATTTAGGGAGGTCTCCTCACATTTTAAATCTGTCACTACCTACCTCTTTGAAAAGTGGCCCCCACCAGGTACCATCATTCCAAATTTGTTATTTTAGATATGAAACTTTAAAAAAACACAAAATTCTAAATTTTTTTCTTAATCAATTTGTCTAACAGTCGCACTTATATCCGAAAAGCGTGATGCATTTTTTTTTTGTTTATGATTTTGAGGCGCCATAATTTTACCCTAAGAAATAGCGCTACATAATCATAACGCTACATAGTTGTGTATACCCTTTTTTTGTTAACTGCGCACATTTACCACCACCGGATTCAAAAAAATAAATTCGGATGTACATACATACATACATGCCTCCGTTGAATTTTCGTATTCTTCTTCCAAAGAAGAGCTACTATCAAATTACTTACATCTTATTTGTTTACGTAAGGACTTTGTTAGAATAATTACTTTAAAACAATATGTATTTGCATTTTTTAAAGGTCTTACCGCTGCAGCCAAGAATAAATGCATGTCTTATGAAATAAATGACCACATCTTGTAGTGAAAACTTCATCGGTTTGCGTGAAAGTGTCAGTGCAAACGATACAATTAATGTTTAACATTTTTGTTACACTCAAATGGCAATGAAGTCAAACGGTTAAATTTAATACGAAATGTCACCTATTTGAATATAATATAGTCGGAAAAAAGCTGAGATATTCAGATATTCCCGACAAATAAAGACAATTGTTGCGTGCACAAAATGTAAACAACCCGACTGATCGCAGATCGAATGATGGACGTATTGTTTCAAATTCAAACAAAACACAATGAGTAAGAAAGAGGACAAAGGATAGAGGGAAAAGAAATGAAATCGTTCAAGGCAAAGCACATACGCAAAGTTCCGCGGATCGCTACGTATGGGGCGAGTTTTAGTGTTTGAGTCGAGTTTGAGTTTGAGTTGAGCTAGGATTAGATTGCATGCCAAGTGGTCAAATAATGACCAATTCTGACAGTATCGCTGTCAAAATAGGGTCATGCAGTATAATAAGCATTTAATAAATGACCACAAATGACGATGCTTATTTGGACAGATAAATTTGACAATCCGACAATAACAACGAATGCCAGGAAAATGCCCTTATAATCGTATGCAGTTTACTGAAATTTGGTGATGGCACTTCTGATATTATGTGTGATTCAATGGACGCACGTTTGACATTCAGGTAACAAGTTATTTTGCGTAAATTCTTTAATATTTCAGTGTAATTTAATGGTTTTATCAATTTGTTTACATATTTATAAAAGTTTTTCTGTTCTGATTTGTTTGGCTGTGTATTTAATTAACTATTTGTCGTCGATTTATTTTTGCTTTTGATGTTTTAAGTTTTGTATGCACTTTGTTTTGTTCATTTCATTTTTCATTTGATGTGTTTTTTGTTCGATTTTAATTTATATTTCAGGTTTACAGCTCTTTTTTGTATGAAACCAAATCTCAAAAGGTGAGGGGCAGGCCGACGAAGCAAATAATCGGATCAACGTTTCAAGGAATTTAAAACAAACAAAATCAAAAATGCCTCTTGTTTTCTTATTCGCGATTATTATGTATTCTACTTTGAATTTGCGCCCGATTATATTTACCGTGTTACCTCAATTAACTTCATAAAATTAATAACAAAAGCCTTCAATGACCAAATGACCTATTATGTAATTCAACCTAATATACAACTTAACAATGATAACCTTTCTTTCATTTGACAGCTAGTCTGGTCTTTTATACGCACAATTGGCATGCAATCTAATCTTAGTTTTAAGCTTCGGATTTAGCAAGAACTTCATTACCAATGTTCGCAACCAAGAATTTACATTTTATACACAAATAATTCATCAATGATCTTCTTGACTGATTTTGTAGCAATGAAAGAAAAACAATCTCAAGCGTATTTTCATGAGAATCATCAAGTTAAGTACAATATTTTCAACATATTTTCTTCTTGTCAATTTATTTATATTTTATATTTAATAAAAACAACATAATTATTATTTTTTACAGATTGGGTAAAACAATACCATATTTAATTAAAATAAATAAATATTAAGCACTGCAATTTATCCTGTCATCGGCTTCACCAATACTAAGATCAAACGTCAACATTAAGTAGAAGCAATTTTGACGTTCCAATGGCAAACGCCATAAATCGGAGATAAATTTTGACAGTATCCTCGATTTAAATAATCAAACAGTGTAATTCACTTCACTATATATATAAAAAAATGGAATATATATTTTGAAATGATTTTATATAAATATATAGTTTACAAAAATTAATAGGTCCGAGAAAATAAATTAGCTTATTTAAAGCACACATCAGCGATATGAGGATAAACATTACTCCAATATCGACACCATAAATTTCAAAATTGTTGACACCTGATAATTACATGTGTTCTGAAAGCAGAAACTTCAAGGTGGTTAGTGACTTTCTACCTCGGGGTTAACATTAACTCCGCAAACGACACCTTAGTGGAGATTCAACGAAGAATTACCCTAGGAAACCGTTGCTACTTCGGTTTGACAAAACAAAAGGGTTCAAAACTCCTAACTCGAAGGACGAAGTGTTAGCTATACAATACTCTGATCGTGGCAGTTCAGTTCAGTTTAAGAAAACAATTCTTCGAAGAATTTATAGCCCTGTGTACGAGGAGGACGAATGGCGGAGAAGACACAACCGAACTCCATGAGCTGTACCAAGATGTGGATATAGTCCAAAAAACCAAAACACGCCGACTACATTGGCTTGGCCACATCGACCGAATGGACAAAAATGCTCCAGCCAAGAGGCAGCGCTAGAGACGAAAAGGAAGACCGAACCTCCGTCTCAACTGTCTCAGGCAGGGACCCTTTCCCGGGTCGGAAGCCCGCTAAGTTAGTAGTAGGTAAAAGTGAAAAGCCAACTTTACACACAGTGTCCACTACAGTTATTACTCTCATGAGCAGCGTTGCCAAAATGTGTTCGATAGGCCAGCTGGAAATGGCACAGAAACTTATTTCCATGATTTGGTCAGATGCATGTATGCCTGATGAATGGAACCTCAGCATCGTGTGCCTGGTTCGCAAGAAAGGAGGCCCTCTAAACTGCAAAAACTATAGAGTTATCAGATTACTAAACATAGCGTAAGATCTTATCTGCCGTATTAGGCGAGCACCTGAAACCATTTGTCAACCATCTGATTGGACCCTATCAGTGCGGTTTTAGGCCTGGTAGGTCCGCGGTTGACCAAATATTCACACTATGGCAGATTTTTGAGATTGCCACCACATTTTAAAGCCGCATATGACAGACTTCATCAATGCTCAATGCATCCGAAGTATAGACCCTTTCTAAAGCGAATGAAGATATTCTTGGTCGACGAGCTGTGACATTGACCTGCGTCTTGGGCGTAGAGGAAATCCTCGCGTTAGGTGACGCGCACAAGTCGAAACAGTTTGGTATTTCAACGTTCTTTTTCTAGTTAAGTTTTGGGTGCGCCATCATGATCGAATAAAAAACTTCACATCTTTATAAAACTATTATGAACATTAGCGCCTCTCACAAATCAATCACGAATGCTTCAAGAATGTCAATCTTTCCTTCACAATCGCACCGGGTTGCAATTCTATAGCTTAAAGTTCACACAGTGGATTGTGGATATCGCATGGAAGGCAAAAGTTTAGGTTGTTGTTTTTTTTTTTTCTTTATTGAATCAAATCAATAAAACGAATCAAAGTGTATACGAGGCAGATTGCCAGTTTGAACTGCTACAATATTATGCCCTAGATCGATGCCGACAAACGGACAGATTACAAAGTAGCCTGCAACTTGCTCTGCTCCCTGCAAAATGCCAACAATCATGAAAAATCATCTTCGATATAGTTTTTCTAGTTTTTTTTGTTCGGTTTATGTTTCCTTTTTTTTGCATTCCATCTGTCGTCCTTAGTGGGCTGTGAAAAGTTTTCCCTCCTCCACCATCAGCAGGCAAAGAATAAGTAGCGCAGCAACAACTGACGACGCATACGTTAAGGGAATTTTCTATGACTATAAGCAATATCGAAAGAATTTGCCATATTGGAAGGGATACACTGCAAAAACCCATTCACCCATCAGGATGCGAGAAGACATCTGGCCAATGTAGTCGCATAAGCTTGAATAAGAAAAAAAAACTGTGCTTATCAAAAAGGTAATTAAGATTGCAAAACACCGAAATATGTTTAAAATGTTTTTATTTACATTAACGCTGTTGCCAGAAAAGTATTCTTAACTCTTAATTGGTTGGTTGGTCCCGCAAATGCTTTGGCAGTAGTCACCTTTGCATGTAGTGCTTCTGGGATCTCTTTGGTGGAATTTAACCACCACTGTTACTGATTACGATGATAGAAGGAACAGACAGCAACTATTGAAACATTGAGCCAAAAATCCCAAACCATCGTTTGCGGTAGAGATTTGGGCAACTTCGACTCGGTGCTTGTTGCTAAAGGATAATGGGATGCCATTCTCTGGCTAACCAATCTCCTTTTGGAAGCACATCTTTAGTCAGTAATTAGCTCCGCCGGTCTGAGTGGGTAATAATTGAGGAGGTATCGCCGTTTTTGTTCAGCCAAGCCAACCAGCAAGCTACGGTGTATGTACGAGGAGTATCTCCTTAAATCCGTCTTTAATGGTTGCCAATTTATTTAGTATTTACGAATGTTTTACATACATCCTTGCATATGTATGTGAAAATATTTGTTTGGTTTTTTTTTTATTATGAGAACAACATTCCGTCGTTCGAAAGGAACGACGGCTGTTTTTGGCTTTTTGGAGGTTTCGCTGGGATTTTATTGGGGTATTTATCACTGATACGTGATTGGGCGGTTCTGTTGGCGACCAGCGATGGCGGAATGTTTGAGAGATAACAATTGTGCCAAAGGATTCGAAAGGATTTTAGCATTTTATAAGCCTTTAATGGATATCCATTTGGGTTTGTAGCGGTGTTTGGTTATTTGAAATTTTGGCGGCTCTGCTACGATGGTTTGTTTATTGTGGACCGAATCGATAAGGATAAGTGTGGCGTTGCTATGATTTAATGGCAATTAAAATATTAGCTATAGGAATGCGGGGTGGCGTGGCTTAGACATTATTTCTGCGATTGTGACTAATTTACAGCAGTTTTTTGTCTCTTACAACACGTAAATGTGGATGCCAGATGATTATCGAGTTCCTGTAGACCTATTTGAAGTGCCTTTCGTTAAGATCCTGCTTGATATTTGTTAGACTTATTGCTAGCCCGTACAAAAAATTTAAAAGAATCTTCAAACTTGTGCTATTCGTTAAAGACGGCTAAAGTGGAGATGTCAATATTCAATTTTAACATCGAGGTGAGCAACACATTTAAAACCTTAAAAGTGTCTTGCATATAATTGTAGGGGTTGACACTGTTACCAGCGTCATAGAAAAAAAATCAAACAGCAACAAATAACAAGAGCAAATGAAACGAGCACAGCTGTTGGGTTTCAGGGGTTTAGTGCAATAATGTAAAGACTTAGACGAAACGTAAGGGTCGTAGATTGGAACATTGGAAGTATCAGTGGTCGAAGCTACTAGTTGGAAGAGACGGTGACTTGAATGTGTGTTGAAGAAACGAAATGGAAATTGGGTGCAATTCTCGGAAATTAATGTTTTTTTCTACAAAAAAAGAACGGAGTCAACAGATGAAGGAATGTTTTGATATCCCTCTGATGCAGAGTTACATTTTGACTATTTTTAACTTCAGTGGCTACTTGATGTCTCTCAAAACTGGCTATCGTGGGCGGAAAGAAATACCATCTTTCCCCTTGACGAAACAACTCGATCAAGTGCATAACCATCTATAAAATAGCCGCAATGAGTAAAAGTATTTTTCTGAAAATCCATTCGCCGAATTTCATAAACGGTGCTCATCTCTCTGTGGATAACGGAACTTAACACAGTTGGAAGGGACATTTAAATGAAGCGTTTCCCTGGCTATATTTTCCAGGAGCCACTCCTAGCTACAAGGTGGCGCAAAAATAACCTTCCGAAGTTTTTTGGCTGTAATTTAAAAAAAAATGAAAAACTTTGATTCTTCTTGTGGATTATTTTTATTTGGTCCTTTAATTGCATTTTTTTATGGCATTTTCCATCACTTTGGCCAAAACTTCCAGCGATAGGTCCTCACATTCTTGACGGATATTGTCTTTAAGAGCTGCAAGAGTCTGAGGCTTGTTGTTAAAACCCTCGACTTCAAAAAGCCCCACAAAAAGAAGTCTGGAGCTGTCAAATTAGGCGATCTAGCTGGCCAGTGCAAATCGCCAAAACGGGAGATTAGGCGCCCGGGAAATGCATCCTTCAGCATATCGGTTGTGGCACGTACAGTGTGTGCCATTGCACAGTCCTGTTGGAACCACATGTTTTCCAATCCCAATTCATCAAGTTGCGGCAAAAATAACTCGTTGATCATTGCTCTGTAGCGCTCACCATTCACAGTAACCGTTTGACCCGCGACGTCTCCGAAGAAAAAAGGTCCGATGACTCCTCCAGCGAAAACAGCACACCATACAGTGACCTTGAGCGGGTGTAATGGCTCTTCGTGGTTTACACGCGGATTTTCAGTGCCCCAGAAGCGTAAATTTTGCTTATTTACGTACCCGCTAAGATGGAAATGGGCTTCATCACACATGATTATTTTTGATGAAAAATCATCTTCCTCTTGGTGGTGATTAAGGATGGCTTGAGCGTATGTTAGACGCGATTGGCGGTCAGCAGCTAACAGCTGATGCACCGTCTGTACGGAAACATCTTCAAATCTTGTACCAAAATTCGCTGTAAAAACCGTCGACTGATACCCATTTGCGTGGCACGTCGTCTGGTCGATGTCGACGGCGCTTCCATGACATCTTCGGCTACAGCAGCAATAATCTCTGCAGAACGGCTACTCCGGGGTCTGCCACGCCTGGCAGCATCTCGTGTTGGGCCAGTCTCTTCGAGGCGAGCGGCTAAACGTCGCAGTGTTTCACCAGTAGGCGTTGGACGGCTAGGAAATCTGCGACGAAATTCACGTTGTGCCAAAGTCACCGACCGATTATTGCTCAAATAAATAGTTACCAATATTCCGCGTTCTGGAGCAGTGTAGCGCAACATTGTTTATTAACGTGTATATCGCATGTGTTTACTACACAAATGTCAAAACAGAACTTACATTAGGGGCCAATCGCAACATTTATAGCATTTTCTGATAGGAGGATTACTTTAAGGTGGCGACCTTGTACAAAGTTGTAACCACCAAACTCAAAGAAGTTGAATCGTTTGAGCCGGACGTGATACTTTCTGAGTTTTGAAAGAAGATGAAAGACATCGGGTCCAGATGGCACATGATTCTTATCTACAACTTCATGGGAGGCCATCCAATAGCGAATAGGGCCCATACACCACAGATACACTAGTAAGGGCTAGGCCCGAAGACTTTAAAAATTTATTTTCTCCTTACCCCAAAAACAACAACACCACAAAGCAACGATTCTGTGCTTTGTTTGATTTAAAAATGGCAACTTCATCATCATCTAACTACATAATTTTAAAATGAATTCGGTTCATTTTACAAAAGCGAAGTTACTTATTCATTTTTTCGAAATTTAATCATATCAACGTAGAGCAATGTTAAAAGAGCTTTCGAACCATGCAAATTAGTTTAATAAGAAATGAGGACGCCAAGTTCCTAGTTAATGCAGATTTTTTAAGGCAAACAATATTTTGTTTAAAGAATGTCATGTTGGAAGTCAAATTTTGTGAATATCTTAGCCCTTTTCCATGACCTTTTTTTCTAGTGGGTAGTGAGCTTATTAACATTTCAGATACTGGACTGGAGATTATTTGTTCCGAATTTAAGGTTTCTAGCTTAAAATTTTAAGGCCTTAAATTCATTGAAGGACTGACGGACATTACTTCGCTTATTGTTATATATTAAATAGCTGTACTCGCTGTGAGACAGACTGAGTTTAAGACCGCACAAAATAGTAAGCCGTTGTGGAAAGAGGCTTCTTGACAATTATTCTTTGATTGTTCTTATTTTTTTTCGATATATATGTACGCCTCAAAGTTGGATTATATCGCTTATCGCTTTTTTCGAACTGCTTCCGAACTTGTTTAAATCTAGAGCCAAAACCAAAACTTATTATATCTTTTATGGCGTCTTCGCCTTATTACAAATCATACTCTTTTATGACATGCTATGAAGAAACAGTATTTTTTTCTTGGGCTTAGCTATTGCGTTGCCTTTGAAATTCAGGTTAAAGTATTCGAAACATGTCCTTGTTCCACAATGCCGCGGCAAAGAAACACTTAATGGGAAATATGACATTGCATTGGCATTGATAGCTAAATCAATCAAATCCGTAATAAATAAAATGGTTAGACTGTGGCCCAAATAAATTGAGCCAAAGCGCGGAACCCGGAGAAAGAACTGAATTCCCGGAGTCTCCGGGCAAAAAATACCCCTGTTGGTAACCCCACACACATGCATACATGTGCAATCAAGCGATTAAGCCATTTGCAGTTGCCTGTTCGAAGCTTGATAGAAGTGATATTGCAATGTTGAAAGGAGTTCTCCTTCTAAATCGGTCAAACAGACAATGTTAATCAAAATTAATGGGAATATTATGAATTATCCCTATAATCTTGATCTTAGAGTAAAGAAAGTTAACTAAAGGCAAATTATGATGAGTGAGAAAACCCCCCATTGTAAGGCAATAAACGATAGGGTTCCTTTTTCTAAAAGATTGTTGTTTTAAAAAAAAGAGTATTTCTGTGCATTCCCTGCTACGCGATAAGTAAATATGTGATAAGTAAATCTTGAATAATTTAGACCAAATAGGGTATAGTTTGGCATCGATCACTTCGACTCAAGGTCACCGGTTATTGGAACATCAAAGAAAAAAAAAGTTACATCAGGTCTTAATGCCCTTGAATCGCATATAGGGCAAGCCGGGGCATAACAGGCATCCGGGGCATAACAGGCACCCGAGGCAAAATGGGCTCCCGCTATATTTCTGTATTAAGTAAGGTGAAAACTCTGAAAATAGGCTGTCAGCAGTATCAGTTTCAATTAGGGGAAAACCCTTTTTTGAAAAAAAAAGTGACATGTGTATTGTGTTTTGGCTAAGAAAAGCTTTTTCATTGAATTGAAGTTTTTTTGAAGCAAAATTAAGTGTTTATTTTGAAACGAAGGTCAATTTTAAATTGGATTTTCACCATTTAATATGTATGTAAGTAAGTACATTTTTGTTTGTATAAATCCATTTATTTCTCTTTTACAGATGGGTTGAAAAGATTTCTTTATAGGATCTAAGTAGAATAGGATATGGGGCAGAATGCTCCAATAATTTTGTATTCACATTTCTTGTTTTAGATGGTTCGCAATTATGTTAGAAAACCTAACCAGCAAGCATGGAGCCTTTAACAAGTTGCGACGTCAAACCAAAAACAAAATGAGCTGTAAGGCAGCTGCCCTCGAACTATTTTACAGAGATTCATAAAAAATCAAATCAAAACCCCAACATTCCATTTTTTATAACAAAAGTGAGATATTTTTGCCATGTGAAACCACGGACATGCCAAATGAGATGGCCCTTTAGTTGACGCATATTCGCAACCAGTAGTGTTGAAACTATGCTCGATGTTATCTGAAAACCCTGTTTCAAAAATTAATAATTCATCCACAATGTCCCAATGCAATTAAATGCTGTTAATCTAAGAACAACTGATGCACTGATATTATCCCCAAAGCCCGTTTAGACAGATAACGATGCGCCAGCGTCTTCAACTTCTTTCCAAAAGTTGTTTCCATCTCATATTTTACCAGTTAAAAAAAAATTTAAGCGCAGAGGAAAGACTGCAGTAAAGCAGGCTCTCCTTACAAGGCGCAGGTAGAAGGTGAATGCAACAATTTCAAGCCCCTCACTATTAAAAAAAAAGGCACCCCAAAAAAAAGAGCAGGAAGGAAGAATCTTTCGAAAGCGAGCAGGATAAAAAGTGTCTATATTGTGGGTATCCATACTCTCAGTCTACAGAAGGGAAGTGGGCGTATTGTTCTTGTGCTGGGAAAGATGATGTTGACGATGAATCCAGACACATTTGCTAGCATTGCAATCGAGTTTACCCCTGTGCCCATTATGCCCTACCCATGTTCATTTAAATCCATAACACATGCTGATTTATTAATAATTATTTATCTTTCTTTTGTTTAATAATGTATTAATAAAAATCTCGTTTATGAAGTTTTTATTTAAAAACATAAGGAAAGGCTACAGTCCGCTTGGGGCGAACAGTATGATACCCTATCCTTATCCCTATGTACCCCAAAGAAAAAAAGCATTAGGAAGATGATGGATAGCATTTCATTTCATTCTATGAAATTTATAGAAAAAAAATTATTTATTTTCAAAAAACGCCCCCAAAAAAGTGGGCGTGGCCAAAAACTTCGTATGGGCGATATATTGAGAAAATTATTGGCATAATATATTGTTAAACATTTTTTTTTCGATTTCTATGAAAATTTTCGAAGAAAACAGCATTTTAGTGAAAAACGCCCACAAAAAGTAGGCGTGGCAAAAAACTTCATAAGAAAAAATAATAAAGGTGGGCAGTATCTACATATCTTGTGAAGGTTGTACAAATTTATCTCTCTAACTTAAGCCGTCAAACGGTTTTTTGTAAATTGTGGGCGTGGCAGTGGGCGTATTTTGAAAATTTTAACACTTTACCATTTCAGCTTCCTAGCATAATTTTAAAGGCCTCAAAAGTTGATACGGACGGACGGACCGACGGACGGACGGACCGACGGACGGACGGGCGGACATTGCTAAATAGTCTTAGATTTTGGTCCTGATCATAAATATATACACTTTTAGGGGTCTGCGGCGAATATTAAGGGGTGTTACAAACTACGTGTCAAAATGAATATACTCTTAGGATAGGGTATAAAAAATCCTTAAGAGGCCCGTTATGCCCCGGTTTCACCTACCCTGTAAGCAGCCGTATATGATTGGTCTATCCAGAATTGTTATTCCCAGCAAGAACATATTAGGTCAATCTGGTGAGCTCAGTTTATAAGGTGGAAAGTTGTAATCCTTTATTCCTGATCATAACCTTGTTATAAATACGTAATTTAAGATTTTATACAGCAGTCTTTACAGCTTAGCTGGTTTAAATGGAATAAGAGAATTTTACATCTTATCTCTATAGTTTGTGTTATAAAAAAACAAAAACTCAATTACAATTCAAGTGCTAGGAAAAAACAGCACTCCTAGGCAGTGACAATACACGCAATTTCTTTTCCACCAACAACCACCTACCAACTAAGTAATAAGGCATTTTCTTGTCATGTCAAAACCACATTGCATGTTGACTTTGAGTGAAATCCTGTTGATCCCCGAATCATTTTCAACCTGATAAATCGCAATAGCAAAAGCCGGAAAAAAGCATACAAGCAAAAAGAATAAAAAAAAAAACCCTAAAAGAAACCACCTCTAAAACTCGCTAAAACTCGCTCGCTAGTTATAGTGAAGTAGCAGCTCTGCCAGAAAAACTTCTAAAATGAGCGATAATCTTCGTTTCGTGCACATGCTACCTTTCAACTGGAACCGATGAGATTAGGTGACATCCTTAACGCCAACCAAAGTCTAACAAACATTTTTCACCCCTCCTCCTCTGTCCCACTTGTAGAACCACCCGCAGCCAACTATTGTCGCTGCCGCAAAATACACTCAAGTGATATATTATCACCAAGAATATCCACACATCCAATAATGCTGCACTGTTAAGAAGGTTCTCAGAGCAAAAACTGGCCAAGCAAAAAAAAAAAAAACAAAACTACTCAAAAAAAAGCCAACAGAAAACAACAACACTAAAAATGTTCGAAAGAATAATATAAAATAAATTTCTTTTTCATTCCAGTTCGTATTTTGTCCAAAAAGGAAGTCACATTTTTATTCTTATTTTCAGGATTTATTTATTTTTTTTTTTTTTGTTCTTCTTCCTTATTCAATTGTTTGCCGAAATGAGAGAGGTATGAGCACATATGCAAGGATAACACTGTCGTCAACCTCAAAGGTGTACATATATATCATTCATGCAAAAATCTATTGTACCTTCCGGTGGTTGCAGTCAAAACCCAGAGAGAGAGAGAGATGAATGGGTGACACACCGAAAAATAAGGATATACTTAACAGACATTGGGTATTGGAGCTGGAGCCCACCTAACCCCTTGTTGACATTTGACGCTCGTTTGCGCCGCTCTACTACTCCACACTACATATGGATTCAATAGAAACACAAGCACTCGCATGCACAGCCACAGACACCGACCCGACCACACTATATTATGTCGGAAGGAGAAAAGTCGGATTTGTGTCGTTCAGAATTCGGCACGAAAGTATCTAAACGGTTTCCAATACTTGTCGTTGTTCTTCGGGGTGGTGGAAAGAGTGGGTTAACCTTCTTTTTTTTCTTCTACTGCTCCTGAGTCCTGATTCCAATGATGTGGATCAACATGTTTGCAAAACGGATTTACCTTCAATTTAAAGTACTGCACTGTTGTTGTCGGGACGTAAATATTCAGTAGGTAATAATGAAAATCAGGAGCTAAATAACTGATAAACTTTGAAATAAATAAGGACTAATAATTTTTAAGGATGTTACTTGCGAACGATGAATGAAAAGAGAAGCTGTCACATCGTAGACGTTTTGAAGACGAAATGAAGTGTATAAGCCCGGAGTCATCAAAAGAGTGCAAGTGTTGTGTGCGAGGAATCGCTGCCAAAAATAATTTCTTGTCAGCAATTAGGAATCCTTACGCCCTAATGAGGGGGGATATGCACAGCAAAATTATGAAACTAATTTTGTTTTGCATTTTCCAAAAGTGGAGAAAGGACGTTTTTCTAATTTTCATGATTCATAATTTGCAATTTCAATGATTTGCTGAAAATCGTTTATGAACTGAAAGAGTTAAATAATTATTATTTTAAATAGTTTTCAAGGTCCGCGACACTTGGATGTGGTGCCAAGGAATAATTTCACATATTTGATTGCTTGGTGGTCAAGCGTTCTCACTTTAGCACAACACCATCAACTCCTACTTCTCACCTCCCCGTGGTGACTGCTGGGTGCCTAGTACCTCGACTGGAGATGGGTGGAGATGCCCACCCCTGTGGGCGGTCGTTGGTGGCAGCTGACGTGAGAGGGGGGGAGGAGTGCCAGCTCACTAAGGCACTTCTCCTGTTTCCGGACGACGGCGGACGAATTCTACGGATGGATCAACGGCGGCGTCCACAGTTCCAGTTAAGTGGAACAAGTGATCTCCCTATATGAGCTGCTTCGACTTATTTAAAGCCCAGGTCTATAGGAATATCCAACACTAAGCCAGGGTGTTGGAAAAGAGCTGGTGGCGGATGAGCCCTTGATGGGTCAACGGCAGCACTCACATCCCAGAAGCGGGTTACTGGCACCGGAATTACCGGCCTACTGTCCTAGGGTCAAGAACAGGTTCTGGCCCTCCAGGTTGGGGGTTGTGCCGTCGGGGTATTTTCCCGACCACGTCAAAAACATCTAATTGTGGGAGAGACTATGGCAGCCTCGAATATAAATGTACCTCAAAGGCAAACTAGACCCTGAACGTTAACGGACACGCGAGTGTGTACCTGGAATGTGCGGACACTCTACACTCCATGTGCTACTTAAAAACTTTAGTCTGTCTTCTCGCGGTTCAAGGCCGGATTCGTCGTAGGAAATCGGCTTAGATCCAAAGTAATGGACTTCAAGCCGATAATTGATCGCCTGGCTGTGATCCGCATCAGAGCTACATTCTAAAACATTAGCCTAATATTTGCACAGTCCTAAAAATTGTTTCTGCTATGTTTGCCACTTTATAGATTTATTCAAAATGCAAATCCTAGAAGCACTAGGGCTCGATAATGGTTTATAGTGCTTTCTAGCAGAAATCCTCTTTTTGGGGTAGTGGATGGGGAAATTAGATGTGGTTCGTCCCTCTATAATAATAGATGGCGTACATCATTGTTCTCCGTTGGGTATTACATCTTCCAGTTTCACACTTACCTCTACGTACATTACCATACGTTAATCGTTTGAATAAGTCGAACTTTTTCTTACTCCAGATGAATTCAGGCCGACCTTATACAAATCTCAACAAGTCTACACTAAAACTTGCAGAAGTTGTGCGAACTATAGACAGGTCTATTTATTATAATTGAGGTGGCTTGCCTCCTTAGCTTTCAAAAACGTTCATACTATCGAAGAAGCTCTCATCGAGTTATGAGTAGAGAATTTCATTGGCATATGAATCGTTTCTATGCTCTGGACGAGGATTATTCAAGCTAAATTAGGCACACCTCAAGGTAGGTTGATTTCCCTCTTATGAATACTTAAATTCGGCGACTTAATTTAATTTGTTACATTCGGGGAGTACGTGGTTTTCTGACATTAATAATAAGTAAACCAAATAAACCAAAATACCAAACTTCGGATAGCAATAATAACTTATTAACCTCCTGTATTAAATACCTGTAGGTGTCATCTTAAGTCCTTAGCTCAGCTGGAAGTTGAATATCGAACACCGACAAAAAGTGGGGACTTAAACTCAACATGGTTCTTTAAATATCCAGAACTGTGGGCCGCCTAATCCTTACTAACGGGGTCCTTGTATGATCAACCGCCTTTCATTGTATCAGGTACATCCCGCAGCCAGTGTATATAATTCAGAAGAAATCATTTTGAACTATTTCAATCGTTGTCGTGTGTTTTCGTTTGGGAATTTCTGATTTTAATCTGAAATTTATTTTTTTTCCGTGTTTTCCAACAAAAAATGACCAAAACATAACAACTCATTCATTGCACAATCAATGGCCAGAAAAGCAATTGCAAGATTTGCAAGCATCAACCATTGAAATTACCAAATTCACCGGATTTTAAGTCGCAACGAATTAAGCATTTAAACACATGGATAAAGAAATGGATTAAGTAGGTAGAATTACTTATGGCTTCCTATCATTTTTAAAATTTAGAGCAAAGTTAAACTTACATTTTGCCACCAATAGAAAATTGGAGTTATGTTTCAATGTTTTAAAAACCTATTGCAAACAAACTGACAGCCGCCACTTGTTAGTAAGTAAGTAAGTAAAATATTAGATATTCTTTAACAATATCAAGATAAGATTAATCAGAAATTTAAAAAATATTACTGTTTTGACAGATCTTAATCAAAAAACATTTTTGCTATGACAA
Source organism: Ferdinandea cuprea (assembly GCA_963576555.1). Lineage (NCBI taxonomy): Eukaryota > Metazoa > Arthropoda > Insecta > Diptera > Syrphidae > Ferdinandea > Ferdinandea cuprea. Next base: position 21,725,097 of record OY754960.1, on the reverse strand, counting down.
ACGAAAACACCATGTCTCATTCTTTTTCTAGAGGAAAAAAAAACTCAGGGCAGGTGTCACAATAATTAAAAGTATTTTTTTTTTAATAAATTCATATATATATTAAAAACTTACAACATTGACATTTGGCATTTGCCGTCAGCCGAAAGAAAAAGGATTTAATTATGTATTTATATGTATTTAACATTACGTCATACTTACGTCCCGAAATCCGAAGGAAATAATAATAAAACAAAAAAGTTTTTTCGAGTACTCATTTCAAAGGTAAACTTTCACGTGAAATTGCACAAACTCATTACCACGGCATTTTGCGAAGGGCAATCAAAGTGCTTAGATTTCTCAAAAAAAAATTAAATATGTGTATTTACGTATGAAATGTATCCGAATCAGAGTTTTTAAAAACTTTTCTCAATATGTATTTCATATCTGCGACAAATTTGATTAAAAGACCAAGAAAGCAAAAAAAAATACATCAACTTTTCAGAAGTATTGCACGCCAAAAGTAAAATATCAGAAATATTTCCATATTCCACTGGAATAAAACAGAAGTAAATTCTGAAGTCAAACTGAAAGGTTTGAAATGGAAAATTATTTAAATATTTAAATTTATATGAACAGAATTTTAGCTACATTGAATAAAAACCCCAGAATGTTATTATTCGCCAAAAAGTAACTTCAATCGGTGAATAGCTTTGAATAAATAGTTGACACTTTTTTCCCATCTAGCTGCCCGCTAGGACGGAAAGCAGCTCGCTTTGAACGCACCCATCGTTGCATGCAGCGAACAAAAATTTCCAATTGGGAAATTGGTTACATTCAAAGCTTGACAAAACATCCATCAGCTGTCATGCGTATTTTATTTTCATCTCTCAAAGTGCGAAGCAAAACAACGACATAAAACAAACAAAGAATTTTTGCATACATTTAACAATTTTGGATTAATATTAAAAATAAAACAAAAGAGTTAACCTAACCCACCTAACGGAGGACTTCAGATCCCCGGTAAAACTTCAAGATCTCCACATACGAAAACCACACATACGCAACGAGATGGCGTCGAACGACTCGGGTGTCGATACCAGTAACGACAGTAACGATGGCAGTTTCATTCATCCAATACCGTTAATACTCCCAAATGTTCTTGAAATCAACTTCCTAGATGATGCCGCCGCCGCGGCAAATGACGATGAACCATTGCAGCCTTTCGCTCAGCCACAGCCGAAACCATCAGACATGGGACAATTGATGCGCCCATCCAGTCTTCCGTCCGGGAGTCATTCGCTGAAGATGCGCTGTCGCATAAAAATGAGGAATCGAATCCGTAGCAACTACCCCAACGTACTGGCCGAATCGAGCGGTCGCAGGCTGCGTCTTGCCGCCTCAACCTGCAATATAGAACTACTGACAAGAATGCTTGATAACGGCACCGACCCGAACTGCTCGGATGAACACAAGCGTAGTCCGCTACATTTAGCCGCGTGCCGTGGCTACGCAGAAATCGTCAGTCAACTCCTTAAATACGGTGCCAATCCGAATATTGTGGACTCTCTGGGCAACACTCCCCTGCACTTGGCTGTTATCTCGGCCAGCTCGAACAACTTCAACGTCGTAGTAAGAATTCTACTGCAAGGCGGCGCCAGAGTGCACGTACACGATCGCAGTGGAAAGACCCCCTACGAATTGGCCGAGAGCAAGTGGCGACTGCTAAAGCTACGCTACCAGAACCCGACACCAGAGAAGGAGAAGATTCTTGACGACATGTGTCGGCTATTCAGACTTATGTTGCGATATCTCTTCGCTGAGAAGCAAGACATCGACGATTTTGAAGCACTCGAGGCACGCCTAAAGAATCTGAGCACCGAAGACCAAGTTGCGGAAGCCGACGCGCTGTTGGCGAGCGTCGAAAGAATGTCGCTCAGCAAATAGGTGCAGCTGTGTGACAAGATTATAATTTATATTTATTATTTCACTGTGAGCGAGGAGATATCACTAAGAATAAACTTTGACCTTTATTACAAAAACAGCGGGCGTTTTTTTTTTTTTTCTTTTCGTTGGTTTCAGAATCCTAGCTGGACTTTGGCCGAACGCATTCTCGTGCATCTCTTCTATTAGGGTCAAGGATACATTTGTTTTGGCTACAGTGGCAGCTTTTACTTGTCAAAAATGTGATAATAATTTTTGTGTGGCGTTTGACAGCTGGTATGAATAGAAACAAAAAGAGAAAGCGTTTGGTGTTGGTCGCGTGCGCATATAATTGCTAAAATTATAAACAAAACAAAGTGTAGAAAACTGAACTACAAATTGGACGAAGTAAGAGGTAATTTGTTTTTCTGAACTGTAAGCAGGCGGTGCTGTGGGTACTGTTTACTAAGAGAAGCTGTGGGTTAGAGATTTTTTTTTTGTCAGACTTACTTAGTCTGGCAGCGAACATTCTCTTAGGGGAATACCCACAAACTTTAGTTTTGATGGAGTAATTTTAAATCGAGAAACTTCTGCGCTTGCCGGTAAGCAATAGCAAAGTTGACATACGTTTGGTTTTTGTTTTGCGTGCATGTTTTCGTAATTCCTATGAATGAAAGAGCGATCCAATTCTTAGGCTGGTTAGAGAAGATAATAGTTTCTTGTTCTTGCAGACTGAAATTCACTGATGTGTTTCGTATGGTGAGGAACCTGCACTTAACTACATGGTTGACACCCATTCAAAGTTTGGTTATGTGTTATTTTAGTTAATGGAGTTCGTGTAATGTGTTAATGTTCCATTACTTTCCAGCAGTTACCTACATTAGACTTTGAACATACATCTTGAATTCTAGAATTATCTAGACATTAACCATCATTTTTTGATCATCTGTTCTCACGTATGTACCGAGACGAAGATTATGGGGCTCGGTGGTACGTGCATTAGACTATCGACCGTTTGAACTTACAATTAGATTCAAGATTAACATTCCGGTGTATGTTTATTGCTCAATAGGGTTCTCATTGATTATTTGATTTATTAACTAAAGTAGATGAAGTACCTTTTCATCAATTTAGATTTCCATGTACCACAACATTCTATTGTATTTCAAAAAATAGTTTGTCTTCAGTTTGGAAAAAAGAGGGTAAATTAAATTTGTAGAAATGGAGTTACACGGTTTTCTGATATCACTGACGATTATGTAGTTGTTGCTTGGGTAATCTGGAAAAACTCTCAAATCCGGGACGCCAATCGAACAAGCAAATAACATGCTGAAAAAATTTAAGTGTACCTACAAGTTGTTTCATTTGTATTTCTAAACGCTTCACTGTCAATCTGATGACAATGAAAGACAATCAATATTAGCCACTATAATGTTTATATTAATAAACCTAATATTACTTCTTTATTTATTTAATTAAATTTAGTTTTCAGCTAATTCAGTCAAAATTTTGTGTGGTGTTTGAATGGTTGAGTGCTTTCGGTTTTGAATCTGAATTCAAATCCTTCTATCCACGTGACGAACTGTCATTAGAGTACCAAACGAACACTTTCAGAAGTTTTCGAAAGTCATGTGGATTAATTACCAATCAAAAACGAAGGTAACGTGGTTTTTCGTTAATTTAAAAAAAAATGCTGGCACCGCTTTCTCGCTTTGTTTACGTAGTGAAGCATATTTGTGCAGTTATTCGCAATCGCAAAGCTTTCTCCCATCTATTTTACACAAAAATGTTGTTGTATCGGGTTTCTCAATAAGAGCGCTACAAACGTTTTTTTTTAATAAAACAAAAACCGTTTTGGATATCAATGAAATTCTTTATTCCTGTGAAAGTACGTTCGATGCCATTACGTATGGAACTCGATTTCTTTCTGTAGGCCAAGATCTTTTCGCAAAATTCGCCACAACGACGTCACAGAGATGCCCAACGCTTGAGAACGAGGTATGAGACACACATTTGGGCTTTCTTCAACTGAGGCCTCAGCGGCAGCAATATTCTCGACACTACAAGCACTTCTTTGCCTCACTGGCATGGGAACATTTTGTACTGTGCCTGTGTATTCAAATTTTTCCACTAGACGCTCAATTGTTGATCGGCTAGGACGATTATGACGACCATAAATTGGACGTAGCGCTCTTAACGTTGAGGCCACTGACTCCGAATTTCGGTAGTAAATTTTAATAATTTCGACTCGTTGTTGGCTCGTATAACTTTCCATCATGAAATGGCAAACCTTACTGAAGAGAAATGTCAAAAATGTGAAGCGTCCCTGTTGAAAAACCCTATATATCTAGGGTTACCAAGATAGCTATTTTGGTCCGGAGACTCCGGGAATTTGGTTCTATCTTCGGGCTACGGGCCTTGCTGAAATTTCTCAGGGCCGTAGTTTAACAATTATATTCCTAAGGAAAAGATAATAAAGGGTGATTTTTTAGCTGGTTTGGTTTTGGCAACACTGGTTTTGACAGCTGACGTGTGTTTAGTACCTTGTGTCACTGTCAAACAGCTTCAGTTTGGTTTGCAATTTAACCATGGATCGTCTTACAAATGAACAGCGCTTGCAAATTATTGAATTTTAGTATCAAAATTCGTGCTCGGTTCGAAATGTTCATCGCGCGCTGCTTCCATTTTATGATCGGCATTCTCGACCTTCTGAGCAGTCTATTCGGAAGATTGTGACCAAATTTCGCACCAAATTTACTTTGTTGGACATTAAACCACCAACACGTTTACGTACTGTGCGTATTGAAGAAAATATTGCGGCCGTATCAGCTAGTGTGACAGAAGACCGCGAAATGTTGATTCGGCGCCGTTCCCAGCATTTAGACCTTTGTTACAGCACTACGTGGAAAATTTTGCGGAAAGATTTGGGCGTAAAGCCTTTTAAGATACAGCTGGTGCAAGAACTAAAGCCAGGCGACCTACCACAACGCCGAATTTTTGGTGAATGGGCTCTTGGAAAGCTGGCCGAGGATCCGCTTTTTTATCGAAAAATTGTGTTCAGCGATGAGGCTCATTTTTGGTTGAATGGGTACGTAAATAAGCAAAATTGCCGCATTTGGAGTGAAGATCAGCCAGAAGCATTGCAACAGCTACCAATGCATCCCGAAAAAGCCACTGTTTGGTGCGGTTTATGGGCCGGCGGCATTATTGGGCCTTATTTCTTCAAAGTTGATGCGAATCGCAGCGTTACTGTCAATGGTGAACGCTACCGAGCGATGATAACAAACTTTTTTTTGCCCGAAATGGAAGTTCTTGACTTGCATAATATGTGGTTTCAACAAGACGGTGCCACATGCCACACAGCACGCGAAACAATGGCGCAATTGCGAGGCGAGTTTGGTGAACAGTTAATTTCACGTTTCGGGCCGGTCAATTGGCCGCCTATATCGTGCGATTTGACACCATTAGATTTTTTTTTGTGGGGGTATGCCAAGGCTAATGTGTATAGGGACAAGCCCCCTTCGATTGACGCACTGGAAGCCAACATCCATGCATTCATTCGTGAGATACCGGCCGATATGTGTGAAAGAGTATGCCAAAATTGGACTCAGAGGATGGGCTACCTGAGACGCAGCCGCGGTCAACATTTGCATGAAATTATCTTTAAACATTAAATTGCAAGGTTCAAACTATCGATTCAAATAAATATTTCATTCATTTTTTCGAATTTTTTGTGTTTTTTTTTTTTAAAAAAGTTCTAAACCTCTTAAAAAATCACCCTTTATTATTTAAAAGCAATTGCTTGTAATGAAAGATTGCAGTGTTTGCAAAACACTATGCTGCGGCACTGAAACACTAGTCAACAAAACCCACTGCACTGACTTGTTTCGGATACTTTACTTGAATTGCGAAGGCAACACATAGCATAGCCCAAGGAATAATGTTATTTCTTTATAGCATGCCATAAAAGAGGATTATTTGCAATCAGGCAAAGGCGCCATAAATCCATATCAAAACGAAATCAGAAATCGATTACGATCAAGCCAGTCATGATAAGAAATAATAAGTTTTGGTTCGAGTAATTTCAACCTAGTTTTAAACAAGTTCGGAAACAGTTCGAAAATATCGATAAGTGATGTATCGAAAAAATAAGAACAATCAAAGAATAATTGTCAAGAAGCCTCTTTCCACAACCGGTTACTATTTTTGTGTGCGGTCTTAAAGAATACTTTTTGTTTACATATGTTTTATGGTCTCATGAAATAGTGTATAAATATCCCAAGGGCATACCCATTTTTTCATACCCCTTAAAATTTGTCGTAGACCTCTAAAAGTTTATATATTTGTTATCAGCATCAAATGTTAACACGATTTAGCAATGTCCGTCTGCCGTCATTGGTTTTAAAGCCTTAAAATTCTGGGCTAGAAAACTGAAATTTGGAACAAATACTCTCCAGTGTTCGAAATGTTTAAGTGTAAGCATTTTAATAAGCTCACTGTCACTCACATAATTTAGAAAAAAAAACATTTGACTAGTTGACTAGTGGTGGAAAGGTTTTTCACGAATACATACTTTTTGTGTGTGTTAGTTAAAAAAATATTGTTCACTTTGGCAAATCTGCATTAACTAAGAACTTGGTTTGGCTTATCTTCTTCTTTAACTTAAAAGCTCTTTTTAGTTTTATGTACCTTTATGTGATTAAATTTCAAAAAAACTTTATAAGTTATTTCGTTTTTGTAAAAGGAACCGAAGTCATTTTAAGAAAATGTGGTCAGAAATGTGGAAAATGTTCATCATCATAAGTTACCGTTTTAAAATCAAAAAATAAAAAAGGACTCGTTGGTAAAAATAAAACAGATTTTTAAAATCCCCGGGCCTAGCCCTTATTGGAGTTGGTCACCCTATGTTTATCTGTTTTCCAATGGCTTGAAGTATTGTGGATCAAGAAATTTATGGACATATTACATATTTTACAATTAATTTATATCTCTAATTACTTTGGTGTAGCTTAAAAACACGAATTTAATTTTACAGCAGGCTGATATTTTTTTCATTGTTAATGTTCTTTAAAAATCGTTAATCCACTATTCGTGTAGTTTCATTCCTATACCCGCGGATAGGGTCTGTCAGACCGCTTTCTCAGTTTTTACTGCGAAAGACAAAGAGTTAAGCATGGCCTTAGGCTGACATTGACTTTAGAAGACTGACTCGTGAGGCCAAATCCCGACGAACGGCAAACATAGATAATTCCAAGTAAAGGGTCCGCCATTTAACGTTTTTTTTCCAACTAGTGCTTATTTCGCGAATGGTAATACTTAGCTCATGTCTGATTTGACAGATAATTAGTTTTATACTTCCGCTGAACGAATATGGTTGTGTATACGCTTGAACAACGCTAGGAAATATTGCGGAATAATTGGGCCATTTTTCATTTTTTTTTTAAATGAGAAAGGAGTGGCCGTTATAGTCAATGGCGATCGTTATCGGGCCACACAGACGAAGCTACACTCGATATTTTGCGCCCTGTTTCAAAAAAAAAAAAAGTTATTTGGCGGACCCTATATTTCAGCCTTGGCTTAAACCATTATATTATTTCGTTATTTTAAGGAAAAGTTTATTTAAACCATAGGTATGACATCAGTTGCATAAAATAATTTTTCCATGCAAGCGTCAACAAAACAAACAGAAAGCGGTTCTGCTATGAAAGCAGTCATCAGCTAGATATTGTATTTTGGGACAATTTTTTTTAAATCATAATGTTGTTTTTGTGATATGAGTACATGGGTAGGTATTGTATATTTCAAAATCGAATAAAAATGTCCTGTTTTAGAGACATAAGTCATATATTACTTTTTTTTATACACTGTCAATGTGACACTGACACACACTTTAGTACCTCGTTCTTTCTTCTTCTTGCTAGACGAGTCTTCCTAATTGGTTCAACCTGTATAATACCAACATTTCTAATAATGTCAAAACACATCAACAAGAATGATGATCCTTGCTTTACAGTAAGTATGCATTATATCATATACTCCTTTATTTTAAAACTTAAAAATTTCAATTATTTCTAGAAACTTCCATTAGTGACGGTGTTAACACAATGGTTTGCTCACAATGTTGACATGCCAGTTGATTTTGCCAGTTTTATATTTCTTTGCTTCATACTCATCTTGATGTGGATTGTTTTAAAAATAAGTTTTCGAGTTTTGAAGTCATTGATAAAACCTATAATTTTTATTGCAGTGTCTATGGTAATATTTTTGTATTACATTATTTACTTTTCAACATTTACTAACTCTATTACATTTTTAGATATTTTTTTATACCATTAAATTTTCAAATAATGAAAATGTTGTTGATTTAGTACTGAATGTATTATCTAATATAATCATTTTTATGGTAAGTTGCAAATAAAAATTAAAATTAAACATTATACGATACATATCTAAGCTACTAAATTTATTTTTCAGACAAAAGTCGTTGAAACAGGAGCGAAAATTGTAGGTCTGGTCTGAAACGGAAAAAACAAACGGATATTTTAACCAAATACAAGCATTTTGTATATGTATGTACATACTAAATAAAAAATCAAAAGACTAATAAATGTAAACATTTTTTTTTAAAGAAATTTTTTTTTAAGAAAAGGTAAATTTTTGTTTGGCAGTTATGATTTTTATTCCAGGATTTTTTTTAGTGCGCTATAATTTTCGGTATATGTATAAAAGAGTTATGCATTTCCTAAAAGAGTTCTGAAGGGCTCCCTGAAATTACACCAAAAAATTAAAATGCAAAAGAGCCCAAAAATTTCCATGGAAAAAACGACTAGGAAGAAACCCCCAAAAAAATGTTTGGTGTTTATTCCAAATTGAAAAGGAAAAAACGCTAAAAAGTTTTACTCTGTCGGTACGGGTAATTAAATAAAAAAGGGCTATTTTTCCTAAAATTTGAAATTTTTGACGCATTTCCTTTTTAATTTATGGCGTTCATTCCAAAAATATTACGCCCAAGTTCTTTTGGCCTTCTTTCCAAACCACTTTTTGGTGTATTTCAAGGAGCCGTTCTGAAGTTTTGTATTTAGAGAATAAATACCTGCAAATCGGATATTTTTAATTAGACGTGCTATAACTTGAGTTGGGATGAAAAAAAAACATCACTATTAGTTTTGTCAGTTGAACTTTAGGAGTGATCTCTGATATGAATGATAACTAATGATAACTAATTTATTCTCTGTTTTTGACCCTTCATCTAGAATCTTTAACTTATCATTAAATTGATTAAGAACTTTTTTAGGATTATTATTAATTCCATCTATATACTGGTTAATACCTTCACGTTACCATATTATTTGAAATAGTATTTTATCCACATTACATAAAGAATTTAAAACTTTATTAGGAAATCCTAACCAAAAAGGAACAACCTTAATTTTTGGAAAAGGGGTTGCTCATATTGGCCATCAACGTATAGTGATGTCAACGGCTTACGAAATCTAGCTAAAAACTATAAAAGAAATAACTATTGTTTGCTTACTTTCATGCAAGGAAACATAAAATGGGTCAAATATGCAAATCCAAGGGAGGGTTTTCTCATTTCAATCAAAAGTACCCTTCACTGATGAGTAATTTTACAATCAGACAACTCCGACAGAGCCCTCAAACGTAAACTCAGCTGTTTTTAACCATATAATTCGCACTTACATTGGCTTTTGCGTGTAAATAAAACGAGAAGCTTGCACACATATGAAATTGAATTTTTTATAGCAATGTCCTTTGTACAAGTTTATATTTGCAGGGATCGCTGAACAGGTCAATAAAACTTATGTCGAGGCGTGACTTTGGCCTGCCCTTGACCTTTTAAAGGGTAATCCACAACCATCTCTTTTTTTCTAGTTTTGAAAATCCTTATTGACCTGTGCTCCACAAATATCGAAATAGCTTAAGTAATGTATCTAAAAGTTCAGAAATCCGAGAAAGTCTTCATTTCAAGCAACCTATCTCGAACCTATTGAAGCACGACCGGTTGGCTCAGTGGCTATTGCCACGTTCTAATGAAGGCCTAAATTAAAAACTCCTGAAACACACAAATGCAATAACGGGAGGCCTGCAAATATTATTCAAGGTTTAACCGGCAGACCAGTAGGCATTGCTATAAGTGATATATAATTCTTCAATTCTGATCATAACCTCGTCGTCGATAAAAGGATAAAAGAAACTCAAAGTAATAGAGCATTATTAATTTCGTTCAAAACTTTCGCTTATAAGTTTATCAAGTCAGGTCCGATTGAAAAACGGGGATGCAAAATAAGCAATAGGGTGTGGCGAGATAGTTATAACTCTGAACATCGCCAAGTTGATAAAATAAATAATATAAATATTATGTGCAATAATCAATTGTCAATATGTTGACTGCCACCATACAAAAAAAACTATTACCAAAATTTCAAACTGTAAATATCGCTTCAAAATGATCGTGTGTTAAGTTTCTGTTGTTGTCTTTTTTCGTTTGTGGCTCACATGTCACTCTGTTAATAATGGAATTAATATGGTGCAATGTGTACCACCGGTGGTACACATATTTCTCCGTTAATTTGATTCAGATTTTTCTTGAGTTTTCAGGTTATTCATATAAAAGTGTGACTCTAAATAATATTTTGAATGGGAAACAACGAAGCAATTCCAACTAGATTATTTAACGGGCATAGAAACAGAGATGAAAATTCTGATAGTGATAACTTGGATTTTGAAGGGCCCGATTCCAGTGACTACGTACCAACTGGTTCTGAATCTAATGACTCACGAATCGTCAGAGAATAAAGACGCTGCTGTTGTCGATATCCCATCAAACGTATGGACTGCGGTTAGCGGAAGGTCACTCAAGACATTTACGTTTACTGATCATCCATCAACACCTGGGATATCTAATCTGGAAACAAGTTCAATAAAACCAATTGATTTGTTTAGCTTGATGGTGACGGATGAAGTATATGAACTTATTCTGTTCCAAACTAATTTGAACGCAAATCAATTCTTGGCAAAATCTACAGTTACTCGAAGATCGCGAATAAAGAAATGGGACGATACAAATGTACCAGAGATAAAAAAATTTCTTGGTATTGTGATTTACATGGGAATCATAAAAGTATCCAGCAAATTTCCATTTTATCAAAATAAATTTGTCCTCCATATAATGTCACGTAATCGGTTTCAATTGTTGCTCAAATTTATTCACTTCGCTGACTACACAAGAATGGAAGGTAATCGCTTGGGTTATTTTCTTGAAATATCTTTCGTACGTGCTCAAATTCCAGGTGAGATCCTGGCAGTTGATGAGAGTATGATTCCCTGGCGAGGAAGGCTCCAGTTCCGCCAGTATAACCCTGGGAAATCTCACAAATATGGCGTAAAAGTGTACAAGCTTTGTGGCACAAGTGGCTTAGTATATGCTGGAAAATGTGACAATATCAACCATAGAGGAAGGCCAACTGAAGGCACTTCACCCAGCACCCAAACTGTATTAGACCTTGCTGATCGGTATTTACACAAAAGCAGGACAATGATCACCGATAATTTTTATACGTCTGTATTATTAGCCAAAAATCTCATTGATCGTCGAACACACCTAGTTGGAAATCTGAGGAAAAATAGAGCTGGAAATCCAAAGGACGTGACAGGTGCAAAACTAAAAAAAACCAAATTATTGAACGTCAAAACTCGGGAATAGTCATTGCAAAGTGCAAGGACAAACGTGACGTGCTTATGCTTAGCACGAAGCACAACTAAGAGGTTGTTTCCACAGGAAAGAAAAATCGCAACAACGAAGAAATACAAAAATTGAAAATGATAATGGAATATAATAAAGGTAAACAAGGAATAGACATTTGAGATCAAACGGCGTGCTATTTCACGCCATTACGAAAAAACTATAAAATGGTACCACAAAATTGCATTTGAATTTCTACTAAGTACATCCGTTGTAAATGCATTAGTGATCTACAAACAGTTCCATAAAAATGCACAAATTCTTGAATTCAGACATTCAATCTGCGAATCTCTTTGTGAACTGCTCGTCAGCTTCGTCTAACATGAAAGTCAAACATGTCGACACACGAGACAAAACTAATCGAAAAACTCGAAAACGTTGTTCCGGTTGCTACAACGATATTTAGGAGAACGAAGGCAGAGTTGCAGCTCAAAAAAAAACTAAGAGGGTGTCCAAATATTGTGACCTTTGTGATGGTAAGCCCGCACTATGCTTGGATTGTATTATTATTTTTTCCAAAAAACTTTTAATTATTTTGTTTTATGTTATTTACTATGAATTTTATACATTAGCTTCAAACAAAGTTAAATATAAAAAATAAAAATTAAAAAATTGAAACCATAAATAAAGGAAAAAAAAACTAAAATTTCTTCTTTTTTTTAATCATATCAAAAGAATAAACCTTTACCCAGATGCCACTGAAGGAAAAATTTGCTTTTATCGGCAGACCGAAAAACTATCGTTCAAACAAATAAATATTAAATGTATAAATATTACCTGTAGTACACGTGGCCTCATGCTAAAAACAAAGGTGTAACACCGGTGGCTCACGTGGCAGCCAACGTGTTAAGCCCATATTTTTTGACACGAATGGAAAGGACCTACTGTTTTCGATTCCTAATGGCAATTTATTTTTGAGAAGCTTCTCTTAATAACTCTTACGCTTGGGTGTTTGTCAGACTTTCGCAAGAGGTGGGACCCCTGGCTTAGTGCTCCAACGAACTCAACTACTAAGCTATTGCACCTACATCGCTCAGTTCATACCGGTCAGTAAAACCCTACCAAGTTTCTTTTTTTTTGTATAACGTATTAATGATTCATTATTTAATTTTCGGAGTTTTCAAAACATCTTTTTGTTCAACTTTTTACCAAAATGTTTTACTAAATCGAATAAGAGTAAAATTTTTTAAACGAATTACAATTTTTCCGTTTATGGCATGTGCGATAGTGTGACGTGTATCGTGTTGACTTGCTGACTCACTACTCAAATGCATATATTATGTACCTGCAACACTGTTGTGATCTGCTTATCTGTAAACTATATAATATTTTCCAAATGTGTGTATGTAGTACATCAGCGTTGCCGTTTGGCCCCATCTTAACCTCAAGACCCCTGACCAACACTTTTTCAAATACTTTCAAAATGGGCCCATTTCCAGTTTAAGCCGGGTTTTATTCTTTATTGGACGAAAAATGAAAAAGTAAAAAACACCAATAAATAGCGAGAAAAAATAATATGTTCTGGGCACCTGCGTTAGATCGATTTGAAAATCTTGGTCATAAAAAAAGGAGTTTTGCAAAGATGTTACTAAAATTTATAAGCTTTTAGAGCATTTAGAAATATAATGTTGGACTTGAAATATACGTATTTTAAAGCTCTAAAGACTGAAATTAATTTTATTAAATTAGGCGAATTTTGTTGGTTCAAAGTCTAATTATGGAATTACTTGCTCAAAATAAAATATTCTTAAATGCACGAACCTGCTACTCGTGAATATCTAACCATGAAACTTTCAGCGCCAACACTGGTATGTATGTAGGTATATGCATTTTGTAAATTAAAGCTGAATATACATGAATACATAGGAGATGCATTAGCAATGATTTTATTATCAGAGGCATTTGTTTTCATTCTGTTTTTTGCAAAGTATTTTTATTTTATGATGTGTGCACAGTCACAGTCAGTATTGAACGTATCTTGGACTTGTTAGGTCGTAAATTTCAATTATTAATTTTACATAAAAATAATATTTACTTATATTTTGATAATTACCACGTACAGTTTCCGGTTGCAATAAATAAAATAGAATCTTAGAAGCTCTTTAATATATTCTTCATCAAAATGTCCAATTCATACGCCAAGCAAAAGGATTTCTCAGTGGTAAAATAAATAACAAAACTCCATAAAAATTAAATACATATTAAAATAAATATTCTTACAGGATCCTCTCCAGGCTGAGGCTAATCACTACAAAAGTAGTGAGGAAATAGCCGAAATTGTAGTTGCACTTGTAGTCGTCCTTTTTATTTGGTACGTCTTGAACAGATTATTTCAAAAAATCATGTCTGTAGTGAAGCCTTTGATCTTTTTTATTGCATTTTTTGTGAGTACAAAATACAAGTTTTTTTTACTGTGTACGCGTACTGACTTCTTGCCGCTTCTTAGATTATTGTAGCCAAGGCTATGGAGAAGAATAATTTCGAGAAGAGTTAAAATGGATAAAAATGTATTTGCCGATTATAAAGCGCCATGCCGAATTCGAATGAAATGTACAAAGCTGCACAGTTAGCACTATCGAGATGTACATATGTTTGTGTTTCGTGGATTATCTAACTATGTAACTGTTTTGACTAAGAATTTTTTTTTTATTAAAAAATAAAAAGATAAAAAAAGTTTCAAAATTCTTTCGGGAGTCTGGTGATTGTTTGATTGAGGGCAAACCTTTTTAAGGCCCAAATAAACTTTCAGAAGCATTAACTCAGGATTGCCAAAGAGGGAGTAAACCCTTCTAAAAACATCGATAATCCTAGGTGGGGCAGCGTACTTTGAGAGACGATTGAGTCAAGATGGTACTAAAAACGAAGGTACTAGTATGCAGACTCCGAATTCTAGGCGGCCTCCGGTCTTAATTCAGCCTTTACGTTTTGTGGCAGACTGTGGAATGGGTCTCCAATTCAAAAAGTATATTGAAAAGCTGTTGACCTCTCAATGGGACCCCTATTCCCAGTAGTGTTAAGCACAATGCAGATACATTATCTAGGGCTGCTGCTAAGGGAAGTCGATTCTTTCCTCACCCCAACTTTATGTGCAAAGTTTATTTGCATTCAAATTAAATGCGAAAGATCACTATGGTGTTTGAATGTGTTAGTGCTTCTGGTTTTCATTCTGAATCCACAGTCAGAAGCGAATTTCTTTTCTTTCCAGGAGAGGAACTGTCATTTTAGGACAGTTGCAGAAGAGTTCGTATTACCAAACGAAAGCGACATTAACGTCAATGCTTTTGACATAACGAATGACGTTTAACGAAATGCAGAAAAACAGAATTCTTTGGATTATAAATTTACTATAATATCTCATGTCTCTCATGTTGCTAAGAAAACCAATTGGATAAGGCTCTTTTGGCATTTCAGTTAAAATTGTTCACCTTCTGCTTTTTTTAGACGCCGATTTAATTTATGTATTTAACGGTCGACTTTTTAAGGCCAAACAAACCGGCTACACAAATGGCAGTCTCTTCTTTATCTAATTTGCACTATATTTCACATTTATGTTAAGGGATTACATGGGTTTCACAGATTCAAAAAAAAAACCATTTTTTTATTGTTTTATTAATTTCTACAATATCTCGAGAATAAATAATAAATAAAGCCTAGCTTCTTCAACCATTGTGTGTGCGGAGTTATATTTTTGAAGCGAATGGCGGCACCTACAGTTTAATGCCGATTCCGAAGAAGGGCAATTTATTTTTAAGAAACTTCTCGTGACATTTCTTACTCTTGGATGTTTGTCAGACGTTCGCAAGATGTGGGGCAGCGAATAAAAACTTTCAGGTGGTACAGGTCGGGATTTAAGCCGGCGACCTCTCGCTTAGTGGACCAACGCACTTAACCACTAAGCCACTGCACCCATATCTCGAGAATATTACCCTTAATTTTCAGATCATTCTGAATAAAAGTTTCGGAGATACAGTCTTGGGAAGGTGCGCACTCAATTGAATCGCGAGGTTTATTTGAGGTTATCCAAACTTTAATTGCGTTTCTCTCGAAACTGTATTTTCAAAGTTGGTTGTCAAAAGTTCTCGAAAACTATTCAAGCGATCTTGATAAAATTTTGCACAGGTCGTCGAGATACAATTTGTCCAAAACTCTCACTTTGTCCAAACTCTCACTTCATTTGATCCTGGCACGAGTTCTACTTTCAACGCGGATGCACCTTTTTCCGACTGGTAACAATGGCGACGTTTTGAATATTTTCCTTGAAAATTTCAGAAATATTTTTTAAAATGTATATCTTTAAGACAGTAAAATTTTAATAAAATGTTTTATTTCTTTATATAACAAAAAATTGTTAAAAATAGACCTTTTTTCCCCCGAATAAACTCATGTATCCGCTTAAGAGTCAAAAGCGTGTAGGTAGTGCGTCTGAGATCGGTGCATATTTGTCTGATAAAAATGTTTGAAATATAAGCAAAAAATGCAATTTATAAAAACAACAAACTTACTTTGAACAGTTGATACAAATATGCAAGCCCACACTGCTAATATCTCAAATAAAAATTCAACTCAAACTCGATTAATAGTGCAAACGGTGTGCTCCTAAAATTTCTGGGAAAATACCCTTGATCTTAAGAAATAGAATTGCCGAGGTAATACTGTAGATCCACGATTTGTTTTCATTTGTAAGTCTCTCTGCATTTAGTATAAACAAAAATAGTGTCGCTGTAGAGCCCATATCGTTTTTTATTGTAAATATATCATCTACTACACTTTGTTGATACAAATAAACTTAATAGTTTTCTTAACCTATAGAAGTAGCGAAAAGCATGATATACTATATGTCATTGAAGATGGAGTAAATTCTTTATAAAACATCGAAATTAAAGAAAAAACCTTCGATCAGACACATACATATGTCTGTTTTAAAAAAGTTGTAAAAATTTAATTCAAATCCACCGAGCGGTTTTTGAATGACAGTGGTCACCGAATTTAAAAGTATACACTCGACGCTCTTCCGAGTATTCCGCGGATTCTCTTGAAATTTTCAGAGAATATTTTCAACATATTATACTTTGAGACAAGGCAAACAAAAAAAAACTCGATTTTTTAAAATGCTGACTACCCCTAACTCCTTAAATAACGTGGTTGTTTATTTTAAGAAAACTTCTTTGATGACAGAATCGATCATAGACACGTAGTGAGCTTTTTACATTACAAAAATGGCATGACCTAACATCATGGTGCGATAACATTCCGTGACTTTAATTTTTTGCTTTTAAGGCACTATTTATCTCTTCATTTTCCGAACAGGGGATTTCCCCTATTAGGTAAGCTGTTATTGCGAACAATTTAACGTTAACTGGAATGTCTCTCGTCAGAGGCATCCATTGTTGGCCTCGTTTATACCTTGCGTAAAACAAAAAATTCTGTCGCACATACTTTGTTTGCTCGCAATTGCTTCGAGTCTTATAATTCCGACGAAATACACAAGAGTCAAATGTTTACAAAACGTAAAAATAAATTTCATCAGCTTTTCATTTAGAATTATTTATTTATTGGTATTGATGGTTACACTGGAGCACTTAGATACATTTCGATAGTCACGTTTTAAAATGCTATTAATAAACCCTCTTTGTATAGAATTTATTTTTTTCCTTTTATTTTTCTTATCGCTTTGTTACTGGCAGTTACTTAAAGTAAAAAAAACATTTTAATTATAACGTCTACATACATATGTACATGGGGAAGTGTATCCAGCCCGTAGTTGAATTAGGTAGTCAATAACGATCTCATGTAAAAGGCAATAGTATCCTTTGTGATACTCCATTGATTTTGGAGAATTAGCATCGCTGAAACTATTTTTTTTATCTCACAATGTCCCTACTTTAGAACAATCCCTTTTGAAATACTATCAAACTATGTTAAAACCGAAATAATAATTGATAATTATTGTGATCGCTTTTTATTGACTTTCCGGGTTCTTGGGGTTGGTCTTCAGTTTTACGAACTCTGATAAAATAAAAATGTATTTCAGTTTTTTGAAGATTGCATAAGTTAAAAAAAAATTACCTTAGTTTGTGATTCTGATGGCAAAGAATACTTACTTAGGATGGATAAATGAAAGCAGCGTACCCTGTGCAGTTGGCTGCAGTGACTCAGATAATGTTTCTTACGGGTCGGGATAGGGAGCCTCTCAAATAAATTTATATTTATATAATTTATATTTGTTAGTATTTCTATCATTTTCCCTTGCGAATGGGTTTGAGCAAAGAATTTAAAATTACCAAGAAGACGCATCTCACACAGATGTTCGTACTGAATATGTTTGTACGCTGGGTTCCAACAATGAAACCCGCTCTCGCAGCTTCTGCTATTGCTTTGCTTTAAGGGCCAATTATAGCTATCATTAAAATGCATCAGTGGAATAGTTGCTTCATTTTTTTGACAAGTCGGTTTTAGCAATCATTGAAAGATTTCTGCCAGTGGAAGGCCACTGGTATAGGTTTTAAGGTTAGAGTTGATCATTGAAAGCAAAACTGACAGCTGAAAAAAGCAAGAGAATCGAACGCATCAGTGGAACAATTGTGTTCCAAATTGTAGAAACAATTATCAGCTGTTCATTGAAATCGATATTTGTCAGTGAAATAATAAAAATAGATTTAAAGAAAAGTTTAAATAAGAATTAAGTAATTTTGTTTGTAAAAAAATTCTATAAGTGATTAGCTTTATTTTGATACCATTAAAAGCCATTATTGTTTGCTTAGTCGTCTTAAAATACGATGGATTTCAAAGATAGCTAAAACTGGCCCCTTATCAAGAACTTTTAAAACCTTTGCTCAGAGAACTTCATAAACCAGTCCAACGAAATACAACACATGCCAGATGCCACAGAATATCCTGTATAACCTGTTTTTGATGAACGACAATGAGGATCGAAGACACGAGCATTACCCAGAGAATTACTTTTCAGTTAGGTGTTTTTGTTATTTAATGTCGATTTTCATTAACCCAATTCGCCATGTTGGAACAGTACTCGCAAAATAACTAGAACAGCACTGACAGCAGTTGGAACAGTTCTTGACAGCAGTTCCAACATGGCGATTGGGTGAATGAAAATCGACATAAGAAATTGCTTTCTGTGTTTTATTTCATTTCCAAAGGCAGATAATATTTCTTGGGAATGTTATATTCTATGATTTGAGTTTGAGTACGCGAACGGACCACATAGAAAACCACTACTATTACTTCGTTTATTTTGCCACCATCCACGAGTGGCGCTGTTTTTCACTCATATGTACGTAACAAATCGACAATTACAGATGTGTATCAACAATTGTTTTACTTCATTTCAAAACAAAAACATATCAAACTGCGCAACTCCAGAATTGTTTACTCTGATTGTTGACACCGGGCCGGCACATGGTAGGCACATGTTGCAACAAGCTGGACACGTGGTTCAAAATTGTAAACAAAATCAATGCGCATGTTACGGTAATTTCTCGGGCATTCGCAGTTTGATTCAGGAAAAGCACCACCCCATATCATCTGTCAAAGTGTTAGGTATCTCCTTCCAGCTAACAGTCTTCTATGAGATATTGGAAAAAAAACTTAATTCTGACTTTTCCAAAAACGCCATGTTGTGAAAAGTGTACAGAAGAAAATTTTCTTATTCACTTTGAATTCCAAATTTAAGTGCTACAACAGCATCAAATTGTTTTATTTTTGTTAAAAACAGTAACATTAACTTAGATCTAAATAGATTAATAATGAATGTAAAATAGCAAACGTTCCAGAAACCTAGTCAAAGGATGCACACACAACAAAAACTAAAAGTAGATTTTAAGTGAAAATAAAATATAAAGAAAATTTAATTAAACTACAATGGAAAGATGGAAGAACCACATTCTTGCATCAATATTGTCCTTTTTGGTCCTGTTTCCAAATGGTGCTAACCCTTTGCCTGCCGAAAATATAAAATATAATGTGTAAGTTTAGTTCATGTATTGGAATTTTTTTTTTCATTACATTTCTCATTCGAAACATGAGGAGAGTTGTTTAATTTTGTATATATTTACTTTTATTTTCACAGTGTCCATTCATGGGCCGATAAACTCGGAATGGAACTATTTCATTTGGGAGATTTCATAACCAGAAGAAAGGAAGTCCAGGATGTAAGTATTTTCAATCACTGCAAAGTACCCATGAACAAGAGTTTAGATGGTATCGATTTTTCCACAACAAAAAAAAAATCTGTATGCTATATAGGTTAATGGTAAATTAGGTCGTGACAGTCGTTATTACATGCATTATCTATTTTGTGTTTGTTTTGTTGCCCCTTTTTAATAATTGAAAAGGCGACAGCTGCAGTTATGACGATGTTACACATCCGTTTGATATGCTGTTAAAGCAAATAATTTAGGACAGTGTGGATTGAGATTGGTGATGTAACGGATACATCTGGATGTTGTTGATTCGACATATTTTATGATTAATTAGCCGGGTATACGATTGTAGCGACTCGCGAATTTAAATTTGACTTAATTTACTAAATGATATTCCTCTTGCTGATGACAGGTATTCAAAGAACGGCTTCCATAGTCCATTGTTTGTCTAGTACTGGCAATTACAATTCTATACATTACTTCTTGTTCGCTTTGGCACTGTCCCATTAGTCCTCTGTAGCCTAATATGGTCTAGTTTCATTTTTCTCAATTCCTGATCGTTAAAAAAGCATTTCATCTTCCAGCAATCCGTACTTACCAGAATTTTACTGACGATGTTTACAGGATTAATTTAAACCTTTCAGCATTTGCAACCTATGTCTTTTTTTCGTTGTGGAGTCACCGTACTGACATGTTAGGCTTTTAACTTTCCACATCTTATGAGTAGATGTGTTAAAATATTCGTGGCTGGAAAGAAATTTAGGAAAGAAAAAGTTAACTTTCCGATGCCTTCGTTCTATCCATTCAGTAATACTCGTAATCGATCTGGAAATCTACAGAGTTGAAAGTTGCCAGTAGCACTATTTTCTTAAGATAAAGGGTTCTCTGCTGGTCTATTTGAAATGTTCGGTTCAGCTTTCCTTATGATCTTCTGACTAAACCTTATCTTTAAAGGAGTACCTGTTGATGTTTTCGGAATCCGTAAATCTGGTTTTTGTTTTGTTTAAGTGATGTGAGCTTTTGGTTACTTCCTAAAGTCCCCGACCCCTTAAAAACCATCGCTCGCATTTCGTCCATTGGAATGTTGACATAACCTTTTAAGGAGAGAAGTGTCCCGTAGAACACGCTGCTCCATTATTTACAACTCCACGAAATAAACTGTGAAAACACTTGAAAGCGTAATACGGCAATGTTTCCATATTCTTAAAGTGTTTTAATTTCACGACCCTAAATGGCGGTAACACTGCTCCCAATTTGTCCACCAATAAATATCGTTACCTCAATTCTGAAATGCATTAACTTGAATTCTAAAAAATTTGCGCACTTAAGCTTGTAAACACCAACTTATTAAAGAGTAGAAACTTGGTCTACTTCGGTCCTATACTTAGTCTTTTTCTTAGCTAAACATGCCTTCGACACTGAAATGTATTAAATTCTAGTCATTGGGCTTATTACTGGCGATATATCATACATTCCATTTCAGCGCCTACGTTGAAAAAAATGCTCTACTCTTAAGTGGCGCCCAGTGTAAGCCACATATCAATTTATTCGACGAACCTTAAATCTAAAAATAACTTCCTCTAAAACTGAAATTTTTTTTTTTAATTTCCTTAGAGTTTTAAGCAAGCCCAAGTTGTGTCAAGAAACGGACAGAAAATCGTCGAAAACATGGCAAATGAAATCAAAATGATGATGGACCTAAAAATCAGCGCCGTCAAAGTAAGTACATAAAACCATCATAACCACAAGAGAATGCAGTCGATGCAATAAGAGCTTTTAGGGAAAATCCTTAAATATTTTGTAACTAACCTTAAATAAAAAACTTAACTAACCTAGCGAATAATGGACACTGCTGAAAATACGGCACTCTCGCATCAAAACGACATTCCAGATGTGCAATTTTCGTACTACAGCGCAAAGAGTATGCGGGAACCCGGCGATCCGCCAGCAACTACACCAGCGCCCGACTTAGAAGATGCTGGCGTTAAAAGAATCGACGTTGAACCCAAAGTAATTGTTTTAAAGGAAAAAGCTGAATTTTTCAACACACCAGTCAATTTTAGCGTTAGCTCCGTGCACGTTCCTACAAATGTGTTCGATCGAGGTGATGCGCTTTCTATAATTTTTAATTTATTTTTTATTATCTGTTTTTTTTTTTGCTTAATTTTAAAAAAAGACAATTTGCGATGTTTTTCTATGAAGTAAAACATCGGAAAATGTCTGCCGTGCCAATGAAAAATATTCGAAAAACGTTAGATAGACAATATGGCGATACGCAGGCTAAAATAAATTATGTTCCAAAGTACGCATTGACTATCTAAATAGCTTCGGATGGAATCATTGCACAAAAATATAGCAAAAACACAAATTTATTTTTTATAAAAAAAAAAACAAAATTATTGGACATCTAAAAACTAATTATGAAAATTTATTTTGCTTTATTTTTCGCAATCATACATACACAACAAAACATAACAAAACTAAACCAGCTGTCGAAGTGATAGAAGCAATCAAATGGTCGGAAAATTTGGATAAAATATTTCTTGATAATTATAAGAATGATCCAACTTTGTCGTGGCAATTTTATGGCAGTTCGACCGGTTTCATGCGACAATTTCCAGCGTCTAAATGGAAACAAGATCCGATCGATTTGTACGATTGCCGATTGCGTTCGTGGTACATTGAGGCGGCAACAAGTCCAAAGGATATCATTATTCTGATGGACAAATCAGGCTCTATGCGCGGACAGAGGCTAGATATCGCAAAGCATGTTGTTAAAACCATTTTAGATACCTTAGGTACAAATGACTTTGTGAACATCTTCACCTTTGGCTTGGAAGTAAAGCCTGTTGTTAGCTGTTTCGAGGACACACTAGTTCAAGTATATATTTTTATATATTTTTTCTTTTGATTTGTTTTGTACTTATTTCTGTTTGTTTATTTTTTTTTTTTTGGTTTTCCGTTTATTCAATCCAATTTTCGACGACACGAAAACACATCTTTAATTTGGCACCAAAAAAAACAAAAAAAAATTAGGGAACTCTTGGTAATATTCGTGATCTAAAAGAGGCATTGGATAAGGTTGAGACCCATGCTATTGCAAACTTCACGGCAGCGTTAGTGAAGGCGTTCGAAGTTCTGGAAATGTTTCGCACTGAAGGTCGAGGCGCGAACTGTAACCAAGCGATTATGGTTATCTCAGACGGAGCGCCTTTCAGCTATGAGGAAATATTTGAACAATACAATTGGCAGAATAAGGGCTACATGCCAGTGAGGGTGTTCACATATCTGATTGGAAAGGAAGTGGCGGATGTAAAGGAAATCAAGTGGATGGCGTGCGCGAATAGGGGGTATTATGTACATCTTAGCGATATGGCAGAGGTCCGCGAGATGGTTTTGAATTATATTCCGGTAATGGCCCGACCTTTGGTGTTGGGTCGACATGATCATCCGGTTATTTGGACGCAAGTGTACGCCGACGAAGTGGTAAGTTTATCAAGTTTTTGTGGCGACTTGTCGAAAGGATTTTTTTTTTGATATTTGGTCATTCAAAAATGTTAAATATTTTATTTCTGAAGGATCCCAAAATGACGGACGTAAAGTGGGAATTAAAACAGTGTAAAGAACAGAAGGAATTCGTTGAGCTTAATCGACCTTATGGCCATAGAATGCCGCATTTGCCAAAGAAGAAAAAGGTAAGCAATCAGTAATCTAGGAATATACAATGGTGATCTTCTTCGTATTTTTTTTTTTTTTGGTTGGGTCTGTGATTCAAAGAAGCTACCAGTTTGGCCATGCTATCGCTATTTTCTATTGCAAACTCAGCTGAGTTAATTTTTATCACAAACAAGACTCGATAAAAGCTCTTATAAGAACTACAGGGGAAGCTAATCTCCATCTCTCTTTTTCTCTCTTTAGCACCTTATTATCTTCAAAATTTTGGAATTTCACGAGGAATTTAAATTTTTGTCAGAAGAGAGACCCATTAATGGCTTCAACTACTGGGGTTCAAATTGTTTGGACCTCAAAAAAAAGTCCGTTTCCTTTAATGCCTGCCTATTCTTCGTGTTTGTATAGGAACGTTGATGGACATTTCATTATGCATGGATTCGTACGGTCTCTTCTTCAGACATGGCACTAATTTGTTCGAGTTTTGGACTTCCTTCATCTTTGAACTTCCTAAACTCAATAAGCGTTGTTGTTCCTACTGTCAATTTGACTTCTTATTTTTGGTACAACATTAAAAATCGTGTGCCTTACAATTTAGGGGCAATTTTCGATCTGATTGCAGAGCCTTGCTGCCCTCCCTCCCTAATATTATTTTCTCCCATTTAAATAAATGTCTGGAATAGGTCGGAGTCGTGGAACTCTTCTAAATTTAATTCACTCTAGAAAATGTAATTCACTGTTCTGAGTATTTTAAGCCAGCATTAGCTTTCTGCTCTATCTAGATAGAGTTTATAAGATAAAATCGAAAAATATGAACAACTATCGCTATTGATTATTGTTCCCATACACAAGGATTCTGAAAGTTGAAAAAATTGACCCTTGGGACGTGAGTAGTAAGCCACTGTGGGACAGTTTGCCCTAAATGAAATTATGTCAAAATAAAATACATACCTACTCAACTAATTATACATAACTAGCTGGTCCGTGTTCGCCTTGCTTCGCCTGCCTGGATACATTCTTAAGATCCACATCCGCAATATAAAGTGTCTGTCTCTGGGATATGTTTATTTTAATAGCAAAACAAAGATGATCGCTTATATATTGACTATGATTCGATGAAATACATGAAATTTTCAAGTGAATGGCACAAATTAGTTCACAGATATAAGATGAAGTACAATGAAATAGAGACTCAACATTCACAGTACTACTCCAAGTCCCCTGGCATTGAACTAGACCTTCAAACGCTCAAAATATTTCCCACCTCATTTTTTCTCTAAAGTCTTCATCCATGAAGAACTAACATTTGCACTTAAAGTTAGGTGATGCAAGAGGCCCCATTTTTAAATTCAGGCTCATCAGATTCAGAGTCATCCGAGTTAGACTATCTATGATTACAAATCATCTGATCTGTGCACATGCTCACATGTCCCTGCAGTTCTGCAGCTGCACCGTTTAAACAGTTTTTCATTTAAAAATAATCGTTTTCCTATGAGGCTTTGTATTAACAAAATTTGTCCTATAACTTTTGGTAGAGTGGATAGACAGCCGCATATAATCTTAACGCTTAAGCAGACGCCCAAACCCATTCGAGAGAACTAATTCGCTCTTGCTTTTATCTAACCCACACCAGAGTATTTGTATGGGCTCTTAAAAAATCAGGAATAGACGTCGAAAGCAAATTATAAAAAGTAAACATCACTGAGATCGATTTGAAAATCTTGGTCAATTAACGTTTTAATAAGAAAAAAAGAGGACTTGAAAAATGCGTAATTCAAATCTCTAAAGACTGAAATTAATTTCATTAAATTTTTTTGGTTCAAAGTCTAATTATTGAATTACTTGGTCTTTCAAACACAAAACTAAATATTTTTAAATGCAAGAACCTTCTCCTTGTTAATACCTTGTTAATTACCACAAAAATAATTACCAAAATCCGTTCAGCCGTTTGCTGTGTAGGTTCAGTCAAAAAAATGCAACTTTGTTTTCTATTATTAGTGATACGTTTGTCTATTGTTCCTTACGTTTTATTCTTCATATAGAGTGAACCCCTTGATACGGATGAATACCACTTTATGACAACAGTTTCCATGCCTGTATATGACCGTCGTGAGAATGCGGTAAGTGACTTTTTATTTATATATTTATCAAAGGCAATAAAAAAAAACATAATATAATTTTTTTTTTATGTTTATCAAATTTATTTTATCCTTAATTAAAATAAAAAATGAAAATTAAAAAATAAATACAATTTTAATCAATTGTATCTGTATCACTGAAACGTAAACTTATACAATATAGAATATCACCGAAGAAGTATTAATTAACGAAGCATACTGGGAATCACAAACTCGTGAGGTATTTCAAAATAAACTCCTAAAACGAACGAATAATCAAAAGTAATCGTTATTTTTTGCGCTAATACATTAGACTACGTTTAGTGATTACTTAAAAATAATAATAATACATAATACTTATTATGAAAACAATACAATTTGGTACTTTTTTTTCGTTGAAAAATTCCTAGAACTCTATAAAAGTAGTGTTTTCGAACCATCCCGATGGTTGGGTTCATTTAGAGGCGAATATTGTTATACATATTAACGCAGCTACATATTATGTTATACTCTTATAACCTAGTGCTATAGATACAAATATTTTATAGTTTTATATTTAGCTGTTATTTTAATTTTGTTTTTTTTTATTTTTTTGTAATTTGAAAAAAAAAAAACAAATACTCAAAACATTGAAACTAATTTAAAAATGTTACAAAACCTGTAAAAATTGATTTTGAAAAAAATACATACCTATAATAATAATAATATTTTAACGAAGGATTATATAGTTAATTTGTGCTTGTTACATCTAGATAAAAATAGACATTTAGAATTTAAAATTGATTGTATTTAGTTTTATAAATGAAAACAGTAGATTTAAACACAACAAAATACATACATATTATGCATATTGCGTAGCGCCGTGATCTAAATACATACTTTACACAAGCAAGTTGTTAACGCCTTGGCAGCTTAAAACATGAAAAGAAAGAACAAACAACTCCTTTTATTATTATTTATTTCTAGTTGCAAAGTTAACTTGCAACTTTTTTCGTACAAGGAAGTATTTCATTTTTTGTTGATAGTTTAACAATTTATAGTTTTCTTTGAATTTAAAAAAGTGATGAACAATTCATGTTGTTAACTGTGAGTGATAAAAATTGATAATTTACGCCGTTTACTTTCTGAAAAGCAGAATTTATGTATAAGCTAGTAACCGCTGACCGTCATATATATACATATATATTAATTATGAACCTAAGTGTCCACAATAAACTTTTCGGAGTCATGTCACCATTGATTTTTTTTATTTAGAGCTGTCAAAAAACAAATTTGCAGATCGAGATTTTTCGAGAGACTTATCCCTCTTTGCACTATCACTTATCTAAGTGATAGTCGTCAGTTTTTTTCTAATTCTAATTCTAATAATTGACTTTCAAAGCACCGATATTAATTTTTTTTATTTGAAACCAGCTCTACAATGACAGTTTCTTACGTGTCCGTTCGCATTTTCATTTGCAAATGAAATTTTTAAAACATATTTTTTCGCTTTCTCGAAATCTAGTAAACGAAATTATGTACTTTTGTTCAGAATTTCGACTGGTAAAATATTGGAAACTGTCGAAAGATTACAAAACACGGAAAATTATTATATATTTATAGTGTCTGGTTAATTGTGACAAATACGTCTTAAGCTTTGACGTTTTCAAGATTCTCTCAATACCCAAAATAATGTTAGCAAAGGAGTAAATACGTAAACGGACCTTTTTAAAAAAAAAATAAAATGTCTGTTTAATCCCTTCGAACCCCTTAAGGGAACCTACATATTGTCAATATTTGCTAAAAGTGAACCTAAAACTCTGGAAATGTATCGTAGGGAAACTCCTTAAAGTGAAGCTCAAGAAAAATTAAGCACAATACCTAAAAGCTATCAATCATCTTTAGCTTTCATTTCATAATTCCAGCACACTTTTACATTTTACTCTCATTAACAGTTTGTTGTGGAAGATCCATTCCCGGAAGACTTTCCAAATTTGGAAGAACAAAATATGGTATGGTACTGGGACTATTTCTCAGCATTTTGTCATTTTACCGAAGTCCCGATGTTTGTTGTTAAGCATTTTTTATTGTTTGTTTATATGTATTTGCTTTAAAAATTTTGTAATTTTTT
This sequence comes from Ferdinandea cuprea, assembly GCA_963576555.1. Taxonomy (NCBI): domain Eukaryota; kingdom Metazoa; phylum Arthropoda; class Insecta; order Diptera; family Syrphidae; genus Ferdinandea; species Ferdinandea cuprea. The sequence continues at coordinate 21,697,377 of OY754960.1, read as the reverse complement.
TTGTTGTGAAAAGAAATATACGCAATTATTTGACGTTTGAATCAATTGGCACTATATTAATTGGTTCTAAGTTAATTGACATTGACTTTATTTCGTTCGCGCTGTGTTTTTTTTTTGATTCGACAATGAATTAGGTTTGCTGTGTGTTTTAAATTTAAATAAACAAAAAAAAAACAATCTTTAAATAAAATGGACAGGACATAATGCATAAGAAAATACTTTTGTTTGAGTGACACTTTTAACCTGCAGTGTACGTTTCACACTATAGGACCAACATTGTGCCTACATGGTTTTTGCTACATTGCGTTAAGTTTCAGGACTTGTTAAAGATATAATTCTAGATATACATAATTAAGAAATTATTTTTATAATAAACAATGGTACAATGTTTTAAAGTCACATAAATTTTAAATACAAAAATTTGGCTACGGTGTTTGCGCATCCCTATTGCTATTACATATATAACACTGAGCGATGAACGTAGGTATATAGAAGTAGATATTTAAATATATAAAAGACACATGATTTCCGGTTCAACAAATGTATGGTCAGCGATGAATGCATCGAAAACGATATTTTACTCGATGCTTACAATTACTTTCTCTTTCCTTCGGATAAATTCGGCTTATGTTTTTTCCTTTTCATTTCTTAAATACTTATTTACAATACAAAAGGATTATGCGATGGCTAAGCGGAAAAAAGGTGTGAAGAAGGGGGAGCTTCATAGCTAAATATAACTGCACAATGGCGTTTTGTATTTAAAAGCAGCGACATAACTATCTTTATAACCATCCTTCGCTTCCGATATAATTTTAAGGAAATAACCGAAACGAAATATGTACCTAGTAATATTAAATTTTTATTAAAAGTTTTAAATAAATCCAAGGATTTCTCCCTCTTAAAAGGGTAAGTGGTACTGAAGCCATTTTCCATTTTTGAAGCAGAGTTTCAAATAAACGAATCTGACTTTTTTAACGAAATATTTAAATGTCCCTTTGAATCCGCCGTGGGGCGAATTTAGGGAAATATAAAAAAAAAGTTTTTCATTATTTCTTTGTAGAGTTTATAATACTTAGTTTGAAGTAAAAATAAAAAATAATTGAAACAGCGAAATCAGCTTTCAGTCGTTGAGAAAGCAGTGAAAGTTGATTGGATCTCATTGTCATGCTTGTTCTTTTTTTCATTTGCGAGTTTGATAAATTGTTTAACTTGATGCATCCCCCGACAGGAGCTCAAATTCAGGCTGTTCAAACTTGAGGGTGTCAAGCGCTTTGTGTTTTGCTTGTTCTTCCTAAGATACAGTTCAATTCCATAGACTTATTGATAGATGTCCTTTGAGTACTGAGATTTGGTAGCAAATAACGGGTGATTTTTTAAGCGTAGTTTTTTTTAAAATCGAATCAAATTTGCATCAAATATTCAAAATTTTTATTGTGATCGATATATATGCAATTTACGTTTTAAGGACAACTTTATGTAAATGTTGTCCGCGGCTTCGTTTCAAATGGTCCATTCGGAAGGTTCGATTTTGCGTAACTTTTTCGAATTACGCGTGTTTTGTTATCCTGTAAGGCTTCAATCGTGTTCGGCTTGTCCACATAGACTAACGACTTTACATAACCCCACAAGAAATAATCAAGAGGCGTTAAATCGCATGATCTTGGCGGCCAACTCATTTCGAGAGATAAGCTGCTCACCAAATTCATCCTTCAACATGGCATGTGGCACTGTCTTTATGAAACCCCGAGTCAACCAAAGTTCAACTCAATTGAAATTTTAATAATTTTCAACCGTTGTTCGTTTGTTAGAGTTTCCATGATTAAATGGCAGAGTATACTAATAATTTTTTACTTTGACAGATAACGTTTGGACGCCATTACTAACCAGTGTTGCCAATCTGAAAAACTTAACTCTTAAAAAATCACCCTTTGCCTCTGATTATGATTAATTGACCGTTTACACACGCTTGAGTCGTGAATGCATAGTTGCTTAGGTCATCTAGTTGTTTATCTGTGGCGATGGGCAATAACATATAGATAGATAAAACTTGCCCTTGGTCATCTATTAACTGCTTTGCTAAGTTGTCTAAAGGTCTGAAAGAGGACTTGCCCTAAACAAAGACCAAATAGTAACATATAGAGAACCACCAAAAAAAACCAATGTTGCCATGAATCACAGCGTATATACATATCTTCTCCACTATATGTCGACCCGAGCCGGACGGACTTTTCAAATTAGCTGAACTTAACCTTTTCACACCCCAACAAAATTTGACTTTTTACTTTACCACAAAAGATTCCCCATACGATTTGAAACGATACTAGTTTCCGAAGACTCGTAGTTTTGATAGTTGGTAGATTGGCAAAAGATTGCGCCAAAGTTGTCAATCGGCTTAGTAGCAGCCATAATTATGACATTTTCCATCCCTCGTTCCATCCCTCGTGCCAGCGAAAGATCATCGTATTCTTGAGATATATTCTCTGTTAGGGCTTCAAGAGATAGATTTCCAAAAAAAACCCGCAAAGAAGTCTGTAATGGTTAAATCCGGCGATCTTGCTGGCCATTGTAAATTGCCAACACGAGAGTCTGGGTCTCGTCGCTCATAATGATTTTCAATGAAAAGTTGTCTGCCTCGCGTTCTTTAGGAGTATAGCGATTCATGTCGCATTGACGTGTATTTTGCATCTGTTTTCATCACAAATGTCAAAATGGAATTAACATTTGCCGAAATTTGCAAAACTTATATATACATATAAAATGCTATGAAAAAAAACTACTGAATATTTTCTCAAATTTCTTTTTTTATTTGAAAGTACAATCCTTCCGGTTAATAATGGAAAATAATTTCATTCAAATGGCTGCCTCGGCTGGCCATGCCGTAGCCTACACGATCGGTCTAATTTTTAAGCACATTATCGACTCGCTTCACGAATATTGTCTCTGGCATGTCGGCGTAACACTTATCTTTTACGGCACCCCACAACTAATAGTCCAACGGTGTCAAATCGCAGCTACGCGGTGGCCAAACGACATCAGCTCTGCGGCTGATAATGCGATCTTCAAAAACAGGGCGCAAAACATCGAGTGTAGCTTCGGCTGTGTGGCACGTAGCGCCGTCCTGTTGAAACCAAATTTTGCCAATATCCTCCTCTTCAATTTTAGTGAACAAGAATTCGTTCAACATTGCCCGATAACGATCGCCATTGACTGTAACGGCCACTCCTTGCTCATTTTCGAAGAAAAATGGCCCAATTATGCCTCTGGATCAAAATCCGCACCAAACAGTGACTCGTTGTGGGTATATCGGCTTTTCAATGTATGCGTGCGGGTTTTCTGTGCCCCAAATGCGACAATTTTGCTTGTTTACATACCCGCCAAGATCAAAATGAGCTTCATCTGAAAAGATGATTTTTTTGGCAAAATCGGCATCTTCTCTTTGTCGCTATGTCGCAATATTTCCCAGCGTTTTTCAAGCGTATACACAAACATATTCGTTCAGCGGAAGGATAAAACGAATTATCTGTCAAATCAAACATGAGCTAAGTGTTACCATTCGCGAAACTAAGCACTAGTTGAAAAAAAAAAACGTTAGATGGCGGACCCTTTAGCATCTTCTGATAGGGAGATTATCTCCTGTTGATGAAAATTCGTAAATTTCCCTCTACCCTATTTTCTTTACCTTCATTACAAATTCCTTTAACACTGCAATAAAGGTAGGTGACTTAATCTTTTAAAAAAATATATATATATTAAATATAATACTAAAGGCAAAAGAGCTTCTAGCCTGCGTTGAAATAAAAAACATAAAAACGTTGTTCGCTACAGCTTAATAATAGGCGAATAAGCTTCTTCCAATTTATTATAGAAACAGAAAAATAACTTGTTTTGCGTGTTTGAGTGAAACTCCAATATAATTTAAACGCTGCTGATGTAGCCTCGTTTTTTTTTTTTGATATAAAACATGCGCAATTCCCTTAATATTTAGTGTATTTAATATGGTTTTTGTTTTATATGTTTTAGATTTTAAAATTGTTAGCATTTGTTAATGTAAATTCTAATGATTGCTGAGAGAATAATAACTGTTGATTTTGTTATTTTATTTTTAATTTTGTTGATGTGATATTTAAAAAAAAAACAAAACAAACAACTTTGATCTGTTTTTGTGGAACTACATACCCCAGTCCAAATGGTATAAAAGCTTATTTTTTGTTTTATTTAATTAGCTTACATCTTGAAACTATTTAGACAATAGTTTAGTGTAAAATAAAATACCTATATTATATCATAAATAAAAAAAAAAAACAATAAATGATGATGATGTATACATTCCGTAACCGTAGCTTATCGGACTCGAACAACATAAAAATATATATAAATTAAAAAAAAATACATTGTGTTACATTATTAAATATTGTATTCCAACTGCAGTAAATTTTGTAACTTTGATTGTTAATATTTTGAATTTTAGCTAGTGAATATTTATATTTAGTTTTAAAATTTAGATAATTTCGTAGAGTGTGTAAATGATGTCACATTTTTCAGTTTTATAAAAAAAATTAATAAAAAATTAATAATATTTTTTTTTTTTATTTATAATGCAGACAAGAATCGCAAATTTACTTGGAGTTGCTGGTACCGATGTGCCGATTAGAGATATTAAGAAATTACTTTCACCATTTTTGGTATTGTTGGTCATATTTCAATCGAGAAATTAATGTAATTGAATTTTATTTTTCAGTTGGGAGTCAATGGATATGCCTTCATTGTAACCAACAATGGTTATATACTATTCCATCCAGATTTTCGTCCAACTGTAAGTTTCTCAAATAGTCTCAAATGGATTCAACATTTTGTAATGAATATTTTTTTTTTTTTTCATAGTTCCAAGGTATTTTAAAACCAGGCTATAATAGTGTGGATATGATTGAAGTGGAATTGTTAGACGATGATCGGGAGCCGAGAGAATTTAATCCAGTATTGATTGGGGTAAGGGATTGTTGTATTTTATTTTATTTACATAATTTTTACTCTCACCTTTTAGATTCGGGACGCCATAATAAATCAAACCACCGGCAGTAAGTGGATGTTAGTCAAAAATCATTTTGATGAAATGGTAAATAGATTTTAAATAGAATTTTAAAACAAAAATTAGTTCAATTGGTTTTTATGTTGACTTAATATTAAATAGAATTTTAAAACAAAAATTAGTTCAATTGGTTTTTATGTTGACGCACAATATAGAAAGTCTAAATAAATCAAATTGACGCAGATAAAAGTGGCTTTACTATCCTAAAAAGAAATGCTAGTAGCAGTATTGTGCACTACAACCAAGTGATATACTAAGTTCCCCGATTAAACCTTGCAGAGGTTTATTTCATCTTCCAGATCCACCTCGCATTTTTACTATATTCACCAGGAATATTGATATGGATGATCAGCTAATTGCACCTCCTTCAGTTCAGTTTATTTCCCGATTGTGTGGGACATAAGTCGTCAATCGAATTTGGGAGTTATGTCTCTTGGAAGTGGGGCATAAGTCCCAAAAGAAAAAGTTGGGGCTTGTGTCCCGGGAACTTATGTCCCTGAGCAATTTTTCTTAGGTGTTAATTGAGATTGCAGTGGCCCGTAAGAAAGTTAGTTAGGATCTGCAGGTTGTTTTTTGCGCAAACTAATACATATAAAGGCGCTATCGCTTCTAATAATTTTTCAGAACTCGTCGTTTAGAGTGTATTCTTCTATTCCGTAAAATACGTTACCGGACAGGTCGACAAGAAGTGGCTAGGAAGACGTCGGAATAGTTTAGTATTCACCTCTGCTTGATACCGAGACATTGGAAAATTCGAGAAAACTGTAAAGCTAGGGTGTTTTATTTAGAGTTGAAAGCTCTTGAGAATTTTGTTCGAAAGAAGAATAGTTTATGAAATTGTAGTCTGTGCATACATTCCCGCCCATTTTTCCGTAGGATCCGTGCGCGTTATCAACTCCCAATTTCACAAAGCCGAAAAACAATGTTTACATCGGATTTATATACAATAACTAGCCGAATAGGGGTGCAGTGGCTTAGTGGTACCACCTAAAACATTTTATTCGCTGCCCCACCTCTTGCGATCGTCTGACAAACATCCAAGTGTAAGAACTGCAATGAGAAGCTTCTCAAAAATTAATTGCCGTTTGGAATCGGCATTGAACTGAAGGTCATTTCCATTCGTTGCATCTTCGCACACACAATGGTTGGAGAATCTAGGCTTCGGGTCCTATATAGGATGCACTAGTTTAACTATCCCACTAAGTTTTAACTATTTTAAGTCAGAAAATTTACAATTTCAATCTCTTATTTATATTCAACCTATTACAAAATGTCGCACTTCCTTTATTAAGGTATACAAATCAATAATGTGATGCCGCTTCTCAGGCACCTTAACTCGTGCCATATTTAGCCCTGATTCTGTATAATAATAATGGTGTTATCAGTCCATACTTGATTGTAGAATGGTTTGCTATTGTAAACATAAATGTCGTTTTAAGACCTTTTGACATGTTTGTATTCCTGCACACATGGTCTACTTGTTTACCCAAATTCCAGCTGTACCTACAGTTTTCGGTTAATTTTCATTTTAATTACAAAATAATTTAAAACTCTTATCTAAGCTAAATTCAACACAATTTCGAATTGGTGTTTAATAACAGTTGGAGTACTAAGTAATCTGTCAACTATTCTCCACCCCAATTGACAAATGGAAAAGTTTTTCTGCGACACCTGGTAGACAAAAAATGATAATGTGGAGATCTACACAAGATTGAGAGCTATTTGGTTTGCATACGACTTCAATAGGAACTACAATGAAGTATTTTATCTGCGAAAAAGTCAATCCCCTTATTGAAATAAGTATGCTTTAATTTGGAAAAACAAACACATATCGTCACATATTTAAGCGATTAGAATAGTTTCCGCTAGTAGAAATAAACAGAAAATAGCCTCAAAAAAATGTGAAATGTGGTTGAGAATTTTAAAACAAATTTACCAGTTTTGTTACAATATTTAGGTGGCTGCTTACTATAAGTTTTTATAATGAGTTCTAAATATGATGTTTATATTTTTATGTTATGGGATGCAATATTTAGCTTATTAATAACGAATTTCTTATACTCTTTGAATTTTCTGTAAAAATACAATCTTCATATTCACTTTTTTAATAATAGGTATTTCGCACACTCCTATAAGATATGTTTTTGTTTAAATTTTAACTCCATAACAATAGGTTTGTTCCAACACCGAATCACAAATTAGTTTTTGAATAGTTTGTTGTGATTTTTTACTGCGCATGCTCGAACATTACCTAATCACAAATTTGTTTGCGCGTTGGAACGCTTTTTGCAGTTCTCTTACTACTAAGTGAGTGTTATTCACGTTGAAAGTTTAGTATTCGAAACGTAACGAATCAAAGAAATTTTTTTTTCCTAGTCCTTTTTTAAGTTTTTAACGACCTTTTTCAAAGTTCCAATGACATATTTGGAAAATGTCCTAGACACCTTAAAGTAGACATCAAAAAATACAATACTGAAGGTATTAGAGGAGGTAGGCCCTACTCTAGAATGATTTTCTTTGTAAAATATGTCCATAAATTATATAAACATAAGTCCCAAATGACAAAAATTGGGAATTATGTCCTTGCGGCAAAAAAATGCATAGTAAACAAAATGCTTAAAATAAACCTATAATTTTTTTTATTTCCTTAATTTTACCCGCCTTCACAGAACGAAGGCACGAACTATAGTCTTAACTAAAAATCTAATTTTTAGGCCGCAAAAAATCCTTCGACTGACTATCAGAAACAAGTTTGCTGATTGCTTGAAATCGTGTTGGAACAGCCTTCTGATAGTTTGAGTTTGCGTTTGTGTCGTATTGGAACCGCAAAACTAGACTGCGCATGCTCCGGACAGTGTGCTGATAGTTTGAGCTCGTGTTGGAACAAACCTAATATTTTATTAGTAAAATTTCTGTTTTCCACTGCACTTTGTTGTTTCCAATTGAAAAATTGACCAACTGTTAAAATCTATAGCCACATACCGATGTGATATTTGACCGCCAGGGGTAAGCCTCCATTCGTCAATTAAAATGGCCCTTTCCTATATATATAACTTGGTTTTATGTCACAACTTTTGTGATATCTAGATGGCGCTGTAAACTTAAAGTGCTTAGAAGTTGCCTTGGCCTTGAAGATTTGAAAAAAGGAATATTCCTTCACCTTTTTAGGCCATCAATCTATATTCCAATTTTCAGTTGTATAAGCCTTCATATGCTTTACGGTTTTCGAGTAATTTGGGTTCGGAAAGAACCCAGTACAAAGGACAGAAAATTGACTTGGCTATTATTATATGGAGGATATCAAGGGGGTTTAAATTGCGTAAGCCGGGCTGAAACTATTCGGAACTATAAAAGATTTTCGTGTTTATTTTTCATTTATAAAATAAATATTATTTTTTGTTTTAAATTGCACTAGATTTTGCTAATAAGGAATTAAATTTGGATATTTATTTAGCTGCTCTGTTCTCAAAGCTATATTTCTGAAAAAAAAATGAAAAGACAAATGCAATCCTCACGTTAATCATAAATCTATACTTTCTTTTAGAAACGCGTAACCCGAACCAAACGTCATTATTACTGGACGGCTGTTCAGAATACCCCTTTCACGCTGGTGGTAACCTATCCTGAGCAATATGGTGTAAATCGCTTACAAATTCGTGCCGAAGATGAGATACACCGTATCAGTATAAAGGGCAGTAACACATTGAGCTTCTTTAGTGGGAAAAAGTGGAAAATCCATCCTGATTGGTAAATCATAAAATAAATCTCTTATTTTTGCATCTACATATCTATCAATATATCTTCTCTCAGGCTATATTGCAAGCATAGCAATAGCAATAACACAAGTCCGGAAGCGGAACTGAAACACTTCCTGGACAAAATGTCAAAGCCAGGATGGAAATGGCCACTGAGTAGAAGTTCACTGCCCCCCGAACATACAGCTGCCATGTATTGTAAGTATTTTGGTCTTTTCGCTTAATTTTTTTATTAAATATTTGTTCATAAATCATACCATTTGATCAAATAAAAATTGTTTGCCATGAGATTGATAGATAAATCAAAGCAAAAATAAAAGCAACAAACATTTATACGTATTTGGCAAATTTAACGCCTTTTTGCTCATTGCTAAGGGCTGATATTTCTTTTTACTGATGTAACATTGTTCAACGCTGCAGCTAGAAGCGCATGCGATCATTGCTTAGATTTTTATCCATTTCAATTGGAAATAAATATACATGTATGTATATTCTTATATATTTCTTCTTCAAAATTACCTTATACTTATTCTCTTTGAAGCATTAAAGGGCTTCAAACTTAAATAAGAATCCATCAATTGATGTGGATTAACTTGGTATTTTTTTCTTTCTTATACTAATTTATTCTAATTTGTTTTGTTATTGTAAAACTATTTAAGGAATTGTGTATAATTTTTTTTTTCTAAAGTATTTTCTATTTATGGGTTAATAGTTCTCTTTTGAAATTATTTTTCTGACAAAAAAAAAACAATGCAAATCCACAGCTAACACAAGCTCTGGTCGTATTCCGTCGCTAACTGAAAAAGAATCGTACTATTGTGAGTACCACATTCATCCCTTCGTATTATTGAAATTGTGTTTGGTTTCATAGAAGTTTTTCAATTATTTTGGTATATACCAATTGCACATTTTTTTTTAATGAGTTTTGTAAAATATTTTTAACAGTGAGTTTTTTCTTTTTAGTTAGTAAAAATACATACATAACTCGGTTGTTGTTCTTACTTGGTATTTTAGTTAGTCCCCAAAATTTTGTTATCAAGTAGGAGTATAAATACATTACATAGGTATATTTATTTGCTTTTACAGTTCTCATATTTGTTACAGTATTAATATTAAATAATAATAATAATTAATTTCCTTATAATGGAACAAGTTACTGCATTTGTGGACCACACAAGTGGCATCTTGATCCAATTGCCAAAACACCACACCTATTGCAGTTATTAAGTCTTAAGTGTTTAGTCCATGTCAGGCTATACGGGTCTTCGTAACTTCGCCGAAGCCTAAAATGTTAAGAAAGACAGCTAGTAAAAATGGCTCTTAAAATCTTTTTGTTAAACAAACAAGAGATTTTCGGATGTTTGCGGAACTGATTTTTAAGCACACCAGATACAGTTTTGTACATGACAAAAATCGGATTAAATGTTTTCAATTTAGGAAAACAGACATACCATGTCGAACTTATAGATGGCGCTTTGGTCGACTTTATTCATTCACAACATAAAACATTTTCCTTTTGTTGTACAACTTCAACAAAATTATAGAAATAAGAAAAATTGGTCGAGTATAATAAAATCGAGGCTTTTGTCATGTACTAAACGAGCTCCCATCCCGCTTGGCTTGGTTTTTGAAACAGTGGTTCGTTCTTTCTTGTTTTGAACGTAATGGTTGGAATTCCTCTTGGCTGGAGCCACATTCTCCAATTGCTCGATGTGGCCATGTCAATATAGTCTAAGTGTTTTGTACTACAGGGTACTTGGTACAGATCATAGAGGTCGAGGTTTTATCTTTATTTGATATATAAATTCCTAACTACCTTTAATGTGCTACTATCAACAGTTTGATCGTTTATTGAAAGCATATATTCTGATAAGTGGTTAAGTGCATTGGACCACTAAGCTAGAGTTCGCTGGTTCAAATTCCGAACTGTACCACCTGGAAGTTTTTATTCACTGCACAACTTCTTGCGAACTTCTGACAAACATCCACGAGTAAGAACTATCATGAGAGGCTTATCAAAAATAAATTGTAGGTCATAGTCACAGTGGTTGGAGAAGCTAGGCTATGTGTCCTGTATGGGCCGTTTACGCCTAATATTAATTTTTATATATTTCGGTAATGTTAATATGGTTTATATCAATGCACTATCTGCTTGAAAACAAGATTGAAGAAGTCACATGATTGCGTATCTCCTGGCCGAAATCTGCTGCATGTTTGAACATTTTCAGATAAGCTGCTGCCAAACAAGACACGGCCATTCGTCATGTAGAGCTCCTGAAGATTAATGTTATTATATGCGGCTTTAAAAGATGGTTAGCTATGTTCTTGTTTTTATTGTTTGTGAAAAGGCGTCTCAACGATGTGCAAAATATAACATTAAATTAAATGTTATTACAAATTTCGGGTGTACCGGTGTAAGCCTTTTCAGTCGTTTATGGGATGATTCTGACTAACTCTAGGTATCAACATTTATTTGTTTATTACAATTTATTTTATTTATTTTCAAACTTTCAACACATATTGTCTTTGTTTCATAACATTAAAGTAAAACAATTAATAATAAATTTATGTTTAAAAGTAGCATAATAATAAATTATCTTTCGCACCAAATTATCCAAAGAAAAACGTATTAAATTTACCCGTACGTTCGCACTAAAATAAATTTTGTAAATAAAACCTATAACATATAAACAACAAGTTAGCTGAGGAATTGCACAGCGAATTCTGCCACAAATTTTTGTACAAACCTCTTATAATATTATCTTATGTAAGTCTGAAAATGTAGCGACACTGAATGGTACAACCGTTCTTGTACAATTCTGGGTGAAGGGGATGGTATTCGAAATCTAGAATTCATTTTTTCTTTTTTTTTCTTGCAATCTTAATAACTGTAGCATCTGCACAGTGTTTTGTCTTTGTCTTGCTACTGTGTGTTTTTATAAAATCCAAGTAAAAACTGTTCGAGTTTACCCAAAACAACTTCATGATGTAAGACATGCTTTCGTGTTATCTTGTTTCTCAGTGAAGTAAAATCTAACACATAATAAAAAAAAACAAATACCCACTGACAGTTAATTCATCTTCTTCCATCTATGAAATTTGAGTTGGGATCAAGTCATTTTACAGTCAAGAACTAAAAATTTGGTTTTTTTGCATGAGTTGTACTAGATTGTGTACTAGATTGACTGGAAATCAATTTGGTGCCTATATTTTTACATAGTAGTCCATTATTTTCTAAATAAACATTTCAGACTCTAACTGTCAGAGTATTCAGTCGATACAAACTACAACTATGTAGAATCACTCTGTGTTTTCCTTATATTGTAAAAGAAGAATTGTTCAAGACCGATATTTCGAATGTCTTACAAAAATCTCCGTTTCATCCAAGAATTGTTTACAAAGGGTTTACCATTTTGCAGAACAATTTCGGACTTGAAACACAAGATATACATAACTCTATTTGTAAAACGCACCTGTATACTGAAAAAAAGTAAATTGCATGTAATGTCGCACCTAAAAAAACCACCTGCACCGCTGACAGGGTGATATGTTAAATCATGCACACCACGCAAAAACGTCACTAAACCACAAATATTTGTATTATTTGATCATGCATTTGTTTTAGATTTAATTTTTATTTTTTTTTTCGTTAATATTTTAGGTGATCGTAATCTAATGCAGTCCTTAGTTTTCGATGCTAGAGTTACCGAATGGTTTTCCAAAAATAACAGCTTGAATTCAAAGGATGAAAACAAAGGGTAAGTAAAATAAACGTCAATTAACAGAATAGTGAGCTTGTAAAATATATTTTTTTACCACAATCAACAACTAATAAGACATCAAAAATTAACTAGGAGTTTCGATTTTATTTCGTTTTATCTTTGTTTTTTTTTTCCTTCACTTTTATATTTTTCCCAATGTCACTTCTTCTTTTATTCTTTGAATTTTCTCATTAAACACTAACCTGCTTTGTTATGTAAATAAAAAATGTATTATGCACCATTGTTATGGAATAGCCCAATAGCTGTTTTAATGGGTTTGTTACCAAGGTAAAAAGTCTAAGTGTAAGCAACACAAAATGTAACACTAACTAATTCAAATATTTATTAAATAATTTATTTAATATATTAATAAAATGTTTCAATTTTAATTTAGAAATGAGTTTAAGCAGCGATTTGGTATAACTGTAGTATTTCTTGCAACGCATAGTGGTCTAACCCGATGGCAAGAGTTTCATTCAAATATGGCCGAGGAAGCACACTCCGGGTAAGTATTTATACCCTATTCTAAGGGTATATTCACTTTGACACATAATTTGTAACACCCCTTAATATTCGTCGTAGACCCCTATATATATTTATGATTAGGACCAAAACCTAAGACTATCTAGCAATGTCCGTCCGTCCGTCCGTATCAACTTATGAGACCTCTAAATTTATACTAGGAAGCTGAAATTTGGAACATATACTCCCTAGAGTCCCGAAATGGTAAAGTGTTAAAAAATTTTAAATACGCACACTGCCACGCTCACAATTTAGAAAATACCGATTTAAAGTATGAAGAGATAAAGGTTTAGAACATTTACAAAAAAAGTTGACAGTGAACTCCTTTTTCAGTTTCCCATTTAAAGTCTTTGTTGTTTTCATGGAAAATTTCTGTAGAAAACCAAAAAACTTATATAACAAAATATTTAGCCAATATTTTTTCCAATATATCGCCCATACAAAGGCGGGGGGCGTTTTTTTCAAAAAATATTTTTGTTTTTATAAATTTCATAGAATGAACAAAAATGCTATCCATCCATTGGGGCATATAGTGGTATGGATAGTTTATCATACTGTTCGCCTCAAGCGGACTGTAGCCTTTCGTTATGTTGTCCTACTTACGGCCATGGTCACATAAATAGCACAAATTAGACTAGTAGTATAAAATTCATATATTTCATATTGTACTTGTATTGTAATAAAAAGGTATACACCGTTTGAAAGCTGCACTAAAACAAAAATAAAATTAACTTTTATAGAAAGATTTATTAATGCCCATCGAAAGTTTAAACAATTTTATTTAGGGAGCATGAGATTTCTTCTGGACACGTAAATAGCACACAAAATTTTGCCTGCAAATAAGTAATGAAAGACTGAATATATTGCTCAGTATTTCTTTGATTTTACTATTACCTCATTAGTATTTTGTACTGTGGCCAGAATTTTGAATTACCGCCAGACATCGCCTTCCCATAGTCTCTACGAGCTTCTCGCATCTATTTTTTGGAATAGAATACCAAGCTTCTCTTATTCCCCTCCATAGCTCATTATTATTTTTATAATTGTTTTCCCCAATCTTAAACTTAACGTCGTGCCATAAATTTTCAATAGGGTTAAGATCGGGCCTTTGAGCTGGCCAGTCAAGAACGTCAACACTCTCCCGAAAAAAACAATCTTTCACAACATTTGCTGAGTGCTTTGGGTCATTATCCTGCATAAAGATCCAATTTACTGGCATGGACTCGAAAGCGTAGGGCTACATTGCAGTTGTTAGTATATCTAAATACTGGAATTTTTCCAATTTACCTTTTATCCTTACATGCCAGGAAAATGCACCCCAGACCATAACGTTACCCCCGCCATGCTTAATTATTTTTTGGGAGTACTTGGGATCCAAAGCTTTCGTTTTTGGCGACGCACAAACGTTTTCCCGCCTGGTCTAACTCTATTCACTTTTGTCTCATCGCTCCATAGCACTCTTTTCCAAAATTGCAGGTCCTTATTTTGATGAGTTTTCGCAAAAGTTTAACGTTTTCTTATATTCCTTTTGAAAAGAAGTGGTTTTTTCCTTGAAATGCGTTCAAATAGCCCAGCTGCATTCAATCTCCTTCTAATTGAACAGCTTGAGATGTTTAAGCCAAATTCGTCCTGAATTTCATTGGATATCACGCGGGATGATTTAAAAGGATACGTTTTGCTCTTCCGTATGATGGTTCTATCCATTAGAACAGTAGTTTTTTTTTTCTTGGACGGCGTTTTTTGTTGCAGGTTAGGAGCATCTGGTCTTTTTTTGCCAGCTTAATAGCATTGTACACCATTTTTCTGGAACACTTCAATATTTTGGCTATTTCAGCCGTCTTGAAACATAGCAAAAATAGCTGCCCTTTTTTCGGGAGTGCAGTGCTTACCTCTTCCCATTGTAATAAAAAACAAAATCAAACACTATCGGATAATATAATAAAAAAATAACTGTAAGACTACACAAATTATTTCAAGAAAAATTCCAATTACAGCGATTTGTGTTATTTTTGTGTCCAGCCGCAAAGATCACATCACAGAATGAAGCAACAAAATTGACATATGAACTCATTAATAACGGTAAACTTTTTTCCTCGTAATCTAAAATATGAGGAGTACATTTTAGTTAAGGCTTGTGCTATTTATGTGGCCATAGCTGTATGTTAATACGTTAACTAATATTTTTAAGAATATTGGGCTTACAACCTAAAATAACTTTTAATTTAATATTTGGTTGGAGGGCTTATAAAGGAAGGACTACTCCATTGCTAAGAACTTCAGGCATATTGGTCTTATATCCTTTCTGCTAAAAGCATGGGAAGACTGGTTGACGTGCTCGACTCTCTGACAGCCACGACACACGTTTCTGGTTTGTACTTAAGCTGAAGATGTTTCAATAAACTCAAAGGAATACAGTTTAGGCTTCATTTAGACCTTCACTAGCATATCGGGCTCTGCTCTAGATGCTCCGACGAGTAACCCTGAAAGCCATTTTTCGTTTTAAAAATAAATGGTTTTTGTATGTAACTAATGTAAGTTAGCTTAGCCGATGAAAGATTGAACACTCTGAGTCTTGTTTGTTGTGATCTCCGACAAAATTTCCGAATATATTTGTAGCCGAACTTCGAACTTTTGAAATAGCTGAGCAAACCTGGATTTCAGTTCGTAGTAAGGGAGGATGTTGGTGCTCAGGGCAATAGAGTAGAGGGCTTTCGTTCATATACATACGAATTCTGCCGAGTCAAAACAAAGTATTTATTTTCTAGAGCTTTCGCAGATATCGAACAAATCCATATTGCTTTATCCAGAGCCTTAATATTTCTCGAGAATATACATATGTTTCATCGCAAAGAATGCCAAATCCTTCATATACAATGGCACAGAAGAGTAAAGAAGCAAAATATGAAAATATAAACATTTATTTAGAACTCTACCTAAAGCTATCCGGTTCAATATTTGATTTAATTCGCATACAAATAACCTTCAAAATCCAGTTTTTACTTATCGCATTCACAAGAACTTATTTGTGTGAAAATAACATTTGGGATTAAATATTTGTTTATTGTTAACGCATACATACCGTCTTTGTTCGTTATATTCTGAACTATCTACGGCACTCGACCACGTATTTGACATATCTTGTTGTGACAGTACAATTCTACTTCTTGGCGATTTTAACTTGCCTCATATTAAATGGGAGCTTTCGGAGGATGAATCTCACTTTATCTCCACCATCGACTCTGCACAACAAGAGCTATCGCTCCTTGACAACATTTTATCTTTTGACTTAGAGTAAACAAGCTGTATAAAAAACTATAAAAATCGAACTCTCGATTTAGTATTTTCTTCTGACGCTGTTAGTACTGTTGTTGACGAATCTCACAAAAGTATTACAAACATAGACAAAAATCATCCACCATTGGACATTTTTATTGACTTAGGCGGACATCTTTACGAAAGCAGTAATTCGTATGACCGTTCGCATTGCTATGACTTTCGGAAAGCAAATTTTCAGAGGCTTTCTGAAGAAATTAATAATTTACCATTAAATATGAACAACTTCTCTGATATTGATGTTGCAGTTGAATCATTCAATGCATTAATCAATGACTGCATGGATAGAGTTATACCTGTTAAGTCATCTAAAAATGGCCACTTGTCCCACCCTTGATATACGAGAGAGCTTAAGTCGATACGAAATCAACGAAACAGAGATTGGAAAATTGATTTAAAAAGCCTCCTTCAATCAGATTTCGATCATTATTTAATTCTATTTAATGAGTTTAAAATTTTATCCTTCAACCCTTATAGGGATTATGTCAAAAATTTGGAATTTTCACTAAAAAGTGATCCTAAACGTTTTTAGAAGTTTGTTAACTCGAAGAAAAAAGCGGATGGGTATCCAGCAAATTTTAATTAATGTAATAGTAAAAATTCTGATTCCTTTGCTGTTAGCAATATGTTTGCTGACTATTTTAGTAGATCATTCAGTGACTCTCCTCTTTTAATCGATGGTAATTATTTTAGCTATAAATTGAAAAATGACTACTCATCTGGACCTGATGGCATTGCACCGATTGTTCTTAAAAAATGCAGCCAAGCCCTTAGTCCTTATCTTAAGTATTTGTTCGATTTATCCATTAGCATTGGGAAATTCCCTAAGCTATGGAAAAGTGCCTTTATCACGCCTGTATTTAAAAAGGGTGATATCACGAATTACAGACCAATTTCTAAGCTTTTTGAGCAAATAGTCTGCGAAAAATTAATATTTCTGTGTCGTAGTATCATTTGTAACGAACAACATGGATTTGTAAGAAACAGTTCCACTGTTACAAATTTGTTATGTTTTTTGCGTGCATGCTCTAATTCCTTAGAAAATAATAATGAAGTCGATTCCATATACACCGACTTCTCTAAGGCTTTCGATCAGCTCTCCCATGAGATAATCAGATTTAAACTCAGGGCGTATGGTTTCCCACCTGTTTTTATAAAATGGATTAATTCATACCTTATGGGTAGGGATTATCGTGTCAAATTTAGAGGTTCGTTTTCTGAATCTTTTTCTGCTCGGTCTGGAGTTCTTCAGGGAAGTCACTTAGGCCCTATTTTGTTCATTCTTGCTATAAATGATGTTAAAGCCTGCATAAAATCCAGCAATATTTTAATATACGCAGATGATATGAACATTTTTAAATCTGTTAACAATCAGTATGACAGAAATCTTCTCCAAGCGGACATAGATAGTTTTGCCACTTGGTGTGTTAAAAATGGGTTAACTTTGAACCCATCTTAATGTCAGCATATGACATTTTCAAGTAAACGTATTCCCTCTATTTTGCATTATTCTTTATCCGATCATATGCTTTGTCATGTTGATAGTTTTAAAGATCTCGGAGTTTTCTTTGACCCCAAACTTAACTTTATTGGACACATTAATTTATTTTATTGTTAATAAATCAAACTCCATGCTGGGCTTTATTAAGAGGTGGTCTAAAGAATTTGACGACCCCTATGTTACTCAATCTTTGTACAATTGTTTCGTCCGTCCGCATCTAGAATATGCTTCAGAAGTTTGGACTCCGTACTACAATATTCACTCAATTCGAATTGAAGGTATTCAACGTAACTTTATTCGTTTTGCCCTTAGAGGTCTTCCATGGGATGATCCATACAACCTTCCCCCCTACGGTCAACGTATCAAACTTCTTCAAATGTTACCCCTATCTCAACGTAGACTGAATAATGATATAGTTTTCCTACAGCAGCTTATAGCTGGTAATATAGATGCTCCTGATCTGTTGTCCTCCATTGCATTCAACTTCCGTGGTGGTGCTCACAATTTACGTAGTGTTGATCTTTTAATAAGTGGTTATCATAGGACCAATTATGGCAGGAATGAGCCAATTACTCGCATGAGTAGAATTTATAATTTAAATAATCATGTGATTGATTTGCATGTCAGTAAATTTAAACTGAAAATGTGTTTGCGTAATCATTTTCTAGTGCCCTAGTGTTAGATAATTTTTATATCTTTTGTGTTTGTGTTATTAATATATGTTTGCTTTGTTTACGTATTTACTAACACCTGCACTAAATTATGAGCCTGTGGTGCACTTTTGTGCTGGCAAATTTCTGAACGTGACAGCTGCTTGAAATAAGCACTCCACGACACAGATCTGATAGTGTTATTCAAAAAAAGATCCAAAGATATTAATTCAAACAATTCAAATAATGATTTGGTTTCAGAATAGACAAAATAAAAGACCCTGTATCAATGCTCTATCTTGTAGCTTTTTTTATAAATGAAAGTATTTTTCGAATCTCACTTATCCGACTACTACTCGGCGGCGTTTCTTATAAGTAAATAATATATCCTAATTTTTGTAATTAATCTTTTTAGAGAGCATTTTAGTGAGCATAACCGACGTGCCATAGATGAAATTTGGTATAAGCGTGCTGTCGAGCAGCATTTCGTACATGACGAAAGCTTTGTTTACTCAGTTCCTTTCGATAGTGAAGGTTTGAATAGATCTAACATAATTTCAATTGCCTCCTTTTTAACGTAAATTTTTGTTTTCCAGACACTAATGGTGACACTTTAGTAACAGCCAGTCATGCAATTTTCCACTCCGAGGGTGCCCCAGCAGCAGTTGTTGGCTTCCAATTTCAGCACAAAGCCCTTAATAAACTTTTCAAAAACATAACCAGCAATGTAATGCATTTTTAACATGATTTTTTCTTTTATTAAAAACAAATATTAAACATATTTTAACAGTGCGTTGACTGTCCGAAAACCTGCACATCAGAGGAGATCGAATGTTTCATTTTAGACAATAACGGTTACATTTTAATCTCGCCAAGACATGCGGAAACTGGAAAATTCTTTGGCGAAGTAAACGGGGCTCTTATGCGCCGTCTAATGGAAGAGCGAGTCTATAAAGAAGTCGTCATCTATGACTATCAGGCCGTGTGCCCAACATCGAAGGCTGATGAAAATAACTCCTCAAGTAAACTGTTCTCGGTGAGTTTTTAATAATTTTCCTCAAGTATTTGTTTATTTTAATTATACAATTTTTTTTAGCCAATGATGCATATTCTACGGCTCGCTAAATGGCTGGTCCATTCATTGCTATGGTATATTGTACAATTTCACACTGTCGCCGCTGAAGTGATGGACCATTACTTCGACGAAAATATGACCGATTATACGGTCAACAGCAAGGATTGGTTACAAAGGGTCACATTGCGTCGTACGCGGCTTAAATCCTGCGATCAGAGGCGATTTTTGTACACACTGTACAATGACAAAGAGAACGTTGTCTACAATATGACAGCACATGCATGTGAGCGGCCATTTGTTGTCCTTCCAATACCGGCAAGTAATCTGATTCTACTTGTTCTGGATGTGATGTGTCCCAAGGAGTCCGCATTTCGACTAACTGTGGAACCACTGGAGATTCCCTATCACTATCCCGAAAATTATACCTTATCGTGCTATAAACGAGATCGTGAACTCAGGCGAATTCGTCCTGGCAGTTGTATCAATAAACATATGAATGTAAGTTTTGAGAAAACAGTTAATAATATACAGTAAATAACTATTATATTTATTTATTTTTTTAAGGAAAGTGAAATAAAGTTGTGTGGCGATGCAACTTGTAATTTAGTAAATTATTTATTAATTTTATTTAGTACATTTTTAATACGTTATCTTTAGCAAATGTAATTTTATTGTTATATAGCATATAAAGAAAATTATATTTGAACAAAAAAAAAACAAAAACCCAAAAACAAAGTTATTCAAAGAAATTCTTTCACATTTACAATATTATTGTATTTTAGCTTTTGTATATTTCACATCATAAAACAGAAAAAGGACAAAAAACAAAAACATTTAGTGTAAGAATTTTTTTAAGACGAATAGTACCTACCTATATGACGACGGTTTATGTTTTCTTTAATTTTATGTCATTTTTTCCTAGTCTATTGTAATTTTTTATTTAATTTTAGTCTATTGTAATTGTTAAACATATTAAAATAAAAAAAAGAAAATTTATTTCTAATGTAAAATATAAATTATTTGTAAATTCCTATCACTCTTACCATTATCTAAGCAGAATCTTATATTATAGCTAAGCTGTATTTTAATTTGTTTAACAAAAGGTTTTCCAAGTATTTCTTATGTATTTAAACAAACGGTAACGGTTTGCTTATGAAAAATATGGAATAAAAATAGAAAATTATTATATAAAATTTTTCTAATTGATTGTATGAAATTAAGCTAACATAAGAGAAAACGTTTCTATTAAAACCAAAAACAAAAACATATATACATATAAATACCTATGTGCTAAAGCTTTTGATTAATGAAGACTTAATAAAGAAACAAATTTTAATTTACACTGGAGAAAGTATGTTCTACATCGTCATTGAAAAGGGTGCTTTAACTTTTTATAACTAGTTTTAACTGGTCGTTGTGCTTCCTCAAGAACAGGATAAAGTGTATCAGACCTAAGGAAAACACATGGTGTGACTTGAGCTGTAAAGAAGCTATCAGGGCTAAAAAGGTAAGTTTTCGGTCATTCAAGGCCAATCCAACTAAGGAAAACCGAAAAAAGTTCAAACGAGCCAAAAATGACTGCAATGCCCACATTAATCGTGTCAAATTCTCCTACGACCAAAAGTTGATGCAAAAAATACTACAAAGTCCCTCCGGTAGTAAAAACTTTTGGTCGTTTGTTAAGAATATTAAAAAATCGGCCTCTTCATCTATCCCGACACTCATTTGCAATGACACACCAGCTGTCAGCTCTTCGGATAAAGCCAATCTGCTTGCTGCTCATTTTGCAGCTAGCTCAACGCTGCCAGATTGTGCTTTATCTGCCCCTGTACTCGAGCGCGTAGAATATTCTATGGGACCCATTCATTTTCGCACTCATACAGTGGCAAGAGTTCTTCAAGATCTCAGCATATCTACATAAATCCGCTGGTCCAGATGGTATTTCCCCTATCGTTCTGAAGAGGTGTTCTTCCACGCTGGCAAAACCACTGCCTAAGCTTTTCTATCTGTCCTATCCTTCAGGGCTCTTTCCGAGAAGGTGGAAAACAGCATTTGTCCAGCCCTTCCAAAAAAAAGGCGAATCTTCCTCTCCCTCCTCTTACCGACCAATTGCACTTACGTCCCTTCTTTCTAAGGTCATGGAAACGCTGATAAATCGTCAGCTTATGAAATATCTCGAATCCCGAAAACTTCTTAATGACCGGAAGTACGGTTTTCGCAGCAACAGGTGCACTGGTGATTTGATGACTTATCTAACCGAAAAGTATAAACAATCTATTCACCATGGTGGTGAAAGTAAGGTCGTTGCGCTTGATATTTCAAAGGCATTTGACAGAGTTTGGCATCAAGCTCTCTTGTCGAAAATACATGCATTTGGGATCGATGACACCTTTCTTCAATGGATTAGAAATTACCTTTCGGACGGTTCAATTCAAGTCGTTTTGGACGGTTTCAAGTCTGCAACTTACCACATAAATGCTGGTGTTCCCCAAGGCTCCGTTTTGTCTCCGACTCTCTTTCTATTTTACATATTCGTTTCTTGGGCAACGCCCCTCATCTTCGGGCGTTGAACTGGAACGGCAACGTATGTTAAGCTCATTAAATTCCGATCTCGACAGCATACTTAAATGGGGTAAAACCAACAGAGTGGAATTTAATGCTTCTAAAACGCAATGCTGTCTGCTGTCATTGAAGCGAAACCCTAATTCTCTGCCATTATCCATGGATGGCACTTGCATCGCTGAAACCGAACGACTTTCCATTCTCGGTATGTGTGTTAATGACAACCTTCGTTGGAATGACCACATATTCGATGTCGCCAAGAACGTCTATCCTTCCTTAAGCGATGCAAGAAATATTTCACTCCTTCTGATCTGGCAAAAATTTATAAGGCGTTTATTCGCCCCAAACTTGAGTATAACGCTCATATCTGGTCCGGTGCTCCAATTACATATTTGGAGCTACTTGACAGGATCAAAAAAGGTGCGGTAGAACTTATTGGCGATCGAGACATCGCGAAATCACTTGACTCTCTTAGTCATCGTCGTAATGTCTCCTGCCTGTCATTGTTTTATCGGTATTTCCACCACAAGTGCTGAAATGAAATTGCCAGTTGCATTCCACCCCTACAGCAATTCAACCGCAATACTCGTCATGCTAGGAATGCACATCAGTTTACCCATAAGCCTGTATTCGGACGTACAGTGAAATACAAGGATTCGTTTTTAAACGGTACAACGCGAATGTGGAATGCTCTACCACGCTCTGTTTTTCCCTCACATTACAGTTTACAGACATTTAAAACCAACGTGCATCGGTATCTCCCTTTTCCTAATCCTTCACTTTCCTAATGCCCGCACTGTGTTACTTCATTATAAGGGTATCCAAAATCCCTTTAGTGCGCTTTAAAACGGATTTTTCTACATTGTGGTGGGCGTATTAAAACAAATTTAAGACTTTACCATTTCGGGACTCTAGGGAGTATATGTTCCAAATTTCAGCTCCCTAGCTTAAATGTCAAGGCCACAAAAATTGATATGGACGGAAAGACATATAGTCATGTATAGGGGTCTACAACAAATATTAAGGGGTGTTACAAACTATGTGTCACAATAAATATTCCCTTAGGATAAGGTATAAAAAAATAGAGCTGGGCCAATCGTTCATTTTAAAAAACCGAATCGTTCCAATGTCGTTAAATTTAAGGACTCGATCTATTTAATCGATCTAGCTATATGTCAATCCATCATAATTTTTAGTATCCGTGTTTTCTAAAATGCATGTTGGTTTTTACTACTGATTTAAGTAGTCGTTCACATAAATAGCAACACATTTTTAACTTTCTCTTATACATTAGTATACTACAGAGAAAGTTATTGCAATCGTGCGGAAATTTCGAACTCAAAGGGATGGGTATAAGGGGATGAGACTATAGAGAAGTCCAAAAAAGTGGGTCCGTCAATGCCATCCTCGGTTTGTCTGTCTGTCCGAGCGCCGTATCGCCAAACGGTTCCAGGGATTTGCTTCAAAGTTCGTATATTAAGTTTTTGGGGTTATATCTCGGGGCATATTGTAAATAACGGTGCCCGCCATACAACTTTTTTTGTGAAAATCACGACGACACAATTTCCACTGTCTAGTATAGCGAGCCATTCAAAATCGAAGAGCACAACGCTGCTAAAACAAGAAGAATAGGTATTTATCTTATGGATGGAATGTAACTACAGAGACAGCAGTATTCTAAATATCGCTTAATTCTGATAAAATGTCGCCCGAAACCATTTATCAATGATCTGATTGGCCAGACGGCTAAGCAAGGGTAAAAAGCCTAATAAACATCCTTGTCATGAGCAGCTACTTTAATTTGGTGAAGCAAATGGCTTGAAGGATAAACCGCATATCATATGTATGAAATGGTCCAAAAGGCAATATCTTGTCAACTGTAACGGCTCGACCTCATCGTGCAAATAGGCAATGTTCTGCCATCTTCTTTTCTTTTTACGATGACGATGTTAAGATCGGGGTTATGCGGATCATAACCTAGTACTTTACTTTACTCAATTAGGCACGAAAACTCTATAAAAAATAGTGCATTTTTTCATAATTCCCTCATTTGATTTGGAAATGCTTTTGAGTTTAAAAAGGCTTTTCATTGACTTACTCCAAGGCCTTGCACTGGGCGCCATTATATATGAATTCTGAAATCGTTTACTGAATATTCGATTGCAAGTGATTTATTTTCCAGTGGGTTTAATAAAACAGCATTTAAAAGTTGTTTTAAATATTATTAATGCTTTATTTGTAACAAAGAATATTATTTCAAACTGCTCTTAGGGTTATTGACATTACCTGCCACATTTTAATCATCCTTCAAATCTTTCTTTTTGTCAGCCTTCACACCTGAAGGTTTGGGCTCTGTCTTACCCCCTGAATCCTTAACAACTGTCTTGGCCACCGTTTTTTCCGTATGCCCACCGGCTGGACAGGATTTATTTTCTTCTGATTTAGTCACATTCGCCTTTTGGTCTCCCTTTACATCCTTCTTTACTAATATCTGCCCTTTCTCAGCCTTTTCTAAATTAATTATCTCGGATATACCACTGTATAATTCCTTTACAGCCATGAATTCAGTCAGTCCTAACCGTCGCTTATTCGAAATATCATATATTCCACCTTCGGCATTGGAATGCTCTCCATGAGTTCCACGTACCTGTAATTTATACTTGGCAGCAATTTCCTCAAGCTGTTTCTCATTTGACGCCAGCTTCGGCAGTCTTATGTGTACAGAAGCACGAATTGTTGTACCCAAATTAGTGGGACAGAAAGTCAAGAAGCCCAATCTTTCATCGCGGGCAAATGGGATCTTCTTCCCAATAGCTTGAAGACCATTGACCAATCGATTGAAGACCTTCCCAAAGTCACCACCTCTTTGCATTGAAATTACACGAATATGATCCTCTTCATTGCACCATACCACGAAGGTCTTTTCGAAATTGTGAAAAATACCACGTCCAGTTGGCCAGAAGCGACTCGCATTTGCAGCTTGCAAGAAGCGATCACCCGCCTTGAATAAGAAGTGATCATTGATCAATTTCTCTTGAACTGATTTGTGCATTCCAAGCAGTGGATAGTATTTACCTACAAATTCGTCTTTTAGACCAGACAAAGTGCAGACGACAATATCTTCGATTTCATCGTATTGCTTTGCTGTTAAACAAGGATTAAATGGAAATCCCTTCAACGAACGTGCACACCGAATACGAGTTGAAGCAATGTAATGCTTAAATGGATCAAGATCACCAAAGTAGCAGGGACCTTTAAAGCACGTAGCAGGATGCTTATCAGTCTTCTTGAACCCAAAGTGGTAGTCCTCAATGATTGGATCGAATATGTCAGCGAAAACTTTGTAGGCATCAGCGTCGGGAGCATAGATTCCACAACTTGAGTCGAGGTTTGCAAGTCCTGATTGAATGCAATCTAAAAGAGAGGCCGTTTTAGTGCGTTTAGTTCGCAGTGCTTTAAAAACGTCAATTGTTAAATGCTTCTTCAGTAGGGACTTTGATTTGGCTTTCTTAAACACTAAATATTTGTCATCCAACTGCTTCAGGATCGCAGGATCAACCTCAGAATCGGTACTGAAATGAAAATGTTTATGTTTATTTCAGCGATTAAATAGATGGCTAACGTGATTACGTGTTGCAACGTTTAAGAAGAAGGATTCCATATTTTTGAGATTCTTTAAATCGGTAACTTAATCGCATCATGGTTTTGATCCTATAAAATGATAACGAATAGATCGAAATGTTTGACGCAAATTTATTAGTTTGGAATATTTTGATATTTTGAAATATTTTAATCAAGTGGGGTGGATATGTCAAGTTACGAGCGATTTGATTATGAAACCAGGTAGTGATATAGAAGAGAAAAGAGTATTAGAATAAAATGTTGAATTCAAGAATCGCATGATTGACCCTTCATGAAATTAAGTTGGTATTTAAACTCTAGTTCCACATTGAAAGAGCTTCAGACGATGGATGCAATCTATGACAGCTTAGGAATCAATATCCAGTATGCTGCGTACACGTAAATACTCAGTCATTTTACTTTTGTGGACGTATGAGCAGCTGTGAACCAACAAAGGCTGATAATAAGTGTTACCTTATAAAAGCGTCAGCTCTTTTCTTATTCCCGATCCCCGTATGCCCAGGAACACAGGTTAGAGTTACATCTACGCAATTAGCTTATGATCTCCTCCATGTTGGCTATCTGAGCATAATTGTATAAAGCAGCTTTGAATCTTCTCTTCAAAAGTGGTATTCCCAAAAAGTTGCCTTCGCGGAAATCTCTGCTTAAATCCAAATAAACCAACATTAACTCCAGATTCCATCTTCGATCCGTCGCTTTACCAGACCAAACTTCTAACGTACTAGAAGCCGTTGGCCCAGTTTAGCCAGTTAATATTTCTACCTCAAATACTCTTCCAAAATAGTATCTATTCTCTAACCAAAATGACCGGAATAGCACTATTTTATATATTGGTCATGGTCCCCTGACTTAAACTTGTGTTCTAGCTACAGATTTAAACCGAATCTTGCAACCGTCTTTCTAATAAATATTTGTAGGCCAACCGAAAGTCCCAAAATAGTTAGGTTTATTCGTTGAAGCTTCTACAGTTTTTCAGATTCTTTTATCGATCTTTGTGTCATCCCCTTTGCCTTGCCTTTTACAAGCGTTTCTTGGGCAACTTGAACATGGAACTGTATGCGAACTCCGTATTTTCAGTCTTTAACTCAAAAAACTTCTTTTGGTTAAATTCTTCAATATCTTCAGTAGGGACGTGCACTGAAATAAGACTTTTTCTTAATCTGGCCATACACAAGGAAGCTATTTGAATTCAATTCAAATTTTAAGGTTATGCATCATGGATTTAGGAGACAAATTCTTGACTAATTAAAGAAACGCAAGAACTCGCGACTTTACAAAAATTTGTTGCTGAAACCGTGTTATATATTTTGAAAGGCATCAAGTTCCTTTAAAATTAACTAAGCATTTTAAATGTTAAGGTGGACTAACATGTTGCTTACAGAAGATATTGGGTGACTCCTAGCCCAGCTAATTTCCATAATTTAGCCGAGCGATGCGATAGGCAAATCCAAAATAAATAGAAATTTGCGAAAACTTGCGAAAAACTCGCCACGAACTCATCCGTTAGCTTTAAAAAACAATGTAATGTTAAGTTCCCGGGCAAATAGTCCTGTGCAAGATTTTTCATCAGTCCTCAATCTGTATAATACATTTAACGCTTTGCCGTGTGGTTGCTTAGTCCATATTTGTAGTTTGTGGATTCATCGCGCAGTTGCTAAGCTTCGTAAGGAAATGTTTCTCAAAGTTGAGTTTGTGTAATTTCTTGAAAAATGTTATCTAAGTTTGCAAATGAGTACGCGAACGGACTTATTCCTTCTAGCCAATGTGAACCCCACTTCAATTCCTTCCTTTGATTCAACTCCAAGAACATCTTCATGGCTTCTCTTCATCTCTTAGCTGCCCTTTTCTTTTAAGAGATGTTAGATACGCACGTGCGAAATATTGTCGAACGATTCTTTAATATGAATAAAGGACCACAATACCGTGTCGGGAACTCTTTTCCCCACTACCTTGCCCTTGATTTTGTTTACCCATCCATCAAAACTAATAACAACACTTTTTTTTATTTTTTTTTAATACAAACATTTATTTAAAAGATGTCATGTAAAAGTAACAAACAAACAAATAAAAAAAATGTATTTCTTATCACAAACAAAAAACTATGAAATATATTTGGAATGATCCTTTGTGGTATTCATTTTTGTTTTTTCTTTCGTTTCGTCTTAATTAAAATTCTGAAATACTATTTAATTACGTTAATTATGTTTGTTGTATATAAAAAGCTTTCATATTTATTGTATATTTTCATAAATTTATTCCGTTTACGCTTAAAATTATTATGTATTTTATTTATCTGCTCTTAAACATATTTTTACTGATTGTATGAGAATTTGGCAGTTTTTATTTTTATTTTTATTTTTATTAATTTTTCATTCATATTTATATACTGATGTTCTGTTGGAGTTAGATAATGTGTATGTGTTAAAAGTATAATTAGTGATAGTGATACGATAACGAATTGAAAAACTATAACAACCTTTTTGTGAAATAAACAATTTTGCCTACAGAATTATAATAGTAGTTAGTTTAAATGCCAAAGCGAGAAATCTAGTTAATTACTTTCATTTTCAGTAAAGTAATATTAATGTTTTGTCATACGAGAGAGAGAGCGAGAGATATTCAAAGCATCAATTTTAAGTGGGTGGTGCTGGGCTAGCCACATAGTACAGCTACGATGCAACTTGACAGCGGGGGATAAATTACGTTGATGTGACACCTTTGCGGGCTACCAGCATATTTAGAATGGGATTCTTGCGTATGTAACTCACCGCCTTTTTGTGAGTAACCATCGTAAAGTCGTAGCCATTGCATTGGAGAATTTTATCGTGGATCCGGAGGCCGGCACGAGCAGCTGGGCTACCTTCGTGCACTTCAGTTACATAGATGCCCTAAGGAGAGATTTGTGAATGGAGTGACAGTGCATTTTAAAAAAACTATACTCACGTAATCAGTATATCCTTGGGGACTTTTTTTGTAATCTTGATCAATACCACCACCAATTTTAAAGCCACATTTGAGTATCTCACGACCTTCTTGATCGTAGTCGACCTCTTTGTGCAACGTAATTGGAATCTGTGAAGAGAAATGTTACATCGCATTTAGCAATTAGACGATTTTTCATGCTTGGGTGGAGCTCAATTTCATGGGGATTACAATTTAAACTATTCATGGGATTATCTTGCTATGATGACTGCGGTTGGGCTACTTACACTTAGGCACTCCATGGCCGTGCCGGCCTGGTGTTGAAAAGCCATTTTCGCCATTTTTGAATAGAGTTTATTTTAGTTTTTCACACTGGAGAGACAAAATCACAAAAGTTAAATTTGGAAAGTTTTTAGAATGGATTTTTTGTTGGATGAAGAGTTCGCTGCAGTGATTTCTGGGAAGTTGATGACAAACAAAAACATTAACTTTTTTGACGTACAGTGGTTTTTCCATCAATAGATTGGGAGCACTTGTACGAAAAGTTTTACCGACGAAGGTAGTGTGCAGGTAAGGTAGTAAACATTGTCCATCGAAAATTATTAGCAAGGTATAAAAGTAAAGTACAATTATTTGCAAAAGAAAAGAAATATTTTTTCGAAATTAATGCGACACGTAAATTCCCCACAATTTTCTTTGTGCATGCATAAAGCTATTGTACCTGCAGTACTCGCTATTTTTGTTTTCTTTTTTCGACATTTCTTGATGGATGTGGCTGTAGACACCAAAAAGAAATATATAAATAGGAGAATTCACGAATCATCCGTGTTTACGCCATATTTACTTTATATGCCCCACACTGAAATTCAAAGCCATTTGAAACCGATTGGTATAGAGATATTCGGTCCTTCGCGGTTCATGAACTGAAAAAGTGTGAAATTAGCCTGGATATCCACGATCGCTAGCTTAAACAATAACCAGAACACGATGAGCTGCAAAGAGTCATAGCTAGACTTGATAATTGTGCAAAACTTTTCTGTCAACACCAAAGTAACAAGTTTTTAAAGCTCTGTCTAACTATTCGTTCCATTTAGTAGTATGCTATCAGGAATGCTTTAGTTAGCTGACATGCTTTTTATTGCAGCGCAATGAAGAAACGTGGGTGCAGTGGTTGAGTGCGTTGGACCTCTAAGCGAGGGTTCACTGATTCAAATCCCGGCTCGTACCACCGAAAAGTTTTTATTTGCTGCCCCGCCTCTTGCGACAAGCATCAAAGAGTAAGAAATATCATGAGAAGCTTCTCAAAAAGAAAATTGCCGTTCGAAATCGGCATTAAACTATAGGTCACCATTCAATAGTTAAGGTGCTAGGCTTTACATCCTGTACGGGCCGTTTAAGTCTAAGATTGATTTTTTTAATGAAGAACATTCATAATGAATAGTAGGTGTTTTAACATTTTAAACATGCTCTGACCCGAGCCTGCTCAACGTGCTTTGAACACTAAACAAAAAACTTGAATAACGTTATTTTCGCTGTGCTTATCTTGACACTCAGACTGCTCAGTTCGAAAACCTGCGGGGTTGCTAGATATAAGAAATAAAAACGAAAAACGCTTTTTTTTAGCAAAGGTTGTGTAGACATCTTAAAATAATTGTAAATAAATATTTATATGCAGTAAACCAATGAATGGAGATCGCGTCTTTTCTTCTTGCGCTAGGATTTTGTTGTACCAGTAAACGATGCAAGTCGGTACTACAGGTTTTATTTGTCACTCAAATTTCTCTGAATGCATTCAACAGTCAGCTGCGTCGTGATTTCGAAAACAAAATAAAATTATAAATTTGCAGAAAACAAACAAGTGCTGAACTTTACGAAGTGACTCATATCAGTAAATCTATTAACAAATAAAACATCGACTCCTGATAGCATACAATTAACCGAATTAAAAAGAAAACACATTCGTTCGGCACAGAACCATGTCCAAAGAGATGACCGATCATCCACCATCTTATTCGGAGGCAATACAATCTCCACCGTCAGCCAATCCACCCCCAGTTGGTAAGTTAATTGCAGTAATTGATCAAGATCTGACTCACAAAAATGTTCTAATTATCTGTCGTTTGTTGCAGGCATTATATATCCGAATGTAAATACATACCAGCACGGAACATTCCATCCGTCGGCACCGCCGATGGGCCAACCTATGCCTGGATATGTTCCATCATATGGCACTATTGATGCGCCCCCAGCGGTCACTGTAGCCGTACCTACAGAAATTATTGTTATCGGAGGCTGTCCCAGCTGCCGCATTGGATTCCTAGAAGACTCATTCTCGTGCTTGGGTTTATTTTGTGCGATTTTCTTCTTCCCTGTTGGCATCTTGTGTTGTCTGGCTATGAAGAATAAGCGATGCTCGAACTGTGGAGCTGAATTTTAAACAATCTTCCAAAAAACAATGAGAAGATGCACATGCGTGTGCATATTCATTAATTTGTTTTGTTAATAATGTAGAACTTATCTTCACCAATTGGTGGGCGGTTAATGTTTTTATTTTATTTTTTGTTATTGTTGAAATATCGCGTGTCTTCTAATCGGATGAGTTCTTTTATATTTTGATACACATGTAATAAATTAAGTAAATAATCTGTTTGTATACATATTGGCATTGGAAGGCATTATTCTTTCACGCATTGGAAGTACTCCACGAACTGCTTGTATAATTTTTTATGAAAGTAACTAATTAAAGTTAATACACGTATGTTAATGTAAATAAAATCGTGTTTATCTGAGATCGCAATAGGAGAGAAATGTATATGAAGACAACTGATAAGTAAGAAGGGCAGGAAATGCAACATTGCATTCTTCGACACGATTAAAATTTGTCAGCCATTTTATATGAAATTCTTTGATGAGTATGTATTTTTTACTGACGATGTGTTTTTATGAATGCTACTTAGAAAACTGAATTGAAGCTTTAGAAGTTTAATACATTCCGAGGTAAATGTTGTCGCCGAACTGGGTCTCGCTTAATTGTATTTGGCATTGCTGTTTTAAGTCGATGATGAGTTTTATTGCCAAAAAGAACATGCCTTGCATTTCCATGTTCATTCACGTCTAGATCATTGGACGGTTTCTGTAACGATTCTGATTCCATTTATTGGCAGGACAGCGATTTAGATTTCGATTTCTCCGCTTGTAATCACTTTAAAATGTGGTCGGAATAGTTAATTTGCGAGAAGCTCGATTCTGTCGTTAACGCTTCTCGTTAACTGTGCGCGAAGTTAAGCATACTTGTAGTGTCATTCTACTTAAAAATCATAATTATATTGAGGAAAAAATAGAAGTGCCGATTCTTTAAAACAAACAAAACGTATGATTTTCTGCCTAACCAGTACAAAGACATGCTACTGGTTTGTTTTTAAATAAATTAGTGGCACCAGTTCTCGAACAGTAAAAAATACTTGCATTGAGGTAGAAATGTATTGTAAATTAATTCTAATAGAAAGACTCAAATGTTTTTATCCCTAATCATGCCATACATTTTTTAAGAAAATACAGAAAAAATCAAAAATCTTCATTCCACAGGTTTTCATATTCAAAAAACAGTCTTTACACAGGATAAATATAAATGAGCGAATATTTAACTCTCGTATATCTAGCTTTCGTCAATGGTATCTTTATCTGATCCTTCTTCCATTCGTTCAATAATTCGAGCAACAATTTTTGAAACTATACGGACTCTGTGCACTTTTGCGAAATTTTCGCTCGCGGAGTAAAGTTTTGAGATGTTTAATTTGTTCATTACAAACTCTACATCTTTCCATTCTGGCCCCTTGCGTAACTTTGTGCGAATAAATCTTCAACTCCATGATCGGACCTGCCCAAAAATAGATGTACTCGCACGCATCGTCCGAAGAATCAAACCAATTGAAAACAGAATATAAGAAATATAAATTTGAAACCACCAAAGAATGCGTGAATCGTAGTTTTTTTTAACTTCTTCAGAGTAATCAATATCAATTATTTTTTGTTTTTCTGTCGCAGTCTGATGCGATAAGAACTTATCGGCCTTTCGCATTTTCAATGCGGTTGCAAGCTCACTCAAATATTGAACGACTTCGATTGCTGCAACTTCGTCGCCTTCGGCTTTTGACGATCCTGACGACCCATGTAGCTTCAATTGCTGCTGTGGCGCTATCAATTGTTGGAGTGAAAAAGTTCAAATTTTTTTGGCTGGAAGAATCTGCAGACAAAGTATTGATGTGTTTGATAGTTTTTGTGTGTCGAACAATATTTACGTTTCCGTCGGTTGCGATCGAAAAACTTCCTTTACAATTTTTACAAAGCACATTACTTTTGCTTTTAAAGGTTTCCAAAAATGGATATTTTTCGATTAATTTGGCGTTTAAAACGCATTTGTCTTTTAACGAGTTTGGCATATGGATTTGGCAATAGGATGGCGTTTGAATTTCAAATGTCGAAAAAACAAATTTTGGCCACAACTTGAAAAGCTGCTTATGCGAATTTATAGGTTGAGAGTGTGCAGTGCTCGTCCATCATTTAAAATTAGGACACCACCGCTACATAAGTGGGATCCATTCGCTCAGTTCTTAGTTATATGAAAAGTTGCTACTAAATGGGAATAAAACTGCATGATTACCTACAGGATAGTTACAGGGTTTTTCACAAAAACACAGGAGTCAAATTTCTACAGGATTTTCGTTGAAAATACAGGGGTATCCTGTAGAATACAGGATATATGGCATGCTTACTCATAGCAGAGATTTCACTATTATTAACAATTCATAAAAAAATGATGTAAGATTGAAAAACATACACTTTTTCCTTTCTCGAACTCGTGTTTCCCAAACACGAACACAGAGTTTCCATATTTCGAACATAAACGGCCTATATAGGACCTAAAGCCTAAGTTATCCAACGCACTTAACTACTTAGCCACTGCAGACACCCACGACAGATGGTTAATCAGATGCCGATGCCCTTTTGGACCTATAACGTTCCCGGTTTACAGTGCAAGGCTGAAAGATGCTAGTGTCCTCTTCTTCTAAATGTTTTTCCACATCGGTGAACCACTTCCGAGTGATCTCTTTTCTTATTTCCTCTAGCAACACAATCATTTGGTTTCTGCAGAAACTCACATTTGATTTGCAGGTCCAGGCTTTTGGAGCTTATCAGGAGCTCCAACGTTAACCCTATCATGATCGGAACCGCGAATTCTCTACTCGCACCTCGAATTCTCATCGATTGGGATCTAATAAAGACTCATCGTATTTTCATTTTTTTCAATTTCTCGGACGGTAACTACAAGTTTTTTTTTTTTTTTAATTTAACAAAGGTCGTTTATCGAAAGCATCTTGTGAACTGATCATATTTTAGCACATGCTACATTATTCTATCCGCGAGAATCTCTTTGGGATTAAGGAAGGAATGTGCTGCATTCTATTTGTTTTGGTTTGAAGAAGAACATTGGAAAAACAACGAAGTTATAACGATTTTTCCAAAAAGTGTTCGAAAACTGAGGACGTTCGGGAATAGGTGCCACTACCCTACCAGGGCTTAGCGTAAACTTCTTTCAATTCATTTCTCCTTTAAAGTTAGTAAGGCAATGGCATGTTACCTTTTATAAAATCATAAATAAATAATAGCATTATGCATTTGACCATAAGATCATATTTTTCTTACAACTTATTAGACTTTATGACTAGCTTTTCCAAAACATTCTTTACACTCTGCCGGACATAGGGATAGAGATCACATGTAGAGCTGTCGAAAATTTTATCAGACGTGATCAGATTCTGTGCAATTTCTGTTCTGACTGTTGCTGTCGATGCTGGTAACCGCAAATAATTATTACAACAAAAAATAAAAATACAGCTGAAATATTAATTTTCAAGCACTTTTGTATGAAAACACTTCTGATCAACCTGGTCGATCATATTGAATGCTCTATATAGCTTATTATAGATTTCATACAAAATAACAGATTTACAACGCTGGATATCAACTTAACTAAGCAAAAGCGAGACTGTTATCGCGTATTGTTTTGTGCTTATTTCATCGAGATCTAAAAAATTACATTTTCAAATCTTTTCGCCTCGGAAGCAATAATACTGCCTTATATATGTGTCTTGAATGTCTACTAACTTTAAATCGAAAATTGAAATTCTCCTCCTTAGAATCAGCAAAATATAACGGCTATATTTCTCACATATATAAAATAAGTACGAAGCACCCTACAGCTTCAGCAACTAATGTCGCCTTAGACTTCTTGTTTTTCATGTGGGCTTGGCATCACTTCAATCTGACAGATCAATGAATGTCACTTTGCGATTAAAAAAAAATTGCAGTCCATAATTTGGGAAATTAAAGCCGAATATTTTGCTGAGATCACTCCAATTGAACCAGTTTAAACAATATGTCGAAAGTTGTTAAAGTTGTAAGTCGACTCTCTAAAGAAGGAGCTACATTATACCAAACAAGAAAACAAAAATCTAAAATTCTGCTCTATTCAATTGGCTGTTGATGTTATGTCACAGAAATACCTACCTAACCTTTTTCATCTCCATCAAAACAAGACAAATTCCATTCGATTAATGGAAATTTTAAAACTTTCAGTCAACAGGCCTAACAGGATTGGCCGTTTCTACCAATCCTCATCATACTCTTTCAGTGCTGTATGGCAAAATTCAAAGAGCACTCGCTAAAATGCCATCGGATGCTGCCTATAGGAAGTACACCGAAAAGATTGTTACCGAACGCGATAATCTGGTCAGCACTGTAAGTATATCATTGATTTATAAATTTATATTGGCACTGACTTCTTTTATGCAAGACAAAGGACGTACCAGCTTTAGAAAAAGCAATCGGAAGTGGACAAGTCGAAGAATTGATTGTCCAAGCTGAAAACGAACTGATTCTCGCCCGTAAAATGCTCGGATGGAAGCCGTGGGAGTCTCTAGCCACACCCGCCCCACCAAAACAATGGGACTGGCCACCAGCACAGATCAAGGAGCCAAAACTCTAAATTACATCAATCATTGAAACTGAATAAAAAGCTTTCAGGAAGCTACATCAATTTTGTTTCTCTCTTTGTTGTTGTATGGTTTTGCCAAGCTTCCTCTTATCGCTATAGATTAATGACGGTTTAAAAATATGTCTCAGTTGTAAATTAATCGTTGCAAAGTAGCAATGCTGCGTTCTCGTCTTTCCGTTTTGATCTGTTTGATTTTATTTACGTCGGGATGGTGTCTGCCCCATCCCAAAGTCGCCATTCGTCATAAGAGGCAATTTGACTTCACTGTATCAGCAGAGCACGATGACGACGGCACAGAACTAGTTGCTGAAGCTGTTGCGAAACTCTGGAAGAGTGAAGACAGGAACACACAGATTGATGGCACTGCTAGAGTTATTCATCGATCTGGATCAATGTCATCGGGTAAAACAAAATATTCCGCATCATTTCATTTGCGACGTGATTATCGCAGGAAATGATACACTTTTGCTTGTATAATTTCATTGGATTGTGGACATCATTGGTAGGATCTGATTATCGCGTCGGATTGCAGGTGGTATTCAGTTAAGCAAAAAAAAAAAAAAAAATCCCCCAAAACGCTGTCATCGGAGCGGAATGATCAATGTATAAACACAACCAGCGATAAACTCTTAACCTTAATTATGTGTTCTTGAATTGTTTTGTATTTAATATAAAAATTCAATTGATTTGTGTTTGTATGCGAATGTAAATTCGATGTATATTTGTATAAATGTTAATTCGAAATAGTTACTTACGTATTTGTTTACATGACTAAAGTGGGCCTTTCCAATGTTGGTTGCAGTTGCGGGTGAGTGTGTTTGGACCAGGCACGTAAGATTTGGGGAAAACTAAATATAAATTGCTACCCTAAAGTCAGGCAATACAATTTGCTAAAGAAGAAGAACGAAGGGGCGAGAATTCGTAATTCTGCAGTTAACATTCGAATGCGGCGTTTGAATCAGAAAAACAACGTAGGACACAGTGCAGTAATACTAAGTTGTGTAAATTTAATTAAAATGAGTATGCAGATTACAATCTAGATGGATGACCACCTTATCTAACCCAAGTGAAACATGCATCTACTTAGTATACCTTCGTAGACCTACAATTTACGTATGTGTGAACATTTCGTCCAATGCCTTCTATACCATTGGAGGGAGATTTACATGATTACCTTGACAATGTGCCTGGCTAGGGCTACTTCAGGAATTTGGAAATGCTGTCACGATGGCAGGGATTATCCAGCAAACCGCTCATCGTTGACATTTAACACAATGAAAATTGCCGAGTAAAACACCCCATCTAGTTCTTCTGAAACGCCCTGAATAGGGTTAGGTTAGTGTCGCTGACCTGGCCAGCGGGGTGTATTCGGAACAACAATCGGCGTTCTTAATACACCTAATTTTGTCAACTGGTTTTGGATTGGGATAACAATCTAACATCGAGTACTCTCGAAATCTTTGAAAAGGAATCCAGCACGGGGAGATTTTGCACCTGCTGGCAATTTATTTGAAAAATTCTTTGAACTTCCAATTCGGATCTTATTGTTTGGGGATTTCAGGGCTTTGATTGCTGCTTGACTGCTGCGTCACTCCATCGGGAGATTTGTATGGAAGGAAAATGTTTATGGCCTATTTTAACTTAAGGATTTCAACAATGCCCACTTTGACTTCGTCTTGTTCATCTAATAGATCTCTAAGCCGTCTTTATAGCTAACCCTGTCTAAGTTTATGACTATTGATATTGACTCTCAGTGTTAAAAATTGGTATCAGGTTCGCTTCTTCAATAAAATGCAATTACGAGCGAACGCAGTAAAGCCAAATCACACGTTTATCTACTGAACATTGTTATATGTACGCGTTGCTCAGATCGCATCGAATTGCAACACTATGCAACTGATGAACTTGCAGTTTAGTATCGCGTAGAAAGAAAATAACTAGAACGAAATGTAACAGCTATATTTTGTACAAAAGCAGTTCAAACAACCCAAGATGCGCTGTTGAATTTCTCAAAAGGCAAAATCTTCGCTCGGTTAATACTTTTCTTTTTTTAGTTCAGAAATTTACTCCTGACTGATGGTTAACTTATGGCGTTTTGTTCTGCGCGTGAAAACTTGAGTTGAGTTTGGAAAACTTCAACATAACTTGGCTTGTGAGGAGATAGATAAGGCAACATTGCGGATGCATTACAGAGCAGACATTGTTTTAAAATGAAAGGAACAACACCCATACTACCAGATAGGCTTTCGCTAAAACCTAAAATCTAAAACACATTCTACGTTTTTTTAAAAGCAGCCAACATATTTTTGATATAAAAATAGGCTTCCCAACTATAATATAGAAATCAAAACATATTTTCGCCCTCACAATTTACCAACAATTTTCAATATTCCAACATCAAGGAAGAGTTCAGAACCAAACATCAACCACTCTTCAAAGTTTTATCAAATAAAATGTCACACTGGCACATTGATTCGCATTCATAAATTTTAATTCTTGTCCGGAACATCTTATTACTTAAATTTAAAAAATAAAAAAAAAACATCTTCTACTGCCACACTGGTATTACAAGTTAAACTTAATCAGATATTTTTGCCCACGTTAAAGCTGACCACTACTAAACATCATCATCATCATCGTCGTCGTCATCGATTCTTATGATTCGCGGTAATAGTATCGCTGACGTCTTTATACTATCATGATGATCCCGACTTCTTCCTCGCATCAGTCTTAATTTGTCGGTTAATCGCTTATTGACTGTCGCTTGAACTTCATGCATTAACTCGAAAGCATCCAGTCTACTAAGTCTGTGCAATTCTTTCACCTGGAATGCTACGTTTCTACCGAAACTATTGAAAACATCATCGTCCACGGGAATCGAATCCAAGCGGAAAACATCTGCTTTGCTTTCGGGAACATCTTTCTCTCTATTTGTATTGAATTCTTGTTTCACACTTACCATGGGCGACACAATGATATTGCATTCGGGTTCAAGATCAAGCTCAGATATATCATCGATATCATCACAAGATTCTTGCTGCGTGTAATTATTTTGTTCTTCCTGCTGCTGCTGCTGCTGGTGCTGCGGTTGGTGCAATGGAGGTAGATTACTTTCCGTAAAGTGTGAGAATGAATAAGTTTGTGAGATATCAGATTCTAAACTTGGTTCTGACGAGGCAATCTTTTTACATGTAGATTCCTAGAAAAAATAAAATAGTAAGACAATAGCTGTATTTGCATATTCACCTACTGATGGAAGCTCTGCTGCTCTAGGTGTTGCATCAGTGTCAGTCTCATTGCTTTGCGTAGCAAAGTGTGTCTTAACGTCTCTAGAGTCTGTTGAAGTTTCCTCCTCGTCTTGTTTAATGCTTTCTGTTGATGGCTTCCTTAAATTTGTCTGAGGATTTCTATGCATAAAACCCATTAACCAATCCACACTAGCTTGTTGTTCGACATCCCAGAGCTTGGGATGCTTGATTTCATGGGTTTTAACGAATCGATAAACTAGCTGCCTGGCCGCTTTGTAACTGCTACTTGTGTCGTAAGGCAAGAATGTATAACGATTTAAAAACTCCATAAGTTCGTGCTCCTGCTTCGCGGAAAAGATTTCGGCCAGCATTGGTGTAAAGTTTGTCTTGGGTCCATTTCCTCTGGCGAGATCCAGTTTTTGTTTTTTTTCAACACGATAGATAATTGTGGTACGTTTGAGGCCGTACTTTCGTGCCGCAGTCGATGGAGTCTCAAGGCCAGCACAAATGTCATCGACTGCCGACTGCATACAGTCCTCGTTAATCCAGCGAGTGGTTTTTCGACGATGGGTACGGGGCATTTTTACACAATTTTACGGAGTTGATATAACTCTGGTAAGACAAGACAAAACGACGACGAAAAAAAACAATAACTAACTTAAATTTCGACAGAATTTTTTTTTATCGCAGTTCGTCTCGTTTGGAGACATTTAATAAAACATTTTAACTTTTATTTTAAACTAAGGAATGCACTTTATTAAACATCACAAAAAAAATATCAAAAATATTTACAAAGCATTTGGCAACTTTTATACCAAAGACACTTGGACACTGTCAAGTTTGTTTGACGAACTGTCAGATGTAGTTCACAATAGGAAGTTTGCTGTTAAAATATAGAAAAGATTGTGATTGTCGAAATTGCATCAATTTTATGATGTGACGAAGTCGAACAATACTTTTGTTTTATTAGATTTATCGCATTTTCCGTCATTGCTCTGTTTGTAAATGAGAAGTGCCGTGCAGTAAACAAACGCACGTAAGCATCGGGATTAACGGTATCAAGCAGACCGTATGAGCAAAATCCATCTGTGAAACCACTAATGTAGTTTTGTCTCTTAAAAATGTAGAACTGGATCAACCTCAACAATATTGTTTAAACGTTTGGGCTTGAAAGTCTGTATTTATGTCGTTTACGTTTGGTAATCCGGAAGGCTTCCGGACTCTTCCGAAACTGTTCGTTTGGTACTTAAATGACAGTTCCTTTCATGGAATGAAGAGAGTTTGCTTCTGGCTTTAAATTCAGAATCAAAACTAGAATCACTAACCCATTCAAACACCACAAATGTCATAATCGATTTATGTCATATTTGCTACTTATGCACTTAAAAATTCTTCAACTCTGCCGAGATTAGCTAAACAAAAAATGAAATAATACTGGGTGTAATATAAACATATTACAGTGACTAATGCTATTTATCTTCCATCCCCTTCATCGCAATAAGGATTGGCAATGAGGCGGTTGGAAATAAAATAAATAAATAATTATTAGGCGTAAACGGCCCATACAGGACCTAAAGCCTAGGTTCTCCAACCATTGTGTGTGCGAAGTTATATTTTTTGACACGGACCTACAGTTTAATGCCGATTTCGAGCGGCAATTTATTTTTGAGAAGCTTCTTATGACATTTCTTACTCTTGGATGTTTGTCAGACGTTCGCAAGAGGTGGGGTAGCGAATAAAAACTTTCAGGTGGTACAGGTCGGGATTCGAACCAGCGACCTCTCGCTTAGTGGTGCAACGCACTTAACCACTAAGCCACTGCACCCACAACACGGTTGGAAATACATATACACAAATACAGCGGAATTTTCACTTTAAATTCAAATAAAATATATATATGGCATCCCGTATCGGAGAGCTCTTCCGGATTACCAAACGAAAACGACATGAATTCAAAGCCAGAAGCAAATTTCTCTTCTTTCCAGAAGAGTAACTGTCATTT
The DNA here is from genome assembly GCA_963576555.1 of Ferdinandea cuprea. NCBI lineage: Eukaryota > Metazoa > Arthropoda > Insecta > Diptera > Syrphidae > Ferdinandea > Ferdinandea cuprea. The sequence continues at coordinate 21,656,264 of OY754960.1, read as the reverse complement.
AAGTACCAAACGAACACTTTCAGAAGATCCCGGAAGTCTTCCATTTTGGATTACCAATTTGGATCTAAACCCAAAAAGAGTCCATGGATCGACACGACATTCATTAGTCCAATCTTTAAAAAAAACCTCAACTTCGGTCGCGTATAATATTATCCTTAGTTGACTATTACAACCTTAAAGGAATTTTTAAAATCGGGCAAGTACCTATGTAGTTCGAGTGGTAGCGCAGGGGAGATGCGATAAAGCCATGGACAATATATATTAATAAAAACAATTATTAAATGTTGTTCATCCATTTTTATACATACCCAGTACTTTACTCTGTGAATTACGTACACATGAACCTTTTAACAACCGGATATTTTGTGATAGGAAGGCGTGCTCAGAGTTTCGATATTCCGTACATCGACTTCTGCAGAAGCTAAAAACAATTAATAAAAGAAACATTGTCTACACTTGGAAAACTATATTAATTCAATACATTTTCCATAATCTAAACAATCTGCTCGCACCAATATCGTGTACAAAGAAAATTGGTTCAAGGAGCTAATATGACAAACTAACTGTCTCGTGGTCGGTCCTATAGTGTACCTCAACGAAATAAAACAGTTTTTGTTATTATTTTCTTTTTAATATCCATTCACTTTTTTTTATTTATGTTGATGATGTACAATAACATCTACAATTAAATTTAAAATAGCACACAGAGATGTTTGTAGTTGTTTTACTATTTAATGTTTTTGGTTTTTACTTTGTATTATATTAATTTTAAGTTAAACATTAATATTAATTTAATGTTGATAATGATAACTATATTTGTGTATGCAATGAGATTTATAAATAATACAATGCAATTATGTTAAACATAAATTGTTCTATTTTTAATTAATACAATTACTGAGTAACAAAAGTAAAAGAATTAAAGAAAGCAAAATAATTTGATTTGTTTCTTTAATTATTGCAAATAGTCTCAATACCTAGTTTTGAATTTTTTTTTTAAATTTTTGTTTGTTTTTTTTTTTTTGCCTAAATTACATGATCACAAAATTTTCCATCGTTTCCTCAGATTGATTCATTTTTTTAATCCAACCAACATTCCTGAATTTTAATTTTACTTATTCTTTTTTTTTAATTTAGTTTTATCCAAAAATATGTTTCCATTAGGGCCTAAAAATCAAAATTAAATATAGATTTTGTTTCTTACTTTTCTTATGAATATACCTACATGTGTTTTCTTTTATTTTCAAATATTTATTTCTGCGTCATATTTTTTTGTTTAATTATTTTTTTTTATAAATTTTGTTTCAAAATATTCGTCTCAGTCAAAATACAAAATAGTTTATTTACATTTCGATGCTTTTTCGTTTTTTTTTCTTATATAAATTTTAAGTAAATAAGCTTCGCATTTAAGAATTTACATGTTTTTGTTTTAGAAAAATTTAATAACTTATTTTAAATTATTCTCAAACTTAAAATTAAGGTTTTATTTAAATTTCAGCATATATACAATTTAATATGCGGTTTAATGGAATATGGCTTAAACGCTAAAACTGTGATTCTTTATAATGTTCTAATTTCTATATTTTTTTTTTTTTGATTATTTTTAGATTAAGGATAAATTTGATATATATTTTTGTTTTAAAAAATAATATTTATAGCGAAATTGAAATAATTTGTTAATCGGATTGATCCTTCAGATCTGGAAAACATTGGCAACGATTTGTTCTTTTTTTAATTTTTGGAAATAAGGTATGAATACAGATTGAGGAGATTGTTTGGCTATTTATAACAATAAACATTGACATAGCTTGGAAGAAGTAAAGTTTGGTACACCGAAGATCAGGGGGCTTTCGGCAGTCCTTTTTTCTCTATCATTTGCAAAAATGTAGAGTGCTTTCGTCAAAACGATGCGACGCGTTTAGATAGTTTTCATTTAAAGCGAATCAGCCCACATGGATATTAGGAGAGACGTGAAACTAACCGCCAGCGGATATATAGATGGAAATAATTTATCGTCGCTCTAAAAAGAGAATTTTAATTCCAACATTTAATGTCGACCCGGAAGACTTTTAAGCCCAAGAAAAAAGTGAAATTTTAGGCAAAAATTTAAACCATTAAGAATCTCCAGTGGTGCCAAATCTTTGAGAATAAAACTAAATATAAAATACATGTAGCCGTAAAACGAAAACTTTTTAAATTATTTATGTAAATATGAATATTGTTTAACGATTTGGTTTGATTGCTTGAAGATACTATTTTGTTTAATACACGTTTTATGTGTGTAGAAACATTTAAATGCAGATTTTACGTATAAGAAAACTTAATAGAGTAACCTTTTTTTTTACTATTTACTTTCGCTTGATTTTTTGTTTTTATCATTGAATCTAATTATTATTATAATTGACACATTAAACAACGTTTATATCATATTCAATTACGTATTTCTAGTCAATTTATTTAGAACAAATTACATTTTAATAAAGAATACAACTTGGTACTTTTTAAACAACCGTAAAGTATTTGTTTTATTTTTATAAAATTAAACAAAAAAAAATTGAAGAAACTATTATAAAAGATTATTCAAATTGAATATAAACACATACATAGTCTTAGAGGAATGCCTTTGGAATATATATTTAAGTGATTTATATTTTTGGGTAGCTTCAAATTTATGGAGGAGCCCAATAGGGACAGTTTAGTGATGTAACTATGTCATTAGCTTTTGGCGGGTTTTCCCGTCAACATAGACTATTTTTTTTTTTTTGAATATGCAGATTTGTAATTTATTATTAACATTATGAAACTGCTGTAAATTTTATCGACAGGTAAAAATTCATAGAGCAGGGCGATGTAGCTTTCCCAATCCTTCATATGGGAACGGACCGCTGCATTATGGCTTCAATCAACTTAGTTCTGTAAACAGCTGATTACAATTCGAATTTGAAATGTGTGGGACCATTCAAATCATTGGATAAGAATCCGAACCAGAAGGCAAGCCGAATGATTTCTATGGATATTGCTTGAAACATTATTAGCAATGGAACTCAAAAATTGGTTTGCCATTATGTACACATGCTGAGCCTTAAGGAACGCTTACAGCATAACACCTTCATATTCATTCCATAATTCGTGCGAATGATCTTTTATCACTTCATCCTCACGAACAGAGTCAACTCAATTACACATCTCATAAGTGACGTAAGGTTTGCAGTACTTTTATCATGAAGCTTATCGCTCAAATTATTTGCTTATTTTATCACTGGATACTTCAGAACAATTCGAAGGCGAGAAGGTTTCTTTGAAAAGCTCTGAGAACATAAAGCAGCAAGCAACAACCGTCTCTCCTATATCGTGTACATGTATTTATTGGAAGAAAGTCCATAATAAGTGGAGTTTTTAAGATAAAGCAATGGCAACGATTTTGTGAAAAAATCACTGTTTTCATTTGGAAGGAGTTACCGAATCGGAAGTAACAATGTGCAAAATCGTTATTTTTGCTCGTTAAAAAACAAATCCTCATCACTGGCGTGAGGTTTAAGAACACAAATTTACTACAATCACTGCTAATTGCTTAAACTCGAAAATGAATTTCCCTGTAACTCTAGATATTGGTGCGTAATGCTTCACAATGCGCCTGGACTCTAACGCGGCTCGTATTTCTTAACGATGTTTGCCAAAGATCATGTAGTTGCTTTCTGCTTAAACAACATTAAATAAGGTTAAGAACTTCCAGACGCATTAAAATACTTCTTTTTGGTGACTTTCTATTCGCTAATATGTATAGTTATTCAACAAAAGATTGGATCTCTAAGCCAAAAACACAGTTATAGTACAAATAATCCTCTGAAACAAAATAAAAAAAAGGAGAAGAAACAAAATAAAATAACAAAAATAAAACAGAATATTTTTTTTTAATAAACTTCTTTATATTTATTATTTTTAAACACCGGTATTTTGTTTATTTACATTAAAATAAAAGAACTACTACTCTAAGACTAAATTAAATTTAAGGAAACTATAAACATTAAAATATAAAAATGTATTTTCTTTAATAAAACGCCAATTGAAATACATAATATAAAAAAAAAACATTCCTCATCATCGACATAAATATCAAAAAAACAGAAATAAGAACTAATCAAATTTTATTTTCAATTATTTAATTATTTAACAAAACAGGCAGTTTAACGAAACATAAAATAGGAAACAAACTATAAAGAACAAAAAAGAAAACATAATTAAGGCATATTATCATCATCGATTCTTTAATTCTTCTTCTGAAAACACAAAAACTTGTTTTGTTTTTTTTTTATTATACTTTTTCATTATTTTATTTGAGCGGGAGAAAAAATGTGGTGGTATCTATTACAAACATTTATTTAAAAAACAAACCATTTCTGTATTTTATTTGTTATGAATTTGAATAATTCATTCTGTCTTGTTGTTTATTTATATTTTCTAGAGAAAAAAAAAACCCATAGACTGCATTCTATTATTTTATCGGGTTAAAATTTATTTTATTTAAATTAATGTCGCTATTTAAAAACAAGAAAAAAAATATTAAAATTAAAAACATTTGTCTATTGTTAGAATTAAAAATTAATTTGTACGATCAAAGAAGCAAAAAGTGTTTTGATTTTTTTTTTTAAGAAAATTATTTATCGTACTAGGTTTTAATAATAATTGTAAATAATTTACATAAAAAGAAATAACAATTACATTGTAATGAAAAACGTAACTAATATTAACTAAGTTTTTTTTTTTTTGTTTTGTATTTTTCATTTAGCCTGTGAAAGTTGTATTTTTTGTTTTTTTGTTTTGTTATTTTCTTTCTATTTCAGTAATCGGTTTTTTTTATTGTGTATATGTGTATTTATTCATTTTTATTTGTTTATGATTTTTTCTTTTAAATAAATACTAATAAGTATAATTAATTTAAAAGGAAATAATTAATAATAATAATTACAGTGCAAGTATTTCCCTTTTTGTTTTATTCCCTAAAATTATTTAAAACTAATTTTTTTTCCATTTCTTTTGTAAAAGAAAATTTAAATCATTTGAAAAAAAAAATTTAATTCATTCATACATACCGATACATTTACATATAAATATAAAATTCTATCAATATTTTTACGTTACGTAGAAAACTTAATTTTCACTTGCATTTTGTGTTTATGTATTTATAATTGTGTTGTTTTTTTTTTGTTTTTTATTTTTTGCGTCTGAATTGAGCTAATGCTTATTTTTCTGACAGTAAGAAAAATTGTATTTAATCGAACGAAGAAAAGACATAACTTTGTATTTAGTAACATATAAGTTCATTGCATTTGTTGTTGCATGTTTTTTTTTTGTAGTTGAAGAACTAAAATTTATATTTGTTGTTTGTTGTTATATTTTTGTAAACAGTTTCCCGCTGTTTTACTTGTCCATTCGACGGGTATGACGCTCGTGTTATGTATTTGTTAAAAAAAAATCCATTGCTTGTGTGTTGGGCGGTTGGAAGTTGTGCTGCAGATTTATCATTACTGTTGACTCACTAGGTATTCTTAGGTCTTCCAGTTATTTTGACGACTGCTGCTCGGTCCTGGCGCTTGTGGTGGGATCATTTCGAGCAAATACTGTCGTTGCATTTCAGCCGCTCGCTGAATATCTGCTAAACTAGGGGCATTCTTGCTGGAGGATACGTTCTTTTTGTTGTTAAAGGCTGTAAGAATATTTTTATTTTATTTTAATTTATTCAAAGAAGGAAAATAAATAAGACGTAATGTGGAAGCAATGACTGAATGAAGAAGTATAAATTCGGTCGGAACCACATAATTTCACTGTTAGTGCATTATCAACCATTTAATGCCACAAATTTTCTCTCTAAAGAAAATCTGAAGATACTAACATTATCCGACCCTACTTTTTGAAGATTTTGTATATAGCGTGATGCTTTCAATCAAGTATCCTGACAACATCAGTGTCTTCCAAGCGGAGGTTCTGGTGATCGCGGAAGGTGTAATTGTTGGCAATATCACGAAATGATATTACCATTGTCATTGGAATAAAATCCAAGCTAATTCAGAGCTAAAGCCTCTCTGCTCGCAGCACACCATAAATCTTTGTTGGGTCCCTGAACATACCGACAAAACCGGCTATGAGAGGGCTGACGAATTAGCGAGGTATGGGTCTTCAATGGACCATGATCGGGCACTTCAGTCGATCAAGCCGCCACTCTGCGATCTTAGGAAACGAGTGGAAAACAATATTCGTATGAAATCTAACTACCTGTGAAGTATCAAGGAAGCTATGGTCAGAATATAAAAGTGGCCGAACCATCGAACTCCTACAGTTAGACAGGCCATCGCTATCTAAGCAGGTAGGGGCCCTAACGGGACATAACTTCCAAAGAAATCACGCAATGAAACTAAACCTCAAGGATGACGATATATGTCGAGGATGTGGTGATGAAGAGGTCCGCGAAGACACACCTCTGTCACTGTCCGATTCTCGGTCATTTAAGGAACAGAACACTTCCATGACTTACATGAACTTTCACTTTTAGATCTGAGTAGGTTTCTAAATAGGATATCAGGATTGCTAGACGCCGTCAGGTAAAGGCACACTAACTATCTCTATTACCAAAGGCTAACCCCCCTACAAATTGCATCACAATGAGTCCACGAGGACCTAAGTGTGGCATAGCAGGACAGACCTGCTCTACGTACCCGTAAACCTAACCTATAAAAGCTTCTAAAATATGTCTAGCGCGTTAGGAACGCAACACTATTTTATTATGAAGACATCCCTATTTTCGTTTCTACTGCAATTCCACAATTCCTTCAACTATGATGTTTACACCATCTTAATGTGGTTATTGCACTTTTACTTATAAATGCAAAATGGTGATGAGTACGGACTACTGTTTGGTTAAGGGGTTACATGGGTTTATTCGAGAAAAAACGTTATATTTTCAACATTTTTTTTATATAATAAATAAAATATTTAATTAAAACTTCTTACTGTTTTAAAGATATACATTTGAAAAAGAATTTCTGAAATTTTCTAAGGAAAATATTTAAAACTCAGTCATTTTCGATGATCCCTCGGAAAAAAGGTGTGTCCGCGTTGACAGAAGAACTCGTGACAGGATCATCGGAAGTGAAAAACCAATCGTGTTTTAGTTAAGACCATAAACTAGAATTTGTGAAAATTGGATTTTTGGCAGACCTTTCCTCTCAAAAAAAATCTAATTTTGGTAAAATTTGCTCAAAATTTTCTGTTTTTTTTTAAATAGTTGTTCGTCCAAGTCCTCGTGAATTGTATATCGAAGATCTGTGTGAAATTTTATCAAGATCGGGTGAGTGCGCACCTTCCCAAGGCTGTATCTCCAAAACTTTTATTCGGAATGACTTGAAAATTTAGGATTATATTCTCGAGATGTTCTAGAAATTAATAAGACAATAAAAAACAGTGAAACCCATGTAACACCTTAAGGTATGATCTCCTAAGAATCAAATGGCAATTGAAAGTACTCATATGTCTTAAGTTGGTCTATCAGAACTAATTGTAAGAGAAATTAAACAGAGTCAAGGGGATTGTAACAATATCGGGTACCATCACAAATATGACAACTTAAACAAAATAAGCCAACGTACCACTGCTATAAGTGTTTTCTCTTTGAGAGTTTGATGAATTGTTAACAGAACAGAACAGAATAGACGAGAAAAAATTATTCGTTTGCAAACATTAAAGAATATGAATGTAGATTGTTGATGGATAATGTAAATGGTGGAGAAATTTTTTCTTGGACTTTCATACACGTGAGCAAATGGACAGATTTTGATGACTTTTTGTAATGTTTCTTTTGATTCCAGAAATGCCTTGGGGACATGTCATGTCTGCAATTGCAATGATAAGGTTTTTTTTTAATATTGTCTCGAACATTTTGAGTTATCACCACTCATTTGTAAAGGGTGATTCATCGTGAAGTTTGATTTATAATGCAAAATAAGACACATAAATTTGAAAGTGAACTTTCGGTATTTTCGGTTAAAAGAACAACTTATGGCATTTACTTTTTGAAAATGATATCATGTAAGGTCACGGAAGGTCCGTTCGAGCAAAGCGACTGGTATCTATCTCGCGAATATCACGATAATGTAATGTTGGCTCCCAAAGCATCAAGCTCATCAAGCTCTAGGCGGATCACAAAAATGATTTCTCCATTGTTTCATGCGCTGTATGGCTCATGGCGCCGTCTTGTTAAGGCCAGAGCTCACCGAGGCAGTGGGCTTGAATTTCATGAAGCACATAGTCCGTTAACATGGCGCGATAACGTCTACTATTGACGGTAACATTCTGATTTGCCTCATTTTTGAAGAAATATTGACCAATGATTCCACCATTCCACGTGCTGGATGTGGTCTAACCGGTCGATTATCATCCACTAATGTAAACTGAGACTCAAATTCGCAAGGTTTCAGTATGTCGATTATACGCACCGTAAGTTTCTAGAATCACACGAAAAACATTTCTCACAAAACGTAGATTTTCGTAATACAGCTGAACAAATAGGAGACGCTGTTATAGTATGAGTCTTTCCATGATGACTTGCCAAAGTGATACTAATTAAAAATTTTGATAGGATCTGGTCTGTCAAAAAAAACCTATTGAAAATCAAACCTCACGATGAAACATCCTGCACCCAGACCCTAAATAAAACAAAATAAGGTAAGTATGTTCATCGTCCTACTTTGGGGTGGTGGTTGGTTGCAGTTCAGACGTTGGCAAGGTTTTTTGTCTCGTTCGTTGACTTAAAAGCTCTTTAAAAGTTTTGGTTTGTTTTTTTCGACAAAGCTAAGATAGATTGCATGGCAAGTGGTCATTTTGCTGGCAAATGACCATATTTTGATTGCGAAAAATATCAGAAACGATCATTACATCCAGAGGTAAACAGATACAGATACAGTTAAGCAGCGACGCGCAGCTAGTTCAACAAATGAGGCAAAGCATTTAAGACCCACATTGGCTACATATATTTAAAATTCTTCCTGTTGCTTTATCTCCGTAATAGGAGGACGTGAGCTGTATGAGCGTTAACGACCTACATATATATGATCTAAAACTTAGCTTCTTCAAACATTGTGTGCGAAAATATATGTATTCTCGTACATGAATTATGGGAAAGGATGGGGAAGTTAAGCCCATCTATGTCAGCTCTTCTCAACATGCACCGGATGCACTATCATGTGACTTTTTCAGTTCGCAAGATAGATGTCAATTCGGAAGGCACTGTCTTTAATAGATTCATCAAGAGGACAAGACTAATATCCTTTTTGTTTGGTTATCTGGAAGAGCTCTCCGATCAGGGATGCCAATCGAACAAGCACACATATTTCATTTGAATTTGAAGTGTATTTGGCGTTGTATTTGTGTATATGTATTTTCAACCACCTCTATACAAATCTGATGACGATGGAAGGGGATTGAAGACAAATAGTATCAGTCACTGTAATATGTTTATATTACACCTAATATTATTTCAATTTTTATTTAGTTAAATTTGGTAATAACTTTCAGCTAATCTCGGCAGAATTGAAGAATTTTTTAAATGAATCATCAACAAATATGACATTTCTCGATTATGACGTTTATGGGTTTGAAAATTCTTAATTAAAAGTCAAAAGCGTGTTTTTCTTCTTTCCAGAAGAGGAACTGTCAGTACTAAACGAACACTTTCAGAAGAGTCCGGAAGTATTCCGAATTATCAAACGAAAACGACATAAATATATAACACAGCACAACAAACAAGCATCATTCCACCGCCTAGGCCATTTGTTCTATTTGATATCAGCAACTTCGAGTTAGTTAAGAAGTGCATTTACCGTAGTAGAGATATGTCGACGAAATACCTTTGTAAACTACTGCTACCTCAGTCTGCTCAAACAAATGGGTTTAAAAGTCCTTACTGAGTTCTAACAAAATGTATGCTCTACAGAACCCTTATCATACCAGTACTGCTATTCCGCGCCAAGTGGACGACAAACAAGCAAGAAAGGAGAGTCAATATTGGCATTTGACAAAATTAAAATTCAGTGACGTCGAAGATATGATCGCGAACACTTCTATGAGATGAACCAAGATGTGGATGTAGTCTTAAAAGCTCGGCAACATCGAGCAAATGGACATTTGTACTTTCGGCAAATGATCTTCAAATCCCGGTCGCCAGGTTCGAGACCAGAAGGAAAGCCTCCGTTTTAAAGACCAAGCAGAGAATGGGAGGTTGTTAAGTAAATAAGTTAAGTGCCTCGTTAAGCCTCGACTGATAAATATCTTGGTTTCCATGCCATCAGAAAGAAACGAAATAATAATTGTTTAACTTACCAGCTGCTTGTGCTTGTGCCATTGCCATGTGGTACGAATACAGTAGCGGTGTAAACTGCATCATATGCTGTGGATTGGAGCCTGCCAAAGCTGCAAATATAGAAAAATGAATTATTAACCTAAAGCCAATTTGCAGAAACAACAAGAAACTTTACCTCTGAACAGTTGCTGTTGAAAAGCTTGCATTGCAGCCGCTGTAGCAGCAGGCGAAGTGTTGCCTAAGCTGCCCAAATTAGCTAGATTTCCCAAATTGCCTAAATTACCTAGGTTGGCGAGGTTTGCTAAATTGCCTATACCAGTTAGATTGTTGAGTCCTGGCAAGCTTCCTAGCGCATTAAATTGAGCTGCAGCAGCAGCAGCGGCGGCTGCCGCCGTAGGTGAAAACTGTTGCTGCTGCTGTTGTTGTTGTTGCTGTTGTTGTTGCTGCTGCTGTTGCTGCTGTTGTTGTTGCTGTTGTTGTTGTTGTTGCTGCTGCTGTTGTTGCTGCTGCTGTTGTTGCTGCTGCTGTTGCTGTTGATGTTGGTGCTGTTGTTGTTGATGAAGTTGTTGCTGCTGTTGTAGTTGTTGCTGCTGTTGTTGTTGATGCTGTTGTTGTTGTTGCTGAAGTTGTTGCTGTTGCTGCTGTTGGAGTTGTTGCTGCAATTGTTGTTGCTGTTGTTGTTGTTGTTGCTGAGCAGCAGCAGCTGCTGCAGCTGCCGCCGCCGCCGCCGCTGCAGCTACCGACATAGGACTCGGTGATGGAGTACTTGGACTTAGATCATGATGCTGCCGCGATGATCGTGGTGTTGTCGGTGGCGGCGGAGGTGGTGTCGGCTGACTACTGGGTGGTGGTGGAGTAGGTCGTGGGGTTGGTGTTGGTGTCGGTGTTGGAGTTTGACATTTCGTCGGTAACATAACCGTAGATGGTGGGGGCGGAACTGGTGTCGATGAGTGCGATGCATGAGAATCTACTGGCGATGGACTACTTTGTGTTGCAAGTCGTTGCTCGATTTCTTGCTCCTAATCAAAAACAAAAAAACAAAAATTTGTCAAATAGTTTAAATAAATAATTTTATCGAATCTTACTTGTTGCAGGGCTTTGACAAAAGCCTGTTTCAGTCGGTTTGTATGCTCGGCTTTAAGAGCCTTTTTCACGTTTGTTGTCACACACTGTTCACAAATGACTTTAGGATCCTTATTACCTAAGAAAAAATAAAACATTCACATTATAATTTCGAATGGTAATGACTGGCTGTAAACAACTAACCTTGCTTCTCCCACTTCCAAACGGGCGTGAAATCAATCTTACATTGTGCACACCTGAACGGCGGGAGGACAGTCGATGGTTTCTTTTCCTTTGTCATAAGGTAATCAACCACAGTCTCTAAGCCCAAAAGGTATACGAATTCTGTGTTGCTGGGGTTGGGTATGAAATGCATCTCTGGTGGTGGAGGTTTGGGGGGTGGTATCTACAAAAATAAATAAGTTACAACTGTGTTGACAATTGCTAACTATCTAGTTTTACTCACTTGAAGAAGCGTCTTCTCCAATTGTTTCCTTAATGCTAATTTGGCGGCTGCCTGTCTCTGGGCGGGACTTTGGACTTCTTCTCTCGTCGATGACCGGTCATTCTGAAGGTGAAAGGGATATTAAAACCGCTTACTATTGATGTATGTTATATCATGTAGTACCTTTAGCTCGTTATGCTGATGCTGATGTTGCTGCTGCTGGTGTTGATGATGCTGCTGCGATAGCAATGGTGGAGCTGGTGTTATGGACACTGAATTGCTTATAGATCCAGATACCTTTGAATTATCCGAAAGACTTAGCTGCTTGCGTATTGCATATATTTATGAAAATTTAAATTGAGAAAGAAGAAAATGCAAGAAAGATGAGGAGATGTTGATGGTGATGATTGTGAAATATAATTGTAATTAAATTTACTGTTTTGTTTGAAGAGTGTTTTGTTTTGTTTTTTTTTTTTGTTTTGTATATTTATTCATGTAAGAAACTCAAACTGTTGCTTTTGATAAATGGCAAATGCTTTCTTTATAAAGTGGTGCAAGGCTTTCTCGTCGTTTATAGAATTGAAACAAACCGTTTTGGTACGATGTAGTGATTGCACTAAGAAACAATCAACATGTTATTGCCCCAAACATAAAGGATTGTTAGAATTGCTGAATTTACAAAAGGAAAGGTTAAGAATAGGAATGATCTATTCCGCTTAAATGCTGAATTAGCTTTTGAAAAGCGACTTCCAACAATCTTAAAACCCAAAAGATGGCAGAATTTAATCAGTGGAAACCAAATATCCAATAACATGGTTAGAAAGGGTGGCATAGTGCACCAATTTTAACAAAACGGAATTAATTGAAGAAGCCTATATTGTTCGACCTGAACAATATAGCCCTTTTTAATTTGCAAGACTTTCTTCCAAATGACTAATGCGCTTTTGGACAGAACGAATTGTTTGTCTCTCGAACTTGGATCCAGTAAAGCCCTAACCTAAGTATTAAAACACAAATCACAAAAAAAAAAAAAAAGAAAGACCTCACGCAACAACCTATCCTTAATTCACTCCAACAGACTTATCAATAAAGTTGTGCCAAGTGTCGATGATGGTATTAAAAATGTGTGTACTGCAATGAATGAGTAAATGAGTGAGTGACTGAATGAAATGATTGATGGAAAATGTCGCTCCATTTTTTCTATTCATAAAAATTTCTCTTTCGAACTGGTTGAATACATTACAATAACTCACATTGCGTGGTGGTTTGATTCCCGAAGGTGGTGCCGATGTCGGTGTTATTGTCACTGACGGTGTTATAGTGAGATTCGAACCAGTGCGTGGTAGTGGTAGTATTGAACTCCGATGTACCGATGCACTACTGCCCGCCGTAAGGGTGGCTCCGCCCGGCAGCGATGAACGTGGTGGCGGGAGTATAGTTGTATTTGATCTACCCGTCTGTGGCTGACAACGACTGCTACTTGTATTGTTGTTACTGTAATAAAAGAAACCCAGAAAAAAAAACAAAAACAATAAAAAAATGTTCCCAAAATAGCGTCAAACTAAAAAATGAAACTCACCTCAATCCGGGCGAAGGTCTATTCTTTGAATGGGCGGGTAGTGGTACCGCATTCGTGGGTGTTACACTCAACGAACCTTTAGTCAGAGCGGCTGGTATTGCCGCCAGCGGATTGCTGTTATTACTAGTTGGCGAGACATTCGTTGGTGTCACCACCAAATTCTCCTTCATCACATGCTGAGATTGTTTCAGCTTCTTTAGCAGGACTAACTTGGTTTCTTCATTACGCAAATCTTCTCGTAGTTTCCTTAGTCCTTTTTCACGTTCTCTCAGCTCAGATGGAGTTAGTTCCTTTATCGGGTAGTATGGTGGCATCTCCTCATCATCAGTCTCAGAGTCGATATTGCCGTTTTGAGCTCGTCCATTGACTCGAGCCGGCAACAGAACAATGTCGGGCGCTTCAGCATATGACTTAGGTTCAGTGCGGGGTCGCAACACTCGCCGTTGCACCTTGTTTTCGTCTTGTTGCTCGACAAAATTATTCAGCGGTGGCGGCGCTGGTGTTATAGTAAGACCAGAGTTTTGCGTCAGAGCACGTAGATCCCTCACTGTAGCCTGAGTTATGGTTAGTGAATCTCTTCCGGAACCCAGACTCAGATCCACAACATCATCGACATCCATTTTAGCCATTAAACAATCGCGTGGTTCGACGCCCTGCAAACGCGAAAGAAAATGAGAAAACTATTAAATTTTCTTGTTTCAATTTGAAATGAGTTTTCGATAGTATTAAAAAAAAATTTTTTTTTTTGTTCACAGTTTCAGTTTCAACATCTGCCTGGCACACTGAGGCGAACAGAATGCAAAGTAGAGGAGAGTTGTTGTGTTATATTATAAGGTACGTTGTCGTGTGTTTTGCGCCGCACTCAGGGGTGTTGTATGTTGTAGATATGTTGTTTTGTTTTTGCTTTCATTACCACCACAATCAGCATGGGGGACACCATCATGCAGTGCACGCGGTGGACAGTGTTTTTTGTTGTTCTTGTTCTTGTTCTTTTTCCTGTTTCTGCTCTTGTTATGAAAGTAATATTTTCAAAGTCATCAACAAAAGTATGTATTGCATGTTGTGTTGAACGACTACTACCTGCATGAATGTCGATGTGCGATATCCTTTTGACCTACCCTTAAGATTGGCCTTGGGTTTAAATCAACATCACACAACACACAACATTCACTGTCGGGACAAACTTTAGGGTTGAATTCTACAGTAAAGCAATTAAAGGAAGAGTTGTCGGTTTTCTTAATGACTAGAAAGAGGGGTTGATTTTTGTGTGTGTTTTTTTTTTTATTGAATTCTAGGTGTTTTGTGAGGATTCTGTTGCGATGATATTCAAAAGAATACATAACTCTTGTACATGGCAATGAGCTTCCGCTTTGAATGGTTTCCTTATTCAATTATTGTGAGGACTGGTTTTTGGTTGACTACCAAAATAAAAACGACGCGTCCCCCAAGAGTCTGCGCAAGGTGGAATTAAATGTACACGAATTTAAGGCAGCATTATGGGTATTTTTTTTTTATAGACATTAACTCGTATATGTATGTACGTATGTATATTTTGCTAAACTCAACAAAAGAAATCGATTTTGAAGATACTAGCGAAGGGCATTGGTTGTGTGTTTCCACTAAATAGCAACTCGAGTGGGTGTTTAGAGATGACATTTGAATTTTAAAAATTTGTTAAAGGGAGAAAGATATATGTATGTATTTACGTGTATAACTATGCTTAAAGGTGCTGACGCACGGATATTTAATGTCGAAGTAATTTTGATTACAAGAAATTGTTAAAGTAAGAACACCTTATGTGAATATTCCAAGAATTGAAAGTTTAATATTTTTAGTATGAGAGAAACTTTTCTTTCCCAAAAATTCAATTAAGAAAAGAAAAACATTTAAATTACTTTAAATTTAAGCCCTTATTGTGATTTTCGATTATTAACCGATAGACGACTTTTATCGATAGACAATCGTTGGTGATGAACTTCGGAATTGCGAATGTCGATTGTGAACGATATTTTTCGTTTTGACAGACGATGTTTATCGTCTACAATTTTATAACTATTTCATACAAATTAACTTGATTACAGGTCAAAAGTTGTTAGCAACAAAAAACAAATGAAAAAACTGGTAAGCTAAATTGAAGCAAATCGCGATATTGCTAAGGGTATTTGCGCGAAGTCACAGAAAAAAGGCAGATGGGAAAAGTTCACCGTCGAACTAGAGCCTCCTGCACGTATCTGGTATAAATGGTTGAAAGTAAATTTGAATTTACATACATATGAATCGTTTCAGTGAACATAAGCTTTCCCAACAGGTTTGGGCTGATTTAAAGTGCAACACAAAGAGAAATAAATTTGAGAACAAAATCGAAATTCATGTTCAAGAGGATTGGAAGCATCTCTTAATCGCCTTCTATTCCTGACAATCTCTAAAAAGTCTCTGTGCATGTGTTTCCTTCTTCAAAATCTCTAAAAAAAAATAGCTGAATTAAGGACATTTCTATCTTGTTTTAATTTTGTTCTAATTCCACAAAAGTAAACACTACAAATAATCAATTCAAATGTCAAAAAATGTTCAAAGTATGCTCTATTCACAATAACTCGAGCCTTTGCCGATTGAGTTATCGGCAATACCAAAAGTAAAATTTGACGACGCAATCGACTTTTATCGAATCGGTTGCTGATCGACATTCGCAACAGGGGCCTTAATGTAATTTTAAACACTGCTTATGAATTCTATGCAATTATTTTGAAGTCCATTAGCGATTGTACAGCACTCTTTACTTCGTGGTTTTGGTGCTCTGATGATAATAGTACCTTAATTATTATATCATTTAAATTAAAACTAATCCAAATCTCTCCAAACCTTTTAGCTCATTTTATTCAACAGAGCGGTAGACTTCAATATCAAAAAATGTAGCTATGGCTCTTAATTCAACCACTACATTCCCCGATCTCGTTAAGTTATATTCTCCGGGAATGCAGGCCAATAAACGCCTAAGAATTATCCTATCGTGTCTCTTTGGGAAACTTAGAGCACTTTGGCAGAACACTTGCAGACTCCGCAAGAATGCCTGTAAGAACCGACTGCATGTCCATTGTTGAGGCTGTGGCGACGACCGACGAGTCAATTCAAGGATACTCTTATTTAATGTCGAGGGTATATTTCTCTTCTGCGTGTGGGAGTCAAGTAAAAACCACCCCTAGAGTAGAACCTACCGAGCGAAGGCAATAACATATTGGGAAAGCTAACAAACTGCTTCATATCTATAAAGATGTGGCCACACTACAAAGTTGTCTATCTAAATAGAACACGAACAGAAATCACCACAATAATAACGATCATCCAAAATCACATACACAATCGAAAAAAAATACTTATTCACTGCATGCGCCTGAGAATTAGGAAGACCCTTTTTTACTCACTTCACAAAGTCTCTGAAAAAGTTTTAAGGAACCAATAACTTTCATGAATCCCACAGGTTGAATCTAGGTTCCCCTCATTGACAAACTTCAACATTCAGGTCAAGTTAGCTGTGAGTGATACTTTAGTTCCTACCTATGTTCTATGTCAAGAAATCTAGTTTTGTTCGCCGCTCAAAATTGATCGGTAAGAAACCGGATATTACTGATGGACACCGTAGTTGTTCCCGCAAACAGGATGGCACTTACGTTTCTTGTCGAATGGATTAACACTAAATTGTTGACGTTTATACTCTCGTCAAGAGTGCACCCAATCTGTATGCGTAAATTGTGATGTACGCGAGCTATATTCGATTTACTCCAATTATAATGTTATTCTTTTATTTATTTATTTTTTGTATTCACTTGGTTTCTCTGTTTGCTCATTCTATAAGAGATTACTCTGTTGTTTTATTATGTGCACCTCATTACCAGCCTCACTCGCGCGCCACCATATTAGCAAGCCAGCGAGTAGTGATGGGAACCGGGAGGGGGAAGATCAAAACGAAGGAAATGCTGAGCAAGTTGCATACACAAGTACACCGCTGCTAAGCACATACTTGACGTCGTCGTCGTCGTCGTCGTCGTTCCCATGTGGGGAAAGCTGAGACTGGTCGGATGCTACCGCTACTGACTGACCACATCATAGCCCCTCGCGGTTGGTCAGCACAGCGCACCAGAGCCAGAGCAGCAGCGTCGAGGGTTGTTGCTCTTTTCAAATACTTTTGTGTTTTAGTTTCTCTTTTTGTGTTTTTTTTTTGCTTTTGCTTTTGCTTTGCTTTTGCTTTGAATTTGAATTAATATTTATGAAAATGAAAATTGTGATAATGGCAGCATATTTTTTTTTTTTGTTTTTTGCTATCTCTTTTCTAATTAATTTATTTTATTTTGTTTTAGATTTTTCTTTGAGTCTCCACTTTGTGGTTTACTTTATGTGACACCACCACACATGTACACATGTCAATATGAATGTGTGCAAGTGTGCTACATACATGTATGTATGTAGAGAAAAAAATTGATTATGAATGCGACAGAGACGACGACGACGACGACGATGTTTGCTGAATGGACTAGCCAAACACGTGTATTATCTTTCTAACGAGTGTATGATCACATTTTATTTTTTTTTAACGAAAGGTGAGTTATGCTTAAAATAATACATTTATACACATATTTTGTGTCGGTTTTTTTGGTTCAATGTCAATAGCATTTGATTTTGGTATGGGACAGTTTTTTTTTTTTTTTTTTGGTTTGTCTTCTGCGTCTTTGCAGTGGCATTTATTTTCCGGTGTTTGGGTAGAGTTATATATTAAAATGGAAGACATCGATATCAAGTGACATTTCAGATACATACATACATATCTATATATATGTATATCTATAGCGATGCTATGTGCGTACTTATAATTTTGATTTTTTTTATTTCGTTCGTTGGCTTCTTTTATGCGGTTTGCTTTTGTTCGTTTTCAGTTAATTGACTTTGTATCGTCTTTTCTGAGGAAAGATTTAAATAAACGACTTCTTGCTGCATATACCTACAAATATATCTACATATGTTTTACATTGTAAAGAAATCCTGTTAAACAAACATAGGTACGTATAGTTGTATTTTTAGATTACAACAAGTTAAGTTTTTGTGATTTTTTTTTTATAGGCGGAAAGTGGGTATGCAAATGGCGCTTAAGCATCATTCTATTTACGTAGCTATTCAAATGGAGTGTTGTTCGTCACTAACCGATTGGCCGCTAATTATTGATTTTTATTTATGAATATTTATTGTAATGTATGCATGTAGGTATATGTTTACCCAGATGGTCTATTTTTGAATGCGTAGTTAATGGAATTTTTTGTTTTGTTGAGCGTGGGCTCCAATCGATAGACCTATTCGTAATTCATATTAAAAAGAAGAATTTTGTACTCATCAGAGAGAGGTTTAAAGGAATACAATTTTATAAGGAATGTCTTTATTTAGGATTAGAGAACGATTTTAACTTTTGCAACCAACCAACAAAAAAAATACTGACCCATCTTCATAATACTCAAAATCTTCTGAACATAATACGGAAACTTGGTGAAATAAATTGCAAGAAGTATGTTGGAGAAACTTATACCTATACTTTATTTTCATTTTCATATTTATACCACAACCTGACAAACACGTTGTTCTTTCTGTTCCGGTAGGTGGCACAATAGCTTTGACTTTTTAATGACATTTGATTTCTTGGTTAGGAAAGACTTATGCGTAAGAAAATAACAACCGACCACTAAATGATCGGGTCCCGATCAGTGCAGTAAATTTCAATATAGCGCAGTAGATCTTACAATACCTAAGAAAAATTAAGAATGCTTTTTAAAACTAAGAAATGAATGATATTAGATACCGTGGCGTGGTATTTGTAGCACTTTTCTAATAACATACTACTATCATAAAGAAAATAATGACTAACAATCTTTTGCTCGGCCAAGGCCCTGTTACGCACTTGAAATTGACTGGAGCCTGGTTAGGTTAAACAGAGGAGTGGTAAATAAGAAATCTTCATTGAAAACTAGGCACTAAAACGTCCATTTCTTTGAAAAAACCTAGAAGGCCCTTGAAGTCCATGCCATCTATTTTGTCTAAGGTTTTCCTAAAAAAACACTTCGACTACGCGCTAATGCCTCGCATTAACTAGGTACATATGTGTATTATGTCCTCAGCAGCCTGCATATCTCCGCAGAATCCGTATCCGATAATCCGAGCCTCTTTGCGTGTTTCCGCAGGACACGAAGGAAGAACGGAAGATGAAGGAAGCTTATTCCTGCTTAATTATATTAACGCCATACATATTTTCTAGCGAAAAGTTGCCTTAGGTACCATGTGTCCCTCAAGACTTGACCAACTTAGATTGGCAAACCTATCGCTTTTATCCTCCATAATGCCCCTTATCATGCAGATTCCGATTCTTGCAAGCTTTACCGCCTGTCGTGTCCCTCAAAACCGCAGTGCTCTGACACCCAGCACAATCTCACTCGGTTCTGACTACATACGGCTTTAAGCATGGTTGGACGACTTTAGACTGTATCAGAATTTATGTTGGTTGACTCTATTGCCTTGAGAGCGGCCTATCGATGTAGATGGCGATAACTGTTCCAGAAACCGTTTGCAATAGCTTAGCGGCCCTAAAGAAAGCACTACTTGTGTCCGGTAGTCGCATAGACACTCTCAGTTTCGGATCTTCTGAGAAGATACAGGAATCTGTTTCTTTCGCTGTTTTCGAACCATCCGTAAAAATTGAAACTTCGTTCGATCTGATTATTGGAGATTTCTTTGCCAATCCTTTCTTTCCGGATGAAGCTGGAGTTGCTACACAAAATAAAATTACTACCTAATCATAAAATAGGTGTAAATCCTCAAAAATACCTTGGCTTTTCAGACCTAATTTGTAATTTGAAATTTTCGGTGGGTGCATTCAGAGTAAACTATAGATGTGCGTTTGAAATCCTAGGTCAATCTATGGATAAAGGACTCGCAAGTTATGAAGAAATTGTTCGTTTCTAAAAATTCAAAAAACAGGAGTAGATATGGTTTGCTGTGCAGTAGATTTTCATTTCGGCCAAAACGCAGTAGATCAACTACTACAGGAGTAGGGTGTCAGCGCTGCTCCCGATTTAGGATTTCATATTTTTTTTCATAAAGCCGTGCAGATCTCCAATAGTTTTGCTGATAGGCGCGCGGATTTAATTTATTTTTCTGTATTTTTCTTCTTTCAAAAGAACGGAAACGACAGTAAAAAAAAAACAACTTGTGAACAAAAACGTTAAACTTAAAATCAAAATAAGATTCTGTTTACACCATAACTGTATTTTTTCATATTATGACAATAAATATTGATGAATTTTAGTTATAATTGTACATTTTAATTGAAATAGCAACTTATAGTTTATTTAAATTCAAATTAAATTTTTAAATGGAAATTTCTTTTACATCGGACATTAATTCACTCTGATATACCTAATAGAGTTATCTAATGAATATTTTACGTAGTTCTCAGCAGTTATTCTGATATAAAATAAAATGTCTGCTTCGATCTGTGATTATAGTTGCTGGCAAAATATACGTACTTTATGAAATTATCCACTCATGAGGGAAAAGGAAAATGAAAGCAGATTAGTGCGAAACATCAGATTTGTTCTCATTTTCGATTGGAGGCAATAGGCGGCCGTTAATTGTGAAGCTTTAATAAACTAATTCGTAGAGAAAAACATTAACAAATCAATTTTCACCAAAACATACTAAGACGTGGAATGGATGGAAATTCTTCTCGAGATTTTTCAACTGCTTTTACACGATGTCTGATGTTTCCATCAATAACAGTTTAAGTTATTTTGATAATAAGTCTATTTTTGAGTTTTGTTTTTTTTTGAAATTCAGAACTAATAAGTATTAGCTTTAATTAAGTGATATTGTGAACTAGTTGACTCAGTTAATGTCAAACTTTTAAAAACTTCTTTGTTAATTTATCTCACCATATTTATTTCAAGAACTCAATTTAGTTGAGATTTAATGTATTTTATTTTACGATTGGTAGTCCTTTTTTACGCGATTAGTGGTTAATGCGTTAAGTTAAAATTAAACTGTATGGCCTGTTCTGACTCGTAAGGCCTTAAAAAAATGAAACCATAATCCATTAAAATGGCCGAAAGACAATATTTTTTTCGCTATTTCAAAATGGTGATTTAAGTTCTGCTGGTCATAGAGATTATATTATTAGAGCTGATGAAAATGCTTTATTGAGTACAAAAAATTAAGTTTCAACATTGAATCGCGTTGTCAGCTCTTTGAAATCTGATTAATATAATTTGATAAACCTAAATTGTAAAAAGTTGCGCAAAAGTCATCAACCTATCCGAAGATGCCATAATTTTTGCAAACGGTGGCAAATTTCAATTCTACTTTGACAAATGCGACTGTTCTATTTATGCCTAAAGTCAAAGCTTTGGACTTATAAGCGATAATGAGAAATAAAAATCTTAGGAATACAAAAATATAATTTTTTTCAAATGTGCAAACATATGTTGTTAACTCTTTAGCTACATTTAGGGTAGTTATAATAAAAGTTATTATCATACTGCCGTGTTAAGCAATAAGTTCCTATATACATTTTCATAGTTTTGAGTAATCTAACATTTTCTGTTTCGATCTCTGGCATCGCTATAGTAAGCTGTTTCGCATACATATATGAAACTAGTGTGGGATTCAGTAAATTCATTAAAATTTTTACGCATAGATATAATTATACATATAAAGGGTGATTTTTTAAGAGGTTTAGAACTTTTTTTAAAAAAAAACACAAAAAATTCGAAAAAATGAATGAAATATTTATTTGAATCCATAGTTTGAACCTTGCAATTTAATGTTTAAAGATAATTTCATGCAAATGTTGACCGCGGCTGCGTCTCAGGTAGCCCATCCGCTGAGTCCAATTTTGGCATACTCTTTCACACATATCGACCGGTATCTCACGAATGAATGCATGGATGTTGGCTTCCAGTGCGTCAATCGAAGCGGGCTTGTCCCTATACACATTAGCCTTGGCATACCCCCACAAAAAATAATCTAATGGTGTCAAATCGCACGATCTAGGCGGCCAATTGACCGCCCCGAAACGTGAAATTAACTGTTCACCAAACTCGCCTCGCAATTGCGCCATTGTTTCGCGTGCTGTGTGGCATGTGGCACCGTCTTGTTGAAACCACATATCATGCAAGTCAAGAACTTCCATTTCGGGCAAAAAAAAGTTTGTTATCATCGCTCGGTAGCGTTCACCATTGACAGTAACGCTGCGATTCGCATCATCTTTGAAGAAATATGGCCCAATAATGCCGCCGGCCCATAAACCGCACCAAACAGTGGCTTTTTCGGGATGCATTGGTAGCTGTTGCAATGCTTCTGGCTGATCTTCACTCCAAATGCGGCAATTTTGCTTATTTACGTACCCATTCAACCAAAAATGAGCCTCATCGCTGAACACAATTTTTCGATAAAAAAGCGGATCCTCGGCCAGCTTTCCAAGAGCCCATTCACCAAAAATTCGGCGTTGTGGTAGGTCGGCTGGCTTTAGTTCTTGCACCAGCTGTATCTTAAAAGGCTTTACGCCCAAATCCTTCCGCAAAATTTTCCACGTAGTGTTGTAACAAAGGCCTAACTGCTGGGAACGGCGCCGAATCGACATTTCGCGGTCTTCTGTCACACTAGCTGATACGGCCGCAATATTTTCTTCAATACGCACAGTACGTAAACGTGTTGGTGGTTTAATGTCCAACAAAGAAAATTTGGTGCGAAATTTGGTCACAATCTTCCGAATAGACTGCTCAGAAGGTCGAGAATGCCGATCATAAAATGGAAGCAGCGCGCGATGAACATTTCGAACCGAGCACGAATTTTGATAGTAAAATTCAATAATTTGCAAGCGTTGTTCATTTGTAAGACGATCCATGGTTAAATTGCAAACCAAACTGAAGCTGTTTGACAGTGACACAAGGTACTAAACACACGTCAGCTGTCAAAACCAGGGTTGCCAAAACCAAACCAGCTAAAAAATCACCCTTTAGTTTGGGATACAATACTAATTGTAGGGGACACTTTATAATTTAACCTAACTGATGGCTTAAAGACTGAACTGAGGTAATATAATTGTTTTACATAAAAGCACACAGAATAGCATAGATACGCATACAACCAGATGTATAACCACAAAAACTATCTACCTGTTTCATATAACAGGAATATGAGCACAGATTAATCTTTTGTATACCCTACATAATATGTAAAAACGCATTTCGAAACATCATCAACGAAAAAAGTCCATATCCGTATCCGTATATCCATACAATTTCGTGGGATATAGGACTTTTTTGCTTAACGCACACGAGATTTTCGGATATCCATCTAATTTCTTTTTTGGTTTTGAGGCACTTCCAGATACGACTTTAAATTTCTGAAAGCGCAGAAAAATGGAGTAGGTATTGGTGCACGATTACAGATATGCTCTTAACTCAAAATATGATTTTTGGCGCTTAAGACTTTCTTGCTTAACACGGCAGTATACTGAAGGCTTTTCCTAAAGTTCTGGAAAACAAATGGTACATAAATCGGTAGAAATAGCCAGTCAAATGGATAGCCTCAAATATGTAGGTATAACTACTTAAAATTGTACAACTTCTGACCGGTAACAGCTGAAAAATTTTAAAAGCTTGGTTTTATTCTATTGGCTTAAGACCATTAAATTCTTAACTAAAATGTTGTCCTTAATATGCATTTCTTTTCCAATTTTCAATTAAATAACCTTTTTTCTTTGTTAAAACTTGTGTCACTGACAAAATCAGAACAAATTCTGTTAAAAAGCTTAAGGTCGGTACGATAGACAGATGCCAGTTTGAACTGCAGAAAAGTACTATTCAACGGTACATATGTAACAAATATTTAAGTCTGCCTGTTGTACTTGATATTAAAAGCAATTTTTTTTTTCAAACGTAATATTTTTTCTAAATTCGATATTTGACGTCACCAGACGAAACTGGTAAAAGTTCCCAAGCATTAGGTACCCAAATCGAATGAGAATTAAATCCAGTTTATCGTTATTATGTAATGAACTTCCACAAATAAATAAACTTGATCTCCTGGCAACAGAATCACAGCCAATGTTCCATTAAATCTAATGCCAACTCTTAAAATATCCCGCATCAATTGAGGTCAAGCAATTAAGGTCCATTTCTATTAAGTTCATTGATTTGTCTCCCCTTGTTTCTATTCAAAACGACGACATGACCACTTACGCCACCTCATCCTCATCCTCCTCCTCTTCACAACGCATAGCACTTGTCATAACAAGCAAGCACTCCATAACGTTCCCATCCACACACATCCATGCTGCTACTGCTGCTGCATGGCAACAAAAATGATGCAAACTGTCAAAAGTGTTTTTTTCACAGCAGCGTAAAGATGACTTCCTGAAACGATTCCCTCAGAATACGATCAATGTTTTTTTGCGTCCATAAAACCTAAACATATCTCATTCCATCCGAATCGATTCACTGCCTCTAAAAAGAATTCATTTAAAATAATCGAGATAATTCGATGAGGTCGATGTCGTCTTTGTTGTTTTGATCGTGTCGCCTTCAAATGTGTGACTGTAATCGCCAACTGATCATTTTTATACCTCAAAAAAGAAATGAAAAAATGCGAACAGGAGGACAAACAGCATCGGTGGAGGCTCAGGCCGTGGCGGCGGCGGCGGCGGCGGGTGGAGAGCATAAACAAGAGAAAACAAAGTCGATCGACTCGACAACGGCAGAGTGTTATATAGCCGAGCCGTTTGTTTTCTTTTAGGTTCGAAACGCTCTTAATGTCTCTCATCTTGGGGTTTATTGGCTTAACCTGTTTTCTAGACGATGACTACTACTACTACTACTACTACTACTGGCGGAATAGTGGATGGAAGTCGACGATCGACAAGCCCGTGAGCGCGAAAGGCAAATGCTCGCCGCGATGTTCGAGTGCGAGTACGAGTAGTACCGCGCGCGGCTGGGGAGCAGGTCAAATTCGAGAGTAAAATTTATTTTATCGTTTTATGGCAAAGATATACAAAAAAACTCGTGTATGTGGGGAAAAATCGCATGTAAGTGTTTGCAAAACGAACAGATAAAACACGAGGCAAAGAAGGGCGCACAAAACACTGAAGCAACTCTCGCTAAATGTGGGAGTTTGAGTGTCAGACTTGAGAATCGCTCCGGTTAATTGTGTTTTACAAAAAAAAATTAATTTACCTGTGGAATGTTGGCAATTTAGCAAGCGCGCTAAGTAGAAGAAAGACATTAGGCACGCTCGGTATAGCAATGGGTTTCCCTCATTCAAGCATGACCAATATGGATATGTTAAACGATGTCATCATAGACTAATAGTCAACCGATTGGACCGGGTTTAAATGAATGTGAGGTCTTTCTGCACTAAGTAAAGCGTTCTGTTCAACGTTCAAAATAAGACCGGGTGTGTTGCTTACGCATGACAGATTTGGCATTAGATTGTACAAATTATTCAAACTTTGCCAACCAAGCAGTTGGTAAGGTTTATAAAAGTCTCGCATACGAAACCATTCTGAAAAGTCTATTCAAATTGCTTGTTAGGAAGATCGTTTATTGAGATATTTGAAGTCCTTTTCTAAAAAAGAAGGAGAGGTAGGGAAACCCCCCATTTGTCGACATTAAATTCAAAACAACCTATACTTTCACTACCCTACGTTTAAAACTCCTAACTCGAAGGCGTGATCTGGATCACAGGAAATGCACCTGTTTGCAACAAATACAGAGAAGGACGACAGGGCCACTACAAAAATAGCTTCTACTATCTCCTTGAATAGCCTTTGTGCTAACCCGGAAATGAGATGTTTTTAATGTCCTTGAAAATGTAAATGCCAAAGTCGCCTGCACGGCTAAAGCAATGTGGTATTAAGCAAAGTTCTCAACTGATAAGCCAAGATATGTTATAAAAAGGCATTTTGCAACTCTGCAGATGGCAAGGGCGCTGAACTGTCCTATTGAATGTATCTCAATCGCTTAGAACAGAAATTTAACGTCGATCAAATTTTCAGAAAAACATGATCATGAGTGCAAAGGTTTTATATCGGATAGGGAACATTTTAAATGCATTGAAACAACAGTTAATTCCATGTTGGACAGAACTATGTAAATATGAGACTTGCAAACCAGTTTTCTGAACAAACATGGCAATCACAAAAGGATATTTGGTTAAAGACGGTATTTCCGATTTTATAGTAATGTACCTAGCTCTCTTTTCAACGTTTCCCATTAAATCATTTTTTGCACATGTGACATGCAAAAATCATAACAAGTGAAATGTCAAAGGTCAACGACAATTTCCTGGAAAGGTTTTCCATTAAAATAAATCTGTATGTTTTCCTCGAGCACTAGTACACTGTTAACACATGTACAGTGTATTCGAAAACACATGTTTGAAGTATATGCTAAAAAGTCAACTCAACTAGGACATTTGATTCAACTTATTGTGACTACACATTGTGACTTCATATTAAGAAAACAAAAACATTTATTTTGATTTTATTATTTTCAGAAAACATAATTTATAAATGAGAAATAATTCTCTGTATTCTTTAAAGTCGCTACCATAAATTCACCGAATGCATTGCAAAATTTGAATTAATTGAAGTTAGTAAAATTTAATTGTTTGAGTTTTAAATGTCTCTAAATACTACTTTCAATTCGCCTATAACAACACTGACTTTAAAAGACTTCAAACAAGTATGCTTTTAAGACTTTGAATTGAACGGATTCTATGACTGCAAGGACTTTAAAGACATACACTTAGTGACTTTAAAAAAGTCTTTATAATCATTGAAAACAATTGATTGAATGATTTTTAAATTAATATATTAATTTTTAATAATTTTTGCTATCTGAAGTCACAATTGAAATTATTGATTTGAAACAATAAATTTGAGGTTAACGTGATTTTTTTTTGGGAAATATTAATCTTTTTTTTTCAATTTAAGGAATCGCCAGCATTAGAATTACATTCGAATTAATTGTATTAGATCATTCTTAATTCATAACTTAAAAATGGCGACATCTTTTCGTAAAATCTGTCGCCAAAAATTTAGAAGGATAAACTCCAAATTCCTTGGATTACCAGGAAATTGACCATTCGGAAGATCCGTCCTTCAGGCCACGTCAGTGCAGCGCTTCGCAGGTATACGCGTTTATCTCAAAACTCAATTTTTTAAGTCGGTAGACACGATTTATCGAAAAATTATGAAGCGATTTTGTTCAAACTTTGCACACATCTTTAAAGTAACATTATCTAGTCATTTTGTTCAGTCCGTCAAAAATTCTTTTTCCTTCGGCCAATAGCGAGATTTATTCATTTTCTATGAACCCAATAAAGAGTTATTATGTTCACGGCACGCAAATTTTTTTTGAGACGTCAAGGGAGATGAGGTACCAATGGCTGTGTTTTCGGAATTATGAAATAAAAATTTATCAAAATACTGTTTTAATATGTATCTTTGACGTGCTGAATTGTTTAAATAAAATATATGATTGTACATATTAAAAAAAAATGGTAAAAATACCCTTTTTTGAACCTCTGAAACTTACTTAACCCCTTAAATAAACTCACCATCGTAGGTGGTATAGCGATGGTTTAAAAACACTTCTTTTTCATTTCTTTGTACAATTCTCGGTTTCTATTCTCTACTTTCCACTTCTTCAACGTAA
This sequence comes from Ferdinandea cuprea, assembly GCA_963576555.1. NCBI lineage: Eukaryota > Metazoa > Arthropoda > Insecta > Diptera > Syrphidae > Ferdinandea > Ferdinandea cuprea. The sequence continues at coordinate 21,628,086 of OY754960.1, read as the reverse complement.
GAAGAACCATTTAATTTAAAAAAAGGTCTTAAGACAAAGAAAATTTTACTGAATCATGGAAAGACTTACAAACGAGCAACGATTGCAAATTATTGAAATTTATTATCAAAATTCGTGCTCTGTGAAAAATGTGCAAATCCGCTGTTTTATCGAAAAATTGTGTTCAGCGATAAGGCTCATCTCTGGCTCAACGAATACGTAAGTAAGGAAAAATGTCGCATCACTCCAGAACAGCCACATGCCATACAAGAATTACCGATGCATCCCGAAAAAACGACAGTTTGGTGCTGTTTATGGGCTGGTGGCATCATCGGTAAATTTTTCTTCAACGACGACCGTGGACGAAACGTTAACGTCAACGGCGAACGATTTTGAGCCATGATACGCGACTTTTTTTTGCTCCAGTTGGCTAAGTTGAACTTGGTTGACATGTGGTTTCATCTAGACGGTGCCACATGCCACACAGCTCGTGAAACAATGGAAATGTTGAAGGATGAATGAATTTGGTGAGCAGCTTATCTCTGGAATTGGCCGCCAAGATCATGCGATTTAACGCCTCTTATTTCTTGTGGGGTTATGGAAAGTCGTTAGTCTATGTGGACAACCCGAACGCGATTGAAGCCTTACGGATAACGTAACACGCGTAATTCGTGGAATACAGGCCGAAATGCTCGAAAAAAGTGACACAAAATTGGATTTTCCGCGGACAACATTTACATGAAGTTGTCTTTAGAACGTAAATGGCAAATTTGAGTGTTTTATTCGACTTTAAAAAAAAACTACGTTTAAAAAATCACCCTTTATTTTGGCAAAAATTTGACGTTATTTGGATTTGAAATGGCGCTGAATACTATGAAGTCGCAACGATAAGCTGAATAACTAAGCTTCAGTCTGCAAATGTGGCCTTTAGGCGCTTTAACTGGATGCATTGCTTCATTTAGTCTAAAACATGAAACACCCATTTAGTGTATTAATCTCCCTCCCCAAAGCTTAGCCCAGAATTAGGTTAGTTTCAATTTATAAAATTGCAGAATGTAAAATTCCATTTTCTTTTCCTCGACAAAGTTCTCCTTTTAATTGGGGATAAACTTACACCTTCATCAAATAGTCTGAACATTTTCAAAGTACAATGTCATGAGAACTTCGCAAACACTTTGCGGGAAATATTTTTTTTGAAAAGTTGCAAAGTTCAAAGTCCGAATGGATTGCGTTACCAAGCGATGTTGATTTAAAATTACACCTCTTGCTGAATGACTTTCGACATGTTTTGGTATATTTCGTGGAATTCGCACATCCAAACGATTTTCTGTGAATCCTCGCTAGTTTTAGTGAGTTTTGTCAAAAACTAAATATTAATGTATGTATGTATTGCACATTCACCCACCTATGGGAGCAATGACTTAATTAACTTTATGTTGCCCACAACAGCATAGACCGATAGCTGTAGGCAAAATTATAAACGTTAGGGAATATTTCATAGTAGTTCCCAGAATTTATGTTTACGTGTACATTTTTTTTTTTGTCATTTGGCATGCAGTAAGCCTTCCACATACCAAGGCCAACACATATATAGATATCTAAACTGGTTTTAATGTGCGGAAATAAATGTTTATTGAAACTCAACTGCGGCCACGTGGATTTGATAGCTGCTTAACGCTTTGTCAAGAGTTTCGAATGAATTACGTTATCAGCTTATATGTAATATTGGATTTGATTTGAATATTGTTAATGCAAAAATAATTGTTGCCCAATTATAAATTCTCTAACGAGTTTCCTAATTATTTCCCAAAACGCCATTAACTGACTAACTAAATCATCCCCACCTCTATGAAATTAGTTTCTCCCAAAAAGAAAAAAAGAAAGGCAAAAAAAAAAAAAAATCTTTGCCCATGCCAATTATTAAAATCAAAAAAAAAAAAAAACGTGTAAAACCCAAAAAAAAAAACTCCCAACAACAACAAATACCAGAGAACGTAGAATGTAATAAAACAAAAGAAACAGCAGCAAATATTCGAAAGCGAAAACTTTAGAGAAGACACAATGTCGACGATTGCTAGTAGCAGCGGTGTGGATAATAAAAACTCGATACCGATTCGATGATATTCATTCAACTTGTACGTTGTCGGTTGGCCATCGACGACGACGTCAGTGCCAACAAAGTTCCAACCATCCTAGAGGCTCTTTAAAACCCTCTGATGCGCCCCCTGTTCCACTTTATGTCTTCTAATGGCTATGACCAGAGGTAAATTTTTTTTTTTTTTTCAAAGGTACAGTGCTCACTTCAGTGACTATGGTCGTCGTCACACGACATCGCAAACAACAATAACAACAACAACAACAACATGAACGATGACGACGACCTAAAATCATATCAGCAGCAGTAACAGAGGCAGCAAACGACGGCGCAACGTTGCGCTGCTTGTAAAGCGATTGCCTTCATTTTCTTTTTGTTTTATTTTGGCGTATATTCACATTTCTTGAATTCTTGGTTGTTTTTTTTTTCTCTCTGGTCGACCCTCCCTCTCAACCTTCACCCCATCCCATCATGCACCACCCCCTTCTATTCCACAGTTTTAATTCACTTTTTTTCGTGTTATTTGTGCGCGTTGCTAGTTCGAATGACAACAGATAAGATTTATATACATATATGCGAACAAGAATCGAACGCCCAACGCAAGGGGGCAGCACTGCCGCCCGACCTTCTGTACTGCACGCGCGCGATAATCTTAACGATGATGATGTCGAATGTATCTACGTGTGCACAGTTCAACTCATCGTGCTCACTTTAGCACAATGCATTAATACACATGCAAAGTGTTCTCGTTTGCACGTTAAGGCACATACATACATACACATATGTATAATAACAGAAGAAAAAAAAAATAAATATTTTAATGTTTTGGTAAAATCTAAAAATAAACAAATAAAGAAACACATCACGCCTGACATCGATGCACTTCATCCATTGCGATTGGTCGTCGATTGTACACATTTATAGAGGAAACTTTTTTTTTTGTTTTCTTTTTGTCGAGCCGAAGGACATTTTTGGAGAAATTCACTTGACATGCCACTAATCTTCTATCACTTATCCATAGGATTAAAATATTAAATTTTTCGTAGTTCAGAAATTGTACACACATATGTTGTTAATTTAATAAATAAAAAAAAAACCTTCCTTGGTAGTATTGTGTAACGAATATAGGTAAAGGCCATGGAACTGATTGCCCCTATAAGGGAGAGTACGTTATCGATTCAACTATGTAGGTATGAGGGGAGGCGGCGAATAAAATAAAATATTTGTCACCAACATGAATCGATGTCGACTCGTTATCAGTCTAAAAAAAAAAATACCTTACCTATCTATGTATTTAATTTCAACGATCTTTCCCTTGTATCTCAGCTAAAATCGAAATAAAACTTTGAAGTTGACGTTGGAAAATTAACATAAAAACCAGTTTTTTTCGTTCTCAGTTTACTGACATGATTGATGTTTGGATGCTGTTTAATGGGTTTCATTTTTTTTTTATATATATTTTGTTTTAGATTGTTTGAAGTTATGCGTTGACGGACAACTATTATTCACATTCTAGAGCATTTGGATACTTGTTGGGAAAAACTTTTGTGCTCCTGAAACTTGCTATGGCTAATTTGAAATAACAAAGCTTAATTGTAGAAGTAAACTTTGGAGAGAGCATTCTACTTAATTTTATACAATGCATATAGTAATTTTCAGAAATACTTTTGTAAGTCATTTACGACCTTTAAAGAGGTTAAAAAGTTTCCATAACGAATTTCTTGTGTCAAGTTCATTTGCATTTTTTCATCCGGGATAGACAGGCATCCTTGAACAAGAACAAGAAAATACCTGCTCATCTCACAAGTATACTCCACAGATTAATTTGAAACAACTTAACACAGAATTGGGCTAGTTTCTTAAAGATGTGGGATAGTTTTTGCAGAGAACTGATTGACTAGTTACCTACTTTGAATTGAAGCGGAGCAGAAGAACAAGCACAATTTTTTTAAGGAATAAATTGCGAAGCGAGCGGGTTATGTTATATATATTATATAGTTTTAATAGTATGTCCTACTATCTCTGAAACTTCTTTCTTCACCTTGGGTCAGTTTATCAAGTGCAATTTAAAAAAAAAATGTCTACTGCCTGAATAATAAAAGCAAAATAGTTAACTACATTTTTAGTTAACTTTTATTGTAAGTTTTTTTTAAAGGACATTACTGGGAATTGTAAGGCTGATGAATTTACTAAATAAGGAAATAGCATACCCCTCTCTCAGCTGTCTGTCGCTAAGTCTGGCTGCTGTTGAATATTAACGCAAACGAATATTAAGTGGACAAGTCGAATCACATTTCTAGCGACGAAACAGATCTGGGCAAAGCAGGATATGAAACGCTCTAGAGTACTGTCTTATAGATAAGCATTCAAGGCTTGACTCTCTCACTCTCACGACTTAGGCAGAAGCTGCATGGACGAAAAGATGGAGGAAACGAACCCCACATACTTTGTAAATGCCCGGCTCTCTCCAGAAAAACAAAGCCCCATCTTGGAGCCTTCTTCTACGAATATATAAGTGGTCTTTAGAATATTGACATTAAAAGTCCCCTTCGCTTCGTCATATGCTCCAAATGGTTTAACTTTTTTATAGATCCCTGTGGTATCACTTCTATACATTTAAACGACGAGGTTATGATCAGAATTATAGTAATCACAACCCTAGCACTTCACTGCATCGCTACTGGTCCGCCTTTGGGGTCCGTCTTAACAAATTGGGCAAGAAAAATAGTTCATCTGTCGGCTGGATATCAGGCCATGTGGGCAATATTGGTAACGAGGCGGAAGACTCTCTAGCGAGAAAAGGGGCAGCAACATCCTTCATATGACCTGAGCCATTTTGCGGGATAGGGGATTACACCCTACCCGAAGAATTCAGGTAATCGGAAAAGGAAAAAAGGACTACAACCTTTCGAAATTTCCAAGGTCGGAGACAAGCCAAAAGATTCTTAAAAGATTATAATCTCAAAAGATTTAAAACGTGTATCAGTCAAAGCAAAAATAACCTACGTATCCTAACTGGTTTCCTAACTGGGGGCATTGCAAACTCAGGGAACACCCAAGGAAGATGAAAACAGTTTGTGTGTTTGCTAAAAGCTTTGTTTCGTAGACCGTCTGTTCTAGTCGCTATTAGTACCTTATCTACAAATATCAACGTTCATTGCTGTTATCAGTTCCTTTAGGTGTGCCACAAGGTTCCCTATTTGGGTCACTTTTTTTTATCGAACAACTGCCAAACATTTTACAAGGAATCCAAGCAATTGGCTGCTGACCTTAAGACCAGAGGTAGGCTCTGCGAAGCAACAACACAAACTTAGTAATCGAAGCGCAGGGATTCGCATCGATATCTCCAATTCATTTTCAAAGCGCCACAACTAAAGACCACCTATATTTGAAGCAGCATTTTCGGCAGATGGCACAGTAATAAGCCAAAAACGGAATCAAGAACTAGTCTCGTCTGTTTCCTGTAGGGACAGATTTTTTGTTTGCATCGCTTTTAAACTAAATCTTGAGTACAAAAATATTTTTCAATTCATGTAAAACGTTCAATTCGAACCTTTTTTCTTTTCTAGCAAATTTATCTTTACAATCAGCATTTATCGGACTAGGTATGTTTTGTTTCCGTCATAAATAGCATAATTTTTATATACAGACTGCATGAAGGAATTCACTGTTTTGGGATAATTAACAGGTATGTTCCTACGTCTTTTCTAGAGAAATTGCAGCATAGCCCATATCTTGATTAAGAACCCACGGACAAAATGAACAACATTATCTTTTGGAAACATTAAAATCTTTGCTTTATTCTTTTTATACCTTAATATCCTTATGTATGAAGAAGGTCTTTTGCTACCTGATGTCGGTTATTTAGTTGATGTACATTTTATCTGACAAATTAGTTCTGATGGTTTCTCTTTGTATGATATACATACATGCCTACGTAACATGATAGTTTTGTCAATTTTTGTACAATTGAATTAATGACAGGTAATTCGACATAAGTCCTGTTTTATGACTTTTCCATCCTATCAAAACACTAATTTACACTTATAATTTAAGGATAATAACTCCCCGAGAAGGAAAGGGAATAGAATATATGCCCGCAGTAAATAGTGCTTGGGGTAAAAGGCGACTAAAGGCCACGATATGTCCGAGTGTTCCAATTTGGAATTTGTAGTGCGACTTTTTAGACATGTAGATTTCGCAGATTGGTTGGTTTCCCTTAAATAAATCTCTGTAAATGACTGAGAAGGAACAAAAGAACAATATAACCCGTACCGTGCCATCGACCCGCCAAAACCCAAGTGACATTTAAAAGAAGCCAAATACAGGTGTTCGTCGGAGTATTAACTGGATACTGCAATAAGCCACCATCAGCACTTCATGGGAGCCAGGTTTCTTGATATTTGGAAGATGCACGCTCAATCAGTCTTTAACAGATTCATTAAAGGATCGATATTGTTTTGGTAGTCTCATATCTATTCTGGGTGGCATTGCAAACATCTATATTTACATATTTCGAAAATCCTGCCCTTAATTCCTTCCGGTGGGTGCAGTGGCGTAGTGTTTAAGTGCGTTGGACCACTGAGCGAGAGAAACTACCACCTGGAAGTTTTTATTCGCTGCAGCACCTCTTGCGAACGTCTGACAAACATCCAAGAGTTAGAACTGTCATGAGAAGCTTCTCAAAAAAAAATTTACGTTCAGAATCGTCAAAAATAAATCTTCGTACATAAAATGGTTGGAGAAGCTAGGCTTTAGGTCTTGTATGGGCCGTTTACGCCTAATATTTTTATTTATCTTGTCCTTAATTCCTGAAACGCACTGAAGACGACGTGATTTGTATGGGGCTTACAGTCGACCGACTAAGCTCTGTATACTACCTATATCGTGTTGCTGATTAGTGATTAATTTCGTACTACACACACTCTCAATGGCGTACAAAAGAATATTTGTAGCCGCTGTGAGTGAAACTGGCCGAAAATCCGGAATTGTCAATTCAGCGTAGATATTCATATTCAGCTGGAACTAAGACCACACAACCATGATATGTTTTATAAGTATGTGGAGTTGGCGGACTCGATGTAGCGACGACATTATTATATTAAAATGAACCAGTAACTTGAGGCCATTAATCGGATTAATTTTTTTTAGGCTTATATGGCTTCTTATGCCAGCGGAACTCTTTAAACATGGCGGTGATGCTTTGGTAGGGCGCATGCACCAAATCATCAACCAAGTATGGGTGGAGGAAAGCATGCCCGAAGACTGGGCTATCAGCTCAATATGCCCCATCTATAAGAAAGGCGATCCTATGTCTGGTAAGAACTATGGATAGCGCTATCATGTGACTTATTCAACCTTATTCTAGAACAGATAGTGCGCAGGTCAGGTGTAAACATGGAAGGCACTATCTTTAACAGATCTGTACAGCTACTGGGGTATGCGGACGATATCGACATCATCGGTCGCTCCCAACGTGCCGTGATAGAGGCTTTTGCGGCAATTGAAGAACAGGCGCGCCTAGTTGGCCTTGAAGTTAACGAGGACAAAACTAAAAACATGCTTCCAACAAAGAAGGAAACATCCTGTCCAAACGTACCTGTTCAAAGCAGAAACTTCGAGGTGGTTAGGGAGTTTACCTACCTCGGGGTTAACATTAACTTTGCAAATGAAACCTTAGTGGAGATACAAGGAAGAATTACCCTAGGAAACCGTTGCTGCTTCGGTTTGGCAAAACAAATGGGTTCAAGACTCCTAACTCGAAAGACGAAGTGTAAGCTATACAAAACTTTGATCCTGACAGTTCTGCACTATGGTGCTGAGTGCTGGACGATAAGCAGGAAAGGAGAGCAGAAACTTAACTCCTTTATGGCCCTGTGTGCGAGGAGGGCGAATGGAGGAGACGATACAACCGCGAACTCTATGAGCTGTAGCAAGATGTGGATGTAGTTCAAAAAGCCAAAACACACCGGTCCGGTTTACTGGAAGCAGCGTGCCCGGGACCGTAGAGGATGGAAGGCTGCTCTGTGTCAGGCAGAGACTCTTCACGGGTCGGGAGCCCGTTAAGTAAGTAGGAATTCTTAGAGTTCAAATATTGAAATCCAAATATTGAATTTTATATTTTTGGCCAAAACTATTTCTTTATTTGACATTAAATCAAACGTCATTTTCATGTTGTTTATACGAAAAAAAAAAAACAATAAAATTTATAAGGCAATAAAAAAATCGAATTCAATTTGACCCTGGCACTCAAAGGCCATACTGAAGCAATAAATTTTTACTAGGTTATTAAAACGGAACATCACATACACACAGTCCGTATAAGTCATTTTTTTTTTCAAGTAACAATGCCCCAAGCTAAAGCGGGATCGATTAGATAAGATTGCGATAATCAAGTAATGACAAAACTGCATACAGCTTAATTATTCCGCAAGACACAAACGCGCTTAGTACAAATTTTGCGCACAACATTTCCACACTTATAAGATGAGAAAAATGCCCCACAACGAGTTATCCATTTGTCTTTAAAGTGACAATCGCAAATAAAAACAACAACAAATCGTTAAGGTCATCCGCTTTTTTTCATTCACGTTTTTCCCCCCTTCCCCCCTCGTATTTAGTAAGACCTTTATTTTATTTTTTCCACGCCTCACAATACAGCCTAATAATCCAAATTTTACGACCGCAAATTAACACATCTTATCACTGTTTGATTATTATTAACATATTTCAAACATTCTTAGCCTGTTCAAATAGAAAAACCTCACCACAACGAGCTGTAACAAAAATAAACATAAAAAAAAAAAATTAATAATATAACGTGAGCTGTCACTTCCTACAAAGCAGCCAGCGGTCGATCGCTGTCGAGATAGAACAACGAGCCACCAAAGTACACGCAGAATCTGCTGGAATTGAAAATACACATATATGTATATGGACGTATGTATGTACCTTCAAAGTGCCCCCGTTTCGAACACCTACCTAAGTAGAAATTTTCTAAGAATAAAGACTATAAATTATTCCGAATAAAAAATTATACATACTGATTTTACGCATCTGCTAAGTGTTTCTGTGTACCTTATCTATCTATGATGTTGTTGTTTTTTTTTTTGTCAAAGTACAATATTCAGCAACATGCACCATTGAATATAGAGCAGCGCACAAGTTAGGAGCATATGTATGTAGGTACACACTACAAGTACTCACAACTGAACGACGAACCTACAGTACTGCTTCGGAATACATAAAATACTCGTCACTGTCGTCGTCGGTAGCACTAGCACTAGCACTAGTAGCAGCCGCCAACAATTTGTTGAATACTTTATTTAACCGAATCATCTAAGGAATTCTGGAAATCGGCCAAAACACTTTCGGAAGCACAAAGGCTTGTGAGAAATTTAATAAAATAAAAATTCAGAAACTGTGTACCTAATCAGCTGTCGAAAAGGTGTAAATATATATTTAACGCGGCGATGAATAATTAAATTCATTCAAAGCGGACAATGGCGTTTCGTTAAGTTTATTCGATTTCTTCCTCTATACGATTGTCATTATCGATTAAATATGTATGCGCCGATAACAACAACACGACAATCTATTGCCGTAATAGTATTTAAAAATATTTATAATAGAAAATAAAAAAAATAAAACAGCTTTCAAGATATTACCTAGAAAATAATTTGGCACAGCTTGCGCTTAATTTATGCAGCGCACAATAAATAATCAAATAAAATAGCAGACACGGGAGTAAGGTGATAGGGGTAGAGGGTAGAGTATGGGAAATGCTGACGACTTGCCATGAACCCGGATGACATCATTCTTTTTTAAGAACAAAGCAGGTTCCAATATCTCTTTCTCTGGTCTCGCTGTATAGTTTTGCAGTGGTATTGGTGTTTTAATTATTGATTTTTGATTAATATCGTTTTTGGTTGTTAACAACATTAAAAGCACCAACCAACTCCAACCGAACCCCCGCCTTATTCCGCCAATTGAATAGTTTCTTTCCCCCTCCCAATTGCAAAAGTAGATAAGCAGCAAAAAGACGATGACGACTGCAACAACAAATATTTACGCAATTAATCTTCGCTGTTATTGGTAGAAATACTTCACGTCAAGTGATGATAATGCAGACTCGACATTAAACAAGAAATTAGAAACAAAGAAAAAATTATGCGATCGCTGCAAACAACTAACAAAAAAAAAAAAATAAAAACCAAAAATTAAGTCGCAATAAATCGGTAGGTATGTCGGTCGGGTCAGTGTCATGTGTCCGTCCATAGTAGAGAGGGATGTGACACTTTTGAAATTTGACATTTGTCTTGTAGCTGTTACTGTATTCTCATTTCTTGGGAATTAAATATAATTTCAAATTTTCGATCTTCCTCATTCGAATTGAAATGTGAATCGTCATAAGGTAACAACTTCAACATAAAAGCTGACAGCGTAAAAATAGCGAAACACTCTGTTCACTGGCGAATGCGTGTATACTATACGTATGTAACTACTCTCGTTTTAAATGGGACATTATTTATAAATTGTAGACTCAAAGTGTGTCGCTTAAAATGTTTCCTTGTTGCAAAACATATTTAGAAATAAAGTAAATGTATTGATTACAAAGTGCTACGCAATGTCACGGCTCACTGACTCATAAGCTTGACAGTTGGACAGTTTCCTGTCATAAGAAAGCAGTAAAAAATATATTGCGAGTTAAATCATAATTCAAACTTTTTAAAAAATATTAAATTTCTCAGAATATCGCTGATTCGGAGAACAGTGAAGACAGTAACAAGTACCTAGTAGTTGTAGTAGTTGGTGATTGGAGACCACTACACCGAATTTCTGCCAGGAAGTACCATTACTAAGTGCTGTAGGAGAAAAGGTCATTAAGAATTTTGAACACTAGTCAAATGGTTGAAACGATAGTGGCGATCGAGCCCTTAATGGTGCTCGCGTTTAGTAGAGTACTGAAAACCTATCCAAATATAATTTCGGCTCTGGCCCTCCACGGTGAGGGTTAAGCCGTTAGAGTATAAACCTGGAACAAACGTACGTTGTATACCCCGGGTGCTGGTCAAAAGCTGAAAACTGTCTTCGAGCGGTAAAATGCAGATATTACCGCGCATTTTGGGTAGGTTTAGGAAATCAAAAGCGACATTTATTACAGTTGCAATAAAACAATGTATATGTTAGGAACTCATGTGAACTCGGCTACAATCGGTTTTACAACATAAGATTAATGTGTGCGCACACCTCTTCGATGATGCCTACAAAGCCTGTCTGGAGTAAGATGCCAAACTCGTGCTTGGGGACTTTAAAGACAAAAATGGTAAGTAAAACATCTAGCACAGCTTCCACGTCACCACACCGGTTTCCACATATAATAGGCTTAATTTTACAAGACAGTCAAACAACTGGATGCTGATTTGGCTCCAAGACCGGAACACAGACTCTTCGAAATTGTAATAGAAACCTATTCACCGAGAGGAGGTGTTGAAGCATCATTTCCAGCAGCTGCTTAATTGACCATCATTCCCCTTCCCAACAGCTTTTAAGCGGCCATCATGTCGAGAGAGTGGTTTTGCAAGAGGAGAACTCGCTTGTTAAATAATAGCTGAAAATCAAATCCGTTGACTCTGATTGTCTGCCAGCGGAACCCTTTAAACTTGGTGATGGTATTTTTATGGCGATGTTTTAGTAGGGTTGATGCACCAAATCGTCAACCAAGTTTGAGTGGAAGAAACCATGCGCCATGTCTGGACTATCACCTCCATATGTACCATTAACATACGGTACATAAAGCTTTAAAAACTTAATTTTAGCTTTAGTTTAATCTCTCTAAAGCCTGGGATACAGGTTTGAACACATTTTATTCTCCTCTATTGTTGTTTCTATTTCGTTGGCAATTCCAAAAACCTGGTCGATTTTGGAATGCTTTAACGACGATCTTGAATAGTTGGAAGTTACCAACTCCGTCATTTCCAAAGGATATTTAGCTGGGTTATTTGCGATTGTTTTTTTCTCTAACAAGTATATTGTACAGGGTCCGCCATCTAACGTTTTTTTTCAACTAGTGCTTATTTCGCGAATGGTAACACTTAGCTCATGTCTGATTTGACAGATAATTAGGTTTATCCTTCCGCTGAACGAATATGGTTGTGTATACGCTTGAACAACGCTGGGAAATATTGCGACAATACTTTGAAAATCATGGAAATGTTGCAGAATGTGTGCGAAAATTGCGTACGGATTTTGGAAGAAGAGAAGCACTGTCAGCTCCGTATGTTCGTTATCTTGTGAAAAAAGTGAAAGAAGCTGCCATCCTCATCGATAAACCAAAGCGTGAAAAGCCAAAAACAGTGCGTACACCCGAGAAAATTGCTGCTGTGGCAGAAAGTGTGCGTGAAGCGCCATCAACATTGAGACGAATTTTGCATAAAGACCTTGGTATGACGCCATACAAAGTCCAATTGGTTCAGGAGTTGAAGCCAACTGGCCATCCAATGCGTTTTCGCTTCGCTAAGTCGGCCTGCGATCGACTTCGAGAAGATGCCGATTTTGCCAAAAAATTATCTTTTCAAATGAAGCTCAATTTGATCTTGGCGGGTATGTAAACAAGCAAAATTGTCGCATTTGGAGCACAGAAAACCCGCACGCATACATTGAAAAGCCGATATACCCAAAAACGAGTCACTGTTTGGTGCCGATTTTGGTCCAGAGGCATAATTGGGCCATTTTTCTTCGAAAATTAGCAAGGAGTGGCCGTTACAGTCAATTGCGATCGTTATCGGGCCATTTTGAACGAATCTTTGTTCACAAAAATTGAAGAGGAGGATATTGGCAACATTTGGTTTCAACAGGACGGCGCTACGTGCCATACAGCCGAAGGTACACTCGATGTTTTGTGCCGTGTTTTTGAAGATCGCATTATCAGCCGCAGAACTGATGTCGTTTGGCCACCGCGGAGCTGCGATTTGACACCGTTGGACTATTATTTGTGAGGTGCCGTATAAGATAAGTGTTACGCCGACATGCCAGAGACAATTGACGCTTTAAAGGACAATATTCGTGAAGCCATTGGTGAAATACAGCTGCACACAATCGATAATGTGCTTAAAAATTGGACCGATCGTGTAGGCTACTGCATGGCCAGCAGAGGCAGCTTTTGAACGAAATTATTTTCCATTATTAACCGGAATAAAAAAAGAAATTTGAGAAAATATTCAGTAGTTTTCTTTTATAGCATTTTCAAAAAAAAAAGTTATTTGGCGGACCCTTTACATTAGGTCCTGAGTTGTCGTCGTATCCAATAGCCAGTATAAGTTTACCTGACCAATACAAGTCTACCCCAAATTCCATATCGGTTTTCTGCATTTCGATCAAATACATTTAGAACCCCAGTAGGTGTGTCAGTAAAACAACTGCTAAGGAAGATATGCTGATTTGTCATTTGAGTAAAAAAAATTTAAACGTCGGATGGAATTTGCCAAGGAGTATATGCTTAAAATCCTTTTTTTTTTTAGAAAAAAAAGCGCTTTAAAGCGATGAATCCAAATCAAACCAATAAAGCATGGTGATGGAAATGTAATGGTTTGGGGAGCCTTTTCCTAGCGCTGTGTTGGTCCCATTGTGTGAGTTGATGGGCGTATGGACCACCAAATGTGTAAAGACATTCTGGCAAATGTTATGGAACCATAAGTGTCTTATATTTTCCAACAAGACAATGATCCTAAACACACTTCACGGCTAGTGAAGAGTTGGTTTGAGGAGGAAAAAAATTACGTTTTGACTTAAATGCCATTGACAACTTGATGGGCTGATGTAGAAAGAGTTTGGTACAGAAAGCATCAAACAAATTTAGCGATTTGTTTAATAAAATTGAACAAGCACGGAAAAATATCTCAAAAGTTTGTGGCCAGTATAGCCAAAATGTGTACTGCTGTTATTTCAAATGGGGGCTATCCCACAAAATATTGATTTTATTTTATAATTTTTAAGAGCTGAATTAAAATATTTAATTTATATATCAATTTTTAAATTTAAGTTATACATATTTAATGTTATTTGTTTCTAATTATGTTTCCACGAAAAAGTACACTATTTGAGGTTTTTTTTTTGTTTGTTTTTATCTCACTGTTATAACTTTTTAATTCGCTTTTATACATGTTCATTTAAATTTCTGATAAACAAATAAGTAGTAATCAAATCTTCGGAAAAAAAATATCTGTTCTTAATTAGCGTACCTATGGTCGTCTTGGATTTTTTGCATTTTTTTTTATTTTCGTTTTGTCGATCAATTTTATAATCATATGTCTCGAGCTCGTATAGCTAAAGGCTTTTCCAGTCTAGCCTTATTTTTTTATTCATTCAGACGATTCGCGTTGACATTTTTTTGTAAACCTTTTTTCACCCTTTCAAAAAAATTGTTTACATCCTTTTTGAGCCCGTCATTGATTTTTGTTTCGACAGGTAATTAACGTTACATTTTATTAATGAATATTTTACTCAGCTGACAAGTTAATTAGTGCAGTGATTTTTTTTCGTTGTAGATATGTATTTATTATCATATTACACCATCTCATCCACATTACAATGTATTTTCTTGGGAGATGATAACTAGTGGCAGACTTAATTTTAGTCTCTTATTCCGCGTTCCCATCTACCGCAGGATGTTATGGCGATAAAAAAAGTCTTATCTAGTCTGGAGAGAAACGTAATATGCATTTATTCAAGCGACTTTTAAACTAAAATAAGTCCGAATAAATTCTAAATAGTGGATGTTTTCTTTCAATTTTCATCTGTGTTATGGAAGCTGACAGGAGTATGGAAATTCCCAACACCGATAACTTTCTGACATAACAACGCTCTTCACACTGACCATCAAAATATTGTATTCCTTTATATTCAAAATACTGATAGTAGAAACTTTATTAAATCAACAAAGCAATTATTATCTTGGAAATTCCATAATCGTCTACCGAGAATTGGCAGAGATTTCTAAAGAAGTGTGAATCACTTTCTAAAATAATCACAAAATTTCAAGTACCTACACTCGATGAAATTTCTAAAATTTTCTTATCTACTAATACACATAGGTAGGTATATATTTGGCAATAATTCTCATTCCTAAAATCGAACATACCTACTTTCACCTACATTCATAACTCCTTGAAAACATAAATTTTTCAGTAGAATCTCATCGGAAACATGTTTTTACCGAAAAAAGAAACGAATGCAAAAATCAATAACTACCTACTAATTAATTCAGTTTTTCAATCGATTCAAGTGTTTCATACACCCAATGAACTAAATGCCCCTTGAAATCGTATCCATAGGATATCTACCTACATATGTATGTAGATGTACCTCCCTACCGACGACATCGGTGTTGTGTGCGCACAAACAGATGCACTGACCACCATACATTCTCCAAGAGAAGTAAAATTAATTAGCAGAAAACAATTTAATCTAAGTCCAAGAATATTGTTGTCTGGCCTGTTTCCCCCTTTCAGATCGGGGTGTGGATTTTTTTTATTTTTTATTTTTTTTTTGTCACTTTGGCACTTGTAGTATCTTTATCCATCTATATAATGTATGTTGTACTATACTTACTCTCTAATGGCCTAGGTAGATGACAGAATAAAATAAAACACATGCTGTGCTACATAAATAAATGATATATGTTTGTAAATTATGTACCTATATGCCGTTCGATGGTGCTGTGGTGTACGTAGGTACCTCTACCTATGTGGCAGTTTTTCCAAAATCACTTGATGATAATACATATTATGTATACAGAGAAAGAAAAGACGAGAAAAAAAAAAACACAAATTTAAGAAGAAGTAGAAGGAGAGAGGAGGAAGCACGCCAGCCACAGCCAGCCAGTCAGCCCAGCTAGCACCGCCACCAGCAGCAGAGCAAAAACGAGATTGTCGTCGACAATCACGATCGTTCGCGTTACACATACACACACGAATGTACATATCGCTCTAGCGAAGAGAAATTAACCGCTCAGCAGCTTTTCAAAGCATAGATCAAGTACGATGCGATGCGATTTCATTCCAATTCCACCAATGTATCTGTGCAAGGAGGTGCGATCAATATAACATCATCCGAAGCTGTAGCCAAAGTACATAGATATACGGACTATGCAAAGAGAAATGGCCCCCAAAATAGATTTCACCTACGACCGCCACTGGCTGGCTGAATCTGGTTGTAGTGCGCAAAAAAACAAACCAAAATGCGACACAAATTAACCATCTACGACTAACCTACCGAGATATGAATTATTATAATTAACCGATTTTTATTACAAATTATTATACCATTTGCCGTTTGGTAGTAAATGTTTGACGACGATGATTCAATTTTGTGTGTGGGCGGCTTTGGTCTGCGGTGCGCGGCAAGGGGGCGCACACTATCTGGATCTAAAAAAAAATGGTTATCAGCGCAATTTAATCGAAACACTCGCACTAGAGTGGACAGAATTCCATTTTATATTTATATACATATAAGTATATATATATTTTGTTTTCTTTTTGTTGCTTTCCCCCTGGCGTTCGTTTATCAGGTTTTTTTTGTACATACTCACCTACTATTATTATATTTTGCTACGTATGTATGTAGTATTTATTTTGATTTTGTGCACTCGACGATTTGTATTTTATATCTCGTGATGGATCGTCAAAGTTGGAACCCAGTCAAGGGCATTTTCGAATGAAATTAGTTCATCTTGTGCAATTGACCTTTGGAGTGCGCAATGCAATCTAGAATATATAGATATATGTAAAAGATTTCGAGACGACCTCCGATCCCACTTTAGTGTTACACTTCAACCCCCCATTTCTCTACACAAAGTTATGAAAATCGCCTTCTATGGATTGGCTTAAACATGCTACGCAAGCAATTAAAACACACACAAACAAAACACCCCATCTTGTGTATTTATTTATTACATCATGTCATTGTTTATTTGAAATATATATGTATGTATATTTTTTTGTAGATTTCTTTGCAGACTGTACCTCTCTCTAGGGGCCAGCATTAACAGAGCCGCAGCAGCAGTAGAAGGAATGTGTGTATATTTATAGTTTGACTTTTGTTTTCGTTATCTTTTTTTCGAAAAATTTAAAATAACAACAAAACAATTAGTGTAATGTTTTAAGAATGCCTCTTATGACATTGATTAGTCGTGAGCGAGAAGAGGTGCAGTGCAATCTGATAAATGAAATAGTCGAAGATAAGGTGTTGACAGAGATTTTTCAAATGAATTGATATTGTGAAATTGTAATTTTGTAAAACGCAAATCATTTAAAGAAAGAGGTCAGCTATATGTAATATATATTTCTCCCTATTTCTTCCATTTATTCCAAACAAAAAGAAGAAGATGAAAGCCCTACGGCTTACTATATATATCTTGACCAAACGAAAAATAACAACAACGATTGATTTATTAAAAACAAAAAATAAAACCTATTGTGAACAGTTTAAATGAAAGTCTGTTAATATTTTCAAGACCAATGCTCTCGAGTGAGACATTTAATAACTCATGCATGAGATGGGGCGATATTTTGTTTAGGTATGCTTATTGAACACATAACAAAAGGCCATAAAACAGCTGTCAAAACGTTTAGACGTCGTTAAAATTGCAGTCGCTATAAAATAGTTAATTTGCTTTATTCACGCGATAAGAGTGGAACTGAAGGGTTAAAAAAAATAATATCTACATACACATATACACTGTCAGTTTAAGATCTGCCATTTAAAACAAAAGATACATGCTTTCATCACGTTCAAAATCACTAGACGTTTGAAATGACTAAAGAAATAAATGGGTTTACGGAAGACATGTCTGAATAGCAGTGGTTTATTTTACGAATCGCTGAAGAGCCCGACTTCATATGTATTTTTTGCACCTGCACACGAATTCCAATAGTAAAATTTACTAATAAAAAGTTATTGCTAGAACACATTGGATGGGTTGAAAGTAGAGAAACAGAAACTGCAAAATTGGGTTTAAGCGGTTAACGAGGACTTAACCAAGTGCTGTCAACATCCACGAAGTAGATCTGAAATTGATGTATGGATGTGATGCTTTGAAAGCAAAATTCTTCGTTAGGTTTTTTTGTCCCGTTTGCGTTCGTAAATTCCGAAAGAGACGATATAACGACGAACTAAACGAGCTGTATGGCGATATCGTTAGAATCTTCGACTCTAACCCGGAGGGAGGACGCTTTATTTTGCGCGCACTAGAGGAAGGACATAGTATTTCAATCACGCTTATTGGAGGGGTTTATTGGTGAAAGTCCAGGTCCACCCAAGACAGTAGCGGGACCCAAGTCAGTAAATAACTAACCATTGAATTTGCATCCCCATGACAGAAATAATCATTCTTCTACCATCGCTTTACAGAAGTCCAATATTCACATACATATCTGCTTATTTTTCGATCGCTACTAGTCCCCTCATCATGTTTTTGCGACACCAACGAACCCTTGCCAATATAGCTTGTTCTCTCTCGGATGATTTTTGACATTTATTTTTTATTTTTATTTATTCTTTATACAGGGTGTTTTTTTTAGAGGTATAGAACTTCGAATTGAAATAAAACACAAGAAAATCGTTTTAATGTCCATCAATTTGGCTTTATTGGTAGGATAATTTTATGCCATTAATGTTTAAATAATTCGAATAAAGACAAACCTAGAGGTCCAATTTTCAAACGCTTTTTCAAGCATTTGGGGCTCTATGTCGACAATAACGCCACCAATGTTGGCTTCCAAGTCCCATAACGTTTTTGGTTTGTTGGCGTAGGCAACACATCCCAAAGGAAAATAATCCATTGGTGTCAAATCACACGATCTTGGTGGCCAATTGACAGGTCCATTCCGCGAAATTATGCGCTCATCGAATGTTTCCTTTAATAAATCGATTGTGACGTACGCTGTGTGGCATGTAGCGCCGTCTTGTTGGAACCACATCATGCCATCCAATTCGCGAACTGAACCATTATTTTCGAAATAAATGTGCACGATATGCAAGCATGATGAAATGGCAAACCAAACTGAACATAAATGACATTAGAGTTGCCAGATTTGACCACAAAATGTCAGTTTTATCGCTATTCGAAAAACCAACCTCTAAAAAAAACACCCTTCATTTGCTTGTTATTTTTTATTGACTGTCTCGCTGAATTTTTAAAATTTCAGAGAAAACAAAAGTCACGAAATGAAGTACCACAAATACAAGCTTGATAAAGAATAAAAAGAAACAAAGAGAGTAAAAGTCAAAAGATTCCACGTGTCTTATTAGTCATTTCCGCGTTTCTTTCTAAAAAAAAAAACAGTGTCATTGTCGAATATGAACTGGCTCTCGTTCCGTTCCAACATAAAAAATGATTCGTGAATGTGCTTTCTATGTTCGCTCACTATCCCAAAGACGAACCACTATGAAAATCTGTATGTAGGAGAGAGCTCATTACTCAGGGAGTGTTGGCTACAAATTATTTAAATTTTGTTTTGTAATGATTAAGAATTATTTGAATAATAAGCAGAGAAAGCAGAAAATAAATGCATTTAGATCAAAAAGATTTCAAATTGTATGCGTAACAATAAGAAATTGCCCAAAACTCTTCTAAGACCGAAAAAAAAACATATATTTTACAATTCATTCCATTTAAATATGTTTGTCACAGCAACTGCAAGCAGACATCGAAAAGTTTCGTTAAACTGTTTTAACTTGACGAACAATTCAATTATATGTGACATTTTTTTATGATTTTGACCCCCTGATAGTTGTTTCTTCGCATTTGACGTTTCAAACTGTGATAAGCTTATTCAATGTGTTTGATTTTTTTAAACACACATTTTACAAGAATATCTTTAAGTAATGAAAAACAAATTCGCAATTTACAGTACATTGATTGATTTTTAATCTCAATTTACTGTCCCATGAAATCAATGCAAAGAGAGATTTTGTGGTGAGGCATAAAGAGATAAAAAATTGAGCAACAACAACAACAGAGTTTTAAAATCTTCCTAACAAACCTAACTATATAACGAATCGCCAGTCTAACGTGACCAAGCACTGTAAAGGGCGGTCCAACCATATTACACGATGTTAATTGTGAGTCACACCTTAACGTCTAGTTTTTTGCCCAACTTAATTTGACATTTCTTTGTTTCAGTGTTTGAAAAATTCAACCATGGAGGGATACAAAATTAAGATTGTTAAAGCCTTTTACTAAAATGGACGTTCAAATCAAAATGCATTTCTTGCACTTCGTGCATTTTTTGGTCAGCGACGAGGCACACTTTCACCTCAGTGGATTCGTTAACAAGAAGAATTGCCGCATTTGGGTAAATGAGAATTCATGAGTGATTGTTGAAAAGCCGATGGGCTGACGACGTCATCGGGCCCTAATTCTTCGAAAATGAGGTCGCCCAAGCACTTACCGTGAATGGTGTTCGCTATCTCGAGATGATAACGGACTTCTTGTGGCCAGAAATTGAGGATATGGAACTGGATGATACATATGTGCTTCCAACAGGGTGGTGCCACTTGCCATACAGCCAACGAAACGATGGGTGTTCGTCATTGCGAATAGTGTTGATTAACGTAATCATAAGGGTTATTAAGGGTGAAGGTGGTTTGCAATCAAAGCCGCTGTACATCAGGAAGATGCCCAGTCCGATGCTATTTATTTCAGTCCATAAATATCTGTGTTTAAGTTCTCCGGCGCACTTGGATCCTATTGAACAAATGAAGCAAAATTGTGATGACGGCTGTGCGTTCGGCGATGAATGAAAAATTAAATTTGGCTTTGCTATTGCATTCGCTGAAGACATTTGATTTATCATTGCAAATGTTATAAAAATACTTCCCCTTTAAAATTGATTCCATTCGAAGTATATTTTGAAGTCCTTAACAAAATAACCACTTGAAGCAATCATCAAAAGGCTTGAAGTAAAAAAGATTTGCAATATGTACTTTGTGATTGTTTGCATACTTTGAAGTCTTTTACATTCTTTGCATGCTTTTATTCATTTGATTGTAATATATTTGACTTGTTGAAGCTCAATTTATTCATCTGCTTGAAGTTCTTTTAGTGTTTTGCAATGTGAACAAAAATGGTATTTATTGTGAATAGAGCATACTTTGAAAATTTTATGACAATTGAATTGATTATTGTAGTGTTTACTTTTGTGGAATTAGAAAAAAATTAAAACAATATAGAAATGTCCTTAATTGAACTATTTTTTAGAGATTTCAAAGAAGGAAACATGCACAGAGACTTTTAAAGATTGTCAGGAATAGAAGGCGATTAAGAGATGCTTCCAATCCTCTTGAACTTGAATTTCGGTTTTGTTCTCAAATTTATTTCTCTTTGTCTTGCACTTTAAATCAGCCCAAACCTGTTGGGAAAGCTTATGTTCACTGAAACGATTCATATGGATGTAAATTCAAATTTACTTTTAACCATTTGTAACAGGTACGTGCAGGGGGCTCTAGTTCGACGGTGAACTTTTCCCATCTGCCTTTTGTTTGCGACTTCGCGCAAATACCCTAAGCAATATCGGGATTTGCTTCCATTTAGCTTACCAGTTTTTTCATTTGTTTTTTGTTGCTAACAACTTTTGACCTGCAATTAAGTCAATTTGGATGAAATATCGTTCACAATCGACATTCGCAATACCGAAGTTCATCACCACCGATTGTCTATCGATAAAAGTCGTCTATCGATAAATAATCGACAATCACAATAAGGGCCTTAAACAGCACAAAGAATGAATAACTTCAAGATGAATTCAAAGAAATGCAAGCTTTTTACTTCATCTTACGTCTTTCGATTGCTCCAAGTGATTGTTCCGCCAGTGACCGCTTCAATAAAGCCTTTTCAAGGAAAAGTTTTTGGGTGAAGTTTTATGTTGTTTTTATTTAATTAACTGCAGTACTTAAATGGGGGATCACATACGTTACGCAATGTTAGATATGGTACAAAGTATATGTTAAATTTTGCGTTTATTCGCTCAAGTTTGCATCAAATATTCAAATTTTTTTTGTAATCGATAAATAGGTGATGTAAATGTTGTCCGCGGCTCCGTTTCAAATGGTCCATTCGGAAGGTCCAATTTTGCGTCACTTTTTCGAGAATTTCGGCCTGTATTCCACGAATTACGCGTGTTATGTTATCCTGTAAGGCTTCAATCGTGTTCGGCTTGTCCATATAGACTAACGACTTTACATAACCCCAAAAGAAATAGTCAAGAGGCGTTAAATTGCATGATCTTGTCGGCCAACTCACAAGGCCATTTCAAGTGATAAGATGCTCACAAAAATTCATCCTTCAACATTTTCATTGTTTCACGAGCTGAGTGGCATGTGGCACTGTCTTTATGAAACCCCGAGTCAACCAAAGTTCAACTCAATTGAAATTTCAATAATTTGCAATCGTTGCTCGTTTGTAAGTCTTTCCATGAATAAATGGCAGAGTATACTGAAAACTTTTCACTTTGACAGATAACGTTTGGACGCCATTACTTACCCGTGCTGCCAAACCTAAAAAACTTAACTCTTAAAGAGGGCTTTAATTATTACAACACATTGAATCAGAGTTGCCCTGAGTGTATAAATTTGAATAGATTTCGTCTCGGTTACAGATTGGTGCGGACTAGACTATATCCGAAGCCAGATATGCATAGTCTTTATGTTGATTTCATAAAGGCTATACTTTGAGTTATTGAATACTTATGAAAATATAGTCGAGATCAAAATATATGAAAGGTGTTTTGGAAGTAAGTCCAAACTTTGCCTTTATACATAGAATACCTACTAGTGGACTCCCGTCAATAACGAAGACCGTTGAAGGTCATTGTAAACTACATTTCCGAACAAAAGGTCGGCCATTATCTCTAATTCATCTCCCATTATGCATTTAATGCAATACGCTAACCGACGGCTCATGTCATCTTTTATATATCACTTATCAACTGACATCTGTCACATGACATTATTCATCTACCATGTTGGACAAAAATTCGACAATACCCCTATTTCCCGAGATACCTAAAACCTTATGTGACCGACAATTGAAGTACTCTTAGAATACTTTTTAAGCGACAAACAATTTATTGGTCTTACAATTTTTTACAAATTTTAATAGAAATATACTCCATTCCGCTGGTTTAAAGCTTGGATTAAAGTGTGAAAATCCTCGAACCAAATAAACCAGTAGTGTAAACTGAATATAATTTTTGTTAAAAAGTAAAATGTCTCACATTCCTCATAGGTTCCAATGAAATTACCATTCCCCACCATGTATCATGCGCTTCAGCTTAATTTCACCGTGTGACATTTTCTCTATTAAAAAAAATACTTCATTCTTAAATAACAATACATGCTGCGCTGTGTGGCATCAGATAGATATGCCCCGCAAAACTCCTACGTTCATGTTTATTGATTTTTCAAGATGAAAAAATCTCTTTAATATAAAAAATCAATAAATGTATAATAAAAAAGTTTCTGAACAGATTGAGTTCACTTAAAGCGAACAGCATTTGACACTAAAGAAGCACACACACACATACACTCACTCACCACATGGATATGTTATTCACCCCGATATATTTAATTTCCGCACAAGAGTTCCGTTTTTCGAAAAATCGATTTTTTACACATGATTTTGTGTTGTGAATTTATGCGAACAGCATTTCCATTGAGCTTTGAACTGGCATCAAGTTTCCAAACTTGTTTGCTTTTCATGCTCGAATTTTGGCTACATTCTCAAATATAGTATATACACAGTCTGACGGTTCGATTCATCATCCCTCATTTTGACTGGTAAGGAGAAGCTGGTTTAACTACACTCTGAAGATGTTTGCAATCATAAATATTTCTCTAATTTCGGTTGTGTGTCGAGTCGTATTCGATATGTCATTCTGAAAATCGGAATAGCTATTGTTTTCCGGAATATGTCAGAGTAAATAAGATGTTACACTTGAAATCAGATCGAGTTACGTATGTTGTGAGAAAAATACATAACTATACATATATAGGAATTTCTTGCTTTTGATTTTCTGGCAGACGAACTTTTATTTTCTTTTAAGTTTTTTTTGTTTCGATAATGTGATTACATTTTCTTCTTTTTTGTGGTGAAACACGAAAGTTTGCCGAAGTACTTCATCTGTCTGTGAGGACATTGACACAATTTAGCTCAAGATTTTCTAAAAAAAAAAAAATAAATAAAAACTCTCGTGTTGGTATATTTATAAAATGACCTATAAAATTTTAAAAAGTTTGAATTAATTTAATCCGCGTGACAAAAGACAACTTTTGGCTTCACATAAATTTACCGAGTTTGTGGAACAAGAACAACATTTTACAAAATAAAAACACATTATTCTTCGAATTTATGTAAAAATATTACGCAATTTTATGTTGTGGTGTAATTCCGTGTTTACTGTGAACGTTGTGAAATCTTTACATCTATTGAGGCAGGTCTAAGGCAGCATCATGTTGTACTAAATAAATTTGAGTGTTTATAAAAACCCAATACAGTCGATTCTCGTTAATTCGAAACTCGAAGCACTTTTATGCTACGTTTCCACCGAGCGAGATTAAGATTAATCTGCCCTTAATAAAAATAAAGCCTAGCTTCTCCAACCATTGTGTGTGCGAAGTTATATTTTTGACACGAATGCCGGGACCTACAGTTTAATGCCGATTCCGAACGGCAATTTATTTTTGTGAAGATTCTCATGACAGAGGTGGTACAGGTTGGGATTTGAACCAGCGACCTCTCGCTTAGTGGTCCAACGCACTTAACAACGAAGCCACTGCACCCACCTGCCCTTAATTTACTTTAAATCTTAAAATTTGCCATACATATTTTAATCTGCTAAACACAAGATAAAAAAATCTTGATAAAAACTGGGTTTGCATGTAAGAATTAGCTTCTGAACACATTCAATACCAATTTGCCATACCTGGATATGCCAAAAGTGACGTTGGTTGCTGAGAATTGAGACCGTGATATTTAGTGTGCAACTTTGAGAGCCAGAGAGCGGGTTGAGAGAAAACCCCTATGTTAATCTGCTTTTTGTTCGGTGGAAACGTGTAGAGATTTATTGTTAATATTTTGCATTTAATCTCGGTGGAAATGCAGCATTATAATATTATGAATTATCGAGAGTTTGAAATATCAAATGGGTCGAAATGAAATATTCGAGAGAAAACATATGAAAGTTCGAAGTATTAAGTAAAAATCAATTATTATTTATTAAATGCTAATTTTCAGCAGTCGTCAAGCAGTTATACTTTTTCGGACTCATAACTAGCATAAACTTTTAAAATGTAATCAACGAAAACTAAAACTAAACTAACCAAAAGGTCAAACTACATACAAGTTGCAAGTTTGAACTTGTCTTTAAATGTACCTCTATGCAATCTGATAATTTTGAATTGTCGAGTGTTTGACGCTTTTGTCTTCGAATTGACCAGTGCTTAAAAATTTATAGATTTTGTTGGATCTATAAAGAGATTTTCTAGGGAACTCGTGATAACTTCGAATTATGGAGATGTTCGAATTAATGTGAGGCGACTGTATATTGAAATGATTACCGAGATTGCAATTATATACCTCGGACTTCGAATACCACCACTGGAAGTGTCTGCCGGTGTTATGTCGGGTGATCATGAAGGATAGTTAAAATCACATTATCTCGAGGTCAGGCGTTTCCGAAACGAAGAACGCAATAAAGCAAAAATTGTTGTGCCAAATTGAAACAATCATTGACGGTTTCGGTAACTCCAGCATTGTCTTCGAAGATGAACGGCCTGATGTTTCTTTACGCAGAAAAAGTTACGCGTGGGTTGTGGAGAGGTTCTTCGTGAATTAAGTGATGATTTTCATTGTTGTAGGAAGTAAATCAATGAAAACAGATCTATGTCTGAATGACAAATTCGTTATATAATGAACTGTTCTCGTTAATGCTTTTTGAACGAAAGTATTTTTTCTCAACGAAAGTCTATTTATAGGCTCGTGAAAAGCTTCGTTGTATCAATAAAAATTCTACGTTAACGTATGAAGAAATTCCCCAGTTTAATGTTTAACATTTATGTATGAATGAACTTTTATTGACATAACGAAGAAATCATCAATCAACGAATTTTGTTCGTTAATTCATCAATTGAATTTATTGCAAAGTTTTCGATTATACTGCGGAAAAAAACCTTATGCTGGTTGTTATCATCAATAAACTGTGAATGACTTAACGTTGAGTCATCGAAGGCCATCTGCTGAATTTCAATTGTACAGGGTCATTCATTTTTCGGTTTCGAATATAAAGCTAAACAATAAAGTTTGGACATTACCACTAAGTGTGAAAGAGAATAACATTCTAATGGCCGCCTCGGGAAGATTCGCAGCATGCGATTCTTTGAGGGAATTTTTAATAAATTTAACATTTCGGGCGGTATCTCAGACAAAACTTGAATAATGTTGGTTTTTAATGCGCCTAGAGTTCGGGGAACACGGTCTTTTACGTAGCCCCACAATAAAAATTTAATGGTGTCAGATCGCATGATCTTGATGGCCAATTGACGTCGCGAAAACTTGAAATTACTCGCCCAGGAAACTTCTCACGCAATAAAACAATAATTGGTCGTGTTGTGTGGCTTGTTGCCCTCTCTTGTTGGAACCACATATCGTCCAACTATCGGCTAAAAAACACGGCGGTGTCGTACGCTGCGAACGCCGGGATATCGATAAATTCGGATCATCAGCGACACTTACAGAGGCAATATTTTCGACTGAGCGTGCTTTACGATAATGCACAAGCCTTACGACATCCATAACGCTTCCACTCTCTTCAAATTTCTTCACAATTTTACCAATTGCTTGCGTAGTCGGTCGATTATGACGATCATAATCATCGCGTCGAGTAGCTACGTTTGAATCACCACTACTTTTGAAGTAAGTTTTAATAATTTTAACGCGTTGTTCGGCTGTTAAGCAATACATTATCTTAAATGGCAAACATTCAACCAATATTATGACACTTCAAATGACAGCTGAGTTTGACTGGTGTCAAATGCCAGCGTAACTAACTTGAAACCACGAAATGAATGACCCTGTATTTATACAAGAATTTTGTTCAATTTTATACACATTTATTCATATTTCGACGAATTTAATTCAGAATTACGACATTTTGCATTTTTAAAATTATTTAACGATTTTTGTTTACATCGGAGATTTTTGCTCGACTTCACTCCTTGCGAATTGAAAAAGACATCATTCGTACTTATTTAATCCAAAAATATATTCTTTGAAAATCAACTTCAGCTTTAATTAATGGAGGACTACAGGATTTTGAAGGGTCCTAAAACGCGTCAGAAGAGTCGTTAAAAAAAATTAGAGAGGAAGAATTCATATAATCACTGTTCGAGGAAGAAATAAGATTTATAGCAAGAACATCCACACCATCGTACTGCAGCAGTCTTTGGATGGTCACTAGTCCTTGGACTATACTTTGACTTTAAGCTTATAATATTTTAAGAAGTTTTTATTTAAATGCGGGGGGATGCAGTAAAATTTTTTAAAATTTGTAATGAAACTTGGCGAAACCGAATTTTTTAAAATAAATAATGAAAAGTTGCAATATATCGAAGAAAACTATATTTCCAAATACACCTTTGAAGCTATTCAAATACAGATCCTATAAAAAAAAGAAAGAAAAGATCTGACTAAATATAAATTCACATACAAGCCTGAAAACCTGCTGTTCAAAAGCATTTTACATGTGTGGCATGTAACATGCAACAATCCAAGAACATTACACCAACTAAGTACCATAAGCAACGAAGATTGAGCCCACTAGCCTGCGGGATGAAAAATGAAAAATGAGTGGGTCGTCCAAGAAAGACCCAAGAGGAGCCATGGGAATCTTGGGAATTTACGACCCATCGCTATAAACCAAAATGCAAATGTTTATTTGGAAAAAAAAAGACACTTTATCCCAACCATGTTCGTTTTCTTTTCTCAAATACTTACACCATTCGAAGCAGTGTCAAGGTTGTCACGTGTCACCTGTGTTTAAGTTGTTAGTCTATGCGTTGTTGTTGGGTTTTTATTATATATTTTTTTTTTGTTATTTTATTTCATTTTCTGCCTCGCTTTGCGGGCACATTTCTTTCCTCCAACAATCTGAGAGCCCGTGTGGATTTTATGGATCAAAAAATTAACTGCCTTTGGTTTTATGGCCCAAGTTTATGTATATATAGTTTAGTCAATGCCGTAATCTAGCTGATGTACATTGTACTTCATATTTAAGACGTTTTGACCCACATTTAGTTATTGAGCGAGGAACACATTTGCAACTGCAAGTTTTATGATTCGACAGTAAGTAAAAAACGTACGTTTTTATCTTTATTGCTCATCAAATCTGGGTTAAACATTTTGCGTTGGCATTTTGTGTTTACGTATATATACTTTACAATCTTCCAAATTTGTCACTCAATTATTAATTAACAAAATCAATATAGAAATTATAAAAGAAAGAGATATATGTATATAAATTTTATATATG
Organism: Ferdinandea cuprea; assembly: GCA_963576555.1. Lineage (NCBI taxonomy): Eukaryota > Metazoa > Arthropoda > Insecta > Diptera > Syrphidae > Ferdinandea > Ferdinandea cuprea. The sequence continues at coordinate 21,599,430 of OY754960.1, read as the reverse complement.
AAAGCAACAACAGCAACTAGAAGTTGGAGGAACTCGTGCGCGCCACCAAAACTAATCGGCCATTTCCAATGCGAATTCTCTCTCGCTCTCGAAGCTTCAAATTTTGAGCCACCACCAACCATCTCCAACATCTCATGACAGAGTGCTGGTTGCAGCACATACTCGCATGTACATATACATATATATTTATACATAGGGCAGGGGCTCAACGGCAAAGCAACACACAAAACAAAACGGCCGCCAATATATATATGTATGTAGGTAGCTATATTAACAAAGGGATGGGGGCAAGTGCTGCCGCTGCCGCTGCTGCTGCTGGGGTGGTTGCCTGGTTTGGGCTGGTGTGGGGTGCACAAAGGGACATAACGCCACGTTATTGCTATACACCCCCACCCATCTAGCAGTACAAGAACACAGCCAAATACACGAGCGAGACCGTCCGACGTTAACGTCACACAGCCGCCAACAGCAATGACAACGACAACTTCGACGACGACGACGACGAAGGAAGGACGCGACGTGGCATACTGTGGAACCGAATCAGTTAAAGTACGAACGTTGGTAGGTACGTGTATGTTTTGCCGAAGCTACGAGTATGTATCTGTGTGTGTGTGTACAGTACAGAGTCTGTACAGCGAGTGTACACCCCATAGAAGCGTGGGTACACAAAAGAAAAGAAATCATGTGGAAGGGGTGGAATTCCGCCGCTCACCAGAGAGATAACATGATATGGTAATGCAGGGTGGCGCAGTCGTTGCGGCAGCGGGTGTAGCGTCGGTGACGTTAATCAGGTATGAGGGTGCCTCTCTCTCCACTCGTAAACGGGCCGGGTGGGGGGTGGTGGGTGAGGTTGGACAAATGAGTTGAGCGATGGGGCTGAAAAGGGATGCTGGTGTCTTTTTATTTTGCAGTTTGCTATTTTCCTTCTGCTTTTTTTTTTTTTTTTTTGTCTTTTTTTTATCATCGTTGTTGTTTGGCTCTCTACTCCTTTCCGTTGAAATATTTCCCTGTTTGGTTTGGTAGATGCCATAGTGGCTGTTGTTTTTGTTGGCTTGGAATTGAGATTGGGGTGTTTTCTTTTTGTTGCGTTAGATGGGGGTTGTTTTCTGTGTAAAATCTCTAAACCACCGAAGCAAGTAATGGATAGCGCGGCGAAAATTCTAGCAACTTCCCATAAGCGCGCACGAAATAGAACCGGAGGCGAAACATATAAAAAAATTATGTATCCTTAATATTGCTGAAAGTGTAACCTACCCTATTTCTATTTTGTTTTTAAAAAAAAATCTATTCATAACTTTGATTTGCATTGTTTTTTTTTTTTTTTTTGTGATTTTGAGAGATTTGGGATTTGACAAGATATCAGTGGGAGTGATTGGGGACAGTTTCGCTGTTCCATTTCGACGGCCATTCAATCAATCAATCCTGACAGGGAAGAGTAGCGCCAAACTACTGTCAGTGAGTTGTATCCAATACCGTGACCTAGTTTTTTTTTCATTTGCGAATTGAAACGAATTTAGGATGAAAATGTTAAAGATGGCGTTAGGTGGTATTTTTTACCAGCTTCATTTTGCGAGAGATACATATGTAAATAGGCAAAGACTATCACAAAAATAATGTCAACCAAAAACTTCTCGAATACTACACCTACGATGATGACGAAAAGCTTTCACAAATAATCATTTCATGCACGACCTCGGACACCCTGAAACAAGCTACTGCTAAATTACGTCAATTGTTGTCTTATCGCGCTTAGGTGGATGCTAGAGCACACGACCTGTGACTAAATTAGTTAGATGAACGCATCGAAACTATACGATTTTATTGATTGTTTGGCAAAAATTTATTTAAAACTGGAATATTTGTCAAGAAGCAAAAATAACAAAAACAAAGCCAAAGCAAAACAAACACAATTTCATAGATGATCTGAAGGTCAAGGTGTTATCAGAAAACCTGATCTTAAATACATTAATGACTAAGTACGCAAATCAGCTTGGCCAAGGTAATTGCATATTGTCAAGCTTGTGAAAACAACTTCTGGTTCGTTTACGTGAAGTAAAATCCTATTTTTTTTTTGTTTTATTTTGGTAATAAAATCGAACTAGTTTTGAATGGCGAAATTAAATATTCGTTAAAAATTAAAGGAAAAGATAGGCATTTAATTCAGTAGTATTCACTTGTTTAAGTGAACTTTATTCTGATATTTTTCTCAACATAAAAGGTGAATTGGAAACCTTTTATTTTCCAATGATGAGAACAACACTTTAAAACACGCTCCACTTCTTCTCAATTGGAAAAATAAATAACTACCAGCGCAGCAATACGACTTATGCCCAAAACACATGTGCAGAATTATCCTTGCAGTGGAAATTGAGAACACACGTTTAAATGAGTTAGAGTACTGCAAGTTGCATCTGTTTCTAAATCCACTGAAACCGACAATGCCACCATAAAACAAAAAAAAATAATATAAATTTTATCGATTTGGCACCACTGAATTCTGAAGTTATTTTGAAATCTCTTTTGATTTTATAACAACAACGACATCGGCTGAAGGCCAAACTATGACATTTAGGAAAACGTATGACAGAATCCACTGCATTGAAGTCAAACAAAAGTGCTGCTCTTGTGTCTTGCTTGCAGTACTGCGCGCTTCACTGCATCCAGAACTTCTGCACATGTGTTTTAGGCATTAGAGACTCGGCAAGTTTAGCCAATGAGGAGGATCGCTAGAACATTATGAACACAGCTGAAAGAAGGAGGAACTAAAAACTAATATTATAACTGGACGTTGTGAAACAGGCTGGCTTGCTACTTTTTTTCTGCCACAGCTACAGAAACCGGGAGAGAGAAAACGATTCTGCACTTGTTAAGATTATCAAAAAGCATTCATTTCTGATGACTGGCGAAAGAGAACAATTTATTTCAAATAGAAGCCAAGGTTCTGATCTTTCTACACCCTGCCCGAAAGGCATCTTAATGGACACTTGTTCTGCTAAGTGTCTTTTAAAACCAACCAACTTTTGGATTTTAAGGATTTGGACCACAATCGTATAGTGTCTGAGCATTGTGGTCCTTTTCTATACAGACTAGGAAATGTAATCTAAACATGAAACAGTTCACTTTTATAATGCAAGTTTCTTTGTTTGGTAATTGTTTGTTTGAAAATCAATAAGAACAAAGAGTTAAACCGTGCTGTGTAATTTTGGGTTCTTCTCCGGATATTAGACATTTTCCAAGAATCTTGAGGAAATTTGTTACAGCGAACAGAACCACTCACACTAACCAAACAATTTTTCGAGTAGGTACGCTTTAACAACTAAGTCTTGTCTCTTTTCCTGCAGATAATAAAAGATGCTCCTGATGTACCAATAACAACACAAGTGTCAACTCTTCAATTTTTAGTCTCCTGCACTTCCAAATAATAATATAATAAAATGTACAGCAAAGGAATAACTGATTAAAGCACGACACCCTTAAATTTATTACTGGGAAGGACCTCTGTTATTAGTGAAAGTTTCAATGTTTGCAATGTCAAAATCTTAATCTTTCCGAAAATGAAATTACTAAATTTGCTATTTCTTCATGGCATAATAAATTAACTCTTTCAGAAATTGCACATATAAAGAAAATGTCTACTTTAATGTGCAATAGTATGCTTCTGCACAAAATTTCTTTGGTTGTTTGAGGTTACTCTCTTGACATGTCAAAACTGTCTAATTTGTTTTCTAGCCGAGCTCCGGAAAGACTTAACCAATTTCAGCAAAACTTGCCAGATGTTTTTTTTAAGATTTACATACATAGGTTACTTTATCTAACGAAACACCGTTCCCGTTTACAAGCAATCAAGCTATGAACCCATCTGTCATATAAAAACGAAACAATACAATTTTGATGTACTGCGACTGTTAACGCTACGCACCTCAACCTCAATCTTAAGAGTCAAGGCCTTTGAGATGTTTCGAAATCAGTAACCAACTTGTTAGACATGAGTGCTTTCATTGACTAAATTAAGGATTCATCCGTCAACAACTCTTTTCCAATACTATAGATCTGTGATTTAAATGTGTGTTCAAGCAGAATGGAACTATGTAGTAAGGCCTTCTTCCGAAGAACTGATAATCGCATTCCTCCTCTATATGGATCGTAAAGATGGGACATTTTTCAAAAGCGGATGGAGTTACCTTTGGTCGTTTCAAAAGACAAATAATTCGTAAAATGTTTGGCGCCACTTGCTCTCCAGGATTCTGCTGGAGAGAATTTAACGGTGAAACGTATAGTTTAGCTCGTATAAGCCGTACCGCGACATCAATATGATTAGTATCAGCCCTTTTAATAAAAATCAATTAACTCACGAGCTAACTAAGCAATGGAATAAGACTTAACTCACGAGTTAAAATTTCTTATTTAATAAAAATTCTGACGTTCACCAATAACATTTACGCAAATCTATTACTTTTCTATTACAATCAATCAAGTTTTCTTTGTCGAATTAAATGCAAACAAATAAATGTTTTTTTTTATATTTAAAAGTGCAATGTGGACAATCAAAATGAAGAATCGTACAAAAAGAACGAAATATAAGTGAGAAAAAAAAGTTTTCGTTTGCCTGCTAAACCATTGTTAAACCACCTTCGACGGTGAGTTAAGTTAACTCACAGTTGAAAAACGTCTTCATTTAGTTTGAAATTTGTTTTATCAATAACATTTTACACATAAGTTATGACTTAAGCGTAACTCGTGTTTATTGTATATGTGTAACTTTGCTTTGGACATTTGAGATGACTGAACTGATAGTGGTCTAAATTTTTGAGATTTTATCAACCGACCCATCCGACCCAGTTAGAAGCGCTCTCTGTGCACTTGTGAATTAAAAAATATATCGCAGTTCTCTTTATTTGATCTTTTTGAGGTTAAATAACATCTATAGAAAATCATTTATACCCAATAAAAGTTAAAATTTGTTGGAACTACGTGAAAAACCAAGAGGTATTTCAAATTGAAATATATGACGGTACAGCGTTACTTACCAACTATGGTTAATCTAGTGTGTAGATTTCTAGGTTAGGACTGAACTCTACAAACAGTTTATAAGTAATACGAGTCGACTTATGTTCGGAAAAAATGCGCATTCAAATTGTAAAATACGCACCTAGTATAAAAAAGCAGATGTTCCATTTGTTTGGTAGTTTGAACAACTGGAATGCGCCAGATTGATGTTTGGATCCTTAGCCTTGGGAACATTGTGATACATTTCAAAGTTTTAAAGAATAGAAGATACTGTTATCTTTCTTCGTTGTATGTAGGCAATTATCACAAGTTTTGTTATATGTATGTAAAAGCAATACGCTGATTCACAATCGGAAGAATAAGAACTGACTTGAGAAGCTCAAATTTTACGTTAGGAACCGACATTAATATGGTTGTTTCCAATTTCTTACGACCTTTTTTTTGATTCATATTTTATTATGGCTTCCACATATTATTGATATTTTCAATTTTATTGGGGCATTTGGAAAATATTTAAGTTAGAACTTTCATAAATTTTATTCTTTTGTCCGTGAAGGTATTATTTGTTGGATTCGCTGGTTTATCAAATATATATTATTTCATAGAGTTAAATGCTTCCGGTTGTGTTTAGCATTTCACAAACATGAACACTTTGAACATTTGAAAATGTGAACTGACTCTTTACTCGTACATACATACCTCTATTTTAAGAATAGAATTTGATTCTCAAGATATAAAGATTCAATGAAAATTAAGCATAATGCCAAAAAAGCTTTGGGTAATTTCAAATTTTAAGATTGAAATCTAGAAAATTATAGATCTAACTCTAATAATGCTAAAAAGGAAAGAATAATGTCAGCTAAGAGTCTTGAGCTCTTTGCAACAGCGGTAAATCAGCTTGAATTTTATATCAATAGCATTAATAAATTTTATGTGCACTTGCCAAGACCACTGCTTGAAAAACACTGCTGAGATCAGCGAGTCTGATCGAGATGTGTAAAACCGCTTATAATCGTTTAGAAACCAGCGGTTGGTGTCGTCTAGTCTTATTATTATTTTTATTATCTTAATAGGTATTGCTTGCTTTGTCTGCTGCTTTCCAACTATGTTGCCGTATTCGAGTAAAAGTCGCACAATAGCCTGGTACATCTGCAGAAATAATATGGGGTTTGGTCTTCACATTCTGCCGAAGCCGCGGGTGCATGATTAGAATGAATAAGCTGATTTTATTACCGTTTCACCTACACCCTTCATAACCTTGAGGAGGATCCACTTATTAACTAATATACATAAAGGTGAACAGCACAAGGTCAGTCTCTTGTGGTCAACCTTGAGGACCCAGCACCTCTAGATACTGTCAGCGTCAGACACGTTACTTTTTTTCTTCATAATACAGGTACCTTCCTAGGTTACAAATATTCAAAAACGACGTGCTTAGGCATCTCGGAAAAAAAATTAATTTTATCAAGGCTTAAGGGAAAACCGAAGGGGTAGTGATAAAGGCTATTTTTGACAAGAACGAGCAACAACTTCTATTTTAGGATAGATCACCTGATCGGCAAATTGTAAATTAAAAAACTTAGGCTGTTCAAGAGGTCGGGTATTAAAAACAAATTTTCTTGTAACATAATAGAGTACCTACCTATACAATAAATTAAGTCAGTTGTTCAAAACACTAAACCCTAAACCATGCATCCATTGTCGACATCAGCATTGTGTCTCGGAAATTTTCTTGCTAAATTTGATCCTGTCACGTCCTTGGGGTGAAAATATTCACTTCCATTTGAATTCAGTCATCATCACATTCAATTCAAATTTGCTTACACTTTTGGGGTTAAAAAAAAAATAAACCTATTCCCCGTGCTCATCTCATGCAGAACAATCCCATCATCGCGATTCCCTGTGCGTTACAAACCCATAAACAAACTCCACAACACCCTATGGAATAATAAGAGTCCCCCTCAGCGCGCCAACCACCCCTTTTATTCCTTTATCCGGGCTTCCGGCAGAGGAAACAACATTGAGCAAAAAATATTTAAAAAACAAAAAAAAAAAAAATACAAAATGTAAAAAGGACTACAAAATTGAGTGCGTGGGCGTGGGTGATGGGTGGTGGTGGTCGATTTTTAGCGTCAAACAACCCCTGTTGTTGCCATTTGCTTCCGCATAACCAACAGAAGATTCTTCAATTTAAATTCCTTTCTTTATACATACATATACAGAAGGTTCATATCTATCTCCTTCTTCTCGGGTTTCTTTCAAAATAAAAACTAAACTGAAACTGAACAAAAAAAAAAATATTAAGTGAAACTTTCTGCTGACCCAAAAATAAAAGACACACCGCTAGATTCATGTACAACACTTGAACACACACGCCATGTTTTCTTGTTTTTTTTTTTTTGTATCAAGCAAAAAAGCAGCAACCAATCAACCACTCCTCGTTGCTCGCTCGATCATTTCATTCTGTACGAAACGAAACGCAGCGATATACGCAACGTAACGCACACAGGTGCCGCACCAAAACCTAACCAAACCAAACCAAGCACCAGCAATGTCTAATTATGACAGGTGTAAGAGTGTACATGATCCATGGAAAATATCTAAACCAGGATGAAGTGAAAATAACAGCAACACTAATTAAACAAAACACACATCGACTGGGTAGGGTATGGCTCTGGATTGAATATTGGTTGGTCACAGTCACAGAGGGGCCACGGAGGCGGGGGAGGAGGATAAGGCGGCTGAGAATCAGTGGGAGAGAGAAAATTAGAAAACCAAATGACGGAGGGTAGAAGGGGGGTTATAAAGCACGGGAGTACGACAACGAAAACCCGTTGGTGAGGGTGGCAAAGGGAGCAGGAGCAAGAGCAAGTTTATCAAAGTAAGTACCTGCAGCGATGACGATGGCAGCGACAACGGCGGGGTCAATAATTTCGAAAATTTCCTCCAACAAAACGATTAATGGGTATCGTCGCTGCTGAAGTAGGGCGGGGGGAGCCGATTCCAATGCCGTCGTCCTCTTTCTCTTTCCTCCTCTTCTAGTCAGCAGCAGCAGCAGTCCGATGTTGCCCACTATATATTTATGTATATATATATCTAGATATAGATATGAATGTAGCTACTAAAACTACACACGTTAGAACAGAGGCAGAATTCTTCGTTCCAGCGCACTATATACAATTTTTTTATTCGTAACAAAAAATTTAAAATTTAACAAATAACAAAAATTAAAAGACCGACACGTTACGTTGAATTTATTTTTTTTTTTTTACACACATAAGCACTTTTACATACATATTTATTTCTTTAAATTAACTTTGCATCTTTTTGCATCGCGCGTACACTTCTTTCACTTGGTCGACGTCGTCGTCGTAGTCGTCGGCGGCGGCAGCGAAATTGCGTGTAGATTTCGATTGTTTTCGATTATTTCTTTTACTTCTTTTGGGAATTCTTTTTCCGCTATTTTTCGCACGTGAATTCTGAATTCGATTTGAAATTGAATAAATTTTCTCCTTGGAAAAGCGGGAGAATGTGTGGGGAAACCCCCTTTTGCAGGGCCCAAAAACGACACAACACACTGGGGTCACTCTTCAGCCAGCACAGACACCAACCAGCACACTTTCGAATTTGTTTAAACAAAAACAAATTTTGACATTTCGCGTTGTTGTTTTCGGGTTTTGGATGAGCGACAAAGATAACGATAAAATAATGATTTTACACCTTTTATTTAGAGATAAGTAATTACTTTTTTTTGCTGCCTTTGGGTTTTTTTTTCTTTTCTTTTTTGACTTCTCTCTTTTGAGTTGCTCTTCCTATTTTACATAATGCCAAAGTGTTTGTGTGTCACCGCGCGTGAACACAACCTTACAATACGTATAGAAAGAGGGAAGCGAACGAATGGGAAAAAAATGCACACACGCACGCACACAGTCAAGAGGCGCGCTGCTGCTGCTGCTGAACGTGAACCGTTGATTTACACACAGCGCGCTGGCACACACTCACACAGGCAGACACGGTTGCACGTCCGTACACACACCGAATCGATTATCGCATGGTTTGATTAAAGAATCGAATGGAAGCGGAGACACCGAAATGAAAAAAGAACTTCAAACTGTGTATCTTCTTTTTTTTTTGGTTTTTTTTCTCAGCTTCTTCGCCTTTCAATTTTTGAGAAGTGAAATTTTTTCAAGAAGTAATTTTCGCGTGCAAAGTGTAACGATTTGCTGGGGAATTTGCGTTTAGTTTGCACTTTTATTTGGGAGCAATCAAAACAAACACTTTTTTCGGTTTTTATTTTGGTTTTATACATTCAAAAAAAAAGTTTTGCGTTTTTATTGTATTCGATGCACATCCGACGAACCGAGCTGCACACACTAGGAGACGAACGACGTATCGTTTTTGTGGGAATATTTTTTTTGCGGATTTTCTTTTGAAGTTTGTTTCAGTTTTTCTATTTTATTTGGTTGTGTTCGTGGGATTTTTATAAGATGTGTTGGGGTATTTAGCTCTGAATGCTGTTGGTGAAGGGTGCGTTCAGGCAGTGTGTAAGGGAGGGTTGGTTGAATAGTTTCCCATTAATCAGAGATAGGGGGCGGTTGTTGCTATCTTCGGTAATACTACTGCTTTTTATAGCAATATTTGCTAGATTGTAATACAAATTTTTAATGAAAGTATCCCTACCTTCATCGACTTTAGTTGAGTGCGGTGTTTTTGAGATAATTGTTTAACTTTAAAATTGGTAAAATGGTCTATATTACGCTGCAAAATATGGTTAGATTTTATTTGGCTGCCCATCCTCCAAAATTAAATCCCTTTTTTGTCCTTTATTCAAATCTGACAACATTTTGGCGCTTTCTTACATATTACGAACGCCACCAATGTTTCGAAAATGGCTTGTAAAAATAGTAACAAAATTAATGAAAACTTCCAAATTTTTCAAAATTAATTTTATTTTACTCGTGAAATATTTTTTACCTTTTATACTTAAAACAGGAGTTGAAAATCACGCCCCGAAAAAATGAAATATCTCCCAATTTACATTCGTTAAGCGCATTTATTGTATTTTGAGTTTTTGGGCCTTATTTCCAATTCGTTGCCTCTATTATGAATGACATATTTTTAGAAATCAAACAAAAAATAACGCTTTACAATAGCTGTTCAGTACTATCAGATGGGACTATTTGTCACAAAAATAGGGGTATTTTCTCTAAATTGAGCAAAACTAACTCAAAAACAGTTTACAAGTCAGTATTTATTTACATCAATTAGTCTTTATATTTATGTGTTTCAAATTGAATCTTATTATTCCTTAGATTCATTTATCTGGAATGACTTAATATTATTATGTATTGTCTTTAAATGCTCATTAATTTTGACACTTTATACTTTATACTCTTTATAATTTAACCACACTAAAATACATTAAATCGTTCAGCAATGCTGTAGCCACATCACTTTACATATGGTAAAATATTGAATTTCAACTCAAATTTTGTAAAGTCCAAAATGATTGAAATATTTTGACGATGTACCGTAAGAGATTATTTTTAAAAGCGACAATAATGGTACTAAGATGATCAATTGGATTTCCTTGCCTTATTTGATTGGAGTTTGCTTTTGCGGATTCCATCGTAAGCACCCACACAAGAATTTTGGAAACAGTGCGTATCGATATTTAGTGATACACTTTAAAAGTCAGAAACGCTTTTGTTCAAAGAAAATTTTGTAATTACCTAATCAGATCTCACAACTCATTTTCTTCAAGGAGGTGCCTTTCGTCTATTCACCTTTTTCCTATTGACAAAAAAATAAATTATTCGTGCATTGAAAACCTCTTGATGTGAATTCTGAATTCATAATAAAGATATAATTCTTGCAGCCAATTCTATGCCACCAATCGATATTGATAGAATCATGAAACTTGGATAGTGCTTTTCCTTAAAGTTTCATAAAAAAAATATATATATTTCAAACCTAGTTAAGGCATTCGCATTCACATTCACACCGAACCCTACATGGTGTTTGTTTGACGTTTCAGTCAGCTATCAAAAAATAGAAGAGAATAAGAAATAATCGTTCGTGTTGCAACTGCAAGGGCACTGCAAGTCCATTATAAGGTAATAATGCGTACAGTAAAGTGTTAAAAGGTGCGTTTGCTTTAACAAACTCACCATTGTCAAATGCCAAACTCCAGTGTGAACAGGTTCTACTCTTATTGTTGGTCTACAATTGCCACTGAAGCATATCACGCAAGATGAGTGGGATATACAATATTTAGCGTTTAATAAGTTTACTCACTCTTACCATCGACCACAGAGAATATCTAATATATTTTTGAATACTAGTAAAGCCTGTCAACTACTCTAAATATACAGCTAGGTTCCAAATTTCACTTTCACTCGAAATGAAATCGAAATCGATCGAAAATGAATTTGTGTGTTCTATCGTGAGAATTGGGGCTCCATACACATGTTTTTTATATATATATATTCAAATCTTCAAACTGGAAAACCTGCCAAGTATAAAAATGTACCTAAATTCTATTTGTGAAATTTTTAACAATTATAAATAGACTTGGCGTTCCTTTTTAGATCTCAGTACTTTTTGTGGCTGACTTATAAGGCAAAAGCGATTTTTGTATAAGGTATTTGGCTATTCTTTAACATTTATATTTTTGGTTTTAAAATTTTTCGAAATCGATCCAAAGTTAAATTGTTGTGTTCCTGCAATTCTATTTTGTCGATTTCAAATTGATCAGTGACATTCCATGTGAAGAAGAGTAAGAAATTAAATTTTAAATAAGTCTGAGGAATCTGAAGATCTTCTAAGAGGTTTTAGGAAAAGCGATCGAGTGTCACAGAAGTTTTGTTGGAAAATTTTAGAAAAGATGGTCCACCACCGAAGGATGCGAGTGGATGGAAAAAATAAATTCGATTTTCCAAAATCGTAAGTACTTTTCTCAAAATTTTTGATACAGTGCTTTGTGGGTGCAGTGGCTTAGTGGTTAAGTGCGTTAGATCACGTGGATTCGTGTCAAAAATATATATTTGCACACAGTGGTTATAGAAGCTATGCTTTGGGTCCTATATTTTGGCCGTTTACGCTTGATATTCATTTGTTTTCTTTGCCCCAAATCGACGTCAGCCTCTTTTCCGATTGACGATATTTACAATTGAACTTTCTTTAATTGCTTTTATAACATATACAGCCTCTCCAATTTCAAAGAGTCTGTAATCTCGCAGAATTTAACACATCACTCATTAATTATAATTTAAAACGCGTGAACAACAAAATAATTTACCAGCAAACAATTTCCCAAAAAAAATAAATAAAACACTTTTAAAAATGTATCAAATGACAGCTGTTTTCAATTTTACGCAGTGATTTCGAAAAAAAATTCGAAGTTACCAAATCGATCGAAATGTAGAACACTGAAAATGATTTCAATCGATTTGCAATATCGATTTCGATTTCTGGAACTTATCCGATAAAATCAAAAATGCCTTAAACTTTGCAAATATTTGGTAATATTGCAAAATTTAAATTTGTTTGTCTCCAAAATCTGCAGAGAAACGCTTTTTGAATCCTTAAACAAAATAGAAAGAAATAAAGATTTACACAGATTTGCAAAAATTGAATCCCAGTATTCCCAAATTAATTTTTATTTTGACACATAATGAGTATATTTATACATACATATATATTTATGAGTTAGTAATAAAATATCGCGATTATTTTATTTAAGCCTTTCCGAGCTGAGCAAAACCACTTTCTTGCTGCTTCAAATATTCCTTTCGACATTCCATTTCATCGGCTGGACGATTGTATGGCAACCAAATTGGCTCTCCAACAAAGTATCGCTTGGCTTTAATATAGTTCTAAGGAAATATTTTTGTTAAAAGGCATTTTGTTTGTTTGTTTGTTTTAAAATTGTATCTTACGTTGGTATCCAAAGTGAAACGGTGATAAATTCCGGCTGGAATAATAATCATATCACCTGCTGAGACAGCAATACGAATCCATTTCTCGTTGTCACTAGTTTAAATTTAAATTAATAAATATTTCTTTGATATATTTAAAATTGCATCTTACTCTCTCACATCAAAGTAGCCAGAGCCGTGAATAACGAATCGTATTTCTTCGTCGGTGTGTAAATGTTCAGTAAAAAAGGATTTAAGTTTATTCTCATAGTCGGGTAGGCAATCCTTGGAACAGTTTATCTGTGTGGAAATACATTTAATTAGGTAAATGATGTCAACCTGCTAAATAAGTCACTTACCTCATCCTCGTAGGAATAGTTTCTTTTCTTACGAACATCAGCTAAGAGCGTATCTTCTTTGTAGTTCTTTGGATCAATCTACAAAGGGAAGGATATATAATACGGGTATTCACGATTTGTAGTACTTGGTATTGCAAATGTGCGCAGTAGCACTTTTTTTTGGCATCAAATATGGAATACATTTTTTAGTATTTGTGGCAAAACTGAACCATATTTCCAAATCATCTGTCTTTCGTTGTTAAAATTTTAATTTTACGATGCCAAAAAAGCGATAAAATAGACACTTTTTTTCATCAAATTTACGACAAAAACAGTTTTGCCAAATAATGTTCAGAGGTGTTTTAGTTGAATTGAAAGTTGTTATTTTATTAATTTCAAATACTTAAAACCTTATGGTTTGGCATCACTAAAATTGACTACGAATGACGTCCCATGTTATATACAAACTGCCAAAAATTAGTTTCCCGAAAAAAGGAACTCACTTGGAAATATTCTACACCGGTTTTCTTCAACAATTCATCCAGATCCAAGAAAACTGGAGGATTCAAATGATGCTCCAATCGCTGATCAGTAGTTTCATCGTCCATATACCACACTTTAACCATTTTTAAGAAAGTGTCTATCACAACAAAACACGCGCAGAATGAATGAAATGAAACCACCACTTTGCTAGCAGTTTTGCACACTACTATCTTGCCTTCACATATGTATGTATGTAAATACTTCCAATTCCAACTACAATCTTGACTAGACGAGCCGGAATTAATCTTAATCTTTCTGATTCCAAAGGGAAGACAGATAAGAAATCGAACTTTACGTTCACCAGTCGTACAACATACATCGGTGGGTAGAAAAGGCATTTATAGCATTGTTGTAGGTAATTCTTTGGTATCTCAATCCAGTTGAAATGCTAATTAATCGAAATAAAGGAAAAAGTATTGCATACATTTTAATTTTGTTCTTTTTTTAGCGGGCGGTGTCTATGGGAAAGTAGGTACAGTGATTTAACTTTATTCTGTGCACGAACCTTTATAGGAGTCTCCGTCGATAAAGTAGAGCGATTATTTTCGTGCTCTGTATATGAAATTAAATCTAGAGTATTTCCATGCGGACGGAACCGTGTGAAATACGTCGCTGCAACACAAGTGAGTGTGTTAGTTGAGTGATGTTGTAATTTTACATGGGATACCGTAAAGTATTGTTAATATAAATAACATCGGATTTTCCAATAAGGACTTGAATACTTTTTTTTTGAAAATAAAACGCAAACCATTTATTATTGATTTGAAATACAATTATCATTTATGTATCAAATTCATTATATGTCCACCATGCAGCGGTCGATTTTTTTAACCCAATTTTTGATGACTTGTCAACATATGAAACGGCTGCTGTCTCTCGTTCAATATTCGACATTCATTGAATTGAGTTCTGAATAGACTTATTGAAAAGTCGATTGATACACTCGCTGTGTGGCTTGTTAAAACCATATATCATGACATTTATGTCTAGTCTATGCAATTGACCAAAGAAATAAAGTTGCAACACGTCTCTATAGTGATCTCCATTGACTGAAACGTGGCGTTCATTTTCAAATATGAAAACAAAAAAACGGCTCAATGACACCACCGCTTAAAGTGTATTTCTTGAGGCACATGAGTGTTTCACCTTTTAATAACTCGCATTCTGTTTGTTGGCGAAGATGTTTATCCAGAAATGATCTCCATCATTGAATATGAATTTTATTCCTAAAGTAGTTGTCACTTACTCGGAATTTTGGTATATAATATATTTTAACTTCATTATGAAGAAAATATTATTTTTACTGATTGTTTTGACATTGACAATTTGGTCTTTGGCTTAGGGGTGTATTCACAATGAAGATTCACAGTTGTAAAGTCTTAATTTCCTTAAATGAGCGCAGTTTCGCTAAGTTTTTGTTCGGGCAAAGCATTGCCTTACAGAAATTGCAAAAGTAAACAAAAACAATGGAAATTAGTTTGCCTGACAATATCTTGAATCACAGATGAGTTATATAATTTGAACTTACCATATTATGTAATTTGGGTCATCTGAATAAAAATAAAAAAACTAGCATTTGCTTTGAGTAAAGGACTGTCGCTGTTGAAAGGTAGAAGTTGCTTAAAATCAGGACGAATATTGCTTTGCTAAAATAAGTTCGAATATACAAACTTAGCATTAACTTTCCCTATTTATTAAAATGTTCCTGAAGAAATGGCGTCTTCTGTATGATAGATTGAGATTTTTAGCCTACAAGTCCTTGTAAATGACAATTTATTTTATTTTCGTTAATTTTTTTACCACTTTCTCGCCAAAGGTTATAAACTGAGTAAGCGAACCGAACTCATGTAACTGAATTAAGACAAACCTCCCAACCAATTTTGACTAAAGTAGCAATACGAGAAACATTAGTTTCATCAAAATTCCACATCTACATCGACGGTGGTGGGTAAAAATTTCGAAATATTGTGTAAAAAGCATTTTGTTTTGAAAAAGTTCATCAGATGATGGGCCCAGAAACGTGATATCAGCAGTGGATATCAGTATTATCTCAAACAGTGAAGCTGCAATCAAGTCATTGGTATCAATCTCCATAAACTCCACCGCAGTCATAGCCAGATCTAATGACTTCTCTATTTCTCTAAGCAGTCTTAACATTGCCACATAATAGGTTTCTAGACACGACAAGAATTTACGATTATGAGTAGGAATGTGCTATGTTTCATCTCCTTTAGTGATTTCACTAACATTGACATTAGAAGTCTCCTTCGTTAAAGGCAACGACTAGTTATCATGTAGGGAGGAACTTTTTCCTCGATCCTTATCACAATGCACCAAGTACTGGGTGATCCAAGTAGAGATACTTTTTTCAATAGCCTTTTTTGATAGATCACGTGTGAGTCGTGTCATGCTGTCATGTTATTTTTGTTTAGTATTTTTTGGCATTTCATAATGGAAAGACTAACGCGTGAACAACGTTTACAAATTGTTCAACTTTATTATGAAAATTCACGTTCTGTGAGGAATGTGTTTTGTGCACTTCGCTCAACTTATGGTCAACATAATCGGCCTGCTGAGCGTACTATTCGCAACACCATCACCCATTTTGAGACCCGGCATTCATTATTGGATAATATTCTACCGAATAGACCACGTCCAGCACGCTGTGAAGAAAATATAGCGGCCGTAGCTGAGAGTGTACACGAAGACCGTAGAGAGTCGATTCGGTGCCGTTCGCAGCAATTCGGACTGACGTATGGAACGACTTGGCGCATTTTACGTCAAGATCTTAAATTGAAAGCGTACAAAATACAGCTTGTGCAACAACTGAAGCCGCTCGACCTTCCCAAGCGACATCGCTTCGCTCTATGGGCTCTTGAAAAGTTCCAAGAAGATCCGACGTTTTCGAGGCAAATTTTGTTTAGCGATGAGGCCCATTTCTGGCTCAATGAGTATGTAAACAAACAAAATTGCCGCTTTTGGGACGAAGAGCAACCTGAAGAGATTAAAGAACTGCCACTTCATCCAGAAAAAACAACGGTTTGGTGTGGTTTGTGGGCCGGTGGAATCATCGGTCCATATTTCTTTAAAAATTATGCCGGTGCGAACGTTACCGTCAATGGCGACCGTTATCGTGCCATGATAACCGACTATTTGATGCCTGAAATTGAAGCTCGTGATCTCGGCGACATTTGGTTTCAGCAAGACGGCGCCACTTCCCACACATCGCATCAATCAATGGACTTATTGAGAGAACATTTCGGTGAGCACATAATTTCACGTTTTGGGCCGGTCGATTGGCCACCAAGATCGTGTGATATCACACCGTTAGACTTTTTCCTGTGGGGATATGTAAAGTCAAAAGCTTATGCCGACAAACCCGCTTCGATTCAGGCCTTGGAGGAAAACATCACGCGTGTCATTCGCCAGTTACCAGTCGAAATGCTCGAACAAGTGATCGAAAATTGGACTCAACGGATGGACCATCTGCGACGTAGCAACGGCCAACATTTGATAGACATAATCTTCAAAAAATAAATGCCAAAGAATGTTCTTTCAAATGATAATAAACATTCTCCATTAAATTTGAATTTTCTGTTTTTTTTCTTTAAAAAAGTAGGGAACCTCGAAATGGATCACCCTTTATTAGGATGCATCTTTTTTTTTAATTCACGCTTCTACCTGATCTGGGAAAATACTTCGACTGGTTTTCCTTAGAAGTTCAGATTTTTTAGTTAAGGTCATAATACATTCAATTCTAGTGGGAATTTGATATGCTAGGATATTAATGGCAATCCTAAGCCTAAGTGCATTTAAGGACATAGCTGCATGCTGCAATAGCGGGATGGATAAACTTCACAAGTGGTATGTACTCTTCAAATTAAAATAAGTCATTCAAACGGAATAACCCATAGCTCTCGTTCTAGAAATAACTAAACTTCCCCTCCTCCTGACGAACTCACCAAACTTGGAACTACGCTTCCAATCTTGCCTGAAAAAGGCTCCTTAGGCATACCAGTTTCCACATGCAAACTCCTCTTAAAACTGGATGCAATAGAAAAAACAAACCACAGATGGGCAAGTGTGTCTGACAACGAAGCCGATTTGGCCTAAGCTAGATCTAAGACGTTTTGATTACCCTCAATAGATCCATATGAGTGCTACAATTGGTGTCAAAACCGGACACTGTCTTATAGGCAGGCATGCAACAAGCTTGTCGCTTATTCAAACGACTTCCGTAGGAGCTGTATGGATGAGGATGAGGAACACACCACTCTACACCTTCTATGCACATGCCCTGCTTTCTCTCGGAACTTAGCAATTTGAACTCGACCGACACAAAATGTCTCCTGCTTGTAAAACATGAAATAAAAAACACGATCATAAATTTTTTGTTTATTATTTCGTTTCACGTTTATTTTTTATATTTATTTTTTATAACAATCATTTATGGATGTTCTTAATATTTGTTATAACAATGATGGTGTTTGTTGTTTTGGTCAATCCCACCCAGGGCTTCAGTTGGTTGTTGCTTCCGGAGCACAAGAGCGAAACTGAATAGTTTTTCAAAATACTTTCTTGGTGGATTGTTGATTTTTTAAATCGCGCATCAGTAGTAGATATCATTCTTAAAATTTTCTTTTATTTATAAACTTAAGGCTTAAAATTAAAAATGTTTTTTTTTTGTTTTGTTTTTAAATATTAGATGGTTTCACACATTAGCTGTTTTCCTTTTTTGTTTTTTTTTTTTAAATGGGTGCTGTTGTTGTTGCAAAAAAGAGATATTCATCCAATCTCCATCTCATCGTACACAATACATAAATTAAAATGTAAAGAATAGAAAAAATTAGGAGGAAAGAAGAAAAAAATGCTGAGAGTAAGTAACTCTTTACAAGGCCTTCTCCAATTTGATGAGCTCAGCGATGCCATCGTACATTTCCTTAACGGCTTGGTATTCGGTGAGACCCATACGACGCTTGTTTGAGATATCATAGATGCCACCCTCGGCTTCGGTGTGCTCACCACGGGTACCGCGCACTTGCAAGTTGTACTTGCCGGCAATTTCTTCCAATTTGGCCAAGTTGGCGGCCAATTTTGGTACCTTAATGTGCACGGAGGCACGGATGGTGGTACCCAAGTTGGTTGGGCAGAAAGTCAAGAAACCCAAACGATCATCGTGACTGAATGGAATACGCTTCTCGATTTCGTTGACGGCGGTTACCAAACGACGGTATACCTCGCCCAAATCACCACCCATTTGCATGGAAATGATGCGGAGATGATCCTCCTCGTTGGCCCATACCAAGAAAGTTTTGGCGTCATTGTGGTAGATACCACGACCAGATGGCCAGTAACGGCAGGCGTTGGCGGCTTGCAAGAAACGATCACCCTCCTTGAACAAGAAATGATCATCGATGAGTTGCTGTTGAACGGCCTTCTCCATGCCAGTCAAGGGGAAGAATTTACCCTTCAATTCACCTTCCAAGCCGGACAAGGTGGTGGATACCTTCTGTTCCATTTCCTTGTATTGGGCCTCGGTTAAGCATGGGTTGAATGGATAGCCTTCCAAAGAGCGGCCACAACGGACACGGGTTGACACAACAAATTCATTGTTGGGGTCGAGATTGGCAAAGGTGCTCACATCACCAAAATCACGAGGGGGATGCTTGTCTGTCTTCTTGAATCCACCATGGTAGTCCTCAATGATGGGGTCGAAGAGCTCGGAGAATACTGAGTATGATTCAGCATCGGGAGCATAGATACCGACACCGGAATCGTGATTTTCCAAACCGGATTGAATGACATCCAACAAGCTGGATCCAAAGGTTGGGGTCTTCTTGTTCTTTAGATTGTCGAAGACCTCCTTGGTCAAGTACTTCTTCAGCAATGATTTCGAGTTGGATGCGGCCAACTTGGCGAATCCATCTTCCAATTTTTGAAGAACAGCGGCGTCAACCATAGTGTCTGATTTGTTTCTGCAAAGAAAAAAAAAAAAAATTATTATAATAATTTTCTTTTGATTATGTAAAGGAGCAATGGTGTGGTTAGTATACTTGAGTACAAGACCGCGTTTGAACAGGACTCGTACAGTGTGTTTTTGACAAAAGTTTATTAGGTGTCTCATGTTGAATGTGCTTATTTCGGAGTTGTTTATTTCGAACTGAAACATTAAAAGACGTGTTGATTGGGTTTAGATAAGTCGGCAGAAGAGGTGAATTGGGATTTATTGGCCTGTTTGAGGGAATACGAAAGAGGGACTAATTTTTTAACAAAAAAGGGCAAGAATTTTGAGGAACTTTTAATTTACGCCCGATAAATTGATACAAAAAACTAAAAAATAGTCATAGGATGTAAAAAAAGAAAAATTTCTTGAAAATGAAGACGAGTTTGCCTTCGAGTCTGTTTCAATGAACAAAGTTGCTTTGCAATATGCAGTAGAAGTCCTTTAAGTAGAAACTTAGCGGCTGATAAGATCTATTTATGAATACTATAAATATCAGTCTGGTCCTTCGAGACGGATTCAAATCATCAAAAGATGGAAAATTATGCCTCGCAATATGCAGATGTTTTGGTAGAGTTAAATCTAAGCAATGGATACAGAGTGGTCCAGATTGAGCAGTGTCATCTTGGCACACTCTCAATATGGCAAACAGTGTATCTGTTTTTGATCGATTAGGCGGAATTCTACTTCAAAGTTAAGTCTGCCCGGGGGTCAATCACATTTGTGTCCTTCACCATATCGGCTGAGCAATCAAAACTCTGGAAAATTTATTAAAATATTCAACAAATTACTATTTAGGAAGTTCCACAAATAAAAAAATCTCACACAAAGAACAAAGGAAGCACGAGGAAGGCGCGTGTTTTAAAATAACCCACACCCATCTCGCATACACATACATATATGTTTCTCCCAGCCTTTTATGCGCATCAACCCCTAATTTAATTTCTTTCCTTATTCCTATCCTATTTCAAATAAAACAAAACTTAAGAAGGGTGCAGATACAAAAAAAAAAATCGCACACGCTGCCAATAATACACAAAAAGTTCGTGTAGAGAGCGCGCGCTCCATAAGAGTAATTTGTGCTGAATTAAACCACACTACTCCTGACTCCTGAGAGAAGAAGTAGTACTTTAGCAAACTCCAAATGACTGTTGCTCGGTGTTGCTTAAACTCTCTCCGTTTTTCTAAACAGTGACGTAAGCCACCCCTAACTACAGAAAGGGCATTTTTTAACCCCCGAGTAAATCAAACAGGACGCGCGCGAGGGTGCGACTCTCCCATGAGACACACCGAAGACAATGACAATATTCTAAGCACGCGATACGATACTATACCACACTAAATACCGTACCCAAGAAATATGATTCAAATACTTAAAGTTGATTATTTTCAAACACTGTTGAGTAGTATTTCACTCATACATAAAATGGAAAAAAAAAAAAAAAAACAGAGAGCAAGATACACACCCATCGGTTGTAGCGTCTCCTGCATCAGCAGTGGCGGCATCTGTGACTACTGTGTCTTTTTTATCCTTTGATGCGCATCCGCCCATTTTGAATTATTATAGTATTACTAGTTTTTTTTTGTTAAATTTGAAAAAAATTACAAGAGAAGATTTTTTTTTTTTTTTTTGGTCACACAACACACACGGTTTTGTTTTGCTTCTTTTTTTTTGTTGTAAATGTAAAAAATATGTCTGTTTTTTTTTTGTTTGTTTGTTATTAGAAAAAATCTTATAGATACAGAGTAGATAAATATGTAAAAGTTATCGTTTATACAGGTAAAATTAACAATCACAAGGACAATGCTTTTACTTTACTATTCTACTTTCGAAATAAAAACACTGTTTAGTTATTTTTTTGTTGTTGTTATATGTTAATCTATTGGTAAAAAATGTTCCGTTATATTAAGTTGTAAGTTCACGATAAACGAAAAACAAAAAACTCAATGTTTGGGTATGTTGTTTTGTTGTATAAATATATATTTTATATATGAGAGTTGAGTAAAATCACACAAAAAGCAGTAGAATTGTATTTTTCATGGCAATTTTTATTTATTTTTCTTATAAGAATTACTATTTTAAATATTTATGTATTATCCCTTCCTATTGCTAGAGTTTTTATTTTTTATTTTTATTTTACCCGTTAATTTTGGTTGGGGTGTTATTAGTATTTAGTTTTTTTTATTTTCTTATTGGGATTGGGTGGGTGGAGTAATGTTAAAAAGTCTGTGTCATTAAGAAAAAAAAATTTCACTCGCGATGTATCCTTTTGTTCGATGGATATGGACAAAATTATTTTGAATTTAATATTTTCACATACAAGTTTTATGCTATGTACATATATATATATTTTTTTTTTATATGTAGAGACAGAGAGAATGTGTATAATAAATCGGTTTGATTTGATTTGTGCGTTGTGTTTTGATTTGTATCCTTAAGATTCTAAAAAGAAGGTAGAATATCTTTGGCGTTTATTAAATTACAACTTTTTCCAAAAAGGTTGTCCGTTTATGTTATTTTGTTGCTATTGCTACGTTGCTTGGTATTTTCTTGTTTTTTTTTTTTTTATGTATACTATGTGTGTATAAAATTTTCCTTCGATTTGCTTTGGCAGATGTACTTTTTAAAAAAAAAAAACGAAAAACTGATTTGAAATTTTTTAAATCAAATTTCCGAAATTTGACATGAGATAGATATAATTTGGTTTTTTGTTAAACCAACAAAGAAAAAAAACATTAAATAAATATAGCTATGTGTTGTATTTTCGTATTAGACTTTTCCGGTTAGGTGTTTTTTTTTTTGTATTTTTCCTGAAGGTCGCCGCGCCCAAATTTTTTCTTTTTTCTTCTTCTTTACAGATTTTGCGACGAGCGCGCTGCCAACAACAAACGAACACAATCGGGAAAATGAAAGGAACTAAACTACCATCATGACGAGAAGTTAAATAAAGTCGGGTATCTCGCGCGCCTAGTCTGGTCGGTGTACAGTTTTTTGGTGTACGCTCTCAAATGTACCTTGAAAACTCCTATAATCATCATGTAGCGAGAGTGGTTGTCTCTTGCTGTACTCTATGCCGCAGCAGCAAGGAGTACAGAATTTATTCTGTTGTTGGAAGAGAGTGAGAGAACGGCCGGCGGCAAGAGTGTGTTGTTTGTTCCGTCCGTCCGTCACGTCACGTATCCCAGGACTTAGGGGTGGAAATTGTATGCAAAAGGAGGGCTGTGCAGGAACACATCGTGGTGTTGCAAGCCAGGTGTGGTGTACCCTATGGTTTAATTATTTACAAGATTTGATTAATATGGGTCTGGAAACACATACGAGTGAATGCAGATCGAACGATGTTCGAATATGTTCGCATATTCTTGTTCGAAAAAAAACTATTAGAAGTGTCAAATATCCAAAATGATGAGAATGAAATTGCGTACATAATTGGGTTTTCGTGTGACTATTCACTATTTCCACCTGCTTTAGGTATGAATATCTATGTTCCACATGCCAAACAATCACCCTAGTCTACTCTACCCTATTTAGTGAGAGGATAAACAAAATAATGGCAAGAGTAGTAGTAGAGTACGTTTAAATCGGTCGAGTTTAGCGTATGCGGCATTTTTTTTCCAACGTAAAACCCATACAATCACAAAATGGGTGTGCTATACTATACACCCATTCTGTTCAGGCTCACCCCTTGAAAGTTGCGGATACACCACCCCGGGAAAAATTGCCTATACAAGGAGAAGACGGGCAGGGTAACGTCACCACAAGGATAATACAATTCAATTCTTTATGGCAAAAATTTGTAATTCTCTTTTTGTCTGCAAATCGACATCCTCATCCTCATTTTTGGGGTCGTCTCCTCAGTGAATACGAACGAAACAAGAAGAGATGCAAAAATAGATTTTCCCCAAAGACAATCATAAAAGTTTACTTTTCCCGCTTTTGTCGTGAATGGTAAACGGGGCGCGGCAGGCGAAATTTTGTACACGGACACGCGCATAGACACGGACACTTCGCTTTATAGATAAATAAATGTCCTTGTCTAGGGAGAATTCTTCGCACATTCTGTTGTGGGGTGTGTTTCAAAAGAGAATGCATGCCAGAGAGAAAGAGAGCTTACTTATGAGAGCTGAATTCAACAATTTTTAAGATAACCCGCTTTTATAATTATCTATTTTCATCTTCTGTTTGTAGCCTAGGATGTTTCAATTCGCATATAATTTTAAAGGATTTATAATTCTTTGAAGGGATAATTATAGCACACGTTTAGGAAAAATAGAAATTACATGCCTTGCATGTTTCATGCATGAATAGTTGGTTGTGTGTAAGTGCACTTTGGGTTGACGTGACTGACTGATTTTTTTTTTATTATTATTTGTTTTACCCTGACAAGGACAATGACTAATAATGAAAATTGATTGAGCTATGGATTTCATGCAATTAAATTGCCTTTTTGTTTTTGGTTTCAATGAAAGGGTTTGGCAGGGTGGGGCTTACTTTAGTTAAGTCATGAAGTTCGATAAAACTGTGGATGCATTATTTAACTCTTGAAGTGTGAAAGGGGTTCCGTATTGAGTTTGTAGGGGCTGGGTTGATGATTTCTGGCAGAAAAGTGTCAGCGTCATACGGTGACATTCACCTCTAATACCAAGTTTCCAATCGATTGATTTAAATTTGTAAATTTCGTGATAGATTGTTGGATGCAACAAGAACTTGTGATTGCCACCAAAAAAAAAATGAGCTGTTTTCACTCGAGTTGCTTGTTCACAGAAGCACAAATCAATTATCAGTTACTAGAATTCGTTATTTGGAAAAGGCATATTATCTTTCGCATGATCAAGTAGAGACATTCAAAATGTCATTGAAATCACATCGTAATTGGAAGCTGTCCAATATTGGGAATGAAGCATGATTGAACTCGTGCTGATTCTACGGTACCTTAGCTTTAGTGTTCAGCCAGTTAAGCAACAAGTCATACCAAACCTACCACCACTAACAATTCTAAATTTAACCCATTTTTAATTTCATATTTTGTCTGTTTCTAACGTCAAATCCTTTCAAACGATGTCAGACAAAAGTCAATTAAGGCTTGTACCCGCTTATCTTATTTTCTAAGATAACACGCGCCCAATAAATATGAATATCGCTTGTAAAAAAAAAAGACTATAACAAGTGCCATGATTAGCCTGATTAAAAGTTGCATACAGTAATTCTTATTCTACCGCAAAAAAAAAAACTTTTTAAAGTGTACATATGCTGATATGGTGTTGACACTTATCTCAAAACAAAACGAAAACCACTACTTAAAAAAGTTTCCACAGAAGTACAAGTATCGCGTTTGCAAATAAATATTTACCCTATCAAAGTGATGATATCTAATATCTTAAATACTCTTCAAATCAATTTCTATCAATAAACAACAATCTTATCAATTGTCTTTGCCATTGTAAACTTGAAACAATTCAATTAATTTCAATAACTGAATACAGAACTGATTGATGATGATATTAGTTTATTAAATAATTGATGATACACGGCATCTGTGGCAAGTTCCTTAATTATATAATGTTCTCCGATTTTGGTGGTGGTTAGGTGTTAATTTTTTATGAATAATTAATGCAAATTAAACAACTTTTTCTCAGAAGCATGCTAAATACAGTTTTCGATTGCCAAAATAAGTTCAAAAATTTGAAATGTTAATTTCGAAAATATATAAATAATAATTGTCACTATTGTCAGTCACGTAGTGACAATTTAATTGCAAATTCCTGTCTGAGCAGTGGATATAATTTTGAATTTCGTTTTGCATTCATCATTCCAGTTTTTAAAATTCAATGCACATAAATTATGTATTGGTCATTTGCCATTAAAAGAAATGGTTGTCATTTAATTCGAAATTCGACATTTTTTTTTTTTTTTGTTAATGTCAATGTCATATTGAGAAATGCAATTCCCTAGTGAGGTCACCTTAACTACAGTGAAATGCACACCCAGTTTATCCTACTTATCCACACGATTAGGTCGTTCAAATTTACAGGATATCCGGTTACTCTCTTTCTCTCCAACAGGTAAAAACCAAAAAAGGTACGTGAAATAAAAACATAAAAATTAAATAAAATTGCCATGAAAAATAACAGTTCAAAACCACAAATGCTTTGCGTGTTGTTAATTATTATTAAAAAAAAAATTGTTTCACTAGATATAAATAGAAAACAGGCGCGCGTATGCAGGTTGGAAGGTACGTATATATTATTTCCGGTATTGACTTAGTAATTGCAGCAGTAGAACAGACACGAGAGAACACAGTTAACAAATGAACAAAAAAAAAAAATAGTTACTTAAAAAATAAACCACTGAAACACTTAACGAATCATCAAACCATGTTAATAAATTTAATTGAAGTGAAATCGCGCGAACACACGACTAACCGCTAAATCTCAGTCGAACAAACTAAACACACTACCAACGGAAGAAAGTATTGTTACCAACGTTTTTGTCGGTGACAATATTACTTTACTACTGTTGCCATTGCTTTTTTTTTCTCCATTCTGACGGTTATGGTTATGGAGTACCTGGTTAAGTTTTCTTTCTTTTCGTTGCCTCTGAGGCGATGTATTGACAGTAAGTGTAGTTGTAGTGGTAATATTGCATATAAACTTCTTACCTAGTGGAAAAGTTTTCATCAAACAAACATTTTTTTTTTTGATCAAATCAAAATCACATGCAACTTGGTAGTTAATCTATTATCTTTAACCTTAAAAGTGAGTAAAAAGAAATAAGCACTAACTTTATGCATGTAGAAGAGACAAAGATTAGATGTCAACGTTTTTTTGTAAGTACCTTGCTTACTTCGCGATCTGGAATCTTTATTGACTGATAAAAAACGATAGAAACATTAAGATAATTATTGTGAACTAAATTACATCAGATGGCGCTTGAATATTTTATATAGAATTCAATTGAATTAATAGTGCAATTGATATTGAAGAGTGTTTGCCTACACGTGATGGTTATTGTTTGTTTTTTTTTTAACAGGGACTCCAAATTAAATCCTTTTTTTTAAATGTGACATAACCTATATTATATCATGGTGACAATTTAAAAATAAATTTAATACATTAGAAAAGTAGGTACATCCCTGGTAAATTTAGATAAGCAGACATGGCTGATTGAATGTCACTGTTAAGAAATAAATGATTACTAACCAAGTTCAAAGCAATTTCGGTGCAAATTTCGTTCGACGCCAAATACGTTGATTGATGACATAAAACCTTGACGTATGTACCGGTTTTATCGTAAATCGTTTGCATGAAACTTATTTAATCGCTGGATTCTAAAAATAATACTTAACCGTTTAAAATGTTGTTGAATGTTTGCCAGATAGTTTTTTTTTATGAATTCTGGACTGGTTTGTAGACAGTCATAGGCGTAGGAATGTTTTTCACCAGCAATTTCTTTCGGGATTGACGGTTAAGTGAAGTCAAGCGGGTTTAAAGATTTATATCGATATTCTAGTCAAAATTATAATAAAAATTATGAGACATTGAAGGTAATGTGAGGACAAGAATGATGAAACTAGTATATTATTAAGTACATAAATGAGTATGTAGATTCGATTTTTGCACCAAGTTTGTAATTGTAAAATAGTGGGCTAAGTATTTGCTCGATACTGGACACCGGAGTGCTTTCCTATGTTTAACTACCTACCTACCAACTAAGAGTTAAATCATCTGCCACCATTAGAAGCTTCTCAAACGTTTTTGCTTCCAAAAAAGTACAAAGTTTCCAATGATAAACTTTTGCACATATGGTTAAATGGTTGGAGAAGTTGTACATGAGCCTATTAGATGGTTTGACTGTTTAAAAGCCAATCGAGTCCTCGCCGGTTTGCGGCTCAAAAAGTGGCCAAACGGTAACCCTGGATACCGATTTTTTACCATTCAAACTAACTATTTAGGAGCCTGCATTATGTACTCAACTCAACAAGTTGTTGAGGAGCACAATAGCTTGTGATTTTTGCTAATACCCATTTGATAACACTACCTCTTGGGTGGTGCGAAATTACGGCATGTCACTTACCAATGTGACATAAGTGGATACTTATTTTCAAAATTATTAAGTGTTACTTGAGAACACACACTTTGCATTACAACGGAGGCAACATACCAACAGGTTGTATTAACAATTTTGAAATTTTATTTTGATGGCAGATGTAAAGCATTTTTTTAAACAAATTTAAATTTTCAATATTGGAAGGTTCAAACCGAGTCACCATAATTAAATCGCCCATCTCCGTGTCACAAAACAAATCGCCACTCACTTGGCAACCCAACTGCATAAAGTTTGTTTTGTTGCCAAAAGGTAACCCCAAGTCTTTTGTTATAATCATAGTAGCGCTCGCTAAACAAACTGGTCACCACGCAATACGCACCATTTACATACTTTCAATCCGGAAACGAATGGTTGGTTGGTACCACCATGATTAAAAATTTATATGCGAATTGAAACGTATGTCACAATAATTACTGACAGTTGTTGCATGGGGTTGGGACTTTTGTGGCGGGGTTTTGTTTTATTTTAAATGCAATTCGTATGCAACACCAAAAAAAAGTAAATTAAAAAGACAAACGAAAAAGTGAAATTATAGCCACACAAATAAATGCAATTTCCAGATATAACATGAATATGTGACAAGAATAGTTTATAATTGAGAAACAATTATCTAACTTTATCACTATAATGACGATATTTATGTAAATGGTATAATAAAGAAAGTGTAACCAAATAATGGACTACATACTGTGTGCGTCTATCACGCATACTTTTTAATTAACCGGAACGTTGGAAGTATGTAGTAGATTTTTTCGTTTTACTATTTTGTTTGGTTCAATGGACTTGCCGGTCTGATAGATGGCAGACACATGTGTGTATATGTGTGATATGCATTTAGAGACAATTTTTTAATTGTTATTCCATATAATGCAGATGTACACTTTATGTGGGCAAGACTTACGATTAAATGGAATGCCGGTTGTGGGATGTCAATTAATGTGAATTAGGAACACGCAATATTGCGGGTATTATAAAGAGGGATGAACTCGTAGCGAAATTGTTCTAGCGCCCACATTTTTTGTCTGAGCATTTTTCGATTTGGTAATAGTGTTATGCTATGTCTCCACCGAACACTAAAGCGAGATTAAGATTAATCTGCCCTTAATCTACGTTAAATCATAAGATTTACCATACAAATTTTACTCTGCTAAACACAAGATTAAAAAATAATCTTAAAAGAAACTGGGTTTGCATGTAAGAATCGGTTTGTGAACACACTAAATACCAATTTATCATGAATATGTCAAAGGTGACGTCGGTTGCCGAAAACAGAGAGCAATTTGACAACCAGATGTTGGAAATTTTGTGCGCAAATTTGAGAGCCAGAAAGCGGGTTTTGATTATTGGTTGGGATATTAATTTTTAATCTTTCGTGCTTAATCTCGGTAATTGAACCGCGAATCGAGTTGTGTCTTAAACAAAGAAATAAAATCATAAGACCATTCCAAATACCTGCACAATTTTGTTGTAAATATTTTAGAAAATCGTCTTTGAATACAAAACTCGATACGTATAACACAAATATACAATATTGTTTTTTTTAAATGTTGAGTACCTATGGTGTTGGATTTGTATTTGTCCAAGTGTATGTTAAAAATAATATAATTGCCTACATCTTAAGGGCACCATTGGAAAATACCGCCAAAATCTCTTTCGCAATCACAATTATACAAAAGAAATACATAATACATTCATTTCTGCTTAGTTTATTTCTAAATGTGAGCAACCTTGAGTCAAAAAAAAAAATGTGTAAGGACGAAAGTGTAAAGACACATCAATCAGTAGTCGGCATTGAATAAACCAAACACTGCAGCATAAAGTCAATTGAGAAACCAAGGTTTCATGCCGGTCGATCTCCCCTTCTGTCTGGCTGGCACCGTAGCGACACACTTTTTTAAATGGCGGCTAGCAATCTGTATTCTGTATTCTTTCACAACATCTTAGTGAATTAATGCACATTTCACTCAATTAAAAAATTTAAATGAGTTCCGCCCACATACGATTTCTTATTAGCATTTCCTCACATATAAGACTTTAATTAAAGAACCGGATATTTAAGCTTACTTTGTTGATAGGTATAATGTATAATATAGTATTTGTTTTTAAAAACTTTGTCGACTTTACACATATCGTACGAAGACTTTTGTCTACCCCTGTTGATTAAATAACAACAAAATCGCATAGATAAGCTTAGGGGGTGTGTATCAGCAAAGCTTTTAGCAAACGTCCGTAGTGTTGAGTGGAATTGTCGTTTGAGAGCTTTTACTCAAAGTCAACACTAGAGGCAATAATTGATGGACAAGGTGTTTCTTTTTATGAGACTACATTGTTGCACTTTAAATTAGGCAGTCGAGTTTCGGGAGTTTGAAATTCAATATTTAGGCGGCAGTTTATACATATTTGAGGTACATTTTTTGCAGCTCTATTAAAATTAATTTTCCCCGAGTAGGTAATTATAATGTTTGGCTTATGTTTTTAGTTTCATAGATACATTTTTAAAATTACTATGTACCAAGAATTTTTATTTATGGCAACCATAGCTATTTTCTAGTAGAAAGTGCACGAAAGAAGACAAATTCCCCAGGACTACTATGCAAGTAGACATTATTTTTGTTATCATATATAAATTTTCAAATTGTTTATTTAGTTTCCAAACATTTGAACTCAAAATAGTAGTATGTAGTATTTTATCTGGATAATAAAATGTTAACAGTCTATTCAAAACCTGGGTAGTCATTCAATAACTTTTAGGAAGATAATCGCCTTAGTTAACGAAATCGTCATCGGGGCGTCCATCGTCTATTAAGTATTATCAAAATAAATAAAGATTGAAATGCCACAACAGTTCTCCAAAGTAGATACTAAAATTGTAAACAATAAACCACCGGATAAAATTTGCTAGGAAAGTTGGCTATGACTTTCGTTTAAACCCACTTGGTTAGGCGAGGAATTATGAGCTTAGCTACCCATTTTCTCTATTGCTAAGCCAATAGACCTTAGTTTTATAATATATTTTTGAGAACAGTAAGTTTTCGAAGCTTAGCATTATAAGCAGAAAAACTTTTTGAACTATTTGGGCCGATGTTATACAATGGTCTAAATCAACTGGACGGCTTAAAAAAAAACAAGTTTTCAAGCGTTTCCCAAACGAACGTCTGCCACTTTGTTCGGATAGCTCACTAGTTCGTTTGCTATTCGACTCTAATCCGGAAGGATTACGTAGGATGGGCGCACAGGTTTAAAGGAGAGCTTCCACCAACTTGTGAGCGGACAACTAGATGTAGTTAGCCAAATATCGAGAACTCTATTGATGACTAAGAAAGTTTCAGAAACAAAGTTGTAGGTAAGCACCAAAAGTATGAATTAAATTATAGCCATATATTCAACAAAGAAGCAATTAACCATCTTTCTGCGTTTCTTAAAGCTCGAATTTGCTTCTTAAAGTGCCCAAAAGCACGAACGCAAATAATTCAAACAAGGCAACATTTATACAAATTTGGCAGACATCTTCTTTTAACTCAAGAGTTAAAGTACCAAGTGGCAATTGCTACCTTCATTTCGGCAGCTTCCATGCAGATACGTACAGGGTGACTATAAAATAGAAATCAAACGTTCACTTTGAAACTTTAAACAGTAACACTATGTAAAATAGGTAAATAGCTTACTGGATTTTATGTTTTATCGAAAGGTAATTTGTGTAAATAATGCAATTACGCAAAATGTATAAACCGAAGTGTTTTCATGTGACGCCGACAGTTTTGTCGATGACTAGTCGTCACACATTAAAACTTTAATTTAAAAACACTTAAAACCGCAAAAAAAAAGTTAACTTACTCAGTATTTAAGTACGCATTTAGTGAGTCACATTCATGGGAATATTTTCATGTGTCATACATATGTGCCGAAATACAAACATGTATTAAATTAAAAAATTAATAAAACATTTCTAAAGATGTCAGACTCAATTTAATTATACTTCATGTACATGACCTCACAGTACCAAAAAACCTACCAAAATGAAACAACTAAGCAGCAGAAAGTCAAGTTTCAAAATTTAAAGAGCGCATTAAACCATAACCAGCTATTCTATTCTCGCCCCAAACATTCTCGACAAAAAAAAAACCAATTTAAATTGTTGTTTCTACTTCTTGCGCAACATTGAATTCTTTTTTTGTTCGGTTTTAAACAATAAAATCCGCCAGATAGCTAAGTAGCGTTATTACACTTTCGTTACGTTACATGTTGTCATGTCAAGTAGGAAACTCATATGTAATGCATTCGTCTATATGTACATTTTTCATCGTAGGTATTATTGCAGTAAATTACTTGGCTTGGCGGCCCATTAATAGAAATCTACTCGCTAGCGCATCTCATCTCCTTTCTACTTGACGAGAGCAATAATAGCACAACAATTTCAAAGGAAGGTACCCCCTCACCATCACGTCAATCGCATTTTTTTTTCTCTTATTTAACTGGCTTCAATTGAATAATGAGACGAAATAAACACAATTAATTAGGTATGGGGGGGCTGGTCTCAGCTAGTCTAAGCAAAAATTACTCAGGCAGACAGAGAGAGACAAAGTTTACTGCAAGTGGTAGGCGAGTTCATTCTCACCGTTTTAGAAAAATGCAATACCCATCTTTATGAATAACAAAAAAAAATATTTATGTTGATTCACATCAAAACATGGCACCAATTGGAGAATTGAATTTCATTTCAAGTCGGGTAAGATGATCGAATTTCACTTGAAAATTTGCTGAACCGTTACGTCCATTTCTAAACGTATAGACATGTATGTGTGTGTGTGAAAGGGTGACCGAACGGTTACAAACTCACATTTAAAATGTCATAAAAATGCACAGCAACAGCAATACATTTTTTTTTTATTGAGAAAAGTTGCCGCCGTCTCGAATTACGTCGCACAACATGACTTTGGCTAGACACTACCAAGTTCAGAGGAAATCCGTATTATATTCACTTTGATCGAAGATCACCAAAAGAAAGAATAGCAAAAATGAAATATACCAAATGTAAATTCCGCCAACCGACTAACATTCAGGTACAGTCTCTGCTGTCTCTGGGTATAGAGATGAGGTAAAGACGAAAAAACAAAATAAAAAATTTTCCCCCACAGGCAATTAAATTCAAAGGTTGCAAGAAAAAAAAAAATTCAAAAATTAACCGGCTTTACCCTTGTACTTGTACCGCTTATTTTCAAGATCAGTACAACAGCAGCTACTCACACACTTAACACTTTTATTTTGGGAAAGAAGAAAACTAATAAAACTTTTTTTATCACACACCAAAAAACTTTTGTCAAAAAATTAAAATTTCATATTTTATTCAAAATATATGTTGTTTAAGTTTTATTTCGAAATATTAAAATAAAAATTCTTTTCTTTTTGTTAGATTGTTGTGAACGCTCACCTTTAGCAACTGTAGAATACAACGTTCAACGAAATAATGATCTCAAAATGTTCTTCGAGGTTTGTCGTGCGGTTGGCGTTCGCCAGTGGATTTCATTCAAGCTGCACACTGTCACACTATGTGCCACAAATACAATTGGGAATTCTTATATACAACCGGTATTTTTATCATAGCGATACACAGAGCTATCGATGTGGTGGAGTGAAAAGAAAAAGAAGAAAAATAATAAACAAAGTTTCCACTCAAATATGGCACCCACCACCGGCCACAATACTCAGAAGTAAATAAAGCTTCTTTTATTTTTCTGTGGATTTAAAAGAATACGAAAATCATCCTGCGAATGTATTTGGTTTTGTTTTTTTTTTTTTTTTTGATATTTCCGCCGTTATTTATTATGAAAAGTTTGTAGCAAGTAAAATTATGTATCTAGGTACATATAAGTGGTGTTATTGTTTTCAGGAGGCAATGGATAGATGGATTTATGTTACAATAGTTTGGTTTGCTTTTTCAAATGGGAAAAAAGCTTTCTCCTTTCCTTGCAGGAACTGCAGAGCTTTTAACTGGTCTTACATAACATCACTACCCACATGCAGCTGACACAATTTTTCGATTAGGTAGTAGTTTTTGTATCTTTTTTAACCATTTTGCTATGTACCGACCAAATAACTCCCACACGTTTACCTATTGCTGCGAGAAATAGGTCATAAAATGACACGTTTGCTTAAACGTCAGAATCGTAATCGTTGTAAGTGGTAATGTATAGGTACCCATATATTTGCCCTATTGTTAATCGATTGTCAATATGTAGTTGTAATCTACGTAAAGCAGGCTGCGATAAGAGTTAGGTATCTACAACTACGACAGCAAATGGAATATTTAATAAGGAACCTATATCTAGGCTATAGATATTGCACGAATGCACTGTTAAGGCGATTGGAAATTTAAGCTAAACCTTGACGTGCCTAGTAACTACCTATGAAGTTTATACGGACAGAATTTAACAAACTATGCAAATAAAAATTAATAGATGGATGGATGGAGATAGGGTAGATTCGCCAGTTGCCGGCCCCTTAAGGATTTTTCGTCATTCAAAATAGCACAGTAACAACAATTACTAATATTTTCGAGTAATTGTTGAAGTGAATTATTCTTTATTAATTGCTTCATCGGTGAAAAAAAAAATTAATTAATTATTCTTACAAAAAAAATGATTTATTTATGTTTTTGTAAAAAAGGTTATTTTTTTCCAGTGGCTGGCCCCTTCTTTCCTATTTCCTACCAGGTGGTGTCCCATTTTCGGCCACCAAGTAAATAAATGGCTTCATATGTGATTGTGCAAACATGGTCCAACCATATCAGATCGCATGCAAATCGCATTAACAATAGTATGAAACTGGTGTCAAGACAAAGGTCTAAATGTTAACAAAAACAACAATACCATTTTCAACGGAAGTAAAATATCTTGGTATTACATGAAGGGCGCTGCTTCAAGCGCAATAAAACTCCACTTCGTGAAAAAATTCAAACAGGGTGATCTCACAGGACACTTAAGTATCTTAAAATAAAATTTATTGCCTCTTCAGATCCTTTCTATAAGAAAACGTGATGCTAATATCGTAACTGACTTCTCCACAGGTCACTGCGCCCTGAACCATCATCTCATGAAAATGGGGAAAAGTTCTACAGATCTGTGTAGAGTCTGCTCTGAACAGTCAGAAACGGCAGAACACATCCTATGCGATTGTCCAAAAGAGGCTTAAATGCTTCAACAAAGGACTCACCGAACCTCAGGATATTGTCAAATCATCATCATCAAATCGTAAGGTTCATCAAAGACCTAGGATTGTCGCCAGACCAAAACACTTATTAAACACTCATAGGGAGCACAAAATATATTTTTCACCCCCATATCTGATAAACAGAGAAGAATATCTAAAGCATCTATCTTCATGTGTTAAATATTCCTTGAGCTATGTAACCTATTTTCTTATTCTTCCTCTGTTATTTGAGCGCGGATCTTAAACCTTCTTGTCGATGCTCTAATTGACATTTTGTTTTCACGGATTCAAATAAGTGTCGCTTTAAATCTATGTCTTTCTACAGATAGAATGGTGCCCTTTTTCTTGTCTTTGCCCGGGTCATATTTAAGTCGATGACATTAAGCGACTACAAGCTTAAAACAAGATTTTTAATATTTTAAAATCAAAAAGTAAGAAACCGTATAAATATTTGCTTTTATGCTAAAATAAAACAGGGTCGTTTGTGGCATGGCGTGCCATCCTGCAAAAATCATAGGTGCCGCAATTCCATGTCTTCAATTTCAGTAAAATTACGCCCACCGTTGACCGCAGCTTCATTTTGGAAGAAAAATGGTCTAATGATGCCACCACTCCCCAATCCGGCTACAGCAG
The DNA here is from genome assembly GCA_963576555.1 of Ferdinandea cuprea. Lineage (NCBI taxonomy): Eukaryota > Metazoa > Arthropoda > Insecta > Diptera > Syrphidae > Ferdinandea > Ferdinandea cuprea. The sequence continues at coordinate 21,563,676 of OY754960.1, read as the reverse complement.
CCACATTCTCGTCTGTGAGCACCGTACGACGAAGGGGACAATAAGTGGTGTCCACTAGCATACCAGTCTCACGAACTTTATGCACAATACTTGCGTACAGCAGTCTAGAACTGATGATTTGTTCAGCCTTTCCTAATTTTATAGTTTTATATAGTCTAAACCGAACCGAATAGGACGTACTACGGTTATATATGGATGTAGTACGTCCTATTGCGTTCGGTTTAGACTTTTGACGAAGAAAAGGATATCCGCACTTATGGGTCTCTAATTTGGTGACTCGCCTTAAGAGAAGCACATAACATAAAAAATTGAGCAGAGTCCAAAGAACAGCCGGAATTGGCACCACAGGATCCCTTCGGTCAAGCCCGACCAAAGCACTTTACTTGATTCTGAATATTCCCCCCTGGATCTGCATATTAAAACAATATCGTGCAGTGCAGTTAAACTAAGGAAATCTCAATGCTGGTCCACAACACCATATGGACACAGCATAATTCTCCTGCCACTTCCTAGTTTTCCACAAAACTTTTTCTGTTAGCTTTCCATCCAAGTTAGAATAGAAGGAGGACAACGTAACAATAGAATTCGAAGTATCTTTCACACTTCGGCAGGTCCTGGAAAAAACCCAAGAAGTCCAGATCGATACTCACCATCTTTTTATCGATTTTAAAATCGATGGGGATGAATGGGACTTCAACCAACTTGGAGTGCGCAACTGGAGGCAGTTAGCCAAAGATCGTGCTAACTGGAGAGGCGTATTGGTTGAGGCCCAGGTCCACCCCGGACTGTAGCGCCACCTAAGTAAGTAAGTAAGTATCAATCTTCACAGACGGTTCTAAAATGGACTGAGGAGTTGGTGCCAGCATTTTCTTAACTCAACTAGATATATCAAAATCTTTCCGCCTCCCAAACGTTTCTAGCGTCTTCCAAGCAGAAGGCCTGGCTAGCAGGTAGGCAGGAAAGGTACTTTTAAATTCATTAACAATCATGAAAAAACGGCTACCTTCATCGATAGTCAGGCTGCGATTAAGGCTCTGGATTCAACCGTGACTACATCTAAGCTTGTTGGGGACTGTAGGGAAACACTTGCCCTTTGTAAATGTCCGGCTTTAGCAAAACCAGATATCATACATTGGGGCAAGCATTTCTTTGATGGCCTCACGGACATCTCGAATGTAAACTTCAAAAACATAATTTCTCTCCTTAATACAATGGGTTGGTTTTAAGTTATACATCCAATCTACATTCCTTTCCCACGGGTCCTGTGAGTGGTGGCAACAAAACGGCGCCTAAGCGCTAATTGCGCTCCTCTTTTTCGTGGGCCTTAGAGAGCAACCACTTTACCTACCTACCTACCTAAGCCGAACATCACTTTACGACAACTGATACGAAGTGCAGCTGCCTTTAAGCCCATAGCGCTGAAGTCACAATTAAGAGAAGAGTAGCTAGATGTATGTAGACAAAATTAACAAGTATTGTCAAATAATGACAAACATTAATGGTAGAGATAGTTACGGATCAAGAAAAACACCTACTCCCAATAAAAAAATGTTTAAAACATTCGACGGAAAATATTCCTGCGAAATATGCAATCAAATGTCTCGGCGCGTAAAGACTTTCTGAAATACGCCCATCGGCACGTACCAGTGTGGCGACTACGTGGCAGAAGTAAAATGTATAAGCAAAATTTGACCTTGCGTATAGTTAGACGAAAAGCAAGGGTTGTATGGATAAGCTTACCAAACTTAATAGACATTGTGTCGCTTTTCACCAAATTCTTTTTCATTGTATAATACCACCAAACCTATAACATCACCTTCAATTGCATCACCGATAAAACAAACAAAAAATATATGTTTATCTCGACAGCAAAAGGAATACAATTTCCCGTCTCACTGACGACAGCAAAAATGATTACCATCCCAAACCGCTTGGTCTATTACGAGCACCAGCTTCTTGAATCCCAAATTCAAACCAGCCTCCTACAGAGAACACCACCAGCTAGATCTGCGTTGGCTGCCTCATTTACTTTCTTACCTAGCAATTTGTTTGTTTAAACGATTTAAAATTTTTTTTTTGTTTTTGCAAATCTAAAGTGCTAGAAAATAAGAATTCATGCCGCTAATTTCTGGGCCTTGTGCCAAGAAACGAAAACATTTTTCTTCCATTAAATTGTCTCACAAAGGGGGTCGTATTTAGATATGTATGTGCTGTTTACTAGCTATCCCTATGGCCGCGTCCGACTTAGTTCTCAGAGCAGATTAGATACTCTGGTCTCTGATTCTGATTGTATAACTCGATATCTTTCATTCTGTTCGTCAGCAGCGATTGTTGCGTAACAATACCCCGATAAGTGGGTGGAATACTTGTGTTTTTCGCTTGATGATTGACCTTGAAAGCTCGCAAGGATTACGTACTATGTTGTTCTTGTTGTTGTGTATTTTTGTGTTTTCTTTCCTCCGAGCCTGATGGGTGTGTAGTGACAGTGACAGGAGACCAATTGAACAAAAATTCACATTGTCAGTGCGAAATGCGAAATGCGAAAAAAAACAGATAATAACGACTAAACATGTGTTTGCAACACTTAGAGGCATACATAGAGAAGTGTGTATCTTTCTACACATGTTCGATACTTCTAATCACATGAATTGTGCAAAGCCCCCCTTCATTTTAGATTTGGTATCCGAGGGAACATCGAAATCGGACATGTTATTCCCTTGCGATAATTCTTACGCTGATTGTCGTGACTCGGTTGTTCTCACCCAACTTTAGATTTAATTGATTGAGTTTGATTGATTTTCAACTAAACTTTGATTTAGCAGTTTTTGTTTTGTTTTGCGGTGGTGGTGGTGGTTAATTAGCGATTTCATGTTTTGTCTTCATTATTAATTCATTAATTTTTTGCAAAAAAAAGTGTGATTTCTATTTGCTATTTAAGGGGTGTGTTGAATGTTATATTTTGTTTTAATCTATTACAATTATAGTCAATTTGAAGTAATCCAATTCGTAGATAAGTTGAAAACGAAATTTCAGCTTTCGTGAGTCTAACGTATCCACCAACAAAAGTGTTATCATCTGTTTAAAAGTGATATAATAACATTTCACGTGATTCTCTTGCAATTTAGAATCTTCATTGAATTGCCATCACAAGATATCTTAGAAAGAGTCACATTATATTTGCATTTGGTTCAGAAAGTTTATTTGCCACCCACCGGTCATGCGATTTTAATTTTATTTTAATTCTCCAGCTATGAAGATAATAATGAAATTTGTTTGACGTACATATGTACGTTTGCAATCATGATTGAAATCAATTTTTATTTCACAACTTTTGCATGGAACAGATATGTCAATGATATGAGAGCTACAACAGCCTTTGTACGTGTTAAATAGAAAATGGAAATAGTAATAGAACAACAAGAGTGCGGCCAAGTCCTTAATGGCATCTGAAATGCATTGAATCAGAGATTACACTTCTCATAATGGAATCCTAAAAATATTTTACTTTTCTCTGTGCAATTTCCATTTTCAATTTCAATTTTGCAAAACTCTCGTTGCACAAAAACTTTTTACAGTACATATAGATAGTATAGGATTAACATGGAAATGCTTCCATTCGATTTGAATAGCAAAGATTAGATTTTATGTGACATGGCCATGAATATGTTAAAATGTGATGCTTGCTCTTTTAGGGTTGAGAATGAAGATTTTGCATCTGGAATTGTTTTGTTTTACTTATCGATTGGAGAATGTAAGACAAGTCGGAGTGTATGTTAAACATTTTTTTGCAATAGTTTGGGGGGGGGGGGGCTTTTAGCACTATTTTGAAAAACACGATAACTCAGTTAACTGGACATGTATTTCTGTACATTTAAATTTTGATCCATTTGTGAGTGTTGTTAATTTTGCAGTTTAAAATAGTTATTTTTGCACTTTCACGAATTCGACCAACTGGCGGTTTCAAGAGCCTCCTCTTTATTGAAAGGAAATTTTCACAATATTGAAAGAACTATCAGTGGTATTGATTTAGAACTTTGCACGATTAAAGAAAATAACAAAAATTATAGAAATGTGTGACGCAATTGCCACTTTTTATTTGCAGAAAAATGTAAATTTCAAATCTCATGTCGTTGGTTTAGAGTGTTAACGGTTGAACTCCATTTTTATGATATATGAGACTTATTACACCATTTGAATGGTAAAATGAAGACTCTTCGTTTGATATAAAGGTAAAAATTCAATTCGAAGCAAAAGTGGTTCAAATCGCATGATGAGTAAGACAGTTGAGTCCTCAACTCTCAAACTTACCCCATCAAAACTATGGAGACCATATACAAAAACTTAATGTCAAGAGGTTGAAAAAAAATAAAATATATATATGTATGACAACGTATTACATATTACAAAGAGACAAAAATTGTTTTAGTTAAGTTTTTTGCTTCTCCTGTAAAACCTCCATCTCTAGCGGCAGTTTGACTGACATTAATTTGAAGTTTTTCAATTTTTCTCTAAAATACTTCTTATGCTTTCGAAAAGGCAAAAAGTTATGTCGCCCATTGCTACATATATATATTGCTATTACTCAAATAATTTAGAGATGTATTATTTAGATATTTAGATACATATATAGCATTTTTTTTGACAATACTCAACGAGTATTTCAAATTTTGAATCAGCTTACGCTCCAACTAAAAGCAGACCTATCTGATAGATTCTTTGTGATAATATTGGAAAATAACAGAGATGATTTTTACTGATTGTGGTTTTTCTTTATAGTTGTAAAAGCATATCGAAAGAAAATGCAGACAATACACATACTTCCGGATTTTTTCTGTTCAGTTTGTGTTGCAGTAGATGTGTTACAGTCAAACTCAAACAGAGTTTGTGCAAAGAATGATTTATCTTTCATTAATGCAAATCTAATCGGTAATTGAAAATGAAAGTGTATCCTTTGTTAGTATCTCGCCATAGTTTTGGTTATTGCTATTAAAATTCACTTGCCACTTGCACCTTGCATTCAGGTGGCTGTAGTCTTTTTTCCCTAGTGATGTCGAAAATGCCACAGACCTTTAATTCGGTCTGATTGCAGCCCGAAGAATCGTGCCATAGAATATTGAGTCTATTAAAGACCCAGTCATCAATGAAAGGCCTTAATAGGGATGCCAAATTTGAAATCAGACACCCCTATTTTTTTACCAGAAATTTGGTGTCGGCTGGGATCGATTGCATTAGTCACCTCAACTGACTTCGCTCCTTCAAGGCGAGCATTTTGGAGTTCGATTGCCTTAGACAATAGCTGTCCTGTCCCTTCAATGAGTGATGTTCGATTGCTACACTCACCTTACTCTGCTCCCAGGGTTTAGGACAATCCAAAATATTAATTAAGCCCTTAATTTAAATTCTACTATTAAGTAAGAAGTCTGAGATATCATCTTAACAAAATTAATTTGTGCCCAGAGACTGAATGTCGATTATGTCTAGAGGGCGATGAAACTTCCGAACATATCCTCTGTAAGTGTCCGGCCCTTTAGTTAAGACGGCGGATTTCCGTACATCAGCAGATTTTCGACGTTGTGGCATTCATTAGGGAATTAACTCGTCTCTTAGGCTAACATCCCCTTTTTGATACAATAGACCTTTGAGGTTGCAGTGTCAGCCATGTGGGCAGTGTTTTTTAAAAAAATATATGCCCCAACTCAATCTACAACCAGCGGGAAAAGTTATGTAGTGACTTGACACTCTGCCATGACAACAACCTTACCCAACCTTACCTTTACCAAAGTGCTCCGCAGAGAAGTGCAGTGAAATACCAAATGCGTTCGGTCGATTCTGATAAAGCCCAGCCATGAGATCGATATTCTCGACTGAAAAAGATGTACAAGGCCTTTCAGGGTTTGCTTGGTCCCCCAGTCTTAGTCTTATTACAATTAGATTTAAGTTTGAAATTTAATAATAATAATCAGTGGATCGATAACCAAACATGCTGCACATCACTACTAAATACATATATACAATCACATTGTGATTAAAATGAAACAATTCCAATCACAAATTGTGTGCAAAAAATGTAATTCTGTCGGTCGCTTGCCAACATTGTACGTTAAAAATAAACTTAGCAATAATACAAAGTAGGTTGGATTAGAGTGATTAACTTAATTGACTTAAGTTAGCTGCGAGCTAATCAATAGTGTTAAATTAAGGAACGTATAGTCGACACCTGCAACTATTTAATTATTCAACGAAGAATAATTTATGATATTTGATAGGTAAGAATTCGAAGCGAAAACAAAATCTGCAGCCAAAACATTCATAAATAAGAAATGAGAAAATAAATTCACTTATGCAACATTTACGTGCTATAAAATTTGGCATGAAAATATATTTTTTTTTCTTCTTCTTAAGAAAAGCCACAATGAATAAAATAAATTGTCTTCACATAGACAAGCGCGCATTAATATTTGTGTTACTATTGCTTTCGAAAACGAAAATGTTTGGCCCCCTAGAAAGCTCTGCTATTTTTATCTTCAAGTAAGATATGAACTATCTTACTTGCGTTCATTGTCAATAACAAATTGCGTTGACATTGAACCTGAACTTGAAAAAAAATAACATAAAAAATAAATATGTACAGACTAAACCTTCAAGTGATGATTTTGTTCTAACTTTGACAGTTTTCATGTGTCAATGGTACATTTTTAAAATATAGTTGTCTCACTGTCAAGTCAATTAGTGACAGTAGTACCAACGCATGTAATTATCACAAGCAAAAACCAATAATTGAGATTAGTAAATTGTTTTTAAATTTCACTTATCTACCTGCAAAATTTTCGAAAGACTGCTGTCAAAGAAAATAAATAATAATCTGGCATGTTCACTCTGGGATACATGTATATTTTTGTTTGTAACACAGCCGCATCACATGATCCCCGTCGAGTTTATTTTTATTTTTGTTTTGTATCCAGAATTTTTTTATTTAATATTTCCATAGCACGCAGTTGTTGGAAGATTCGTTTTCAAAAATACTCCCGCTTGGATTTTTAAATATAAAAAAAAAAATTAATAAAATCTCAAAAAAAAAAAAAAAAAAATCCCCAACACAGTCCTTATCATATAAATTAACTGCATTTTGATCTGAGCATTTAGAAATTAAACATTAAAAATGAAATGCATAAATGAAATTGATCAGTAGCCAAGAAATACAAACAAGTGGCATCGCGGCGAAACTGAAACCGGACTGTCTAAATTAAGTTCAAAATCTTCAAATTATTTGGCGCATTGCCTAATGTTTGAAATATTTAGATGTAAGACGGTGAAAAGATGGAAAGACCACCAGCTGAAATAAGTTTTTTTCTTTGTGGAAAAAAAAAAAACAATTTCACGCAATGAAAGTGGAAATTAATTGTCCATTTGCAGTTCAGTAATCTAATTTTTGCTGCTTTAATTCCACGCTAAGGTTTATTTATCGAAAAAAGTAAATCACCTCTTCACATGCCAAGTGAGTGATAAATTGCAAACGAGTTGTTTGCTGAATTTTTGCATTTTAATGTGAGAATCAATCAAATTAGACACTTTACCAAAAAACAAAACAGAACAAAAATTAATCAAATTAAATTGCATAACAATGAAATGGAAAGTTGATTTTTAAAATATTTACGCAGGGAAAAGATTATTGGTGCGACGCACACGCCAAGTGTAACTCCAAACAGGTAATAAAATGCTCCCAAATATAGGGACTGTTAAGGGAACTACCTGCACCTAACACCGCTTGCTTTACAAATCAAAAAGTTGCTGGCAACAGTGGACACAAGCAGTGTCTTCTAATCCGATATTCTGGCTGTCCTCAGGGCGGCTGAACTTATATAGAAAATATTGGTATCCGGAAGTGATATCGCCATATACATTGACAGCAACTTAAGGCAATGGAATCAATCAGCATCTAGTCTAGAATAGTCAATAGTCAAAATGCTCAAGCATTATGCTATCTGAATCGGGTGAGACTGTGCTCGGTTCCAGGACACTGAGGTATAGAGGAAATGAGAAGAAAGATGTTGGTAACATCAAACCTCTCTTTTGCATAGTTAGAAACATATGGACCTAAGGTGGAGCTTTTTGTCTCGAAGAACATAGGGTATCTAAGGCTCTCTGACCACTATTCATCGGTAAAAGATTCTAATCTAACCCAAGGGTGTTAATTTGGATCCAAAGAAAAGAAATACTTTATGTCCAAGACTTTTTACTCCAATTAGAGTTATTTGGACACCGATCATCTTCGGGACATTCAATTCTAAGCACATACAAATAAATGTGTCTTGGTCGTAGCAAAAAACCGACATAATCCTTATATCGAAAAGAGGATTCGCACTATCATTGACTTCCAAATCGGGCTCGAGGTCATCAGGAAGCAGCTCACTTTCTACTAACAGCCAAAATGCACTTCGGAGCAAGCCTCAAAGTTCACAATGTTTTTAACTTCAAAACTTCTTTATAGTTGCGCGATTTAGTCAGATATACTTTGACAAGAAATTTATACGAAGCAGACTGCAGTAGTCCAGCGATAAGAAAAAAAATTATTAAAATCTTTACAGCCGTTTTTGAGAAATTGAATTTAATTTAAATTTAAGAAAATCTTTATAAGAAAAAAATTATTTCACAAATCAAAGTATGCAAATTTCTTCGACTTAATAGTATAAAAAAACAGTGAATTTTTTGGAGTTCGCTTTGTTAGTTTTCGAGATATCGGCGGTTTTATAAATAACCATTAATCGATTTTTTTTTTCCAAAATCTGAGCATGCAGTATTTTTGGAATCAATTTATAGAAAAATAGTGAAAAGTGATTTTCAACAAAAAAATTGTATGGCAGGTATGGTTATTTCAAACGATAAATCAAAAAATAAAAACATGCCTCGAGATGTAACCCCAAAAACCTTCTTTACGAATTTTGAAGCAAATCCGTCGAACCGTTTCGCCATACGGTGCCCGGACAGACAGACAGACAGACGCCCACAATTTAGAAAAAACCGATTTGAAGCTAAAGTTGGAGAGATAGAGTGTTACAACCTTCACAAGATATGTAGGCGCTGCCGTCCGTTAAAAGTTTGTATACAAAGTTTTTTGCCACGCTCACTTTTTGGGGCGTTTTTTCTAAAAGTTCAAAAGTATATAAACTTCATAAAATGAAATAAAATGCTATCCAACTTCTTCTTAATGCTTTTTTCTTTGAGGCATATAGGGAGATGGATAGGGTATCATACTGTTCGCCACAAGCGGACTGTAGCCTTTCCTTATGTATTTTATTGGCTTTTAACTTGACATAGTTTGACACTCCAAAATATTTTCATTCCTAAAAAAAGAGTTTGGATCACCTATACGCGCTGTTGAAGAAAAATTTGTTGGATATTGTGGCAAATCTTCTTCTTTCCAATTGCCAACGAAGTTGTCATAAGGAATGACGGATTAAACATTTCCATTTTTACTGCATTCCTAATAGTTCGCAATTGGGGTACGCTGATTCAACCTAAAAAAACGTTAGTGTTTTAAAATTACATATAACAAAAATAAATTGCCGATTAGTCAATCGACTAGGTCAAATCCCATTCGGGATGACGAAAGTCATTCGCCGGGGGAGGTTTCTTTTAGATCGGGTTAAAGCCCCTTACTATTGCAGAATCATCATTCGAGTAATAGCTCTGCAATGTCTTTCGATGATTTTTCCTTCCAGCGAACCCCCTCCAAAAAAACAAGGTTTTCAACTTCCAAATATTTAGCTTTTCTAAAAGCTTTTGGGGACAATACCCAGCGATCTGTTCAATTCGTCAGCTCGTAAAGGCCTAATTGGAGGAGTTATTATTACAATATTAAGGTGCATTTCTGAGACGGCAATAGCAACATACTACATAACTAATCACTTTGTAGCTTTGTTGACAATCCTGTACTCCTTGTTATGCAGGAAGCACGCGATGGCACGCGTAGCCGTTTTCACCGGTTATACCGCAGACGAAGTCTGTTATTGAAAAGTTGCTCGTTAAAAGATATCGATTAGTCATTATAAGGTTTTAAGAATAGATGATCATAAACTTATAGGTCTTAGATCTTTTTGGGCTTGCGTGTTAGCATTTACCGTCTCCTCCTTAGCACTCAAACTTGTATTCGATCAAGTTTTTTCTAAGTATTTTTTTCTTTTACCGAAACTTTTAAAATTGTTTTCTTAAAATCCCAACTTTCCTCCTGAGCAATTCAATTTCACCTACACAAATGTGGGAGTAAATTTTAAAAGATCCTATCATATTGCAAGACAACTTAAAACACATCGACCAATTTGGCCAAAACGCCCTTTCTCGAATTCAAAAATAGAACTCCCACTCGTCAAATCCCAAGCAACCTAAAACGCATTCATGCGAAACTTTATATAAATCTTATATCTTTGAAAATTTAAAGTGACATCCCTGAAACATGTGTAGGTACCAAAGATAAATTTAATTTTAAATTCTTGGGAATTTTCCATCGTTTTAAAACTCCTTGATTCAGCTGGCTTCGTATTATTTTCACTCTGCGTGGAACTCAAAGTCTTTTACATAGATCTAAAAATTATGTTTACCCCTCCTCAACAAAACTGCGTTGAATGCTGTTGCACTGTCGCCCGTGTGACAGAAATTTTTAAATTTTGTTGCACTTCACCGCGAACGTCGAAAAATGCACGTTGTCAAGTTGTAAATTTAGAACTTTCGAGTTGTTGCGCTGCCCGGGGTTTATTGAACCCCTACCATATTGTAGACTCAAAAATAAATACAAAAAAAAAAAATATTATTAATTCGTATATGCCCACGAGCCAATGTGAAAATTCTGAAATAGTTGCACTGTCGTGGGGACAGTGAATAGGGTAATTAAAACATTTCCTGGCAAGCATCTCGGATGCAGGCAATAAAGCAACGGACTACACTCGTATGTGTTACGAGTGCATAAAATAATCTAAAGAGCGAGCGTATGTCATTGAGCGAGCAACAACTTAAAAAGTAATGAGGCAAAAAAAAATAAACACAAAGAGAAATTAAATTTTGTTTTATAAAAATAAATCGAAAATTTAGCGTGATTCGCATTAGCCATTAGCGTAGTACAAAATGCGTCATACCTTAATGCCAAATTTTTAGGCTGTTTCAGTGTTGATGTTTGACCTTCCCCTTCGAGGAAGGAAGTCGTAGCGGCTTTGATGTTTGCCTTTGGTCCACTATCGCCATTTTCGAGATTCTTAGGAGCTCCAAAGATTTTTCGATCCAAACTTTCGGCTGCTGAGACAGCTGGACCATTGCTGGGTGGTATTGGTGCCGCAACTGGTGCTGGCGTTGGTACTGCAACTGGTGCTGGTGCTGGCGCGGGAGCTGAAGCTGGTACAGGAACTGGTGCAGGTGCAGGTGCAGGAGCTACTTTTGGTGTTGGTGGCTCTGGCTTAGGAACTGCAGCTGGTTGAACGACTGGCTTAGGTGGGGGCGTGGGTTTTACTTGCGGTTGTACAACCGGAGCCGGCTTTGCTGGTTCAGGAGTCTTTGGTTTTGGCACATCGGCAGGTTTACTAGGCGCCGGCTTGTTTTCAATTGCATTATTAGCGGCGACCTTATTGCTTTTGAAAATATCGAAAATTGACGTCCAACCAAGACGTTTTCTAGTAAACCGAAAAATAAATAAATAAAAAAATAAAAATTCAATAAAACAGAAAAAAATAAATAAATAATAAAAAAATTAGAATTCAAAATAAATAAAATAATTTAAGTTACACATTCAAGGACAAAATGTCATGTGAAGACGATAGTACATATATCAGAGTCAGGGCATCTGGTTGCAAAAAATAAATAATTTACTTGACTAGTGATGCATGTCTGGCCGTACCCAGGATTTCAAAAGCCATCTATCAAGCTAATTGTAGCCTTACGTTATTTATAGAACTTTAGTTTTGCTAAATGAAAACGAAATTACATAAGGAATTCATTTTTGTGCGGCTTTTTGTAAGATTTTCAATTTTTGCAATGTCAAAAGCATAGCCAATTGTGACAAGAGTACCGTTCTGCTTAGTTTGTTGCAAATGAATATAATTATTTGGTGTAGGTATTTACATAAGACGTTGCATCGGGAATTGTAAAGCAATAGTATTTACTCAGCAGATTGTGCTGTATCTGTGACGAATTTTCTCGTTTCAATTTTTCATTTTTAAACGTGAGGGTGAATAACATATATTCTCTGACAGTGCTGTAAAAGCTGGGGAAGGGGTCAAAAATGACAGTAGTCAGTCGAGTATTTATTATTTATTAAAATGTATTGAGATAAGTATGACAGTTATTGTCCATTTTTTTTAAAGCTACTAAGATGGTTGCAATGTCTGAACGTTGATATGTCAACGAATTAAAAATCATCGACTCCCAAAATTGTATAACTTAAGGTGCTTAAGGTAATTCTTGTGTATTTAAATTCGGGTCATTAGATGACAATAAGCCTTTAGACCTGGGGTTTCTAAATGCGATCTGCTCCTTAAAATAATCTCAGCGTAGTGTTTCTTTGCGGCGAAGTCTTAAAGGTCTTTTGAAACTAAAGTTTTTGCACTTTAATTCAAATCTCAGACATCTTAGCCTGCAAAAAATTTGGACTTAAACCGAAAATGGTACTCTGGATGTACACAGCCGGAGCCCTTGAGTCAATTTTGACCAAAACTTGATTCTACCAATAGTATCGTGTAGGGCTTAGAAACTCTGTAGGCTCTTTCGCAAGACTTCCTTTGGACACAGTAAAATTCTATTATCATTAGCCAATGGTGAACCGAGTTCCACTGACTAAAATATCAAGAATTCAATTTACACCAATGAAAAGACCAATAAATTGGCCAGACGCGGCTCTGCCTTCCATCTATAATCGGCAGAGGAAACGTATCAATCGCTTGGATCTGTTTAGAAAAACATTTTTCAGTCTAGGTAACTAAAATATTTTAGTATTAATATTCAATATTCGATATAGTATGCAAAAGAAGTGCTACCGAAATTAATTTAAGTTTTCTTGAGCATCGATTTTTGTTATTTAGATTTAAGTCCGTCAAAACACCGATTTTGATGTTTAGTTGGCCAAACAATCGATTTGGCATTTGAAGATTTTGGGGAGCCATTTTAGTCAATGAGGAGCCACCGAAAGGGCAAGAATCTTTGGTGTATGGATTAACCCATGAAGATGTTGGTTTCGGATCTTCTTTGGTAGTTTTGTTAATTTTTTTATTGGATTGTGAGGACAGCGCCGGAGACGGTGTTATTTCTGTCTACGCCGATTCCCTTTTTAGCCATTTTAGACAGACACAAACAAATTATTCTTAGGAAAACTGCATACCCTATGCCCATTCGAAATTTAAACGTCATAAACCGTGTTTGACATTGACAATGGATTAGAGAAGAGCATTTATTACTCGAAATAGAGATGTGCAAATATGAATATTTGTTATCAAGTTGTAATAGAAGGCAATTGTTTATTTTTGCATTATAAATCTACCATTTTAAAAATTTGGGTAGCCATTTTGATATTTAGGGAGCCCAGTGCACAGCAAGGGAGCCAAAAGCTCTTAAAGGAACCATTCCGGCAGCGCTGAGTGGCCTCTATCAGTTTGCTGCCAATTGGTTCTTGAACTACTGATTGAATTTAGAATAACTCGAATTCGAATTCGGAAGCATTATTTCATTGGAGAAAGTAAGCTTTTGTTAAAATAATTAGGAAGTAATCTGTTACGAATTATTTAATTATCCTCAACTGGCCAAAATTTGGCAGCTACACCGATACTAGCAACATGAACAGAGAAGTTCACCACTTCAAAGAAAAAAAATAATTTGAAATAATGTTTTGCAGCGGATTCTATGGATCGGAAGTTTCAATCTTAAATGCTATTACGTGCGACAGAAGCAATTGCTCCCAAATAAGTGGACTCTATGATAAGCAGCAGCTGGCTGGTAAACCGGCTGACAACTTGCTAAACAAACTTCATTCAACCAGTCAGTTGAATTTTCTATTTTTAAAATGATTTTTAAACTCTCGTCAATATTAAAGTCTCCTTCTTTAATTCTTCATTACAAAAACATTACGTTTTTAACTTATTTTTAAACTTTCATTGTTTATATTTTTCACATCTTTATATAATAAAGAAATTGTAAATAATTCGAGACATTTAGTCTGCATTGGATTTAGAAAAACAAAACGCGTTACAACACAGAACTATGATGTGTAACAAAATACGCTTCTTTCATTAGAAATACAAGGAAAACTTGTTGATATACAGCAAGATGGTTTAATTTTTTATTTTATATTCTCAAAAATACAAACGCATCCCGCTGCGCTCGTATCTATGTAAACGTATTTTTAGAAAAGAAAAATCCTTTATTTGTTTTCTAAATTTTCCATCTCGTTGTGTACACAAGGTTATAAGAAAGTGAGTGAGTCTGAATACATATTTTATATAATGAGGCATAACTAGATAATTAAATTAGAAAGGGGAAATAAAATTGTTATATGTAGCTGACTAAATTCTTTGGCAAGCAATCAAAGCATTCTTATAACAAAGAATAAATTCTCAGTCCTAGAGAAAGTAAATAAAGGTGTTTTGATGAAGCTATTTTATATATTTCTTCTCCTAGTTTGTTTATTGTTGTTTTTTTGACTTGTCAGATTATTTTTCTGTAGAAAATATTATCAAGTTATTATTTGTTTTTTTGAATTACATGTAAATTTTAAAAGAAATCCAACCAATTGTTGTTGATTTCAAAATTAAATTTTTAATTTATTTCAGTCAATTTATAGATGCTAAGTATTTTAACGGATGTCTTGAATTTTAAATGAAAGAATTAGGGAAACGTTTTAAATGTAAAGTCTCTTGAGTAAGGTATAGCTCTGACAACAGTACATATTTTCCAGAAGATTTGTATATTTTTTAGTAGAAAAAAATGATTTCGCGTTAGTAGAGCTCACTGACTGAAATCAGGAGTCCCTCTTTCATTAACTGAAAGTAAGCAAAAATATTTTTGAATTTATTGAAGAAAAACGAAGCCACTTTGACTATGAAGCTCATAAGTTCGGAAGATATATGGGAAAAACGAAGAGGGGAACTGTTTTTTAGGAGACAAACAAAAAGTTTAACCCAGATGTAAAAACAACGTTTCGAAGAAAAACAAAGCTACGCTGACTAAAATGAAATAGATACTAGGCGTAAATGGTCCATACAGGAACTAAAGCCTAGTTTCTCCAACCATTGCCGATTCCGAACGGCAATTTATTTCTTAGAAGCTTCTTATGACAGTTGTTACTCATGAGTGGTTGTCTGACTCTCGCAAGAGGTGGGGTGGCGAATACAAACTTCTATGTGGTACGGATCGCATTTGAACAGGGGACGCCTCGGTTAGAAGTCCACTACTAAGCCACTGCTGCCAAGCTGACTATGAAGCTCATAAGTTCGTAAGATCTAAGAGAAAAAAGATAAGAGAAGCATAACCGTTTCTTTGAAGAATGGCAAAGAGTTTTACCAAGATATAAAAAAAAAAAACTTAAAAGAGAAAAAAGATTCGAATACAGAAAGGAGCTGTAGCGATGATTATAATCAAATTTCTATCTCGATTTTTAACTTTTCGAACGGACGTTGAATAGAAGAACGCTGAAGACATGGTGCCCATGTTCTAAAACTTTCTCGCATCGATAAAATGTAGAGTGTACGTCTGGATAAAACGAACATTTTGCGTGGTTTTTTAAATGCATCAATATTTCAAAGATGTCACATATTTCACATCTCCAAAATACCAAAACTGACAAAAACCGTAAATGCCGATAGTGACATTTTTCATATATTGATTTGGCCTAAGCCAGTTTTCGTAGGACCTTTTTTTTCGGAGGTTGCTACTATCCGATGGCGCGCTCAGACACAACTACAGGTCCATTGTTCTACCATTAAAACCCCTTACATTAATGTACTTTCCCGTCTTTCGAAGAAAAGCTTCAAGGATAAAGAGCTTAGATGTTCGGCACTCACCGCGTCAGCCCCGAAGATCCGCCACCTGATGCGAGCAAAGGCCGGACAACTGCAGAGAAAGAGCTCTGCTGTGTCATCCTTCTCGGTAGTGGCGACTCATTAAGTGTTTACCAAAAGCTTGGTGGGCCGAAAGGACGCCTGCAGTCAATTCTCCTAAGAAACGATGCAGACATTTGGCAAATGTCCGGGCGCAATAGTTTGGTCTGCCTGCATCCATTGCAATCGCGCCACCGAATCTTGTGTTCACGAGAAACGCAAGAATAGATAGAAGACATAACTAAAGATGCAGGCAGACCCAACACAGGTTCGGGTCCTGAGAAAACTTCTTCTGAACCTTGCCTAGCAAGCTCATCCGAGATCTCATTTCCCTGGATGCCAGTGTGACCTGGTACCCAGACAAGATTCACTGTGTTCAGTCTTCCGACCAAATTCAGAGAAAGCTTGAGTTCTAGCACTAACTTGGACGAGGTAAGAGTGTTTAGCAGCGCTTTTAATGCAGCTTGGCTATCACTGCAAATGCAAATGCCTCTAGCCCTCCACCTGTTCTTCACAATATAGCGCATAGCCATTAGGATGGCAAAAATCTCCGCTTGGAAAACAGATGCATGTTTACCCAAGGGGTAGTAAAGTCGTATATCATCGCATTCCACAAAGACTCCAGCACCAGACCCCTGCCCGGTTTTGGAGCCATCCGTGAAAAGACGATGGCATTCAATCCATGGTTCAGAGTCTGACCGAAGCCATTCCGTTACTTGTGGAAAGTTGACTTGGTAGTTTTTTTCGCAGAAGGATTTCTGGTGTAATTGCATCAGACGGCATATCCATAAGACAGGGGTCAAAGGATAATTCTCGAGCAAGTACTTCAAAATTCCAGTGCGCATGGTACCAAAAACCACCTCTCTTTAAGCGAAAGATGGTTTTTAGCGTACACCCCATGATATATAAATCAAGGGGAGGAAGATTCATCAAAGCATTTAGAGCTGAGCACGGGGTTCTAGGGAAGGCCCCTGTGCAGCCGAGACAGGCCGTTCTTTGGAGTTTGGCAAAAGAAGCAGTAACACGTTTCCGCGAAAGCCTGTTCCACCAAACAACTGATGCGTATGAGAGTAGCGGTGTAATCGTAGCCGTATAGATCCAAAGGACCCGTTTCGGAGACAAGCCCCATGTCTTACCAAAAGATTACACCCAGATATTTGACTTCATCGGATATAAGGATGGTGACACCTTTAAGCATGAGATGGGACAGACCAGTGACGATTCTCCCTCTCGTAAAGAGAGCAACCGTGGTTTTAAGAGGATTCACTGAAAGCCCATTACTAGTGCACCAGGCATCGATCAAATCCAGGAATCTCTGCGCTTGAGAGCAAACAGCCCCTAGTAGGACGTACCTTACATTTTATCGATGCGAGAAGTTCTCGACAGAGTTACAGAACACCATCAATGATTTCATAGAAACAAGTTTCGACTACTAGAGTTAAGCCTTAGTTTAGACAATAGCGCCTACATATATTATTCTGAAGATATTTAAAAATATTGTGTCAATTAAAGACGAAAGTTGTTTTAAAAATAACATTTGAACTAAATGATTTAAAGTAAAAAGAAAGAACCTAAAAGAAACTATGTCCAAGTAAACCACCTGTTAACCAATATTAAAGCCCAAAACTACTCGAAAGCTTTCTAATCTACAAAACAAACAGTGACAAATATACACATAAATGGAGCGGCAACAAAATTACACTCAATCAAAGATATATGTAGTGTTAAATGAAAATCGGGGGCATAAAACAATAGAACTACGCAAACATTGTCGTTGTCTAAGTGTGCGCGGTGCGGTGATCGTTTTGCGTTTACCTTATTCATCATGACCGGCTTTTTTTGCCGGTACCGGCGCCGCCAGCCGGTACAATCTTTACCTTTTACCGGCTTCAAAAGCACTTCAATCAACTAAGATACAAAGTCGGTTGTCGTGGCGAAGTGCGGTGAGCTACGTGAGAGAATACACGAACACGTATCTTTTTGGCAAAAGAAATTTGCACATAAGCCATAAGTGTATATAGATATTCGTGTATCTTTGCCAATTCGCATCGCAGCACCTGATGTGAAAATCAGATGGAAAGATAAATAGTCATATGATCGTGAGTAAAGAATACACGAAATTACAGGAGGAGAGGGCCGTTTAAAGTACGTTGACTGACTGACTCAATACGAAAATATAATTAGTCGACATTAATTGCGCTATAGACTGTATGTAGGTTTAGTTGTTCAACATTCTATGGGAAAGCAAAGTATGGGACGATTGGTGGGAAGTCACTTTTTTGCCGCACAATAGAATCAGATAGAATCGAATCGCTTGAATCTAGATCTAGACTATTTTTAAATACAATACAATGGTATACAAGTTGGCAGAGGTGCGCCTGACAATATTTATTGCACAACTGACGCATTTCTGTATGATAAAAAATTAATGAATATTGTTAGGTACTGTCGCTAAGGATGGTCACTGTAATGGTGAATGTGGCTTTATTCAATTTATTTATGAATGACTGATTGCATGAGGTACCCATAAGTACATAGGTAGATAATTGCTTTTTTGTGTTATTTGTAAAATCGATAAGTTAGTAGCTTTTGCTTCAAATTATATTGATAATGTATGATGCATTTGCGTAGGTAGGTGGTGGGTGATCGAATGTTATATAATCAGTTTTTTTTCTGCTATCAATTTAAAAATAAAAAAACCTCAATTGATTTGCGGTAGACGAGATTTGGCGAGAGATAATAAGTTAGCATTGGCAATGAAAATGGAGTTTTATTGCGGGTTGCAGGGCTTATCAGCCGTAAACAATGTTACGTACATATGTAGTTAGGGGCAAATAAAATAATTTAAGTTAGATAAGTCGCATGATTTCGTCATACGAAACTTTCTCGTTGTATTAGATGCGTTTTTTAATTTCATCGTAGGAAAATTAAAAAAAATATATAAGGAGGTATGCGAATTTCTTTATCTCGTCAGGAGTTGAACGAGGAGTTTCAGTTCTCATAACACAGTTCATGTGACTCTTGATCTCGCGAAAAACAAAAGCTCTACAAAATTTGATCGCTGTCGGATTGCTGTCAGATGAATACGAAGATTGTTTAAAAAGCCATTTTTAGCAATATTGGAGCGAGGGGTATTTGGATATTTTATCGTGATATAGCGTAGCATGATGAGTTTTCTCCTAGTGATGCCGCTGATAGACCTGTCCAAGCTGAACGCCCGAATGGGTCACTACTTTTATCTTCATTAGAAGCTCATGATGTTGCAAAACTCAACTTTCCAAGAGCAAAATATATCACAACATACACCACCTCGTTTGTGATTTTTTATGGAGAATTGTGTTGCCTCTAAATCAACTGTTTCGCAGACGTACTATATGTAATGATAGGCAGTCAGGTGAATTAATGATGTCACAATTTTTTAGAAAAATCCTTGTGCTTTGTTGATAGTCATTGCGAAAGCGAGTCGCACCGGGAATTGCAAACGTTTGAATTCGAGTAGCATATCTGTCGGGATCATTGGGATACGCGGCAACAGTACGTCTTCACCATTGAATTTTCCAGTCAAAATTGTTGCCTCGATAACATTGTTCATCATTTTCTTAACTGAGAGTGCGGTTCCGTTGCAAAGTCGTGGTGGATTTATTGAAATCGATTTTAATCGATTTTGATTCCACTCACGATGATATCCGAAAAAAACTGCACATTAAATTCGTTCGGAAAGTCAATCAGCAGTCAGATCCTTCACATACACATTTGTTGATCTTCGTGAGTTCACGGTAGAGAATGGATAAAATCAGCTCACGGAAACTGCGAAAATTAATTTTGATTGAATTGTTTATATAAATTAATTCAATTCACAATGAAATGCATGAAACTATTCGAAAAACGAAAATATTGTCCGTTCAAAGTGAGCCGGACATGTATTTCACAACTTACATAAATTCTTATGGCACCCACAACTCGAAACGTCATCATTCGTTAACTGTTTTGGTTACGTCGCGGCAATATATGGAATTCATTGGAATGACAGTGGCGCCATTTGATTAGTCGTACCAACACAGAAAAAGACGATCTGAAGCGTTGATTTTTAAAGAAGGCTAAAAGCCCAAATACAATGTTCATAACCTTTCAAAGTACGAGTGTACTAGATTCCTCTTAAAAAACCGCCTTTTGACGTTCAAATCTTTAAAAAAATTGAATTGAAATATTGCACCTAAATACGATTATTGTGGCTTTGACAAAACATAATCGTAAATTGGTTTTTGACATATAGTGGTGGCCAATATAATATTTAGAAGCAACTCTTCTTCTTTTGGTACATAAAATTCCTAAATATAATATGGTCACAATAAACACTTAAGTTGTTAAATATTCCTAAATCTTAGACGAAAAAAGATGCTACAGTAGTGGGCTCTAACATCACCCCATCTAAAGTTATATCAATTTAAAGTCAAAATTTCTAATTTCGAGGTAAATATAACTACTCTAAATGATACAACTTTTGAAATATTAGGTATAGGTAAAAAAAAACACTTCACACATTTTGTAGACCTAATTTAACTACGGACAAATTGTAACCAGCGTCGTGTGATTTTATAAGCCTTGAAAAAAGTAATGGCAACTTAAGTAAATATTTAAAAACCACGTTTTTCAGCTTTTCACTTCAAATGCGGTTTTCTCAAACCTACAAGTGGGGTTATATTTAAGAGTTGCTTCTACTAGTCCTATATTGGCCATCCCAACCTCTGTATATGCATATACAAGCTTTTAAACATTGTGGTTGACCCTTGAGTCAGAGCATTAATTCTTATACATATATTATTCGCAGTAGAATTATAACATAGGGGCAGCTCTAGAAGAGACGCATTTAATTTAAGGCTTCATAAGATCTAACTTGAATGCTGTCATGCAAAACATATTCATTTAAACTGTCGTTAATTGCTTTTTAACGACTAATATTTTAAATAGCATGAAACATTGTAGAGGCAAAATTTTTCGGTCACGGAATTTATTTCTTGCCACTTAATACTTGCCCTTTTTTTAACATTTGAAAACATTCAATCATGTGCGTGTCACTGTTCCACTTGATTGTTGCTTATGACGGATCAATTTCGAGAAAAGAATAATTGGACATTACAAAGTTGAACTCTCTTTAAGTTGTCGGGTATTGATGGTATCCTTTCTAGAGGGCTAGACAAGCCAGGGTGTGTTGAAGCCTTGGCTCAACTTCATTTATAGAAGCTGAATTCTGCTAAATCATGTCTCATCAGTCATGGGGGCAAGTTCGAGTAAAACAAAAGTGGGTAAGAGTCCGCCAATTACTTAGACCAATTAGTTTGCCTTTAGATGTGAACTGATACTTGAACAAAAGGTCGAACATAGTAAGGTTCCGCTTTTACAAATTCTCAGTAAGTATCCTATCCAGGTTGGGAGCAGACTTGCCACGAAGAAGAAACAAATTGTGGGCCTTTTTTAGGGCCGCTTTTCGTTAAAAGTTTAGATTGATACTATCTTTTTGTCTGCAATAGAAAAATTTCGCAGGAGCTGGAGGGTTGATGTTCTTTCATCCGCCAGCCAACTCAAACGCCCAAGGCTGTACAGCCAATGTCGCTGTATAGCTCGTAAAGTTCATCGCTGATTACTCTCCTGGAGAAACCGGCATTCGGGACCAAATATCTTACAAAAAAAAAAGAATCAACAAAGGGTCTATACTTCGGATCTATAGAGCAGGACTGCGATTATAATTATCTTGCATAGAGCTTTCATAGTTCTTCGAAAGACGACCATACTACATTGTTGCCAGCAATTGGCAAACGCTATTCTTCGTTTTATTTCTGAAAGATGTCGTATTCAGATCTGACAGCAGCACCGAGGTAGACAAGCTTTACTGTGCTCTCATATGCGGCTTTAAATCCGACAAAAAAGGTGGCGAGATCCTTCAAAATCTGCCGTTGTATGAATATTTGGTCAATTGTGAACCGAACTGATAGGGTCTCAGATCAGGTGAATCAGGGGCTTGCACAATACGGCAGGCAAGATCTTATATGCCGTGTTTAGGAGACTGATAAATGGCATACATTCTTCCGATCAAATCTGTTAGTGTATACTCTTTTTCGATTCATCTCCTGTTGCTTTGAATAGTTCCAGTAGCCTTGTAGCCTTGTTGGACTTTAGTTTAGATATTGCTATTATCACAATCGCATTTACGAAAAAACCTGTTTAAGCAAACTAGCCTACCTATGCTACGTCGTATATGTTTTACAAGAAAATCGAGACTTGAGGGTTATTTCCAGTTGTCCCAGGGCCAAGGGTCAAAACGCAAAACAGAAGGCCAAAAGGCCTATTGGCAATGCTGGTTGGCTGGTCTCAAGAGAATTCGAAGTATTTTAATTGTGTTTAATAGCTCAAAAATGATAGGCGATGTGACACTTTGGGATTCGGTGTTGACTGATATGACACAGATTTGCGTTAAATTGCCGAAACACACATTTTTGTCTTTATCTTAATGTTACAATATTAAATGTCCACAAATTAAAAATTACATATCGCTCAACCAATGTTTTGAACGATTAGACATTTTTCCCACTTTCACTATTGTCACTGTACCTATAAATGCATATCGGCAAATAACTTTTATTTGAAATAATTCATAAATAACTTGGCATGACTAAAAACGAAGTTAGTTAGTCATGAAATGAAACAAATGTCTAGAACACTTAAAAGGTAATTTAAATGTGATTCATCGAGACTTAATCAGTATACAGTAAAGTTCTACAATATCTACATTATTTGCTTGTATATATACTCAAAAATTGTTTAACTCAAACTTCATCCTCCCATCAAAATATACATATACATTATTCTGGTTATTTATTTTGCATTTTTTTTTTTATCTTATACTCTATTGTTGTTCAGAGATGACATAATAACCATTTAGAATGTCTCTGTGAATTGAATGCATCATCTGAGTAATTAGATTATAATCAGAATAAAAAAAAGAATAGATACAAATTGCGTAAACAATTATTAGTATTTATTTAGATTTATTAACGAGTTTATAATTCGATTTGTAGCTGGTTATAACCTTTAAATGAAATAAGTTTATACACTTTTCGAACTTCCAATGACATCAGTAATCAATTCATCTAATTATTTAATTTAAAAAAATTAAATTGAACACTGAACTTTTTCGCATCGCAAAAAAAAAATACTAAATTAATCCACAACTTGTTGTTGGCATTTTTTTGCGCGTAGATTTGGAAGCCAAAAATTAAATCACAATGGTTGTGGTTCCGGCGAATTTATTTATTTTTTATTCAACCAAATTTGTACACATTTTACTTGAGACATTTGTATAGGAAAATAAAATCCGTTAAACTCATATGAAGAACTCAAGGATGCAACATTCTGTCACTTCTTGTGAAAGAAAATCTGAAAAGTATGCTCTTTTTTTTAAATAAAAACTGATCGCAGAGATTGAACCAAAAGCCCAAAAGTATGCACCTATTTTAGTACAGAAAAACATATTCTGTGAACGTTTTATTTAAAGCTTTTAAATAGGGTGTAGTACGTCGAAACAGTTTCTAAGAACAAAAATTGAAGTGTGAAAAGAGTATTTATTTGTATTTTGAATATTTCATTTTAATTATTTTGATGCCTCCGTAAAAGACAAGCGACAATTACGTTATATAGTTCAAAGAGTTGCAGTTTTTTTTAAATGTCTGTAAACTATAATGTGCGGGAAACACAGAGTGTGGTAGAGCATTGCACATTCGTATTGTACGGTTGAAAAAAGTCTTTATATTTCACAGTATTGCGATTTAATATTTGAAGGGGTTGGAATGCAACTGGCTATTGTGTTCGAGCAGCTTATGATGGAAATAACGATAAAACAATGATAGGCAGGAGACATTGCGATGATGACTTCGAGTGTCAAGCGGTCTCGCAGTGTCTCTATCGCCAATAAGTTTAATCGCACGTTTTTCAATCCTGTCCAGTAAAGCCAAATATGTAATTCGTGCACCAGACCAGATATGAGCATTATACTGAAGTTTGGGCAGAATAGACGCCTTATAAATTCTAGCCAGATCAGAAGGGGTGAAACATTTGTTGCATCATTTGTGGAAGCCTACACATTGCGCAACGTTCTAGGTGACATCGAATATGTGGTCATTCCAACGAAGTTTGACACTAACGCACATACCGAGGATGGAAAGCCTTTCGGATTCAGCGATGCAAGTGTCATTCATGGATAATGGCAGAGTATTGGGGTTTCGCTTCAATGGAAGAGTACAGCATTGTGTTTTGGTAGCATTCAATCCTACTCTATTGTTTTCCCCACTTACCTATGCTTTTAAGGTCAGAATTTAATGTGCTTAACATACGTTGCCGTTCTAGCTTCACGATAGAAGATGAGGGACGTAAGCCCGGAAATAATTATGAAAAGCTAAGGGTACTGTCATCAGCGAATTGGAATCGATTGGATTAGAAATGACAGGAGGACGAAAATGAAGAAGACAGTCGGAGCCTTGGGGAACACCAGAATTTATTTGGTGAGTTGGAAACTTGAAACCGTCGAAAGGTAATTTATAATCCATTGAAGAAGGGTACCATCGATCCCAAATGCACGCATTTTCGGCAAGAGAGCTTGATACCAAACTCTGTCAAATGCCTTTGAATTATCAAGCGCAACGACCTTACTTTCACCACCACGGTAAATAGATTGGTTCCACTTTTCGGTTAGATATGTCATCAAATCACCAGTCGCTGCGAAAATCGTACTTCCGGTCATAAAGAAAGTTTTCTGGATTCAATATATTTCTTAAGCTGTCGATCAGCGTTTCCAGTCAGTAGGAGGAGGGAGAATAAGATTCGCTCTTTTTGGAACGCTCATCTTCTCGGAATGTGCTATAAAGTAGCCGTTTTGACAACGTAGAAGAACACCTCTTTAGAAAGATAGGATCTGACGATGTTAAGATCATGAAGTACTTTTCTCATATAGGAGTGCGGAAGTGAATTTGACCAATTGAATGTTCTACGTACTCAAGTAGGGGAGAGATAAGGCATAATCTGGGAGCGTTGAGGTAGCAAGCGGACTGGCTTTATCCAAGGAGCTGACATCTGTAGTGTCATTGTAAATGAGTGTCGGAACAGATTAAAAGGCCAAGCTTCTAATGTTTTTCAACAACTACCAAGACTTTCTACTACCGGTGGGAATTTGTAGCAGTCATTTCCAGCTCGTTTAAACTTTTTCCGGTTTTCCTCAGTTGGTTTGGCCTTAAATGACCGAAAACTTACCTCTTTGGCTCTGATTGCTTCTTTACAGCTTTTTACAATGCTAATTCGTTCAAAAATGAAAGCGATTTAAAAAAGCTTTATACATTTTGCTTGCACATTTTATATGAGAAAACAGACTGGTGTAATGGCCCAATTAGCACATTTTTTGTAAGTGCCCAATATAAATATATTTTTTCGCACCTTCATACGCTTTGGAATATTTTGCTACGTTTTCCACGTGAGAAGGTTATTGTAGGAACTTATCCAATATGCTTACATTTTGATGTAAACAAAATGTATGTAAAACATAATACTATTATTTAGCTAAATTTGTGCCTTCCTCAGTAACCAGCGTTTTCATGTAAATTATAATTTTTTTTTCAAAGACATGCAAAAATAAGCAATTACGTTCTAACAAATTCTTCACATTACGTACGTCCCGCTTGTCACTTAGACACTAAGCAATTAGGTTTGTTTTTTGTGAATGGATATTATTCCATTGATTTATTTATCTATTTACTGGCAAAAAAGAAGAAGATTTTTTTACTCACCGAAGCTCGTCGAGCGCTAATGAAAGATACCATAAGGCAAACATGTTTTAAACTGAAAAGAGAATACAAAACATTAAAATGTGAAATGAATTAATACTTAGTAATAATACATTAGTAAATAGGAGTGGAAAAATAAAAATGAATAATTAACTATTGAATGTACTTAAAACACTTAAAAAATTGTTTCATTTTTTAATGTTTCTTATTTAATTTCAATTGTCAAGGTGAGCGTTATACGCACGCTTAGCAGTAACGTCTCTGACCTTAGTTTTGATAGTCATCCTATCCTGTCAAGTGTCAGGTCATTAACTTCTCAGTCGAATTTAGACGTTTTGAATGTTTTATGTTTTTTATTGCTATTCCATATTGCTGGACTGCTTAAGGAGTGAAATTTTGTTATTAGACTAGACTAGACTGACTGTCCACAATAAAAGGTAAATAAATGAATTAATAAAAAGGTAGTCAATACAGATTGCGTGAGGGTGTCTTAATGTAAAGATACATATCAACTTTAACGCCTATCGCGTGGCACAAAATAGTTTTTAGGAAAAATGTCTAAGCAGCGTTGAAGTGTGGTGAGAACAGCCAACAAATGGTTTTATCCTTAATTTATGTCCTGAAACACAAGTTTGCCTACAGGGTATTAATACAAAATAGATAAAAGTAACAGTGGGCAATAACAGTGTATTTTGTGGTCAAAAGTCGATTATATATACATACATAAAGGGTGTTTTTTTTAGAGGTTGGTTTTTCGAAAAGATATAAAACTGGCATTTTGTGGTTAAATCTGACAACTCTAATCTCATTTATGTTCAGTTTGGTTTGCCATTTCATCATGAACAGGTTGACAAATGAACTACCCTTGCAAATCGTGCAAATTTATTTCGAAAATAAAGGTTCAGTTCGCGAAGTTTACCGCAAAAAATTTTGATTGTTGAATGGCTACGTCAACAAGCAAAATTGCCGCATTTGGAGCGAAGAAAATCCACGTGAGACCCTTGAAACGCCATTACATCCACAAAAACTGGCTGTTTGGTGTGCTCTATGGGCTGGTGGAGTCATTGGGCCATACTTCTTCCGAAATGATGCTGGAGAGTCAGTTAATGGAGACCGGTATAGAGACATGATAACCGACTATTTTGTTCCCGAATTGGATGGCATGAATGTAAATGAGATGTGGTTCCAACAAAACGGCGCTGCATGCCACACAGCACACGTCACAATCGATTTATTGAAGG
Source organism: Ferdinandea cuprea (assembly GCA_963576555.1). NCBI lineage: Eukaryota > Metazoa > Arthropoda > Insecta > Diptera > Syrphidae > Ferdinandea > Ferdinandea cuprea. The sequence continues at coordinate 21,536,547 of OY754960.1, read as the reverse complement.
AAACATTCGATGAGCGCATAATTTCGCGAAATGGACCTGTCAATTGGCCACCAAGATCGTGTGATTTGACACCATTGGTTTATTTTCTTTGGGGATATGTGAAGTCGCTCGACTACGCCAACAAACCAGAAACGTTAGGGGACAACATTCGTGGCGTTATTGCCAACATACAGCCCCAAATGCTTGAAAAAGTGGTTGACAATTGGACCTCTAAACTTGTCTTTATTCGAACCAGCCGCGGCGGCCACATGCTTGAAATTATATTTAAACATTAATAGCATTTTATCCTTTATCCTTCCAATAAAGCCAAATTGATGGACATTAAAACAATTTTCTTGTGTTTTATTTCAATTCGAAGTTCTAATTCTCTAAAAAAACAACCTTTATATACTTTTTTAACTTTCTCGGAGACATCAGTGTACTAAAGAGACAGTTTTTGGAATCGTGCAGAAATTTCAAAATTAAAGCGATGATATTTCGACAATAGAGAAGTCAAACAAGTGGATCCGCCAATTGGTCAGGCTTTTTTGTCTTTCCGGAAACCATTTTATGAAACAGTTTGAAGGATTTGCTTCAAAATTTGTATACAGAGTTTCTTGGGGTAACATCTCGCGGCGTATTTGGTTTTGTTCCTATCCACTTTCAATTTAAAACAAAAACACTAATTAACAATTTTCTTAAAGATTGTTCGAATGAAATTGGTCACTGCTTTTTACACAAAGATTTTCTAGAATTTTAATTATATTCGATCTGTTTTGTATAAATAAATTTGCTATTAAATGTTAACATTCTGATTGAGGCGATTCAACAATGCTTTTCATATAGCAAACAAAAGTTACGAATGATGAATGAGTTTTTTTGAGCGCCAATCATCTCAATCTTATATTTTTAGTTAAATTAATTTAAAGATATTCGTTAAGTATGTATTTGAAATGGAATTTCGGATTTAAGATGAGGTTAAGTTTACAGGTTTATTAAGCAGATCGGTATGTACTTTGTCACACTGAGATGCTTCTGGCTCATTTTGAGTCCTCTCAGAGGAGGATAAGTTGAATGTTTATAGACTCTTTGTGACAGTTTACTTCTCATGCTGTTTGAGCAACATAATATCCTCAAAATCCTGTTCGATTAATTATATTTCCTTCTTTAGCACTTGAGCACATTTAAATACAAATTAAAAAAAAATAAAAATAAAAAAATTAGCCCCAAAAATAGCATCACCACAAGGCAACGAGTGCTTTTTTTGGTCAGAAGAAACAAGAACGCCAAGTTCTTAGTTAATGCGGAGTTTTCAAAGCAAATTATATTTTGTTAAAAAACGGCCACAAGAATTGGGCGTGTCAAACTTGTTGAGGTGGCCAGATTTGGTCTTATCTTTACCCTTTCTTGTCAATTTTAAAAATTGTTTTTTTTTTTTCTAAATTATGAAAGTGTCAGTGAGCGTATTAAATTGCTTGCACTTAAATAGCTCAGATACTGGAGGGTATTTGTTCCGAATTTCAGCTTTCTAGCTCAAAATTTTAAGGCGAACGTTCGGACCTTGCCAAATCGTCATAATATTTGATGCTGATCACAAATATATAAATTGTCTACGACAAACATTAAGGGGTATGAAAAGCTATGAGATCCTTCTTCTTCTTTGTCATTATATTAAGGAAATAAGTCGCTGTGATGCAGATTGCTTTAAGGCCGTACAAAATCGTAAACCGTTGTGGAAAAAGGCTTCTTGACAATTATTCTTTGATTGTTCTTATTTTTTCGATATATCCGTCTCAATGATATGGATATATCCTATATATTTTTTTCGAATTGTGTCCGAACTTGTTCAAAATTAGAGCTGAAATTACTCGAACTAAAATTTATTAATTTCCTTCATGTCTTTATCGAAAAAAATGCAATGTTTACTGTTTTTTCCCTTTCGAAAAATATAAGTGGTAAGTTTTTCATGGTGCAAGTAATTTAGATTTTTTTTTGCATCTGTTCAAATAACACCTTTCATTACCTCACCTTATGTGAAAATCTGACAAACATCCAAGAGTAAGAATTATCATGAGAAGCTTCGCAAACTCGCCATTTTGTGGTTTTTAAATTGTAGGTCATTTTTAGTCGTTCCAAAAATATATCTTCGCATACAAAATGTTTGGAGAAGCTAGGATTAAGGTTGTAAGTATGGTTTATAACTTATCAATATAATGTATGTCACTTAAAAAAATTTTTAGGCCTTGGACAAAGCCGCATAGCATAGAGCATAGTCCTTTTAGGGCTTTTTCATAATCAGGATTGTCACCCTTCTTCTATAGCAGTAGAACTATTGTGTTTTGGCCCAAATGGAAATCTACTGCGCAGCAACACAAATCTACTCCTCTTCTTAGAATTTTTAAAAACTAAAAATTTCTTCATAACTTCACGAGTCCTCAATTCAAAGTTTGCTTTGAACACATCCACCCAGGATTTCAAACACACATCTATAGTTTACTCTGAATGCACCCACCGACAATTTCAAATAACATTCGCTAGAAAACATTAAACTGACACTGACCGTCAAACTGTTTTGATCTAATTGTTTTCTTTTGAATAAATTTGTTGAGCTGAAATTTTTTTTTAAATGGATATACTTGTTACTAGGTCTGAGAAGCCAAGGTATTAGTGAGGTTTAAATGTGTTTTCTGATAAGGTACTAATATAGTTATGTGTAGCAGCTGCAGCCATTTGTTAGCTCATAGGGCAAAAGGAATAAATAAACATAAGGAAAGGCTACAGTCCACTTGCGGCGAACAGTATGATACCCTATCCATATCCCTATATGACCCAAAAAAAAAGGAGTTTTTCATTCTATAAAATTTAGAATAAAAAAAAATATTTTTGAAAATAACGCCAGCGTTGTATTGGAAAAAATATTGGCTAAATATCTTGTTAAACATTTTTTTTTCCTTTCTACAAACATTTTCGGAGAAAACAGCATTTTAGTAAAAAACGCCTGCAAAAAGTAGGCGTAGCAAAAAACTTTATATGACAAACTTATAAAGGAGGGCAGTACCTACATATCCTGGGAAGATTGTAATACTCTGTCTCTCCAACTTTAGCTTTAAAACGTTTTTTTCTAAATTGTGGGCGTGGCAGTGGACGTATTATTAAAATGTTTACACTTAACCATTTCGGAGTACTAGGGAATACGTGGTCCAAATTTCAGCTTCCTAGCTTAATTTTAAAGGTTTAAAAATTGCGTTCGGACGTACATTGCTAAATAGTCTTAGGATTTGGTCCTGATCATAAATATATACTTTTTGGGGTCTATGTTGAATATTAAGGGGTGTTAAAAATTGTCAAAACTGTGTCAAAATGAATAATCCCACGTAACAGGACCTGGACCAAGCCTAAGATTGTAAGTCGTTGATATTATTATGCTGGTAATAATAATATCGTAATATTATTACTTTATTTGTTTTAAAAGCTTCATAATTTTATTTAACCATATTCTAAGGTTGCGCGCACAGTAAAGCGGGAAAGCGATGCGATGCGATATCTTCTTATGTAAATAATAATAAATGGCGCTCTATCATCCGCAGGATGTTAGCACTGTTCACAATGTCTCAGCCATTCGCTCATATATAAACAATATATTTTTGTGGTCTTCATGGAAACATATATAGTGTTGTTAAACTTGAAATAATTTTTTGACACAATAAATTATTAGGAAGGTGATTGATGAATAATGGGAGAATTTACGTTGTAGATAAATTGAGTGTGGATAACCAATCACAACTTTAGTTGGACATTTTGAACAGGTCCTTAGTGTTCTAGTGGTTGATGGCTTAAGTATTATTGGTATAACTTAAACTATATCTTTCATTTTAATATTATTAAATCATATGAAAATAATACAATCCGCTAGGGCGGAGAGCATCTATATTCAAAAATGCAAAAAATTGGGTTGTTTACTTGACAAAAAAAAAGTTGTACATTTGCATTAAGTTTTCCACACAATTTGAGAAGCTCAATTTTCATCCCTAATGGGTGATCATTTGTTGGTTGTATATGAATATTTTCTCAAGATCGCTACATCAGCAGAAGTGCACAAGTCAAGTTTTCGTACTACACAGTTAACAACCTCTAAATCGTTTAAGTGTTTAGCCTAACATCTATCCTGAAGTAGAATAAACTCAATTATAACCGTTTATTTGAATGCATAGCCATTTTGAGAAGACTGCAACCAGTGGAAACGTTGAATTTAATGCGTTTTTTTTTAAGATTGTTAAAGTGTTAGATAACGGTGTTCTGGTTATTCAAATTAATTTTTATTATTCAACTGAATATATTTTCTATCAATTTTTGAAGATTTCAGGGAAAAAAAAATCACGGTAAGTTCAGTGGTTTTCTACATAAGTGGCAATATAGCTGCCAGTGACCTTCCAGCGAAGTTTAAAGGTGGCAATATTTTTGACGCAGCCTTCTAATTTACTATTTTTTTGGATGTTCAGGTTCAATGAACAAGGAATTGAAAATTTCATTTGCGAAATAGATGGGATAGATTCACAAGTTTGCAATGAAAGTGATGAAGAAGTTGAACATGTAGTAACAGGAGATTTGGATATAGAAACAGAAGATTTGGAACCAGTCGATAGTTCACCAGGGCTAAACATATCCGAAGGGAGTGGGCTGGCTCGTAAAAATGCGGATACTGACATGGAGGAAGTTTCTGAGGAAAGTGCCGAAGAGAGTGCTGACGAAGACCCATTTTGGAAGAAAAGTGAAACATTTTTTCCAATTCAAAACTTTGATTTTGTGAGTATTGGTCCTATTTTTCTGGACAACGTTCATATGCCTAAAGACATTTCGACATATAGCAGATGCAGGCTTTGCAGCACTAAAAGCAATAATAAAAGATCGAAAATTCAGTGCTCACGATGCCAAGTACCACTCTGCATTACCTCATGTTTTACTGTTTTTCATAGGAAATAAAACTTTATAAATGTTTTGTATAAGAATAATTTGATATATTAAATTTGTATTTATAAAACGGAACGATTTTCGATGTGATTTAATTAGTTCATCAATGGGCAGTAGCCAATTTGTTGCCAAATTTTGGGTATTGAATCTGATATTTACCCTTCTAAGGAAGTCCAAAAACAAACATTTCTCATTTAAGTTACCTGTACTTTTAGCTGCCTTATAAATGGTTGACTCATTCGGTATTTGAAATACGACCCCAACTCGACGATTTCTGCCCGCTGTATATAGTTTAAATGGTACACCTACAGTGGATGCCAAAATCTACGTACACTTGCTTTAAATTGAAGTATCCTCTCTTATATGTACGTAAAAGTCACATAAGAATATTGCAATAATGAAAAATCTTATTTAAGGTGAAATAAATGGAAATTTGACGAAAATAAAATGGTATGCCCCAACGCAAATTGTCTATGCAGCTGAAGTGAAAATGTCCTATTCCGAGGTATAACTACTCTAAGTGATTTTTGTCGGATTTTCATTAATTTTACCCTAGAAAAAAGTTCTTTCAACACTGCGATATTCTGATTTGACTTATACGTAAATATAAGAGAGGATACTTCAATTTAAAGTAAGTGTACGTAAATTTATAGCCGTCACTGTACTCATCCTATTTTAGTCAATGGTGTCATTATGTATCTACAAATAATGTCATTTCCTTTGATTTGCACGGTATTAAATAATTTGTTTAATCACTTAACTTTTATTTTGTATTTTACTGATAAAAGGTTGTTATCTGTCTAAAACCAAATGCCATAACTGTACCCACATTAGGTATACACTTTACAAATACGTATTTCAAAGTTTTTATTTTTTTTTATTTTGCCAATAGATTATTATCTTATCCTTATGCAATTTAGTACAACACAAAATCATGGTCTAGTGGCTTACCTATGGATAAGAAACACCTACCCTATAGACAATTCAAAATGAAGATAAACCCGATTGCAGGTGACACATAATGCAAATGCACAGTAAAGTCTAGACAAAATAAAATTCATGAGAAATTTATTTACTAATGATATACATACAAACAAACTTATAAATGAAATGCTATTTGCTTGTTATCGGACATTGCTTACGAAAATAACTTGAATGGGGAGGAATACCCAAACATTTAGCTAAAAGTTCTATTAAATTCCATATTCCATAGAAGTTTTGTTTACGCAAACGTAGTTTGTACAAAATGTGTATAGTTGTATCCAGGGAACCTTATCACATAACAAGGAAATAGATTTTACGTCACCATAACTAATGAAATATTTGCAATGCAGTAAAGTTGGTAGTTGAAACTGGGGAAAAGTTTCGCTTAGTACGATCTACAAGAGCAGTAGATGAACTGTTTGATAATCTGTCCTTATTCCTAACCCAAAATAGGGCGAAGGGGTTAGGGAGCAAAGGGTAATTCCACATTATGTTCTAAGTTAAGTAATGAAAAAAAAATAATATTTAAATTTGAAACGCTCCCATTTATTAATTAATGCTTTCCCGTGCAGGGATAGGAGACAAATATCCCTGCCTGCAGCGCCACCTCACTAAAGAGTTCTTGTCGCAAAAGCGGACTGAAGGCGAAAATCACATCTGAGTAATTATATCATCCAGGGAAGCCTAGCAACATATTATACAATTCGTAGGGTGCCGTAGGTTTCAGGTCACTTTGCGAAAGCAAAATAGAGCAAATTATAATGATATATTTGTTGGCCTTTTGTTGCTTGGCTTGACGTCCCTGCACTGCTCTTACATCTTGAATAAAAATCACGAAAAATGTCAGGTTTAAGAACAGCTGGATTTCACATATGTACCAACACCAGCTTTTGGCTGACCTCAATGATGAACTATGCCAAAAAGAAAGGCCTGTCGAAAATCTGATCCCTCATTTTAAATCTTCGGAAACAGAGAAGAAGTTATTAATAAAAGCCTAAATGCCTAGAATCCAACCATATCTATCCTTGAAATAATTTTTTACCGTCTAGAAAATTTACTGTTGCACCCAGGAGGTGTTTGAAAGAGTTAAAAGCTCACTAACCTTGCCTAGGAGGAACGAAAACATCATCAAGTGGCTGTTTACCTCATCTGTGCAAAAATTACACAAATTAAAAACATATAAAAAAGTGCGCAGAAATTACGGGATTTAATTGTTTTGTGTATCCGACATATCGCTCATTTATAGACTGGCTGGCCTATAACTTAGGTTAAGATACCCGTAATTTCCTGCTTATTATTAACAAAATGAATTCCAAAAGAAACGATTCCTTCTGTGTTTTTGAAACAGATCCTTTTGTAGAGAGCTGTGAAATCATCTTAAATAAAGCGCACGACTGCGTCACATTTTCTCGGTGACGCAGTGACGCATGAGATGCGTTTTTGAATCGCAAAATGAATCCAAAATGAATGGTGACAAATTTATTTAATTTTTTTTTGCAAAAACTGAATATGCAGTATTTTTGGCTCCATCCCAAGTACAAAAAAAGACCAAAATCCTTGGAACCGTTTTCTAGAAAAATTGTGATAAGTGATTTTCACAACACAAAAAATTTTACGTCAGGTACCAAACGATAGAGCAAAAAGTTAAAAAACGCCCAGAAACGTTATATACGAACTTTGAAGCAAATCCGACGAACTGTTTCGCCATACGGCGCCCGGACAGACAGACAGACAAAAAGACAGGCAGACCGAGGTATTATGGCTTCATTTATTATGGAAAACACGTCGATCAAGTGGCTGCTTCGGCCGTCCCATTATGTTGATGGTTTCGGGCTGCAGCTCACGGCTTGCTTGGATGATATTTGCCTTAAGTGCTTGAATTGTTTAAGAATTGTTGGCATAACATCGTTCCTTCACGGTTCCCACAAAACAAAAACTCCAAAGGCGTCAAATTGCGGCTCCGTGGCGGCCAATTGGGTTTTCTTAGCTCCAGATGCGACAATTTTGTTATCGTTATCTAATTCAATCTGCTTAAGGAGCAAACTGGGAAGCGATAACGAAGCGGATGGTCGTCCTCGTGGTTTCTAGCGGTCGTGCGCCTTCAATTGTTGAGTCAATCGGACAGATCTTGTAAGCGAATAATCCGAGATCTTTGTGCAGAATTCTCCTCAGGCTAGTGGGTGAAATGTTGAGCTGTTGAGATCGATGGCGAGTTGAGGTTCGTAAATTAAGTCTCACACTCTCGGCTACAGCAGCCACATTCTTGTCTGTGTGCACCGTACGACGACGGGGACCACGAATGTTGTCTCACGAATTTTTTGCACAAACTTGCGTACAGCAGGCGGGATAGGTTGTTCATTTCGGTCAAAACTTATTTCCAAAAAAACGCACTATTTGGGCTTTACAGCACTCAGTTTGGAAATAATCGTAAAGCGACTCTACTGAAACTCTGTCAAGATTTCGAGCAGAAAACAGCTATCAGTGTCAATGTAACCTATGATTTAAAAAGAAACCATTAGATGGCCTATCCTGTGCGTGTCCACAATAGTGAAACATTTTCTAAATTCAAGAACCACAACTTTATGGCGGTTTAGATTTAACTCCACCCAAAGTGACAGGAATTATACGTATTTTGTTATGGGTGTTTATATTATACTCAATGCTCCCTACCTACGATCTGCAAACTGAAACAGGGGTAATCCATGGTTTCACCCATAGAATAAAATGGTTCATAGAATCCGTCCGATTTCATTTACTCCTTAAGAATACTTCGTAAAAAAACAAACACGAAAAACACCTTAAATTAATTCTGGAAAGCTTGAATTTCAATTGTGGCAATGTTATTTTCTTAGATTTCCCAATGTATGATCGTCAACGGATGAAAAAGTAGAGAGATGGTCTACGTTGACCGTCAACTCAATCATATCTTCCGCTGCGACCCATACGTAGTGTGTTTCTGCTCTCAGTTAAAAACTTCGATTCAACGTATGCGCCGTATCATTGGATAGGGGCCTTAACTTAACTCAACCATTTCGTTTGCTTACGAAAGTCAAAAATCAAAGCTATCTGGATGCACGAATGACATTCCATTAATAATACTGACATATTCAATTTCTACCTTACAATGAAAGAGAAAAGCTTATTTCCTTAAATTTATCTCGACTGTGGCGCCATCTATACTAATAAAGGCCTATCAAATAGGGAAAATCGATAGAAGTTCCTTGTCTATATTTTAAAGCAACCAATTTGCTCATTTGTTCACCCATCAGTCGTTCCACATGACAAATTTTCAACAATGAATTGATAAATTAGAAAAAAAAACACCCCACAATTGAATCCATTCAATAATTCAATCAGGTTCACTATTGTGCTCTTCAGCAATGAACTCCACCAACAAGAACCAATGGAAAGTATTATTATACCCTTTCAATTGATTGTCAATAAATTCCGATGCATCTGCCAGCTACACTTCCATAGAGGGCAAGAAACTATGGTCTTGAATGGCAGGGCAACTAAAAATGAATCGACGCAGATCTAAAAATATATAACGATCCTAAAATTAGGACGGAATCATTTCCTCTTTGAGAAATGCGTTGATTCTGATGAGTAACCAAACAGAGTAACGATTAGATGTGCACCTCTGATGGCTTATCATTTTCCAATATAACTAGCTCAGCCCCCCACTATTTTCCTCCTCCTTATCGACGTAATTCGAGAAGCCTTTGACCTCCTGGAAAGCTCCCAAACCAAATGACCCCACACCTAAGCTTTTCCAATATTTACATCACGATTATGTGTCCTCCTAAAGTCTATCGAAAGGATATTGCGTCATGAGACCAGAAGGACAAAACAAAAAAAATCATCCCTTTCAACAACAAATTGTCCGGCAATTTGTTAGATGTTTTTATTTATACTCCTGTTCTACGAATTTGCATTTTGGCATGCAAACTGCAGAATAGAAGACACATCTATGACGTTGCAAGACAACTACAAGTAAAAGCCGGCATCTCAACTGATGCCTATTCATAGACAGAACACTAAACTAACCACATTTATCATTTGCCTCTGCCGTGGTACCCTGAGCACAAGCAAACGCCAGATATTTTGTGTTTTTTTTTGTTTGTTGAGATTTTCCGGTAATTATAGCAAGTGAGATACACTACTTCAGAATTTAGATATGAATATTTCTTCATGCGTTCCGGGTGCCGATGACGATGACGACGACTATTACGACGACCGACGACGATTCAAGGTGCTGCTTTCATGAATTTGTTCGAAGAAATTCACATTAGTCACTCGAATAGAAGAATAAGATGTCAATATGTACGTCAAGCAACTATGCTCGTAATAAATAATAGTAAACACTTTTCAACATGATGAGTATTATATAGAAGGAAAATCGTTACGTCATTACAAGTAGTGCACTCACCTTTATGTGGAAAAATAAAAGTCGCGTATTCGATTGCGATACTCCTGAGGTCTAAATTTTCTATCAGTCACAACACGGTGGGATGTGTTAATCTATTTAGTAACAATTTGCTTGTATAAAACTTTTTTTTCTCGATTTGTTTTATCCAAATGTTAAAAATTTAAACATCGATGAGCTTTTTTTCTTTCTTTCTTTACGTCGTCGTTGTCGTAAAACTCACTCAATTGAATACAAAAAAAAACCCAACTGTATCTGTGAATAATACTATAAAACAGGACTAGTAATAATAATAAGAATAATAACAACAACACTGATTTTTGTCAAAGGAACTCTCTAGTACGAAATTACAAACAGATTAAAAGCTATATCTTTGATTCACACAGAATACAGTCTACAGACTCCTTCAAATTGGGAACTAAAGTTTTGCACTCTCTTCGAGCAACTGAATTGAGTGAACATGCTGCTTTCGGTTACCTTACTCATGCAACTGTATGATGATGGGTGGGTCACACGCAATTGGGGAGAGGGGCTTGCCACTGGTATCGTATCGACGGCTCTCTGTGGTATCCATATCGGTTAGGCAAAGGCACATAGAGTATCTGTATCTATCTAGTTGTGTAAAGCTTTTCTCTGGCTGTCACATTGTGAACATGTGCTTTTTCTCTTTTCGTATTTTGTTTTGATTTAAAATTTTTTTTGATACATGGTCGTTGGTCACAGGTTTTAGTAATTTTCTTGTCGCATTCTTTCTAAATTAGATTTTAACGCATTATTTGTGATATTGAGTTGAGATATGGTCTTTGCCATTTGCTCCCAAACTTTGCTATCATGAGAAATAAATTGTTTTGTCGTAGTGTTTATGTGTTGGCAAATAACTTAACACAACACATATAACATAAAATGACCTTATTAGTCATGTTTTCAATTTTAGAAAAGCCTTAACATTGTTTCTCGTTTTGGGTATGCTATTGACGTCATCAAGTCGGGTTTTTTGTTTTTTCACTCGAATGAACGGCTATACATTTTTATCAAGTCAGGTCAATCTGACTATGAAGGCAATTTCACTGTCAAGTGCTGATATTTAGGCCGCCGAACTTGTAGTTCACCTTGGAGTTGTACAGAACAGTTTAGCCCTTGAAAGTGGGTATATGTCAACAACTTTTGTCATTGCATAAAGGTAGGCGGGGAGTAGTTCAATCTAATTTATCCTACCAACCTTAGGACAAATTGGTTAGTCTGATCTTAAGCTTTTGCCGTTTCCGATCCCAAAAATTCTCTTCTGCTGATAGTTCTTTTATCGAAGCTATCTCTTTTGCAATCGTTTTGTATGAAAATCATAAATCATAACTTTAATAACTCGAATAAAATTGGTTGGCAAAAGCGTCAAGACTGAAATTTACATGAAATTTTTTATTTTATAACTCGAACTTCTATTACTCGAATGTCTTGATAACTCGAAGAGATTGTTTGGCGAAAATAACGGTCGGTTGGAGGGTTCATCACTATGCACCGAATTTTTGAAAATGTAAAAAATGGCCGAAAATAAACTTGCTTCTACAAGGCTACAATCTTAGTATGTTTTAGTTAACGAATAATTACGAACTCAAAGCATAGTTTTTTACTTTTGAAAAAAAAAGTAGGCGCCTAAAAAACACAAAGAAGTGTTATACAGGGTGTTTCCTTCAATCAATCGATTTTGACGTGCGCTGTGTGGCAAGTAGCGCCGTCGTGTTGGAACCACATCTCATCCACATTCATGCCATCCAATTCGGGAACAAAATTGTCGGTTATCATGGCTCTACACCGTTCTCCATTAACGGTAACTGACTTTCCAGCATCATTTCGGAAGTGGTATGGCCCAATGACTCCAGCAGCCCATAGAGCACACCAAACAGTCAGTTTTTGTGGATGTAATGGCGTTTCAAGGGTCTCATGTGGATTCTCTTCAATCCAAATGCGGCAATTTCGCTTGTTGACGTAGCCATTCAACTCAAAATAAGCCTCATCACTGAACAAAATTTTGCAATGAAAATCAGCATCGATATCAATCTCATTTTCGGCCCATACACCAGAATCACGACACATTGCATGGTCTCGCGGTTTTAATTCTTGCACAAGCTGGATCTTGTAAGGTCGTAAGAAGAGATCTTTGCGCAAAATCTTCCATAAAGTTGATGGACAAAGTTCAAATTGCTGTGCACGGTGACGAATCGATTCATTCGGGTCCTCTTCAACACTTTGCTCTACAGCGGCAATTGTTTCTTCGGTGCGCACTGTTCGACATCTCTGCGTATGCATATTATCACAAAGAGTAAACGTAGTGTGAAAACGATCCTTGGTTAACCGAAATAATTGCTCTGATGGACGATTATGTCGACCATAAAATAAACGGGGATTGCGGTAAACTTCACGAACTGAACCACTATTTTCGAAATAAATTTGCCCGATTTGCAAACGTTGTTCTTTTATCACCTGTTCATGATGAAATGGCAAAACAAACTGAACATAAATGAGATTAGAGTTGTCAGATTTAACCACAAAATGTCAGTTTTATATCTTTTCGAAAAACCAACCTCTAAAAAAACCACCCTTTATATAATATAAAAGGTAACACATATATATATAATTTTAGTATATTACTTAATAACTCGAAGTCTTGATGGTTCGAGTTATCGAAGTTCGACTGTATTGTGGAAGTTGGTAGTTCTTAACACGTAAATTTCTTTTCAGTTATTTTTCGGGATTTTTCTTATCGCATTAGTCCATCATCCATCACATGTTTATAAGAGCAGAGTGAACGACTTGCAAAAGAAATTTGCATTTGCTTAAATTCGGGTTTTCATGTTGAGGGATGATTCTTCTTCTCCGTATGGCAACGCAATCCGAGATTGTACGGAGTCTATAAAAATGGGTAGCGTATTTACATTTCTGTAAGTAAAATGTTTTTTTCATTAAGGACAATACGCTTTTGATAGCCCATTGAAGCTTACTCGTTGCTGATTCAAACGTACTACTCACGGCTGAAAAAAGTGTCATCCGCAAACGTAGCTACCGTTGTGTCTTTTTCTCGCGGAATATATCGAGTGTAGATTAAAAATAGAATCGGACCCAGAACGCTTCCTTGTGGAACTCCTGGCGCGATTTCTTTAAATTTGGAATATTCATTTCCATTTTTTTACACGAAAAAGTCTGTCCGCTGAAGAAGAACTTAATATCTCATATATTTGTTTGGGGAAAGGCTAACTTTAGCTTATGTTTCAATCCCGTATGCCGTACTCTATCAAAGACCTGGGAGACGTCGAGATAAACGCTAAAACATATTTTCTTCACCTCAAGGGCTTTTTCAATTTCATTGGTTATTCGATAAATCTGGGCGATTGTAGAGTGTTTCATTTTGAACCCGAATTGGTGATTGGTGTAATCGCTTCAATAAAATTTTTTCGAATACTTGTGACATTATTGCTAAAAGCGATATCGGTCTATACGATTTATTGTCATATAGAAATTTTCCCTGCTTTGGAACTATATATCAGCTACAATAACCTAAACGAAGCATAAATGAGATAAACGAATATGATTAGTGCTTTCCTAGGCAACTCTTTAGGGATCTGCCCCCTAATCAAATCGTATCCAGAAGCCTTGTTTAATTTCATAATTCAGCCAGCGATAAAAATTCTAAAATTGTATTCTGGCTAAAACCGTATCTTCAATTAGCTCTTGACCGCCAAATGGCTTAAACGTTTCTTCTTAGTGCGAGGCAAATACTTCCGCGGAGTGACAAAAAAAATCCTTTTGAAAGATGGTTTCTAAAAATGATGCATATTTGTTAAGGGGCCTTAACTATTACAGATATGATTCTTGTTGATAGTGCATAATTTGTTTTGCCATCTTTAGCCGCTTCTAAACTCGTTGTGTTCTACCTATTATCAATACCTTGGTACAGAAATGCCTCTGTATAGCTTGTCTTTATAGATACAGCTGTCCAGCTTTAAAATCGATCTAAACTTCTTGGGTTTTCTCCAGATTCTGCCATACTGTTAATATTTGCTACTTACCGCGCCTAAAACAAAACAGATAGTGTCCAATTAGATCGTTGATAAATGATTTCAGGCGCTCGCAGACGGCAGACAAGATCTTAAACGCGATGGTTAGCAAACTGAATGAACAAATTCTTTTCCTGTGAACCGGGCAAACGATACTGCGGTCTAATTCATCGGCCATACTTTTTCCGACCAAATCTTGGAAATACCTAAGTTAATGTATACTCTCAACCAAGTCATCTCCAGATGCCTCAAAAAATTCGGAGAGTAGACCGTGCGGCCCAGCAGACTTCTTGGATTTCAGTTAAGATATTGCCTTCCTCAATTAATTTTTGGCGGTTCACGACTTCACGACTTACTTTTGTCCTTTTGTGCAGAGCAGTTTTGTAGGTATATTGCTTTGCTTCATGTCGGCTAGCCGGCACTCTTTATCAAACCAGCGGTTTTCGACCGCAATCTTAGTTTCTTGATTGCGGTCGGGTTAGATCCATCACATTATTTGCAGTGTTTCTGATGGCTTCTCGGCATCTATGCTACTGATGTTTAGCAATGCCACTGGACTTCTCAAAACGTTACAACCGTTCAATTTACATCCTTCTCTTTCCCGGCCCATACAACCCACAGTTCCCGACCTCTGCTAATAGATCGACTGCACGCGGCCGGTTAAAGAACATTTTACGTGCAGATCCGGAGACCAAAGTTAAGGTGCGATTACACGTCCATTTTTGCGAGTCATTTAAATGACACTGTGAAGTCAGGAAAAAATGGCGCACTAGGGCGACATTGAAGCTACGATTCGTCACTGTTCATTGGCGAAAAAATGGCGATCACACGCAATGACTGAAATTGTCATTTTGGTCCCAAAATCAAATGACGGACGCTACGAGTCATTTAAAATGTTCCGTTGAGGTGTCATTAATTATGAAATTAACAAATTAAAATCACAAATGTCACCTTTAATGACAAATGACAAAAATTACGATTTTTTTTAATTAAAAGAAAATATTATTTTTTAAAAAATGTCGAAAAGAACTTTTGCAATGATGGTGGAAATTGCGGAGACGGCGTATTTAGCAGCGTGTGTGCTGGAAAGCAGTGAAGACGATCTTTATTACGAGCCAGAGATGTGATCCGAAATTAACCGATAGTTTCGTAGGTCCTTGGAACATCGAAAAAGGTCCTTGAATCCTTAAAAAAGGACGTTTTTTTTGTAAATGTCTATAAAATCACGAATCAAATTGCTGTTGCCATGAATTTTCACTCGGAGGTCCTTGGAAAAAAGTCATTGAGTCCTTTAAAAATGTTATTTCTCAAGAATGTCAATATTTGCTTGTTCTACTCTTCAAAACCTTTCATTTAATGCCCATATTATGTGTGTGGGGAAAAAAAAGCATTCCATCATTTGCAATTGATGATGACTTCACATAACAACACAACCACAACAATAAGAAAACAGTTTACTAATTGTTATGTCCTTTCGCCACGAGACAAAAATCCAAATCATCACAGATATCATATCAAATGCTCCGTCATTTGTCATTTGCGTAGGAAAATGGCATAGCTGAAATTTCGTGCCTTGTCATTTTTTAGAGGCTGGCATTTAAATGATACAACAGCCAGAAAGTTTAGTCATTTGTCCTTGGCGTCATTAGAGAGCGATCACGGTCATTTGTTTCCGTCATTTAAATGGCACAAAATCCATGTCATTTGGTCCGCCATTTTCCTAGTCATTTAAATGACACCGTAAATGTTAGCTCAAAAATGGCGATTACACGAGCGTCATTTAAATGACTGCTTTGTGACGTGATTTTTACGATTTTTTAAAAATGGCCGTGTAATCGTACCTTTAATCCGTTCTTATCCGGGGCTATTGGTCCTCACAATAACAATTTATTTTTTAATTGGTAAGTCAGTAAACCTCAAGCTCAACGCCCATTTTGAAGAGCGGGCCATTTTTTCGGCACCCCTTGGACAGAGGGATCAGGTAATCAGTAACCCTCTTTTGGGATGTAAGTAGTTGTCTCATTAAGGGGCGTCCTCTCCTCTCTCGTTTGCGGTCAGCGACAACTTTTCACAGTGGTTTGGAACATATCCATTCGTTATACTAGCCACCAAGTAGTCACCAATGCGTAGATGAGTAGTAGGAGTTCATGGTTACAGGTATCACTAACCTTCTGAGAAGCCATTTTATTTAATCAAATTTTAATGTTTTCTTTGCAATTTTATGAACACTCAAGTGAAGCCGGGTGAGTCAGTCAATACCAAATTGCTTAAATGTCAAGTTGCGATCTCAAATGAAGAAGTGGGTCTTGCAATTCCATCCGTCTGTCTGTTGTTATATCTTTGCGTTTATATCTTTAATATGTGAAAATATACATTGTAAGATTTTTAAATATTTGTTCGTCGCATACATTTTAAGTCCCTATAGAAGTACCTACCTTAAGAAATTTTCAATATAAAGTTAAATGTAACTTTGATGCATTCAATAAATGAAGAACCGAGCAATCATCTTACCGTCTTGTCAACATCAATAAAAAGTGCTTGGCAATCAAGCTGCATCTCAAATATTTACCTATGTCAGTTGCTGTCGGTTCTGCTAACATAAACATACTGCAAAATTGTACATCTGGAATATTTTCCACATCGCATTTAACATGTTTACCATCCCACATTAGCTTCACATTGCAATTTGTAAGCCTCCAAAGAATAATCCATATATCGGGGTCGTATACGTAACATTCGGGTATATGTTTGCGTTATCTCAATTCCCAGCACGTTCATGAAGTGGTGACAAATTCCCATCAAAGTGATTCATCTCAATTAAGTTTATTGAATTACGCAACGGCTCAGCTAGACACATATACAAAAACATAACCCTCCCCCCTTCTAGCTGACATCTCAATTAAGCCTTTAATTATGATTTCAATAAATAAATGTTTCGATTTGAGTGTTTCAAATGTCATTTGAGTTGCACTCAACCAAAAGCTTTTCCATTTTGTATCTTTTGAAAGGTATTTTCGTTCGCGAGTGAAACTGTCCGTTTGCGGTTCATGCACTTCTCACCGAAGAATTTCACCACCATACTCTGCTCTATGTGAAAGGATTATTTAATTGCGCAATTTATAGCAAATTTTATGAGGTTTTTTTTTTTTTTTTGGCAACCGCTCAAAAAAGTCGGGGCGCCAATAAAATCAATCGCAATGGGCGTACTTTCGTGGACACAAGACGAGACAGCGATCTGAAAGGAATATTGACTTCTTAATGTTTCTATTTTTATTTCCCTGTCGTGACAATAGAAATTCGTTTTGTTGGAGCCAAATAACTCTTCGGTATGAAGTACATTCTGAAAGCAATAAAAAAGGGGACGGGTTTTATAACAATTCTAAACCACGAAAGCATAAGGACAATTTATAATTTCCTTCTTCAGAATTAGATGTTTAGGGGAACGGTTTTTTATGGAAAAGTACATAGGAAAGTTACAAGGTCAAAAGTTCAAGGCTGCAAAAGCTTATCAGTTTACCTTATGTTGGGGGTTTTGTAAAGCATGTAAACATTACGTATCCTTGTCCTAGTTTGTGTTACGCAATATTTATCCGGGTTTTGCTTACACTGAAGTTTCTGATTACAGGAGCTTTATTATTATTATGTAACTCTTACGAAGGAATATCAAATTAATCCAAAGGGAGCTTTTGTGTCGCCATATCCTTACTTAAAGTGTTCTTAAAGGCGCTGAGATTATTTTTCTTATACTACATTTCGTGCGTGGAATCTATTAGATGATAATTACCTAATTTATTTTCAGAACGAAATAGGTGTTTGGAGTTGGGTTACAGAATATGCGTTGTAGCACCGATAAAATAAAGCCATTCAGAAACATTTAGTGTGTTGAGTTTCTGGTAAAATAGACTTGCAGCACGTTGAAAGTGGAAAGCCTTTAGAACATCATTTCAAAACGATTATTTAGGCGGTATTGATGAAGTTTAATCTTTTTTGTCGCCTTAAACTTGAGGACTAGAATTCGCCAATTTTGCTGGGACACAATTGTCAACTCGTACGATGTGGCCGAGCCAATGCAGGTGACATGTTTTGGATTTTCGGGCCTATACCCACTTTTTGGTACAGCCTTTAAAGGGCTACATGAAGTATGGCCGCAAACCAACAATTAGGAATGAGCACCAAACATTAGTAAAAATGTTATAGCTAATCAAAGTTGAAATTTTCTTACTCTTAACATAACTGGTTTTGTTTTTTGTGACAAGTGATGGTTCGTGTTGTCGAAGTTCGACTGTATGTATGTTGTTTTCACTTAGTTTTACTTTTATTAATTAGACATAAGTTACAGTTATTTAGTTTCTAAGTTAAGTATACATATCTGTAAATATTTAATATTGTAATTAAAAAAAATGAAGTGTATTCATAAAAAGTCGTAAAACCATCGTAAACGTAGTAAACTTACACCCTTATAACGGTTGTCAAGGATCGATTTTTGATATACGATACAATTTATCAAACAATCGGATGTTTGGTATTATGAGTGTCGATTGATAAATTTTACTTCCATTCTGAATTGTGTTTAAAAATATTAGGAAAGGCTACGGTCCGCTTGGGGCCAACAGTATAAAACCCTCACCATATCCTTATATGCCCCAAAGAAAAAAGCGTTGAGAACATAATGGATAGCATTTTATTTCATTCTATAAAATTTATAAAAAAAAAAATTATTTTATGAAAAACGCCCACAAAAAGTAGGCGTTGAATAAACTTTATATGACAAACTTATAAAGAAGGGGAGGGCCTACATATCTTGTGAAGTTTGTAACACTCTATCTCTCTTAATTTAGCTTTAAAACTTTTTAAATTGTGGGCGTGGCATGGGCCGTATTCCAAAAATTGTACACTTAACCATTTCGGAATCCTAAAAAAGGTCTAAAAATTGCGTACGGACGTACACTGCTAAATAGTCTTAGGATTTGTTCTTGATCATAAATATATATACTTTTAGAGGTCTACGTTGAAAATTAAGGGGTGTGACAAACTATGTGTCAAAAATAATATACCCTTAGGTTAGGGTATAAGAAGCCATTGTGAATGGGTGTTACTTACGTTTGACGTTTGAATTTTGGAATTGTTATTTATTATTATTATTTTATTTTCTTCTTGGTTAGTGTTGTTTGTGCGTGCATATTCCTTTTTCTTTATTTCGTCAATGAATCGGTTTAGAAAATGTGAGTATTTTTTACTTTGACGTGGAACAAACTCGAATTGCGACTGGTGGTATACAGCAACTAACCGACACCAAAGGAGCTGTAAGTGTTGCATTGATTCTGCGTCAATCCACATTGGCGTTGATTTTCAAAACTGAAGCATTGTGGGCGGAGCATTGTGTGTGTGAAAGCTAAAAAAGATAACTACCGAATGACATTTCTGGAAAAAAAACAGGCGTTGGCGCAGGGAACATATTACGAAAATATGATAAATGTCATCAGGCAAACTTGGTTCATGTCCAAAAAATTTTCCGCTCCATTCAGTATATTTTTGGTCGTCGTTCTTCCTCCCGTGTGCAGTTGAATTTTATACATTTAGAACAGAGGCGCTGTTCTAAGGCTCTTAGTAATTCTTTAAGAACGACCATGCCAATTTTGTAATCGTATGCATCGCTCAGTTGATAACTTTCTTGTACTAAAAACCTTACAGCAGCTACTAATTTTAAAATATTCAGTATGGATTGCTGTCTTTTTAACGGCTTCAGTTCGCTGTTAACATTAACTAGTACATCTACGACGGCTTCTTTCGAAAGTCGGAAGTTCTGTAAAAAATCTGAAGCCAAACCATATTGACTGCTCAAGTAAAAAAAATGTTGGAGTTAATTGGTTGCTTTGATTAACCTTTGGTTACTTACAATGTTTCACAAACCAAACCTACTAATTTAACGATTGCAAAACATTTTCATTTTTGCACATTCATGTTTCTGGGTTTTAATTTGTTTTGCATCTCGTAATATTCTTCGTGTATTAGCATCCCCCACTATATTTTCTTCGTCAATATCATTTTAACCAAACAAAAAAAAAACAATTTGATTGTTGAAATGTTGCTTTTATAATCAAAAACTATTTAATTTTTGTCAGCACCAAATTTGTGAATTTTATCGATAGAACTGTTTACAATAGCCCTGAAAACTTTTACAATTCACAGTTGATAAAAAAATTGATGTTGATCACTGTAATACCGAGTCAACGAATTTGTTTATAACTGTCATCAGTCTTTGTCAACCATAATAAGGGTGTTCGTCAGTTAATAATGAAGTAAATCAAAATTTGTATGGGAAATAGTTTAGTAGTCTACTGCACGAATTTTATATGTAAATCAAAAAAGTAAACTTGATAAACTCAAATTTAAAAAAAACGTATAACTGTAAATTTATTTGAAGGTATTTTCGAATAAATAATTACTTTCAACCTAAATAGTTAATAAGATACGCGGAGTCACAATTCCCAATAAAAGTCGGTGTTCACCAGGGAAGTGTCTTAAGTCCTGTGCTCTTTATTACAGTCTTAGATTATTAAAGAAAATGTAACGGACCCTAAAGTGCATCAGTTATTCTTTGCTGACGATGGAGCTATAATAAGTGATGATCAGACTTCCCTGAAACGAGCACTTGATGTTTGGGTAGATGTTTTAGAAGGGAATGGGTATTGTATTAGCCAAAAAAAAACAGAGTATCTGTACTGCCCATTCTCTGACCCAAGGCAACCCATTTCAGACATTTATTTGAATGGGTGGTGGTTGGATGAGGTGGCAGGAAAACTCTGCCATCTTGTGTGACCGAAAAATGCCCCCTAAGCTGAAGGGATGGCTCATACCGCAGTTGTGCGTTTGGCACAATACGGTTCACAATGCTGGACAATGTACAAAAAGTATGAGGTCAATTTGACAGCAGCTGAGATGAAGATGCTTCGCATGGCAGCAGGAGCAACAAAGCTTGATCAAATTTGAAGTTCCAGAATCCGAGGAAGCCTCCACGTCAAGGAACCCATCTCGAAAAAATTGGAGCACGATCGACTCAGTTGGTATTGTCAACAATCTCAGAGGAGGGATCCTACGAACCCCGTCAAAAAAGCAATGGCAATCAACGTTCCCATACAATCGCATTTGATTGGCCTCAATGATGAAGTGATTCAAAATCGGGAGGCCTGCAGATATTTTTTGATGTCGAACCGGAGAACACCACAGGCGGGCCAGTAGGAATGCAGTCAAGTGGGTATAATCCTGATCATAACCTCGTCGTAAAATGGAAAGAAGACGAAGAAGAGGTTTATAAGAAACGTATACCATAATTTACGCAATTTCTTTTTAATGGCGATCATGAAACGTATGTCGAACACTTGTTACTGAAATGAAAAAATAAAAAAAAAACACTGCAAAATCCAAGTTTTGTAAATTTCAAATTTATTTTTTCTACATATTTTTTGTTTTTATTTTTCTTTAATGTTATGCATATAACTCGTATTATGAAATACATATTCTTTTTAATTTAGTATATAGTATTAACACAAATTAATATTAGTAATCATCATTTTATATAGGGTAAATATCGTTATTATTACGTAGTTGTAGTACAACATTATAAATGAAAACATAATATTTTTTATCCATATCCAGGATATTAGTACATAAATATATTCTAATCAACGTAATTTTGTAATATAAAAAAACAAAGTAGTAGAAACAAGCATTTTTTTTTTGGACAGCAATTCGTTGCGTTTCTAAACAAAATAAAATAAAACTATTACATTCGACTACAATGTTTTTTTATTCTTATACATAATTCTTGTGTTGTGTAATTGGAATCATTTTATATTTCAGTATGCTATCATTTTGTTTGTTATAAGATATTATATTTTTTTTATTCTACGGGTTACTATGTAATTAAAATTTTATTTTTGAAAATAATTGATTCTACGACACACTTCTTGATTTTGTGGAGTGTTTTTATTCCGTATGATGGTTTTCTTTTGAATTTGTTCTCATTTTCTCTCTATCACTTTCCTTAGATATCAATTAAAATATATATTTGTTTTCATTCAGTTCTTATCACTTTTATTTGATTTGTTTCAATGTGGAAGGGGGGAGGGGGGGAGAGCTGGCATGAGATTGTCTTTGCACCACCACCCCGCCCCCGCTAATTCCGCGCATTGTTTAGTGGCGATTTATGCGTTTAATAATTATATTTTGTTTGCGTTTTTATTTTTCTTTTTGTTGTTTCTTTTCTAACATAGTTTTATTTGTTTTCTTCAATTTGTATTAAGGTGTTCATACTATAATATCACAGGTTGATTGATTTTTTTTTATTTATTTATTTTGTTTCTTTTGTTTACTTCTTCTTAAACTGCTGATCTGTGTGTTCAGAGGATAAAATTGATTTACACAATTGCGGTTGTACATTATGGTGTAATTTTTGCACGTTCACCATGATAATAGATGAAAAGGAAAAAAAAAAAAACATTCTTCTTTGTTTTGTTTTTATAACGATTTACTATATAAATATATATTTCTTCTTCTTTTTCTTCTTCATCATCTTTATATACGTTAGACATTACGATATTAATGTAACGTGTTTAATTTTGTTTGTTTTTATACTTAATATTTATATTTTCCTTAGGTTCTCATCACTTTAGCTAATAACAAATGGAATGATCTTAATAAACGAGACAGATATTTCGTCTATTTTGGCTTAAATTTAAATTAGAACAAAAAAAGATTTACATTTTTTTTTTTGTAAATAATGTAGATATTTATTTTCATGCAAATTTTGACTATTCAAAAGAAAAAATTTAATTTATACGAGTTGACATTTAAAAAGAATACTTTTGACAGAAAAGGAAAATAAATAAATATCACGTTTTAGTCATGTGCTATCATACATGATTTTCAATAATTCTCTTCTTTTGCTACGTGGTGTGTATAACGTTTCTTCTTTATAATAACGTGTGTAACTGATTTCAATAGTTTGGTTCATGTTGTTTATTTAACGTTACGCTACTATTGACTACATAATAATTATATTACTTAGATTATTGCATATATGATGATATTATAGCAGTTATCATTATCACTGTTTTTTTTTATAGTGCGTTGTTTTTTGTATTTTCTTTTCTTGTCTTACATTTGAAATAGCTGCTAATAGTGAAAAGTTAAATATGAAAAAAAAAATAAATAATAATAATAAACAATTGAAATTAACTGTTTCTAGTGTTCTTTCGTTAGCAGCACTTCTATCACATTTAATTGTTGTTTGTTTGCAGTTTGATTTTATAAAGTATCTACAGCGAATTTCAATTTATCTACAGATGCATGGTTGACACCAAACGCATTCAATTTATTTTCATGTAAATAATGATAGTTTCATTTTATTTTATGCAATTAAAAACTAAACGGAGTTTTGTAATGGAAGAGTTTCTTTTTATTTTTAAGTTTTAAACGTGTTGTGTGTTTTTTGTTTATTTTTTAATGTTTGTTGGTGGTGCATCTACTACTTGATGTTGACTCAGTCTTATTTTAAACATTCTTTGCTGGTGTAGTTTGAAAGATTTATATTGAAGTTGCAGGATTATCGTGCGAGTAAAATTGTTAAAAAAAATTAAATATTTCCCAACAGCGATGAAGCTCTAAGCTTATTTAAGAACATTTATTGTAAATTGCTTTTTAAGAAAAACAAATTGCATTTGCAACTTTTATTGAAATGAGAAACCGGATTCCACCAGATTCAAGAAAGCACGGCGCATCGCTTCTGTTCTGATGGGGCCTATCCTATTCTCAAAAGCTATTTGCTTCCAAATACGGTCACCTTATGTCCAAAGCGAAGAGCTTCCCATACGTTCTTTAGTTTATTTTAGTTCTTGGGTGACCAGTGAGGGGTAATAGGGGTCTAGGTGACGGATTGATGGCACATTAGAATAAAATGTAAAAAGTATTTGCATTTTTTCTGCTTTATCGAATTAACTTTGTTTAATGCGCTATTTATTATTTATTTTTATTTTAGGAGCGAGTCCTTAAATATTATTTTTTTTATCTTCGCAGCAAAATAGGAAATAATTTGCAAATGCATTTGTCTTAGAACACAAAAACGAAATTATTGGAAAACATCTGTCATATTTTTTTAAAAGAGAACACGTTTAAATAGGAATTTGGCAAATTGAATAAGAATGTCTGGAAACTAACTGACATTCAAATGGAAAGGATGGAATGATAATTTTCGCCCATGATTGTTTTTAGAAATAACCCAAAGAAAGGTTTTGTTGAAATAGAGTTATCGCTCAAAAAGAGATCCGTCGCGCTTTCATGATTTGGAACCCGATTCAAGTTGGTCTTTACGTTTCTTCTGCAGAAAATACCGAAGAAGTGTTTATGAGACATTTTGACTTTCCAGAGAGCGAACTTATTTATTGAAATTGGTTCTTATTTAAATGTTTTAAATTAAAAGTAATCAAACATTTTTAAATCCGTCAATTAGCTTGGAGATACAAGAGATGAAGACGGTCATGTGAACAGAAGAACATGGCTATGTAAATAGACAGCATTTTCACTGTGATGATGTGATATGTTTTTACAGTAAAATCAATGTTTGGAGACAGCATCCAAACAGCAGCGAGGGACTATGGAAATCAGCAACTAGTTGAATATGTATTTATTTTTTTTTTTGAAAAAATTCTTTAGAAAATGAAAAAAAAAGTATAACGATATTTAGCCAATATTTTCCCGAATATATCACCCATACAAAGTTTTTCCCAAATATTAATTTCATAGATAATGAAGTAAAATGTCATGATCATGCTTTTAGCGCTTTTTGCTTTGGGTTATATATCGATATGAATATAGTATGATACTGTAGGCCCCAGTCCGCTTGTTCTAATGTAATGTATCTCCACTCTCAACCTTTTTCAAAATGTTGCACAGTTTTGTGTATAAGTTAACGCCGTTCTACGAGAAAACGTCGAAATTATAAGAAACCGTTGCGATTTTCAGTTGCACCGACATGCCATATAACCATCCTTAAAGCACCCACAGAATAGCCAGGTTCAGAATTCCCTTAGCCCGAAATGTTCAGGTATAAACATTTTTAAAAAACACACCCGCAATATAAAAAAAATACCGTAAGATGACGGAATAAATTTGTTCGCAACAAAATGCCCACGCCCACTTTTGGGGGTGTTTTTGATCGAAATGTTACTATATTTTCATAAAATTAAGTGTCAATCAAAGTTGCTTTCACGACTCTTTCTTGGGAGCTTTTAAGGATACGATAACGATACGTCTAAACTGAAAATAGCCTTTTTTTATGATTTACTTAAACATTAAGCTCTTTAGCTGTTCTTGTCTTTCCATTTGCCACTTGACATTTGATGCCAGATTTTATCTTGCGAATTTGGTGGGCACTAAGTTACATTTTTTATTGAACTGGAATATAGATACTCTTCTTGCTTTTCCAGAGTTGAAGGCTATTACTGATCGAAACCGTTAACTAATCTTTGCTTTTAATCCTTTGAAACAATAGTGTGATGTTTTAATAATCATCTTGCGGTCTATTCAACGAAAACTCTCACACCGCAAACAGATGCAAAGTGTGGAGTTTAGACAAATTTTTTTAATAAATAGTTGCGGCCAAAAATTTGCTAGATAAGGCTAGGCGCGCATATGCGTTTTCCGGCGCACGACTATTCAGTCGCCTTAAATAGAAGATATAACTTTCAACCTATCAATCGCAACGATTAAAGTCTGCGATTCGTCGATGCGATGAGTTGCAAGTTAAAATGAATCATACGTACTAGCAAGGGTATCCGCACAATTGCGATTTAAATCGTAGTCGCAACAAGATATTGGTATGCACGCACTTGTGGTTTCTGTCGCACGATTATTAAGTCGCAGAATATGAGACACTCGGTTCTTACTATAAGTGCACACATATGCGACTTAATAATCGCACAGATTAAAGAAATGGAACAAGTTCTATTTTATTTGCGATTGTTTTGCCGCAAATTAAAACGCACTTGCGACTATTAAATTGAATTCTTGTCAGTATAATAATGGATTTCACGGGGAAGTGTTGTGTTGTGGCGAAAAAAAAAAAAACCAAATGAAAATATTGGGTCCATCCCGTTATTAGCAGTTACGGTTGCTGACTTTTTGTCATATAAAGCTAGACGTTTTCCTACCTCTATTATTAATTTTTCAGTATCAATCACAGGGTTTGGTAGCACTTCACCACTTACAACCTACTCGTTATCAGACATTATGCAAAATGCATGATTTTATTTCATAAACAAGTCGCAAGTGCGCGAAGGTCAACACAATACCGTTTGTCAATGCTGCTTTTGTTTGGTCGCATGCTGTATTAAAAGCGGTACGTTCTGTTTTTGCACGATTGCAAAAAAAACCACAAGTGCCGTGCATGGTCATATTTGGTTGCGATCACGATTTTTTAATGCGAACCTAGTCTAACTGAAAATGTATCATTAAATTCGGTGGTACAACATTTATTTACATTATTACTCACTGAAGCAATATTTCCTAGACATGGATAATCGTCAATGAAACTCTTGCATATAAAGACAATTTTTTGATGATGATGAACTTTCTAAGGACGAAGATGTAGAAGTACGTTAGCTTGGATCACCTAAGGAAAAAGCTTTTAAACGTTTAAAATAGGTAAAAATATAAGTCAGGTATTACGACAATGACGGATGGACATTTCTAAATCGTCATAACTTTCATATCTTGTTCGGTGATAATCTGAACTTTACTATATAGCTAATGGGTTGCCGAGAGAAATAAGTTTCCTGAGGAGCCCAACTTGTCGAAATTATTTGGCGAATTAAACTACGAGATTCTATTTTATGTTGCTGCTCCCTTCAAATCCTTCTCTTCCCTTCGGACAAGGTCAAGATTAGAGATGCAAATTACTGATAAAATTTGTGTTAGTAAAGTATTTAACATTATTCTAGGCAGGATTGCAGTTCCTAATAAGAGAAATTAAAAGGGAATACTGTAAAAACGACTGCTCATGAGTGTCAGTTAAAAGTTAAGTTTTCTACAGCTCTGATCATGATTTAGCTGTTACAACCATCTCATTTACAATACAACCCCCCGGTTTCGGAATCACTATCATATTCATTCCTACAACTACAATATACCTTTAACAAAGAGAAAAAATGTTTATTTATTATTTTTCAGGTACGTCACGTTATTATGTGTCAGATTTCATTTCGAGTGCAACCACCAACAAAACGTAATGTAATAAAATGGACTAACCACAGTTTGGTAAAATGATAAACAAAACAAATAACACACAGCTAGGCAGAAAAATTGAAGTGAAGATAGTAAAATAAACTATCCTTTGGTCATTCGTAATTTGCTTGACTTCTAATTTCGACTAAAAATTAAACTTCCATTCTTTCTTAATAATCTCTTGTTGTATGCGGATCTCTTTCCTCTTGAAATACATTGAATGAACAGAAGAATAAATAAAAAATGTTTTGTAACATACACACACACACACACGCTTAACCGTGTCATCTACTATTATTATATAAAAAATATTCAATTTTAGTTAAAAACTTTGTTTACTTTTTTTCTAAAAAAAAAAAAAAAAAAAATTACTCAAATAAAATCGTAGGTGTTGATTTTTGTTTTGTTTTTACTTTCTTTAAGATCTTACTATTCTAACGTATATAGTGTAATATTTAAATACAAATTGTTTGTTGTTGTTGTTGTTGTCGTTTTAAATCATGGCATTGATTTTGGTTGATAAATATATAATAATCTTTCTTTGTTATTGTACATTTGTTAGTTTGTATGTTTGTTTGTTATTTTCGCATGTCCATCAACATCAACGTATTGATTTTTGTTTTTATATCACATTTCATTTACTTAAGTTGTTTTGTTTGTTTGTTTGTTTTTATTTATTTTAAAAAAGAAAACGCATTTAAACGCATATGCATATTGCATGCTATTTGGGAGATTGAGTTTTTACTTTTGTTTAACCATATTTCGCATAAACAATTTATAATATTCTACATTTTTTTATTTTCTTGTTTGATTTTAAATTACCTGCAGCATTTTGTTTTGTTTTTATTTTTATATATATTTAGATAGTAGAAGATTGGTAATTTTTTTTGTTATTTATTTGGCTGATCACAATAGTTTCGATTTTATTTTCAATTGGATTTTTTTGTTTTTGTTTAATTTTTTTTTTTACAGAATTGCTTTTTGAGCTACGTTGACATTTGAGCTACATAATTTTTTTTGTTTTATCACATTTTTTTGTTTGTTGTATTTTTGAATCTTTTCACGATTCTTTCTGTTGTCTCATACAAGCAATTCGTTAAATCACCTCATGTTTTGGTATTTTACTATCTATTTTTTGGTGCGTCTATTTTGCACAGCTTTTGGTTACATATAGTAAATTATAAATGCACTTTGTTTTTTATTTATTTAATTTTTTTTTTAATACCTACAAGTTACAATATCAAAACGGATCGTGAGTGCAGCTTTAACACTTAGCTGACGGAATACAAATATTTATTTATGTTTGTTTGTTTTTTGTGCAACAAGTAAAAATCGAGCTAAATATAAAAGTTTGTTCATTTGTTTATGTCATGCTCCATTGGTAATCCGAGAAAGAAGTCTCCAATTCGGGTTCCAGTGGAAGAAGCAAAAACATTTTATTTGAAATTACATTTTATTTTTTTTGCACGTGCAACGTGTTGAATTAATAAGGAATTAGACGATAGGAAAGTTATATTTGGGCTCCTGTATTTGCAACATCGCCAGTGTTATATGATAACCATGAGATGGATGTTGGCAAAAATATGTGCGAGAATCTGGAAGCGCATCGATGCGACATCACTGACGATGACGATGCAATGAAAGCATCGAGAATGTTCTTAGCATGTTGCATGAGAAGAATGCCTGAACAAAGCCTGATCAATCGTCCATAGTTCCAGCCATTTGTATTCAGCAACTCTGCAGATTCTGTGCGTACATATTCTGTGTGCGAATGCAAGGCAATCTCACGTAGTCGTAGGAAGTTCTTAGGGAAACACTTCTTCAAAGCTTTGGAGGAAATAGACGGTACAAACTTCAAGGGCTTGCTTGGCTTCTGTAGGGAAATTGGATGTTTGAAAAGGGAGTGTTTAGGTTTTTTGTCTACCGTTTGAGTACAAATTCAACCGGTTCCCCAGGGATCACTAGTGTTGTGTGGTGACCCTTACATCACACCCCTGTCTTAGCCTAACCTAACCTATATTCAGGAACACGCAAAAGAGAGCCGGAAGAGTCAATAAAAAATCACGTCAAAGTGCTTAACAAAATACGAGCTAAAGTATGTGGCGACAATATTTTTGTGTTCATCGATGAAACGTCAGATGCAAATGCTTTATGCAAAGTTCAAAAAAAGTATAAAGAACTTGAGCGGGAGAAAGTTTTCGTTTTCCTATCGGACGCTGCACCGCAAATACGAAGAAATGTGGTAAATAACTGGAAGCCTGGTATTCAAAAATTGTTCATTTGACTTTCGTCGCTCATGGACACAGTCTTTGAAAGTGCAAGCAGTACAGTCAAAGTGGACGCCTTCGTAGCTTATGTGAAAGAGCTGATCCCGGATTGCTATTTTTAAGGAGAAGGAGAAGTTTGTTTGAAATTCAAATGACTTAAGCAGTGCTGCCTAATACATACGGATCCTTTCATGTATTCCCATCGCTGTTTGGTCCGTACGTATCACACGTATACCAAATGCCATATTTACTATTTGGGGGACTTCTTAACAAACAAAAAATTTATAAATCAATCATACAATTCTCCGATGTATAAATGGGCATTTTGTAAGAATCTGGTCTTAAGGTTTTTAAGGACTGTTTTGAAGCTTTAATGACATCTTTGATTTTAAAGATCCTTTTAAGATATCAATGACATCCCGGTTTAAACGATTATTGCAAATCGTTAAATGATTTTAAGAATAATGTCATTTTCTAAAGGTTTAAAATCTATTACTATAGGGATCTCCCTATTTAATCGCTTGCAATGATTTTTAAAGAGGTTTATGGAGACTTTTTTTAGGTGCAGTTGGTAAAGTGCGTTGGTCCATTAAGTGAGGGTTCGTTGGTTCAACTCCCTACCAGAAAGTTTTTATTTGCTGCCCCACCACTTGCGAACGTCTGAAAAACATCCAAGAGTAAGAACTGTCATAAGAACCTTCACAAAAATGAAATGCCCTTCGGAATCGGCATTAAATTGTAGGTCCCTTTCATTCGTGTCAAAAAAAAATATATATATCTTCGCAAATGGTTGGAAAAGCTAGGCTTTGGGTCCTGTGTAGACCGTTTACGCCTAATATTTATTTATTTTCTTATGGAGGCTTTACATCTACATTTTTATCCACAGTGTACGTTGTTCGTTGTTGGACTTACGTGGATCAAAAAAAGTGAAACCGAAAAAAGGTACCATAAAACTTACGTTCTATCTTTCATTTAGAACTCAAAACGATCGTTTTAAGAAACAGAATTTATTGAGAGATTTAAAGATTTATATAAAAGTTTGCCATGTTTGTGAGAATAAAAAAAAAATCGTTAATCGTTGCATCAGAAAATTAGTTGTTCGTTTTTCCATTTACAAACAGCAAAAACCGAAACACGGAAACCGTAAATGTAAAGCACATTTTTTGCGGACCAAAACGGTCGTAAGAAATTCGAAATGGTTCTTGAAACGAATACCAAAACGAAAACCATCTCTCGGTCAACAAAATAGAGATTCCAGATTTGGGATTTTACTAGCAATTTATTCGTTTTAATAGGTTTGTTCTAACACAAGCTCAAACTATCAGCAGTCTACATTTGCCGTTCCATCGCAAACTCAAACTATCATAAGGCTGTTCCAACACGCTTTCAACCGGTCATTAAACTTGTCTTTGATAGTCAGAACAGTCAGAGGATTTTTTGCGGACTAAAAATCAGAGACATGCTCAATTCGTCTATCTTAGGCTTTTAAGGACCAACCATAATAGACTTTCATGAGTTTAAGCTAGCTTAATGAAATATCTAAATACTCCTAAGCAGTACAGCATGACCATAATGGGATTATGCTCAGTTTCGTCAAATTTCCGTTGGCTTACGAGAGTGTAAATTAAGGAAATTTGACCATTGACACCAACAATTTATATTTTTACTTTTCATCACTTCATATTGTCACTATATTTGACAGTTTGCTAGATTTGCGTAATTTTGTTTAAGTTCATTATGGGTAACTAGAACTTTTGAGAGAAATTGTGTGAACTTTTCGTTTGGTTTCGACATAAAGTTATTCCCACTTAAGTCTATTATGGGTGGGCCTTTAGTTGTATTGCCTTATCTTTTTCAGTTTAGTTAAGTTTAGACTTTAGTTCGTGCCCTCGTTCTGTGGAGGCGGGTACTTATGAATAGCAAATGAATAAAAATGGAAGGTTTGTATGAAGTAATTTTCTTTCATTAAGGCGTTTTGTTTGTTTTGCCGGAAGGACATAAGTTACACATTTTTTTTTCTTTTGGGACTTATGTATATAAATTATATATATATATGTAAGTGAGATGTTTGTTTTTTCTACTTCGCTTGGCCATTTAATTGAGAGAACTTAAACTTGTATATGTTGAAGCGTTCACTAACGTTTAGCTAAAGCTTTCTGTTTGTGACCCAGAAACTATAGAAATATCTACGGAATCTACACCTGTACAGGATGTTACCGACTTATTGTTCAGCTTTTGGATAATTTATGGATATATTCTACAAAGAAAATCATTCCAGAGTAGAGTCTACCTCCAATGTTTAACCCAGTTACCGACGATTTAAGGAAAAAGGTCATTGAAAAATAAAATTTCCTTTGATTCGTTACGTTTCGAGTCTTCCAAATCTATTTACATTTTCAGGACTTCAGCGCGTACAACTTCACATGATTGAGTTGTAAATAATACTAAACTTTCAACGTGAGTAAAGGCCCCAATCAATCCGTTGCTGCGTGCATCCGTTTTTTTGTCTGACAGCGAGATAGAATAAACGTATAATTATGAAAGGTGAATTATAAACAACGAATTGACGGTGACGGAGGCCATTATAGCCCAACTTTCTACTTTTTCATACTTTGACAGCCAGGCGCAAAAGCAGCAGATTGGTTGAACAATTGGAAGAACGAAAGCATTTGTCATTGCAGTCAGCCTTGCCATATTAATAACAATATTAGGCGGTAACGGCCCATACAGGACCTAAGGCCTATCTTCAATCACCATTCCAAGTATCGTTAGTCCTTACGGAAATCCTTGAAACCACTTTCGGGAAAAATAGTGATAAGTGATTTTCACAAAAAAAAAAATGTATGGCAGGTACCGTTATTTCAAAAGATAAAGTAAAAACTAAAAAGATGCCCCGAGATGTAACCCCAAGAACCTTATATACGAACTTTGAAGCAAATCCGTCGAACAGTTTCGCCATACAGTGCCCGGACAGACAGACAGACAGATAGAAAGACCGACGGACGGCATTGTCGGACCCACTTTTTTGGACTTCTCTATAGTCGTAATATCATCCCTCATACTCAGTTTGAGTTCGAAATTTCCGCACGATCGCAATAACTTTGTCTTGGATATACTAAAGTATACGAGAAAGTTAAAAAATACCCGAAATAGGTTATTCTGCCATCACCGGTGACAGTGCATTTTAACGTTTTAACGCACGCACGGTAGCGACGGATGCTATGGATCGGGGCCTTAACACTCACTTATTAGTCAGGCAACTGCAAAAAGCGTTCCAACATTATGTAATGTTCGAGCATGCGCAGTAAAACCTAATATCGATTTGAGAATAGGCTCGTTGGCGTCGACTTTCGAACATGCGATGCAATTTTGCTCAAGATGTGGTAGGCGTAGAGATTTTATAAGATATAATATTTTTTCAATGAGCAATTTTGAGCACAGCTAGTTAGCTGTCAGAATAGTTACTTATTTGATTGATTTATTGTTGCTAATACTGTAATACACCTACTTTGACTTAATCTTGCATTTGCGGAGCTTTTCTTTTATAAATTGCCCCATATTGCCAACATGTATGTTCGTAAAAATTTAAAATATACAATTTGTTCTTAATTCAAACACAAAATCGAAGAGGAACCGTCATCTCAATTCCAATTTTAGAACACTTTCAAAGGACCAATCGAAAATAAGTTATTACATATTTTCCAACCGTCTTCAAATTTCAAATTTTAAAGTAACTCTATATCTATGCGATGGTTTAAGCTACTTCAACTCAAGTCGAAACATGAATTGCATGCCATTCTGTCCTTGCATTAAACAATTTAAACTTCCTAATCTAGCTCGACGTTCTACAGTGCACGCACAATATTACTATTTATTTGTTTGTTCTATCATTTAATACCTAAGTTCCTTTGTAATTTTATAACGGAACACACACACATACATAATACGTACGTTGTAAATACGACACATATCTTGTTATCCTTCAAAGACATTCGTTCACATGTCCCGAGGTAGTTGTCAAACAGAGATAAAATAAAATATTTGATCTAAGGACATGAAATATACACAAAAAAATTTAATATTTATAATTGTTTTTGTTTTTTTCTTACAGCAGTTATTATTTAACTTATTTGTAATAAACAAAAGAAAAAAGAATGTTAACATAAAACATTAGTATTGAATTATAATACAAAATATATGTTGTTGTTGTTCTTATTAATTTGCGCAACTTTCCGTTTGTCGTGTTTTTTGTTTTTTTTTGTTTTTTTTTTACTACATAATTCTACTAATAATCGACTTCGATATGGCGGCGATCGTTTGCTTCTCGTCTTTCGGTTTTCTTTCATTTTTGTTTGTTTTTTTTTTCTAATTATATTTTAAATCACAGAATGGTTTTTGTTTCAGCGTGTGTTTTTCCTTCATTTCTTCTTCGGTTACTTTTCAATAATAATTTACTTCAAATGGAATTTCAATTTGATTGCTCTACTCTAAGTTAAAAATATATAAATAAAGTGGTGTGGAGTTTCGTTTTGTTTTTTTTTTTTTTGCAAATAGCATTAGATTCTAAATTCGTAAAAACAAAAAGGATTATATTTGTAACACACTTTTCTGTAGGTATACAATGACTTGTGTATAGAAATAGGTTATAGTCATGAATTTTGATAAATAATATGAGAGAGAGAGAGAGATAGGGGCGCGCGCAGTTAGCACAAGGTAAACAGAGTTTTTTCTAAAAAATAAAAATCATCATCAATATAAATAGTTTTGAAATGTTTTGGTGGATGTCCTTAGAATGATTCTGTATGCGCATTTACTTAATCAGCTTGACTTACTTGATGTCTTTTGTTGTTGCGTGGCTTAGGTTAGGGTGGTTTGTTGTTGTTGTTGTCGGTTTTTTTCTTGAGGAAATACTTAGTTAGTTGGATTGCAGGTCTGAGCGGATGAGATCGAAAACGTATTCGTCACGTATGTCGTCGGAAACAGGCGCATAGCCCAGCGATGGATGTAGGTTGGCTGGGTTAAGCGGTTTCCAGCACTGCCCAAGTAAGGAACTGATTTCCTGAAAATGCAAAAAAGGAGTTGTTAATATCTTCAAAACATTCGCATCCGCATCATCATCATAAAAACTGATCGCAAAAAAAAGTGTATTCCTAACATGGCAGTGAAATTCAAAGGATATAGGCTTGCGTTGATCTTATTTTTTTGGAGGTTGCTACTATCCGATAGAGCACTTAGACTTAACTTCTGCTGCTGGTACACTCCATTGTACCACCACCATACCAGAAGGAGTGCTTAGGTGTTCGGCACTCACGACATCATCCCCAAAAATCCGCCACCTGATGCGAGCAAAGACCGGACAACTGCAGAGAAAGAGCTCTGCTGGCGACTCATTAAGTGTTTACCAAAAGCTTGGTGGCCCGAAAGGACGCCTGCAGTCGATTCTCCTATGAAACGACGCAGACATTTGGCAAATGTCCGGGCGCAATAGTTTGGTCTGTCTGCATCCATCGCAATCGCGCCACCGAATTTTGTGTTCACGAGAAACCCGAGCATCAATGGAAGACATTACTAAAGATGCAGGCAGACCGAACACAATTTCGGGTCCAGAATAAAAACTTCTTCTGAACTTTGCCTAGCAAACTCATCGGGGATTTCGTTTCCCTGGATGCCAGTGTGGCCTGGGACCCGGACAAGATTCACTGTGTTCTGTTCAGACTTCGGACCAAATTCAGAGAAAGCTTAAGTTTGAGCACTAACTTGGATGAGGTAAGAGGGTTTAGTAGCGCTTTTAATTCATAATTCAGCTAGCCTTCCACCTGTTGTTTACAATATAGTGCATAGCCATTAGGATGAAGTTTAGCAAAAGAAGCAATAACACGTTTCCGCGAAAGCCTGTTTCACCAAACAACCAATGCGTATGAGAGGGTGGTCTAATCATGGCCGTATAGATCAAAAGGAACCTTTTCAGAGACAAGCTCCATTTCTTATCAAAAGCGAGAAATTTAACTTCATCGGAGTTAGGGATAGTGACACCATTAAGCACGAGTTGGGACAGACCAGTGACGTTCCTCCTTCTAGTAAGGTGAACAACCAAAGTTTTAAGAGGAATCACTGAAAGCCCATTTCTGGTGCACCAACCATCCATCAAATCTAGCGATCTCTGCGCCTCGGGAGCAGACAGCCTATGTTTGAACCGGCAGAAAGAACGGCGATATCATCGGCATAAGCTTGAGTGTAGTTTTCAGGAAGATTGAGAGCCGTAAGCAGAGAGTCTACCACCATACCCACACCATGAGGGCAGGCCCTATTTACCCCTGTTAGGACGCACTTGTCACAATCTGCCTCGGTTCCCAGCGTCCTGTACATTAGCATTGCTCTAGTCCACATCACCAAAGGCAGACTTAAACATGATATCAAAAGCACCCTCAATATCGACGAAAATGCCCAAAGCGTACTCCTTCGGGTCAAGAGCACTTTCAATTCTACCAACAAGGTTTTGAAGCGCAGGATTTTTTGCGCTGATAAGCATGTTGCATCGCAGAGGGAGGATGTGATCGAAGAGCAACTTTGAGCGCATGCAGCTCAACCAGTTTCTCCAAACTTTTCAGCAAGAATGAAGACAGACGTAAGCTGACTGCATTTTTTTTTTTGTGATTTACGAAGATGCGCGATCCAAGCGGATGGATGGCGCCTTCACCATCAGCGGATCAATTGGTCGTCACAAGGACACAAGACCACTATTCCATTCCTAGTTTTTGAATGAGAGCAAAAACATACAAGAAAGTAAATCGTCACTGTCTCTTTTCCTACTTAACCCAATCTGTCTGCCGATACAAGTACATACCTCAATAAATGACTCCATGCTAGCCGTGGAGGGAGTGTTATCAATCATTGAAATTTCCAAACGCTTAAGAGATCTTCCACGCAGACGCGATATTCCAACAATGTTGTGCGCATCCAACACATAGCCATGGATGACAATCTCTTGCAAATGTTCACATCGCCAAGACATCATTACAAATGGATCCTGACCGGAACGTAAAAAGAGATCCATCACATTCTTGTCGGGATGTTTAAAAGCCTAAAATGAAAAAAATAAAAAATTTAATATCAAACAGTTAAGCAAAGTCAGTCATCTTTTTACCGAATCAATCCATTGAACACTCTTTAAGGTGTTCTTGTTATAGAGAGACATCCATTCCAAGGCCTCAACATTGATCTAAGCAGAGACGTGAAACATTAATGGTATACGATATCAACTGAATTCAGTTTTAGCACTTACAAAATCACAAAATAGAACCCTCAAATGGGTTATTGGCATGTTCTGACGCAGAATCCTTACTTGCAGAACTTCAACAGCTTCGTAAGCGTACACAAGAGAAACAATCAAGTCGATGTCCTGGAATTTGTTTGCGAATTCGGCCCAAGCATTTTCGGAAATACCCGGATGCTCACGATCCAGTCCATGGACGCATATCATTAGTTTCTTCAATGGAAGTATTTGGATAGTGCGCAAAATGTCCTCATTCAAAGTGTCATAGTCTAGAGACAGAACCTGCAAATTACCAATTGAGATTAGTCAATCATTCATGGATTATGTGTTACTCGTTCATTAACCTGAAGTGATGTACATTTCTCTAGAAAAACGGGCTCCAATACAAAGATTGGATAGTGACTAGGATCGAACTTAATTGAAGCGAATGTCAGCTCTTCGATTTCTTGTGGTTTGGCAACGGATTTGAGGAAATCAGCTCCGTAGTATGTCAACGATTCGATAGCGCCCATATCAAGAACCTTCATCACTGATTTCTTTCGACTTAGAATTAGTTTTATTGGTTCCACAAAGAATCTGACGATAAAAAAAAGCAAGTTAACTTCGGAAATGAAATATATATATATTCTTACTTTTCAATGTCGACTAGACCCTCATCGATTATATCACCAGGCGCAACGTGACCAACGTTGTTTGTCTGAAAGCGTATTCCCTGTAAGGAATCACTTCGTGCAATTCTGTGGAGTGCGAACGAAATATAAAGATTCATTATGCCTTTGAATGAAATAAGCAAATTGCTGCAACTCACTTGTAAAGAATTCTTCGAATTTTGTCAATGTGGTAGACGCATAGAAAGTCAAAAACCATTGTCAATTCGTTTGTTAGGTTCAGCAGGGTGTGCAGGAAAAATGTACATTGTCGGTCGTTGTCAATGTGCAATGTAAATTTAAAATTTTTAAAAAATCTGTAAAAGAAATTAAGCAAGTTTATTGAAGTGACGATAACTTGCAGGCAAATAAATCCCACATATAGTAAGAAGTAAGAAATAATTTAACACGAAATTTGGTGGAGTTGTTTTTCGCATTAGATGTGGAAAAATAGTCCTAAACAATGCATGAACACTGGAATATATGTTTATAAGGAAACTTTATCTTTATACAATGGAATATGGGGGGAGGGTCATGCTGCCCACCTTCGTGGTTTCTCTGCTAGATTTGGAGAAAGCTGCGAGGTTGGGTGAATGCCAACTTTGTTTATATCGCATATAAGCAACCTTATAACTCTTATAAAACGAATTACAAAATCAATTACTGTTTGGTTACTCAACTGCTATCAAACGGCCTTCGGCCATGCTTTGTATGGACTTGCCCTTATTTCTCCAAATATGTTGGCCTCATTTCACTAGTATGCCAGCTAACTAAGGCACTTCTCCTGTTTCCGGACGGCGGCGGACGAATTCTACGGATGGATCAACGGCGGCGTCCACAGTTCCAGTTAGGTGGAACAAGTGATCTCCCTATATGAGCTGCTTCCACTGTTGAAGCCCAGGTCTATAGGGATCTCCAATACTAAGCCAGTTATAAAAGAGATGGTGGCGGATGAGCGCTTGATGGGCCAACGGCAGCACTCATATCACCGAAGTAGGTTGCTGGCACCGGAATTATCTGTCCTAGAGTCAAAAATAGGGCCTGGCCCTCCAGGTTGGGGGCTGTGCCGTCAGGGTAACTTCCCGGCCACGTGAAAAACATATAGTTATGGAAGAGACTATGGCAGCCTCGGATATAAATGAACCTCAAAGGCAAAATAGACCTGGAACGTTAACGGACATGAGAGTGTGTACCTGGAATGTGCGGGCACGCTACACAATACATCAGGAATTATGAAAAGACAAAATTGCGCCATTTATTACCGCTGTAACAAAAGTTTGCATGTGTTAGGATGCGGATTCGTCGGGGGGAAATCGGCTTAGATCCAAAGTAAGACAACAGATAACGGCTACCGACTATTAGACTTTGCAGCAGCTTGTAATACGGTGATAAGTAGCACTACGTTTCCGCGACTATGGATCCACACAGCAACCTGGCGCTCTCCACGCGGTCGAACCGCCAACCAAATCGACCATGTGCTCATCGACGCGAGGCACGCATCCAACATCTTGAACGTACACACTTACCGAGTGGCAAACGTCGACTCTGACCATTTTCTTGTTGCAGCTAGATTCAGAGCTCGAATGTCCAACGAGAAGAAACTGCGAATTGCCCAGAAGAAGAAATTCATCTGGAGTTGCCAGAGCTTACAAAGAACTCTCCACTGTGCATTCACCTTCAACAGACGCCAGCAACCAGTGGTCTCAGTATCGCGACATCATCAAGGAGGTAGGCGAACCCACCCTAGGATACCAGCCACCCCAGAGAAATGATGATGAATGCGTATACCGGAAAAAGGTGACGGAAGATGCACACTTTAGAACGATGCAGAGGAAAACAAGGGCAGCAAGGGATGAGTTCCGAGCGAGGAGAAGAAAGGAGAAGAACATCCTGCGTAGGAAGAAAAGAGAGCCCGCTGTCTCCCAGCTCAAGGAGATCGAAGAGTCTCGCGACCGAAACAACATCCGGAAGTTTTATAAGAAAGCCAAGCAACACGGCTGCTGGCTTTAAGACCGGAACGCATGCTCTTCGCAACAGCGATGGAAACCTAGTCACCGACGCGCAGGGAATAGTAGATGTACTCAAGCAGCATTTCCAGTAGCTGTAGAGAGAGTGATGGGGCAAGAAGATAACCCACGTCCATTCAATAAAGAACCGCCGCCCAGTATAGAAGAAGTTGGCTTAGCTATAAAAAATCTAAAGAACATCAAGGCCGACGGTTCTGATGGTCTACTTGCAGAGCTTTTCAAATACGAAGGTGATGTTATGGTAGGGCGCATGCACCAAATCATCAACCAAGTTTGGGTGGAGGAAATCATGTCCGATGGCTGGACCATCAGCTCCATATGTCCCATCGAACTGTCGGGGCATATCCAACGTACTGTGTGAACGTTTCAAACCTTTCTGCAAAACACTAATCGGCACGTACCAGTGTGACTTCCGGCATGGCAGATCAACTGTCTTTACACTAAGGCAAATCCTGGAAAAGACCAACGAGTTTCAAGGCGAGACACAGAATCTTTTAATCGACTTTAAAGCCGCATATAACAGCATTCATCGTCAGGAAGGCTGCTCTGTTTCAGGCAGAGACGCTTCACGGGTCGGGAGCCCGTTAAGTAAGTAAATTAAAGATCATGGGTACATTTATGAGGTCACACACGTGTGTTGTTGTTGCTTTTACTGCAATAAATAGTATCCCAGGCAACGATCTTTAACAACCAGTACCGCAAGACAAGGAAGACAATTCGCCAAATCTGCCAATAGCCAGAAAACCAAATATTATCTATATTCGCAGTAGTTTCAGTAATTAAACATTTCATT
This sequence comes from Ferdinandea cuprea, assembly GCA_963576555.1. Lineage (NCBI taxonomy): Eukaryota > Metazoa > Arthropoda > Insecta > Diptera > Syrphidae > Ferdinandea > Ferdinandea cuprea. The sequence continues at coordinate 21,495,859 of OY754960.1, read as the reverse complement.
AAATGCATCTCTAACGACGAGATTATGATCAGGATTACAGGGACAACAACCACTTCAATGCATTCCTACTGGTCCGCCTGTGGGGTTCGCCGGTTCGACCTCAAGATATATCTGCAGGCATCCCGATTTTGGATCACTTTCAATCAAATACTGGTCTTTCTGCATTTGTGTGATCCAGGAGTTTTTAGGCCTGCCAATTCTACGCTATTGTAAGGGAACGTTGATTGTCATTGCCTTTTTGATGGGGTTCGTAGGATCCCTCCTTTGAACATGACAATATCAACTGAGTCGGTCGTGCTCCAATTCTTTCGAGATGGGTTCTATGACGTGAAAGATACATCGGATTCGATCAAGCATTTGTTACTCCTGCTGGTATGCGAAGCATCTTCATCTCAGCTGCTGTCAACTTGCCCTCATACTTTTTGTACGTTGTCCAGCATTGTGAATCGTATGTGAGCGCCGGACGCACAACTGCGGTGTAGAGCCTTCCTTTTAACTTAGGGGACAATTTTCGGTCACAGAAGATGCCACAGTTTTCCTGCCACTTCATCCACCCTACGCTTACTCGATGATTGATGTCGTCATCAACGGTTGCTTCGCTGTTGATCATTGATCCCAGATATTTGAACTTTTAACATTTGGGAAAAACCCCCCATTCAGATAAATGCCTGGAATGGGTTGCCTTGGGTCAGAGAATGGGCAGTACAGATACTCTGTCTTTTTTTGGCTAATACGACATCCATTCCCCTGTAAAACATCACATTTTCGTTAGTAATCCAGGACTGTAACAAAGAGCAAAGGACTTAAGACACTTCCCTGGTGAACACCGACTTTAATTGGGAATTCGTCGGTGACCGCTGCGGGAGATCTTACTTTTGTCTTCGCTCCCGCGTACATGTCCATGATCATCTGTACGTAGGTTTCAGGAACTCGTCGTTGTCTTAGCGCTACCCATATCATATTCTTTTGGTTGTCTATCGAATGCTTTTTCAAAATCATATCCTTTAAGGAATCACGATGCTTATCCCTTATGATCCTTATACTTTGGTTTGCATCTGCGGTTGATTTACTCGCGACAAACCCGCACTAGTTATCAATCTTAGGCGGCCATCTAATACCCGCTCAAGAATCTTCATGGTGTGTGACATCAACTTAATTGAACGGTAATTATCACAGTTTGCAATTTTTTGGCTCCCAGAATAGTGACTGAATAAAGACCCAAGTTGAGTTGTTAAGTTAAATATGTATTTATTTATTTCTTGTTACAGTTGATAGTAGTCCAGACTAAGTTTTTTTTTGCTTTAGATAACAAAGCGACCGCAGGTTATGATTGGAATGATTAAGACAAAGTTTGTCAAAGGCGATAGAGAAGGCAAGTTTTAGTTTGCAACATTTTCTTGTAATAAAAACTCGATTAACCACAAAGCTCGGTTTCCATCATTTAAAAATTCCACACATACGCTGACTTGTCGACTGGTTCCCACGTTCCACTTCCTACAAATGACAAATCATTTCGCATTTTCCGCATCTTTGTGGGTTTAACAAGAAATAAAAACTGCACGCAAAATAATAGCCTGCCAGCCCGAGTAGTCCACCTATGCAAATTAATGCATCAAAATTCCCACCCAGTAATTTAATATTCATGGTCATTGCCGTGCCGTGGCCCAAATAATTAGGTCGACTTATGCTGCAATTTGAGGGAAATATGCAAAAAAAAAAACAATCATTAGAAAGTGAAGTCTTTGACGAAATTTAGAAACCTGCCTCAAGGCAGCGACGACAACGACGACGACGACTTGCCAGGCACATTCTGCTTCAGTTAACCATAATCAGCGGGAGAAACACAAACACGATAGAAATTAGTTATTCAATTCGCTTTGGTTTATTGGAAGTCGTTTGAAAAGTTGCGTCACCAAACAGTGTCTCCACATAAAGACATTCTGGTGCGATTGTTGTTCGCAGTTTGGGCACGTTGACAGAATACCAACTCGAAACAGCGACAACGATAAACAACAACACGAAAAAAAAAAACACTTTCTCTCCATTACGTTGTTCACGTATCAACAAATGAACAACTATCGACAAGTGCCACCACACAACACAAACAAGTAATCCAACCAGCGTTTTGTGTTTCAGTGACTCCTACTCCGAGCGTAAAGTCACAATCCGTCTAAGGTCGTCCGTCCTATTGACTATTGACTGAACAAAAGAAAGTATTTTCTCTGCCACTGTTGCACCCTCGCATACACCTGCAGCACTAATTGCTGCTAATTGCACTGTGGGGCAAATGCGCAACACCACCCACATCATCATTTGTTTAAACAAAATATAAAACGCAAAATACAAATCACTTTGGCTAGCTATTTTAAGAAATCCGACAAAAAATAAAAGCAAACCAAAATGAAAATGGCAAACTTGTGTCATCTCATTCGCGCACTTACCTCTTCTGGAAAAGAATGCTCCGCCAATGCCAGCAAACCAAGGAAGCACTAAATCGATCTTTGCTCTCGTCCAGATAGTCAAACACATGACTGAGCGCAAGGGCTGGAACTTCGCCCCATTGTGGGGATCTGTTCATCTTTTGCCTTTTAATCTCCACGGCGACCACTCCAGAGACACCACCACCACTTGGAGAACTATCAAGAAGCTTGGAAATCTTGAAAAGATTAGCTCTTTGCTCTGGAATAATTGTGTTAAAATGAAAAAAGGAAAAACGTCTTCTTGATGGGAATTTTCTTATCGTCCAGTTTAGTTCTGTGCTCGTTCAAGTTGAAGGCCCTGAGAAGAAGTTTAGTAGTAGTTTGTTTTTTTTTGTTGATACATATACACTTTTGTAATGTTTAAATACACAAAGAATTTTGAAGAAATAGAACAAATTAATTTACAAAAATACAAATGAACTACGATGAATAAGAAAATTTATTTTAATATTGGAAAATAATCACCTTTTTGTAAAGTAAAAGCAAAAAAACCTTTTTTCCGATTTGATTACTGTGATTGCGTTGAATGATTTTTTTTCTTTTGTTTTGCTGGATAACTTTTTACTGCACAGTGGAATATTAAAAAAAAAAAGTGAGTGTGATGGCGAGACGACAACGACAGCAAGACAACGGAATGTGGAAGCAGGAAAATCGCCGTTTGTTGGGTCACTTGGTTGAGGTCGTCTCTTTTGCACTTGCAAATACAAACAGAAAGCAGCTGATTTTGACAACGGTACTCGAGCAGGTTGGCAAATATTCCGTCGATGAAATTTGGAATTGCGTTCATCGGCAGAGGTTTGGTAAATCGGGTTGCATTTTGGGGGAAGGTTACATTGATAAAGTGAATGGTGTATTTTAAGTGGAGAAATAGTGACGACGAATATTACCCAAGTTAAATTTAAATGTTTATTTCTTTTATATTACAAAAAATAACAAAACGAAAGGTATTCATTTTGTGAGACTAGCACTTAAGAAATGGACTGTTCAGTAAATGGATATATCGCGCAGGTCTTAGATTTCCCGCTTTAATTCGCTTGTATCAGCAATATAAAAAAGAAGTGGTCTTCTTCCTATAAAGGTTTCTTCTTTCCATTTATTCTATTACTATTGTATACTTGTTGTATTATTGTTGTTTATTGTATTTAACACCGATCGTCAACTGGTTTAGAGGACTGTTCACATGAGAGCGAATTGCGAATAAGCGAAAAGCGGACAAATCAATTTATATTTATTTATGCCTTGAAAATTTCCACAAAAGCATTATATTTAATTGATCTAACATCTTATCTAAAAAAAATTGACTCTAAATTGAGTTTAATATCGAAATTTAGAATTACAACAATTTTACAGCGAATTGAAGAATTCTTGCCGCGAACTGCCACTCTTTATTCACAATTCACATAATACAGTCGCGATCCACAAATGAAAAATTCCTTCAATCATAACCTTAAAAGTGATACATCTTGCTGCTAACATTATTATTATTATGTTCGGGGGTAACTGCGACCAATAAGATTGAGTGAAATGTCAGAATTTACAAATATTTTCTTGTTGACAGTACGCAATTCGATCTCATGTGAACAGCCCTTAAGTGCATTGGATGCGGACGGTATTTCTGCTGCTTACTGTTTGAAGCCTTGTTCGGATAGTTCAACCGCTCTCCAGTGGAGATGTCTGTAATATCTTAGCGCGTCAGTAATAGGACTTTTGGAGGGCTTTGATTGTAGCTGTAAGATCTTTGTCTGTAAAGTCTTGATGGTGAGACGTGCAAACATACCTACTACTTTATTTATAGAATCTTTTTTTAAAATTGTGTTGTTTAAATTAAAATTTGTTTGGGTGTATTTTTAATCTCGGTTTAGTTTTGTCTGGAAATTTATCACAAATTTTTCTTTAAATAATTTGGAAATCACAAGATTCAAAAGTAATCTGGAAATAAACGAATGAATCTTTCCATTGGGCTTTGAAGATATTTGTATAAAAATGCATGTTTCTAAGCACGAATGGATAGCTATTTAAAAAATATTCATATATCTGGTGCCACTTCACTTTGCAATTCACAGGTTTGATGTTTGGCTTTGATGAAATGCAATTCTTTGTGGTAACGAATGGTTTGAGATTCGCGAAAACTTGTGTGAATCTAAAGAAAAACAATTTTCCTGGACGAATGGAACGACCAAATTAGTCTGACAGAGGAAAAAATTGGTCTAAACCTAAAATACGTAGTGTTTCGGGCCCAGTGGCAAGCTTATGTGGCTTGAATGTTATTTTTAATTATACAGACTCATCACATTACCACAACTCAAGTCAACCAAAAGTGTCGCCATTTGCTTGAATTATGAGCAAGTCTCTTAGATTTGAAAATTAGAGAGCGGCTTTCATGACAAACACATTAAAATGTATCTATAATTTAAAAACTCATTTTATAGTCATGTGACATAAGGAATAAAAAATTATCTACTTACTACGCAATTTGTTTCAATTGAATCATGCGAAAGCGAGCTTCCCCCAGTTCATGCTTTTTTTTTATCCGGCTGTACCTACTCACCAACAAAATGCATATCATGCGAACAGAGCCCGATAACAGCTGATACCCGATAACATTTGACAGCAGCTGTCAGAATCCACTCTGTGCCGGGAAAATTTTATTTATATTTTGTGAGTTTCTTCATTAATTTTATCTTTTCCAATCATTTTAATCTTCGCTGGAAAAAAATGTATTTAATGAGTCGCTTCTTTCACATTGTTTCCTTAATATCCATCCCGTAAAATGAACTGTCACTTTCATTATATCCCAAAAATAGTAAAAATCGACAACAACCTCCAAACACTCACTGTGAATTTTCTTTACCTTCCATTAGGTTTCATAAAATAATCTATGTTGCGGTTAGGAAAATCTGCAGGACTCTCAGCTATTCGATGCTCCTCCCTTTCGGTAAACACAAGGACATTCTCATGCCTAAATATCTACAATAATGGTAAAAGAAGACATCAACTTACACCACCACAACTTAGCAGACACCTTGCAACACAGCAATCTGCACTGGCTGGATTCTGGCAGACACTATCCAACAGCACACCCGTGGCCTATATGCAAGAGGGCTTAGTTACCATCCATGATTACTCAGGTCTGCCGTGGTGGGCAACCATAATTGTGTCAACATTTCTATTCCGGACTGTCGTGACACTGCCACTGACAATTTATCAGACTAAAATCACGGCCAGAATCGAGTTAATAGCATTAGAAATGCCAGCTTTAGTTGAAGAGTTGAAAAGGGAAACTGCCATAGCAATGAAGAAATTCAATTGGACGGAGGCCCAAGCCAGACCGATTTACAATAGATCGGTAAGATTGATTGTTTTTTTTTTCAAGTTCCATATGACCATCTGACTTGTTCTTCTCAAACAGCTCAGGAAGCAATGGAACAACTTAATCGTGCGCGATAATTGTCATCCAGCAAAGACGCTTATAGTTCTGTGGGGACAGATACCTCTGTGGATATTCCAGTCGGTTGCTCTACGCAATTTGGTTTCACTGATGCCAGATCCGAACTCCTTTGATGCAAAAATTGTCTTCACCGAACTGACTCTCGGAGGCTTCGGTTGGATACCAAATTTGACAGTTGTAGACAGTTCTTATATTCTTCCTGTGGCTTTGGGTATTCTCAATTTGAGCATCATTGAGGTGAGTTGTGTTGAGATGATTGGCATTTCGCAGACTCTAAGAAGTATTTCCATTTCAGATGCAATCGATGCTGAAGACCCGACCGCCTAGCCGATTGCAGAAAATAGCAACAAATGTTTTTAGAGTTCTTAGCGTCGCGATGGTACCGATTGCTTGCAGCGTTCCTTCAGTAAATTTCACGAATTGGCGAATCAATTTTGTTAATTAAACGATTTTCTTTTCTCAGGCCCTTTGTGTTTATTGGACAGCGTCAAGCGCGTATGGCTTATTGCAGAACTTGCTGATAATTTCGCCGAAATTTAGAAGAGCAGTTAGGGTGCCGCAGACGCCGACAGAACTGCAGAATCCATATCAACATCTGTGGATGCATCTTAAAGCGAGAACGGGCAATGGTCCTATGCCGACACTGCCGAAAGTAAATGAAAAAGAAATAAAGTGAATGAGAATGTTGGAAAAGTACAAGGAGTTGTGTCGAGTAATTCTTTGGTAACACTTAAGCAGCGCCCAGATGTTATTGTTGTGGCTTGTTTGAAAAGTATGCGACTGAAACGCTGAGACTGGGTGTCAACCCTTACAAAACTGAACTAGTTCTCAAGGAAATATAATATTACCCATATTGACCCTCCCTCCATAAACGGGGTAAGCTTAACTTTCTCTGAAGAAGCTAAATATCTGGGTCCGATTAAAGATGAAAATGAGGTGAAATCATAGTAGGTATCCAGGAAAGAATGAAAAAAGCTACTGTAGCACTTTTCTCTTGTAAAAAAGCCTCACTGGCTATACATTTCGGTTATAAGACCGACACTTACGTATGGAGTGACTATCTGGTGGACTGTTTTAGATAAAGCGACCAATCGCATTAAAATGAGCAAAGTCCAAAGATCAGCCTACCTATGCATTGGAAGATCCTTACGCACCACTACCTCCGCTGCTTTAGACATTCTGATTCACCTGACCCTCCTTGATATTTATAGCAGAAAAACGGCAGCTAACACAGCTGTTCGTCTCAAAGCTACGTCACAATGGACCGACAACGCTGTTGGCCATGCTTCCCTCCTAAATACAGGGTGTTTTTTTTTAGAACTTCGAATTGAAATAAAACCCAAGAAAATCGTTTTAATGTCCATCAATTTGGCTTTATTGGAAGGATAAAGGATAAAATGCCATTAATGTTTAAATATAATTTCAAGCATGTGGCCGCCGCGGCTGGTTCGAATAAAGACAAGTTTAGAGGTCCAATTGTCAACCACTTTTTCAAGCATTTGGGGCTGTATGTTGGCAATAACGCCACGAATGTTGTCCCCTAACGTTTCTGGTTTGTTGGCGTAGGCGAGCGACTTCACATATCCCCAAAGAAAATAATCCAATGGTGCCAAATCACACGATCTTGGTGGCCAATTGACAGGTCCAATCCGCAAAATTGTTATGCGCTCATCGAATGTTTCCTTCAATATATCGATTGTGACGTGCGCTGTGTGGCATGTGCCGCGGTCTTGTTGGAACCACATCTTATCCACATTCATGCCATCCAATTCGGGAACAAAATAGTCGGTTATCGTGGCTCTATACCGGTCTCCATTAACGGTAACTGACTCTCCAGCATCATTTCGGAAGAAGTATGGCCCAATGACTCCACCAGCCCATAGAGCACACAAAACAGTCAGTTTTTGTGGATGTAATGGCGTTTCAAGGGTCTCATATGGAGTCTCTTCACTCTAAATGCGGCAATTTTGCTTGAGCTTGCGGTAAACTTCGCGAACTGAACCATTATTTTCGAAATAAATGTGCACGATATGCAAGCATGATGAAATGACAAACCAAACTGAACATAAATGAGATTAGAGTTGCCAGATTTGACCACAAAATGTCAGTTTTATCTCTATTTGAAAAACCAACCTCTAAAAAAAACACCCTTTACTAATAAAATGTTCTTTTTCACAGAATCTCTGAACGACCCACAACCCAATCGACGGGCACTGTATTTATAATTTTTGAACGTATTTTCTGATATAGACAATACAACCACAGGAGAGAATGTTTCACTGAAAACCCTCCGTCAGATTATTTGACCTGGCATAAATTCCGATACCCTTTTGGACCAACTACTTTCCCGGTTTTCAGTGCAAGGCCTGAATGAAAGATGCTTCGTCACCGTTGAAAATAAGGCGTCCTCTTCTTCTAAATGTTTTTCCAAATCGGTGAACCACTTGCTAGTGGTCTCTTTTCTTATTACTGATCTGGCCTTACCGATGGTCTCAGGAGTATCTACCTACATACATATGTACATAGTTAGAGAGCTGCATGAATGGCAAAAAAACCACGTTCAAATGAACAATGCCAAAAGTGAGTTGAATGAAATAGAATGCGAAGCCGAATATGTTTGAGTGAGTGAGTGCGGTCAGGTAGAACTCGGACGCCCAACATTCAAACCAAAGAAAACGAATTGATTGAGTGGGAATGCGTTGGAATAAGAGGTTGTATTTCGAATGGATTCGAATGACAAAACGGGTTTTTAATTGCTGTCTTGTCGCGCATAAAGAAAAAGAAGAAAGGAAAAAAACGACAGTCTGCTGCTTGCTTCTCTTGAAACTAGAAAACTAGAGTAATTCGAGTGTGGCTGTGCCAAATTTTTCATTCCGCTTTACACTTCATTTATTCTCATTCATTTCGCTGAATGCCGTCTGGAGTGAGACACAACACGCACTCACATTGCTACTCATTTGTTTCATTGTGTGCCTCGCAATCACTCAATTCAATTCTATTCGAGTCCATTCTATAGGTATACCTTGAAATTGCAAGTGCTTTCAAGAAATCTTCACACATTTTAACCGGGACACCCTCTGAATATTTTTGTTTATTCCTTTGTCTTGGAGCTACTCTACTCTTATCTCAGCACTTTTTGTAATCAGCTTCAAAGTTCCCCATAATCATCATTTTTTTAAATATAAAAACTCATAATACATATTAATAATTAACTGTAGATATGAATGCAGCTAGGTACACAAAACAAAAATGTCTCTTCTCTTCCTGATCTGATGCGAGTTGAGTTGCATCATAAATAATAATCAAAAAGAGATTTATATTTCAACTGTTGCACCCTTATCAATGTGTGTTTATTTCACTGAAAAATGTTCCGGAATTCGTTATGAGCTTTACACAAATAGGCACCACCAACATTATTACAATCGTCTGCATTATTTTTGTACGAAGATACGCACGAGTAGGTAAATATGAAATGTAGCAATGTTTGCACATGTCATGCATGTATTAAGTTGCATAAAAGCGAACTCATATTTCTGACAGAATTTCTCACCCACTTTTGTTGTGACGAATCATAAATTTTTTACATACGACGGACGAGCAGTCGTGCTCGCTTCGTAAACAAACTCCACCGCGTTTCCACTGCTGCGTTACTAAGTCAAATATTACAGATAGAACAGCAAAAGCGGTCGGTAAGTGGGACACGATGTTGTGTAAATGCATTCACTTGGATGTAAACATACAATAACCATAATGTTATTAGAACAACAAACGCAGACGAAAGATGTGCATTGGGCGCCCGACAGTCTGATTCCAAGGAATACATTGAAAAGCTGTAGAACTCGAACTCGAGGGAATTGTTTGTTATCGCAACTTTGTTAGGTATGACGGCTGGCTTCTGACTAAATAGTCTAAGTTACGATATTAGTAATTATGCGAAAGTATTTTAAGATTGTTCATAGTATCTTTAAATTTTCTTTTGAAAACTTCAAGGACAAATTTTATGCAAAAGAAATGGCGATGATGAATTTTAATGCAGTTTCGAATTAATGTGAAAAGATGATAAGATACTTATTCTGTGGCAACAAGTCAGAGTAGTTTATGTCGAATAGATTGACGAGATCGCTCGCTGCTAAAACCGGAATATTACCAACAGTTGACAGTTAAAAAATTGAAAATTTACTCTTTCAATTTTGATGATTGAGAAGCTTTTCGAGTACTTGAAAATTGAAACTCCTCTCGTTCTTTCATTTCACTAAATAGTACCCGTTCACTATCGCATAAGACAGTAGTGGTCACATAAATAGTACAAAATCATTTGTCAGCATGCAGCGATTACATCGATTTCAAGTTACAAAAAAATTACTTTAGTATATTATATTAGTAAGAAGGTCTACCATTATCCCAACTTAAGTTATATCACTTTATAGTGAATATTTCTGCTTTTGAGGTATAACTACCTTAGCTGCTAAAACTTCAGAACTATTGAACGTAGCTACCACTTAATACATTTTGTAGAACAAATAAAATTGCACACGAAATGTTAATAATTCTATCTGATTTTATTTAATCAACAAGAAGTTCATCGCTCTACGGTTAGGTTAGGTTAGGAGGACAGTTTTGCACCAGACGTAAATTTCACACAGAGGCCGTGAAGGCCTATTGTGGGTACCCTGTTTGTACATGTAGGGACATGTGGCTAATAAAACCACTTCAATTTGTTGAGGGAAAGTCTTATGTCGGATAGAGGTAGCCTAGCCAAGCCGTCTAAACTTACGAAGAACCGCGCTCCCCTGCAGGATGAGCGGCGTTCCTGTAAAGCTGGGCAGTGGCATAGAAGGTGTTTCACGGACTCTATTTCCTCCTCGTCTCTACAGCTTCCGCAGAAGTCTTTTGCAAAGAGCCCCAGCCTTTTAACCATGTTTCCTATGATGCAGCGTCCGGTTAATACCCCGAAGACCATTCGGATTGGACTTCTGTTAAGAGAGACTAGGGGCTTTGGTGTCAACAGCCACAGACTTCGGTGACGCCGTCGATGAAAGTCTTAGCAGTGTTGAAAGAAGGTAGCACCTCTCCGTTCGTTAGTAGTGGGTTCATATCAGGGCCATATCTGGCCAATCCGTCAGATTTTTTTTTTCCTTCCACCCCAACGTGTCCAGGAATACAGCAGAGTACAATTGAGTGATGACATATACCCAAGAGTGACTCACTTCGCATTTACAAGGTTGGAGCCGATTGTTTCAAGTGCTGCTTGACTGTCCACACAGATGGATATTTCCATCGATATCTGCTGCTTTCTTAACCTCGGAGATCTCAGCTTGAAAGACGACGCCAGCTCCTGTATATTTTTCTGTTTTTGAATCATCCGTATAGACGGATACACATTTAATGATGGTACTGGCTGAGTCACAGTCCTGTCTTTTGGGTAAGTGATTCTGAAATTTCTCTCGAAGTCAAACCTGGGCTTCTCGTAACCCAGTAAGTGGCATGTGTCCCTTCCTATCACAAATTTCAAGTATGCTCGAGTGTCCGCAATAGCCAGGCTTCCAAAAGCTTTGTTCTCTCTTAACCTGAGAACGGCTTTGGCTGCCATGTTCTTAGTGAATAGCTCAATAGGTTGCAGATTCAATTGCGTTTCCAGACCTAGTTGCTTTGTGGATTTAATTACGCCTGTTATGCCAAGACAAGCCATGCACCTTGTTCAAGTTCTTAAGATAGAATTTGGTTTTTAGCGCCACCCACATAACTGAACCGTAGGAAAGAATGGGTTCAGTACGTGGGGTTCAGCCAGTACACAATGTTCGGTTGTAAGCCCCTTTATTTTCAAACAGTTTTTCGATATGCATTCAGTCCTTTCTTTATTTTGTCTTTAGTATTCCGTTTCCAATTCAATTTGGAAGTAAATACCACGCCCAAGTACTTGGCCTCAGGTGAAAGATTAAGGCGGCCACCTTCAAGCTTCGTTGGGTCCCATTTGTACCTTAGAATAAAATAAAAAATGCGAATAAAATACAACTACAACTACAGATGAATGAGTCTCCTAAACATCGCGTATTAGATATTGTATGCGGTTGTGCGAACGTCTGCAAATGGCGAGAAACACAAAGAAGTTCAGAACGATTTTAAATCCTCATATGATAGCATCTATAGAGACGAGCTATAAAGAGGGAAGTTTAGTTATGGTATCACTGCCAAACTCGTCCTTTCATGCAGGGTGCTGATGGAGAAAGCTCGCTGCTGCATCAAGGTTGGTAACGAGCTAACCAATACCTTTGAAACGTATTTAGGCAATGCGATGCGTTGTGGTGCGTTGCATACGCCGACGATATAGATATATTCGTAGCTGTCAATGGTACGTTTGCGTAGAAGCGGCACAAAAGAATCAGCAGTTAACTATGGCAAAAGAAAGTATGCGCTGTCTTAGCCTGAACGTCTTGGTCGACATAAGGTACTTTATCTCTATGGGATTTGATGTGATAATAGCTGTTCGCTTACGTTGAGAAGAGGGCCTTCTCTTATTCTGAAAAACTGAGGAAACTACGTATAAGGTTCTTATAGTTTCAGTTCAGCTCCATGTATCCGAAGCCTAAACTCCTTCTAAAGCGGAAGCACAACCAACTTCGCATTGGGTGTTAAAGATGGTTGGGACATGTAACGCGAATGAACACCAACGCTCCATCTAATCCGAGAGGTTTATTGATTGCGGCCCACTTCTACCCAGGATTGTAGTTTCACCTAAGTAAGTAATTATAAATAAATGTATGTACTGCGTGTTTCCATTAGTTTAAATAATAAACGACTTTGTTTCATAGCGGACCCAGACTTGTTAGTCTCCTTTTTCCAAAGTAAAGTCTCCTAACTCTTTGTAAAATCTGACTATGTATATGAATAATGATATCCTCCCATTCATTGAATTTGTTAAGTGCACAAGTGCCTGAAGGCACAAAATGCAATCTGAGAATTTAACATAGACATAGACTGCATTACAAGAGGAATATTGGTGATACTAATACGATAGGTTAAATAATTACCGCTCCCTAGATGATGTTTGCAATCAGATTGTAGAACATTTTTAACTTCCCGTGTCTTCAGGAGGTTGTACGCTTGTGATAATTTGTATTTTTTTATGTCAGACAGAAGCGATAATACGACTGTTCGAAAGTGACTTAAGATAGTAGATATAGTTAGGCGTATTTGAAAGAAATCATTGTATGTCGTTCATTCAGAAGCTCAAAGGTAGTACTTTTTCAAAACAAAGTTCTTTGCACTTCCTTGCATCTGGCCATTGATCTCATTTTCAATCCATTTGATGGTCCCGCATCCATGTATTCATTCGATCGTTTGTAATTATTATCAATTATTAGATCTTCTCTAAGAACTTTCCGACATACAATACACATTTAAGTAAGTACCTCAACTCATCCCTTCGCTCTGCAAAAAACAGGAAAGGAAGATCAGGGGAAAAACCCACCCTCGTATCTACATCAGTGATAAGAATTCAGCCGTAAACAAATACGGTACAGAAAGTGCGATCGAGATAGAGCGAAAGGTCTAAAGATCGTCGCCGGCGATAAGCCGACATCAGCAGCACCACCTTATCTTTGTCGCTTATTCACCGTGCGTTGTCGTCATCCACATCCACATCCACATCCACATTAACATCCTCATCTCACAGCCAAGTACCTAATTCAAATTGATTCGGTTTCATTACGTTTCAAAACGTAGAAGATGCTCGTCGTGAGCACATCGAGAACAGCCGCGAAATTTTATTCCGGAAAACGTCCACAAAAACTATCCCATTCGACGGTCCACTAAGCAGGGCTGACAAAAGAGCAAGAAAACCGTTCGCTCGTCTGCGATATATAATTAAAATTGAAAAGAAAAAAGTGCGCGCCTATTAAAATGTTGCTGCAGATACTAATAGTCGTGGTATTGTCCCCTGGTGCCGTTGTATCTGTTAGTATGATTCATTATTGTGTTTTATTTAGATATATTTATATTGTGAATTAAAGTACATTTAGTTTTTTTTCGTTTTTGTTTGCCTGACACATTTTATTGCGTTAATTTGTCGCATGTAGCGAGGTATAAAATACGAGATACGATTCCGAATACAAGTCCCTATAGCTACCTAGTCCTTTTGTTGTTCTTAAATTAAAATTAAATGCATACAAAACAAAGTGAAGTGTGTCGAACTTATGGTGTCAACGACGGGCAACAACAGTGGCGACGATAAAACGAGCGATCTGCTTTTGTCACCGTTTTAGTTTAGTGATAGATTGGGGAAATATTTTTTGTAAATTCACCCCTTGTGCCGTTTGCTCGTAAATGCCGTGCTCGACGTGACGGAATGTGCTCTAGAAGATGTGTTGAGTGATTTAAGCTAATAGCCTGAGCCTGACCTCTGTGGCTTTTGTTGTTTGATGTGTGGCAAAAAGTCTATAAAGAAATATACATAGATACTCACTCCACTTTGTTAAATGATTGGAGGATGTGTGTTGAGCATACTCAGAATTGTTTTCACAGATCGAAGATGATTGGGAATTTCCAACTAATTAAAATTAGAAAGAAAAAAACAAAAACATTAAACACTAAGTGCAATCTAAAATCTAGAATCGGTTGTTGCAAAATTTGCCATTCCGTGTTATCAGTTTCGAGGATGGACTCGAGAGAAGATAAGGGTTTTCCGAATTTTGTTGCTGTCATATTCTAATTATTTTTTCTAAGACACTTTTCCATGAATTACTGGTAGTGTTCGTGATGAGGCAAAAGCTATACTTACTTCATAATTAGTTTTGAGTGAGTGTTAGTAGCATTCTGCGAAGAAGGTGCCAATTTGTATAACGTAAAATTAATCAATGGTCTCATTTTGACGACTTAGTATAAACAAAATGCGGTTAGGTAAAGAGGATGCTTCCTGGGCCTTTTGAGCGAGAAGCGCAATGAGCGCTTAAGTGCTGTTTTGTTAACACCACTCTTAGGATCTATGAGAAAAGAAATTTCCGAGCGGCTAGCAAACAAGTGTGCGATAGCCGAATACTCACAAAGAAGATGAAGCACGGTTTCACTCTCATTAGTATCCAACCTATCGGTCAGTGATACCTAATAACTACAGCCTAGCGATGTTTGCACGCTTTCTACATACACTAGGGGAAACAATTCTTCTCTCCATTTAACGACGAGATTATGATCAGGATTACAGGGATCATAACCCTCCCACTTCACAGTTCGACCCCAAAAAAATATCTGCAGGCCTCCCGATTTTGGATCACTTCCAATCAAATACTGGTGTTTCGGCAATTGTGTGATCCAGGAGTTTTTAGGCCTGCCTCTCTTACGCGATTGTAAGGGAACGTTGATTGCCATTGCCTTTTTGACGAGGTTCGTAGGATCCCTCCTTTGAACATGACAATACCAACTGAGTGCTTCAATTTTTTCGATATGGGTTCTTTGACGTGAAGGCTTCCTCGGATTCTGGAACTTCTAATTCGATCAAGCTTTGTTACTTCTGCTGCCATGCGAAGCATCTTCATTTCAGCTGCTTTCAACTTGTCCTCATACTTTTTGTACATTGCCTAGCATTGTGAATCGTATGTGAGCGCCGGACAACTGTCATGACAAGCTTCGTAAAAATAAATGATTGTTCGGAATCGCCATTTGGTGTCAAAAAATATATCTTCGCACCCACAATGGTTGTAGAAGCTAGGCTTTTTTTAAAGCCTTTCCTGTATTTTTAAAGCCGTAATCATCTTGACTTTTAACTATTAAATATTTTCCAGTAAAGATTGCTTCCACTCGTGGAATTTAACAATTTTTCATAGAGAATCTTGAAGTTTTACCTTAAATTGAGATGCTTTCGATGGTTTCCTCGGTTGATAACTTTACTGCAAACACACAATTAAACTTATCGCATATTTTATACAGAAAAACTCATACGCCTTAGATGAGATGTTATCGAAATTTTTAATTTGAACTATTTGTATTTGCATTACCCAACAATTCCATATTCATTCAATATACCAAAAAATAAATAGGTACATATGTTTTGCAAAGAAACCCACACATAAAGCCAGCTAAACAAATTAAAAAAAAAAACACTGAATTGCGTGCCATTAACACAGATGTTATTTGGAACAAACAAGCGCGAGTTTTATTTTAACCACATTCTTTCTTGTTAGAAAGCAGAAAGTAATTGCAATCGTTCTTAAATAATATCGAATTCAGACTGTGAATGTGATGTTAGTTTACGTCTAAAGAACCTTCAAAATGTGTGTTCTTCTTCATCCATCGGTCTGTCTGTCCAGAAGCTGTATGCCGAAATTAATCTACATAGCTACAAAGTCAGAATTAAGGCTTTTCTAAATATAACTTCTCTACTTCTCTAACGATTTTGGTTTTAGTACCTTGGATACTTAGGATTTCCGAAGCCATTTGCAGAAAATTTGGAAAACCAGAATCGCAAATCAATCAATTTGTGACTTTCGCAAATCATAACTTGGCTACACCCGAATGGATATTGAAAATGTGCTAACATTATATCAAATATATTTTCTATGATTTACCGTGTTGCACCTTAATTAGCAGTTGACAAAACTTTAAGACTGCGGGCGATTCTAATTGCGTAAAATGAAAATTCAACCGAATCAGAAGCAGCCGCCGCTGCGCCGAGAGGTTGAAATGTAGTTATTTTGTTGATCTGTCAAACAGGGTCCGTGAATGGGGGTGAAAGAGAACGCAAAATGCGAAAACTATTATTGGGATTAAAGATGTTGAAATAAAAGGAAAGTTTTATTTCCCTAATTGGGAATTAAACAATTTATTAAATACAGAGAAGGTACAAAGCAGGCCTCTGTTTTGTTGGAAAATATCACAGAGCTAGGGAGCTCTCAACATCGCTTTACACCGTAGATGTTTACGGTGCGACTTAGGTTCTTCTCTGTTCGACACGAGCGAGAAGCCTGAACGCAAGGTTTGTAAATTACGAAATGATTTACATGCTACGTTAAGTAAAACCTTGCGAATTTTGGGCCGGAGGACAACCTACGGTTCACAAATAACGGGTGAATCTGTATAGTTGAAAGGAGCGCGTTAATTAACTGTTCTCTTTACTGAACAATTGATGCAAAAGACGAAACGAAAGCTTACTCGATCAGTTTTTCACCATAAAATAGACCGATGTCAAATAAACTAAACCTTGATAAAGGGGACGCCATCTAACTTTTTTTTTCCAACTAGTGCTTATTTCGCGAATGTTAACACTTAGCTCATGTCCGATTTGACAAATAATTAGTTTTATCCTTCCGCTGAACGAATATGGTTGTGTATACGCTTGAACAACGCTGGGAAATATTGCGACAATACTTTGAAAATCATGGTAAAGTTGCAGAATGTGTGCGAAAACTGCGTACGGATTTTGGAAGAAGAGAAGCACCGTATGTTGTTATGTTGTGAAAAAAGTGAAAGAAACTGGCATCCTCATCGATAAACCAAAGCATGAAAAGCCAAAAACAGTGCGTACACCCGAGAAAATTGATGCTGTGGCAGAAAGTGTGCGTGAAGCGCCATCAACATCAATTCACCATCGTTCTCAACAATTGAACATTTCGGAGACATCATTGAGACGAATTTTGCATAAAGACCTTGGTATGACGCCATACAAAGTCCAACTGGTTCAGGAGTTGAAGCCAACTGACCATCCAATGCGTTTCGCTTCGCTAAGTGGGCCTGCGATCGATTTAGAGAAGATGCCGATTTTGCCAAAAAAAAATCATCTTTTCAGATGAAGCTCATTTTGATCTTGGCGGGTATGTAAACAAGCAAAATTGTCACATTTGGGGCACAGAAAACCCGCACGCATACATTAAAAAGCCGATATACCCAAAAACGAGTCACTGTTTGGTGCCGATTTTGGTCCAGAGGCATAATTGGGCCATTTTTCTTCGAAAATTAGCAAGGAGTGGCCGTTACAGTCAATGGCGATCGTTATCGGGCCATTTTGAACGAATTTTTGTTCACAAAAATTGAAGAGGAGGATATTGGCAACATTTGGTTTCAACGGGACGGCGCTACGTGCCACACAGCCGAAGCTACACTCGATGTTTTGCGCCCTGTTTGTGAAGATCGCATTATCAGCCCCAGAGCTGATGTCGTTTGGCCACCGCGGAGCTGCGATTTGACACCTTTGGACTATTATTTGTGGGGTGCCGTAAATGATAAGTGTTACGCCGACATGCCAGAGACAATTGACGCTTTAAAGGACAATATTCGTGAAGCCATTGGTGAAATACAGCTGCACACAATCGAAAATGTGCTTAAAAATTGGACCGATCGTGTAGGCTACTGCATGGCCAGCCGAGGCAGCAATTTGAATGAAAATATTTTCCATTATTAACCGAAAGGATTGTACTTTCAAATAAAAAAAGAAATTTGAGAAAATATTCAGTAGTTTTTTTTTTAGCATTTTCAAAAAATAAAAGTAATTTGGCTAACCCTTTACAATTCACTCCACTTATCTGCTTATCCTTCCTCTATAAAGGGGTAGCTTCCTGCCAACGATAATGTACTGGGGATGGGGATGAAAAAAACTTTCCGCCGCAATCACTAGCGATCAAAAACCTTTTTTTTCACTCTTAAGTTTTCTTAATTTCCAACTAAAAAAAAATATTATTATTCTTTTCCTTTTTTTTTTTTGCAAAACCTCTTTTCTACACAATTGTGACTACTCGTACTCAAAAAAAAAAAACGTTCTCTCATAGAGCCGCATTGCCAGACTTCCTCCAAACATTCACACATACATGCAGACATCACGATCTGGGGCGAATTCAGCCATCTTTTTCTTCTTGAGCTTACATTTACTCTTGGTTTTATTCAGATGTCAGTTTTTACTGCACACCTATATTCCAATGTTTTTTGGATAGTTTTCAATTGAAATTAGACGTCCTTGCCGCCCTGTTTTTTTGGCGGGAGAAGTCCTGATTGTATTAGTGCTGATTTCGCCCCTTCTGCCATTGTTGTAGTTGTCAGAGCAAAGGGAGTCACATCCAGAGCTCCAACAACTTCTCCTTCGGCTACGATCCACAACCACACCTGAGTTATTCACAATAGTGCTTTCGCTCTGTTTGTTTGAAAATACCAGTGATTGCTTGGGTCCGCCTTTATGTCCCCCGGCCCTAAATAGACTAAGAATACGCTTTTACTACACGCGAGTCCTACCTATCGAGTGAGCTTTCGCGCAGAAAATAAAAATGGGATGGAGAAAGGAACCCAGTTAGTTCGAAGTTAAACTTCAAACAATGTAGATAGATTAGGATGGGCAAATAGCCTTATTTTTAAAAGTGGTTCATTCCAAGACCAATACCGTCGTAAGTCTGGTTCATGGACTAGGTTTGGGGTGGGGACACCTGTGCTCTTAGTTATTTTTGATGGCATGGTCATTTGATGGTATTTTTGATGGGACTGTCCGTCCTTCAGAAGTTTCTGACCGTCCGTCTGGGCTCTTGGTAAACCTGCTTTTGTCATCTTACAGGAGCGTATGATATGGTGCGAGAGCTGGGTGGAAATAATCCAGGAACTCCCCACGGTAACATCGCTCAGGTAAGATGACAGAAAAAAAAGGAGTGAGGGCCGAAAATTAAAGGGAAGGGGACCGAGGTTTTGTTCGTTAACTATAACGCAACAATCGTGCACGTTGAGCATACATCTGCTTTCCCTACATAAGCCATTGTACCCATTATATACAAAAAAATAAATATATCGCCAACGGATACATATTGTAAGCTATCTCAATATTCATTGCCAATAAATTGAGTTATATATTCTCTAACTAGCGCATCTTATCAGCAAGCAAAGCAAGTAAAAACTGCAAACTTCACCCAGAAACGTTTGCAATTAGAGATAATGAATCTATTTCGTATTTCGCTTCTCCAATTCGAGTCATTTGAACGCTTTTTTTTTTGTAAATTCTGTTTTCATCTTCATCACAACACAATTATCAGAAATCAAATAACAAAAAATAAAATTAAAAAAAAAAAACATTTCCTTCTCCGTCTTTTCTTAACAGATTTACGATCCACAAAATGTTGAAAAAACAACAAAGTCTTATCGTCGTGACCCACACATTGCACGGGCACTAGAACAGTACCATCACCGGCATGCCTCTTACGTACGCGATCCATTAGAATCGAGAGCTACTCAATATCACGCAAGGTTATCACCAGACTCAGTCTCGTATCAACAAAGGGAAAACGTTGAAAGACACGCAAACTATGGCCGCCCCCGACAAGATTATGCAAATAATATTGATGACAACTACAGTGGCTGCCCTTTGGGATTTACGGGACTGTTGCCCTACCCATATGACTGTCGCAGATTCGTTAATTGCTGGAAGGGACGCGCATACATTCAGAACTGTGGACCGGGCACTGTCTTCAATGGCGAAACTATGGAGTGTGACAACCCCACAAAGGTAGTGTGCAAGGGACTGGGCGGCAGCGGTGGCAATCCAAGCCAAGAACCGCCACAAAACCATCGTTTAGGGAGAGTTCAGCAAGAAGATGTAGTTTCCTGCCCGCCAGGGTATTCAGGGCTATTGCCCCACCCACATGATTGTTCAAAGTTTCTTAATTGCGGCAGTGGCACCATGCACGTGCAGAGTTGCGGCCCACAAACCATGTTCAGTCCGCACATAAAGGCGTGTGATTTCGCCCACAAGGTGAATTGCAGTGGACGAAATGGCGGCAGTCCTACCAGTGGAAATCGTGACGGAAAGACTTTTGAAATAATTTCGAAGGAAAATGCAATTATTAATCAGGAGCAGCCACAGCGAAAAGGTTGGCCGCATTTTCACCATCATCATCACTACCATCAGATTAGTCGACACCCCAGTAGTGCCTCAACAAAAGGAAGCTTTAATAATCGCAATCACAACCACAATCACAACTGCACTCATGTACATCCTCAGCCAGCACCCACACCAGTTTCACAAACTCCAATTTTCCATAGGGATCGTTGGGCAAGCATGAATCGCACTAGGCCCTCTGCACCGGGAGACAAACCAAGCACATGGCAAACAACCGTAACAGTAAATACTGGACAATGGACGCCTACTCCAACGACAACAAAAAAGCCACAGCGCACTTGGACACCAGCAACACCGGGTAATAGTCCCAAACCATCTACTACCCCCACCACCACCACCGTAATTTACTATGCCCAACCTGTTGAGGACGATCAGCCATCTGAAGAGTTATTCACCAATATAGTTGGAGCCGATGTGTCAGAAGTTACACTTCCTCGGCGAAACGCCAGTAGGGGTGACTATTTTCCCAGTGTGACTCGTTCGAACCCACTACCGCAAGCCTCTGGTTCTTCTGTAAACATCCCCAACACGAATCTTATGCCCCCTCATCCACCGTCTTCACCTGATGATGATAGGCAATTCCAACTACCTGAACAATTTCCAGACGATTCATCTCCACTTCCATCACAACCACAACTCAATCCCAGAACTGTTTCTCTGTCTCGTACCGAGAACCACTGGCAATCGACTGACGAAAATCACCCTTCAATGGATGCCATAAACATCCCCAACACGAATCTTATGCCTCCCCATCTACCGTCTTCAAATGATGATGATAGGCAATTCCAAATTCCTGAACAATTCCCTCCAGAGCCACAAAAACCGCCACCGAAAAACTCCAAACCTGTATACCCG
Source organism: Ferdinandea cuprea (assembly GCA_963576555.1). NCBI lineage: Eukaryota > Metazoa > Arthropoda > Insecta > Diptera > Syrphidae > Ferdinandea > Ferdinandea cuprea. The sequence goes on along the minus strand of OY754960.1, from coordinate 21,474,225 downwards.
CTTCGCACCGAGGATCACTGGCAGTCAGTTGGCAACAATCATCCGTCAATGGATGCCATAAATATCCCCAGCATGAATCTCATGCCTCCCCATCCATCGGCTCCAACTGATGATGATAGGCAATTCCAGATTCCTGAACAATTCCCTGACTATTCATCTCCATACCCATCGTATGTCGCTCCACCACAGCCCCAAAAACCGCCACCGAAAAATCCGAAACCTGTTTCCCCGCCTCGTACAGATAATCACTGGCCATCAACTGACAAAAATCACCCTTCAATGGATGCCATAAACATCCCTAGCATGAATCTGATGCCTCCTCACAGAGAAACTCCCAATTGGCCGTCATTCTCTGCGCCAGCTGCGAGCCCACAGCCGCCTGAGAAGCCTATACATCCAAATTGGCCATCATTCTCCGCTCCATCACCTCCGGTGTACGAACAATACCCCCCATATCCCAGTTCGACTCCAAAGCCATCAAGGCATCCTCAAAATCCAAATTGGCCTTCGTTTTCCACACCCAGTGGTGGCCAAACACAGCCCCCAGCTCCAAATCAGCCACCAAGCTGGACATCATTAGACGAATCGAACCTCTTTGGCGGACTACTCCCTCCCCATCCCTCACAGCCAGAAGAACCGCCTGGCGAAAGCTTCTTCACACCTCTCCCAACCCCATCCACACCCACACCACCTTTACATCATTCATATTTCACTACACCTCCTCCACAAGTTATCATCAAAACCAAGATTTACCCTCCTCCTTCGGTGCAAAATGCCACTACCCGTCTCCATCCACATCCAATATACAGTCCCTCATACTCTGGGGTAGCTCATTCTCGCAACATCACCTGGTCATCGAGTCCACCAATTAAAACAGCTCCACCCAGAACCACTCCCAAGCCTCGATCTTTGACACCTGAAGACAACTTCGAACCAGAGATCATATTCAGTCACGACGGCGGCGTTGTTGTCGTCTCGAATACCCCGACGACAACCACTGAACATCATGGTGTCTCACCGCCAAGCTATAACCGTCAGTTCTACAGACAAACAGCTCCATCTAGTGTGCAACAAACTCCATCATCTAATGATGATGTTGGCCAAATGCCAATAAATGAGGCAATTCGCCTCCTCCTGCGTCCCTATTTCAATCGCAGTGGCACGGTGACAGATGATATGGCCGCAAAGGCTGAATCGCATATCATGAACTTGTCACGATCTCAAGAACCTAGCACAACCACCACCGACACAACCTCTACGACAACCACAAGCACTGTTGCACCTGAACCCCAACAAGAAGTTGAAATTGTCTTTGCAGGTGAACAGAATTACATGACTCCCAGCCAAGTATATCCCCATCAATCCCCAGCCTCCTCGCCTTCCAAATATCATCATAATCAACATCACGATAGGAATTTCCATCGAACACATCCTCGCCTACCGAATCCCTTTGCAAATGAACCGCCCGGGGCTGAAGAAGACGATACTCAACATGAGTTGACAACCCCCAAAGTGTTCGATGAGGAAGGGACCACAATCACTCCAGAGGTAGTGGAGAGTCCGTCTGTGGACGATGTATGTCAGTTCGATTGTGGCAATAACAAGTGCATCAAGGCATTTGAGGTTAGTTATAATTTTGTTTTTCTTTTTGGAAGTGATGACATTTTTTTTTCTTATAGATCTGTGATGGGATCAACAATTGCGGCAACCGCAAGGACGAAGAGCAGTGTGATCATTTGGGCTACGAAATTCGTTTGTCTGGTGAAGGTAGTGGAAGGGTGGAAGTTAAGAGTGAGTAAAGTTCTTACAAGAAAACTCCCATTCTAATAGCTGATTTTGCATTTTTTAGTTCTTGGTCACTGGGGCTATGTTTGCGACGACAAGTTTGGAATTCAAGATGCCAATGTGGTTTGTCGCGAACTCGGCTTCCCACTTGGAGCTAGCGAGGTGCACGGAAACTCATTCTATCCCCCGGCCGATGGCGAAGAAGTGTCCTTCGTGATGGACGAAGTCGATTGTATTGGCAACGAAACATCTCTGAAAAGCTGCAGCTTTATGGGCTGGGGTGTTAGTGACTGCGGTCCCGACGAGGTTGTAGGCGTTCAATGCAAGACACCAGTGATGACTTGCCCTAATGACTATTGGCTGTGCAGCACCTCAAAAGAATGCATCCCACCAGCATTTGTCTGCGACAATGTGCCCGATTGCAGCGATAAGTCAGATGAGAGCGAAGCTATCTGCAATGTGAGTAAAATGAGAGACAAGTATTACAAAAAATAACTATCTAATCCTATCATTTAGTCAACTGTTCAGTTCAGACTTAGAGGTGGTCGCACCAGTCAGGAAGGCCGCCTCGAGGTTATGTATCGCGGTGTTTGGGGTACCATTTGCGATGACGATTTCGGGCAGAGCGAAGCGCAAGTTGCCTGCAATTCACTGGGACACTATGGTACGGCGGTAAGTTGCACAAAATCATCAAACTGAAATACACATTCAAATCTATTTCGTTTAGAAAATAGTCAAGAACGCCTTTGGACCAGGTTCTGGCCCAATCTGGCTCGACCAGGTATCCTGCTACGGCAATGAGACCACCATTGACGCATGTCACCACTGGTCTTGGGGTGAGCACAACTGCAACCACACTGAGGATGTCAGCCTTAAGTGCACCGCCGGCGTGCGGCCAGGTTCGATTAACACAGCCGCCGGTGTCAAAGGTGCACTCAAGCCAAAGGAAGATGTTCAAACCACAACACTCGATGACCTCGGAATGGACTTTTTTCCCATGGAAAGGTCGAGCAAATTCGCCAACACCCACAAAGTCTGTGGCCACTTTAATGCCAACCTCACAGAGGAGCTACCCCTCGAGCTGGAACGTGTTGTCAAGGGTAATGTAGCAAAGCGTGGCCATCACCCATGGCAGGCGACAATCCGGACTAAAGGCCGTGGTGGCATATCCAGCCATTGGTGTGGAGCTGTGCTCATCTCGAAGAAACACATTCTAACTGCTGCCCATTGCCTCGCTGGCTACCCGAAAGGAGCTTACTTCATCCGATTGGGTGACCATTATGCAAATATTGCGGAATCATCGGAAATTGATTCGTACATCGAGAACTGGTACATCCATGAGAAGTTCCGAGAGGGCACTCACATGAACAACGACATCGCTCTGATAGTTATGAAGAATCCGGTTCGCTTCAACGATTACATCCAACCGATTTGTCTACCACCGGAAGGAATCGACTACCAGGAGGGACGACGATGCACGATATCCGGCTGGGGATCCATTCAGTCGGGCGTTTCAAGTAAGTACATACCAACTACAAGGACTTGTGACGACTTATTATGGTGTTTATGCTTTTCGTTTTGGGCTTAGCTCCATCAAACAATCTTCGAGTTGCTGAGATTCCGGTTATTTCCGGTGAGGTATGCAAGCTGCCACACGTCTATGGTAACTCCATCACGGAGGGTATGTTCTGTGCCGGATATCTGGAGGAGGGCGTGGATGCATGCGAAGGTGATTCGGGTGGTCCATTTGTCTGTTCCGATGAAGGTGGGTTTGGTTTGATGTTTTGAACTTTGAACGAGCATTCCATTGATTTTTTTATTTTCTCTCTCTTTGTTGGTGTTGATGTTGATGTTGATGTTGTATCTATGTAGGTTCGGAAACACTTTATGGAATTATATCCTGGGGCCAGCAATGCGGACACGCGAACAAGCCCGGTGTGTATGTGCGAATTGAAAAGTATCTCGATTGGATTTATGAGAAAATTCGATTTTCCATGCAACAAACATAAACTGATTGGTGTCACCTGCCGTTTGGCACGTCGCGTCATCGAATAGATTGCCATAGTCGTCGTCTTGTAGATAATAGTTAATACTCAGCTAAGAAAAGGAGAAAAGAAGGATTGTTTCCGTTTGTAGGGTTTTCTTCTTCGCAAAGAAATAAGTTTTAAGAGATTTGAATCTACTGATTTAAGTTGGATCCAAATACATATCATTTGTTTATTAAATTAACACGATTTTTTTTACTGTTAGATGTTTAAGGCGTTACCAAATATATTAGCCAGTGTAGAATACTAATTTGGAATGTTTTTTTTTTGTTTTTTTTTTGTTATAATGTACGCGCACTAAACGGATATGGATACCCTTATAATGAAGTAACACAGTGCGGGCATTAGGGAAGTGAAGGATTAGAAAATGGAGAAACCGATGCACGTTGGTATTAATTGTCTGTAAACTATAATGCGTCGGAAAAACAGAGCGGGGTAGAGCGTTCCACATTCGTATTGTACGATTAAGAAACGTATCCTTGTATTTCACTGTTCGTCCGAATACAGGCGTTATAGCACATTTTTGAATTCTGTCAAGTAGCTCCAAATATGTTATTGGTGCCCCAGACCAGATATGAGCGTTGTACTCAAGATTTGGGCGAATAAACGCCTCATAAATTCCACTTAAAGAAGCCTAGACATTTTGCAGCGTTCTTAGCGACATCGAATATGTGGTCATTCCAACGAAGTTTGTCATTAACGCACATACCGAGGATCGAAAGTCTTTCGATTCCAGCAATGCAAGTGGCATCCATGGATAATGGCAGAGAATTAGGGGTTCGCTTCAATGACAGCAGACAGCATTGCGTTTTGGAAGCATTAAATTCCACTCTGTTGGTTTTACCCCATTTAAGTATGCTGTCAAGATCAGTGGACCTGTTGCCGGGAAAACCGTACAGCCGGTCATTAAGAAGTTATCGGGATTCAAGATATTTTATAAGCTGACGATTTATCAGCGTTTCCATGACCTTGGAAAGAAGGGAATAAGTGCAATTAGTCGGTAAGAGGAGGGAGAGGAAGATTCGCCTTTTTTGGTATGGGCTGGACAAATGCTGTTTTCCACCTTCTCGGAAAGAGCCCTGAAGAATAGGACAGATAGAAAAGGGTTTTGCCAGCGTGGAAGAACACCTCTTCAGAACGATAGGGGAAATACCACCTGGACCAGCGGATTTATGTACGTTGAGATCTCGAAGAACTCTTGCCACTGTACGAGTGTGAAAATGGATCGGTCCCATAGAAGATTCTACGCGCTCGAGTACAGGAGGAGACAAAGTACAATCTGGCAGCGTTGAGCTAGCTGCAAAATGAGCAGCGAGCAGATTGGCTTTATCCGAAGAGCTGACAGCTGGGGTGTCATTGCAAATAAGTGTCGGGATAGATGACGAGGCCGAATTTTTAATATTCTTAACAAACGACCAAAAGTTTTTACTACCGGATGGACTTTGTAGTATTTTTTGCCTCAACTTTTGGTCGTAGGAGGATTTGATAAGATTAATGTGGGCATTGCAGACATTTCTGGCTCGTTTGAACTTTTTTCGGTTTTCCTCAGTTGGGTTGGCCTTAAATGACCGAAAAGTTACCTCTTTAGCCCTGATAGCTTCTTTACAGCTCAAGTCACACCACGCGTTTTCCTCAGATCTGATACACTTTATCCTCTTAGGGATAAAGCGTTTCATACCCAGGTGAATTAAATTTGTAATCATATCGGCAGCGGCATCCACGTCGTTGTTGAGGAAGCACAACGACCAGTTAAAACTTTGAAATTTAAAATGGAAGGTTTTATAGACTTGGAGGTCAACTGAAGTCAACAACTTTTTACACAAATTCCAGGGAAACGATAAATACATTTAAATTCGAGAAAGTTTCATCGACTTTTGAAGAATTCATCGTCAATATTGAAGAAGTTACTCAGGTGTTAACACGGAAGTCCCTATCTTCAACACATAATAATCCTGAAGGAGCCTTAAAAGCTTTATTATTATGATATCAAAACATAATCGTTAGTAAGCTGAGGTCTCAGCAACTGCAACTAGCCCTAATCCTTATTCGTTAATCCAGACGAAATTTTTGTAACTATCGGCTCATTGAATGGGTTTGGTCATGGGTTTGGCTACAAGCAAAATTTGTCATGAAAAAACCCAAATCTGTGTCAAAAGATTCTATTGCATCTACAAAAAGTGACAATGAATGGAAAAGACGGATAGCCGGATATGTGAAGAAGAGTGATGCAAAAGTGGGTTCAATGAATCGATAGCTGCAACCGCGTTCTCGGGGGTAATATGAACGAGATCAAATTCCGTACTTAAATTTAACATGTGTACTAAATACATATACAACCTCTCCAATAAGTGATTTATTTAACTAACTGCCTTATCCCTATTAACAACAGTCGAAGATTCTGTGGACTGAAACGTTGGTGTTCATTCGCTAATGTCTGAGACTTAAACTCTCCTCGAAACCCTTTCAAAGCCAACGGGGTCAAATATCTAACGAAGAATTTGTCTCTTAAAACGACCACGAAGATATCACACTTCGGATCTATAGAGCAGGACTTGGAGTATTATGGTCTAATAATAGGCCTTACCAGCCAAAACCAAAAAACAGCGATTGGCAAGCGTTATTCTTTGTTTCATTTTGATGTCTTCGACGTGATTTGGTGGCTTTAAAATCGATAAAAAGGTGCTGAGTATCGATCTGAACTTCTTGGGCTTTCTGCAAAATCAGACGGAGTGCGACTTTCCGGACCTAAAACTGCACAAATGACAAAAGCTTTAAGGTGTTTACTCAATACGGTGGACGGGATCATATACGTGATGTTAATAGTTGACTTGGTTTTGAGGGTCCTGTTTCTTGTGAACTTGGCAAATGGTGCTGATTTTCTATTCCATTGAATGCTGTCAACCCAGTAATCTGATGCTGCCTTAAATAGTTCGAGAATTAAACAGTCCTGACACCCGGCCGTACTGACTTTAGTTTAGAAAGAACTTTGTCAACTTAATCTTCGCTCTGCCTAGTAGCTTTGAAGATATGTTGTTTTGCTCCGTTTGCTTTGTGGCAGTCTTCATCAAACCAGGAGTTTCGTAGTGGTGTTGGGGTGAAAGCTATTTCATCAGTTGGGGCATTTCTGCTGGGATTTCGGCTACTATGCAATTGGTCTGTTGCATTTGATGCTGTCTGCAAAGTATATCTTGGCCTTTCGGACATGAAAAATACTGGTCGTGTGGACCGCTGTGTTCCATTGTCAAAATTGAGGTGAGAAAATCATAATATTACATCCCGCTGCAAAGCGATGTTTTTTTTTTGTGTTAACGCCAAGCATAAATTTCAAACCAGTACTTAAAATTCATAGCCACCAACTTTTCTTCAACGCCCTTGACTAAGTGTGGGAGATCCTTATAGACCTGGAATTAGAATACATTAAAGTAGCTCAAATATGAAAATCACTAGTTCGCCTTTGTTTTTTTTTGTTCCATTGCCCACATGGCTGACACCGCGACCTCAAAAATCTATTGTATCTCAAGGGGGTGTGACTTCACTAGCGAAAGCCACAATGTCTTTAGTTGCAGAGTTTCTGAATTCTGCTGATGTACGGATTTTTGGATTGCCTTAAGCCCGGGACACTTTCCCAGTGGTTCAGACGAAGTTGTTGTTCCCAATCTTTAATTAGCCTTAAAGCAGCAGCCCAATTGACTCTGCAATAGGGTTCTGGTCCAAGGAACGCAGACTCTGATCCGGCTCTAGCCAGCTCATCTGCAGATTCGTTGCCTGCAATAATCCTGGTAAACAGGGAACCATCCGAGTTTAAATTTGTTATGTTTGGCTAGGTTTTGCAAGGCATTGTAGCAGCACTTCACTGTCACAGAATTCACAGTGTTGATGATAGTGCCAGTAGTACTGCTTGACTATCCGAGAAGGTGTGAATCGATGTGAATCCCGGCACCTTTAATTCCTTTTCGGGAAATTAAATTAGAACATATCTGAACTATATGATCCATAGTTCGACTGTGAGCGCCACCGATGATTAAATTATTCAGCCCGGAAACCGGGATGTATCTTAGTGAGTGGGCATTTCTCCACTCTTTCTCGTCTGCTGTCACGACCTGGAAGGAAGGTCGGACGGTTTCATGTCTACGTATCACCAACATTTTGACCACTTTTATGTTCAACCTTCCGATAGAAGCCTTGGCAATAAGAGGTCTGTAAGTTGCCTTTCAATAATTTCATATCCAACCGAAATAGGCAATTAAGCCAATTTTATCAACCAACATTCAAAAATTCCAACCAATAGTCAAATTCCAGGATGTTTTGAGTTTCCTAAAATAAATCTATAACAGAAAGTTTTGTCGTCAGACCAATGACCATAAGTATCGATTAAAGGACTATAAACACGAATATATTCACACTTGGCATCCCCAACTGAACAAAATGCTGTAATTGACCAAAATTGTGACCATGAAATAATTAAAAGAACTTTTTTCCAAAAAAGTTGTTCGCTTATGCAAAAAAGTTCTAAAATGCGTATCACTAACCCTTTGACCACTCCAAGGACAGGCGTGCTTCAAGCTTAAATCCAAAAAAAAAAAATAATGCCTACCTTCTCCAATAATTGGGGGCGAGAAGAAAAAACGTCAACCTCGATTTTGATGTAATTTCGCATATTGGACAGTTTTTACATACTTCTGCAAAATACAAAAATTGATCAAAATCGTTTTTGAGATATCGAATTTAATTAATTAATTTATAATAATCGTTAAATGAAAGAAAAAATTATTTCAAAAATCGAAGTACGCAGATTTGTTCAACTTAATATCTTGAAGAAAGTAGTAAAATTGTTCGCAATTCCCTTCATTAATTTTTAAGATATTGGCGGATTATAAATTACCGTTGTTCGTATTTCTTGCCAAAAACTGAGTATGCAGTATTTTCGAGAAAATTAATAATAAATGTTTTCCACCAACAAAATGGATGGCAGGTGCTGTTATTTCAAATTATAAAGCAAAAAAATATTAAATAAAAGAACGATTTTTGTAATGAAAATAAAGCTCCTGGTGAAGACCGTATACCATACGAATTCATTAAATTTGCGTCAGTTGAATTTTAATAAAATCTTACACAAGTTTATAATCACATTTTCATCTTAGGAGAAGTTGCGAACATTTTTAAGAAGGTTTCCTTTTTTTAAAAAAGGAGGTGGCACTGACCCAGCGAACTATACAGCTATATCTTCAAATAAACGGTGTTTGTTTTTAGAGATTGGTTTTTCGAATAGATATAAAACTGACATTTTGTGGTCAAATCTGACAACTCTAATGTCATTTATGTTCAGTTTGGTTTGCCATTTCAGCATGAACAGATGACAAATGAACAACGCTTGCAAATCGTGCAAATTTATTTCGAAAATAATGGTTGAGTTCGCGAAGTTTACCTCAAGCTCCGTTCCGTCCATCAGAGCAATTAATTCGGTTAACCAATGATCGTTTTCGCACTACGTTTACTATATGTGATAATATGCATCCGCAGAAACGTCGAACAGTGCGTACCGAAGAAACAATTGCCGCTGTAGAGCAAAGTGTTGAAGAGGACTCGAATGAATCGATTCGCCATCGTGCACAGGAATTGCAGCTTTGTCCATCAACTTTATGGAAGATTTGTCGCAAAGATCTCTTCTTACGACCTTACGAGATCCAGCTTGTGCAAGAATTAAAACCGCGAGACCATGCAATGCGTCATGATTTTGGTGTATGCGCCGAAACTAACCGACTATTTTGTTCCCTAATTGTTTGGCATGTATGTGGATGAGATGTGGTTCCACCAAGATGGCGCTACATGCCACACAGCGCACGTCACAATCGATTTATTGAAGGAAACATTCGATGAGCGCATAATTTCGCGGAATGGACCTGTCAATTGGCCACCAAGATCGTGTGATTTGACACCATTGGATTATTTTCTTTGGGGACATGTGAAGACATAGTAATCTGTTTTATTTCAATTCTAAGTTCTATACCTCTAAAAAAACACCCTGTACAATAATGACAATATTTACTAGAGTTATTCTTGACCGTTTGAAAATGATCTACCTAGCGAATTCCAAGTAGGATTCAGAAAAGGCTACTCCACAGTAGAGTCATACCTGGAAAAAGGAAGAAAAATAGCCTTTGATAAACAGAAGCGCGCTGCTCTACAGACTAAGTAATTTAGGTGTGTCTTCAAAAGTGCTGAGGGTCATTTAAAGACTTTATAAAGATAATAAAGCAGCTGTTTGGGATGGACCCAACATGTCCAATTGGTTAAATACTGAAATGTGAGTGAAACAAAAATGCCAAACAAAAGTCACGCTTTTTAGAAATGGATATGGACGATACTCAACCAGGAACTTAAAGTGGTTAAGGAGTATAAATACCTCGGAGTTTAACTTAGAAGAAAAAATTGAAGGATGCCAAAAAGGCAATAAATTGCAGTTGCCGGGTCATAATGCATAAAATATTCCATTGATCTGCAAATTTAAGATTTTCGAGGCGGCTACGAGGTCAATCATCTGCTATGAGATTTAGTAAACCGGAAGCTAGAGTTCTTTAACGATTGGCCAAGGCTAAACAGCGAACACAATATGCAGTACGTACCCTTATACTCAACAATGACCTAGCAACCAAAAATCGCTTCTACGATCAAGTCAATTAAGTAGCGGCGAACTACTTTAACCGAACTTTTGACCACATATCAACGTCGGTAATGAGAAATGTAGGTTATGCAAGCTTCGAAAAAAAGAAGGATGTTTCTTTTATTTTATTGCAACTTGCCCTATATTGAAAGAGACCAGACGAGTTCCCTGGAATAAGGAAGCATTGCCAATGCCTGAATTCATCACAAGCCTAAATGGTGAGGACTGGGGTGTTCTAGATAGTTACCTTAGACCGGCATTGAAATACCCGCAGCAAACAATAAACGAAGCTTTTTCGATATGAACATGTGTATGAGACTTAAGTGTAAATCCCTCTCTTTCCTTCGGCTGAAGCCAAAAGCCAAAGTCATCTATTGTAAATTATTGTAATCAAAAGTATGAAACTGATGTTTAATAAAAACAAAAAATTAATCACTTACTTATTTTGGCTAGCTCAACGCTCCCAGATTGTGATTTGTCTCCCCCTGTACTCGAGCGCGTAGGAGATCCAATGGGACAAATCCACTTCCGCACTCGTACAGTGGCAAGAGTACTTCAAGATATCAATATACATAAATCCGCTGGTCCAGATGGTATTTCCCCTATCGTTCTGAAGAGGTGTTCTTCCACGCTGGCAAAACCACTTCCTAAGCTTTTCTATCTGTCCTTTTCTTTAGGGCTCTTTCCGAGAAGGTGGAAAACAGCATTTGTCCAGCCCGTCCCAAAAAAAGGCGAATCTTCCTCTCCCTCCTCCTACCGACCAATTGCACTTACGTCCCTTCTTTCCAAGGTCATGGAAATGCTGATAAACCTTCAGCTTATGAAATATCTCGAATCCCGAAAACTTCTTAATGACCGGCAGTTTCTTATCTTACCGAAAAGTGGAATCCATCTATTCACTGTGGTGGCGAAAGTAAGGTCGTTGCGCTTGATATTTCAAAAGCATTTGACAGTGTTTGGCATCAAGCTTTCTTGTCGCAAATGCGTGCATTTGGGATCGATGTTACCCTTCTTCAATGGACTAGAAATTACCTTTCGGAACGTTCAATTCAAGTTGTTTTGGACGGTTTCAAGTCTGCAACTTACCAAATAAATGCTGATGTTCCCCAAGGCTCCGTTTTGTCTCCGACTCTCTTTCTCATTTTTTTGTTTTCCTATCTGTCACTTCTAATCCAATCCATTCCTTTGCAGATGCGAGTACCCTTAGCTTCGCATATTCGTTTTATGATTCACGTCCCTCATCTTCGGGCGTGGAGCTAGAACCGCAACGTATGTTAAGCTCATTAAATGCTGACCTTGACAGCATTCTTAAGTGGGATAAAACCAATACAGTAGAATTTAAAGCTTTCAAAACACAATGCTGTCTTCTATCACTAAAGTGAAACCCCCATACTCTGTCATTATCCATGGATGCCACTTGCATTGCTGGAACGGTAAGGCTTTCGATCCTCGGTATGTGCGTTAATGACAAACTTCGTTGGATTGACCACATATTCGATGTCGCCAAGAACGCTGCAAAATGTCTAAGCTTCCTTAAGTGGAATTTATAAGGCGTTTATTCGCCCAAGACATGAGTACAACTCTCATATCTTGTCTGGTGCACCAATAACATATTTAGAGCTACTTGGCAGGATTCAAAAACGTGCGGTAAAACTTATTGGCGATCGGGACATCGAGAAATCACTTAACTCTCTTAGTCATCGACGTAATGTCTCCTGCCTGTCATTGTTTTATCGGTATTTCCACCACAAGTGCTCAAATGAAGTTGCCAATTACATTCCACTCCTACAGCAATTCAACCGCAATACTTGCCATGCTATGAATGCACATCAGTTTACCCTTAAGCCTGTATTCGGACGTTCAGTGAAATACAAGAATTCATTTCTTAACCGTACACCGAGAATGTGGAATGCTCTACCACGCGCTGTTTTTCCCTCACATTACAGTTTACAGACATTTAAAACCAACGTGCATCGGTTTCTCCTTTTTCTAATTCTTCACTTCCCTAATGCCCGCACTCCATTATAAAAGTATTCAAAATCCTTTTAGTGCGCGTATATTATAAGAAAAAAAAATACGACCTTTGTAGGAAATTCGTCGATCCGTTTCGGCATACAGCTCCTGGACAGACAGACAAACACACCAATTGTTTGGACTTCATCCCTCACACTCAGTTTAATTGTGGTCTTGCACAAATATATTGATACGGCGATAAACATAATGTAGGAGGAGTTTAATGCTGCAGTAAAATGGTGCCACAAAAACGGCTTGATTATCAACGCTTCAAAAACCAAATGAAACGACAAACGAGACGATTGAATTGGTATAAAGCTACAAATATCTTAGGGTGATCATCGGCTCTCATTTTATACTTGCATGGGGAAACGCAGCTGCGACCCACATATAAAAGATACAGAGACTTCAAAATTCAGCACTGAAGCAGTTAAGATGCCTTAATCAACGAAGTGTTGAAACTTCTTTCAAAGTTCTCCGAGTTGAAAACATTTTTAAGATGACGATCATACTGGATTTGATGATAGCCGTTTTATTCGACCAATCAATCATCAATTAAGCACTAGAAGACGCGCCCAAGGTATGCCCCAAACACCAAGAAACTATACTACAATTATGGCAGACGACAACTTCTATTTAACGTTCCTTCAATAATCAACGATTTACCTAGAAATCTGATAAATATTGAAAATTTCAAAACTAGAGAAAAACAAATTAAAACAATTTTTCTCAAATTCCTATACTTAACATAAAAAAAATAAAACAAATATATTTAAATATTATAATATAACAAAACAAAAATAAAATCAATTTTAATTTGTATAATAACGGGTGATCCAAGTAGAGATACTTTTTTCAATAGCCTTTTTTGACAGATCACGTGTGAGTCGTGTCATGCTGTCATGTTATTTTTGTTTAGTATTGTTTGGCATTTCATAATGGAAAGACTTACGCGTGAACCACGTTTACAAATTGTTCAACTTTATTATGAAAATTCACGTTCTGTGAGGAATGTGTTTCGTGCACTTCGCTCAACTTATGGTCAACATAATCGGCCTACTGAGCGTACTATTCGCAACACCATCACCCATTTTGAGACCCAGCATTCATTATTGGATAATATTCGACCGAATAGACCACGCCCAGCACGCTGTGAAGAAAATATAGCAGCCGTAGCTGAGAGTGTACACGAAGACCGTAGAGAGTCGATTCGGCGCCGTTCGCAGCAACTCGGACTGACGTATGGAACGACTTGGCGCATTTTACGTCAAGATCTTAAATTGAAAGCGTACAAAATACAGCTTGTGCAACAACTGAAGCCACTCGACCTTCCCAAGCGACATCGCTTCGCTCTATGGGCTCTTGAAAAGTTCCAAGAAGATCCGACGTTTTCGAGGCAAATTTTGTTTAGCGATGAGGCCCATTTCTGGCTCAATGGGTATGTAAACAAACAAAATTGCCGCATTTGGGACGAAGAACAACCTGAAGAGATTGAAGAACTGCCACTTCATCCAGAAAAAACAACGGTTTGGTGTGGTTTGTGGGCCGGTGGAATCATCGGTCCATATTTCTTTAAAAATTATGCCGGTGCGAACGTAACCGTCAATGGCGACCGTTATCGTGCCATGATAACCGACTATTTGATGCCTGAAATTGAAGCTCGTGATCTCGGCGACATTTGGTTTCAGCAAGACGCCGCCACTTCCCACACATCGCATCAATCAATGGACTTATTGAGAGAACATTTCGGTGAGCACATAATTTCACGTTTTGGGCCGGTCGATTGGCCACCGGCCTCACCAAGATCGTGTGATATCACACCGTTAGACTTTTTCCTGTGGCGATATGTAAAGTCAAAAACATCACGCTTGTCATTCGCCAGTTACCAGTCGAAATGGTCGAACGAGTGATCGAAAATTGGACTCAACGGATGGACCATCTGCGACGTAACAACGGCCAACATTTGATAGACATAATCTTCAAAAAATAAATGCAATTCTCCATTAAATTTGAATTTTCTGTGATTTTTTTTTTAATAAAGTAGGGAACCTCGAAATGGATCACCCTTTATTAATATATAAAAGCTAACTGTAACACTTATAGCCAAGGCTTTGCAGAAACTTAGAAAACATTTTTAAGACTTTTTCGTGAATAAAAAAATAAATCTGAAAAAATAAAATAAAATGGAAACCAATGAATCATCTGAAATAGATAAACTGGTACCAACATCCTGTGATACCGAAAGGGATTACGACAATATTAGTGATGCAATTTTCTACCTACATTTTATCCTAAGCACTCTGATTAAAATCCGTGTATCTGCAAAATTCCCTACGAGCCGATATTAATTTTCCAGGTAAACGAGGTAAACGAAATCGAAAAATGCACCTATCTATTCCCTACACCCACCTATTCCAGTAATAAATCCCTTGATAGAAGACAGTGCGTCAGTCACAGAAATTAATTACCTCTTTCTTCATCCAGCTAGCATATTACTTTTGAATATTTTAAGTTCTACACTTCACTTGATGAGATATCCTTCAAATGCACAAAGACCGTTTGTTTAATGAATTCCTGGCAATAGGCACGTTAATCCAAGTTTCCTCTTTGAGTAGACACTGAGGATTGAGAATTCATGGATGTTGGACCATGTGCTGAGACTTATGGTATCAACTCCTGTAACGGAATATCGTACTCTACTTTGAGTTAATTAAAAAGCAATATTTAAAAAATCTGAAAGGACAGCGTTTCTGTTTTTCTATGGACAGTGATGGAAGAAAAAGAGTGATGGAAGTTAGATCGGGTTTTTGCGAGAGTACCTACCTACTTCTCTTGTAAATTTGATGTACAAAATATTGTCAGACAGAGTACAGTGTACCTTCTTAAGGGTGAAGTGGGTGTATAATGAATCTTTAAAGAGGTTATCAAAGTATGAGCGCATACAAAATAAAAGAGTGTTTGTCGATAGGACAAATTGACATTAAGCAACCACCAGCAGGAATCAGGTATGAAAATAAGAGCTAGAGGCGCAGCTACTTTTTTTTGATAAAAGACACCACTGATCACTCCCCGGGTATAATAATTGAGCTTGATGAAATGCAAATAAGCACGGTTAGCGCAAAAATTAAACGCATAGCATATAACTTTGGTTTATTGTCCTCCCCTAGCGACGTTATTTTTAGCATATTTGACTCACTTGGACATAATTTTGTAATTGGCGGAGATTTCAATGCAAAACACACTTTCTGGGGCTTCAGATGTATCTCACCAAAAGGTCGTATTCTTTACGAAGCCGGAATGGAGTTTGAGGTCGTCTTTTACTCGTCAGGCCTCATACATTTCTTTATCGCAAAAGGAATCTCGGAAAGCTCTGTCAAAATTGAAGAACGTATTGATCTATCTTCTGAACATTCGCCCGTCATTCTTATAATTAGTTTACGTGAAAACGACGGTCCGCCAAGGCTGGCTAGCGCAAGAGCTAAGTGGGACTCCTACAGAAAAGACTGCGCACATAATATCGATCTGAAGGTATCTCTACGAACACCATACGAACTCGAAAACGAAGTATTTAGATCAATTTACCGAAGCTTAACAAAGTTCAGAGCGGAATAATACTCCTCATAAAAAGAGAGTAATCAAAAAGAGCGAAATTAAATTTCCCCGTGAAATTACTGAATTAGTAACAGAAAAACGAAGAGCGTGTAAAAGATGGCAAAAATCTGTAGCAAACTATTTTGCATATCCCTTTCGGATAGTGCGAAGTATCTGGGCGTAATTCTAGATAGAAAATTGAACTGGAATCTTCATGTTGCGAAAAGAATTAAAAAGGCTTATAATGCTCTTAAGGCTTAATGCTCGTGCTCCGCAGTATACGACAATTTTAAACAATCTTTGTAGCAAACTATTTAGCATATCCCTTTCGGATAGTGCGAAGTATCTGGGCGTAATTCTAGATAGAAAATTGAACTGGAATCTTCATGTTGCGAAAAGAATTAAAAAGGCTTATAATGCTCTTTTTATCTTCAAAAGAATAGTGGAAAGAACCTGCGGCTTAAGACCTACAATGGTGCACTGGCCAGGCCCATACTGACATACGGCACACTAGTATGGTGGAAAGCAACAGAAAAGAAAACAATATGCGGCAAACTAGCGGTGGTTCATAGAACGGCATGTGTAGCAATTACGAGTGCGCTCTGTACCACCCCTTCAGGTTTCTGAACCTAATACCGCTTGACCTAAAAATCAGAAAACTGGCTGGGAACAGTGCAGTACGACTGACTTTTTTGAGTCACTTATAGTCCTTTCGACGCTACTGCCAGGAAATCCAATCATAACGGATGAAATCCCCCTTAGTCGACTTCGACATTCCGTATGATGTAATATATCTGGAAAGGGAGGATTGGCAAAAAGATGCAATTATCAAAACAAATGAAATTGCAATCTTTACGTAAACGACAGAGGGAACAGGGTCTGGGATCTTCTTAAGAGATTCAGAACTGAGGGAATCTATAAATCTACTGGGAACAAGCAGCGTCGTTCAATCAGAGGTTCTAGCTGTCCTCAAGGCGGCTGAGCAAATGTAGATGAGATCGGTATCCGGACGAGATATTGCTATCTACATCGACAGAACTTAAGGCAATGTAATCAACTAACATTAATTCTGATGCAGTTAGGAGCTGTCGCACAATACTTAAATTACTATGCAGTCAGAACCGAGTGAGACTGTGCTGGGTGCCAGGACACTGCGGTATTGAGGGAAATGAGCAGGCGGATGAGCTTGTAAGAATAGGAGGGTCAACCAGTGACAGTGAGGTTGCAGACATCAAACCTTCCCTCTCCAAAATGAAGGACATGATTGAGGAAAAAATCATTAGGTCTGCCAATCTAAGGTGGAAAAGTCTTGAGGGACACACGGTGTCAAAAGCTCTATGGCCACTTCTCGACTCTAAGAGGTCCAGGAAGCTTATACAAATTACCAGGGATAAGCTAAGAATACTAGTGGGAGTCCTGACAGGGCATTGCTCTTTCGAAAACATGCAAACATACTCGGGCTGTCAGGTACAGACATCTGAAGATACTGTGGCGATCTTCAGGCTGCTGAGAATATACCGCACATATTGTGTGAATGCGAGGCAATCTCACGAAAACTTAAATTGAACACGGCCCCTGGATATGATTTAATTACGGGTAAGGTTCTTAAGGAGTCGTCCATAAAAGTACTAATTAAGTTTGTTTATCTCATAAATGCTTCGATTAGGCTGTTGTACATTTCCCGACAATGGAAGATAGCCAAGGGCATAATGGTTCCTAAGCCAAGAAAACCTCCAAATGACAAGAAATCGTATCGACCAATATATATTGAAGCGATTGCATCCGATTATTGAAGAACGCCGATTAATACTGGATCACCAATTCGGATTTAAAACTCTACCATTGACCAGGTATAGAGAATAACCAACGAAATTGAAAAAGCACTAGAGGAGGAAAAAATGTGTTATTGTGTTTTTCTTGACGTCTCTCGGGCTTTCGATAAGGTCAGGCATACGGGATTAAAATATAAAAACTTCAAGAAACTCTCCCAAAACAATTCTATAAAATTCTAAGCTCTTATTTAGCGGACAGACTCTTTCGTGGTAAACACGGACACGAGTATTCCAAATTCAAAGAAATCACCGCGGGAGTTCCACAAGGAAGTTTTCTTGGCCCGATTTTATTTCTTTTATAGATGGATAGTACCGTAGCGACGTTCGCAGGTGATGCGGCCATATTAGCCGTAGACGATTCGATTCAGTCCGCGACATATAGGCTTCAACGAGCGATCGACAAAATATGCACTTGGACAAAAACTTGGCGGAAAAGTTGAATAGTCAACAAGGGTAAAATTGAAAAAAAAAGTAAAGTGCACTACTGCGTCATACAAAATTACTGCGTGACAAATTTATTTTTACAACTTTTAAGGATTTAAAAAATTTGATTTTCTCAAAAACGGCACCTACGATTTTGATGTAATTTCGTACATTGGACACTTTTAACATAATTGTTCAAAATATAAAAAATTATCAAAATCGTTGGAGCCGTTTTTGAGAAAAAGAATTTAATTTAAATTTAAAAAAATCGATATATGAAAAAAAAAAATTTTAAAAAAATTAGTTAAAAAATCTAAGTATTCAAGTTTGTTCGACTTAATAGTATACAAAAAATTAGTGAAATTGTTGGAAGTGCCCTTTGTTAGTTTTCGAGATATTGGCGGTTTTATAAATTACCGTTAATTGTTTTTTTTTTCCCAAAAACTTGTTATGCCGTATTTTTGGCCCCATCCAAAATATCCTTAGTACAAAAGAAAACCGATATCCTTGGAACCATATTCGAGAAAATTAGTGATAAGTGATTTTCACCAAAAAAAAAAATTGTATGGCAGAGATGTAACCCCAAAAACCTTATATACGAACTTTGAAGCAAATCTGTCGAACCGTTTCGCCATACGGCGCCCGGACAGACAGACAGACAGATAGACAGAACGGGCGGCATTGGCAGACCCACTTTTTTGGACTTCTCTGTAGTCATAATATCATCCCTCATACTTAGTTTGAGTTCGAACTTTTCGCACGATCGCAATAACTTTCTCTTTAGTATACTAATGTATACGAGAAAGTTAAAAATTTAGTTGACAAGAATTGATATGTCAAATAAAACTATCAACATTTACTGATTGACAAGCAGGTTAGTGCCCAATTGCGAAACTAGTTCCTTACTAATAGAAAACTGTGGGCATGTTTTTTCTTTACCGCAAAACCGCATCTGTGCCATTATTAACTTGTCAAACAATTCTCCATGGTTTTCAATTTCCATCATCAATCAACAAAAAAAGTCCTTCTGTTGCGTGCAGTGGCAGAAGGAAAACTATAAATCAAACTTGTTGCTTGTAAAGAGGTCTTTCTGCTGAAGGATGATGGACATAATCGGAGTTCGAATACCTAAAACTTGAATGAGTGTAGATATATCTACAGACATTAATCAAAACTCACACAGCATTGTTGTGGTGTGTTTGTATGCACCAAATGTCACTGTCACACAATCGGTTGTAACATTTTGGTTTGCTTGTTTTAAAGCCTGTTTAGTATTTACCCCACCCAGTTGGGTGTTCGAAACAGCCCAACTACGAGCGCCACACACGCACAGATTTATTCTTATCTTAGATTGGAAAAGGAGCCCCCTAACGGAAGAAACTAATATTTCACGGGATAACATTTCACATAACCGTTTCTGGTGTGTCGTTCGCTTCTCGCATGGCCGCATCATCTCAGTCACAATGCAACACGTACAATAACAATATATGGTGAACTGCAATACGACAAAGGGAGAATAGAAATCGGAAATTGGATTGTACGAGATAATGGTTACGTTACGATGTCATTGGTTAGAGGTAATGGCCGCCATTGTAAGTAGATTTGCGGAGAACTCTAAATGGGTTTCGGTGAACTTAGAAGAGAAACTAACTTTGGAAAAATAATGGAAATGGGAGTTTTATGGATACAATAGGGGATATAGTTTTTTTTTTGCTTTATATTTACAGGTGTTTGCAAAGTAGGTATAATGTTTACTTGAAAACTCTCCCCTTTAGTAGTGCGAGTATTTGTTCGGAGAGTTTTATGTGCATGATGGTTGTTTGTTAATTTCTGATTCTATGGAGAGAAGAAGAGCCAACGAATAGGTAATATAAATTAGTTTTGTTGCAAAGAGTGAAAGGATATAAAATATAGGAACGTATTCTTTGGTTAGAAAAATGTGACTTCAAATAAAAAAGATCGAACTAAGCTTCTCTGGAAAGGACGTTATTGCAGTGCTAATGTGCTATCTGCTTAGACAGATCAAACCTTTTCAGATCCACTTTCGTCGCTAGAAATTTTCACATATCCCGTTTGTTTTCTCAGTAGCGACCAGAATTAGCGACGGTTTACAAGTATTAATTGGTATACCTAAGCATTTTTTATGGTGCAGGGTTCTACATTTTGCGAGTTCATCAGCCTTACAGGTTTTACAGTCCTCACATGCCATCTGTGCTGCTTCACCCAGCAAAGGTGAATGAACTAGTCTAAAGGAAGGATTACAGGGCAATTTTTGCGAATCATTTAAATGACGCTGCGCGTAAAAATGGCATCAAAAAGCGGTCATTTTAATGTCGTTCTGTGTGATCGACATTTTTGCGCTAACATTTTCGATGTCGCTTTAATGACTTGGAAAATGGCGGACCAAATGACTCGAATTTTTTGCCATTAAAATGACAGAACAGAATGGCCGTGAGATAGCTCTTTAATGACGCCTAGGACAAATGACTAAACTTTTTGGCTGTTGCGTAATTTAAATGGCAGCCTCCGAAAAATGACAAGGTACGAAATTCATGCCATGCCAATTTTCTACGCAAATGACAAATGATGCAGCATTTAATACGATATCTGTGCTTTCATTTGGATTTTTGTCTCGTGGCAAAAGGACGTGTAAATAATTATTAAACTAGTTCCTATTCTTTTTGTTTTTTTTGTTGTGGTTGTATTGTTCACGTGATGCACGTTATCGTTGGCTGCGATACGCGTAAAAGGAATTGCAGCAATCGTAAACTCTGACCAGTGGCTAGGTAGCGCAGCGTGATAACCCTAAGTCGTGCTTCCGCTGTAACGCATTCTGTTTTTCGATGTGTGGCTTCACCAACCTCAACAAATAATCAAATTGATTGGCTGCCATACGAAGGACATTGTGATAAAGTTTAGGTTCTTCTTCGCGCAATTCGAGTAGTAATCCATCACAAAAAAACTAAAAAAACTTCTATGGTCCAAACATGTCGAATCGAAAACCGATAAGCGCTGTCGACTTTCTGGCAGTGTAAAGGCGCTTTTGGTAAGACATGGGGCTTGTCTCCGAAACGGGTTCTTTGGATCTATACGGCCATGATTAGACCGCTACTCTCATACGCATCAGTTGTTTGGTGGAACAGGCTTTCGCGGAAACGTGTTACTGCTTCTTTTGCCAAACTCCAAAGAACGGCTTGTCTCGGCTGCACAGGGGCCTACCCTAGCACCCCGGGCTCTGCTCTAGATGCTTTGATGAATCTTCCTCCCCTTGATTTATATATCATGGGGTGTACGCTAAAAACCATCTTTCGCTTAAAGAGAGGTGGTTTTTGGTACCATGCGCACTGGAATTTTAAAGAACTTGCTCGAGAATTATCCTTTGACCCCTGTCTTATGGATATGCCATCTGATGCAATGACACCAGAAGTCCGTCTGCGAAAAAACTACCACGTCAACTTTCCACAGGTAACGGAATGGCTTCGGTCAGACTCTGAACCATATATTTGAATGCCATCGTATTTTCAAGGATGGCTCCAAAACCGGGTAGGAGTCTGGTGCTGGAGTCTTTGTGGAACGCGATGATATACGCCTTTACTACCCCTTGGGTAAACATGCATCTGTTTTCCAAGCGGAGATTTTTGCCATCCTAATGGCTTTGCGTTATATTGGAAGAACAGGTGGAGGGCTAGAGGCATTTGCATCTGCAGTGATAGCCAAACTGCATTAAAAGCGCTTCTAAGCCCTCTTAGTGCTATAACTCAAGCTTTCTCTGAATTTGGTCGGAAGGCTGAACACAGTGAATCTTGTCTGGGTACCAAGTCACACTGGCATCCAGGGAAATGAAATCTAGGATAAGCTTGCTAGGCAAGGTTCAGAAGAAGTTTTCTCAGGACCCGAACCTGTGTTGGGTCTGCGTGCATCTTTAGTCATTCCTTCTATCGATTCTTGGGTCTCTCGTGAACACAAGATTCGCTGGCGCGATTGCGGTGGATGTAGACAAACCAAAATACAGCGCCCGGACATTTGCTAAAGGTCAGCATCTTTTCTTCTATCTCTGAGGAGAATCGACTGTAGGCTGCTTGTAGGCGTTCTTTCGGGCCACCAAGCTTTTGCTAAACACTCAAATGTGTTCGGCTTAAGCGACACCACTACCTGTCCTGCTTAATACTTTCTCTGCAGTTGTCCGGCCTATGCTCGCATCAGGTGGCGGATCTTCGGGACTGACGTGGTGAGTGCCGAACATTTAAGCTCTTTATCACTGAAGCTCCTTCTCGTTTTTCTTCGAAAGACGGGAAAACTAAGTACATTATTGTAAGGTGTCTGAATGGTAGTACAATGGACCTGTAGTTATGTCTGAGCGCTCCATCGGATAGTAGCAACCTCCGACACAAAAAAAAAAAAAAAAAACCATCACAAAAGCCACTCTTCTTGCGACTGCTGAACGACTTCTAATGCTCCGCTTTCGTCGCGTTGGCTCGTAATCAATCAATCAATTGTCTTCACTGCTTTCCGGCACAAACGCTGCTAAATACGCCGTCTCCGAAATGTCCACCATCATCGCAAAATTTTTTTTTGACATTTTTTATTTATTATAATTTTTCCATTTTCTTTTCACTGCTATTTAATTTAATTAAAAAAGTCGCACGTATGCGTATTCGCTGAGAAAAAACACTAAACGACAGTAGCTATATTTTTCTCGTTGGTCATTACCGTCTGATCACAAAACAGATAAATGACGTGAAATCGAAAAATAGGAAAGGTGACATATGTTATTTTGATGAGGCAAGTCATAACCATGTGATCGTCATTTTTTCGCTCGTCATTTAATGGCATCCCAACGGAAAATTCTAAATGACTCGCAGTGTTCGTCATTTGATTTTGGGACAAAAAGGATGATTATAGTCATTTCGTGTTATCGCCATTTTTTCGCAAATGACCAATGACGAATCGCAGCCTGAATGTCACTCTAATGCGACATTTTTTCCTGACGTCACAGCGTCATTTAAATGGCCATGTAATCGTATCTACCTTAACAAGTCCGCCATCTCTTCAAGAGACGATCGGCAGTATAGGGCTACGATAAAGTTTACAGAGACTGATTTCAGGGAAGACGGAAGGAGAGATTATGGTTAAGTTTATCAAAGAAAACACCATAACCCATCGTCAGTCCTTGATCTGTTTGTGGAGGAATGGATCGATGCGTCCTCCATGAATGCACCCCCTCCCAAACTGACCGAGTAACATAAAAGGACTATTCAAATTGAAGTTGGGGGGAAGGCGTAGTTGATTTTCTTGGGAGTGTCTCAAATTCATTTAGGATGGGCAATTACTTTATTGGTCCACTGTGATGTAGCCTTAAGTAGGAACAGGCATATTAGTCGTCATTTGTAGATGGAACAGTGCGGCGTAGTAGTTGTGCCTAGGGTTTCGCCAATGCATACAAGTTATAATAGGCCTAAAAACTTTAGAAACGATGACAATGTGTTGCGGTAAAATATTCCGTAACAAAACCCACTTTGCGATTCCTTATTCCCACACCTCCCCCCTTTATATCGCTTGGCCGCTGAGAGTTTTTGAAAGTAAAGGGGCCCACTTTCTTAGGGCTTCCAGTCATGTGTCCACACTGTTCCAGGTGGACGGAACTGGAAAGGCCGGCCGAGTGTAATATTCAAACAACAGAACACATTCACCAGCACCAGAGAGGTGTGGGCGGACGCCCCTTAATACTGAAACACTAACGAGAATGAGCAAAATGCACGGACGACACTACACCGGTCCTTAAGGAGTCATCGCCAAATCAACAAAAAAAATAACAACAACAAAAGGAAAAAAAGAGCAACACGACAGACACTTGATCACGAAGAAAATCAACTATGGCTGCGGATCCAACATAACTTTAACTATTGGAACGAAATGGCCTACGTTCAGGAATTCTCCAACCTGCACGCGATTACACCGAGATAGTTAGTGACCGCGAATAAATGTTAGGTTTTAACTTACCCAAACTCCTCTTGATTTTCTGTTGTCCACACAATTGTTGGTGTCTGGTCCTAGGAATGTAACCCATCTAGTCTTGTGTTGCTTGTAGGGGGAATATTGTTTTTATTTGTTTGGCTTCATAAGGAACCTTTTTAATATACAATTTTAAATACTTTTGGAATAGTTACCCAAGACTATTTACATTCGTTTTCGAATGTTTTCTTTTTGTCGCCAACTGTTAGATGGGAAACGTTCGTTACGTACTTCCAGTGAGGGGCGGATTCAGCTTGAAATGATTGTATGTGAGATCTAAGAGCATTAGCGGAATAGTGTCAAGCGCATTTATGTGAATCTGCATAGGGTTGCATCACAAGACATTATCTATCAAAATGTATGAATCACACCAAAAACATATATGTTAAAAAATAGCCAAGTTCTTGTATACAAAAAACGCTTTTGCCTTACGCTTTTTCTTCACAGCGTGCTGGACGTGGTCTATTCGGTCGAATATTATACAATAATGAATGCTGGGTCTCAAAATGGGTGATGGTGTTGTGAATAGTACGCTCAGTAGGCCGATTATGTTGACCATAAGTTGAGCGAAGTGCACGAAACACATTCCTCACAGAACGTGAATTTTCATAATAAAGTTGAACAATTTGTAAACGTGGTTCACGCGTAAGTCTTTCCATTATGAAATGCCAAACAATATTAAACAAAAATAACATGACAGCATGACACGACTCACACGTGATCTGTCAAAAAAGGCTATTGAAAAAAGTATCTCTACTTGGATCACCCGTTACAATACAATACAATTTATTACTTTCCTTGTTTGCCTTTAAGAGAATTACCGACACGTAATTCATAACTATAGAATGTGTTCGATATAAGGGCGGTTGCCACGCCTCTTTTTTGGAATATACACAAATTTTGTGTCTGTTCTTCAAGTCCTTCCTCCAAGTATGATTTCATATCTCTAAGTCTTTTGGGTGCAAAGTTAAGGAAAAGGGGCGGCTAGCACGCCCCCTAAATGGAAAATAAACTATATTTTGTTTTTTCCCGTGTTTGTTCTTAAAATCCAACCCAAACCAAGTCCACTAAATTGGGGACTGCGTTAATAGAAGTGGGCCGCTGCCACGCCTCCTGGATGGAAAATCACAAATGTTGTATATTTCCCTGGGGTTTCTCCGTAAACCCTATTACTGTGCCAAATTTCAAGTGGAAGTGCTCCATAGTTTTGATGATCTGTCAGTGAGTCAGTGAGTCAGTGGTTACGGGTTTTGCAAATTTTGGGGCCTTATAACTTAGGAACCGCTCATGTTACAACAGTTCAAATTTGGTATGTGTCCTGCTGCTGTGCGTCCCAATAAATCCTGAATTTGATGTCTCTAGATTTGTTGTAAGCGAAGTAAGAGGGGAGGTCAAAATGGCCTGAGTTGGTTTGTGTAAATAAGGGCGTAGTGCCAAAGTTGCCAAAGAACTTGGCTGGGCACTACCGTGCCCTTTGATGTGCGGAAGTTTTTCCTACTTCCTGATAATCTCAGAGCTGAATTATACTGTTGGAGCTGTTAGTTGTACTATTACCTAAGTGTGTGTGCGAGGAGAAGATGAGAGTTGATAATTTCAGCACGATAGCTAAATTGCGTAGTTGATACTGTAATATCTACTTCCCCAAGAATGTATCTTTCTAATTTAATGCATCAAACACTGTAAATGCAGTTTATTCCTAAAATGTTTGCTGTGACCTAATGTTGACTGTGAATTGACTCGATGTGGCTCAAATTTAATCAAAGTGCAAGAAACCAATCCGTTCTGAATATGTATAGACCTTGATATGGCCCGATATAACAAGAATTTGGTGTTTGCAATGCCGCCGTTCCACTATATTGGAGCATTCTTTTTTAATATTTAAAGTTACAATTCCGCGAGAACCCTTCTTAATCAGCTACCCACAATATGCTAGTTTGATTTTGGTACTATCGACTGAATAGGGTAGAGTCGCCAGTGGCCGGCCCTCTAAGGGATTTTTTCCACAAAATGTTATATAAAATGTGCAGTTTTAAACCTTTTTAACTCTTTGAAGTTTAATACTTTTGTTTTAAACAATATTATATTTAGGTTCAATTTGTTAAGATAAAATTCCGACACGAAAATTATATTAAATATTACAAAAACAAAACTTAAAACTTTAAAATAATGCGGTCGCCACCGCCATCGCTAAATGTCAGAAATTTTATCTAACAAGAATAACCAAAGTGGCTATTCTCCCGGCAGTTCAATCGAGGGGTGAGTTCAATGCTGAAAAACGATTAATACCTTAGTACCTTATTAGCTTACGCTGATATTTCCGCGGATGTCTGATGATACGGCCGCTGAAAAGATGAATTATATACGAAAAGAAAAGAAAACGAAAGAATGGGAAAAATTAATTCTACGAAAAATCAAATTTATATAGGAAAGTAAAAAAAAATGGCCACCACACAATTTTACGGCTAAATTGTGAAACCGTGACTTGTACCGTATAGTACCGGTCCGCTGTAAAAAACGGAACAAAAAAAAGAGACAGAATAACTTTTTTTTAACCACGTTATAACGGCTCCACTAGAGCTGGTCACTTTATTGTGGAAAAGAAAGAATTATCGTTTTTTTGTTATGTTCAAAGCGGAAAAAAGAGTTACAAATATTCTGATATGAATTGTGACCGATGGCGTGACCTGCTAAAAACTTCCTAATCAGATGGTCAACCAAGAAGTGGCGACCCAAAATTTTCCTTTGTTCGGCTCACACATCCAAATTTCACGTTGGTAGTGGGTTTCCACTTACAGCGTGCAACAAACGCTCTTCTAGTGTTGGAGATTGTCCGCCATATCCCACTACCTTCCGAACCAACAGGAGATACTATTCAGCTACATGGGAGCATTGTTTGGCCCGGTGTGTCAATGTCTCACTATTACCCTTTCGACGTTTTTTCTCTCTCACACTTCACTCTTATACCTAAACACTAAGTTGTCCGCTACTGATAAGCCAGGTTAAGGTTGAGTGTTCGAACCTCAACCGACTTTGAACTAAACCTTAGCTTAGTTATTGATTTTAATGAACGATCGTTTTGTTTCTCTCCATATCTCTTCTCATCACAAAACAAATAATAGAAAAACGTAAACAAGTGTTTACGAATAAATTAATTTACTCTCGCGAAATAATCATTAAATACATAAATATAAGCAACCCTTAAATCGGGATATACTAATTCTACTCCTTTTGGACAGGGGCCAGTGTTCGGCTGCTAAGGAGCTCCCGAAAACTGGGGTTTTCTATAAATCCAATGGATACTTGTAATGGAGATCGTTCTTGTGGCCTTGTTATTCAAATTTTGCATTTTATTCAAAATCAAAAAAAGAACTGTTTCCTGTTTTCGGCTAGGGGTGGCCGACATAAGGGAACACCTATTATTTATGTGTCCAATCTACGTCCCCCTTAAAAACGACAGTAAATAAAATATTTTTTTACTTTTTAAAACAGTTTTACCTAAAATAAAACGTATTTAACTCGAAAACAACGCATACAAAAAATTTACCCCCATAGTTTTCACGTCACAATTTGTAGTATGTTTTACGACACCCTAAACGCGCTTGAACTTGTTCCGACGAGGTCGCGCAACTAATGAACTTATAACAAGAGAATTACCCGCGCAATGTGAACAAATAATTTGACATATCATAAGAAAGAGATCATCTAATATTTAAGATATAAGACAAAGCAGTAGGGCTATAGATTTACTATTAATGACGCATTTCTTTGAGAGTGGCCGGCCACTGGAGATGGCCGGCATTAGGCGACTCTACCCTATGCTCTAAATTCGAAATGCTGACCACGCTGGAATTTGCTCAAATAAAGTGCAATTGCGTTATCGTTTTCGATGAACTACTTCCACCATTGGAATCTAACTTTGCTTTATAGAACGATTTTCAATATCTCTCTGCCAACATTTGTTAAATCTGGATGAAATTTAATTTAATTTCTTTAAATTTCATAAGTTAACCCACAGCTATGTTTAAGCTTTAATACATAAGCTTTAACCGTCCATGCCACAAAAGGAAAATTAAAAATATCAAACGGCTAACACCAACAAAAACATGTATCGGGCAATTGCCTAGATTTATCGATGCCAATATAAAATTATCATTACTCAGTCGAAGGGACACCAGAAGTCCTATTGCATTTCCTATCGGAAATTAGAAATATCCCAATAAGCAAATATCGTTACGATAATGTTGTTCTTTAGAGAATCACTTCACAGGAAAGAAGAAGTCCAATTCAAGGAGTTTTGAACTTTTTTTATTGGCATTTAATATTTAAAGTCCTTAAAAAAATATAATAAAATTTAATATAAGTGAGTGTTACAAAAAAGCCTTTCATACCTAAAGGGTGATTTTTTAAGAGTTAAGTTTTCAGTTGGCAGCACTGGTTAGTAATGGCGTCCAAACGTCATCTGTCAAAGTGAAAAGTTTTCAGTATTTTTTATTTTTTTTTTATAATGTACGCGCACTAATAGGGATTTTGGATACCCTTATAATGAAGTAACACAGTGCGTGCATTAGGAAAGTGAAGGATTAGGAAGGGAGATACCGATGCACGTTGGTTTTAAATGTCTGTAAACTATAATGCGTAGGAAAAACAGAGCGGGTAGAGCATTCCACATTCGTATTGTACGGTTAAGAAACGAATCCTTGTATTTCACTGTACGTCCGAATATACGGCACTTGCTATAGCCAAGCAAAGCAGCAACAAACGAATGGGAGTGGGGCGAGAGGGATTGCTCTAACACAATGCACTTTTTTTTCGTTTCTTTTTTTTTTTTTTTGGATTATTTATCCACACTACACAGCACTGCACAGCACACTTTTTTTTTAGCTATCAGCGCGCGCGCGATTAGCGTTTTTTTTGTTTCCTATGCACACTGGGCCGCGGAACAATCACAGAGAAATCGAACAAAAATGCGTGTGCACGCGTCGAGAGGTAATTCGGGAGTATAAGTTAACAACCGAAACTCAATACATTTCGTCAACAACACGCGGAACATTGGTTCCCACAGTGTCAGCAGATATGACACCCTTTTCCATCACGCCATCGAATCATGCTGCTGCATATGCCGTTCCACGGAATGCTGACGTCGCGTCTGGTGCAAACCTGGCATCCGCTCCACTACCTTATAAAAGATAGCGGTTAGGTATCACTTGTTGTTAGTTGCTTAGAAGTAGTCCTAGTATTAAGGTTCTTTTTGAAATAAAGTTTTTTTTAACTAAATTAAATAAGTGGAAATTTAACTGGCGCCCGAGCAGGGACCCGCGTTGAAACGTCCGACTAGTAATTCGCGTACGTGGGTGTTAAACAGTGTATTTAAACGGTGTATTTAAAACCTGTGCAACGAATAGACTTGGAGAAACGAAGCCCCCCAGTAGCTGGAAAACCAATAACCAGAGGAAAAGGAGTCAACACGAATTGACAGCCGCTCCAGGATGCAACTAGCCGCACTCGTGTAAGAAACAGTGCTTATTGTAAGATTAGATTAAGTGAAAACTATATTAAGTGAAAACATTATTTAGATATATCAAGTGAAACATTTTAATCTATATAAGTGAATTAATTTTGAAGATATTTAAATTTTTTTATTGTAAATCTCCCTCATCGTGCAAACCAGAATTAGAAATTATTTTTTTTTATTCACTCTTCTTTTTTTTTTACCTTAATTACTTGTGTCAGTTCAAATTATTTTACCATGGCAAACCCAGTCCATATTAGACCACCAGTCCTTAATCCAGAGGTTCCTCCAAACCCTCCAAATCCCCCTAATGCAGGCGGAGTGATAACCAACGAAGCCCTCAATACCCTAGTAACGGGAATAGTTGGCCGCGTCCTTCAAAACGAAGGTCGTCGATGGGTTCAATCTATAATAAACCCTAACGCTGATGGCTTTAGTGGTACAGATCAAATAATTAATCCAGAATTTCGTGCAAATTTAACAGAGTTAGATAAAATACCAGACGTTGTTCGAAGTTTAAAAGACTTCACCGGACAACCAGGAGAATACAATCCCTGGAAAAAAAGCGTCGATAGAATCTTACAACTGTATGAATCTACCAAAGGAACACCAAAATACTTCGGAATTTTGAGTGTTATACGTAATAAAATAATTGGCCAAGCTGATGTGGTATTAGAATCATATAATACCCCATTGGATTGGAAGTGCATCTCTCGCTGCCTAACAATGCATTATGCAGACAAACGAGATTTGACCACGCTTGAATATCAAATGACGTCTTTAGTACAAGGGAATTACACAGTTCAGGAATTCTATCATCAAGTTTATTCACACCTGTCCCTTATATTAAACAAAATAGGTTGCATGGATATTTGCAACGAGTCCATTTCTTTACTCACCCAGACTTACCGAGACAAAGCCCTCGACACATTCATTAGAGGCTTGAAAGGCGATCTACCGAGACTACTTGGTATTAGAGAACCTACCGATCTACCCCAAGCTTTGCATCTCTGCTTTAAGCTTGAGAACCAAAATTATCGTACCGAATATGCAATCGCTCATAACGCACCTTCTCGTGCCAACCACAATCATATTTTACCACCAGTTCCACCTCGTAGAAATGTAGTAAATACTACTTACTCTAATAGACAAGAATTTTATCCTCAACTAGCACACTTACCCCAACCACCATTCCATTTTAATCAACATGCGAACCAAAACCCCAATAGTCGACCAATTTTTAACTCTAACCTAACCCCAAATCAAAACACCTACAGACAACAGCATTATAATCAAAGTTACCCTCAAAATCAAGCTCAACATTATGCACCAATGCCTCCTCGTCCTAATGCGCCTAAGCCACAACCAAGGCCAGAACCAATGGACGTAGATCAGAGCATGCGAGTAAACTACATGAACAGACCAAAGCCAAATCCGATGTATGGAAAGAGACCTCCAGGAGAAGCACCACCACCAAGACCTATGAAATACCATAGAAATTTCCACATAGAACCTCAGCCAGAAGATGTACGTAGTTACGAACAACTATGTGCTACCGCATACGATCCACCCGAACAATCATCCACTGAATCCGAGGAATACGAAGAACTCAGAAACACATCAGAGAACGAGATTTTAGATTTCACGGATATCCATTTTTTAGACTAAATTGTTCTTCGCTGCCTTATTTTGAATGCAGAACGAAGAACGGGCAAATATTAAAAATCTTAATAGACACTGGATCAAACAAGAACTATATTCAGGAAAACCTTGTTCCAAAACCTTTACCAAATGCACAACCCTTCTATGCAAATTCTATTGGCGGAAATGTTAAAGTAAGCCACTACACCAATGTCAATCTATTCGGTCTCAAAGACACAAATATTAAATTTTTTATCCTTCCGACCCTTAAATCGTTTAATGCTATTTTGGGAAATGATAGCTTAAAAGAACTCTCTGCTGTAATTTTCACAAAAGATAGTTATATGGTTATAAAAGACAAAGTAAAAATCAGGATCAAACAACATGCCTACACGGCCGTAAACAATATAGACATAAAACTAGACCACCTAAATACTCTTCAGAGGAACAGAATTAACGATATAGTAAAAAACGTTCCAAACCTATTTACTGAGCCCGACGAGAAGCTCACCTTCACCACTGTCGTAAAAGGAGATATTCGTACAACTTCAGAAACTCCTATTTATTCCAAATTTTACCCTTACCCCATGGCCCTCAAAGATGAGGTAGAAAAACAAGTCAGACAGCTACTTAATGATGGTATAATTCGACCTTCACGGTCACCATACAACTCACCTGTATGGATAGTGCCAAAAAAAGCCGACTCATCTAACGAGAAAAAGTACAGAATGGTTATTGACTATCGGAAACTAAATTCCATAACCATTTCGGATAAATATCCAATTCCCGAAATAACCGAAGTACTATCTCAATTAGGAAAAAGCAAATGCTTTTCAGTCATTGATCTCAAGAGTGGATTTCATCAGATACCACTCAAAGAGGCGGATATCGAAAAAACAGCCTTTTCCGTGAATAACGGAAAATACGAGTTCACGAGGCTGCCATTCGGCCTGAAAAACGCCCCGTCAATATTTCAGCGGGCACTCGACGACATCTTACGCGAACAAATAGGAAAAATATGTTACGTGTACATAGATGATATAGTAATTTTTAGCAAGGATGACGAAGAACACTTCCTTAATCTCCAAACAGTTTTCAAAACCTTAGAACGGGCAAATATGAAGGTTCAATTAGACAAATGTGCATTTCTTAAAAACGAAGTCGAATTCTTAGGATTCGTTATCTCTTCAAACGGTATCAGAACCAACCCAGCAAAAGTAGAGGCAATAATGAATTTTCCACGTCCAAATACACTTAAAGATCTACGATCTTTCCTAGGTCTTTCAGGCTATTATCGCCGATTTATCAAAGGATACGCCAACCTCGCAAAATCCCTAACAACACTTTTAAGAGGTGAAGGAGGCCGTATCTCCAAAAATCTTTCGAGCAAAAAAGCAATACATCTCAACGATGAAGCAATATAATCTTTTAATAAAATCAAAAATTCCCTAATTTCAAGTGATCTTCTTTTAGCCTATCCCGATTTTAACAAAGAGTTTCGACTCACAACAGACGCTTCCGATTACGCCATTGGAGCAGTCCTGGAACAAGATAACAGACCCATTATATTCATTTCCCGAACGCTAAATAAAACTGAGGAATCATATGCTACCAATGAAAAAGAGATGCTTGCCATCATTTGGGCATTGTATTCTCTCCGCAACTTCCTATACGGATCACGCAAAGTAAAAATCTTTACAGACCATCAACCGTTAACGTACGCGCTTAGCAACAAAAACAACAATTCGAAAATGAAGAGATGGAAAGCTATTTTGGAAGAATACAACCATGAAATCATTTACAAACCCGGAAGAACTAACGTTGTAGCGGATGCTTTGTCTAGACCTCCGCGCGATACTGCAATAAATTCGCTAACAGGAACACAACATAGCGACGAGAGTTCGTCCCATAATTTAAT
Source organism: Ferdinandea cuprea (assembly GCA_963576555.1). NCBI lineage: Eukaryota > Metazoa > Arthropoda > Insecta > Diptera > Syrphidae > Ferdinandea > Ferdinandea cuprea. The sequence continues at coordinate 21,440,795 of OY754960.1, read as the reverse complement.
CCCTTCAGTCGAAACACCAATAAACGTTTTTAGAAACCAGCTCATCTTAGAAACAGGTAATACGTCACGCCACGAATTTAAAACACCTTTCCCCAAGTTTAGTAGACATATTATAACCGAACCATCTTACACCAAAGAGAATTTAATAGGAATTTTTAAGAGATTCCTCAATCCAGCCGTCCTTAACGGAATAGTGAGCACAGAAGAGGTCATGGGCTTGATTCAAGAAGTTTACCCTCTTTATTTCAGCAGTTACAGAATAAGATTTACCCGATTAAAAGTTGAAGACATAACAGACCAATCCGAACAGGAAAACATTATTTTAGGAATCCATAAAAGAGCTCATCGCAATTCAAATGAGAATAGAATGCAAATACTGGAAAGATACTATTTTCCAAGGATGACTGCTAAAATCAAAAAACTTGTTGGCCAATGCACAATATGCAAAGAAAATAAATATGAGAGGCATCCCAACAATCCCATTATAAAAACAACACCAATTCCTTTATATCCCGGACATATACTACACATAGATATCTATTCCACTGAACGAAACCTCATCCTAACTGCACTAGATAAATTTTCTAAATTCGCACAGGCAAAACCGATAAAATCAAGAGCAATCGAGGATATAAGAAAACCTCTTCGAGAAATTTTATTCTTTTACGGAGTACCGAAATTTGTCGTAATAGACAACGAAAAATCCCTCAACTCTGCCTCCATCACTTTAATGATGCAAGATCAATTAAACATCGAAGTTTTTCAAACACCTTCCTACAAAAGTGAGGTTAATGGCCAGGTTGAAAGATTTCATTCAACCCTCTCGGAAATCATGAGATGTCTGAAAACAGATGGCATTCATCGTTCCTTCGAGGAATTACTAGAACGATCCGTCTATGAGTATAATTCAAGTATTCACTCCACTATCAATAGGAAACCTATAGAAATTTTCTACGGCAGAAATGTATCAACCGACCCCGATAAATTCGAAATGAGTAGACATGAGACAATCGAACGTCTACGAGCAAAACAGGAAAAAGACATAGATTATCATAACAAGAAGAGACAACCAGAAAAAGATTATGAGGTAGGCCAAACAATTTATGTAAAAAATAACAAACGTCATGATTCCAAATTAACAGTCAGGTATAAAAAGGAAATTGTACAAGAAAACAAACCCTCCGTGGTTGTAACAAAGTCCGGAAGGACGATCCATAAAAGCAACATTCGAAACTGAAACCTTCTATTTTCTTCCCTTTCCCTACAGGTTATTCTGCGCCGTTGTCGCCCTTGCAGAAGTCCAGATTTTCGATTACACTAACTCGCAAATAATAGCTTTAAGCTATGGCAAAGCCAGGATTCAAAACGGAGATTTAAAACTAGTCCACACCCTTGAAATAGAACAATACGAAACATTCGTATCTGAAATATTGTCCGCATTAGACAAACACGATGTTACGCATTTATCCTTATTCCCTATCCTAAAACATGAATTAACACAAGTAAAGAATCTAATTGATAATATAAAAATCCATAAAGCGAAAAGATCGCTTGACTTCATCGGGTCCGCTTGGAAGTGGATAGCCGGTAATCCAGATCATTCTGATTTCACCATGATAGAGAATAAAATTAACGGTATAATTGAAAATAATAACGAACAAGTTATCATAAATAAAGCATATAATGATAGAATTAATGAGATTACAAATATAACCAATGAAATAATTAAAGTTGTAAGAACAGATAAATCGTTTGAATTAGAATTAGCCTTAAGCCTTCAATATAAAACAAAACTATTAAAAGAAGATCTGACAAATGTCATTTACGCTATAGAACTAGCAAAATCAAGCATTGTAAGTTCCCATATACTTTCAAAGAAAGAATTAAATTTAATGATAAGTAGAATTAATGAGACGCACATTCCTTACGAGAATATTGAAGAAGCGCTAAAGTTCGCTGATGTTAAAATAGCATTAAGCTTAAATAAACTTATATACATTGTAAGCATTCCTAAAACGGAAGATATCATTTTTGAAAAATTTATTATCAAATCAATTAAAAAGAACAACCTCATTAACAAAATAGATTTTGAAAACATTATAAGGAAAAATGATTTAATGTACGGAATAAGAAAAGAATGTAAAACCATAAATGAATTATCTCTTTGCAAGAAAAATCATCTATTAGATATAAGTAACGATAATTGTGTATAAAAATTACTTAAGAGTTTAAATGCAACGTGCAACAAAACCAACGATCACCATATCACGCAAGTGGAAGAAATAGCACCAGGTGTCATACTATTGAACAACTTTAAAGGTCAACTAGAAACGAACGGAACAGCAAAGGAACTCCAAGGAACATACATAGTCAAATTTAGAAACACCACCATTACAATAAACAATCAAAAATACATCTCAGAAGAAATAGCCAACATCAAAGCTGCACCTCCTCTTCTAAACGTCTTATCCGAAACATCAGAACTTGAAGAAATCCTGTCCCTAGAATTAATGAAGGAACTTCATATTAATAATACTAAACAGATCCAGTTAATCAAAGGCGAAAAACAATCATTAGAAGTCATTAACTACTCTCTATTTGCAGTAGTATTTTCGATCCTAGCAGTGGTACTTCTCTTAAAGCTAAAAGCTAAAAGAGGACCTAATGTCAATATCATCCCACAGCCCATACCAATTCAAATGCAGATGCAGTCGAATCTCAAAATCGAAGAGCAGCCTCCCGAAGTAATTACACATCAAAATAGTATCCTTAATATTCCATTTTACTAATTTGCGTGGACGCAAACAATCAAGAGGGGAAGAGTTAACAACCGAAACTCAATACATTTCGTCAACAACACGCGCAACATTGGTTCCCACAGTGTCAGCAGATATGACACCCTTTTCCATCACGCCATCGAATCATGCTGCTGCATATGCCGTTCCACGGAATGCTGACGTCGCGTCTGGTGCAAACCTGGCATCCGCTCCACTACCTTATAAAAGATAGCGGTTAGGTATCACTTGTTGTTAGTTGCTTAGAAGTAGTCCTAGTATTAAGGTTCTTTTTGAAATAAAGTTTTTTTTTAACTAAATTAAATAAGTGGAAATTTAACTTATACTCTGCCATTTGATCATGTAAAAACTTACAAACGAGCAACGATTGCAAATTATTTAAATTTATTGTGTTCAGCGATGAGGCTCATTTCTGGCTCAACGGATACGTAAATAAGCAAAACTGTCGCATCTGGAGTGATGAACAGCCACATGCCATACAAGAATTCCCGATGCATACCGAAAAAACGACAGTTTTGTGCGGTTTATGGGCTTGTGGCATCATCGGTCCATTTTTCTTCAAAGACGACCGTGGAAGAAACGTTACCGTCAACGACGAACGGTTTCGAGCAATGATACACGTCTTTTTTTTGTTCCAGTTGGCTGAGTTGAACTTGGTTGACATGTGGTTGACATCAAGAGGGTGCCACATGCCACACAGCGCGTGAAACAAAGGAAAAGTTGAAGAATGAATTTGGTGAGCCCCTTATCTCTCGAAATGAGTTGGCCGCCAAGATAATGCGATTTAACGCCTCTTGATTACTTCTTGTGGGGTTATGTAAAGTCGTTAGTCTATGTGGACAAGCCGAACACGATTGAAGCCTTAAAGGATATCATAACACGCGTAATTCGCAGAATACAGGCCGAAATGCTCGAAAAAGTGACGCAAAGTTCGACCTTCCGAATGTACCATTTGAATCGGAGCCGCGGACAACATTTACATGAAGTTGTCTTTAAAACGTAAATGGCAAAGGCCTATTTATCGATTACAATAAACAATTTGAATATTTGATGCAAATTTGAGTGTTTTATTCGATTTTCAAAAAAAACACGCTTAAAAGATCACCCTTTATATTATTCACTTGCATAAAATTGATTATTGATTATTTACAGCTAAAGTCTTGAAAGGGAATTTTCACCTACCAACTGCATCTTGTTTTTGAAACCATTTTCCAAACTTCATCTTTGTTCCAGCTGATGAACCAAATATCTGCTGTCTCACCATTTCAATCCACTAGAGTTACTCTAGCATAACATGCGAGAACAGAATTTTTATCGAAAAAAGAAATTCCCATTTCCAACTCAGTGACGACCTCCTCCTGTGAAATTGCTTTCTATATTTTTAATATTTCGTGCGCGACACCAATTCACCATTCACCATTAACCGTCCTCGTTCATCGTTCACCGTTTCTCTTAGCGCATATGCGAAAGTTCGACGGCAACAAAAATAAAAAAAGGATTACCTTTTGAACCTCGACGAACTCTAAGGGTAATACGTATGGGAATTAACTTTACGCCCTTCACCCAGGAGAGATCAACTACGTCAAATTCCATGATTTGCATACGTACACAGGTAGGTATGTGTAGTATACCTACATATATATAACATAACATCCTCATATTCATATCAGCAGAGGACGCTGAATCAGCTTAACAACGTAATAAGGATTCGATTGAACGAGATGCTTTGAGGGCAGACACAGACACGGACACAGAATATTATCAAAAATATTTCAATTGGAATTTGTAATTTTAAAAGTGAATGCACAAAACTTTAAGGATTTCCCTCTGCATTTAACGGAAATAATGTTATGAATTGATTTTCGAATGAAAATAAACAAACAAAAAATAATTTGTAAGAAAAAGCAAACGAAAAAGGAATATCCTTTGTTAAGCTTTGCGAATGTCATCTCTAGAGCCCTTCTTCCGTAAAGGTAAAGGCAGAGTGGAACGAACGAAGGACATGTTATCGTGGAATCTTCAAAAGTTCTCCCATATGTTGTTTGTGTCGGACCCAATGAAGGGAATTCCTTTTGAATTTCACTTCTCTTTTACTGGAGATAGCCAGTTTTGTATTGTGTAAAATGGAACGAGGGCAAAATCAAAATCGATTGGACATCTGAACGAACTCACTCTGTAGTAGATGCGGAGATTGCGAGTGATGATATCTGTAATTTTTCCATTAAGATCTTAGAAAAGTCCTATTTTTGGCAATTTTGTTGATAATTTATCTCGATACTGTTTGGGCTAGGAATAGTTGTCATATAGAAAAGGGAGAAAGTATGTTCAGAATATAAGTTAACTTCAATACTGTTACGAGCAGCGACACACACGCAACCCAACACCGACCAGCGACACGCGCAACGACAACATTCATCGGTAGACATGTCGTCAGCAAATCCATATTGATAAAAAAGGGCTAGTACAGACGAGGGATGGTATCCCGGTACTATACCACCGCTACCGCAAAGCGACTGATAAGCGGCTCAACTACGACGGGGACATCGCTAATGCTCCCGAGCTCCTTCGTTTTAGTACCGCGATAGGGGGGAGGGATCAAATTGATACGGACACGCAATTCACCGAATACTGGTGGCTTGAGGAGGGAACATTGGAAGAGGTAGACATACCTATCCAGGTCGGTGCGTTACCTTAAGGTAACTCCTCTTAGTTTTTAAGCTGCATAAGTAGGTTAGTTTGTGCTCTGCATGTCGGCTGCAGGGTGTGGTGTTACTCAGGGCCGACGGACGCATTTCGGTGTGAGTCGGCCCTCAGTGGCGCGATTTAATCATTTTTGTCTAGTTTGTAAGTTTTTATTGAAAAAATAATAAAAAATCAATTTTAAAATTAAATTTAAAGTGTCGTCAGCAAATTAGAATACGAATACCTGGAAAAGCAAAAGATGCATCGTGGGAACAAAGTCGACGTCAGCAAATAAGCTGACATACTGTAGTTTAGATTTAAGGTATTGCAATTATTGTTAGTTTAGTTTTTAAGTAACCGCAGAAGCGGATGGTAGAAACATTTTTTTTTTTAAGAAAATAACTTTAAAGAGTATTAATTGGCGCCGGAGCAGGGACCGGGTTAAATCACAGTAACGGAAGTTAATAGAAAAATAGTGAAAAGTGATCGTGAAAAATAACGTTTAAGTCGACCTCAAAATAAAAGAGCTCGCCGCGACCTGATTAGCTTTTCCATTCCGTAACCGCCCACGCGGGTTGTGTGTAATAAAAGTGTGGTGACCTGGTTCCGAACCGAAAGCAGCATCTATAGATCCTGTTGCCAACGAGGAAGTGTGCAAAATTGGCCCCTTAGTAACATCAAGTCAATCCAGCCTCTTCTACTTACTTACTTACTTAGGTGGCGCTACAGTCCGGGGTGGACCTGGGCCTCAACCAATACGCCTCTCCAGTTAGCACGATCTTTGGCTAACTGCCTCCAGTTGCGCACTCCAAGTTGGTTGAGGTACCCTTCCACTTGCGCGCGCCACCTTAGGCGAGGTCTTCCTCTACTGCGTTGTCCCTCCGGGTTGGATTCGAAGACTCTTCGGGCCGGAGCGTTGGTGTCCATTCGCTCTACATGTCCCAGCCATCTTAGACGACTAATCCGTATTTTTCTGACCAGGTCGATGTCGCTGTACAGTTCGTAGAGTTCGCTATTAAATCTCCTCCTCCAAAGCCCGTCAACGCAAACGGGACCGAAAATCACTCGAAGAATTTTGCGTTCGAAACGACCAAGGAGATCTTCATCCACCTTTGATAAGGTCCATGCTTCTGCGCCATACAGCAGGACTGGGATGATGAGGGTCTTATATAGAGTCTCCTTGGGGTTTCTCGACAAGGCCTTACTAATCAATTGCCTCCTTAGGCCAAAGTAACAGCGGTTGGCAAGTGTAATTCTTCGCTTGATTTCTGAGGATATATCATTGTCAGAGTTTATAGCGGAGCCGAGGTAGATAAAGTCCCGAACTACCTCAAAGTTATAGCTGTCTATCGTGACAGCCCTCGTTTTCGTTTTGCCCTCATTCACTTCTAAACCCGCCTCTGTACTGATACTTACAAACGCACCAGTGACAGCTCGCTGTGTTCTGCCAATGATGTTGATGTCGTCGGCGTAAACAAGTAGTTGCACAGACTTTTGGAAAATTCTGCCCCTGGTGTTGGCTTGCGAGTTTCGCACAATTCTCTCAAGTATGATGTTGAAGAAGTTACATGACAGCGCATCGCCTTGTCTTAATCCTTTTTTGACATCAAAGGTCTCGGTAAGATTGTTTCCGACCTTAATGGAGCAGCGAGAGTTCTCCATCGTCATCCTGCACAATCTGACGAGTTTGGCAGGGATGCCAAAACTAGACATGGCTCTTTATAGCTCGTCTCTATAAATGCTGTCATATGCGGCCTTAAAATCGATAACAAGATGGTGAGTATCGATCTGGACTTCTTGGGTTTTTTCCAGGATCTGCCGAAGTGTGAAAATCTGGTCAGTTGTGGACTTACTGGGCCTAAAACCGCACTGATAGGGTCCAATCAGTTCGTTGAAACGAATGGTTTCAGGCGTTCACACAGCACGGCAGACAGGATCTTGTATGCGATGTTGAGGAGACTTATACCTCTATAGTTGGCGCAGTTAAGAGGGTCTCCTTTCTTGTGGATCGGGCAAACAATGCTGAGGTTCCATTCATCAGGCATACTTTCCTCTGACCAAATCTTGGAGACGAGCTGGTGTATGCTCTCTACCAAATCATCTCCCGCTGCCTTGAAAAGTTCGGCAGTTAAGCCGTCCGGCCCGGCAGCCTTGTTGGATTTCAGTTTGGATATTGCTATTCTCACTTCATTTTGGTCAGGTGGGCGGGAGTCTTGGCTTTCATCACCCATGTTGAATGGTTCATTCTGCCTGACAGCGGAATTTGTATAGTCATCGCCGTTTAACAGTCTGCAGAAATGGTTTTTCCATATCCTCAGCACCGACTGTGTTTCCACTACTAGGTTTCCTTGTTCGTCTCTACAGGTATCTGCTCGAGTAAAGTTGCGTTGACACGTTCTTTTACCTTTTGGTAAAACTTCCGAACATTGTTCCTGGAGTACCACCTCTCTATTTCCTCGTTCGCGCGCTTCTCATGCTCTTTCTTTTTCTTCCGGAGAAGCCGGTGTTCTTCCCTCCTCATTTGCTCGTAGAGCTCACGAGCCGCTTTCGTCCTTCTGTGCAGCGCCGCTTCGTAGGCACGTTGTTTTGCTGCATGCGCTTGCCGGCACTCTTCATCGAACCAGGGGTTTCGTGGGGGTGGTTTGGTGAAACCAAGCACATCAGTTGCGGCGCTTCTGATGGCTTCTTGGCATCGATGCCACTGGTCTTCAGCACTTGATGCTGGCAGATCCAGCCTCTTCACCAGCGTTGGATTTTTTTAATGTTAGCTAGTTATAAGAATTATTTGAATTGAATTTTTTTTTGTTAACATTAACGTATCGATTTTATTAAAAAAAAAGCGATAACCTTAAGTAGTTTTAAGAGGTATTTAAATTGAAGCTTAAAAAAAATATAATATTATCTTGACGATTTCATTAAAGAAATAAAGTGCACGACTGCGTCATACGAAACTTTCACGATACATGAGATGGGTTTTTGAGTCGCAAAATGATTCGAAAATTAATGGAAAGAAATTTATTTAAATCACTTTTTATGTTTTGAAAAATTAAATTTCCTCAAAAACTAAAATTGCGATTTTGATGTAATTTTGCACATTAGACACTTTTAAAATAATTGTTCGAAATACAAAAAATTATCAAAATCGTTTGAGCCGTTTTTGAGAAAACGAATTTAATTCAATTTTAAGAAAATCTTTATATGAAAAAAAAAATTAAAAAAAATTATTTAAAAAATCTAAGTACGCAAATTTGTTCAGCTTTATAGTATAAAACTAAATTAATATTTTTTGTGCACTCTTTATTAGTTTTCGAGATATTTGTTGTTTTATAAATTACCGTTAGTCGATTTTTTCAAAAACTGAGTATGCAGTATTTTTGGCACCATCACAAGTATCGTTAGTAGAAAGAAAGGCCAAAATTGTTGGAATAGTTTTCTAAAAAAAAAGTACTGTTATTTCAAACGATAAATCAAAAAATTAAAAGATACCTCGAGATGTAACCGCAAAAACCTTATATACGAACTTTGAAGCAAATCCGTCGAAACGTTTCGCCATACGGCGCCCGGACAGACAGACAGGCAGACAGATCGACACACGTTGTAATGTCATCCCTCATACCTCAGTTTGAGTACGAAATTTCCGCACGATCGCGGAAGTCTACTAATGTATACGAGAAAGTTAAAAATGGTTGAAAATGAAAGCGCTGCATTTTCTGCCAAAGAAAATAGCTCTAGGTAATATCTGCCGTATATCCAACGAAGGTGAGTACATATCAGAGAGCATATCCAAACAAACATTTAAATATTATGATATAAAGAATATCCTGTTTAAGTGATTTTGTATAACTTCAAGCAATGCACCTTTGTTACTTAGTAAACCTTACTTTGAATCAGTAAACATAAATCCTTTGCCCGCAGTGATAAATGTAGAAACGAACTCAAGAACAGTTTATTGAAACTTAATTACCCCAACCAAATTGCAATTCTTTTCGTCAACCTACAAATAGCACAAACATAGACCCAGCTTTGAATCCCGATGGTTTGAGATTAAGAGAACTGAAATCAGTAAAATATCTTATTCTTTGCTAAAGGGTGGTCCAACCATAATGCACTTAACGTCTAGTTTTTTTTCCCAACTTAATTTGACATTTCTTTGTTTCAGCGTTTGAAAAATCTTACCATGCAGAAGTACAGAATTAAGCAGCGCGTTAAGATGGGCCTTCAAGTCAAAATGCATTTCGCGCACTTTGTGATATTTTCGGTCAGCATAATCGAGCAAATGTGTCCACAATCGGTAGAATTGTCCACAAATTTCAGCAAACTGGGCCTGTAGGAAATGTGAAAGCAACACCTGTGCATGCTCGCTCAGTTGGTTCTGAGGAAAACATTGCTTTTGTTAGCGATAGTGTGGCAAAGGACTCGTCGTCGTGACCAACAATTGAACATCTCACTAACATCGCTGATGCGAATTTTAAATAAAGATTTGAATTTACACGCTTACAAGGTACAATTGACTGAAGAGCTGTAGCCCACTGACCATTTCAAGCGTCGTCAATACGCCGAATGGTTGGTGGAACAGAGAGAAATGAATGGTGACTTTACAAAGAAAACCATCTTCAACGACAAGGCACACTCTCACCTCAGTAGATTCCTTAACAAGCTGACACACATAATTGTCATAATCATAATAAAAATATTAAGATAATTCTCAAAAAACATTTATGTTTTGGACCACCCTTTACTTCTATTTAGTTTGAACAGATATTTCAGTTTGTCATTTTTGAACTTTCATCAAACCTTTTCGGATGTCTGCATAAGAAAAGATCATAGCTACTTCAAGTTTCTGATCAGATAATCAATTAAGGATCAAGGTAGTGCCCAGCCAAGTTCCTTAGCAACTTTAATATCACACCCTTATGTGCACCAACAATTTTCAGGATTTATTGGGACGCACAACAGCAGGCTCCGTACCAAATTTCAACTGTTTAACATGAGCAGTTCCTGGGTTATAAGGCCTCAAAATGAGCAAAAATATTAACTCACTGACCACTGACAACGCAGAACCTTGAAAACCTTGGCACAGTAAAAGGGTTTGCGGAAAAAATATGACATTTGTGACTTTCTATCCAGGGGGCGTGGCATCTGCCAACTTCTCTTAACTCAGCCCCCAAAAGACCTAAAATTATGTATTTTTACAGAAGGGTCGGCTCTTAGGAACAAACACGGGAAAAAATAATATATTGTATATTTTCCATTTAGGGGGCGTGTTAGCCTTTTTCTTTAAGTTTTTAGCTTTGCACCCAAAAGGCTTAGAGTTATACGTAGAGAAAGGATTTGAAGAATTTTTGTTGTAAAGAACCTTGCTATTCTTTAACATATATTTTTTTCATGATACCATATGGACCATTGCAGACTGATAAAGATTGATAATGCGCCATGTATGAAAAGTTCATCTGTGTGAGGTCTTTCATTCCGCTAGTCCGTCTTCACTTAATAAACATATTCGGGGCCGCGGCAACAGCAAGGACCTGTGCCTGAATGCCAATTGCCTTTAACTGCTCGCACACAGTTGGTTCGATGAACGTTTTCACCATCTTTGTCTCGGCGGTGTTAGTGACACTGTCTTTCTTAGATTCATGGGCGTTCCTTAATTAAGCAGAGGTTTGCGCACTTCTTTAGCATTTCATCATACAATTGTGTAGCGGAAAGCTCGTAAAAGGATCTAATGTTTTCAGTTGCATCTCTCGTGCGTTTAACGGCGTTTCCCATTTCCACCAGGTGCCGTAATGGCTCATCTAGTTTGTGGAAAGCGGATAGCTAGCGACTTGGTTCAATTCCAATTTCTCATGTTGCAGGCAATCTAATGTTTTCAGTACTTCTCCTTAATGTTGCTAATGCGGCAGCTTGTGACGCCGGCACCCTTGAACTCCTTTGAAAGGGATTTTCCTTAATTTTTAATTTTTTTTTTTTTTTTTTTTTTTTTTTGCGTGTAGCTAGGTGAAAATCGTTGAAAGACATCGCATGCGAGCTTTGCGATAGTGTGGGACTGGAAACACCCACTAAAAACACCCAGGGAAGGCATGGTGTTACCATCCTTCCAATAATCGCACCTAGTCGTCAGACTAATCAGCAATTTTGTTGTAATATGTACTAATGTACTTACGTACAGTTTTAAGGAACTAACTTTGGTTTATTGCCTTTTGTTTTTTAATTCATTATCACTTTGTTAGTGTGATTATGTTGTTACATATTTCTTTTCTTTTCACCTAGTTAACTAGTTCAAAAGGTTTTACTCTACGTAATCTTCTAACTAAATTAGTATTATTAAGTAGTTGGACTACTTCTAAATTAGCATGGTTGCGAAGCCTAACTTCATGTCTTCTAGCGACCTTCCGAACCTCGTCCTCTACCATTTCAATTTTTAGATCCCTATGTAGATCAGCGTTACGTACGTACCACGGCGCATTAACAATATTGCGTAATACTTTGTTTTGGAAGCATTGAATGCTTTGAAGGTTGGACTTACTTGTGCACCCCCATAATTGGAAGCCATATGTCCAAATTGGTTTTAATATTTGCTTCAGTTCATTTAATTTTATTTGCCATTTGTTGGTCCAATTATATATATCATTTACTGTCCTTTGCAGTTTTTCGGTAACTTCCTGCAAGGTTTTTCCTACTGCAAGTACAGCAGTATCGTCTGCAAAAGTGGCAACAGTAGTTTCTTCATTTTGTGGTAGGTCGTTCGTGTATGGGAGAAATAGTACAGGTCCCAGCACACTTCCTTGCGGTACTCCAGCTTTAATGTGTTTCGATGCTGAGTATTCATCTTCTTGTTTAATTCTAAATAATCGTTGCATTATATAGGACTCCAGTATTTCAGAGTACTGTTTTGGAAGATATTTTTGTAGCTTACGGACTAATCCTTTGTGCCAGACTTTATCAAAAGCCTGTGTTACATCAAGGAAGATGGTAGAGCATATTTGTTTTTCTTTTAAAGCCTTTTCTATTCTATTAGTTATTCTGTGGACTTGATCTATAGTTGAATATTTATTTCTAAATCCGAACTGATGGTTTGGGATCAGTGTTTTTTCTTCTAGAATCGGATGGAGTCATTTTAGAAGGATTTTTTCGAATAGCTTAGAAAGGATTGGCAGCAATGATATCGGCCGATATGACGTTACTTCACTGGGCAATTTGCCCGGCTTAGGTACCATAATAACTTCCGCGACCTTCCACATACGTGGAACATACCTTAGTCTGAACGCTGCATTTATTATCTGTGCCATTTTTTTCATACCTTTTTTAGGCAGTTTTTTCAGAATTTCATCCGTTATTAGATCAAATCCCGGAGCTTTTTTCGGGTTGATCTTTTCTTTTATTTCTTTGGCTATTTCCCTAGAGGTTACAGCTGGAATCGATCTCTGGTCTTCACACATTTCTTCCATTTGTTGGGAATTATCATTATCGTCATATGGCTGGAAGACATTTTCAAGGTGTTCCGCGAATAGATCCGCCTTTTGTTTGTTTGTTTTAGCCCAGTTACCACTGCTGTTTTTCACTGGTGGAATGTATGCCGTTGGTCTTTTCATTTTTTTTGTAGCCTTCCACAGTGAGTATTGTGTACTAGCATCGTTTGTCAGATTTGTAAGGTATCTTTCCATCGATGCATTTTTAAATTCTGCTATCTTTTTTCTGAGTTTATTGTTTAAACTATTAAGTCTATTTTTATCACTCGGAGCTCTTGTCAGTTGCCATCGTTTGCGAGCTCTTCTCTTTTCTGATATAATGTCGCAGACTTCTTTGGGATACACGTTTCTTTTTACTTTGCTATTTAGTTCAGGCGTTGCAGCCCATGCAGCCTTTTGTATAGCTAAGGTGAAGGACTGTACTTCGCTTTCTAATTGCTCTATTGTATTAATTGTTGTGGATAGTTCGATGCATTCATCTATTAGGTATCTGAAATATATCCAGTCAGTTAGTTTGTTTACTAGACGTGGGTTGTGTTCCTTCATTATAATTTTATTACCAAGTGTAAGCAGCACAGATGAGTGATCTGAGTCAAGATCTTCCTTAACTTGGGTAGTATTTGAAGAAATATTCTTAGTTATGAAGAAGTCGACAACATCCGGGATTTTGTTCCTATCTATGGGCCAGTAAGTAGGATTTCCCGTTGAATGGTAGTTAGCATTAGTTTTTTTTAATAGATTCAAGGAGTTCTCTTCCTCTTGTATTTGTTAATCTTGATCCCCAAGATTTGTTCTTAGCGTTGAAATCTCCACCTATTATGAATTTATTTCCGAATTTGCGTAAGAGGCATTCAAAATTGTTTTGTTTCAGTCTGTAGCTAGGAGAACAATATGCCGCTGTTACCGTTATCTGCCCGGTGCTTGTTTTTATGTTTACGGATTTGGCTTGTATTTCACACGACTGGTATTCTTCATCTTCATCGTGTTTAGCACCTTCCTTAATTATAACTGCGGCCCCTCCTCTTGCTGCATTGTGAGGATGTGGGGTATGGTATGTCTTGTATCCGCGAAGCTTGTATTTTGTTCCAATTTTAAAATGTGTCTCGGAGACTAGACATATGTCAATTTTGTTTATATCGAGAGTCGCTTGTAATTCATCTTTGCGATTCTCGAGGCCATTGGCATTCCATAACAAGATTTGTATGTTTTTAGCCATTATGATCTTTTAGGTACAGTTCTTTTATTACTGTTTTGTTTTTCAAGGAAAGATATTCTTTCCAGAATTGTCTTATTATTCTTATCTATATCTTCCATTCTGTTAAGAATTCTTTGCATTATATCCTCCATAACATTGCTGGGAGGCTTGGGGGTTCCGACTGGTTTTGCAACGTTTGTCGAAGCAACATGTGCATATGTTTTCTTTGGACCGGCTATGGGGCTTAATTTACCATTTTTGCTTAAGGGTAGATTTCCTTTATCTCTATCCAATTTTTTATTAATTTTGGGCCTAGATTTCGGTCTCGAGTCTTTTGCATTTTTTTTTTTGCTTGTTGTTTTTTACCTGCTGTAGCTCTTTTGCTACTATACACCCCCTGTAGTTGGCTGGGTGTCTTTCGCTACAATTGGCGCATTTAGGGACAGCCTTTTTTTTCCTTTATGCAGTCTTTTGTATGGTGGTCTCCTGCACATTTAACGCATTTCGGGTTAGAGCTGCAGTATTTGTGTACTTTTGGCAGTTCTTACATTGAGGAACTAGCTTTGATTTCCGCAAAGGATGAATTTGTACTTTCATTCCTAAGATATCTTTAATTTCATAAATTTTCTTGATGTCTTCATCTTGCTCAAAAGTAAGCATAAACATTGGTAGCGGTGCTTTACTCTTGTGCTTAAGCATGTTGACGACTTCAAGTATTTTGAAGTTTTTCTTCTTAAGGTCTTTCGCAATGCGTTCAGGTGTACATGAGCAGTGTAGTTTCTTTGCAACAACCTTTATTGGTCTTGTTTGTTTATTTTCAAACGAATACCAATGCACCTTTTTCTGGTTTAGTAATTTTGTCAAGTTTTTGTAGGATTCTTCGTTATCCACATTTATTTTAACATCATTACTATTTAGAAGAGCCGTATTAGCTTTTATTTTATTTTCTTCTAGAATATTCAATAAGCCTTCGTACTTCGTAATACAGAGCACTATAATTGGGGGAGGCTTTATTGGCTTGAGTGGTTTAGTTTCTCTATCTTTCACCTTTTCAGGGCTTTTCTGGTTCTCCTTTGGCGGTGAAAGCTCTGGAGACATGCTGATTTTTCTTTTCTTGTTCCGTTTTGTCCTTCTACAGGATGGTTCTGTCTCTCTGCGCAGTTCTTCTTCATCCGTAGAGTACACTACAGTTTTAGGTATCTGTTCATTTTGATTGTTATTATTGACCTGGTCTTTAAGCAGCTGCAGCTCAAGCTTTAAATTATCAATTTCACTTGTCAGTTTTTCACTGAGTTGCTTAAAATTATCTCTTTCTTCACAGGCTTTTTTATAATTAGCTTCCAACATTGAATTTTCTCTGGTTGGTTGGGATGGTGGTGTCCTTACCAATTTACGACTCTTTATAAAAGGGTCATCTTTCAGCAACAAATGGTTCCCCCAGAATCCATGGAACCGGCCTCCGAAGAGGGGGGATTTACCAGTTTACCTGGCGTACCACCTGGGGTAGTTATATTATTAGTTTTGTTCATTGCATATTTTTCGTTTTTGGTTAACTTTTTTTCAAAAAGTTTAAAAATTTGGACTTTAGTCGCCTTATACGACAGGCATGCCTACCTCGGGTATATTATTTCCCCTACCGGAAGGGGACGATAATTTCAGCCGCCCCTCTGGGATCAGACGCTGACCGGTGTGCCGCGCAATATGCATCAAACGCTCCCAGATTTAACCTTTAGTTTTATCTTTCAGCTATGACCTTACTGCCAAGGGAGGCCCTACCAGGAGTACAAATCTCCAGACAGTGTCGCTCATACCGTCATTAAGACTACATCTTCGGGTGGATTTTAGTCGCCTTCTACGACAGGCATACCTTACCTCAGGGCTATTCTACCCCCGTCCCTGCAGGGGTTTTAATTTTTCCTTAATTTTTTTTTCGTCCACTAATGTTCCCTCCTTTGATTTTGATTTTGTTGCATTCTTTTCCACTCAAAACTCTTGTCGATGTCCGAGTATGTAGAAATCTTAAGATTCCATGGTTGGCAAGCCCTTATGAGGTGTTGTACCAGAGCCGGATCGGTTGTATGTGTATTCACGCTCGTCAAAAATATTATCCTTTTGGCCCCTTTGGGTTTTCCTTGTTCGTAAATATTGTTATTTCCCTAACTTTCGCATCAATAACTTAAAATTCAAGAACTTGTGATTTTCGAGATGGGCAGCAAAAGTTCCCTAATTTCAGAGAACTGAATAAATTTCTTACATACATTAGAATGCGTATAGCGTTTTTGCGCGCAAAGTCTACATGTAAAGTCACATGTTCAAATTCGTTCTAGTACCACCAAAATTTACCCCAAGAAGTGGACAAACATAAATGAGTTAAAAGTGCCATGAAAAAATTCTTAAATTTGACGTTCGGAATCAACACAAAATGCTCGGTCCTTCTTGTTTGTATTCAAAATCAAACCTTGGCACACACAAGGGCTGTTAAAAACGAATGTTTTCGAACAAAATACATAAATTGATAACTGAAATCAGCGTGCACGGGATCGTAGATAATGGAAAGCAGGCGTTTCTCAAGCAACGTTAGTAGACCAACTAATAAAGAATGTTCACATCATTTAAAAGGTTCATCGATTTAAAAAAAAATGAATTTGGAATTACATATGTAAATGTTTTCGATATGAACACACACTGCTCAAATACTGCTGCCCATACTCCGAATACGTTTACGACCAGGAAAATGAAACAACATTTTATAAGAAATTCTGATTCCTGTCATTGTTTATTCGCATCGGTTAATCCTCAAGGATGAACATGTACACAACGTGATGTCAAGACCTGTACAAATATTTATTTAGGATTCTCGCACAAACACACATATGTGGGTCAACTTATCTGACACTTTAATGTGACTTGAAAACATTAAACATGCAATAGGACATGCTTATGGAGGTTGGAATAGCAATGATATTTAAGTTTTGATCGTCGATTTAAGCGAGCCGTAGATACTCGAACTTAGTACGTGAACCAGTTTCGAGTTGTTTTCCCATATCTTCGGGCTTGTTCGAGCAATGTTGTGAACAAATTTGGTCTTAACAAAAATCAAATTAGCACCTATGTACATCTACAGGCTGTTTAGAGATATAGAACTTCGAATTGAAATAAAACACAAGAAAATCGTTTTAATGTCCATCAATTTGGCTTTATTGGAAGGATAATTTGATGCCATTAATGTTTAAATATGATTTCGGGCATGTGAGTTGGTTCGAATAAAGACAAGTCTAGAGGTCCAATTTTCAGACACTTTTTCAAGCATTTGGGGCTGTATGCCGGGAATAACGCCACGAATGTTGTCTTCCAAGTCCCCTAACGTTTCTGGTTTGTTGGCGTAGACGAGCGACTTCACATATCCCCAAAGGAAATAATCCAATGGTTTCAAATAACACGAACTTGGTGGCCAATTGACAGGTCCTTTTCACGAAATTCTGCGCTCATCGAATGTTTAATTCAATAAATCGATTGTGACGTGCGCTGTGTGGCATGTTGGAACCACATTTCATCTACATTCATGCCATCCAATTCGGGAACAAAATAGTCGGTTTATACCGGTCTCCATTAACGGTAACTGACTCTTCAGCATCATTTCGGAAGAGATATGGCCCAATGACTCCACCAGCCCATAGAGCACAGCAAACAGTCAGTTTTTGTGGATGTAATGGCGTTTCAAGGGTCTCATGTGGATTTTCTTCACTCCAAATGCGGCAATTTAGCTTGTTGACGTAGCCATTCAACCCAAAATGAGCCTCAAAGAGCTTGCGGTAAACTTCGCGAACTGAACCATTATTTTCGAAATAAATTTGCACGATTTGCAAGCGTTGTTCATTTGTCAACCTGTTCATGATGAAATGGCAAACCAAACTGAACATAAATGACATTAGAGTTGCCAGATTTGACCACAAAATGTCAGTTTTATCTCTATTCGAGAAACCAACCTCTAAAAAAAACACATTTATATTTAACTCGAACCAAGTTTGCTCGCCCCTTGTTCGAGTGTCTATGGCCCGTCTTAGGCACAATTGAACTCTTCTTTAAATTAAATTGTTGCAATTCTCATTCAAGAAATGTATCCGCCAAGCTTGAAATAGAAAGCTCACAATGTACACACTGTGAGTTGCCGTCGTGATAAGCAATTTATGTAAGCAATTAACTTCTATTCGATAAAAGTCCCTATATTCTCTGCACCCCATACGCATGGTCGCGTTTACTACTTACTCAAGAAAAGACGCATTAGATAGCCGTTAAATATCCTGTGGGAGTAAGTACCTATTTTCTTATGCGCCACCAATCGATTATTGGAGAAAATTTATCACAACAGACTTAATTAATTTCAATTGAATCAGATGTTTCTGTTCGGTTTTTTTTTGTTTGTTTTGTTTTTTGGCAGATTGAGTCATTATCCTAGACGCAGACAGATTTGTCTTCGATCTTAAATAAGTGGCATTAATTGGTGTACCTCAGAGAAATCAATCAGCAGCTTTTGTTGCTGTTTTTTGTGTGTTTGCTCTGTTGCGAAAGGGTCTATCTATGTATATCTCTGTTGTGAAGAGAATCCAATTTAAGCATATTCCGTTGAAGTCATTTAGTCCTTTGATTTACTTCTCCTTTTATTTGTTTTTCCTGACATCCTTTCAGAAGGTCGTCTAATGTTTTATTTTTCCTGCCGGCGATTTTAGGCTTCAATTAGCATTTTACTAATTGAAAAAAAAACCACACACACAGGTATATATGAAAAATATGCCACCAAAAAGTTGTAAAGAAAAAAAAAAATCACTCTGACTTGTGTATAACATAATTAAGCGCTTAGCAAATTAGACTTTGCGAATGAGAAATCTTCCTGCAAATTAAGGTCACGTCATGAATTGGAGTCGTTAAAAAAAAATGTCTGCAAATATTATTCTTGTGGAATATTTACACTTACGGTTTGCTAGGTACCTACATCATTAGGAGGAGGGTTTCCTTTGAAAAGTTAGCCCACCTTTTGGGTGTAATACTTGACTGTTGTTGATGTTCCCGGCACATTTAGATATTGATTAGATACTAACGTCGTAGAAAATATCGAAGAGAAAATAGTTACACTGGTAATAGGTATATAAAAGTTTGCCTTTCTTATATTACTTATTGAGACGATAGATTTCGATAAAAAGGTAATACAAGGCGTACTAAAACAAGTCTACAAACATTCAACAAATGAAGGACCTAATTTTCTTGTAATTGTATTTGTATTTATTTAATTTCGTTTTTTCACATTAAGATTGCAATACTATCTATAATAATAATCATTCATGACTGGACGTGGGTTCTCTTCTTGCCCCATCACTCTCTCTAAATTGGTCCGTTTAGCAGCTTCTGGAAATGTTGCTCAAATATTTACATCTACTATTCCCTGCGCATCGGTGACTAGGTTTCCATCGCTGTTGCGAAGAGCCTGCGTTCCGGTCTTGAAGCCAGCTGCCACTTGCTTGGCTTTCTTATAAAACTTCCGGATGTTGTTTCGGCCGCGGGACTCTTCGATCTTCTTGAGCTGGGAGACTGCGTGCTCTATGCCAATAAGGCCGCCAGCTCTGATGGTCTACCTGCAGAGCTTTTCAAATATGGTAGGGCGCATGCACCAAATCATCAACCAAGTTTGGGTGGAGGAAAGCATGCCCGATGACTGGACCATCAGCTCCATATGTCCCATCTACAAGAAAGGCGATCCTATCGAGGCATATCCCTGCTTAATGTCGCATATAAGATCCTATCCAACGTACTGTGTGAACGTATCAAACTTTTCTGCAACACACTAATCGGCTTTCACGGCTATTGATGAACAGGCGAAACAGGTTGGCCTTGAAGTGAATGAAGACAAGACTAAATATATGATTTCAACAAACAAACAATCATCTGCCCACCGACTAGGGCAAAATGTCACTGTTGATAGCAGCAACTTCGAGGTAGTTAAGAAGTTCATCTACCTCGGGGTAAACATCAACTAGGAAACTTCGATTTGGCCAAAGTGCATGCTCTACAAAGCCCTTATCCTGCCAGTTCTGCTATACGGCGCCGAGTGCTGGACGATAAGCAAGAAAAAGAAGAGTGGATTCTGTGGGATCCTTCAAAAGAAAAATCCTTCGACGGATATTTGGTCCTGTGTGCGAGGAGGGCGAATGGAGGAGAAGAAGGAGAAGAAGGAGAAGAACCGCGAACTCTATGAGCTATACCAAGATGTGGATTTAGTCCAAAAAGCCAAGAAACGTCGACTACATTGGCTCGGCTACATCGAGCGAATGGACAACAACGCTCCAGCCAAGGGGATCTTCGAATCGCAGTCCCCAGGTTCGAGACTTGCAATCGCGGATGTCAGAGCGCTTGGCCTGGACAACTGGAAGTAACGTGCTCGGGATCGCAGAGGATGGAAGGCTGCCGTGTCTCAGGCAGGGAATCTTCACGGGTCGGGAGCCCGTTAAGTAAGTAAGTATATATGCATAAAGGAAATCATTATAAAAATTATTATTGAAAAATATTTAAATTTAATGAAAAAGAAAGAAAAATAATCTCGAATTAATAAATAAAAGAAAGAAAAGAAAAATTATTAACGTACAAATAAACACCAGGCCAAGTGCTGAAAAAGTTCAGTTTTAAATCGGTTTGTGTTTGCGATTCTTTTAAGAGTAATAGGCAATGCGTTCCATAAGCGAGTGACATGGACAAAAAATGTGCGCTCAGA
The DNA here is from genome assembly GCA_963576555.1 of Ferdinandea cuprea. Taxonomy (NCBI): domain Eukaryota; kingdom Metazoa; phylum Arthropoda; class Insecta; order Diptera; family Syrphidae; genus Ferdinandea; species Ferdinandea cuprea. The sequence continues at coordinate 21,419,897 of OY754960.1, read as the reverse complement.
TTGCAGGCAGTTCAATCTAGGCTGAATTAATCTTAATTCTGTCCTTTCAGAGTTGGAAAAATTGGCGCGTCTGTATAATGCTATGCAGCAAAGTTAGTGAATCCAATAAGCTTATTAAATGGTAGGCCTGATATCTACTTGGAGTAATTAGAAATGTAATCGAAATATCGAATGCCAAACACATATCTAGCTAGGTTGTTGAATATAACATTTAATTTTCTAATAACATTTTTGGCACACAGCTTTGAGCAGGTTGCAAAAGGCGGAGCCCATTATACACTTTACTTATTGTTATTGCAGCATGATCAGTCCTTTGCTCTTTATTTTTTATCTGCTTGAGGGAAAAGCAACGGACCCTAAAGTGCATCAATTATTTTTTGCTGACGATGGAGCCATCATAAGTGATGATCAGACTTCCCTGCAAAGGAACTTGATGTTCCGGTAGATGTTTTAGAAGGGTATCGTAGTAGCCAAAAAAAGACAGAGTATCTGTACTGCCCATTCTCTGACCCAAGCCAACACATTCCAGACATTTATTTGAATGGGGTGGTGGTTCCCAAGTGTAAAAAGTTCAAATATCTGGGATCAATGATTAACAGCGAAGCAACCGTTGATGACGACATCAATCATCGAGTAAGCGTAGGGTGGATGAAGTGGCAGGAAAACTCTTTCATCTTCTGTGACCGAAAAATGTCCCCTAAGCTGAAAAGAAGGTTCTACACCGCAGTTGTGCGTCCGGCGCTCACATACGGTTCACACTGCTGGACAAGGTACAAAAAGTATGAGGCCAAGTTGACAGCAGCTGAGATGAAGATGCTTCGCATGACAGCAGTTCCAGAATCCGAGGAAGCCTTCACGTCAAAGAACCCATCTCGAGAAAATTAGAGCACGACCGACTCAGTTGGTATTGTCATGTTCAAAGAAGGGATCCTACGAACCTCGTCAAAAAGGCAATGGCAATCAACGTTCCCTTACAATATGGTCCTGGATCACACAAATGCAGGAACACCAGCATTTGTTTGGCCCCAATGATGAAGTGATTCAAAATCGCGATATTTTTTGAGGTCGGACAGACAAACCCCCAGGTGGACCAGTAGGAATGCAGTGAAGTGGGACGGTTACGATCACTGTAATCCTGATCATAATCTCGTCGTTAAATGGAGAGAAGATTGCAGCATGACCAGTCCTAGTAAGATTCTCGTTTAAGACTAGTCCTAGTGGTGCGAAGGTAATCAATAAGTGACTACCCTTGTTTAATTGGTGGAAAGCTAGAAGTTCAAAATTTCTGTTTTTGTATACATAACGTTTTAGATTGTTTGGGATTTAAAGACAAGTCATGTTTTAGTGCCCATTGTTGTATTTCCCCCGTTTATTTCCTCTATGGTGATATAGTATAGTTGGACATCGTCACCAAATATGTGGGTAGAACAATATTTCACTAGATAAGGAAGTTGATTTACATTGAGCGAAAACAAAAAAGGTCCAAGTACGATTCCCTGGGGGACCCTGAAGATGAAGTTTTGGCACCTACAGACACATTGTTTACGGCTACTTAAATATGAATCCAAATCTACATATGTCGCAGTTTTTCACAGAGAACAGCGTGATTTACGGTGTCAAACACGTTTGAAAAATCGAATAAAGTTAGAAACATACAGCAGTTTTTATCCATTGCCTTTCGTATATCATCTACCGTAAGTAAAAGTGCAGTTTTAAAACTTCTTTTAGCACGGAACCCGGCCTGAGCACAACTTAGAAGTTGATTACTTGTTAAGTGTAAATGTATTTGCCTTTTAAAATACCTTTGACAAGAAGGATAAGATTGAGATTTATCTGTACTCTGTATCCAGACGATTCGACTTCGGTATCGGTAGTACCTTGGCTATCTTTCATGAAAGGGGATATTCACTGGTTGTTAAAATCGAATTAAGGATGTTCGTTATATTTTTAAGAATGTACGGGAGAATAATTTTCAAAAATTTAGGACTGATTTCATCTAACCCCGTAGCATTTGATTTGACAGGAATTAAAGCTTTAAATCTTCATCGATAAGTCGACCAAATTGAAAATTAAGTTCCATATCATTCTCTACGCTCATGCATGTGGTATCCAAATTGCAGCTTACAGTTGGTGTAACACCTACGTAAATGTAAGTTTAGCAGAATGCAATCCATATTCTTTGCTCTCCATTTCCCATTTGATGACATACCAACTTAATTACGCTAGTAACGTTATTGAATACTTAGGGAAAGCATAACTTGACATGTCACGAAAGGCTAAAAGTTTGGTTGGAGTTGAAGCTGACTTTGGTGAGTCGTTGACTTGTACATCTTTGTCATGAATGGAACTACTGTAAGGAATAAGTTGGAATAAAGTTGATTTGAATGGAAATAATTTTGAGTTCTTTCGCAATTTATATAAAATTAGATTGGTGCAGCATGTGCAGATAGTGTGTCGATGCGCGGTCCAATCCAATGAACTTGCGAGTATTATGGTGTTGATAAGGTTTACAATTGAATCTGTCGATTCTGCTAAGGCGCAGCTAGTGAGTTTTAATTGTTTATGAATGGAGTCTATCTTCGATGAATGGGAGTCACTCTGGTTATCGAAAGTTTTCATAATGTTGGCGAATTTAGTGAGGTGGTCTTGTATTTTTTAATTATCATCACTAATTAACAATTTGAGAGTTTTGTTTACTAAATTGGATTGCTCGAAGAACTTCAGAGAGAGAGAGAGAGAGAGAGACGTTTTTACATTCATCACAGTAAAACCTTAAGTTGTCAGAGAAGTCCTAAATAACAGATCGCTGCAAAACATGGTTGCACATTGGCATATGTATGGGGGGCATGCTTCCCCATCATAATTACTTAAGCATTGTGGACTAACATATATAAAACTCATTGCAAAACTACAGTTTGTTGCCATAGGCCAACATTGGGTTCGGCTTTATTTCACTTTCAATGCTCGGCATTATTTCATAAAGTGAAACAACAATTTCACTTGGCCTTATTTTGCGGCACCCCCACATTTGGTCTGGTTTCACTTCTTCAAATTGGTAAAAGACCGAACGAGCTGCAGGCGCAATAAGGCCAAACTCATCTTTTTTACTTTACTAAAGTGAAATAATGCCAGATTTGGCCTTACTTCATGGCACCACTCATTGCAGTATTGCATACACTATAGAGGCGGGTAGGTTTCACAGGATTCTGGCCAAAAACAATTCTTCCGTCCTTCTTCCGAGTACTTCTGGGAACACCCTTATTCCTAATGATACATTTACCATTTACCACCGCACGATGAACTGACTTTGAAATTGTACTAGCAGAGGCAGAATAGACATTTCAATCTTTTGAACAACCTGGCGGAACTTCAAGGACCATAGAAGCCTTTTCATAGGTTGCCATAAAATGAAACTTTGTGCGAGTGAACAGGCCGGATCTATCATATCTTCACTTAAGAACCTTAGAAATACTATAACGGACTTGCACTTAAAGAACTATCAACAATGCAACTTGTTTGTAAAGTGAAGATCTGCTAAAACAGCGCCAATCAGTCACTGTCATTCTATTTAGTAATTTTTGCAATTTTATCGAGGGACACATGGTTCAACACAGTAACCAAATTTTAATTTCAAAGTTATGGTTCTGTGCGCCAAACTTATAGAGCACTTGCACCATTTTACACACGGCATAATCGAACATCTGAGACCTCTATTCATTGTATTTAGAACTTGCTTTGAACAACCGAAAAACATTACCTTCACACTGGGGAGCAGGGATCAGAACATTTTCAGACAAACTTTAGGTTGAGGCGAAGATATACAGAGGATATATTGATTTAAAAAACCGAAAATCATATAATGTGAAGTTGTACCAAAAATAGGGGAAAAAATGGAATCGAGGACGGTGATGAGAGCAAGAGCGGGAGTTTCCTCAGAATTACTGCTGTGTACTCCTAAGTCTGCACTATACGAGGCGGTTCAAACGCTCGTTGAGATGGGTGCTAGTTTCAGCAATGGAGTTGAGAATCTACGCGGGGATTTTAAAGAGATAAACGCGAATTGACTAACTGGGAAACATACTTATCAGAAGTAGCTAAGAATAGCCAGAAACTGACATTGCAAAAAATGGAAACGTTAGATGAAATCGATGCAACAACGGAAATGCTAAACACAGTTCTAATTAAAGCATACGATAAAGCCTGTCCTCTACGGACAACAAAAAATAGGAAGTCTCCACCATGGTGGACAAAGGATCTCCTTGAAATCAGAAAGAAAACCAGAGCGCTCTTCAACTTGGCAAAGGCCACGAACTCCCAAACGGATTGGGATACATATAAGGTCGGCCAGCGGAAATTCAAAAAAGCCATAACTACTGCTAAAAGCACAACCTGGCGCACTTTCTGTAGTGATATCGAAAGCACCACAGAATCGGCTAGACTTCGGAAAATCCTGTGCAAAGAATCCTCAGTTCCCGGATATCTTAAAGGCACTCATGACACTTGGATACAATCCTGTGAGGAGACTCTCAGTCTACTACTGCAGACTCATTTTCCGGGCTGTACAATGAATCAGACTAATCAGTCTAGTTTTAATACCACAACAGCGACAATCCCGGTAGAACTTGTAACCTAAGATAAATTAAACTGGGCAATCGTACATTCTCTCTGGATGCGACGGTATTTTTCCAATCATGCTCCAGAAAGCTAAGACCATTCTTACACCGATCTTAAAAAGACTTTTCATTCGGAGTCTGGAATGCGGCTACATTCCGAAAACCTGGCGAGAGGTTGGGGTCGTCTTCATTCCGAAGGCGCGGAAATCCAGCCACACTACTGCCAAGGACTTCAGGCCGATACTCATTTATTCTTAAAACTTTTGAAAAACTAATGAACGTCTTTATACGCAGTCGATTAGATGACAGTGCGATTTCCTCTGCCCAACATGCTTATATCAAAGGCAAAGGGGTGGAAACCGCACTGCATGAGGTCGTTAACACTATAGAGAAGTCATTAAAAGATAAAGAATATACACTGGCGGCGTTCTTGGATTTTGAAGGCTCCTTCAATAATGTCAAAACATGCGCAGTCAGAAGAGCACTACAGAATTCAAATGTTGATCAATCTCTTACTAATGTGATTATAAATCTACTTAGTGAAAGCAACATCAACGCGAAAATAGGTGACACTGAACTTAGAGTAACTGCTGCAAGAGGCACTCCGCAGGGAGGGGTCATCTCCGCTCTACTCTGGGTACTTGTCATTAATGAAATATTAATCAGATTTAAGAATATGGGGTCACGGTAACTGCATACGCAGATGATGTAGTTTTGCTTGCAAAAGGAAAATTCCAACAAACCATAAGTGACCTCCTAGGGAATTCAATAAGACCACTTAGTACATGGACAAAGCAATGCGGGCTTTGGCGTCAACCCCCAAAAAACTGAGCTTGTCCTTTTTACAAACAAAAGAATAATACCACAATTCCTGCAACTCTTGAAGGAATACCTCTAAAGGTGACGGACAGGGCGAAATACCTGGGTATGATCCTAGACAGGAAACTTAATTGGAAGCTGAATGTCAATGAAAGAGTGAAAAAAGCAGCTAACGCTTTCTACGCGTGTAACCGCATCTTTGGCAGGAGGTGGGGACCAAACCCCAAAATAATCTTGTGGAAAATAATCGGCGATCGTGCGGCCAATACTCACATATGGCAGCGTAATCCGGTGGCAAGCCGCCGGCAAGGCGACCAATCTCAAGGCAATGACAAAGATACAAAGACTAGCATGTATAGGAACAACCAGCGAACCAGTTCAGACGGCGGTTAGCAGAATAATGGCTGGTTTACATAGCCAGGCATACACTAGAGAGAGATCTCTGTCATCAATGATTTTAAAGATGTAAGAGTGAGATCAAAGCAGTCTACATTCGGCTGCTACCAAGCAAATTAACATTACCGACCAAAATACGTGTCACGTATTTTTGCATGTTCGGAAGTGCTGTCCCTTTCTTGCAGTAGACTTTTTAGTATTGTGCATCCCACTTATCCTGCGTGGTAGACTTGTGTGGCCTTGTAAACCAGGGAATCTGGTAGGTGAATCGAACGTGCGATTCACACGAATAGCAGACTGTTAAATTATGCAATGAAATAGATCAAAAACCCACAACTAAGCAAACGAATATGACCCAAAGTCACCTCAATGTACGATTAGGGCTTCTTCGGTTCAAAATGATTCACAACACTCATTCGTTTGTAATTGTGGCATGAAAAGTATTTTTCGAACCTGACCTACCAGCTTTTCCCCACTGTTACAGAAAACCATTTCAACGACCCTAAAGTTTAACAATTACATAGGAACTGGTTAATACATATTAGCCAACTAAGAAGGAATTAAAAAACAAAAAATAATTTCAGGGTTGCTATAAAAGTTTTGCGAATTGGATTGCAACCACCCTTTCTTCATCTCAAAGGCAGTTCAATTCTCATTAAAAAATCGAAAAATCAAAGAGAAAGTTAAACCAACGAATTCCTCCAGAAATAGACCTGCCGCATCTTGACTCTCAAGGATGCTAAAGCGACTCAATAAACATTCAAAGAACGTAGTTACCTACTTCGACCTTTGAAATAGTAATTGGTAAAAAGCTCGATGACAACACCGCTGGGATAGGGTACCTATGTACTTTTCAAATTAGGTGTTTGTTTTTTTTTTTACCAAAATATCGTTATCGTTTATCCTTCAAAAGCACAAAGTGCCAAGTGAAATAGAATAACACCTGAAGTTGAATGAGTACCAGACCGACACTTTCGATCACAATTAAATTTGTAAGAGAATTGCTGCCACAAGACAACACCAAACTGTTGTCAGAGATGTGCTTTGGTTCCAACAACCCTGGATACCTTCCACACTGAGAGGGGAAACCTGTGAGAAATGTTATCCACTGAAGTGTTCTAAAATAATGCTCGAAGCAACAGTTTAACATTTTAGCTCTCAGCTCCTGTTGCTCCTTTCTGTCAGTGAAATTGGACAACGAACATACTAGCAACTGGTGGTGTTAACTGCGAATCCTTTATTTCTCCTGTAATATAATATTTGAAAGGGGAAATTAGAGAGCTTGGTGTGGTCTATTTTGTTGTTGCCGTGGTGTGCTGGTACTTATTTCAAGGGTAATAAAATAAGGGCTTCGATTTACCTGGTCCCTTGTTGCTTTGTATTTGTATTTTTTTTTTATATGGTGGTAGAATTAAGCATGTTTGCATTTTATGACGAGTCCTTGTGGATTGGTTGTTGTATGTGTGTGTGCCTTGTTCCATTATGAAGCATAATTTAAAGGTTGTTTGTTTAACCTACTTACTGCCGAAGCATCGGGATATGCGAATGGTTTCACATGGGGGTTTTTTCGAAAATAGATTTAGGCCAATGCCGAGCTTGGTCAAAACATCCGTCAAACATAAGAAAAGCAAATGAGACACTAATGCAATCGTGACCTATATTTTGCGTATCTTACAACGATGGGGGAATGAGATAATGAGATTCTGGGAAAATGGGTTTCCAAATATGTGAGTAGTAGTTTGTAGCTTTTTGCAAACATATAATGATGGTTTGAGTCTTTTGGGATAGTAAGGCAGCAATTTTAATTAGTCCTAGTGTGGTGCGTCACCACCAGTGGATCAATGAATTTTGTTTACCTTTGACATAAGGAGTCCATGTTGTTTATATTCATGTTGAAGCGGATCCTTAAGTGAAGTGGGTATCCAACGTTGAAGTGCACTCGTTTTATGAAACGAATTGGGACAGCACATACATATAGACTCTCCACAACTATTGTTGCACGCTGTTAGGAGAGCGCGAAGTATGCGATGGTTTTGAGAGGGCTATTGAGCTTCAAGCAGACCTTTGTAAATATGTATAGATCTTTTGTGGGGCAAAATATGTAGGTGTATGTGTAGCACAGATTTTTGTTTGCACTTTTATGGAGCGGTTTAAGCGGACGTGCTTCGTTATACATGGCATTGTTTGTCGAAGTCTTTTGGCTTTTTAATGAATAGGCAAAGGCAACTATGTTTTATAGATATCTTTGTTCAAACGGAGACTATGCAGAGGATACTGACTTTGGTGATGAGTACAAAAAAGAAATGAGTGGAGCTCTGATTATAAATTATTGTGAGGCAAATGTACTTGCAAACCTTGAGAGTCGGTAAATGGTGATGACAGCCGAGGTTACACCAATGAACCAAGTTTTTAAACCGCTTAACCAAAATTGGATTAAATTGGCGGTTTATCAACTTGGTTGCTATCCAGATTAGTTGGTACCGTTCGTTCATTGGTGTAATCTTGACTGTGCATCTGGAGCAAATAGACTACAAGCGCAGTATTTTAAGCACGCTGGATATGGCCTTGTAGGACGCATACACCGACTCATCTGTAAATTAAGGTCGGAGGAAAATATACCCCACTCAGATCGATTCGAATCAAGGAGTTAGCCAACTCTGCACCATTTTTAAAGGAGGCAGTAGTCTTTTAAGCGTCACCTATTAGTTTTATTTGAACGTCTCAAGCCATTTGCTTCACCGATTACATCGTTTTACTTACCAATGCGGCTGCAAACATGGAAAGACTTCCCCTACCAAGTCACACGGCCTGTTCATCGATTTCAAAGCCGTTAATGAATATCGGAGTGTAATCCTCGATAAGAAACTTCTATGGTCCAAATATGTCGAATCGAAAACCGATAAAGCACTGTCGACTTTCTGGCAGTGTAAAGGCGCTTTTGGTAAGAAATGGATCTTGTCTCCGAAAAGGGTCCCTTGGATCTATATGGCCGTGATTAGACCGCTCCTCTCATACGCATCAGTTGTTTGGTGGAACAGGCCTTTCGCGGAAACGTGTTACTGCTTCTTTTGCCAAACTCCAAAGAACGGCATGTTTCGGCTGCACAGGGGCCTTCCCTGGCACCCCGGGCTCTGCTCTAAATGCTTTGATGAATCTTCCTCCCCTTGACTTATATATCATTGGATGTACGCTAAAAACCATCTTTCGCTTAAAGAGAGGTGGTTTTTGGTACCATGCGCACTGGAATTTTGAAGAACTTGCTCGAGAATTATCCTTTGACCCCTGTCTTATGGATATGCCGTCTGATGCAATGACACCAGAAATCCCGTCAACTTTCCACAGGTAACGAATATCTTCGGTCAGACTCTGAACCATGGATTGAATGCCATCGTATTTTCACGGATGGCTCCAAAACCGGGCAGGGGTCCGCTGCTGGAGTCTTTGTGGACTGCGATGACATACGAGTTTACTACCCCATGGGTAAACATGCATCTGTTTTCCAAGCGGAGATTTTTTCCATCCTAATGGCTATGCGCTATATTGTGAACAACAGGTGGAGGGCTAGAGGCATTTGCATCTGCAGTGATAGCCAAACTGCATTAAAAGCGCTTCTAAACCCTCTTACCTCGTCCAAGTTAGTGCTAGAACTCAAGCTTTCTCAGAATTTGGTCAGAAGACTGAACACGGTTAATCTTGTCTGGGTACCAGGTCACACTGGCATCACACTAGGTGAGGTTCAGAAGAAGTTTTCTCAGGACCCGAACCTGTGTTGGGTCTGCCTGCATCTTTAGTTATGTCTTCTATCGATTCTTGGGTTACTCGTGAACACAAGATTCAGTGGCGCGATTGCGATGGATGCAGACAGACCAAACAACTGCGCCCGGACATTTGCAAAAGGTCAGCATCTTTTCTTCTATCTCTGAGGAGAATCGACTGTAGGCTTTTGCTAAATACTTAAATGTGTTGGGGTTAAGCGACACCACTAGCTGTCCTGCCAGACCAAGAAGAATAACGTCGATTTAGTCTCAGGCGACCTAAGCTAATTCGACAGTGTTCTGGGGTTTGATTTCATCCGTCATTTTATACGATTACCCTTTAAGAGATTAAAGAGATCACTTAAATGGCCTCCAAAAAGTTTGGCAGTGGTTCGAGGTTTGAGAGTTGTGTATCTGTAACCTCGTCGCTCTCCTTTCTCTTAAATATTTTAGACATGAGGTTCGATTGTAATAGTCACCTCAATTTGCTCCCATACAAAGTAACATAGATAGTGATCTTTGTAAGGAAGACGAAAGTGAAGAAGGAGTGCTCTTTCATGTTCCGCAATAAATCGTTGTGTGAAGCTTAAAGATGTTCTACTACGGAAAGCAACAGGGTACGAACGCAATTGAATACTTTTTGGCCAATTGAAAGTCCTGTAACCGTTTGTGGTTACGTTATAAAAGTTGACCTTAGGGCTGTGGTCAGTCATATAAAAGTGCGAAAAGTTTCCATTTTTATGCTATCTATGAGCGAGGAAAAAAGCCTTACTCTTCTAGTAAATCTATTACATTTTTTTCCTCGGTCATGAACAACGCCATCTAAGCTGCAAGTATTCGTTCGGCAATCACGTACGGTTTGCAATGTTGCAAGGCGATGATGCGCATAGCACCAGTAGTAAGGAAGCTTGATTGAATTAGAAGTTCAAGGCTCTAAGGAAGCCTTTATGTTAAACAAACCATTTAGAGAAAATTGGAATACGACCGGTATTAATTGGTATTTTTATGTTGTTTAAAGTGAAGAAAAAAAAATATCTGGATCACACAAATGCAACAATGTTAGCATTTAATTGACCTCAGAGATGAAGTTATATGAAGCCTGAAGGCCTTCACATAGTTTTCTTAAGTCGAAACTGAAGAATTCTTCGATGCATTGAAGTGAATTGGTTATGATTCGTATAATCGTGATCAAAAAATTGAAACAATTGCCACCAGATTGCCATATCAGAGACAACAGGTCGAAATGGTTTGGTCTAAAAGACTCAGGTATCAATTAAAGCCCTTACAAGGGATGCCAGCAAACTCGGCAGATGATGGTACTGGAAAAGATTCTACAAAGCCTAAGAACCGAAGTTGCAGGCGAAGAAGGCGAAGTTCCATGTAGATCCCATTTGCGGTGATTTTTCAGTATCTTCAGTCTTCCGATCGAATTAAGAAAGATCTTGAGTAAATACATTTTCTTAGGAGTCGTTTAGGGTTTAAGTTAGATTTTAACAGCAGCTCAGCTCACTACAGACGCAGACAATGACCTGAAAATGATATTAAGTCCCCTTCTTGGCATTCTAGACCCGAACCTTACTTGACTCTTAAGAGAGTTTGATTTAACTTCTTACACAGCTAACGTTTCGTTTGGCTTAGTGTGAAACGAACGTACTGCTATTGATCTCCCGAGGCGAAGTCATACTAGTCTGTTTACATAGTTCGTCATTAGGGATCTATATACCCATATTAAGTTGATATTCTGTTGCATGCATTCCACCAAAAAACGCCCGCCATTTTTAAATAGTTTCACTGTTAGGCGGCGTTTCCATTTGCAAGTAAGCTCGCGTAAGTCTTGCAGAAGTTTCTTTCAGTAGCGTTTACATTATCATATGAATTCTAGCAATTTCTTCTACAATAAATATCTTGCAAGAAGCTTGCGCATCATATTATCGCAATTTATTAAGGAGGTGTTTTCAAAATGTCACAAGAAATTTTGTTATTTACTTAAAATTGTGAAATCATGGCGAGAAGACGTCAACGTTTTGCAGCTGCAATAACAATTTCATTGTTAAACAAGAAAAATAAGGTGCACGACTGCGTCATACGAAACTTTCTCGATATATGAGATGAGTTTTTGAGTCGCAAAATGAATCGAAAATTAATGGTGAGAAATTTATTTAAATCAATTTTCAGGTTTTAAAAAAATTGATTTTCTCAAAAAACGGCACATACGATTTTGATGTAATTTGGCATATTGGACACTTTTAACATAATTGTTTGAAATACAAAAATTAATAAAAATTATTATTTTAAATTTAAGAAAATGGTTATATGAAAAAAAAAATTAAAAAAAAATTATTTAAAAAATCTAGGTAAGCAGATTTGTTTGAGTTTACAGTATAAAAAAAAATGTAAATTTTTTTGAAGTTCTCTTTATTAGTTTTCGAGATATTGCCCGTTTTATAAATTACAGTTAATCGATTTTTTTTCCAAAAACTGAGTATGCAGAATTTTTGACCCCATCCCAAACATCCTTAGCACAAAAAAAGACCGAAATCCTTGGAACCACTTTTGAGAAAAATAGTGATAAGTGATTTTCACAAAAAAAAAGGTATGGTAGGTACCGTTATTTCAAACGATAAATCAAAAAATAAAAAGATGCCCCGAGATGTAAACCAAAGAACCTTATATACGAACTTTGAAGCAAATCCGTCAAACCGTTTCGCCATACGGCGCCTGGACAGACAAACAGACCGGCGGACGGCATTGGCGGACCCACTTTTTTGGACTTCTCTATAGTCGTAATGTCATCCCTCATACTCAAGTTTGAGTTCGAAATTTCCGCACGATCGCAATAACTCTAATGCATACGAGAAAGTTAAAAGATAAACTTGGGTTCGTGATTAGATTTTAAGAAGGCGGGAAGCTGGTGCCTTTATAATTTACCAACGGTTTTTTTTTTTAAATTGTAGGCGTGGCAGTGGATATACTTCTGCTTTCTAGCATAAATATAAAGGCCTCTAAACTTTATACGGACAGTCGGATTATGATCATAAATATATATATTTTAGGGGTACTGTCGCGAGTTAATGCAAATCTGTTTAAGCCTGCCATTTATTGCACTCGCAAATACTTGCAAGAAGTTATGCAAGAACTGTCACTGTCAGACAGACTGTCAGACATTTCTTGCTGAAGTTTTCGTGCAAATGGAAACGAAGCCGTAGGCTTTCAACCAGCTGAACCATTAATTTGGACTTGATGACTTTTGAACAGCTGCTGATTAACAGTTCTTCAAAGTGCACAAGTAAACCGCTTTTGCCGTTATTGGAGCTCACATTTTAAGAGGATTTTTTTTTTATTTTTTCCAAATTATATTGCCACACGTCGCTTCGCATTACAGGATAAGTAATTCCAATTGCAAAACACTTCCAGGTAATTGCATACTCAAAGATTATCCGTTTCATCTATAAGAACAATTCAAAATCACCGTTCCTCAAGGCCAAACCATCTGGTTGCAGACCCCAAATCAATAATTCCACTTAATATTTACTCCAAGGCACAACCTGCATACCTTTTCATCAATATTCATACATCCAAATCGTTAGGGTTTGCCCTGCAAGGATTAAATGAAATTTCGCAAACAAATACATTCCACAATATTGTCTCTTAGGCTAATAAAGATCAATGTGATAGCTTTTGCGGAATTACCAGTGTTCCCACAAATAAAATGGCTTCCATAAAATCCATGAAATTTATTGGAAAAACCACATTTACTAAGCAGCTTTGTCTTTCAATTGTTTCGTATAACCAACCCTAAAGGGAATTTCGGTCCCTTGGAATTTACTGAAACAAACCATCCCCATCACCCGCAACATCATTCAATCCTATTCTGTCGTTCTCGCTCTCTGATGGCACAAATAATTCGAATGAAAACCACAGAAAGTTCCGACGAATAGTTTTCAAAATCTAGACAACATTTCACAAGATGAAGATGTTTAGCTCTTTGTGGTTTTTTGATTTGATGTGAAGATAGTTGTAAAATTCAAAGAATGGGTTGTATCTGCTGACAACATGAAGTTACTGGCCTTTGAAGGGAATTGTTCAAACATTCAAACTGTGAGGGAGTTTAACTTGGTGTTTTTTTGGGGATTATTTGTCCTTCAAGCCGCATTGATGGCAGAGACTGATGACATTGTTTAGATGGATGAGATTGGTGGTCAAGTTGGATATGCATGTGCATGTCATTGCATGTCAGTCACTCATTCAAACTGACCGTCCTTTTGTCTTTTACATTTCATATTTAATTAAATACATTCAAAATGAAATGGGTTGTTCTTTTTTTTATTACTAATTGGACAGTCGGCGATTTGCAATGAGCTGTAACTATTCACAGCGGAATTAATTGTCACACAATGTGAAGGACTTCAGTTTAAAATGTAAAGTAGAACGTCCGAGAATGAGAATGTTTTATGACATCTTTGATGGTGGTTGAGCGGAAGAAAATGACAGAGAAGAGAAATGAAACATTTTATTCCAGTCTGGTGGCGTTGTAAGATAATTGATTTGGGGGATATTTTAAATCAAGGTATTCTTTAAAGCTGTTTCTGAACGAGAGAAGTTACAGAACAAATTAGGTAGTTCTTTTGATAATGTTCTTGAGGTTGATTTATTTTTCTCCTCTATCGTAGGCACAACTTCACCAATAATTTCTTTGTATTTCGCTGCATTGAAGGAACCCTCCAATTTATCATGCATCCCCGAACCATACCATATGGAGAATGCTTAACTTACTTACTTACTTACTTAGGTGGCGCTACAGTCCGGGGTGGACCTGGGCCTCAACGAATACGCCTATCCAGTTAGCACGATCTTTGGCTAACTGCCTCCAGTTGCGCACTCCAAGTTGGTCGAAGTACTCTTTCATTTGCGCGCGCCACCTTAGGCGAGGTATTCCTCTACTGCGTTGTCCCTCCGGGTTGGATTCGAAGACTCTTCGGGCCGGAGCGTTGGTGTCCATTCGCTCTACATGTCCCAGCCATCTTAGACGACTAATCCGTATTTTTCTGACCAGGTCTATGTCGCTGCAAAGCCGTCAACGCAAACGGGACCGAAAATCACTCGAAGAATTTTGCGTTCGAAACGACCAAGGAGATCTTTATCCGCCTTTGATAACGTCCATGCTTCTGCGCCATACAGCAGGACTGAGATGAAGAGGGTCTTATATAGAGTCTCCTTGGGGTTTCTCGACAAGGCCTTACTAATCAATTGCCTCCTTAGGCCAAAGTAACAGCGGTTGGCAAGTGTAATTCTTCGCTTGATTTCTGACGATATATCGCTGTCAGAGTTAATAGCGGAGCCGTGGTAGATAAAGTCCCGAACTACCTCAAAGTTATAGCTGTCTATCGTGACGTTCTGTCCAATTCGTCGATGTTGTGCGTCCCTTCTTGTTAACAGCATATATTTCGTTTTGCCCTCATTCACTTCTAAACCCATTTTTGCCGCCTCTGTACTGATGTACTTGCAAACGCACCAGTGACAGCTCGCCGTGTTCTGCCAATGATGTCGATGTCGTTGGCGTAAGTAAGTTGTTGCACAGACTTTTGGGAAATTGTGCCCCTGGTGTTGGCTTGCGAGTTTCGCACAAGTTACAAGTTACATGACAGCGCATCGCCTTGTCTAAATCCTTTTTTGACATCAAAGGTCTCGGTGAGATTGTTTCCGACCTTAATGGAGCAGCGAGAGTTCTCCATCGTCATCCTCGATCGATCTGGACTTCTTGGGTTTTTTTCCAGGACCTGCCGAAGTGTGAAAATCTGGTCAGTTGTTTACTTACTGGGCCTAAAACTGATAGGGTCTAATCAGTTCGTTCGCATTGTCTCCTTTCCGTCAGGTCCAAACAAATTAAATTTGGATTCGTTAGACAATATGACTCATTTCCAATCATCTGCGGTCCATTGCCGGAGCTGTTTGGCCCTCATTAATTGATCGTATTTTCTTCATTGCGGCAGTGAGAAGTGTTTTTTTTTGCAGGTCGACGAGCTTGCAGACCCATTTCATTCAGTCGGCGTTGAATAGTTCGTGTGCTAATGGTAATAGAACATCTCTCGTTTATGTATTTACTTAATTCCTTGGCAGTTGCGAAGCGATCTTTCTGAGGAATGCGCTCCAAGATCCGATCTTGCCGTTTAGTCGATTTTCCGCTCCTCGGTTGCCTCTCCGTAATGCCTTTATTTCCTTAAAAGCAGTTTTACAGTGATTTTTCTATTTGATAAATTTAAGCCTTTAAGAGCCAGAATCCGTCCTTTATCTTCTTCTTCAGTTAAAACCATTGTAAGATTCCTTAACTAATCAATAGCAATTTTTTAATAAATTTCAATATTTTTTTCTTTTATACATCAAAAATAATAAGCAGGTGACAGAAATACTGCAATAGTACCTAGATAATGTTACAAATATGAAAGAAACGCCCTCGGAAGTCATAAAATCATAAAAAATTTCGGTGAGGCGTTTTTTTTTTGGCACGGGGTGTAGTTATGTTCTTTGAGAGGGCTGTTGAATGCTCTTTTTCACCGCAGTCTTGAGACTATTACTCAAAACAAAAAGCTTAAATACATTTGGAGATGTTAGAAAGGCAACTGATGCCTAGTTTTTGAAAATAAGGAACATCCGTCAAAAATATGAACCAACTAGTGCATTAGATGCAAAGTTTGGTAACGCTCACCCATACCTTTGGTTTGCATAGTTCTCCGATTGGTAAAAAAACACAAAGGGCCCTTATAGGACCTAAAGCTTAGCTTTTTTCCACCATTGTGTGTGCCAAGATATATTTTTTACACAAGTGACACCTACACTTTAATGAAGATTCCGAATGGGATTTTATTTTTGAGAAGCTTCTCATGATATTTCTTACGCTTGGATGTTTGTCAGATGTGTCAGATGTCAGATGTTGGTCAGCGAATTAAAACTTTTGACATGGTTTTGAACCATCGGCCCTTTGCTTAGTAGTCCAATTCACTTAGCTAGTTGCAGAGGACATATAGGGCAACAAATCCGAAATTGTAGGTATTGCCGAAACGGTGGTCAGTTTTAAGAGGCTTACCTTTGTTCTTCATTCAGATCTATATGTTTAGTGAGCACTTTGAACCACAAAAATATTCTTCTTTATTCTTTTGCTCCGGGTTCTGCTTTTGCAGCAGCACTTTGACTCCTTCTGGAGCATTGGGCGACGACCAGGTCTCTCTGTTTGCAGCTTGCAGTCCTCAGCTGTGTCCACGATGGCAGATTTTCCGATTAAGCTTCCGACAAAACAGTTGACCTTCATGTTGTTTTTGGCCTACCAACTCGCCTTACACCCTTCCATTCCATTGGAAGCACTGCTTCGCTATGCTGTCATCTGGTTTCCTCAGTGTATGCAGCGCCATTTTCCCAGCTTGATTTTTGTTTGTCCAGTCCTAAACCACTTTTCATTGTTGGAAATCGTTTGTGGCCACCGGATCTTTAGGATGTAACGCAGACAACGATTAAAGCTTGTAACCTGCTCGAGATGTTAGCGGAGCATTTGCACGTATCACATGCGTAAAGCAGTACAGATTTTACGTTGGCTTCAAACAATTTCAACTTAATGCGAAGCGATATTTTGCTTGAGTTCCACACTGGAGATAGGATTCCAAATGCACTGCGAGCTTTTTTCAGTCTAGACACGTAACTACCCTGATAGTTGAACTGCGTGACCTATTCTATGGTCTCCCGTCTCAAGATAACCCGCTGTTGTTGGTCTAGGTTAGTGCGCATAATTTTTCCTTAAGCCAGCCGCCTCCCCATTCTGTTGCAGTGAGTGACACTTTTGGTTAAGGGCACCAATGTTGTTTGCCATGAAATAGATATCATCAGCGTAGTCCAAATGGCTTGGCTTATCAAACTGGTTCCATTGAATACCAAGTCATTAAATCATCAATTGCAAGCGAGATCCAGACTTGAGAGGAGCATTGTTGTAGTAAAATTCGACTTTAATTGTAGGATCAAAACCGAGAATACAGCGTCACTCCTTAGACTGTTGTCATTATTAACTTTCTCGTATACTCAGACTGAGTATAAGGGATGATTTTACGACTAAAGAGAAGTCCAAAAAGTGGGTGAGTCAATGCTGTCCGGTAGCTATACGGCGAAGCTGTTTGACGGATTTTAGGGTATATAACATCTCGCGGAGTTTTTTCTATTTATAAGTAAGACCAAACATCCCCATTAATTATGCAACACAACGTCGTTCAAGTGGCTACTCGGCGCGCATTCTGTCACTCCGATTTTCCAAGACCTTGTTGATGATTTCGGGCTGTAGCTTAAGGATTGCTTGGATGATATTGGCCTTAAGTGCTTGAATTATTTCGGGATTGTTGGCATAATATCGGTCCTTCATGGTGCCACACAAAAAAAAGTCCAAATGGGTCAACGGCTGATAACACGATTTGGGAATTTGGTGAGCAAAAGATCGATTGTGGCGTGGGCTGTGTGGCATGGCATGCCAGATATAGCCAGAGGTTGTCCAAATCGATTTCAATTTCAGTAAAAAAAATTGCGTAACATAGCTCTGTAATGCCCACCGTTGACCGAAACGTTGTTCCCAGCCTCATTCGAAGAAAAAAAAGGTCTTGGAAGCGTTGGGTGCTTCATTTGGGCAAAAATTATTTTCAAAAACGCACATAGCACTCACTTTGGAAATAATTTCGCAATATTTCTCAACATTGTTCAAGCGTGAGATGACTCATTTCGTTCCGCGGAAGTATGATACTGACTTGCTGTTAAGATTTCGAGCGGGAAACAGCTGTCAGTGTCAAAATAAACTATGATTTAAAAAGAAACCACTAGATGGCTCATAATTTACTTTGCAGTCTTTCGTAACAGTTCTAACTCCCATTCCGAATTATAAACGAAATGAAGAAGAGAACTAATGACGTCGCCTTGTATCGTTGGATATGGCATTGTGGAAGTATTTTCTAGCGTACCTGAACACTGATGAGGCATGTACTAATGAAGTTGACTTAGCTTATGTTGCTAGGACACGAGGTGTCTAATACTCTTTCAAAAAGCGTCCTCCTGAATCTTCAACGCTCTGTCTTTAGAAAAACGTGTTTCAAATGCTAGGAATCTTCGGCGCAGGATATCCCGAAAGACTGGTTCTTGAGCTGAACAGTTTGTCTACTGACGAGTTATGATATACCAAGATCTATTACTGATCCTTGTTCGGTATGAACGTTTTATTGCCCTTAGCTCGATGACATCTCCATGGGTCACTTAACAGTTCCTTGTTTAATTTTTTATTATATACACGCACTAAACAGACTTTGGATACCCCTGTAATGAATTGGCACGGTGCTGCATTAGGGAACTGGAAGATTAGTGAAAGTCGGATACCGATTGGCGTTGGTTTTAAATGTCTGTAAACTAAAATGTGTGAAAAACACAGCGTAAGCAATTCACAATTGGCGTGATACTGACAGAAACGGAACGCTTAAGGGTTATGTCGGAAATTGCAAGTTATATTTTTAACAATTTTTTTTTATATAAAAAATTAAAATATTTTATTCAAACCTTTTACTGTCTTAGAGATATACATTTGAAAAGGAATTTCTGAAATTTTCAAAGGAAAATATTCAAAACTCCGCCATTGTGACGTCCTTTCCGGTGATCCCGTTGATCCGGTGACCGGTTGACAGTAGAACTCGTGACAGGATCATCAGAAGTAAAAAAAAATTCGTGTCTTAGTAAAGACCATAAACTAGAATTTGGACGAAGGGGAAAAAAAATTGGATTTTTGGCAGACCCTTTTACAAAAAATGGTAATTTTGGTAAAATTTGCTCAACATTTTTTTTTTTTAAATAGTTGCGATTGAAAATTGTATTTCGAAAACCTATGCAAAATTTCTTCAAGATCGGTTGAGTGTTTTTCGGGAACTTTTGACAACTGACTTTAAAAACACAGTTTCGAGAAAAATGCGTTTAAAGTTTGGATAACCTCAAATAAACTTGGTGATTCAATTGAGTACGCTCCTTCCCAAGGCTGTATCTCCGAACATTTTATTCGGAATGACTTGAAAATTTAGGATAATATTCTCGAGATGTTGTTGAAATTAATAAGACAATAAAAAAAATTTAGATTTTTTGAAGCTGTGTAACCCCTTAACCAAAGACCGTCCTAGCATTTCGAATTTGTCTTTTCTCAGCTTGGTTGGTTTAAACATTTTTAAATGTTCAAAAGTACAATTTATCCCTTATATACGATATTATGTACAAAAGTCATTTACATGTCGTTTGTGTGAAATGCGTTTGCGTTGCGTTGATTCCATCGATGACATGACCATTCACAGTCTCATGATTGATTTTTCGACGAAATACGAATTATTAACGAATATAATATATATACATATGTGTATATTTCCCGCAGCAGTATTCATCTGATGCAAGCCAATACCATGTACTAATTGGCCCATACATGAATGAATGATATCCATCAGGCCTTAACTTTATTTTCGTACTTTAATAAAAATTCGATTCCTCGAACAATAAATTCCAATCTCATATTTTATTTTTGTCATATTTTCTGATAAATCCCACCGTGAAGCGGATCTATAAACAATATTCCACGAATAAATTACAATCTCGATGAGACCGTCTGTCTCTGTGTGTGAGAGGTTAACCTTAAACTTTTCGGGACACACCCATCTCGCATGTTTCTCATCTATCTCTCTTTTGGGTTTTTAAATTTTAATTAGGAGCAAAACGTTTTCACTTCATCATAACTTCCTAATGTGCCGAGCTATGTGTATGTGTACCACACATCTACATAAAGTTTTAAACACACACAAACTACCAACGGGAAGAAGTTGAAGTCCTTCTACACAAAAGTCAATGAAAAATCTCTCACTCTTTGACAACAAAAGCGAAGGGAAAAAGTTTAACAACTTCAAATGAATGTAAAATATGTTTTAATATTTTTCATTTACACCATATTACGTTCAGCCAGTGAACACGTTTAAATTCATAGATAGATACAGATACAAGGGAACACATGGTGGTTGCTGTACTTTATAGTCATTTCTGTCAGTCACCCTACAAAAAATGGTATCCAACAATACCAGCCCTATACCCAGACCCAGACACACAGCCCACAGCCACTTCTCAGTCATACTTGTGTGCCACAAAAAGAAAAAAGAAAAAAAAAATCCTGAGGAAAATACCTACCATTGATTTGTTCAAAATGAAAACGAGAGACGACGGAAATTCATTTTGTGTCATAATTTTCCATCTCGATCCCGACCCGACGGCCGACTGTGTGCTCGGTGCTCGACACAGCTCGTACCTTGAACCTTCTTCTGGCAAAACGATGAACATGGATCCGCACTCATTAAAAAAAACTTCATACAGCAGCCATTAGTGCGATGTTGGCAAAAAGTTGTTTCTGACTTTATTTTATTATTTTTGTTTTATTATGAATTTTCTTCTTTCATTTTATTTTTGAATTGTGTGCGTTGGTTTGCGGTTTGGCTAACAGGAAATTGTTGCAATGACAGTTGTATCGTTGTGTTTTCTTTCAACGTGTTTGCTTCTAGTTTGAATGAGGAAAATTGAAAATAATTCACATATAAAGGATTTGGGTTTTTTGGGGTAAAATTTGTACTTCAGGTTTGAGTTAATGCAATAAAAAGTACATTTTGAGGCTTACAGTTTGTCGGCGGAGAATACTCCTTATGGATGGTATAGTTGAGGGAGTTTCCATTTGCAATCGCTTTAGCCCGTTAAAGTGTGGTAAAAATCTGGAGGCAAAATTACTTAAAATTAAAAAGTGTAGGTGCATGTTTTAGGTGTCGACAGATGACTGATTTCTTCTACTAATGCATAGTTTTAACTTAAGTGACCATCCGAACCAAGGGTTATATATTGTTGTAGATCAGGGTCGAGCCACAGAGGCAACTTCGGCATAGGTGAGGGGAACGCGGCATGCTCGTGGATGCTCGGCTCAGCTCGACGGACGGGGAAGTTCTTGTCCCCTCACTTTATACCACCTGCTCAACAACTCTTTTATCCATGCCGAAACTAAAAAAAAAAAAACTAAAAGAAGAAAAAGATTTACTTTAAGTAGACCCCGGACGGACAGAAAAGATAGGAAAGAGAAAGGAGAGAATTTAAGAAAAAAATGAAAGTGAAAGTCAATACTTATGAGAGAGAATACTTATGACTACGTTAGACTACGTTTAGCCCTAGCTAAACCTAAACTGACTTATAACTACCCTAAAACTATCTTATCCTAACCGCAACTTAAGTTCCCTGAGTCTCCCATGGATACTGGGTCGTTATGAATCGATGACCTGCCAGATGTTATTGGCAGGGGTAAGCCAGCCCACCCTTATGTCTTTCGACACATCCTTAGTTATCACTCTGGCCAATGATGCGAGTGATAGCCCCATCGACGAACCCTCCCGGTCACAATCACTTAAGTCCGTACGTAGAGAAGAGTATGTCGTCACGTCGTGTCGTCATCGTTAGTATCGTTGCGTCATGTCTCGTTGACCTATAGAAGGGCGGCCTTCACTTTCGTCCACACACCGTTAAAAGGAAATTAAACGCACATAATTAAATGGGCATAAAAAAAACAGAATTATCTCGCATCCACATTTTTATTAAAAAAATCAAAAGAAAACTTAAAACTATTGAAAACTAAAAAAAGGAAAATTTAAAAAAAAAAAAATTATGCTCTTAAAACTATAAAAAAAAAGGAAATTTAAAAAAAACTATTATCTAAACTTAAACTACTTCCGGTTTTACGTTCTCCGTTGTTCCGGCGCCAGCACAAGAAGCGACGAATGTTGATGGACCAATTTGGCCTTAACGCTCAGACAACACAAAATAAACTAAGGGCAGAACTTTACATTCGCGAATTAAGTTAATGGGAAATTCAAAATTATTAATAAAAAAATTCAAAACTCCAAAGAAAAAAAAACTAAAAGTAAGCACTAATTCTAAATATAATCCATTGATTTAAACTCAAAAAAAAAAATGTTTATTTCATAAGAAAAGGGTGCAGGACGGCAGCACTGTTTTCTATAGGGGAGATATCTTTTGTCATATAAACTGACCACTGTATATATGTGTATATCTATGTATGTATGTTAATCATACGCAAATCACTTTTTTTTCACTTGTCGATATGTACACTTTTGTTGTTCACTGCTCTTGATTGTCTTTGTTGTTATTGTTGGGTGTTGCGGCTCCTGGCCGTACAACAAAACCCTGACCGTTTTAGCGGATTACGCAATCTCCAACGGGTGGTATCTTCCCCTGATACTGCTCCCAAAAAGGTGTAAGGTTGAGGTTTTGGGGACTCCAGCCTCAAAGTGGTAGCTCAAACTGCGGCCCGAACCTGCACTAGAACTTTCTCTCTCTATGTATGTATTTCTCTTCTTGCGCGGATTTAATTTCGGTTGTTTCCCAGGCGTATCCAATTCCAAAATTGTCACTTTATGAGGATATATATGTATGTACTTAGTTTCAAAAGAAAACTATTAACGGCGAAATGGTAATTTACACGAACACCGTAGAGAGTTGATTCGGCGCCGTTCGCAGCAACTCGGACTGACGTATGGAACGACTTGGCGCATTTTACGTCAAGATCTTAAATTGAAAGCGTACAAAATACAGCTTGTGCAACAACTGAAGCCGCTCGACCTTCCCAAGGTTTTCGAGGCAAATTTAGTTTAGCGAGGAGGCCCATTTCTGGCTCAATGGGTATGTAAACAAACAAAATTGCCGCATTTGGGACGAAGAGCAACCTGAAGAGATTGAAGAACTGCCACTTCATCCAGAAAAAACAACGGTTTGGTGTGGTTTGTGGGCCGGTGGAATCATCGGTCCATATTTCTTTAAAAATTATGCCGGTGCGAACGTAACCGTCAATGGCGACCGTTATCGTGCCATGATAACCGACTATTTGATGCCTGAAATTGAAGCTCGTGATCTCGGCGACATTTGGTTTCAGCAAGACGGCGCCACTTCCCACACATCGCCGCATCAATCAATGGACTTATTGAGAGAACATTTCGGTGAGCACATAATTTCACGTTTTGGGCCGGTCGATTGGCCACCAAGATCATGTGATTAGACTTTTTCCTGTGGGGATATGTAAAGTCAAAAGCTTATGCCGACAAACCCGCTTCGATTCAGGCCTTGGAGGAAAACATCACGCGTGTCATTCGCCAGTTACCAGTCGAAATGCTCGAACGAGTGATAGAAAATTGGACTCAACGGATGGACCATCTGCGACGTAGCATCGGCCAACATTTGATAGACATAATCTTCAAAGAATGTTCTTTCAAATGATAATAAACATTCTCCATTAAATTTGAATTTTCTGTGTTTTTTTCTTTAAAAAAGTAGGGAACCTCGAAATGGATCACCCTTTAGAAAACCAAACACAGCTGTGGGTGTTTGCCCTTGATTGTCTGACCTATTTTATTCTTACTGTTCTACCCATTCTTATTTTTATGCCTACCTCTGTCCTTTTCTAAATTCCCTTTTATTCAGCAAATTCTGGATGGGCGAAGAGAATCTTCATCTTTCCAGTCGTCACAATGATAAATAATCTGCCTCTTGTCATAGAAAAATTAAACAAACAAAAAAATTACCTATGAAATGTTTTTATGTACACATAAAAAATACATAACTTATTAAACACCTGTGCGCAGTCACCCATAAGAAAATTTAATACAAGAGTGTAATTATCAAGTCTTTGGAAGTTCATTGGAAAACGGGAGAGGATAGTAAGAATTTGGATGACGAACACAACAAAACAAAAAAACAAAACTCGACATCTGTCAAACGATCGCCAAGGAAAGGAGTGGATTGGTTAAATTGGTAAGTAATTTTGTTAGTTTTTGAATAAAGTTGTTAAAATTTAATATTAGTGGCAGGATAATGGATCCAGGAAATGAAACAGGTAAGGCGATCGTTATTCCGCTGGAGTTCGCCCGCCCAGACCCATACTTTCAACAAATTTCGGAATGCAATCCCCAGTGGAATTATTTGTTTACATTTGTGTTTTGCTTTTATTTAATTTTGCTCTTTTTTTTTCTTTACTGGTACATGGGGGATGCCAGGAGGGTCATGCATTGTGATCAGCTGTAATAATCTGTTTTGTTTTTTTTTTCAGGCAATCCACTGCCGTAAAAATATATCGAACATTCTTTTGAATTTACTCGTTTGAACTCATGAGGTTCATATTAGGGCTACAATTAAAAGACTTTTAAGTTTTCGATCTTATCGAAAATAATCAACTGATTATTTCGAGGGGCTGACAATTTTAGGAGTAGATGGAAGAGTTTTGTCTTGGGCTTGGTCTTGGAAACAAGGCAGGCTAGTTAATTCTTAAGTGTGTAGAACAAGTGCCACGGGCGGCCTGATTAATCGAGATAACTATGAATTTTCTTCCCACCTCAGAATTTATCAAAAGATACTTGGTGGATCTATTGACACAAGTCCGACACTTACAACTTCGTGTGCGCCTCGGAGTATTGCCCTGGTGACAACAAAAACATTTCACCTGAAGAAGTGCAAGCTTTAGAGTGTTGGGTCTCTTTTTGATTACCTGACTCGTAGTCAAATAGATAATTTAAATAGAAGCTCTCATAAATGCGATTCGCGAAGAGGTACTTCACCATTTATTTCTAATTCCATTGTAAATTGACATGTGTCAGATGAAGCCTCGTTGATAGATCATCAACAATCAGGTTTGACATACCCGGCCGTCTGTCGCAAGATTTAAACAGAAACAATCCTAAGTCGACGAACTGGAATATGTATCGGAGGCTTGGTCTTTCTAAAAAAGATATGGTTGTTCTATCCATTGAGTCCATACGGGACCTTAATGAAGCAGCATAGCAGCTTCAAAAAGTGTTAATTCTTAAGAAGATTGGACAACTCTTCAATCAAGCTAAATAAATCAAAATGTTGGACAAATACAGTGCAATATACAACTCAGAGGAGCTGAGACGACCTAAACGCGCTACATGAAAAAATGCTGTAAAAACATTGCATAGAAGCAGTTGTATGGGATTGGGGCCCAGACGGCGTCCCCAACATTTTTCTTAAAAAATTTTCTTCTAACCTTTCGCTTTGCCTTTGTAACCTTTTTCATCTATCTCTTTCACAAGGAGAATTTCCTCAGGTTTGTGAGACCTCCTTTATAACCCTCATCACAAAAGAATCAAGTTCGTCTCCTTTTCCCTCTCTGCCTTAGGGAGTGGAAACGAAGTCGATGTAATTGCAAACGATTTTAGTCAGGCTTTTGAATGGATATCTCATCAATTAATCATCTTCAAATTGTCAAATTGGATTTCCTTTTACCTAGAAAACCGCTCTTAAAGTGTTCTCTTTTCATGGCAACCTCTGGTGTCCCTCAAGGTAGCCATCTAGGTCCGCTTCTCTTTATTTTTACAATAAATGACCTTGAGCGGGTCATTAAACATTCCTCCCTCTCCCTCCCTCAAGACTCTAGTCTCTTTCAACAAGACCTTGATAATTTTTTGATTTGGTGTCTCAAAAATTGCTTAGAGCTTAACATCGCCAAATGTCAATTTATTACCTTTTCCCTCCCCGAATATACCTTCTGCTGGGTCAGCCTATATTCCTTGTACAATCTCTTCGCGATCTTGGTATACCGTACCAGTGTTGTTAAGTCGTGGGAAATTTCCCTTTTTTGTGGGAATTTCTAAAATGCATTTATATGGGAAATTCCATTTTCCCAAAATTTTTTTCATCTTTTAACCCTTTATGTGTATTTATTCAAATTTCTACTACGTTATCCTATTTTAAGGAATTGAGCCCATTTAAATTCGGTTATAGCCACCGATATTTCAAAAAGAAATAACTGCAGTATCATGTATAATTTGGCGGAAAAGGTAGAAGATTGTGACAATTTTGAAATTGACAATGAGTGGCGAGAATTAGTTGCATCAATTTCAAGTGATGAAAAATTGTTGTTGAAAACCTAAAAAGTAGAAGGTTTTTGGAGAAAGATTTCAAAAATTAAAAAACATAATGGGTCTAAATGTTCAAACGCAGAATCCTAAAAAATTTTTTATAGTAACGGATGTGAAAACTATAAAAAAAAATAAAACAGACTGCTTAAATGCAATATTTTGTTCACTCGCTACAAAAAAATATGAGCCTATATAATGTATAGGTGTTCTTTTATTTGCTTGTAATGTTTTTTTCAGTTAATTTGAAGTTATTTAGTTTAACATTGTAGTACCTTTCAAATAATCAAATATTCACGAGTTGTACCGCTGTGATTTCGTATTACTGAATTATAAAATTTTTTTTTTTTAATATTTGCTTGTTTGTTCCGTTTTAATAAAACTTTTTTAAAAAAATCGGCCATTGTCTTCGAAGTGAAGATTTTGTATAGCGGTCATAATTCACACTTGAAAACAAGCACATACTTGGCAAGAAATCGAGAAGAAAAGTTCGCATTGATTAGATGTGTATATGGCAATCGACTGATGATCCCAAAAAACCACATCTGGGTGAAACGCCTTTGAAACTATAGGTCGCAAAAGTCATTTATTGATATAAATAACTGTTGTTTCAAATGTATCAACTAGTAATAGTTGATGACGAGTGTTAAAAACATTTTTCGATTTAGTTTTAATTTACAATTATTTAAATATATCATTGTGGGAAAATTATGGGAATTTCAGTCGAGCGGAGAGGGAAAAAAAATTGTTTTCGTGGGAAAAACCAGTCCAAAGACATACAAACACTGTACTGTACAACAGGGAGATACATTTTTGTTGGCACATTGATGAGATAGTTCTTAAAGCTAGCTCTTCACTTGGTTTTGTTAAACATTGGTCCAAAGAATTCTCCAACCCCCTTCTCGAATACGCCAGTCAAGTGTGGTCGCCCTTTCAGTGAATTCATATATCCACAATTGATAGCACTCACCGTCGTTTTCTTTAATTCGCTCTTCGAAGCTTACCCTGGAACGACCCTATAGTCCTGCTTTCCTATCAAGACCGCCTTAACTTGAATACCTTTGAAGAACTCAAGGACCTAGCAGACATTTTCTTCATTCATAGACTCCTCTCAGGTTCTATCGATCTCACGTCTATTTACAAAATTATTTTCTTAACACTAACCCTCTTAATTTGTGTTGTCCTCCTCTTTCTTATTTACCAACCCACCCGGACGATAAGAGTTCCAACGAACCAAACTCCCGTATGATGCGAAAAGTAAACACAAAACTTACCGTTTTTTATTTCAACCGCAGCACTGCTTGTCTAAAACTCGATCTCCTTCCCAATTTCTCCCATATTAGTTCGTAAATCTTAGTTTTTTAAATCAGTATATATGTAATATAGCTTGTAATAAGCCTAATAAATTTGCCTAATAAATTTGCCTCAACCAGAATTAAGATTAACTTAATCAGTAAACAGTGACACGCCCCAAGAAAAGGCGATCTTAACAAAATTCAATTTGAGTAAAATAAGCGCTACAAGATATAGTTTGAACGTTAATC
The DNA here is from genome assembly GCA_963576555.1 of Ferdinandea cuprea. Taxonomy (NCBI): domain Eukaryota; kingdom Metazoa; phylum Arthropoda; class Insecta; order Diptera; family Syrphidae; genus Ferdinandea; species Ferdinandea cuprea. The sequence goes on along the minus strand of OY754960.1, from coordinate 21,391,767 downwards.
CAAATAAATACCAACATTTAGATATCCCTGTCTAAATAATCAATACCCCTCCTTATCATCTAGTACAATGAACCGTAGATGTAGGTTTTTATGTCTGCAGTAAAACTTTTGGCAAAAAATTGGTGAGGAACTTTAACCAAAAATGGTTATCTATATATACACAGCCGTGTTACCATTTTCACTTACGGCTGGCCTGTGTTCACCAAATTGATCAGAGTTCAAGTCCGACCGAAGCACTCAATGTGCTCCTGGATCTGTATATTAAAACCTAAGACTTATGGAATGTGGATGCGGGTGCACAACCTAGTAGTGAACCGTGTTTAAGTGGCCCGATGAGCTGGCCAGACAAGGTTCTGCTCCCCATGCATCTCTGCGGAAGAAGGCTATCCTCCGCTGTGATTTGTGAAGAGAGAAATTTTCTTGCATTTAATAACAATGGAAAGACGGTCTAGTGTGACGACTTGTCTAAAAATCTAGAACACTGAACCTCATACGTTAAGTCCTTTCAGACGTCGCTAGGTTGGCCGATTGGATAAGCACGCGGCCAAACTTGGCGTTGGCATCCCCCACAATAATATCTGTCACAGTTGTCTGAACATTAACGAGAGCATAACTGTGTTTCATCTTCTCGGTGGGGGTTCGGCCATAACATTGTCACGGCCATTTTAGGCCTAGAATTTAATAACATCAGTTCGATCATTAATTTCACTGGCTAGTTTTAAGCTTTTCGCATAGAAACCGTGAGCGCGTTTCAGGATGACATTTGCAGGAGCAACCACTTTACCTACCTTTAATGTTTGTCTTTTAATCACGCTTCAATCACGGCTGGACAGATTCTTATTAATTTGTATAGATGTCGATTTTGTTGAGGAATAGGACACTGATAAGTCACAGAATGCAGGTTTCCAGAAAACTCGATTTAAAATGCAGATACGTTTGGCGAATCCATTTTATTTTCTAAAGAAGTGTAATTTCAACTCCACTGATACAAAATGAATTCAATACCTTTAAAACCTAAGCTATGGAAACTTTCATCCATTACTGCAACACTTAAGGATAATAGACGAAATGTAAGATGAAATGGTATCTCTTATATGTATATAATATCGTTTTGTGCGAGATACTCTTTAAACGCAAATCTAAAGAACACCTCAAGCCAAATCATCGGAAATTGAAAACACATGTACTGAAATGCTTTTCTTCCATAACGATAGTGAAGTGATTGATGTATTATTTTCCTTTTTACTATGGAGAGAAGAGCTTTTAAAATTTCTAAGCAACCATTTAAAGAGATGTTAAATATTTACGGAAAGGTGCAACCTCTTCCATTATCTTCTTCCGAAGCCATAGCACAGCAATAAATAAGGTGGAAACTTTGCACAAAAGAAATGCAGACAATGCAACCATTTCGAAACAATGTTATTTAATTATAAATCGACTTCTTAGATGTAAGGCCACAAAGCAATGAAGGTGCTTTCAATTATTTTCTGTCAAAGTTAGCAATGACATCTAGCTGTCAAATTATATTTAATGGATTTTGAAATTCCATCGAGCACACTTGCCGAACGTAGGGTAATTGGCTACATGAATTTTGGATCCAATGAACAATGACCCCAAACTTTGGTAAAAAAAGTCCACTTATTTCCATTGAAAGTTATTTCAATAATAAAGAATCGTCGAATGGAATATGGGTACAACAGCGAAACCAAGCGGTCATTACCTTCGCGAAATCATTAAAAATTTTAAAAAAAATAATAAAGCTTAGCGGCCTTTATTTTGAGTAGTTAGTCATTGTGGCCATTTTTCACACATTTGTGACACATTTTTGGGGCCATTTTTCATATTGAAATTGGGACAATTTGTAATTTTGAAAAAGAATTTTAATTTTTGGGGTCATTTTTCACTTTTTTTCCCAAAGATTGGGGTCATTTTTCACAATTTGTTGGCCCCAAACTAAAAAATGAAATATGGCCAAAATTAATTATGAACAATGACCCCAAACTTTGGTAAAAAAAGTCCACTTATTTCCATTGAAAGTTATTTCAGTAATAAAGAATCGTCGAATGGAATATGGGTACAACAGCGAAACCAAGCGGTCATTACCTTCGCGAAATATTAAGAATTTAAAAAAAATAATAAAGCTTAGCGGCCTTTATTTTGAGTAGTTAGTCAAAAAAGAATTTTCATTGTTGCCATTTTTCATTGGAACGTGACACATTTTTGGGGCCATTTTTCATATTGAAATTGGGACAATTTGTAATTTTAATTTTTGGGGCCATTGTTAATTTTTGGTTTGGGGTCATTTTTCACTTTTTTCCCAAAGATTGGGGTCATTTTTCACAATTTGTTGGCCCCTAACTAAAAAATAAAAAAGGGCCCCAAATCATAGAAATTTTCGTGTTGTTGTTTCTCATATAAATTTTTGGGGCCACTTTTTCATTTTTGGTTTGGGGCCATTGTTCATTGGATCCAAAATTAATGTAGCCACCATTTCATTCTTGCCGAATGTGCGGAACTTATCAAAAAAAAAATTATCGAAATTCTAGCTAAGTTGTGAACACGGAATGCAGATTGTTTTTTCAGAAAACTTGGCTGCATATTATAGCAATCGCGGGTATTTACACGAAAAGCAAAATGAAACATTCTATATCAAATACTTGGCCTGTGTTCAACTCTTTCACTCGCTCAAATCACTAGACTAATGAGTCTAATGGGATGGGAACAATAAAGAACCCGAATGAAATGCAACGTACTTACTTATGGGCGCTTAGAAAAATGTCCAGTGAAACCGTGAACAACAAAATCCTACTTAGTCCGACCTGAACTTGTGGCTTCGATGGCGTTGTGCATAGAGTGTGCGCATGTTGTGCAAAGTGTTTTTCGAATTAATGACCAATATATAGACCAGCACCACACAAATGAATCTGTCAATCCACATTTGTCACCCTGTCTTCTCATTTTTATTTCCGTCGTCCTGCTGAGAGATTGGTTAACTGGCCGCCTCTGATTGATCTTTCATCCCAATTAAGCTAGCTCGTTTTCATGAAAAAAGGCTTTTGCGCTTCGACAACGATGGGTGGGAGAGGATGCTCGCTTGGCAAGGCCCAACGCTGAATTGATGGGTAGAGAGAGGATCTCATGCAATATCCCAACGGAACAAATCAATCGGGCAGATGGCCCACACCTTAAGACAAGAACAAAATCACAATACCAACAAAACATTAATTCACATCAATACTACAACTAAGGGCAGGTGCCCAAATACACCCCACACTTCCAACAACAAATACAAAAATAATTATCTACAGCATTACGCTGGACACGGGTAAAGGCGGACGGCCAAAGACGAACAATCTGTCATGAAGCAGTTTTCAAAGGCGGCGGCGAATGGCCTTAAAAGATAAAACCCCTTACATTACCTTAAAAGACAATATGTTGACCATACCAGTTTTTACATCAACAACGATTACAACTCCAACAACAACAACATCAACAACATATACCAACCATTCACATATCAAAACTTAAACGTGTATGTAAAATAGGCGCAAAAGCCCACCGGGTTAGAACAGTTTTTCGGTCACTTCTTTGTCCTCAAAGACTCCTAGGTTTGGACTTAGTTGGGACCAAGCAAATACTGTCCCAAACCTCAAATCCATCTTCGTTAAATTCTTCTTTCTTTTTGATTTTCAATTTAGTTTTGCTATTAAAGTTTCATTCGTTGGGGACATTTTCGCGTTTCAACCATTTCTCGACTCTTTCAAACTTTTATTTTGTCGAATTGTTCAAGTATTTGTGAACACGACCTAGTAGGGTAATTGTTGGGGAAACTTGTATGTGAATGTGTTCATCAGCCTCGGAGTTGCAGCGAGAGAATGAGACGGAAACTGTGGCACACTCCAGTAAATTATGTAGTGAATTCTAGAAAAAGTCGTTATAGCTGAATGTGGGGGTATGAAAGAGGGAGTGAATGACGCTTTACGGATAAAGAGACCTTGGCGTGGACAAAACAACACTTTTTGGTTGACTTCAAAAGGAAAGGAAGTTATCAAACAGAGAAAGTATCGAGGAAGATATTAAAAATTAATTTTTTTAAATTTGTAAATTTTGGGGAATTGCGCTATTTTTTTCTATTAATTTTTGTAATAAAAAGAGAAAAGACAGCAGACGAGGGATTTAGCGGCAGGATAGGCACCTCAACCCACTTTTACACATAAATAGGAATATTGGAGGGTTAGGAATCATATTTTTTTTTTGAAAATAAGTATAGTGCCTTCACCTTTAAAATTTTTCGTTTGGTAAGGAGCTATTTTGAAATACCAGTACTAACTTTGGGGAGATAGCGATAGCGGCCTATTTTTACGGCGATATTTTCTTTTCTCCCTCTTTTTTTATTGCTTTTTTATTTCTTTTTAATTACAGCAATCAACCGTCGAATTACTCTTCAAAAGGTTTCACCATTCCTTTTTTGAAGACTGTGTGGTGCCCATTTTACCCACCATTCCTTTACCCTTTTTTTATGTTTGATTTATGATTCGTAATTTTCCTTCCTTTTAAAATTGAACTCTATTATATTCATAATACTATCTTCGAACCCACCCCAGCTGAGCAACCGGAACGGTAGCATCCAACAGGCTACCTGTTGCACTTCTTATCTCTTCGGCGAATTTCTTTTGACATTTCCCTATCCCGCCACTATTATACTTTTAACCATCGGCGCAGATGTGCGCGGCTGCAATTTTTTTCGTTTAAATCCGTTATTGGTTAATCCCTCCACCCCAAATAAAAGTACAGCACCAGAAATGTTAATTTAGCTGAAATGGGCATTGCCAGACAGTCAACACGGCTTATTTATTTTACGCTTGGGTTTGGGGCTAAATACGTATAAGATTGTGCTGACACAAGAATTAAACCCGGACGACCATAGATAACGCCTTGAGATCGTTAATTGGACGCTTGAAATGTTAGTTGAAGATCCTTATTTCAATTTTCTGATTAGGCCATTTTAGGCTCAGCGGCTATGTCAACAAACAAAATTTGCGTTATTAGGACGAACACAATCCACAAGTGTATGAGACTTTTTGGTGCGGATTATGACATGGAGGATTGAGACACCGTTACCGTCAATGCTCTCAGGAAGGAGCGATGTTAACCGACTTTCTATGGCCAGAGCTCGACAAGAAGACGGCGCAGTGTGCCATGCAGTCAAAGCTACGCTCGAAGTTGCGAAGAAGAAATTTGTCATCTCACGGCCAGCGCTCATCAATTGGCTGCCACGGTCATGCGACTTGACACTACTCGATTATTTGTTTATGGGGCTACGTCAAGTCGTTACGTCTACGCTAAGAAGCCAATCACTTTGTACGAACTCGAGGCCAACATTCAAGATGCTAATGCCGTACATATTGGACCGAGTCATCAAATATTGGACTATTTAGAGTAAGTTAAGTTTTTGTTGATAATATACGCGCATTTTAAGGGATTTTGGATACCCTTATAATGAAGTAACACAGTGCGTGCATTAGGAAAGTGAAGGATTAGGAAGGGAGATACCGATGCACGTTGGTTTTAAATGTCTGTAAACTGTAATGTGAGGGAAAAACAGAGCGTTGTACGGTTAAGAAACGAATCCTTGTATTTCACTGTACGTCTGAATACAGGCTTGAGGGTAAACTGAATTGCATTCCGAGCATGGCGTGGCAGTGCGTGGCATGGTTTTGCCGTTGAATTGCTGTAGGGGTGGAATGCAACTGGCTATTTTCATTGAGCAGGAGACATTACGACGATGACTAAGAGAGTCAAGTGATTTCGCGATGTCTCGATCGTCAATAAGTTTTAACGCACGTTTTTGAAGCCTGTTGAGTAGCTCCAAATATGTTATTGCTGCACCAGACCAGATATGAGCGTTGTACTCAAGTTTTGGGTGAACAAACGCCTTGTAGATTCTAGCCAGATCAGAAGGGGTGAAATATTTCTTGCATCGCTAGAACCTTTCGCAGCGTTCTTGGCGACATCGAAGATGTGGTCATTCCAACGAAGGTTGTCGTTAACACACATACCGAGAATGGAAAGTCTTTCGGTTTCGGCGATGCAAGTGCCATCCAAGAATAATGGCAGAGTATAGGGATTTTGCTTTGCACACACATTTATTTAAATGTCTTTTCCTATAGTTTTTATTTGGTCACAAGTAACAATTGATATCGATTTTTAAATTTCTTGTAATACATATTTGGTATTATTGCAAAACCATTTCCATTAAAATTATGTAAAAGACTGCCTTGCAAAAAAATAAGAAACACAAAAATTGTCATACTTATCCGCTCAAAAGATATCATATTAAATTCTCTCATTAAATTCACTTTTGTTACGTATTCGCCTCCGAATCAGATACATATTTCAAAAATAGATGTAACTTTATATTAATATAAAACCTAAAAACAAAAAGAATCTGATTCTGACAACCATTTTATTTCGGCTTTCAAAACAGAAACCAGGCACATTTGGTTGAGCTAACACATGCGAGACACATCCAGCATTTGATTTACGTATAATAAATGGTAATTGCGGACCCAACGACAACCCTGACAAGACGCATGAATACTTGAGACATTATTGAAGTCGTTAAATACCAAAATATACATCAAAGATGTTTTTCATATTTTTTGTATGTTTTATGTACCACCTACATGTTTGCGAGTAAATTCAGAACAGTAAAAGAAAAGTGATGTTTATTGCACGACTTTCAGATGACTCCTTTGTCTCAAGCTGTTTTGACAAACATGGATCGTGTGAAAGGTAAAAAGTTACTGTTTATGATGCCGTTATTTGGGGTTAACTTTTAAAGATTCCTTATCTGGAATGTTGTGGCAGTCGTAAACACCGATTTTTCTATTTATACGCAGCTATCTTTGGAACGGCGTCAAAATTCCATTTTAATAGGAACTTCAGATTGTGGCAAATTGAAATAGAAACAAGTAAATTATGCCTCAGTCAAATATATGGATATCGACAATTTTTATCATCACGAATAGTTTCGAATTGCCACCCACATAAATTGAAGTGTGTGTTGGATTAAGATTTATCCATCACACCTACACGCTGTCACGTTTCTCTATTGTTTCAGGCTGCGTACAATTGTATGTAGTCCTTTGAAATATAGATTTGCATTTGTGGTTAATTTTTTGTTTTATTGAAATTCATTGCGTTGGATGCGCGCGGATTCGAAAACGGATAGTTGTCGTGTTGTTGGGGAAAATGTTTTATTGAAATGTATCCTTAGGATGTATCAATTTTGCAACACAGCTTTGTGGGGATGGGTTAAACTAGAAGGGGGATATTATTGTTGTTGTTCTTTTGCATACAAAATTTTGGGAGGCCATTTTTCATAGAAACCAAATTCATTTGAGGTCAACTTTTTATTTGGGTAGCACGAATTTTCACATACGAATACATTTATTAGATAGAAAAACTATTCAAAATAATAAATCTAATATCTGAATGTGAGGAGACAGATATTTATAATAAAATTATTGATTTAAAATTTGCACTTTTTGTGCTGAAATGACACAAGAAAAGGTTGCATTCATCGAAGCTACTTTTACTTTGGTTAGTTTTGGGATTTTTTACACTTCTCTTTATTTCAGTGATACCATAGCGAGTTTAATTGTGGGATTTTTGTAAGGAATTATTCGTTTTTTATTGAATTTTGAAGAATTTTTTGATTAAACTTGAGGAAGGTTTAAAATCCTCATTTTATTAATTTTTTTCCGGTGAATGTTGCCACACACACTGTTGCCACAGGCGCCTGCTTGACGAAAAGCACATACCCCGAGCGGAGCAACGAAATTGTGTGAGCGGTATTTGGGCCGCATAGGTACTGTTGCCACATTATATTCATCAATATTCATGCCATCTGATTAAAAATTTATATGTGGTGTTAAAACCGAAAATTAAAATATTTTTTTGTTACGATTTAGGGCTGTCTGCTCACTTCCACTTTTAAATATGTTCTATTGAAAGTAACTACTTAGCTCTTAAAAACAAATTTCCTTTCAAAGCCTGCTAGCCTGAAGGAAAGTGACCCCTCTCTCCTACTAAATACATTAAAATGGCGTAGTAAAACAAATGACTCTAGCGAAATTGTTGTGGCGTAAAAGTATACTTTGACAGTTGAAAGATTGCATAGGGTGATCCATTTCGAGGTTCCCTACTTTTTTAAAGAAAAAAACACAGAAAATTCAAATTTAATGGAGAATGTTTATTATGATTTGAAAGAACATTCTTTGGCATATATTTTTTGAAGATTATGTCTATCAAATGTTGGCCGTTGCTACGTCGCAGATTGTCCATCCGTTGAGTCCAATTTTCGATCACTCGTTCGAGCATTTCGACTGGTAACTGGCGAGTGACATGCGTGATGTTTTCCTCCAAGGCCTGAATCGAAGCGGGTTTGTCGGCATAAGCTTTTGACTTTACATATCCCCACAGGAAAAAGTCTAACGGTGTGATATCACACGATCTTGGTGAGGCCGGTGGCCAATCGACCGGCCCAAAACGTGAAATTATGTGCTCACCGAAATGTTTTCTCAATAAGTCCATTGATTGATGCGATGTGTGGGAAGTGGCGCCGTCGGATCTACTTGGAACTTTTCAAGAGCCCATAAAGCGAAGCGATGTCGCTTGGGAAGGTCGAGCGGCTTCAGTTGTTGCACAAGCTGTATTTTGTACGCTTTCAATTTAAGATCTTGACGTAAAATGCGCCAAGTCGTTCCATACGTCAGTCCGAGTTGCTGCGAACGGCGCCGAATCGACTCTCTACGGTCTTCGTGTACACTCTCAGCTAGGGCCGCTATATTTTCTTCACAGCGTGCTGGACGTGGTCTATTCGGTCGAATATTATCCAATAATGAATGCTGAGTCTCAAAATGGGTGATGGTGTTGCGAATAGTACGCTCAGTATGCCGATTATGTTGACCATAAGTTGAGCGAAGTGCACGAAACACATTCCTCACAGAACATGAATTTTCATAATAAAGTTGAACAATTTGTAAACGTTGTTCACGCGTAAGTCTTTCCATTATGAAATGCCAAACAATACTAAACAAAAATAACATGACAGCATGACACGACTCACACGTGATCTGTCAAAAAAGGCTATTGAAAAAAGTATCTCTACTTGGATCACCCGTTAAATACACTGAAGTGACGTTCATTAACTACGTCAACTACATATTTAAATACAATTTTACAATTTCCCCGCCGACTTAACAAATAAAGTTTTGATCGTGATTATATATAGCCAACCCTGAAAAAAAGAGGCGCCACTCCACGAATAAGGTTCGGAAATTCGGCCAAAATGTTTAGGAATCGTGTCAGTATAACAAGACCCGAACAAAAAGCTGTAGAGATGAACAAGGAAAATTTGTAGTAGAGCCACAGTCGGTTGTGAGGATATGAAAAAAAACTGCAGACTTCTAAATGACGAAGCCGACACAAATTCCGGTGTCAGCCAGAGCAAAACTTTCAATATTAACGATGACAATGTCAAGGTCACCCCGACCAAAATTAAGTGATTATAGCAATATCTAAACTGAAGTCCAACAAGGCTGCTGGACCGTTGCGGGTAGACAGTCCACCCTCCGAACTATTCAATTATTAGAATACAGCAAGCTGTGGTGCATTTGCAGAACAAAGGATGTACCTTCAACAAGACGACAAGATGTCACAATCTACAGCTTAAAGTTTGCGGTTAAAACGGACTTTGTCTACCTTGTCTCTGATGTCGCACCTGCAAACAACATCTCCTGAGATATCAAACGAAGCATAACGCTTGCCGATCGCTTTCTCTAAGGAACAAATTAGGAAACTCTATATGAGACCCCTAAGATATCAGTCCTGCTATATGGTTCCAAAGCCTAAACCATTTTTAAAGCGGATAAAGATATTGTTCTTCATAGCAATCGCATGCTACTATGAACTCTACGAAGTATGCAGTGACATCGACCTGATAAAAAAAAACTACACATTGGGCGTTTGAGATTGCAACGCTTAAGCCTGCAGAATCTTCAACTCTAATCCAGAGGGACAACGTATTAGAAGGCCTCGAGTTGCGGCGCGCGCAAGTTGCAGTTAGCCAAATTCCCCTTATTGGTCGAGCCAGGGTCCACCCCAGACTTAGTAAGTAAGTATTTTTCGTAAGCCTCTTAGAAGTCTCACAAGTGAGCCCGAATTGGAAATAATTTTTCTCATGCATTTACACTTGAATGCTTCATAAAAAAGGCAAATGGACGAGATGACGGAAAATGGACAAAGATTCAAGATATTGTGACTATCCAAAACCCTCTTCTCAAGGAATTATAGCCCCAAATTTGTGTCTGCAGTTAGTCAAATTTATATGTGTAATTGGAAGAAATAGAAACGATTTTAATTATAGTATTGAAGTGTTTTCATATAAAGCCTTCTTAAGCATTTCGAATCCAGCTTATAGCAGTTTTATCGCTAAGCTAATTTAATTTTTCGAAAACATATGTAGGTAGGTACCTTAGTAATGAAATTCTTCAGTGAGAAGTGTTGAAAAGTCGTCGCCTCAGATTATAAACCTTACTCCTTACTCTGTACATGAAATCTCATGCCATGACATGAGATATGCCACTCTACTCCTATAGCAGTAGATGTATTGCGTTTTGGCCCTAATGAAAATCTACTGCGCAGCAAACGGAATCTACTCCTCTTTTTAGAATTTTTAAAAACGAAAAATTTCTTCATAACTTGGCGAGTCCCTTATCGAAAGTTACATCCACCCAGGATTTCAAATGCACATCTAGAATTTTATCTGAATGCACCCACAGAAAATTTCAAATTCAAAACTGTCACTTGATACCGTGAAACTGTTTTGATCTAATTGTTTTCTTTTGAATAAATTTGTTGTGCTTAATTTGTTTTAAATGGACATGGCCAAGATATTATTGAGGCTTAAATATATTTTATGATTATTTATGTGTAGCAGCTCCAGCTTCTTCCGGAAAGAAAGGATTGGCAAAGAAATGCAATAATCAGATCAATCGAAATTGCGATTTTTACAGACGGTTCGAAAATAGCGGAAAGAACAGATTCTGGTATCTTCTTAGAAGATCTCAAACTGAGAGTGAATATAAGACTTCCACACACAAGTAGTATCTCCCAACTCTTTAGGGCGGAGGAGCTAATGCAGGTGAGGCCGGTATCCGGAAGAGATATCGCTATCTACATCGATAGCCATGCCGCACTCAAGGCAATAGGATTAACCAACATCAATTCTGATACTGCTTCTGAAGCTGTCGAACCATGCTTAAAGCGTTATGCAGTCAGAACCGAGTGAGAATGTGCTGGTTGTCAGAAGACTGTGGTATTGAGAGGAATGGGCTGGCTGGATGAGCTTACAAGGAGGGCTGCTAAAAAATAGCGAAATTGCAGATTTTGCACTATTAAGGAAAAAAGCGGTAGGTCTGCCAGTCTCAGTTGGTCTGGTTTTGAGGGACACAGGGTACCTAAGGCTACTTTCGCCAGTAAAATAACTATCGAGTTAATATAATTAAAAAGGGATGAGCTTCCCCCGTCTTCCGTTCTTCCTTCGTCTCCTGATTAAACACGCAAATAGGCTCGGATTATCGGGTACGGATTCGGTTAAGATCAGCAGGGTTCTGATGGCATAATGCACATATGCTCCTAGTTAAAGCGAGGCAATAGCGAGGCAATAGCGCGTATTCACGACTGCGTCATACGAAACTTTCTCGGTACATAAGATGCGTTTTTGAGTCGCCAAATGAACGAAAATTAATGGTGAGAAATTTATTTAAATTACTTTTTAGGTTTTAAAAAATTTGAGCCGTTTTTGAGAAAATGAATTTAATTTAAATTTAGGAAAATTGTTATATGAAAAAAAATTTAAAAAAAAGTTATTTAAAAAATCTAAGTATGCAGGTTTGTTTAAGTTTATAGTATAAAAAAAGTTCCCTTTATTAGTTTTCGAGATATTGCCCGTTTTATAAATTACCGTTAATAAATTTTTTTTTCCAAAAACTGAGTATGCAGACTTTTTGATGGGGTCAAAACTTGATGGGGTCCTAAACATCCTTAGTACAAAAAAAGACCGAAATCCTTGGAACCACTTTCGAGAATAATAGTGATAAGTGATTTTCACAAAAAATTTGTATGGCAGGTTCCGTTATTTCAAAAGATAAAGCAAAAAATAAAAAGATGCCCCGAGATGTTACCCCAAGAACCTTATAGACAGACCGACGGATGGCATTGGCGGACCCACTTTTTTGGACTTCTCTATAGTCATAATATCATCCCTCATACTTAGTTTGAGTTCGAAATTTCCGCACGATCGCAATAACTTTCTCTTTAGTATACTTTAGTAATACGAGAAAGGTTAATGTTTTTCTGCCTACCAAGCTCCAGCCAGTTGCAAACTTGATCGTAATTATTACTGTTAAGAAAAGTGCTACAAATGCCACGCTACTATATCTAATATAATTCATCTACAAATCTACTGCCCTGCGCTCAATCATCCGAAGCACTGACTGTGAGGCACCATCCTGAAGGCGTCGTGAGATGGTTCCCACAGATCAAAGTGAAGAACGTTGATTGAAATCATCCAGAGCAATCATAGTTGTTTACATAATTTCACCAAGTGTGCAACTGTATATTCTTTGTGAGGTGAGTGATGTAAAATAAATAGTGAAAGGTCCTGAAATGAACGCAGCTTTTATTCACACCTTTCACTGCCTCTTCACTTTGGGGATGAATCAGCGGATCGATGAACTACTCTTTCATCAATATGTATCATCTTTCTTATTTTTGTCTGCTAGAGCTAGACGGAAATTTTTTAGATTTGTATCTCTTTAACTTTCTCGTTTGCAATAGCATACTAAAGAGAATATTATTGCGGGATGATATTACGACATAGAGAAGTCCAAAAAAAACGACAACTCGATCTGTCGTCTGTCTGTCCGTCAGGGACCCGGAAGGCGAAACTGTTCGACGGATTTGCTTCAAAGTTCGTTTATAATTTTTTTTGGGTAAGATCTCGCGGCGTTTTTTTTATATTTTGATTTATCGTTTTAAATAACGGTACCAGTCACACAATCAAAACCTAAAAAGTGAATTAAATAAATTTGGTATGTGATCGAATGTTACCATTCTTTTTGAGGCGATTGAAAAATGCACATCATGTAGCGAGAAAGTTTTGTATCTCGCAGTCATGCACTTTATTTTAGAAGAGCATCGCAACAAAATCTATATAAAATAGTTTGGGAACCCCTGGTTTATCCATAGAAATTGATTAACTGGGCTTACACTCTTAATGCAAAGTTAAATTTTTCTTTACCATTCCAAAAACTCTTCGTTCGTTAAAAACAATTTTCGTCAAATCCACTAATAATTGTCGGCGAAAGTTCAATGAAATAAATTAGTTTGCAGTTGTACAATGAACACTTGTCAATACCCAATTTTCGCAATGAATTTTAAATTTCCTGTGTTAACTTTCTAATTCAAAGGAAATCCCGGAAAAGATGAAGTTAACTAAGATCCGTTGTCTTCAGACTCCATAGACCCCAAAAAAGAAGTACCTAAGTCCCTTAATAAAATATGTCATTAATTACGAGTGTATTAAGCCAAATTCGACAACTGCAAAAGTTTACAATTTTGTTTCTCCCTCTGTTTTTCCTTAATGAAGATTTTACCGCCTTTTTCTTAGATTTCAAATCTTTTCATCTTTTATCTTCCAGCGACGAATTAATTGAAACACTTGATCCGGAAATAAGAAAAAAAAACCGTCCCTTAATTAAGGAGACCATAGCCTATGGCTACTAAATGGCATACACTTGACTTGAAGAACCCCAAAAATTATAACGAGTATTCTAGGTTAAATACAACGGTAATGAGGTTGCATTGCCTCAAGGTGTATATTTTTGTTTTTTCTTTTGTCAAAAAAAAAAAACATTCTTGTTGTAGGAATGGAGAAGCTTTGTTGATTGTTGTGTTTTTGGAAGGCGTAAGAAGTTTGAAAAGATAGCACGATTAAAAAAATTTAGCAGTTTGGCAAGTTTGAATTTCGTTTGTTGGTGTTGGTTTGGCTTGCAACCGGCCCCAATAGTCATGTATCCCTGAATGTAAATTAAATTGGCAATATTCATGCTGCTGGAAAATATACTGAATCTTTTAAGTTCAGTTAGATATAAGTCGATTACTGTAGTTTGGTTGGCTGATAAGACTCTAGTTTCTAAGAATACAGACTTTTTAGGAGATTTTGATTTTTTCCAGCTACTTGTTCTATATTTTTACGTGGTTCCCATGCTTTACTTTAACACTCAGACCGTCAGGATCAACATACCATAAAACCATTAAAAAAGTATCCAGAGTTTCTGTCCTTATAAAGAGGTTTTTTTAGAGGTTTAGAACTTTAAGAACACTTTTTTAACTGGCGGCCATTTTGTCAGCTGTCAAGTGACTTTTTTTAGTTTGGTTTGGCATTTCAACGTGAAGTAGACTGACACCTGAACAATGCTTCCAAATTGTGCAAATTTATTTTGAAAAGCATGGTTCGGTTCGAAATACGTATCGCGCACTACGTCCATTTTACGGTCAACATAGTCGTTCATCAGAGCAATTAATTGGATTAACTATAGAACGTTTTCGCTAAATGATAATACGCATCACAGAGACATCGTACAGTGTGTACAGAAGAAGCCATTGCTGCTGTAGAGCGTAGCATAGAGGAAGACCCGAATCAGTCTATCTGCCATCGTGCATATCTAGGAATTGGATATGTGTCCATCCACTTTATGAAAAATTTTGCGGGAAGAATTTAGTTTGCGTACTTATAAAACCCAACTCGTGCAAGAATTGAAGGCACAGGATCAGCTAGCAAGGCGTAGATTCGGTGAATGGGCCAAAAACAAGATTGTCATTGATCCCAATTTTCATAAGCGAATTTTGTTTAGCTATGAAGCTCACTTTTGGTTGATATCCTCATATATCCTCAAGTGAATGTTGAGACATCGTAACATCCACAAAAACTGACTGTTTGGTGTGCTCTTTATGGGTCCGCACTTCTTTAAAGAACTTTTCTACTGACTTTTTCGTTCATCAATTAAACAACCATGATGTGCAGGGGCTGTGGTTTTAACAAGACGGCGCATGTGACACAGCTCGTCCCACAATTGATTTATTGAAGGAAACGTTTGGTAACCGCATAGTTTCACGTTACGGACCCGCAAATCGGCCTCCAAGATTGTGCGATTTAACTCCGCTTGACTGTTTTCTGTGGGGATATGTGAAGTCGCTAGTCAATGGAGTACTAAATTTGCCGCGTTATTGCCGATATACGGCCATAAATGTTGGAAAAAGTCAACGAAAATTGGACCTTCGTCTGAGCCAAAACATATTTAAATTATAGTGCCAGAAGATTATCTTTCGAATAAAGTAATTTTCATGTCAATTTAAAAAATCATCTTTGTTTTATTCCATTTCAAAGTTCTATACCTCTAAGAAAGACACTCTTTAGTTAACAGCGATTTTGTCGGCCTATTCTTTAACTGCACCTTATTCAGATTCAGAAGACTCTTTCAACAAGCATCCTATACCATTGAGTGGCTATCTAGAGTCATAATGTCAAACCTATTAATTTCGGTGCGCAC
The DNA here is from genome assembly GCA_963576555.1 of Ferdinandea cuprea. Classification (NCBI taxonomy): domain Eukaryota; kingdom Metazoa; phylum Arthropoda; class Insecta; order Diptera; family Syrphidae; genus Ferdinandea; species Ferdinandea cuprea. The sequence continues at coordinate 21,376,087 of OY754960.1, read as the reverse complement.
GTCACTGGTTAGCAGCTCCCCTTAATTCGAATACATCCCACAGAAATGTATTCCACTTGATCACGTTCGACTTACGTCTATACCTTTTGCAAATAGTTGTGACCTTCCCACAACGAATGTTGTGTTTTCGAATAAATAAAAAAGAAACAAAAGCCCCAATCAACATTAGATTACCACATCACTGTTTGAAATCAAATGGAATTCCGAGAATCTCAAACAGCATCCTGCATGAACTTCCGACATCGCATTTGCAATCAATGTAAAATCCCCTGAATCCCATGATGGTTTTCAATTTAATTAATCCAGACTACATAGTATTGGTAACACTGTTATAGAACTCGTGATAGTTTTTCCCAAGATTGCAATTTAATTAAATAGAAGCCACTTATACAATGGTTGGCGTCATTGGCGCCCAAACGCTGCACATTGGAATAGGTGGAGGCCATGCGCGGTGGTAGTATTTCCTGGAAGCACACTGAATCAAGTGACGAAGGACCAACGAAGCACTATCAATTACTGTGTTGAAAACTCTTACAGCACTGTGTCAGAAGAAGTTGGTGGGATGGAATGGAACCAGAAAATTACACTATACACACCATCATTGCGAAATCGTAAGGATGTCAAACAAAAGTCTAGGCGATGGATTACGTGCAAATTTCATACTAAGTGAATGCATCGTTCAGTAGCCGACAACGGCAACAACAACGACAACGACGACGATGACGAGGAACAAATCGTCAATGACGATGTGGCTTTTATTGTTTGATTAAACTAAAGGAAGTTGTTGGAAGGAGATTTATTGTTCGCAATGAATGCTGTTCATGGCATCGAGCGAAATCAGTGGTTGTTTTACGATAAAGGATTTAAAATCAAAGGAGTGCTGCTTCAAGTAGAGTGAAGAAATAAATTTATTGTGTAATTGTTAAATTCGACGAAGTTGAGGTAAATTAAATTGAAAATCTCTTAATCTGTGCAACATTTACGAGTCAATGGCTTCTGTAGACCTTGGTAGCTGGCTGAGCTTATTAGAGAGGCAAATTAAAATCGCAAGCAATTTCTGTGATTATCAAAAGAAATATTTATGATTTCTCGAAGCCTCACTCACTTAAAGTACCCTTCTGTCCTCTTTTCTTTTCCCAACCGTTTACCTAGCTATACTCGTTCGCGAGCTCAAGTCCTTAAGAAGTGGAAGGGCAGCCATAGTCTCATCAGCCAATGTTCATCCGAACCTTGGGGAAGCAAGCACTAAGGTTAACCGGGGCGAAAGCGGGAAGGCATAATATAGACGGAGGGTCTACGATGTGCAGCCTATCCGAAGGACGGCCTGGAAACTCCCAACGGCTCAGCGAGTCCAATCGGACGGGCTGTCCGCACGGTCGAGTGCAAAACAAAGGCGTAGTATAGGAAGGGTGTGTGCGGACGGTCCTTGTCATTTGAGCATCCTAATGTATTTTATAATGCCCAAGAGGCAGACATCAGTTATTGTGGAGAATAGGCGGACGGCCCAGAGTAAATAAGCTCCAACGAAAATTGCACATGAACTGCCGCCAACACGGTAGGGTTTCAAGTTCGATGAGGGAGCGGGTGATGATCCCTTTCGATCCAACTCCATCTGGGGAGCACCGGAGGAGCAACAAAGGAGTGCGGGCGGACGACCAAAAAATCGATTTTTTTTAATATCTTATTAATTTCTACAACATCTCGAGAAAATTATCCTAAATTTTCAAGTCATTCCGAATAACAGTTTCGGAGAAACAGCATTGGGAAGGTGCGCACTCAATTGAATCACGAGGTTTATTTGAGGTTATCCAAACTTGAAACGCATTTTTCTCGAAACTGTGTTTATCAAAGTCAGTTGTCAAAAGTTCTCGAAAACCACTCAACCGAACTTGATGAAATTTTACACAGGTCTTCGAGATACAATTCACAAGGACTTGGGCGAAGGATTTTTTTTTAAATCACAACTATTTAAAAAAAAATTGTGAGCTAATTTTACCAAAATTAATTAATAATGGGAGAACATTAGGGGGATCTACACACTTTGCGTAGCTGAAATGTGCGAATGTGGGAGTGTAGGCAACAGGTTGACAGTTTCAGAGCGATAGCGTTGTAGCTGTTACAATATGTCCCATCTATGAGTGAGTATAGACGAGCAGATTACAGCTCACAATTTAGGCTCAGAAGCTGAATCGTCATGAGGAACTGCAGTTTGTTCTGTGTCCTCTACAATACATGAGTGTGTATGTGGGAAAAAGGAGTTTTGGGTTGTTTCCTAGGAGGATATCTTATATGTTTTTCTAACATTTGATGGCCCACTTTTAGCAGATGACATCCTAGAGTAAGTACTGTCATAAGCAGAATCACAAACATATATTGCGGTCCTTTTACCGCCGTTACAGACACCGAAACTCCTCCAGACCGAGAAAGTAATAATTCGGCTTTCCAGCATTGCTCAAATTCAGTGGATGCTCGAATCTTCAATACCTCTTATTACTGACTGCTCTAACTTTTAAGTAATTTGTATTATGGAAAGCTCTCTTGACGTCTCTCGAAAGGCACCTCCTTAGGTTTGGAGATCGGTTTTTTCAAACTTTTTAATGAGATAGTAAAGATCCTTCCTTCTATGGATTTGCCTTTTCTGCACGGCCTTGGACATCGATAGTTCCATGGTTTTGATAACAACTGATGTTAGATTAAGAACAGGTCAATAAGATTTAGGTAGTTCCCTAGGCCTATTGCCTTGTTTTAAGATAATAAATAAAAGTTACGTTCACCTGTTTACAATTCAACGGAATGTATCCCCAGTTGTAGTTAGCTCTAGGTCAAGCACCAAATTTCGGTACAATGAGATCTTCTGTATGAGAGCGGGGAAAAAACCTTCCGGCCGGGGGCTTCAAACGGTTAAAAGCTGAATTGGGGCTGAACATTTTGCTGGATAAACTACTTACTCTCTAAGAATTGAAGACTCTATATATCAAAAGCATGACCCGCTCCAGGTAATTGATTGTAAGGATAAAGAGAAGCGGACCTAGATGGCTACTTTGAGGGACACCGGAGATTGTCATGAAAGGAGCCGAGAGCAAGGATCTGAAGCGAACACTATAAGAACGGCTTTCTAGGTAAGAGGAAAGATATGTAGGTTCGAAACTTAGGGCAGACAATTTGAACATGATTAATTGATGAGATATCCTATCAAAAGCCTTACTGAAATCGGTTGCAACTAAATCGTATTTGTTTCCATTCTCTAAGAGAGAGAGGGAAAAGGAGACGAACTCGATGAGGTTTGTAGTAGTTGATCGTTTCAAAGACTTTGGGTATATGGGAAAGTTAAGCAGTGGGCGGATAGTTGATTACTTCGTTCTTTGATCCTTTTTTGTGTATCGGGGTTATAAAAGAGGTCCTCCAAACCTGAGTAAATTCTCCGTCTCCTTCTCTTGTGAAAGAGATCGATGAAAATGTTAAGAGAGGGGAAGCAAACAGTTATAACAACATTTTTTAAGAAATATGGCGGGGACACTATCTAGGCCGGGTATGAATTGATCATTGAGATTTTGTAACTTAAATTTGATAATAGTAGGATCAAAGCTTTGAGATAGAAAAGGGCCGAAGGATCTTTGTTTTAAGAATGGAGACATTATAGGCAGACTCGGCGACTAGGGAAACCTTTTCCTCGCTGCAAACTTGCATAATTTATATAGTATTCACTGCAGCTTGGAAAGTGCTTATTTTTTAAGCTGCCGTAAGGATTCCCCAGTTTATTCTAGCCATGTTCCATCTTGTTCAACCTTGCAGATTTTTTTTAGGGTTAGATAGGCAGCAATCTGATGAAGCACGTATATTGAATGATCGTATTTTAATGTTTTTTTTATTATAAAAATCTCTGCATTAAAATAAATTGCTGTATCAGAATATTGAATATTGTCAGCCTCATAAGGATGGTGTGTTAAGTTTTTCACCTGAACATTCGAACAAACATTTCTTCACATTTATAACAATAAAGAAGGATAACATCTACTTCTTCATACCTTTGCAACTTGAAGTTGCATCCGCAACTCACATGCACCCGGCAAAAAAAAAAAAAACAATCAAAAACTTTTATTACGAAAACTCTCCACAATAGTAACTTCTATCTTGTCCTTTCTCAGGATTCTAGAATTATGAAATAATATCAAAAGTTAAAGATATAATAAAAAAAATGTTCTTCGCCTTTTTTGAATGTCACAAAAGGAAAACTTTTCGCCCAACTAGATATGAAGTGATAGGAAAACTTTATCGATATACTGATATGTTATGCAACTTTTCAGCAACGAAACTATCCTTCTGCCGGTCGGCTAGTCTTTCCAATAACTTCTCTTTGTCTATAATAGATACTTCTCTCATACATATGTGGCTTATTATTCAACCAAACTTGGGCAGAGCTACCCTTAACTCGACATTGAAAAGGTTTGTGTCCACCTTATCTAACCTGAAAGTATCATGGAAAATCCATCTTTTAATAATGAAGATGTCATTATTGCTGGTTATGTGTATACCTTGTCTGATTCAATGTTTGTCAATGTAATTCCTTAACTTGACGTACGACTAGGACGAGTATGTCGACATAATACCATCACCCTGGGTGAATCTTGTTTATGAAAGATTTCGTATCCGAATCACTGAACATGATAAAACATAATCAATGACATTCTTGTTGATGTGGTTGGCATTGGCTTTTTGTGTGTGTGTTTGTGTTTCAAAATTTGTATTACTATTGTTGTTGCCCTCAAGACAATGGCGGACATAACATTCGCCAAAACAATTCCATATTTATTAGTCAAATGAACTTGGAGTATTCCAATGAATGTTTTCTGGAATACTCTGCTGGCAATTTTCGAACTGATTATTCGATAAAGACTGTTTTTATTTTTTACAAGTACAAGCAATCATTCTAGCGAAAAAAAAAATAATTTGAACAGTTTAAGGAACAAAGAACAGTAACGGTCTCTAATAATCTGCTGATAAGCTGCTGATTTTCAATAATTTCGTCAATCAAGGCTTACATTTTTATCATGCTGCACCTGACGAACGGGCAATACTTGAAAATTCCAGTCGGGATTGCAACTTTAAAAGTTCTCATTCAAGCTCATTTCCAGCTCATTTTAGATGGACCGACACGAATGTGGACGAGTGGTGCAAAACAAAGAATCGATCGCTGCAAATAGCCCGCGATGCTGGTCAAAAAATGACGACTTAACTGAACAAAATTATTTTCTTATTTCAACTCATTTCTTTGCCTATGTTCACTAATGTACACATATGTATTTTCACAAAGGAAAAACAACTAATGTAGCATTTATTGAAAATAACGGGTGATCCAAGTAGAGATACTTTTTTCAATAGCCTTTTTTTGACAGATCACGTGTGAGTTGTGTCATGCTGTCATGTTATTTTTGTTTAGTATTGTTTGGCATTTCATAATGGAAAGACTTACGCGTGAACAACGTTTACAAATTGTTCAACTTTATTATGAAAATTCACGTTCTGTGAGGAATGTGTTTCGTGCACTTCGCTCAACTTATGATCAAAATAATCGGCCTACTGAGCGTACTATTCGCAACACCATCACCCATTTTGAGACCCAGCATTCATTATTGGATAATATTCGACCGAATAGACCACGTCCAGCACGCTGTGAAGAAAATATAGCGGCCGTAGCTGAGAGTGTACACGAAGACCGTAGAGAGTCGATTCGGCGCCGTTCGCAGCAACTCGGACTGACGTATGGAACGACTTGGCGCATTTTACGTCAAGATCTTAAATTGAAAGCGTACAAAATACAGCTTGTGCAACAACTGAAGCCGCTCGACCTTCCCAAGCGACATCGCTTCGCTCTATGGGCTCTTGAAAAGTTCCAAGAAGATCCGACGTTTTCGAGGCAAATTTTGTTTAGCGATGAGGCCCATTTCTGGATCATTGGGGATGTAAACAAACAAAATTACCGCATTTGGGACGAAGCGCAACCTGAAGAGATTGAAGAACTGCCACTTCATCCAGAAAAAACAACGGTTTGGTGTGGTTTGTGCGCCGGTGGAATCATCGGTCCATATTTCTTTAAAAATTATGCCGGTGCGAACGTAACCGTCAATGGCGACCGTTATCGTGCCATGATAACCGACTATTTGATGCCTAAAATTGAAGCTTGTGATCTCGGCGACATTTGGTTTCAGCAAGACGGCGCCACTTCCCACACATCGCATCAATCAATGGACTTATTGAGAGAACATTTCGGTGAGCACATAATTTCACGTTTTGGGCCGGTCGATTGGCCACCAAGATCGTGTGATATCACACCGTTAGACTTTTTCCTGTGGGGATATGTAAAGTCAAAAGCTTATGCCGACAAACCCGCTTCGATTCAGGCCTTGGAGGAAAACATCACGCGTGTCATTCGCCAGTTACCAGTCGAAATGCTCGAACGAGTGATCGAAAATTGGACTCAACGGATGGACCATCTGCGACGTAGCAACGGCCAACATTTGATAGACATAATCTTCAAAAAATAAATGCCAAAGAATGTTCTTTCAAATGATAATAAACATTCTCCATTAAATTTGAATTTTCTGTGTTTTTATACCCTATCCTAAGGGTATATTAATTTTGACACATAGTTTGTAACACCCCTTAATATTCGTCGTAGACCCATAAAAGTATATATATTTATGATCAGGACCAAATCCTAAGATTATTTAGCAATGTCCGTCCGTCCGTCCGTCCGTATCAACTTTTGAGGCCTTTTAAGTTATGCTAGGAGGCTGAAATTTGGAGCATATACTCCCTAGGGTCCCGAAATGGTAATGTGTTAAAAGTTTTTAAATCCGCCCACAATTTAGAAAAAACCGTTTTAAGGCTTAAGTTAGAGAGATAAAGTTGTAAAACCTTCACAAGATATGTAGGTACTGCCTACCTTTATAAATTTGTCATATAAAGTTTTTTGCCACGCCTACTTTTTGTGGGCGTTTTCCACTAAAATGCTGTTTTCTTTGAAAATTTTCATAGAAATCGAAAAAAAATGTTTAACAATATATTTAGCCAATATATTGCCCATACAAATTTTTTGGCCACGCCCACTTTTTGGGGGCGTTTTTTAAAAAAAAAATTTTTTTCTTTAAATTTCATAGAATAAAATAAAATTCTATCCATCATCTTCCTAATGCTTTTTTTCTTTCGGGTACATAGGGATAAGGATAGGGTATCATACTGTTCGCCCCAAGCGGACTGTAGCCTTTCCTTATGTTTTTCTTTAAAAAAGTAGGGAACCTCGAAATGGATCACCCTTTATAAATAAGAAAATTATAAATAATTATATAATAAAATAAATTTGTGTTTTATACTTCCACTTCCAAATTTTTAGAAGTTTTAGTTCAAAAATAATTAATTTTGAAACCATAAGATTTATGACTTTTGTCTAGCTAGAACATGTATTTTGACCACTTTGCGATGGTCATATGTGTTATGTCCTATATCCTGTTGGGGGCCCTAGGGCCTCTACAACGCATACGCGGCATCGTGTGCGGTTTCTGGCAATGTGCCTCAGTTCTCCCCAACTCTTTCCCAGTTGCCATGCTTCCTTCTCGATAATTCTTCGCCATATACTCCTAAGACCGCTACGTATTCTATCATCCTGACTTAGCGAGTTCCATTGCATCGCGTGGTTAGCTATGTAACTTTCACCTTTTCGGTTCATGTGCACCTATAGGCCCCGTTCTCTGGTATACCTAATCATTTGAGAAACGGTTCGGCCAGAGAATCCTTAAAATGTTGCGTAGGCACCTATTAACAAACGTTTGCAGTTTCCTCGTGATATTAGCGATCATTCTCCAAGTGCCACATTCATAAAGCAGCACGGGTTCAATGTTGGAGCGGACGTAGCTTGTTGTTTAAGATAATTGCATTACTATGCCGAATCGTGAATAGCATCCCAAAGGCAGATGTTGCCTTGCATACTCGGTTGGCTATATCCAGTTCGGTTCCGCTATCCAAGGTATTGGAAACTTTCAACCGGCTGTCCAGCAATCTATATTGTATGAGTTAATGAGTTCGATCTTCGGCTAATAATTTTTGTTTTTGCCGAATTAATTTTCAGTCCAACGAAGTCTGCTTCCTCCTCCATATTTGTTGTCATTTGGTGAAGGTTCCTTATTCTAGGAGAAAGCAAGCATACATCGTCAGGGTAGTCCAAATGATTATGTTCAGATGTAAGAGTCAATCGAATTCCTTCGATTTCCGTCTATAAAGCCGCATGAAGCACATCGCTACTCACCAATAAAAACAATATTGGTGACAGAATGCAACCTTGCCGAACCCCACTTTGCACTTCAAATTCCTCAGACAGCTTTCCTCTATGCCAAACGTAACGAGGATCCAGAGCTGAAACTTGCTTATTCGGCGTCGAGTTTGTCTTCGAGGTGTTCTTTGATTCACTCCAGGATAATTTTAGCTATTATCTAAGTCAAAGATGACCTTTATATCAATATCATTTGCCCTTCCTAATTTCGCAGAGTTAACTAACTTCATCAGATCAAACGAAATTGTTGCTTCTAACTTAAAGGCTGATGATGAATTTAAATGTATAGGTATATACGTATGACCCCGTACCTACCAAACTGTTTGCGGTCATAGGCTTAATGACTTTTAATTAACAACACTAGCGGATTCTCTGTCATGAAATTTGCCTCAGATTACTTCCGTCAGTGTGTCATCGCTTTGGCTTAGAGACTTCGTCTTCTTGGATATAAGTTCCGGATTATGTAGTGTCCATCATCATCATCATTCGTATTTTGGGAGGTCAAACATTGTGCGGTTGTGCGAATAATTAATTCTTAGTAATCTTTGCCTGGAATGGAACGATGGACTAGACTTCAAAGGATACATTTGCTTGACGATTAGTATGGATAAAATATGAAAAATATTTTGTTTGAAGGATTAGGACTGACTGACCTACAATTCTAGAATATTTCTATTCTATGTGAAGCTCATTCAAATGTGGCATAGTTTGTCAAAATAAAATCAAAGTTACTTCTTATCTAAGGATCTTCTTGTGGCAACGACAAAGTATCTTCTAGTCTTTTTAATTTAGCAAATATTCACTTTAATAAAGCCAACATTGATTGGGCCACATTTCAAAATGATTAAAAATGCTTACGTGGTATGTAAATTCAGAGATATCTGAGACATTTTATCTATTTTTCTTGACATTTTATATTGTCTTCAATCTTGATATCATGAGTCGATGGCAACGGGAATGGGAAGAAAAGGACACGCTCGACTTCTTATATATTCCAATGAGTATCTTGTCGGATTAGGTATTGGGTTCGTCGAGACATAAAAGTATTATGTTTATTTAAACCTGTCCTGTGTTTATGTGCAAAGGATTATTATCATCCTTTATCGATTTGGAATTGTCTGAACATGTATATTAAGCTCAACACAAAGCAATTATTTGAAAGACAAGAGCAACGTTCGATTGTCTTTGGTCTGAACAATTTTGGTAAATTTAAGCGTAGGGGAAAATTTGTCCTCTGGCAAAGCAAAGTTAAATAAAACAAGAGAAAAATTGAGCTTTAATCATTCGTAAGTTGGGAACCAGCAGTTGGTATCTGCTGCTCTTGGAAAAGTTATTAAATACACAATTTTTGAACTAATCTCCAATGCTTTTTCTTTATAAATACCTAAACACTTTGGATGCAAGTATTCATCCAAAAATTAAGACACCACAAGCATCCCCGACAGTTTTATACCGCTTACGTCTAGCACATTTAGGTGCTTTGCAAAAGCAAGTATTTAGAATAGCAAATATGTGGCAAACTTTCGACAGACTTAAGGTAGAACAAGTTGTGTCTGCCTACAGACCAAAGATTCGTGTCATCGAATATTGTTTCTATATGAGACCCAGTTATTAATGGAAGCCCTTTCTAGGGATGCTGGTAGACCCAACACAGGTTTAGACCCTGAGAAAACATCTTCCGAACATTGACTTATTGCCCGTAAAACCAGGAACCCAAAACAAAAAAAAACGCATGGGCTTTACCAATAACAAATTAAATCCGCAGTCCCGTTATTTCGAATTTTCATTTGCAAAAGTAAGTAAGGGACGATAAATTTAAGCTCTGCATCATCAAATTGTTTATTGGTACCGGGCAATGTGTTTAGTGTTCCAGGCGAGGTCTAGAGTTGAAGCACTAACATAAAAGTGGTTAAAGAGTGTTTTTCAGAATATCATGCGCGGCCATTAGAATAGCATAAACCTAAATAAATAAAAGGAAAAGCCGTCCGTTGTTACATTCCATGAAAGCACCACCGCCATCTAAAGCCGTCTCATGTAGCGTACTCTTTTCAAAAAGGTTCAAGATCGCCGGCGTTTTTGGTAAGATTTCCCTCGCTGACAGGCATGCAACATATCATAAAGTGGGATGGCCTTAAAACCACTTTGCGCACGCCCGGTTACGCGCCTTACATGCTTTAGTTCTTACCTTTTATCGAAGTAAATAATTCAAAATTGTTTAAAAGGTGATTTGTTTTTAATTTCTGCTTCGCTATAGTCAAAAAAATATTCTGCCAAAAGTTCTTGAATTAATAAACCTGGATCCTTAAAGTTTATTTTAGTTTGGGAGCATTTTACGGTAGTTTTTGCGTAAAAGTGTAAATTAACATCTAAAAATAAGTAAACTCTCTTGGCACTCTTTCCAAAAACTCTAAGTAGAGAAGATTTAACAACAAAAGTCTGGTAAGTACATATTTTTATTTTCGTTAGCCAAGGCTAACGAAGTTTATATCTAATCATCAAAAGGATAAAACAAAATCCCAAATCAAAATCTCCATCTTTCTAAGGTCATGGAAACGCTGATAAATCGTCAGCTCAGGAATTATCTTGAATCCCGAAAACTTCTTAATGACCGGCAGTAAGGTCTTCGTAGCGACGGATGCACTGGTGATTTGATGACATACATATTTAACCGAAAAGTGGAACCAATCTATTCATCTTGTTGGTGAAAGAATGTTCATTCCGCTTGATATTTCAAAGGCATTTGAAAGAGTTTGGAACCAAGCTCTTTTCAATGGATTATAAATTGTCTTTCGGAACAGAGAACCCATCTCGAAAAAATTGGAGCACGACCGACTCAGTTGGTAATGTTATATTCAAAGGGGGAATACTACGAACACAGTCAAAAAGGCAATGGCTATCAACGTTCCTTTATAATCGCGTAAAAGAGGCAGGCCTAAAAGCTCCTGGATCGTACAAATGCAGAAACACCAGCATTTGATGGGCCTCAATGATGAAGTGATTCAAAATCGGGAGGCCTGCAGAAATTTTTTGAGGTCGAACCGGCGAACCCCACAGGCGCAGGAATGCAGTGAAGTGGGAGGGAAATTATCTTTCCGAACGTTCAACTCAAGTTGTTTTTGACAATTTCAAGTCTGCTACTCACCAAGAAAAATTCTGGTGTTCCGCAAGGCTCCGTTTTGTCTCCGACCCTCTCTCTCATTTATGAAATAATGGATCAATATTATTTTCGAAAGCTAGTCTACACGAAAGTGTCAAGAAGTTGGCTTTGAATGGATCACTTTTAACAAGAAAATGATGCTAAGCTTGTGTCACGCATTGTGAAAGAGTTGCATAAATCAGATCATCAATCACCTGTTATAAATGCCATCGAGTGACTTTGGGAGCATTTGGAACGCCAAATACGAAAACGCGATATTAGTAACAAGAAGAATTTGAAAAAGATCACTTAAGAAGAGTGAGCAAAAATTTATCAAAATGTAACCTAAGATTGTTAACATGTGTAAGCCCATGCATTCACACAGTCTATGCCATAGCTTGTCTGAGAAGGCAAATCCCTCTTTCTCAAGGGTGTATTAGTAAACCATAGGACTGCACATGCAGTTCGCCAAGTGTGAGAGATGAAATGAGTCCAGTTCTCTCATTGTATCTGCTCAGCAAGGACGCTTGGTGAGTTGTCTCGCGTGTGTCCTTTGGAATTGTAGTTTAACATATAGAGTCCGCCAAATAACTTAATATATATAATATATATATATTTTCTCAAATTTCTTTTTTTATTTGAAAGTAAAATCCTTCCGGTTAATAATGGAAAATAATTTCATTCAAATGGCTGCCTCGGCTGGCCATGCAGTAGCCTACACGATCGGTCCAATTTTTAAGCACATTATCGATTGTGTGCAGCTGTATTTCACCAATGGCTTCACGACTATTGTCCTTTAAAGCGTCAATTGTCTCTGGCATGTCGGCGTAACACTTATCTTTTACGGCACCTCACAAATAATGGTCCATCGGTGTCATATCGCAGCTCCGCGGTGGCCAAACGACATCAGCTCTGCGGCTGATATTGCGATCTTCAAAAACACGGCGCAAAACATCGAGTGTACCTTCTGCTGTGTGGCACGTGGCAAACAAATGTTGCCAATATCCTCCTCTTAAATTTTTGTGAACAAAGATTCGTTCAAAATGGCCCGATAACGATCACCATTGACTGTAACGGCCACTTCTTTCTCATTTTCGAAGAAAAATGGCTCAATTATGCCTCTGGACCAAAATCCGCACCAGACAGTGACTCGTTTTGGGTATATCGGCTTTTCAATGTATGCGCGCGGGTTTTCTGTGCCCCAAAAGCGACAATTTTGCTTGTTTACATACCCGCCAAGATCAGAATGAGCTTCATCTGAAAAGATGATTTTTTTGGCAAAATCGGCATCTTCTCTAAATCGATCGCAGGCCCACTTAGCGAAGCGAAAACGCATTGAATGGTCAGTTGGCTGCAACTCCTGAACCAATTGGACTTTGTATGGCGTCATACCAAGGTCTTTATGCAAAATTCGTCTCAATGATGTCTCCGAAATGTTCAATTGTTGAGAACGATGGTGAATTGATATTGATGGCGCTTCACGCACACTTTCTGCCACAGCAGCAATTTTCTCGGGTGTACGCACTGTTTTTGGCTTTCACGCTTTGGTTTATCGATGAGGATGCCAGTTTCTTTCACTTTTTCCACCAGATAACAACATACGGAGCTGACGGTGCTTCCCTTCTTCCAAAATCCGTACGCAGTTTTCGCACACATTCTGCAACATTACCATGATTTTCAAAGTAATGTTGCAATATTCCCCAGCGTTGTTCAAGCGTATACACAACCATATTCGTTCAGCGGAAGGATAAAACTAATTATCTGTCAAATCAGACATGAGCTAAGTATTATCATTCGTGAAATAAGCACTAGTTGAAAAAAAAAACGTTAGATGGCGGACCCTTTAGTAGATGTTAGATTTCAGTGTTTATACATGAATGAGATCGGTAATTATGGCGCAAAAGTGCTTACTTTTGTAAGGCGAATTTGTCATTTTGCTCTACAAAAGATAATACAAATATTGCAAAAAATATAAAGGGTGATTTTTTAAGAGTTAAGTTTTTCAGGTTGGTAGCACTGGTTAGTAATGGCGTCCAAACGTCATCTGTAAAAGTGAAAAGTTTTCATTACACTCTGCCATTTAATCATGGAAAGACTTACAAACGAGCAACGATTGCAAATTATTGAAATTTATTATCAAAATTTGTGCTCTGTGAAAAATGTGAAAATCCGTTGTTTTATCCAAAAATTGTGTTCAGCGATGAGGCTCATTTCTGGCTCAACGGATACGAAAATAAGCAAATCTGTCGCATCTGGAGTGATGAACAGTCACATGCCATACAAGAATTACCGATGCATCCCGAATAACAGTTTGGTGCGGTTTATGGGCTGGTGGCATCATCTGTCCATTTTTCTTTAAAGACAACCGTGGAAGAAACGCTAAGGTCAACGGCGAACGATATCGAGCAATGATACGCCTCTTTTTGTTGTTTCAGTTAGCTGAGTTGAACTTGGTTGACATGTAGTTTCATCAAGACGGTGCCACATGCCACACAGCTCGTGAAACAATGGAAATGTAGAAGAATGAATTTCGTTAGTAGCTTATCTCTTGAAATGGACCTGTGAGTTGACCGCCAATATCATGCGATTTAACGCCTCTTGATTATTTCTAGTTCTCTAAAGTAGTTAGTCTATGTGGATAAGCCAAACACGATTGAAGCCTTACAGGATAACATAACACGCGTAATTCGTGGAATACAGGCCGAAATGCTCGAAAGTGACGCAAAATTGAACCTTCCGAATGGACAATTTTAAACGGAGCCACGGACAACATTTACATGAAGTTGTCTTTAAAACGTAAAAGGCAAAGGCCTATTTATCGATTTCAATAAAAATTTTGAATATTTGATGCAAATTTGAGTGTTTTTTTTTGATATTTTAAAAAAAACTACTATGGATTCAGAATGAACCATTTACCTTCATATACAAACTATTATAAATTACAGATATTGTACGTAGTTTTTGAAGTACTTTAACAGTTGAACCAATTAGATGGTTCAATTTTGTAATAATTTTCGAGTTAAAAATTATATCGTTTTCAACTTGCAGCACAAACTTTTAGCTACGTTTTCATGGATACACGATCCAATTTGTTTCATCAAATGTTCATTATGCTAAAACTTTTTGCATACATATTTTATTTTCTCACAACATTGTTGCTGAATGTGCTAGAAGAAAACACGAATTTTTGTGGAAAAACATGTCCCCAACTTTTGATGGGTAAATATTAATTAATTGGAGTTTCTTTTTTGAGGATAAAATGTAAGGAAACAACAAGGGATTACAATTGATGCGTCCATATTGAATAGTGTCAGCACTTTAAACTCTCCAGCACAACACAAATATTGAAGCATCTCCATCCATCTATCTCTCTCCATTAGAAAGAGAAAACCATTAAATCTCTCCCTGACTGAATGTAGTACCTGCTAAGAATCCACTTCTTTCTGTGCAAACATTTCAAATTAAACGAATTGAAGTGGCTAGAGGGTGTGAGTCAAGGATTCGTCTCGTGTTTATATTGTATAATTTAACGGTAAAGTGCCAGAGGAAATTCACTCCATACAAACTACAGAAGCTTCTATTATTCCCTTGCTTAGAGATGATGGTTTTATGTAACCAAAGATTTGCATTTGTCCACTGCCAAAGTTCCACAGCTGTCAATGGTTTCAAATTTGCTTGGCCATCATTAAACTTCGAGCAGTGTACCTAGGTACCATTTGGGAAAATGTTTTCGTGTTTAATGGAAATTTTCCCATGCCAAAGAGTACATTTATTTGATTTGAACCTATTCAGGGCAGATATGTTGTTCTAACACTTTCCCAGTGCGAAATGATGTCTGTGATTCAAAAGCAAAAATAAACAGTTTATGTGCGTTTCTTTATATTCGTCCACCACAACTACAAGTTGGAAGTTTATTCTTCGGTTGCGAGATAAAATAAGTCATTATGTTCACTTTAATTTTATGATGGCAATTACGACTGTCGAGATATAGCAGTTTCAATGGATGCGATTATAACATGTGTAAACGATACTTAAGCAGCCGAGTTTTATGGTACTCTTTTTTAGTAGAATATAGGTAAAGGGACTGCCCAATAACTAATTAGTTAGTTGTCCCTTTCTTTTGGGTTTTATTTCTATTTTTCAAAGAAATATTTATCTCTAACTATTTCAATGTCTCACAGATTTTTTTCATTCCATATCTAAATCGTAAATTGATTTATTTTACATCCTGACAAGAGTGGAATGTAATAAAACTGTTCTACCTTAAGGTACAATACTCGTACCAAATATATCTAACAAGACAATTCGTTTAAACGACACACAAGAACCCGACTCAAAGAGAACTATTTATGTTAAAGTGACCTACATGTCTGCCAGACCACCCCAGCTCTTTGTAGTACTAAAAATTTCTCCAATGTCACACAGTGGCGCTGTTGAGAATTTTTTTCTAAAATAAAATATTTTTTTTTCTCTTTTTACTTGGATAAGAATAGGAAGGATCAACAAGTTGAATGTGTACGACGAAGACGATGACGCTGAGTGAATGGAATGTGTTGACAGGGTTTTACTTCCCTTATGCAAGCTATGTAGATACTCAATTTAGCACGGTGTCCTTCGTTTCTATATCTGTGAATAATAATAAAGGAATTTATTTTTTCCTTATTCGAATGTTGTTTTCCTTGATTTCGTTGCCTTCGCCTTTGCCTTTGCCATTTTGAAGGATATTTCAAGAGACAATAACAAGTGCTGAGTTGGCAGTGAATAAGCAGATTTATTTGTAAGGAAAAACAAAATGTTTGTTGCAAATTTCATTTATTTATGTGTAATTTGTATTTGTTTTATTTTATGATCGAAGGCAGTTTGAAAAGTATATGTAGGTGACAAGAAGGACATTTAGAAATGGAGCCATTCTGTTATTTTGGGGACTTCAAATTATTTACTTTATTTAAAATGTCCTCGATTTAGCTTTAAGTGTAAGGTCTTTGGAATTTATGGGATTTTAAGATTGATCGACGATGAAAGTCGTGGAGTTCCGTTGGTTAATATAGCGGTGACCCAATCTATAGAGTACTTTGATCAATACTTTAGGAAATGATTTGTGGACAAACATTTTTCGAAAATTAATGGTGAGAAATTTATTTTAATCACTTTTTAGGTTTTAAAAAATTTGATTTTCTCAAAAACGGCACTTACGATTTTGATGTAATTTCGCACATTGGACACTTTTAACATAATTGTTCGAAATTCAAGAAATTATCAAAAGCGTTAGAGCCGTTTTTGAAAAAACGAATTTAATTTAAATTTAAGAAAATCGTTATATGAAAAAAAAATTTAAAAAAATTATTTCAAAAATCAAAGTATGCAATTTTGTTCGACTTTATAGTATAAAATAATTAGTAAAATATTTTGAAATTCCCTTTGTTAGTTTTTGAGATTTTGCCGGTTTTAAAAATTACCGTTAATAGTTTTTTTTTTCCAAAAACTGAGTATGCAGAATTTTTGACCCCATGCTAAACATCCTTAGTACAAAAAAAGACTGAAATCCTTGGAACCACTTTTGAGAAAAATAGTGATAAGTGATTTTCACAAAAAAAATTTGTATTGCAGGTACCGTTATTTTTAAGAGATAAGGCAAAAAATTAAAAAGATGCCCAGAGATGTAACCCCAAGAACCTTATATACGAACTTTGAAGCAAATCCGTCGAACCGTTTCGCCATACGACGCCCGGACAGACAGACAGACAGACCGACGGAAGGCATTGGCGGACCCTCTTTTTTGGACTTCGCTATATTCATAATATCCTCCCTCATACTCATTTTGAGTGCGAAATTTCCGCACGATCGCAATAACTTTCTCTTTAGTATACTAATGTATACGAGAAAGTTAAAAATATCGGGGACCTTTTTAAGCGCCATTTCCTAAAAGTAAGGACCACTTTACGTTGAAAGTTTAAATTCATGCTGTCTATTTGTCTGAAATTGGAAAGTTTCATAAATAAAAACAATAACTAATGTCGCCCCCAATTAGTTAAGGCAAGGCTTTTCCTCTACTTCGTTCTCTCTCCAGTTGGAGCTCTAAATCTCAAGGGATAGTTTTTTTTTTGATCAGGTCAATGTCGCTGTACAACTCGTAGAGTTGTTCGCATTCGGAATCAAATATCTTACGAAAAACTTCTTTCAAAACGTCCGCTAGAGCAGGACTGGGGTTATAAGAGTCTTTAACAAAATTTCCTTATTTGTTCGGAAGATTATATAGTTGCCTTCGTCGCACAAAATAATAATGTTATTCTTCGTCTGATGTCTAAAGAGATGTCGTTGGACAGATCGCTGAAAATTGTTTAAGGGGCGCTCGCACAATACGGTAGACAGGATCTTTTATGCGATGTTTAGGAGACCTGATACCTAACAGTTATCGCCGTTTAGAGGGACTTCTTTCTTGTGAAACGGACAATCGTTGCTTAGGTTCCATTCATCATGCATAAATTCTTCTGTCCGAATCTTGGAAGTGAGTTGGTAAATGCTCTTTTCCGAGTCATCTCCTGTTGCCTCAAATAGTTCGGCGTATAGACCATCCGGCGCAGGCGCCTTGTGGGACTTCAGCTTATATCATTGCTGCCCTCACTTAGTTTTTATCGGGTGGTCGGAATTCAATATACCGAACGCCTTCACAAAAAAACTAAACATAGGTATATGTTTTATAAGACATTTGACCGGGGCCCAAACCTTAATAATTTGTCAAAATAAGGCTTTGGAGGAGGCAATGTAATTCCATATCTGGTAGAATTTCCAGATTTTGCCAGGGTCAAAATGCAAAACTGAGTTCCAAGATTGAAACCCGCTTTCACAGCTTTTGCTATGCTTTATCAAAAAATTTTAAATTCTTTCCTCAGAGAACTTAAAAACCCAGTCCACAGCGGAATAGTCATCCACATGATAGCACGACGAGAGACGGAGATACCTCTTTATCTTTAGAGTGTGTTAAAGATTGCCTCTTGGCAAAGGGCTCTAGGTTACCACTCTTAGTTCTACTCTGCTGAGTTCCTCGACACGTTGGGGCGGAAGGGAACGAAAAAGCGAACGCATTGGCCAGGTACGGCTCTGATATGAACCCTCGATTAGTGGACGGAGAGGCACCACCGCCTTTCAACACTGCTAAGACTTTTATTGACGGCATCACCACACAACTGGCTAAGGAACAATGGAGCAACACCAAGGGTTGCGTCATAACCCGGAGTCTGTGTTTTTGACACCAAAAGATCAAAGTCCTCAGTCTCTCTTAACAGAAGTTAAATCCGGATGCTCGTCGGGGTATTAACCGGACGCTGCATTATAGGAAACATGGCTAAAAGGCTAGGGCGCTTTACAAACGACTTCTGCGGAAGCTGTAGAGATGAGGAGGAAATAGAGTCCGTGGAACATCTTATATGCCACTTCCCAGCTCTACAAGAACACCGCTCATCATGCATGGGAGCACGGTTCTTCGACAGTCTGGGCGACTTGGTTGGGGTACCTCTATCAGATATAAAACTATTCCTCAACAGATCGAAGTGGTTTTGTTAGCCACATGTCCTTACATGTATAAATGGGGTATTCACAATGGGCCTTCACGGCCTCTTGGTGATATTTGCGTCTGATGCAAAACGGCCATCCACTTAACCTAACCTAACTCTTTATCTCTTAGTCTTTTAGGAAAACTCACATATCCCAAAAGAATATCATGATGAGTGACAGTTGCATTGCACTGAGAAAGAGCTTTCTCTCAATTATTTTTCAGCCGGCACTTTTTGTTTTTGTTATTGAAAAAAGAGATTTTCGTGCTCCATTTCATTTTCAAAGTAAATACTTATTGGTAATTTTATATTCTTTTTATTTATGGAATTGTTGAATGAAACAACAACAACTTGTGATAGCCACCGCGAGCAATGAAAAAGCTGTAATTAGAGCTGTTTCTCGGCTTGTCACGGCCCATCAGGAAACGAACCTTTACTTAGATCGGCAAGCGCACACACTAGCAGAGCTTCATCGGAGCCATAGGTTCACGTCGGTCTGAGAAGGATTTTGTTGTTTATCGGTTTCAATGGACAGACCAGCTTTTTTCTTAGCGCCAAAAAGGACATTGCATTTCATCCGGGTTCTTTATTTTTCCTCTGTTTATGGTTTTTCATCAGCTTTTGTAAAATTTTCATTTTGTCTTGGAAGCTTTGTACACCCGCTGAAGAACTCGGAACAGAAACAGAAACTTCCTTTTACTTTAGTAATTTGCCAAACTTTTTTCAGAAAGCCTAGATTTCCCACAATAGATTTAAAAAAATCTATTCAACCTTCTTCCCTGTAGTCGAGCTCTCTACTGACAAGTTTTATCTAACAGCAGCTTATAGTCGGTCTTAATGCTGATGCCTCTGTTTTCTTGAATCACAGCGGGCTAGGGAGCTTAAGCATAAGTTTTCCTTGTTCTAAATTGAATCCTCTTTTCTTCCCTTCCCTGACTTAATGTTCCACATTCACATTCCTACAAAAGAACATTATTTTTATATCGAAACGCTCTTTATTTTTATAAAAAATGTATTGTGTTTGGGCACTCCATCTAGTCCTACTCCCTATCGTTTGCTGCTGCTTTGCTTGGCTATAGCAAGTGCCGTATGTTTTTGCGCGCACTTGCTATGGCTGGGTAGGATATCATTTTGCGAATAGCGGGTCGCGTTGTGTAGATTTTGTTGGCAGACCAAAGCAATTCATTGTATGGGCATAACACCAGCAGTGATTTGTTTTGGAAAGCTGACGTCAGGATCTACACGGTACGGCCCAGCTTAGTCAGCGTCGGAGTTGAATTTTTTGTGTCTGTTTTTTGTTATGCACGGGAATTTTAGAGTGGACGTGAGTAACATTCGTGGGTTGAGATCCAATTTTTTTTCATTGTACGCCCATGCGATTCACAATAAACTAGCTGTTTTGGCACTAAGTGAAACACAGGTCAGCATTGATTCCAATTTAACGGAGTTTAGTCTGCCTGGATATAACTTGGTGCCATTATTCTTTTCCCATCGTGGTATCGCCGTTTATATACGCAGTGATGTAGCGTACCAACTTCTACCTCAATATGGCCAATATTCCAATCCGGAATTTAATTTTATTCAACTTCAACTTCATAATGAGTTTGATGCACTGTCTGATTCCATCACCAGAATTGTTACCCATTATCCTCGTACTGAAATCGTCATTGCGGGCGATTTTAATATACACAATTCAAGTTGGCTTCGACATTCTGGACAGACAGCACCCGAAGGAAGGTATGTCGAGATCTTCGCTGAGGTTGATAACTTAACCCAGATTGTAAATGAGCTGACGCGGATACCGGACATTAGCGGTCAAAACGCCAACACTCTGGACTTGTTTCTTACCTCTCACCCTGATAAATACACTTTCGATGTATTATCGCCTCTAGGTTCGTCAGACCATTGTATCCCTAGCAGGATAAAGTATATCAGATCTAAGGAAAACGCGTGGTGTGACTTGAGTTTTAAAGAAGCTATCAAGGCTAAAGAGGTAACTTTTCGGTCATTTAAGGCCAACCCAACTGAGGAAAACCGGAAAAAGTTCAAACGAGCCAGAAATGACTGCAATGCCCATATTAATCGTGTCAAATTCTCCTACGACCAAAAGTTGAGGCAAAAAATACTACAAAGTCCCACCGGTAGTAAAAACTTTTGGTCGTTTGTCAAGAATATTAAAAATTCGGTCTCGTCATCTATCCCGACACTCATTTACAATGGCACTCCAGCTGTCAGCTCTTCGGATAAAGCCAATCTGCTCGCTGCTCAACGCTGCCAGATTGTGCTTTATTTCCCCCTGTACTCGAGCGCGTAAAATTTTTTTTGGGACCGATCCATTTTCGCACTCATACAGTGGCAAGAGTTCGTCGAGATCTCAACATACATAAATCCGCTGGTCCAGATGGTATTTCCCCTATCGTTCTGAAAAGGTGTTCTTCCACGCTGGCAAAACCAGTGCGTAAGCTTTTCTATCTGTCCTATTCTTCAGGGCTCTTTCCGAGAAGGTGGAAAACAGCATGTGTCCAGCCCATCTCAAAAAAAGGCGAATCTTCCTCTGTCTCCTCCTACCGACCAATTGCACTAACGTCCCTTCTTTCCAAGGTCAGGGAAACGCTGATAAATCGTCAGCTTATGAAATATCTCTAATGCCGAAAACTTCTTAATGACCGGCAGTACGGTTTTCGCAGCAACAGATCCACTGGTGATTTGATGACATATCTAACCGAAAAGTGGAACCAATCTATTCATCATGGTGGTGAAAGCAAGGTCGTTGCGTCCTTACGACATATGTATCAATGACCTCCTGTCTGTCACTTCTAATCCAATCCATTCCTTTGCTGATGACAGTACCCTCAGCTTCACATATTCGTTTTCTGGGCAACGCCCCTCATCTTCGGGCGTCGAACTGGAACGGCAACGTATGTTAAGCTCATTGAATTCCGATCTTGACAGCATACTTAAATGGGGTAAAACCAACAGAGTGGAATTTAATGCTTCCAAAACGCAATGCTGTCAGCTGTCATTGAAGCGAACCCCTAATTCTCTGCCATTATCCATGGATGGCACTTGCATCACCGAAACCGAAAGACTTTCCATCCTCGGCATGGAAATGTCGCCAAGAACCCTGCGAAATGTCTGGGCTTCCTTAAGCGATGCAAGAAATATTTCACTCCTTCTGAATCTGCAAGGCGTTTATTCCCCCAAAACTTGAGTACAACACTCATATCTGGTCTGGTGCACCAATGACATATTTGGAGCTACTTGACAGAATTCAAAAATGTGCTATAACGCCTGTATTCGGACGTACAGTGAAATACAAGGATTCGTTTTTTAACCGTACAACGCGAATGTGGAATGCTCTACCACGCTCTGTTTTTCCTTCACATTACATTTTACAGACATTTAAAACCAACGTGCATCGGTTTCTCCCTTTCTCTAATCCTTCATTTCCCTAATGCCCGCACTGTGTCACTTCATTATAAAGGTATCCAAAGTCCCTTTAGTGCGCGTACATTATTAAAAAAAAAAAACTATAAATCCTTATCTACCTTATCTACCATCTTTCACGGAAACTCCTTAACTATTTAATTAAAACTTTCCTGATGACAAGGTACGTCCAAATTCATTAAAAATCATCTGTTATTTTTCCTCTTTAATTGATAGGAAGCATAAGTCAATAGTATCATCGATCCTTCTTCGTAACATCCTCTCGAAGGAATTGTCTTTCATCGAAAGTTCAATTTCAAAATTTGCCCACAAACTGGCTATTGCTACCAATTTCCGAACAGTGTCACCTAATTGAAGAATTAACTAATCAACAAAATAACAAATATGGAATAGCCACAGTTGGAATGGGTGAAACTCTATCTATATATGCTATAATGTTGGTGTGGTATTGGGTCTTTGTCCAATTATTCCAATTTTATACTCTTCCAAAGTGGGAGCAGTAAACAACTTAATATGAGTCAAATCTTCCAAGGACCATTGTGTACGCATTTTTTTAACATGCTAAAACCTTTTGTAAACTATGTTATGATGGAGATCCTTAATTCAGTAAAATGAAGAGACAAACAATTTTTGTTTTAAGTTATATACGTGTTATAGTAGTGGGCCGATTCAAATATATTTTTAACTAAAAATGTGGGGCCTTTAAGGTGTTACATTGGTTTCAAAGCTTCAAAACATCGAAATTGTTGTATCGTCTAATTATTTTCTCCTATTATTAATCATCTCGTGAGAAACAGCCTTGGGAAGGTGCGCACTCAATGGAATCACGAGGTTTATTTGAGGTTATCCAAACTTTAAACGAATTTTTCTCGAAACTGTGTTTTCAAAGTGGGTTGTCAAAAGTTCTCGAAAACCACTCAACCGATCTTGGTGAAATCTTACACAGGTCTTCGAGATACAATTCACACGGACTTGGACGAAGGATTTTATTTTTCAATCACAACTACTTAAAGAAAAAAATGTTGAACAAATTTTACCAAAATTTGCATTTTTTTGTAAGAACTTCCGACAAAAATTCAATTTTCACTTTTTTCTTTTTTCTTTGTCCAAATTCTAGTTTATGGTCCTAACTTTTTTCACTTCATTTGATACTGTCAACGCGGACGCACCTTTTTTTCGAGGGGTCACCGGAAAAGACGTCACAATGGCGGAGTTTTGATTATTTTAATTTGCAAATTTCAGAAATTATTTTTCATATGTATATCTTTGAGACAGTAAAAAGTTTGAATATAATAACGGGTGATCCAAGTAGAGATACTTTTTTCAATAGCCTTTTTTGACAGATCACGTGTGAGTCGTGTCATGTTATTTTTGTTTAGTATTGTTTGGCATTTCATAATGGAAAGACTTACGCGTGAACAACGTTTACAAATTGTTCAACTTTATTATGAAAATTCACGTTCTGGGAGGAATGTGTTTCGTGAACTTCGCTCAACTTATGGTCAACATAATCGGCCTACTGAGCGTACTATTCGCAACACCATCACCCATTTTGAGACCCAGCATTCATTATTGGATAATATTCGACCGAATAGACCACGTCCAGCACGCTGTGAAGAAAATATAGCGGCCGTAGCTGAGAGTGTACACGAAGACCGTAGAGAGTCGATTCGGCGCCGTTCGCAGCAACTCGGACTGACGTATGGAACGACTTGGCGCATTTTACGTTAAGATCTTAAATTGAAAGCGTACAAAAAGCCGCTCGACCTTCCCAAGCGACATCGCTTCGCTCTATGGGCTCTTGAAAAGTTCCAAGAAGATCCGACGTTTTCGAGGCAAATTTTGTTTAGCAATGAGGCCCATTTCTGGCTCAATGGGTATGTAAACAAACAAAATTGCCGCATTTGGGACGAAGAACAACCTGAAGAGATTGAAGAACTGCCACTTCATCCAGAAAAAACAACGGTTTGGTGTGGTTTGTGGGCCGGTGGAATCATCGGTCCATATTTCTTTAAAAATTATGCCGGTGCGAACGTAACCGTCAATGGCGACCGTTATCGTGCCATGATAACCGACTATTTGATGCCTGAAATTGAAGCTCGTGATCTCGGCGACATTTGGTTTCAGCAAGACGCCGCCACTTCCCACACATCGCATCAATCAATGGACTTATTGAGAGAACATTTCGGTGAGCACATAATTTCACGTTTTGGGCCGGTCGATTGGCCAACAAGATCGTGTGATTAGACTTTTTCCTGTGGGGATATGTAAAGTCAAAAGCTTATGCCGACAAACCCGCTTCGATTCCGGCCTTGGAGGAAAACATCACGCGTGTCATTCGCCAGTTACCAGTCGAAATGCTCGAACGAGTGATCGAAAATTGGACTCAACGGATGGACCATCTGCGACGTAGCAACGGCCAACATTTGATAGACATAATCTTCAAAAAATAAATGCCAAAGAATGTTCTTTCAAATGATAATAAACATTCTCCATTAAATTTGAATTTTCTGTGTTTTTTCTTTAAAAAAGTAGGGAACCTCGAAATGGATCACCCTTTATTTTAATTTTTATATAGAATTTTTTTTTATCAAATAGACCTACTTTTCCCCGAATAAACCTATGTAACCTCTTAAGGCGAGATTGCTTCTATCCGATGGAGCGCTCAGACCTAACTACAGGTCCATTGTACTACCATTCAGACACCTTACATTAATGTACTTAGTTTTACCGTGTTTCGAAGAAAGATGAGAAGGAGCTTCAGTGATGAAGAGACTTAGATGTTCGGCACTCAACACGTCAACCCCGAAATTCCGCGAACATAGGCCGGACAACTGCAGAGAAAGTGTTCACTTAAGCCCAACACATTTAAGTGTCCATACAAGCAGCCTACAGTCGATGATTCTCCTCACAGATAGAAGAAAAGAGGCTGACCTTTTGCAAATGTCCCGGCGCAATAGCTTGGTCTGTCTACATCCACCGCATTAGCTAGGACTTTTTCGAAATTTAGATGATTTAGTTAGTTTCGCGTAGCTTTCGCTCCTCTCTCGATGCTTATGCCATAAATACATATACTTTATAAAGTTCTACGACCAATAGGAATACCTAACCTGTTAACAGTCCATAAAACATCCGCTCCTTGCACTGTCAAAGAGTAACATATTTCCCAATACAACTGCAAACCTACTTATATTAAAACTTTTCTAAAACACATTAACATTGTAGGTATCCGGAGGGACTTCGAGTGGAAATCATGCATGTAAAAGTTTTCGATTTCAAGAGAATACGAAGACACGAACACTCGTGATAATGCAGGTAGGTATTGTACCCAGTGGCATAATAGCAGTGTTGCTGCAAAAGTACAACGAAACGACTCTAAAATAGTTTTTAAGTTGAAAAACATTCATAGACGAAAATTTAATTTAAATGGAAATTTAAGAATCAAACACGCATATTTTTCTAACATCCTTGGGAATGATTGGCTTGTCGATGAAATAAGAGGATATTATCTTAATAAAGCAGAGACAAGTTGAGGGTAGTGGATTTAAATAAATAAATTGATTATTTGGATTTAAATTTAATGACCTATTGAGATAGGATTGTTAACGTCTTTCGAATAAAAATTGCCATAGGTGTCGACCAACCATTGAGCCAACGCAGACAGAAACTAAAACCTAGATTCTCTAACCATTTATGAATGCAAATATTGTTTAAGGCCGATTTCAAAAGGCAGATTTTCGATGAAAGCAAATTATAAATTAATTTTTAGTGCTAACTTTGGGTGGAAACCAATCGCTGGTAAAGAATGTAGAATTAATATATTAAAGGAATGTCATTGGCATATCGACCGTTGACCAAATTTTCACAATCAAGGAAATAATGGAAAGGACTAACAAATTTCAAGTCGAGACACACCACCTCTTCATCGACTTTATAGCCGCATATGATAGTATTCATCGTCGAGAGCTCTGCATGGCGATGACCGAATTCGGGATCCCGCCAAAACTTATCCTTATGAACTCTTTCAAACATGATCCGGATTTCGGCAATGTGATGCGCAATCTTGACTTCTATGTGACTTCTTCAATCTTGCTCTTGAGCAGATAGTGGGCAGAACATCAACATGGAAGGCATTATTTTCACTAGAGCCGTCCAGTTACTGCGTTCTTTTGAAAGAAAAATTCTTTGAGATATTTCTTCCTGTGTGCGAGGAGAGCAGATGGAGAATAAGATACAACCGCGAACTTTTTGAGCTGTTCCAAGCAGTAGATGTAGTTCAAGAAACACAAACACGTTGACTACATTGGGTCGGCTTGACCCTAAGTTCAAGATGACAAGGAAGATCGAAACTCAGTTTTAAAGAAGAAGCCATCGTGGATGCCTAAAGCGCTTAAACTGGATATTGGAAAGCAGCGCCAAACTGGATCCAATCTGGATATTGGATTGGGGTCGCAGAGCTTCCATTTCTCAGGTAGGGACTCTTCGCGGGTAGGGAGGCCGTTAAATAGGTAGGTAATGCCGTGACGCACCTTTAGCAGGACATATGTGTGATAGTAAAACGTTTGCTTAACAATGAAATGGTTTACAAATTCAGGGCCTATAGGGTTTTTCAAAAAGTAGTAGAGACCAGCTGGTCTTATAAGTGAGGGGACTTGAAATTTCAAGACATTTTGGGAAATAATTTGTGTAGTTCTGATAGTCTCTCTTCGCAAATTTTTCCATACTATTGACGTTCCGGTCCGCTATGACTAAAGCTGTTTGTAAGGGGCTTGGAGATAATGATTTTTTTTTGTAACAACGGCCCACAAATTATAATTTGAAAGGGATTTGACAAGAGCATTAAGAATTCATATCGCACTACCATCTGCATCGTGGGTGCAGTGGCTTAGTGGTTAAGTGCGTTGAATCCCGAAAGTTTTTATTCGCTGCCCCACCTCTTGCGAACGTCTGGCAAACATCCAAGAGTAAGAACTGTTACGAGAATCTTCTCAAAAAAATTAATTGGCGTTCGGAATCGACATTAAACTGTAGGTTCCTTCCATTATTGAAAGAAAAATACATCTTCGCAACACACAGTGGTAGCGCATTAACCAAATCATCAATACAACCCTGAGAGCACCGGATCTTTGTCTCGGAAAAAATAGTTGGACTTTCAATAACCATACAAACCGCCATTTCACTATACAATGCTAATTTAGTGAGACAACTGAGAAATGATGATCACTTTAAGGGCAGTGAACTGTAAAAAATTGTTCACCCTCATCCGAAAAACAAAAGGTTAAATCAGTGTAGGTGACGGGACGGGATAATTATATGGTTATGTCGAGAAATAAGAAGTAAGGAGCTAAAGTTGGTCATATTTAACTTAGCCGAGGTCGAGAGCATACAATCTCCGACGGAGAGATGTTCAATAACTCCAAAGTAGGTTGTCTGTCACAGAAATTTCGCTTCATCAGACGCCGCTGTTTTTATCGGAAATTTAAAAATATGTACACACATTTCCTCATAGACCTATACTCTGACCGAGTATTCTCTGCCATAGTACCGCCAACGAATACTATAAACTTCAGATTTCATTTTTACATTTTATTGATTGTTTTTTTGATTGTCTTATTTTTTGTTTTAGTCTAGTGAAGCTACAGCGATGTTCGACGAGCCGCCTTATATCATTGTCAGTTTCCCAAAATTAAGCTTCCCGAAGTTAAGCTTGATGTATGTCCAGGAGTGCAACGTCCACTTTAAGCCCAAGGGACCATATGAACCGATGGTTAGTCTGTAGTCGCTGAGTTATTAACCGACGGACGCGACGGTCTGAAGAAGTCGAGTAAAAAACTAAAAGCCGCCTCAACTATTACAATTTAAGAACTTAGATACGAAAGAGTCAAAAAAACCTTAATGATGTACGCGGTTCCAGATGCGATGCAACTTCCTTCATATTTATTCGCGATATTCTTATATCCTCCCCAAAGGTCACTAGGGGTTAGAAGCTTACAGAACCACAGAACCAATTATTGTAATAATGAGCCAATTAGAAGGTGCATAAGCACATTTAATGTATTTTGCAACGAAATTATTAAACTTTAAATTAATTAAATTAATATTTATTTAAAATAGTTTAATTTATAGAAATGGCGTAAAGCGATACTAAGAGATTATACTAAGACGATCAAAATGAACGGCCCTATCAGAGCTTAACAAAATATATATTAGGCGTGAATGGCTCATAGAAGACCAAAAGCCTAACTTTTCTAACCATTTATTTTTCTGACATGAATAGAAGGGACCTATAGTTTAGTTCCGGTTCCCAATGGCATTTGATTTTTGAAAAATTTGTTATGGCAGTTCAAACACTTAGATGTTTGTCAGGTTTTCGCAAGAGGTAGGGGAGCGGATTAAAAATGTTTAGGTGATACGGTTGAATTTGAACCTGGAATCTCTCGTTCAGTAGTCCTACGCACTTAACCACGAAGCTACTGCTCTCACATAAAAAAATAAAAATAAATATTAGGCGTAAACGGCCCATACAAGACCTAAAGCCTAGCTTCTCCAACCATTGTGTGTGCGAAGTTATATTTTTGACACGAATGGTGGGACCTACAGTTTAATGCACTTTCCGAACGGCAATTTATTTTTGAGAAGCTTCTCATGACATTTCTTACATTTGGATGTTTATCAGACGTTTGCAAGATGTGGGGCAGCGAATAAAAACTTTCAGGTGGTACAGGTCGGGATTTGAACCAGCGACCTCTCGCTTAGTGGTTCAACGCACTTAACCACTAATCCACTGCACCTCACTGCTCTCACATGAGTTATATAAAAACACAATATCTGACCTTTCGCGTCGGTAGTAGCTCAAAAAATTTCGAGTTTACAAATTAATAAAAAAAAACCCTTTCGTAGTCGTATTCGATTTTTCTTTGTATTCGATTTAAATCTAACAATAAGAGGAGTTACCTTAAGGTAACGCACCGACCTGGAAAGGTATTCCTACCTCTTCCAATATTTCCTCCGCAAGCCACCAATAATCGGTGAATTGCTTATCTGTATCAATATGATCCCTTATCCCTATCGCGGTACTAAACCGAAGGAGCTCGGGAGCATTAGCGACGTCCCCGTCGTAGGTGAGCCGCTTATCAGTCGCTCTGCGGTAGCGTTGGTATAGTACCGGGATACCATCCCTCGTCTGTACCAGCCCTTTTTTATCAATATGGAGAAAAGCCTCTGGCGGAACAAAGCCAGATCGAAGCGTTCTCTCCATGTGTGCTTCATTGGGGTATGCCCCGAAGATCAGGCTATTATCGTTGGTCATCGCCCTCGCAACGTGCCTTCGAGTCACCTTAATGAGGAAATTGTCAATCCTATTCAAGTGGGCTCCATCATATAATGCCGTGTTGGGATAATATTTTATGTAGTCAGATTCAGGTGTTCGAAACAACCCGAGACATGTCCTAAGACATTGTCTCTCGAAAACCCGAATCCTTTCCATATACGATGGCGCTATATTGAACCACAATGGACAGCCATAAGCGATGATGGGCCTTATTAGGGCCACGTAGCATATGACCTTAACCCTAGAAGCAAGTTGACTGCTATGAAACAGTCTTCTTGTCAGAGAAAAGGCCATCTTAGCTCCAGCAAGACAAGCATCTATATGTTTGTTAAAATACAGATACTGGTCGAGCCAGATTCCAAGATACCTGACCACGTTTTTCACCGCCAATGCCTGCCCATTCTGTCCAATAATGGCCAATTTTTTCCAGTTTTTTCTGGTATCCCTAGTGGCATTAGCCAATGGGGTTCTGAACAGGATTGTTTCCGTCTTCTGGAAATTGATTTTCAACTTCCAGTCGTCGCAATATCCTTTAATTTGCTCGAAGTCACGCTGCAGAAGGATGTTGATGACCTCGATCTTAGGACCTGATCTGTATGCGACCAAATCGTAGGCATACGCTATAGCATGACTGAGTGAACGTACCAGATCACTCGTGTAAATATTAAACAGGATCGCACCCTGTTGCAAACCGTTTATGATATTATAGCCTCTGCTCGAAGTTACGTTGCCACATTTGACCACGAACTTCTTTTCCATAAGCATATTATAAATTATATATAGCAAGGGTTTGTGCATTCCCAGTCTGATCAACTTGTAGAAAAGCCCCTCTAACCATACGGTGTCGAAGGCCTTTTCAAAGTCAACCAGACAAGCACCCGTGCATTGGTTCTTGCATTTATTCCATTGAATGTCGGAAACCAGTTTTGACGCGGCATGAATAGTGTCATGCCTCGCCCTGAAACCAAATTGGTTGTCCGGGATTATTTTGTTGTCCTCGACCCATTTCAGCAGAGCTCTATTAACAACCTTCTCAAACACCTTGCTAATATTCGGAAGCAAACTAATTGACTGAAGATTAGCAGGGTTAGTATTATCCTTTCCCTTTTTCGGGATGGGATGTACCACTGCCATTTTCCAATGCGCCGGATAATATGCATTATTCAGCGCATTGTTGAACAGCGTTGTGAAAATCTCCACAGCCTCTAGGGGCAGGTGCCTCAATACGACATTTGGGATACCATCAACTCCCGCCGATTTTTTGTTCTTAAGAGAATCAAGGATCCCCAAGAGATCATCTGTCGTAACGAACAAATGAGGTGGTTCTCGCATATTGGCGACAACGGCATTCGCATGGTTTTCATCACTGAAAACAGTAAAACTGTTGTTCTCAGATCGTGACTCACCAGGGCCCTATCCTCAATGTCGCGATTACGGCGAACAGGATTGTTCACCGTATACACGGCCTCGAAACAAGCGCCCAGTAAGTCTACTTTCTCCTGGGGATCCTCGACCACAAAAAAACCATCGGTCGAAGCCACATTTTCTGGACTTATGCCCGCAGTCAGTAGTGTCTGTCTGTTTTCAGTTGTCTGGGAGATTCGGACAGTAGAAACATCATTGTGATCTTTCTTCCTGAACAGTCTATTTATCTGTGGGAACATATTCGGACTACTGGTTTTTATAGCCCGAATTCGATTGCCCCAATACAGACTTACAGAATTTCTGTAGTTTTGTTTAATCAACTGTTTCAGGTTTCGGATCTCTGAGTTCAGTGACCTTACCTCCGGTTCGTTGCGGTCTGCAAACTGTCTATGAAGCTGTTTAAGCCTAGAGAGCAGCTTGCTTTTTTGTCTGTAAAGTGCGTCTATTGTAGCGTTCCTGTACTTTTCTGTCTGGTC
This sequence comes from Ferdinandea cuprea, assembly GCA_963576555.1. Classification (NCBI taxonomy): domain Eukaryota; kingdom Metazoa; phylum Arthropoda; class Insecta; order Diptera; family Syrphidae; genus Ferdinandea; species Ferdinandea cuprea. Next base: position 21,344,400 of record OY754960.1, on the reverse strand, counting down.
GTCGTCGGACCGTACTATCTGAGGGATAGTCCGCTCCATTGTTCGTTTAATGACATCGTCCATCTGTACTAGATGACGATCGATGTCAATGTTCGTCATGTTTTCGTTAGTTGGTGGATCCACACTTCCACTGACCTACGCTGCTTGTGTTACAAGTTGTAAAAATTATTTATATTAACTTACTACCAAAACTTTAAAGCGATTTTTCTCGAAAAGGGGGGAGAAGTGCGTCTTATCCTTTTACCCTGCTAGTCAGGGGAAGCTGGCCTACAATATATGTAAAAACTATCGGAATCCGTGATTCCCATGTCTGATACTCCCCTTGTTAGTATCTTCACCCTCGATCTGCGTACTGGACACTGAGTGTGAATATGCACTGAAAGTTATTAAACTATTCAACTTGTTTCCTAACTACCACGCGTTAGTATATAAATCGACCATTGATTTGGCACTGGTAATGTACCTAATAGACATGCATACCAAGATTTTAACATATATGTATATTTCCCTAATATTCGCTCGCTTCAAAATTGCACCATCATTTTAAATTCAGCATAATACATCAGATCCCTACATACATTTCATGCTCATTAAATCGTTTTCCTTTGCTGTATGTATCAAACTCATCTAAATGCTCCTTTTATATTTATTGTTGTTACTTAAAAAAATATATTCAAAAATAGACCCAACAAAAAAAAATTAAACAACTTCCAAGGATCTATCATCGTTAAAAAAAAAATAATAATATTAAAAGCGAATTAATTTATGATAAGAATGCCAGAGACAGGGTTCCCACGATTCCCAAGTTATAGCACTCACCCAGCATTAAAAATAATAATGTGTCTGGAAAATGTACACAAACAATACAGATACCTATTCATAAGCTGCTTAGAACATCAACTCCCATCAAGCTTACACTTTTAGTATTTCCACACTCTCTTTGTCATTGCGAAAAAAGAGGGCTGCCTCAATGCATGGTGAAAACAAACGACAGATACAGTTAAGTATCTATTTTTGAAAACAAACTGTTTTTTTTTTGGTTTGTTCTGCAAAATATAACCTACAAAAAATACTATTTTTAGAAATAAGTTTTCGGTGTTATTTGGAGAATGCTCCATTTGTCATATGTACAGGGTAGAACTTCGAATTGAAATAAAACACAAGAAAATCGTTTTAATGTCCATCAATTTGGCTTTAGTGGAAGGATAATTTGATGCCATTAATGTTTAAATATGATTTCGGGCATGTGAGTTGGTTCGAATAAAGACAAGTCTAGTGGTCCAATTTTCAACCACTTTTTCAAGCATTTGGGGCTGTATGTCGGCAATAACGCCACGAATGTTGGCTTCCAAGTCCCCTAACGTTTCTGGTTTGTTGGCGTAGGCGAGCGACTTCACATAACCGAGAAATTATGCGCTCATCGAATGTTTCCTTCAATAAATCGATTGTGACGTGCGCTGTGCGGCATGTAGCGCCATCTTGTTGGAACCACATCTCATCAACATTCATGCGGGAATTCGGAAACAAAATAGTCGATTATCATGACTCTATTCCGGTAACTGCCCATAGAGCACACCAAACAGTCAGTTTTTGTGGATGTAATGGCGTTTCAAGGGTCTCATGTGGATTCTCTTCACTCCAAATGCGACAATTTTGCTTGTTGACGTAGCCATTCAACCCAAAATGAGCCTCATCACTGAACAAAATTTTGCGGTAAACTTCGCGAACTTAACCATTATTTTCTAAATAAATTTGCACGATTTACAAGCGTTGTTCATTTGTCAACCTGTTCATGATGAAATGGCAAACCAAACTAAGATTTGACCACAAAATGTCAGTTTTATCTCTAATCGAAAACCAACCTCTAAAAAAAAAGCTTTGTATGTCGTTTATAGTGTATATTTTACTTAGTTTTGTCATGTAATTGTCAAGTATCTTAAATTTATTTTTTGATTTTAACTTTCGCTATAATAGCGATGGTTTATTGTTCGAGAGCATATGGGATACATCAAGGTAAATAAAATTATGCAGTTGTGTTCATTCACCGCTGAAATACAAATTTTGTTAAATTGCGAACAATGAGAGAATGGTGAGAACTAGAACATTCATTTGTATAGCACAAACAAAACACTGCGAAAAGACCGGAGATTACAGTTGAATACGCGGAGTCTGACACGACGAAAAAGACTTCTGGAGGTAACGGGTGATCCAAGTAGAGATACTTTTTTCAATAGCCTTTTTTGACAGATCACGTGTGAGTCGTGTCATGCTGTCATGTTATTTTTGTTTAGTATTGTTTGGCATTTCATAATGGAAAGACTTACGCGTGAACAACGTTTACAAATTGTTCAACTTTATTATGAAAATTCACGTTCTGTGAGGAATGTGTTTCGTGCACTTCGCTCAACTTATGGTCAACATAATCGGCCTACTGAGCGTACTATTCGCAACACCATCACCCATTTTGAGACCCAGCATTCATTATTGGATAATATTCGACCGAATAGACCACGTCCAGCATGCTGTGAAGAAAATATAGCGGCCGTAGCTGAGAGTGTACGCGAAGACCGTAGAGAGTCGATTCGGCGCCGTTCGCAGCAACTCGGACTGACGTATGGAACGACTTGGCGCATTTTACGTCAAGATCTTAAATTGAAAGCGTACAAAATACAGCTTGTGCAACAACTAAAGCCGCTCGACCTTCCCAAGCGACATCGCTTCGCTCTATGGGCTCTTGAAAAGTTCCAAGTAGATCCGACGGCGCCACTTCCCACACATCGCATCAATCAATGGACTTATTGAGAGAACATTTCGGTGAGCACATAATTTCACGTTTTGGGCCGGTCGATTGGCCACCGGCCTCACCAAGATCGTGTGATATCACACCTTTCGACTTTTTCCTGTGGGGATATGTAAAGTCAAAAGCTTATGCCGACAAACCCGCTTCGATTCAGGCCTTGGAGGAAAACATCACGCGTGTCATTCGCCAGTTACCAGTCGAAATGCTCGAACGAGTGATCGAAAATTGGACTCAACGGATGGACCATCTGCGACGTAGCAACGGCCAACATTTGATAGACATAATCTTCAAAAAATAAATGCCAAAGAATGTTCTTTCAAATGATAATAAACATTCTCCATTAAATTTGAATTTTCTGTGTTTTTTTCTTTAAAAAAGTAGGGAACCTCGAAATAGATCACCCTTTATAAGCGGGGTCAGCCATTATGTATTGCCCTATTAGAAAGTGTCATTCAATGTACTAAGGGCGACAAAATTCAACTCGGTTGTGAAATTTGTGAAGCAAACAGAATTGACCATTTCTCAAATTAATTTTGGTAAAAGACTTGAAGGTGCATAATTTGGAGGCGAATCTACCACCGAGATTACGCCAGATCCTGGAGAAAACCCAAGAATATAACATCGACACCCACCACCTGTTCGTCGATTTTAAAGCGACGACTGTATCGTGCTATGTTTAACTTTGGAATCCCTGCTAAACTGATACGCCTTATCAGGATGACGTTGGAGAATGCTCCATGTTCCGTCAAAGTTGGTAGAGACTCTACTGAAACCTTCGAAACCACCGGAGGGCTTAGACAAGGCGACGCACTTTCATGCAGCTGTTTTAACCTTGTGCTTGAAAGTGTAGTACGGAGCACCCATGCCAGTACTAGGGATTCAGCAGCAATCATAATGGGGCTGAAAATAAACGAGGACAAGACGAATTATATGCTCTCATCAACAAAAGTCTAATCCCAACACCGACTTAGTCAAAACGTGACCATTGATAGGTATAACTCTTGCTAATCGCTGCTTCTTTGGGCTGAATAAACAATTGAGGAGTAGAACCCTATCCAGAAGAACTAAGGAGACGTTGTATTGAACACTCATCATTCCGGTCCTGCTGTATGGTGCAGAAGCATGGACCCTCTCTCAATAGGATGAAAAATCACTTGGAGTCTTCCAGAGAAAAGTTCTGCGTACGATTTATGGTCCTGGCTGCGTAAGCCAAGAAGACGACATTTGGCGAAGAAGATACAACGACGAACTATACATGCTGTAAAGCGATATAAGCTTAGCCAGAAAAATACAAATGAAGATGGCTGGGCCATGTAAAGCGAATGGACATCAACGCTCCAGCGCGAAAAGTCTTCAACGCCAAACCAGAGGGAGTCAGAAGCCAAGGTAGACCTCATCTACGATGGAGCGATCAGCTGGAGGGAGACCTCCGACAACTTGGAGTGCGAAATTTGAGACGACAGGCTGGAGATCGAGCCCTCTAGAGGTTTATATTGAGCAAAGCATAGAAGCACCACGCTCTAGTTGAGCCAGCAAAAGTAAGTAAGTAATTTGGAGGTGAAAATCAATATGAGGGACGAGTCCCACTCAATTTCAATTTTTTTCAATTTCAAATTTATTTTTATTATTTTTTCAATAAAAACTTACAGACTAGACAAAAATGATTAAATCTAACTTAAAATTAACAGGATACTTATTCTATGTTACTGGTCCTTATGCGGACGCTCTAAACTTAACTATATCACTTAATACTATTACCTTTCGGCCTTAATTAATAATACATTTTATTTTATTTTTCAATATATATATTTTTTTTAACAAGAAAATTTTTTAAAAAAACTTGACATCTATATTTTATTTTAATTTTGGATTAAAAACGAGTCCCACTCCCACCTATATGGATGCACGAAGTACATATGTGCTTCTGAAGAACTGAAAATCCTTTACATCCACTCAAAATCACTGCATGGTGTGTTGTTTACGCTATAGGAGTGTAAGTACCTGTAATTTTCTCGCTGATTTCTTCGAGTCAGTGTAAAATAAGTCGCATGTGTAGTTAACGGGAAATCATTACGTTATGATACTACGTTTTTCATCCTCTTAAAATTATTTCTAACTAGTCTCTTGTAGCCGGGAGCTTTCTATATGAATGGAAATTTTCTTTCATAGGATTTAAGTATTTACGAAAGCGGTTTAAGGCAGAAAGTAGAAAACTATTGGCGTATATCAAAGCTTTCTGCAATACCAAAATTGCTTGAAAATATTGTTAAGGACAAACTATTTGTCGCGGTAAAAGAAATTATTGCAAATAGTCAGCATGGTTTTGTTCGTAGTATATCATGTGCTACATTTTTGGTTTGCCTTATAATGAAGTAACACAGTGCAGGCATTAGGGAAGTGAAGGATTAGAAAGAAAGGAGGTACCGATGCACGTTGGTTTTAAATGTCTGTAAACTATAATGCGTAGGAAAACCAGAGCGGGGTAGAGCTCATTTGCTCTTGGCTATTTCATTTGAGCACTTGTGGTGGAAGTACCGATAAAACAATGGCAGGCAGGGGACATCACGACGATGACTAAGAGAGTTAAATAATTTCGTGATTTCTCCTTTTTTGAATCCTGTCAAGTAGCTCCAAATATGTCATTGGTGCACCAGACCAGATATGAGCGTTGTACTCAAGTTTTGGGCGAATAAACGCCTTATAAATTCCACTTAAGGAATCCTAGACATTTTGCAGCGTTCTTGGCGACATCGAATATGTGTTCATTCCACCGAAGTTTGTCATTAACGCACATACCGAGGATCGAAAGCCTTTCGGTTCCAGCAATGCAAGTGGCATCCATGGATAATGGCAGAGTATGGGGGTTTCACTTTAGTGATAGAAGACAGCATTGTGTTTTGAAAGCTTTAAATTCTGCTCCATTGGTTTTATACCACTTAAGAATGCTGTTAAGGTTAGCAAGGTTTAGCATTTAATGAGCTTAACATACGTTGCGGTTCTAGCTCCACGCCCGAAGACAAGGGACGTGAATCATAAAACGAATTTGCGAAGCTAAGGGTACTCGCATCTGCAGGAGGACAAAAACAATGAGAACGAGAGTCGGAGACAAAACGGAGCCTTGAGGGACACCAGTATTTATTTTGGTTTTCGACAAAAGAGCTTGATGCCAAACTCTGTCAAATGCCTTTGAAATATCAAGCGCAACGACCTTACTTTCAGCACCACTGTGAATAGATTGCTTCCACTTTTCGGTTAGATATGTCATCAAATCACCAGTGGATCTGTTGCTGCGAAAACCGTACTGCCGGTCATTAAGAAGTTTTCGGGATTCGAAATATTTCATTAGCTGACGATTTATCAGCGTTTCCATGACCTTGGAAAGAAGGGACGTAAGTGCAATTGGTCGGTAGGAGGAGGGAGAGGAAGATTCGCCTTTTTTTGGGACGGGCTGGACTAATGCTCTTTTCCATCTTCTCGGAAAATGCCCTGAAGAATAGGACAGATAGTAAAGCTTACGCATTGGTTTTGCCAGCGTGGAAGAACACCTCTTCAGAACGATAGAGGAAATACCATCTGGGCCAGCGGATTTGTGAATGTTGAGATCTTGAAGTACTCTTGCCACAGTACGGGTGCGAAAGTGGATTTGTCCCATGGAGTGTTCTATGCGCTCGAGTACTGGGGGAGATAAAGCACAATCTGGGAGCGTTGAGCTAGCTGCAAAATGAGCAGCGAGCAGATTGGCTTTATCCGAAGAGCTGACAGTGTGCCATTGTAAATGAGTGTCGGGATAGAGGACGAGGCCGAATTTTTAATATTCTTAACAAAAGTTTTTACTACCGGAGGGACTTTGTAGTATTTTTCGCCTCAACTTTTGGTCGTAGGAGAATTTGACACGATTAATATGGGCATTGCAGTCATTTCTGGCTCGTTTGAACTTTTTTCGGTTTTCCTCAGTTGGGTTGGCCTTAAATGACCGAAAAGTTGCCTCTTTAGCCCTGATAGCTTCTTTACAGCTCAAGTCACACCACGCGTTTTCCTTAGGTCTGATACACTTAATCCTGTTAGGGATAAAGCGTTTCATACCCAGGTGAATTCAATTTGTAATCATATCGGCAGCGGCATCCACGTCGTTGTTGAGGAAGCACGTTTAAAGCTTCCCAATTGGCTTTTTCGTATTGCCATACGGTTCTTTTTGGAGCTTCTTCTTTAACTGTGTGGCTGGAGTACGAGAAATTCGCCGAAATGATACAATGGCCTGATGAACCTAGAGGCGATAATACATTTAAAGTGTATTTATCAGGGTGAGAGGTAAGAAACAAGTCCAGAGTATTGGCGTTTTGACTGCTAATGTCCGGTATCCGTGTCGGCTCATTTACAATCTGGGTTGAGTTATCAACCTCAGCGAAGACCTCGACATACCTTCCTTCGAGTCTTGTCTGTCCAGAATGTCGAAGCCAACTTGAATTGTGTATATTGAAATCGCCCGCAATGACGGTTTCAGTACGAGAATAATGGGTTACAATTCTGGTGATGGAATCAGACAGTGCATCAAACTCATTATAAGTTCAATGCCTGTCCTGGTTAGGGCTTCTGTAAATTAAACAGTAGTGAATTTATTGCCTACGGACATGGAATTTTAGCCAAATAAAATTAAATTTCGGATTGGAATATTGGCCATATTGAGGTAGGCTACATCACTGCGTATATAAACGGCGATACCACGATGGGAAAAGAATAATGGCACCAAGTTATATCCAGGCAGACTAAACTCCGTTAAATTGGAATCAATGCTGACCTGTGTTTCACTTAGTGCCAAAACAGCTGGTTTATTGTGAATCGCATGGGCGTACAATGAAAAAAAATTGGATCTCAACCCACGAATGTTACTCACGTCCACTCTAAAATTCCCGTGCATAACAAAAAAACAAACACAAAAAAACTCAACTCTGACGCTGACTAAGCTGGGCCGTACCGTGTAGATCTTGACGTCAGCTTTCCATACAATGAATTGCTTTAGTCTGCCAACAAAATCTACACTACGCGACCCGCTATTCGCCAAATGATACCCTACCCAGCCATAGCAAGTGCACGCAAAAACATACGGCACTTGCTAGTGGGGCGAGAGGGATTGCGCTAACAAAATGCATTTTTTTTCCGGTTTTCTTTTGATGTACTTTACGCTGACTTTACAAAAGCGTTTAAAAGGATGCATCCGGCATCACATCCATCTTTTGGCTAATCTTAAATCTTTGGGTTTTCATTCTTCAATGCTAAAATGGTTTGGTAATAACTTGACCAATAGAAGGTAAATGGTTAAAGTCGATGGTTTTACTTCTCACGTTATAAAAGTTACCTTGGGTGTTCCACAGGGAAGTCATTAGGGTCCGTTGCTATTTATATTATTTATTAATGAAGTTCATTATATCTTTAAATTTTGTAAGATTTTGACTTTCGCGGATGTTTTAAAATTATTTTTTACTGATTGCATTCATTTTCAATCAGATATTTTAATAGATTGTCGGGGTGATTGCAATTGCCACACTTTGGAACTTAACATTTCTATATGAAAAGTTTTTTTTCAGCATATCGTATTAGTACTTCAATTTTGCAAAATTATTTTTTAAATGAGCTTAGTCTTCGACGTTTTGATGAAGTGAAAGATCTTGGTGTCATATTTGACAATAAGTGAAGTTTCCTTTTGCATGATGATTATGTCATTGTAAAGTCTAACTCACTGTAAGGCTTCATTAAACGTAATAGTAAGGACTTTCGAGACATAAATAGCCTTAAAATTATTTATTGATCGATAGTCAGACCTTATTTAGAATATTGTTCTGTAATATGGGATTCGCCATATGCAGTTCACGAACTTCACAAACTACGCGGTTCATAAATGAAATATGTTCGATGAGCTTCCTAATTATGGCAGAAGGTGCAATTTAATTGGTCTGCAAACCCTAAGTTTCAGACGCGATTCAACTTCTGTCATGATTATTCGTGATATTCTTATATCCTCCCCAAAGGTCACTGCGTGTTAGAGGCTTACAAAACCACATAACCAGTTATGGTAATAATGAGCCAATTAGAAGCATAATTAATAAGCACATTTAATGAATTTTGCAGCGAAATTATTGAACTATAAGTTAATTAAATTAATATTATTTTAAAAACTTCTGCAAGGAATGTCTGAAAGGCTGCCTGACAGTGACTTGCAAGTGGAAACTGCGGAGCAAGTTCAATAGCCATAGTTGTTGCATTACTTCTTGCGAGTATTTGCGAGTGCAATTAACTGCAGGTTTAAACAGGTTTGCATTGACTCGCGACAGTTTTTGCTATATAGTTTCGTATATGTAAATATATTGCGCTCGCGGCTGGTTGAGTTTTTTGCTTATACCCTATCCTAAGCGTATATTAATTTTTACACCCCTTAATATTCTTCGTAGACCACCAAAAATGTATATAATAAAACTAGTTTTGTCCGTGCGTCTGCCACCAATTTTTAGGCCTTTAAAGCTGAAATTTGGAACATATACATCCTAAGGTCCTGAAGTGGTAAAGTGTAATACTTCTTTTATTACACCCACTGCACAATTAAGAAAAACTGTTTTAAGACAGGTTGATTGGTTAAGGTTGGTTGATTTGTCTGCGGCTTGCCACCAAACTATACCGCCATACTGCAATTTGAAGTTAATAACAAAATTTCTTGCGACATTAATGGCCCTCCTGTGTAAATACCTCCGACTTCTGCAGGACTTCCGCGAGTTTTCTTGCATTTCTTGCATCTAAGATGTAAATCGGTAGTTGAAACATAGGCGCGCAACAAACAACCTTTGCGTAAAGCGATACCGAGAGCTTGCACTTAAAGAGCGTAATGTTTTGCTCTGTGATGGTAGTAAACAAAAAAAAACTAAAGGCTCCTGGAGGGGGTTAGCGATACAGAGCCTTGATCTATACATTTTTCATTCAACCAATGTGGTTCCAGTAGGACGAAGCAATGGCGTCTCATCCTCTTTTGTAGAGTCACCCCAGCGTCAGGGGGGGAGGCAATTTCACCCCATATAAATTGCGTGATGTAGATGTTCCCTTCTCCTTGAAATCTTTCCAACCATATTGCAGTCCACCGGCTCCAAGGCTCTTCTCAACGTTGCCTTATGAGCTCTTTAGCACTTAAGCTTGCGTCAATGCTACTCATTTTCACAGTTCTACCTTCTCTTCAGACTGTATTAAGCTGCCAGTAGGTCAATGTGGATCACTCACGCATGCTGTCTCCCGATCCGTACGATAACAGCATATAACTCCACCACCTCTACCACCTCTACCACCTCTACTACTGCCTGACAATACATGACTTTTGTATCCAGTCTCAAACGTAGATATGTCACTGCCGGTTTTGCGCATGTATTCATTCGGACTCGATCTGGAACTCTATGATCCTGGAATCCTTCTTCTGTTCAATAGGACTACTTCCACCAGGCTTAGTCCATTTACTGCTGCAAATGGTATAAATTTGACGCATCCTACTCTTGTCTATTTCCACATCTTGAAAGTCTTTAGTCTCCCAAGTGTATACGCGCATTTTTAGCTTAGTCGCTCTAATTTATTTTCAGTGACACAAAGTCACTGCTTTTTTCAAAGAAAAACTCACCAAAGGGAATGGAATTATTATCTCTCAGTTGCCAACACTTTTGAGTCTTGTATTCTTCTTTGACCTCAATACGAGTAAATCGACTTCGCATAGATACAGCATTCAGTATTTCTTTTTTTCCATAAAAAAAAAACCAACAAAATACTGGATACAAGTTAGAATGAAAGATAAAAGCCAAAAGAATTGTATTCGTTATCGGAAAATCAACGAAAATCATTGTGTGTCGTTGAGTCGTCCTTTATGGCAATAGAGTTGTTTTGCTTCATCCTCTTTGTATGGAGAACTTAACTTATATTGGCATCCCTGATGGCGTGAGAGTGCTGTGCTATTGTGCGGGAGTGCTCTTCTCTACACTTTTGTCACAATAGAAGAAAACCAAACAGAAATTCGAAATAAAGATTTGAAATTTTAATGAAGCCACTTTTCGTGTTACCTTTTTCTTTATATATATATCTTTTCCTTGCCAACAATTGGATAGATAGTCGCCCGGTCTCTGAAGATGTGTCTCCCAAGGACACAACTCTGTCTTTTCTTCAATGTAATGTCCTTCGAAGCATTCAATTGTCAACAGGTCAAACCAATTCGTTAGCTTCATCGTACAACGATGACGATGAAGGACAGAATTGAAAATTGAAACCGAGTTCTTGTGGGGTGAATTTAACATGCATGATGTTTGGTTATTTGGCTAATTAATATTGAGGTAACAAAGGGGGATTTGTCTTGCTTTAATCCAGCTTAGCATGCACCACACAGCAACCACCCGCATTACCGAAACCCAGTCCCACCCAGTTTCACTGTTTCTCCGTGGAAGAAAGTTAAATTGAAATGAACCACAATGCGGAGTAAATTATTGGTTAAACTTTTCTTTTCATGAGTCTGTCGAGGATGTCGATTGGAAACTTTTTCCAAAGTTCCAGCAGCAACCAAGGAGCAAAACCGGATGGTTGGGAATTTATGGATAATTTAATACGATTTGCATACGAGCAGCAGCAATGGTGAGTGCCAACAAAAATGGATGGAAATCAATCATGGAAATCATTTGCGGAATATTGATCACTTAGGATAATGGTGAAATTTATTTGCACAGCAAACGAGGGGAAGAAAATGGCTGAAATGGATTACAGCTACTATATGGCATACGTGGCGTGGGTGACGAAAACCAAAACCCGAAAACGATTGACGATTGATTGAGTTTGATCGCAATTACCTATTATTGTTGTATCCGAGGCGAATTCGTGTCATGTTATCCCAATTTGTCGCCGCCATACTCATTCAAATATTCATTTCAAGTGCCATGAAGAATTGCGAAATCCAACAACAATTTATTGCCCAAAAAGAAATCAAAAGAGCAGTAGTAGCAGAAGTATTCTCTTTTCTCATTTTATTGTTTCTCAGTGCTTTTAGGCCGCTGTCCTTCTTGCACACGCCTTTCCGCTTTTATTAGCCTTTAAATACTTAAAGTGTTGGCAGCCCGAAGAGCATTTCGTATCGGTCTTTATAGCCTTTTATGTTACTATTAATCATTAGACGAATTTATTATTTATTCAGCGCTACACTTGTACGATTCCCGTTTTTAGACAATAAAATCCACAATCTCTCTCCCTTGCAACCGATTACACTCCGTCAGTAATGTCAATGTAGAGTGCAAGTCAACAGGGTATTTCTTTTCTATTACTTTTCTCATAAAAAAAAAGCAAAACCCTCACCGGAAATGTTAGCCAGTAGCTAATCCATATTCAGGAACCATACACTGCAATTTGTTGATTCATTCGATTCTTTATGCAGCAAGCACCGCTGGGAATTTCAAATACCTATCCAATAAGCTGCGCATATACACGTGTATTTGTTCACCTTAAACCCCTAGGTGTAAAAAAATGTATACACCACACATTCTGTGGGGCTGGAGAACGAATGAAAACTTTGAAATTGAAATATCAAAACATAGGGTTGGGTGTTTACTCTAAACAAATAAAAAAAAAAATCACATCTACAGGGAGACCTCGATAAATGTCGAAGAAATAAAATAATTTCATACAAGTGTATCAAATCTTCGCTTAATAAGAATGATGAGAAAGGGCGATTTGCGAGAAATTTCGAAGACGTTCATTCAAGTTAAAAAAAAAACACAGATATACGTATATCGAGGCCACCCTGTAAGTAATCATAGAAACATTGGTAGAAACCAATAGCTTAGGGTGGGAATGTGAAATGAGTCTATTGCCAGATGCAGTTGGAATATTAAAAATTCATGATGTGATAGATATACTCGTATCTCGCATGTGATGGATACTCTTGTGCAGATGAAAAATTTAATTGCGCACTTTTTTAGGTTATATTTAGATGAATCTATAAAATTGAATTTATTTCAATACCTGTTAGCTTGGTTCTTCTTGGTGGAACTCCGAACTGCAGTGTCTTCGTAAAGAAACTAGGAAGCTGCTAAATCGGTCTTTAAAAACCAACTTAGTGGAAGACTGGAATCTTTATCGATCGAAGCAAAAAGTTTTTAAGAGAATTATTCGCAAGTCGAAAAATGACTCCTGTAAAAAGTTTTGTGAAGAGGACGAATCTCTAAGTGCAACTAGTAGGCTTGTTAAAGTCCTCCAAAGGAACAGACCAAGTAAACTGGATGCAATCCTTAAACCTGATGGCATGTACACTGAGACAAAGGCGGAGACTTTCAGTCTTCTACTTGAGACTCACTTTCCGGGAAATCAGGTTACTACGTGTTCTTCAGCCCTTCAAACGACTGTGGCTACATTTAAACCGACTAATACCACGCGGCACAGCTGGTATTTTGCATCGGGAGTGGTGACTGATGATGCTATCAAATATGCCATTGCATCTTTTGAGAGTTTCAAGTCACCTGGTCCGGATGGAATTTATCCAGTTTTGCTGAAACAAGGTTTAAGTCAGGTTTTGCCAATGTTGAAAAGAATTTTCACCGCGAGCGTGGCCTTGGCCTATATACCTTCCCCATGGCGAATGGTTAAAGTGGTTTTCATACCAAAAATTGGTAAGTCTGACTACACTCTAGCCAAAAGCTTTAGACCCATAAGTCTGTCTTCCTTCTTACTGAAAAGTTTGGAAAGACTGGTTGAGCTGCATGTACGCAAAGTTGCTCTTCGATCACACCCTTTCTCTGAGATGCAACATGCCTATCAGCGCGGAAAATCCTGCGAGACTGCGTTTCAAAACCTTGTTGGTAGGATTGATAGTGCCCTTGACCGGAAGGAGTACGCGTTGGGCATTTTCGTCGATATTGAGGGTGCTTTTGATAATGCGACCTTTGACAGTATGTGTAACTAAGCCAGACGAAACTTTGGTGTTGTGGATTAAAGCAATGCTAATGTACAGGACGTTGGTAGCGGATGCAGATTGTGGCAAGTGCGTCATAACAGGGGTAAATAGGGGCTGCCCTCAAGGTGGTGTTCTGTCTCCCCTCCTATGGTGTATGGTGGTAGACTCTCTGCTTACGGCTCTCAACTTTCCTGGAAACTACACTCAAGCTTATGCGGATGATGTCGCCGTTTTTTCTGTCGGTTCAAATCTAGGGGCTGTCTGCTCTCAAGCGCAGAGATCCCTGGATTTGATCGATGTCTGGTGCACTAGTAATGGGCTTTCAGTGAATCCTCTTATACGGCCATGATTAGACAGCTGCACTCATACGCATCAGTTGTTTGGTGGAACAGGCTTTCGCGGAAACGTGTTACTGCTTCTATTGCCAAACTCCAAAGAACGGCTTGTCTCGGCTGAACAGGGGCCTTCCCTAGCACCCCGGGCTCTGCTTTAGATGCTTTGATGAATCTTACTCCCCTTGATTTATATATCATGGGGTGTACGCTAAAAACCATCTTTCGCTTAAAGAGAGGTGGTTTTTGGTACCATGCGCACTGGAATTTTGAAGAACTTGCTCGGGAATTATCCTTTGACCCCTGTCTTATAGATATGCCGTCTGATGCAATGACACCATAAATCCATCTGCGAAAAAACTACCACGTTAACTTTCCACAGGTAACGGAATGGCCCCGGACAAACTCTGAACCATGGATTGAATGCCATCGTATTTTCACGGATTGCTCCAGAACCGGGCAGGGGTCTGGTGCTGGAGTCTTTGTGGAATGCGATTACTTTACTACCCCTTGGTTAAACATGCATCTGTTTTCCAAGCGGAGATTTTTGCCGTCCTAATGGCTATGCGCTGTATTGTGAACAACAGGTGGAGGGCAAGAGGCATTTGCATCTGCAGTGAAAGCCAAGCTGCATTAAAAGCGCTTCTAAACCCTCTTACCTCGTCCAAGTTAGTGCAAGAACTCAAGCTTTCTCTGAATTTGGTCGGAAGACTGAACACAGTGAATCTTGTCTGGGTACCAGGTCACACTGGCATCCAGGGAAATGAGATCTCGGATGAGCTTGCTAGGCAAGGTTCAGAAGAAGTTTTCTCCGGACCCGAACCTATGTTGGGTCTGCCTGCATCTTTAGTTACACAAGATTCGGTAGCGCGATTGCGGTGGATGTAGACAGACCAAACTACTGCGCCCGGACATTTGCAAAAGGTCAGCATCGTTTCTTCTATCTCTGAGGAGAATCGACTGTAGGCTGCTTGTAGGCGTTCTTTCGGGCCACTAAGCTTTTGCTAAACACTTAAATGTGTTGGGCTTAAGCCACACCACTACCTGTCCTGCTTGCGGTGAGGAGGATGACACAGCAGAACACTTTCTCTGCAGTTGTCCGGCCTATGCTCGCATCAGGTGGCGGATCTTCGGGGCTGACGTGGTGACTGCCGAACATCTAAGCTCTTTATCACTGAAGCTCCTTCACGTTTTTCTTCGAAAGACGGGAAAACTGAGTACATTAATGTAAGGTGTCTGAATGGTAGTACAATGGAACTGTAGTTGTGTCTGAGCGCTCCATCGGAAAGAACCAGAAAAAAAAAAAAAAACAAAAGCTTGGTTCTCTTTAAATAAAAAATTGTAATTTGAACACTTAACCTAAATCGAGTGATAATAACGTGTGCTTTTTTAAGACTTAAGTTTTTCAGGTTGGTAGCACTGGTTAGTAATGGCGTCCAAACGTCATCTGTAAAAGTGAAAAGTTGTCAATACACTCTGCCATTTAATCATGGAAAGACTTACAAACGAGCAACGATTGCAAATTATTGAAATTTATTGTCAAAATTCGTGCTCTGTTAAAAATGTGAAAATCCGTTGTTTTATTGCGATGAGGCTCATTTCTGGCTCAACGGATACGTAAATAAGCAAAACCGTCGCATCTGGAGTGATGAACAGCCATATGCCATACAAGAATTCATCCCGAGCGTGGAAGAAACGTTACCGTCAACAATGATACGCGACTTTTTTTTGTTCCAGTTTGCTAAGTTGAACTTGGTTGACATGTGGTTTCATCAAGACGGTGCTAGATGCCACACAGCTCGTAAAACAGTGAAAATGTTGAAGGATGAATTTGGTGAGCAGCTTATCTCTCGAAATGGTCCTGTGAGTTGGCCGCCAAGATCATGCGATTCAACGCCTCTTGATTATTCCTTTTGGGGTTATGTAAAGGCGTGTTGTGTTGGTACAGTAGTTGTGAGCGCTGCATATTGAGGTTTGCAAAAACCAATCATTGACGTAGCTCAACATGTAAATTTCGTGTATTTTCGACTCTCATAACTTAAATCTTATTTGGAAAGGTTCGTGCAACGTGCGATAAAGAAGTAGAGTCTTGCTTCAAAACTGTGCAATTTGTTCATGAGTTTTTCAGTCACAGCACAAGTCATTGGGGACAAGTCAAAGCCATTATTAGAGAGGTGCATTTACTTTGAAAACCTTGAATCCTTTTCGGGATATAAAGTCGTTCATTCTCTGAAACGGTGGTACTGTGAAGTTCTCGAAAACCTAATACAAATTATACTGAAGACAAACAAATCTACTCAGAGAGAGATGAAATCAAAATTTGAACGTTTGATTTTTGAAGATAAACACCTTGCAAATCGTTAAATTGCCTACCAAAATATTACAGTTAGTATTAACTAAACATACCATTTTTTTGTCGAATTCCACATAACCTACATTTAGGAAGTAATTGATAAATAGGACCGCAATTTCACGCTGATTAAGGCACGTTAAATCTCACCTTTTTTGAGAACTGGAGATGAATTGTAGCTACAATCTACGATGCTTCAAAGAGAAACCGGTTTAATGAAACGTGGCTTGGCTCAACGAAGACCGCTTTACATCTGTAAAAAAAGGTAAGATATATACTTCTCCAGGAAAGAAGACAGGACACTTAGAGCACGGTACAACTTCTGGACAAACTCAATGCCTCAAACAGTTGCCCGATACTGAAAAGTGCATGATGGTTGCTCAGACTGATATGGTAAACACAAGCTATATTCAGCAGGGATATATCTCGATTAGGAATGCTCGTTAAGAAAATACATCGATGTTTTATTCGATGCAGTGCATCGAAATGTTACATCGATATACCTCGATGCATCGAAGAACTGGAACTGGTGACAATAGTTAAATATTTGTACGCAATTTTAAAAAGTTTTGGAAATTGGGAGCATGTAGTTGGACCATACTTCGAATGGATTTTCACTAAGGCGACCAACAGGTGCCCTTAAGTAGACCGAAAGCGCATCACAAACACTTTCTTCACTTTTGTTCGCCTTCCAGTTTCGGTGAACTAGTTTGTGATGGTTGTTCCAAACTCTGAAATCTTCCGATATTTTGTCGGAACTATCCAAATCAGATTCAGCTGGATTTTCATTAAGAATGTCCTTAATTTTTTGAATTGCACAAGCCAACGGGTCTTCAACGTGAAGTTTTTTGAACCGCGGTACCTTGTTGGACGGTAGCTATAGCCATCGGTTTCTTGTTTTCTCCCGGAATGAGATTGTGTACTTTTATTACTTACATTTATTTTGATCTCATTCAATAGATCCATATGCAAGTGTAGTCAATACATCGAATGAAATACCTCGATGCATCGGCAAACATCGAAAGCAAACGATGCATCGGATTGATTCGACGTTTCTAATAGTAAGATCGATGTGTCGATGTATTATGAGCATCCCTAATCTCGATAGTTCTTGCAAAACATATCTTCGTTCTATATTTAGATGGGGAATATTCAACTGATACTTACTCTGGATTCCTCCAATCGAACTAGGTTGATGATTTCGTTCATGCGCCCTAATAAAACATCACTCCCGTTTTTGCTGGTGCTGTTTGACCACCAGAACCGGTGCGGACTTGTTGTTCTTAAGATTTTTTTTATAGCTAAGTCAACTTCTTCTCTACTGTGTGGTGGTACAGCTGTTATAATGCGCTTAACGTCGAATTTCTTCTTTTTAGCAGTTCACTTATTTTTCTCGATGGACACTCCGAATCTAGCTGCAACATAAAATTGGCCAGAGTCGACGTTTGCCTCTTGGTAAACAGTTTAACCATCTGGATGGCTAGCGCAAAGTTGCTGTGCATATGTTTAGCCTTGGAAACCTAGTGCACCGTATACCAGCTGCAAAATCGGTAATCATTTTGTTAAGGCTGGGCTTACTTTGGCGTAAGTTGGGAAATATATTTTCCATTCCGAAAATTAATGAAACTCCTTCTTATGCAAATCACAGCGAGGCTATCACTTATCGGCTTGAAGTCAACAACTTTAAACCTAAGCCGATTTACCACTACGAATTCGTATCCTAACAATTGTAATATTTCATGACAGCTGTAATATATATATATATGTCGCCATTTTGTCTTGACACCATACGGTATCTCCCAGATCGCGGTTATATCTGCCTTTAACCGCGTGAGGAACGACTCCGATTTGTAAGGAGCACGAGAAATGTAGTGTGGCCCCACATTCTAGATACATACTCTCATATCCGTCGACGTTCCGGGTCTGGTTGCCATATGAGGAATAATTAGAAATACATTTTTGGATGTGCTTCTAAGGTTACTCCGACGGCACAGATTCGAGCCTAAAGGGATAATACTTGTTACCCAGTGCGCTTACCACAGGGATTTAAAATGTATCGCCAACTTGATACCGGTCAGTGAATAGGTACCCCTCAAATATTGTATACCTCTTATTCGATTTAAATTTTGCGTTACAATCATTCCGAAATTGGAAGAGTCAATTTAAAATGCAATCGTCCAGCTCCAGCTCCGACTACTTATTTGAGCTATTTTGCTCCAGCTATTTACTCTTGCGTCCAGCTTAACGATAATGTTTGCAGATATCTTATTTGTAAAGCTTATCTGACCTGCACTCAGCTCAAAAGCATACCAATTTCATTATTAAAAGAACAAAAATTACAGATTTCCATGTTTGTCTCGATCGATATTTATGTAGGTACGCCTTCAATGAAAGTTTTTCATATTTATATTGCATTACTCAACAATAATACATCCAATATTGCAATCCAATATATAAATAAATATAGATACACATTCCACACGCGCGTTTTCCGCCCTTCACATTCAAAATTACGAACTCGCCATACACATTGGCTTGCGGTTTGACTCGACACTCAGCCGCACACAAATATTTGCACGCAGTCATAATTACAGGATGAAGTCCATTAAAACCGATGCACACGGACGGGGACTGTCCGTAGTGAAATTCATGAGTGGGAGGAACGGTATGCGGCATCCCCAAACAATGCAAAACCTATTTTCGGCTGATGGCTTTTGTTTGTGATATGTTCTCGCAATATTTGGCCTACATGGTCAACCAACGATATCTACAAACAAGAACAACAATGTGTGTTTTGTTTATTTTGAGGTTTCATGACATTCCTATCGGTCCGTGTGCTAACCATTCTCTGGATGCCATGTACAGACCATGGAATGGCTCACCTGTGATTACACACAAAATTATTACTACAAAATGAGCTTTAGAGCCCGCTGGAAAAAGGGGCTTTAGTGATAAGACCACAGGAAACCCTTCATATTACTTTTCGAAAACATTATTAAATATGGTCTGGCGATGTGATGTTGCAAATAATAATTACGGGGGATTGTATTTGAGGACGAGAGATACCAATAAGCTGCCCATAAACTATTTTAAATACCTTTCAAAAGTTCTCATATAAATAGCATGAATTTCGAAAAGTAAAATTCAATAAATCGCACAATTCGATTTGAAACGAATTGATTTACTGTATGCGGATAATTGTGTCCTAGATTTACACCTTTTTCACAATCAATAATCAAATGTATCCCACGGAGCTGAGAAATTTGACAAGGGTATAAACAGCTACTCATTCAATGAAAAGCCTATAAAAGTGATTTTACCTGTCAAATGAGATGAGATCCGTTAGGCAAAATTGTGTTTACATCATGTCAAGTAAATTTGAAGCGAGAAATGTAAATGATACCTATGCGTTCTGAATATCTTGAATATCCATTATTCATAGACTGTGACAGAGCTTCAATTTGATATAAATTGCATCTGTAACGTAGAATTTTTTTTTTCGCAATCGTAAATGGAGGGAATTGGTATAGATACATAATTTTATTAAATTCCCTTAAAGAACAAATCGATTTGGTATTTAAATCGCTGTACATTTATGATAGATGATACTGCATTCAACTATGTCCTGTAAATTGCAGGCGAACTTCTAAGGTTGTGAGATGAAAGACATGCCATGTCTATAATTGAAAATTATAAATTATAATTGAAATAGTAGAAAAGTAAAAGCTGGCAATGAGTGCATCTTGAAAAACGAAACCGCTAAACCACCTTTCTAATAACTTTTTCCTTTTTTTTTTTTTAATTTTAAAATTCATTTTTTATTATTTTTTCAATAAAAACTTACAGACTAGACAAAAATGATTAAATTTAACTTAAAATTAACAGGATACTTATTCTAGGTTACTGGTCCTTATGCGGACCCTCTTAGCTTAACTTTATCACTCAATACTATTACCTTTCGGCCTTAATTAATAATACTTTTTTATTTTGGAAATATGTTTTGATTTTTGCAAGAATTTTTTTTTTTTTTCAAAAACTTGCACTCTTTATAAAGCGTGATCCATTTCGAGGTTCCCTACTTTTTTAAAGAAAAAAACACAGAAAATTCAAATTTAATGGAGAATGTTTATTATGATTTGAAAGAACATTCTTTGGCATATATTTTTTGAAGATTATGTCTATCAAATGTTGACCGCGGCTGCGTCTCAGGTAGCCCATCCGCTGAGTCCAATTTTGGCATACTCTTTCACACATATCGGCCGGTATTTCACGAATGAATGCATGGATGTTGGCTTCCAGTGCGTCAATCGAAGCGGGCTTGTCCCTATACACATTAGCCTTGGCATACCCCCACAAAAAATAATCTAATGGTGTCAAATCGCACGATCTAGGCGGCCAATTGACCGGCACGAAACGTGAAATTAACTGTTCACCAAACTCGCCTCGCAATTGCGCCATTGTTTCGTGTGCTGTGTGGCATGTGGCACCGTCTTGTTGAAACCACATATCCTGCAAGTCAAGAACTTCCATTTCGGGCAAAAAAAAGTTTGTTATCATCGCTCGGTAGCGTTCACCATTGACAGTAACGCTGCGATTCGCATCATCTTTGAAGAAATATGGCCCAATAATACCGCCGGCCCATAAACCGCACCAAACAGTGGCTTTTTCGGGATGCATTGGTAGCTGTTGCAATGCTTCTGGCTGATCTTCACTCCAAATGCGGCAATTTTGCTTATTTACGTACCCATTCAACCAAAAATGAGCCTCATCGCTGAACACAATTTTTCGATAAAAAAGCGGATCCTCGGCCAGCTTTCCAAGAGCCCATTCACCAAAAATTCGGCGTTGTGGTAGGTCGGCTGGCTTTAGTTCTTGCACCAACTGTGTCTTAAAAGGCTTTACGCCCAAATCCTTCCGCAAAATTTTCCACGTAGTGCTGTAACAAAGGCCTAACTGCTGGGAACGGCGCCGAATCGACATTTCGCGGTCTTCTGTCACACTAGCTGATACGGCCGCAATATTTTCTTCAATACGCACAGTACGTAAACGTGTTGGTGGTTTAATGTCCAACAAAGTAAATTTGGTGCGAAATTTTGTCACAATCTTCCGAATAGACTGCTCAGAAGGTCGAGAATGCCGATCATAAAATGGAAGCAGCGCGCGATGAACATTTCGAACCGAGCACGAATTTTGATAGTAAAATTCAATAATTTGCAAGCGTTGTTCATTTGTAAGACGATCCATGGTTAAATTGCAAACCAAACTGAAGCTGTTTGACAGTGACACAAGGTACTAAACACACGTCAACTGTCAAAACCAGTATTGCCAAAACCAAACCAGCTAAAAAATCACCCTTTAGTATCTGAATATGTAAAAAAAAATTAGTTGTATTTAAATTTCTAGATAGCAATATGCCTCCTAAAGGACCAAATAAACCACATAGGCGGTACAAGAGTGTTTCGGAAGACGTCATAGGCGAAGCTATTGCAAAAATTGAAAGAAAAGAGTTATCCATTACAAAAGCTTCGACTCAATTTAATATAGCAAAGGGGACATTGATGAACAGACTAAAAAATGTGCATTGCAAAAACTAGTGAATCAAAATGATCGCTGACTGAATTTAGTTGCTGGTTTTTAGAAGTGTGGAGTTTTTCCTTTCAACCCAGAGGCAGTCCTATCCAGAATGCCTACCGAAGAGGCTGATAATTCAGAGTCGGATAATATAGCAATGAATGTTTCTTCTGCTGTTGTTACAATGTTGAAAGAAATGCGTTACGCGAAGGCAACCTATCCACCTAGAAAAAAAAAAACGAACGAAAGTTAACGTGGAACCAGGAAAGGGAATAACGATGGTCGACTTTGGTGGATCCTCTTCAGGAAACGAGTCGCGAGTGATGCCTCAAGTTCAAATTAAACCCAAAGGTTCGTCTGAGGATTGGATTGAAGATATTTATCAGCAGATATTATTAGAAAACGATAACGATTGTCTTTCGCAGAACTCTGATCGATCTATTGAAGACCTTTTTCAATTAGTTTTGCAATCAAAGTAAACAAATTCTGTAAAAACTGTATAGTAACTTTTGATTATTCTTTTGGAAACATCTGCTTCCTTTATTTTAATGTTTTTTTTTATTCAGCCTATATTTTTTTTTTTTTTTTTTTATAATGTACGCGCACTAAAGGGACTTTGGATACCCTTAATGAAGTGACACAGTGCGGGCATTACGGAAATGAAGGATTAGAGAAAGGGAGAAACCGCTGCACGTTGGTTTTAACTGTTTGTAAATTATAATGCAAAGGAAAAAGGTGGTGGAAATACCGATGAAACAATAACAGGCAGGAGACATTACGACGATGACTAAGAGAGTCAAGTGATTTCGCGATGTCTCGATCGCCAATAAGTTTTACCGCACGTTTTTGGATCCTGTCAAGTAGCTCCAAATATGTTATTGGTGCACCAGACCAGATATGAGCGTTGTACTCAAGTTTTGGGCGAATGAACGCCTTGTAGATTCTAGCCAGATCAGAAGGGGTGAAATATTTCTTGCATCGCTTAAGGAAGCCTAGACATTTGCAGCGTTCTTGGCGACATCGAATATGTGGTCATTCCAACGAAGGTTGTCATTAACACATATACCCAGAATGGAAAGTCTTTCGGATTCAGCGATGCAAGTGCCATTCATGGATAAAGGCAGAGTATTGAGGTTTCGCTTCAATGACAGAAGACAGCATTGTGTTTTGGAAGCATTAAATTCTACTCTGTTGGTTTTACCCCATTTAAGTATGCTGTCAAGATCGGAATTCAATGAGCTTAACATACCTTGCCGTTCCAGTTCAACGCCCGAAGATGAGGGGCGTTGCCCAGGAAACGAATATGTAAATATGAGGGTACTGTCATCAGCAAAGGAATGGATTGGATTAGAAGTGACAGACAGGAGGTCATTGATAAAAATGAGAAAGAGAGTCGGAGACAAAACAGAGCCTTGAGGGACACCAGCATTTATTTGGTGAGTTGCAGACTTGAAACCGTCCAAAACAACTTGAATTGAACGTTCCGAAAGGAAATTTCTAATCCATTAAAGAAGGGTATCATCGATCCCAAATGCACGCATTTTCGACAAGAGAGCTTGATGCCAAACTCTGTCAAATGCCTTTGAAATATTAAGCGCAACGACCTTGCTTTCAACACCATGGTGAATAGATTGGTTCCACTTTTCGGTTAGATATGTCATCAAATCACCAGTGGATCTGTTGCTGCGAAAACCGTACTGCCGGTCATTAAGAAGTTTTCGGGATTCGAGATATATCATAAGCTGACGATTTATCAGCGTTTCCATGACCTTGGAAAGAAGGGACGTAAGTGCAATTGGTCGGCAAGAGGAGGGAGAGGAAGATTCGCCTTTTTTCGGGACGGGCTGGACAAATGCTGTTTTCCATCTTCTCGGAAAATGGCCTGAAGAATAGGACAGATAGAAAAGCTTACGCAGTGGTTTTGCCAGCGTGGAAGAACACCTCTTCAGAACGATAGGGGAAATACCATCTGGGCCAGCGGATTTGTGAATGTTGAGATCTTGAAGTACTCTTGCCACAGTACGGGTACGGAAGTGGATTTGTCCCATGTAGTGTTCTATGCGCTCGAGTACTGGGGGAGATAAAGCACAATCTGGGAGCGTTGAGCTAGCTGCAAAATGAGCAGCGAGCAATGTAACTAAAGAACTCAGTAGTCCCCAATACATGATTTTTACAGATAATCGTTACAACTAACAACCATTATATTTTTATAACGTTTCAAAACTCAAAAGTGGTCATGGGTTAGGTCATTCTACGGTATACGAAAAAAAAAACCTTTTTAAAATATTCAAGCAACCCTCAAACCTATGGTTGACATTGAGGTAGCCACCCATTGATCCCGACTGGGTAAGCCTATTTCGAGTAATTTTCTAATATACAACAATCACGCAACATAAATCGCAAGCAACAAAATGTAAAATAGCGGAAGGCTCCACCCAGTCTATTAGTTAACTACTTCTTCAGCTGCTTCGATGGCCAAGCTTGCTTCTTCGATTTAAATATTAAGTGCCTTTCTATTGGAAAGTGCATGCATAGCAACACTTGCTCGAAACTTCGTCCTTCTATGATTTTCTTTGAATTTATTATCGCGAAAATAATTGCACACAAATCCCCATTAAAAGCGGTTTAATTTTAGGTAGCAATTAGAATGGAAATTTATTACCAACCAAGAAGGCCAGGTTGCGATTGACGAACAAACCCATAATTAACTGGGTACGTACATAAACGATGACAATTACATTATAATGGAAGTGGAAGGAAGTTGCGGGTGGTTGACGCCCGGTGAATATTTGAAAATTAATTTCTTAGTTCTTATTCTACCTGACGAGCCGAGAAAGTGGTAAGTGGTCCTTTGAAATGTTCCTTGCAGATGCGAATAGATTTTTTTTTTTGTGTTTGAAGGCAATAATTAATGGCTCATCTGATTGGTTGGACTCTTCTGCGAAAAGTTACAAATGGGGATGTTTTGTCTTTTTAAGCGAAAAGTTTTCCAACTTCTTGAGTTTGTTCTGACGTCAAATTAATAATTAAAATAATAATAAATATAAATTAGCAATTATTCAAATGAGTAAAACTTTGGGCAATTATCTTTGGATTCAATTTGTAGTTGTTTGTTGGTTTTATGGTTATGTTTAACCACATTTTGCATTTTCGTTAAAAATTAACAAAAAAAAAATTATTATGTTTTATACTATTACTGGATTCTTTACTATTATACAGCTTGGCTTTAATGCATATTGTCTGTGTATAAGAACAAATAATGAACTTTACTCAAGACCATTTGCAAGACTCAACACGGGCTTCTGAAGCGCAAATAGCGATTTCGATAAATGAGCACTGGTGAAAAACTTTAACCAGGTTTTAAAATCCTTCCTTAAATTGGCTAAGGTCTGTCTTAAAGGTATTGCACTTTTGAAATAAAAATAAAATTTGAAAATTAATATAATAACGGGTGATCCAAGTAGAGATACTTTTTTCAATAGCCTTTTTTGACAGATCACGTGTGAGTCGTGTCATGCTGTCATGTTATTTTTGTTTAGTATTGTTTGGCATTTCATAATGGAAAGACTTACGCGTGAACAACGTTTACAAATTGTTCAACTTTATTATGAAAATTCATGTTCTGTGAGGAAAGAAAAAATAGCTTAATCCCAATTTCTCTACGTATACACTAGAGAACAAAAAATAACGTACGCAGATGATGGAAAAAACAGAGGAAGAAGAAAATGAAATATTGCAAATAAACTTTGAAAATTTAAAAACTCAAGGACAAATTGAAAATTATATAGAAAAACTGAATGGATTTTCGTTTCTGTTTTTAAACATTCGTTCTTTAAGAACAAATTGGAATAATTTTATGTTAAGTATTAATCAAGTTTTACATAACATCGATGTTATTGTATTGTCCGAAATAAATATTAAGAAGGCGGAGAATAAGTATTACACTATTGATGGTTTTCAGGCTGAACCTTTCAATAGAATAAAAAGGGGAGGAGGAGGTATAATGGTTTATTTAAAAAACGATATCGGGTATGAAACTTACGAATGTATTACATTAAATATCAACAGAAGAAATTTTGATGCCACCATTTTCGCAGTATACCGACCGCCAAGAATAAATGCAAACGATTTTATTAATGAATTAAGTCAAAATATAGATAAAGTTAATATAAAACGAACACTAATAATTATTGGCGATATTAATATAAATACTGAGGATGTGTATAATCCAACAGTAAATAATTACTTATCAATGATAGCATCGAGAGGACTTGTTAATACGATCAAGTCAGTAACGCGTGTTGATGCATCAAGAGATACAGAAACACTTATAGATCACTGCCTGGTTCGAACAAAGCACACCGAAGCAAAATCAGCAGTAATCGAGTTTAACTTTTCGGACCATTACGCAATATATTGCGCTATTAATACAAATGAAAAGAGTGAAGTTGAGGGAAACCAAATTGATGAATGTATCAGCAGGTACGATATATCGAGAAAAGTCAACCTATTCAATTGGGAAGTATTAAATGAGTTTACTGAGGTAAACGAATATTATGAAAACTTCAAATCTCACTTCAATCAAATTGTCAAATCCTCAACTAAAATAAGAACGAGAAAAAAAAGATCAAATGAGCATAGTTGGATTACCAACGAGTTACGAAATGCATGTTTGGAGAGAGATCGACTATACCGCAGATATAAGAACAACCGCAGGAACGAAGAATACAAAAACGAATATAAACGGTATCGAAATAATCTAAATAAACAAATAAACAACGAAAAATCAAGATATTTCATGGAACAATTTTTAAAAGTAAGGAACAATCCAAGGGAAAGTTGGAAAATTGTAAACAATATACTTGGCAAAAAGGTGGTAAATTTGGATAATGTCCTAGCAAAAAACTTTAAAACAGACAATTTTGATGGTTTAGCCTATCAGTTTGCTGAAAAATTAGTTACTGAAATCACAAACATAGTACATGCATGTAACAACAAGTCATATTCCGGTCCATCAGGCAATGTCCAGCGATCAATGTTTTTCTGTGAAGTCAGTACGGACGAAATCTTTAAGATTATCCTCTCACTGAAAGATAATAAGTCACCTGGTGAAGATGCCATACGGCCGAAAGACCTAAAATATAATGCGAACGTTTTGGCTCCAGTAGTAGCAAAACTTGTTAATATGAGCTTTGAGCAATCAACCGTCCCTGAAGGTCTTAAAACATCAATTGTTCGTCCTATATATAAAGATGGAACAAAAAACGATATCGGAAACTATCGGCCGATATCAATACTTTCGGTAATGGACAAGATAATAGAAGATATTGTTGCCAAAAGACTATACCAATATCTTGAGAAATATAATATTCTGGCAAGCAATCAATTTGGTTTTAGGCCAAATAAAAGTATAAATCGACTATTGGGAGACTTCGCAAATAAAATAAATACACATCAAGAGAAAAACCATCACACAATTGTACTTTTTATTGATTTTAAAAAAGCTTTCGATACCTTATCCCATGAAAACATTTTAAATCAGCTAGAAAAAGTAGGCGTAAGAGGTTCGTTACTTTCATGGTTTAAAAGTTACTTAAAAGATAGAAGTTTCTGAGTAAAAATCAAAAATAGCGTAAGCGTGGAAAAGTTCTCATACTATGGAGTGCCGCAAGGGTCAAAGCTGGGTCCTCTGCTTTTCATCATTTATATGAACGACTTGCTACTAGCCCTCAGGCAAAGCACTGTGTATGCTTATGCAGATGATACGGCAATTGTGGTTAATCACAAATCCTTTGAAACTGCGGAGAAAATTATGCAAAAAGAATTCAACGCAATCTCGTCATGGTGTCATGACAATGGACTCATCATTAACGCCAAAAAAACCAAAGTCATGCACATCCGTCCACCACATATTCTTAAGCAGAAAATAGAAATAAAAATTCACAACGTGGAATGTCTGCACAAGGTTCAAAACTTCGGACTACTTCAAGACGATGACGAATGCTCGACCGTACTTGATAACGTATCAACGTACAGATACTTGGGAGTTATGGTTGACTATAACTTTAAATGGAGCTATCACATAACCACGTTGACAAAAAAACTTAGGCAATCCGCCTACGCTCTCTTTCATCTAAGTAGTAGATGCCCGTCAGAAGTTCTTCGGCAGTGCTACTTCGGCCTGGTAGAGTCGCACTTGAGATATGGCATTATGGCTTGGGGAAATGCGCCGCAGCTCCAAAAACTCAATATGCTGCACAGGAGCATTCAGATGATGATGATGATGACAAGCCACCTAGGCTTTGCAGAAAAAAATTTTGTTAATTATAAAACAGTTTTAAGTTTAAATAAAAAAAAAAAAAAAAAAAAAAATGTGTTTCGTGCACTTCGCTCAACTTATGGTCAACATAATCGGCCTACTGAGCGTACTATTCGCAACACCATCACCCATTTAGAGGCCCAGCATTCATTATTGGATAATATTCGACCGAATAGACCACGTCCAGCACGCTGTGAAGAAAATATAGCGGCCGTAGCTGAGAGTGTACACGAAGACCGTAGAGAGTCGATTCGGCGCCGTTCGCAGCAACTCGGACTGACGTATGGAACGACTTGGCGCATTTTACGTCAAGATCTTAAATTGAAAGCGTACAAAATACAGCTTGTGCAACAACTGAAGCCGCTCGACCTTCCCAAGCGACATCGCTTCGCTCTATGGGCTCTTGAAAAGTTCCAAGAAGATCCGACGTTTCGATTCGAGGCAAATTTTGTTTAGCGATGAGGCCCATTTCTGGCTCAATGGGTATGTAAACAAACAAAATTGCCGCATTTGGGACGAAGAGCAACCTGAAGAGATTAAAGAACTGCCACTTCATCCAGAAAAAAACAACGGTTTGGTGTGGTTTGTGGGCCGGTGGAATCATCGGTCCATATTTCTTTAAAAATTATGCCGGTGCGAACGTAACCGTCAATGGCGACCGTTATCGTGCCATGATAACCGACTATTTGATGCCTGAAATAGAAGCTCGTGATCTCGGCGACATTTGGTTTCAGCAAGACGACGCCACTTTCCACACATCGCATCAATCAGTGGACTTATTGAGAGAACATTTCGGTGAGCATATAATTTCACGTTTTGGGCCGGTCGATTGGCCACCAAGATCGTGTGATATCACACCTTTCGACTTTTTCCTGTGGGGATATGTAAAGTCAAAAGCTTATGCCGACAAACCCGCTTCGATTCAGGCCTTGGAGGAAAACATCACGCGTGTCATTCGCCAGTTACCAGTCGAAATGCTCGAACGAGTGATCGAAAATTGGACTCAACGGATGGACCATCTGCGACGTATCAACGGCCAACATTTGATAGACATAATCTTCAAAAAATAAATGCCAAAGAATGTTCTTTCAAATGATAATAAACATTCTCCATTAAATTTGAATTTTCTGTGTTTTTTTCTTTAAAAAAGTAGGGAACCTCGAAATGGATCACCCTTTACATACATGCTAACACAAACACAAAAGATAAACGCGTTGAATGCATTCTATTGGATTTTAAATGAATATTGTAGTACGGACTCCAGACTTGTGAAGCATAATCTAGGACGGACGAAATAACTGAACAATTGACTGAGTAACGTGGGTCGTAAAATTAACTTGTGGGTTAACCGTAAGCTGTGATCCGTTGCAACGTACTATTAATTCACAAGCGAGATAGAGGTGGGGGGAAAACCCTAAATCATAATCCAAGGTGGAACAGCAAATGCCGAGGGATGAGTTCCTATGCGTAGATAGTCGTTAGTTTGCGGATTTTAGATAACAGGTTCTGATTTTAATCCAGTCTTCCTGTGGTTATAGGGCTAGATCACGGGCGAACGTTATATCCCGAATACTCGTGGGTCCAAAAACGAAAAAAAAAAAACACATATAATAGCATCATAAACTAGGGATGTCAACGACGGACACCCTATCAGCAATGACTTAAGATCTTCCACTCGGGCAGAGTCTACACAGATAGATGCTGCGATGAGAAGTTTAGATGAGAATGCGGCACTTCTAAGCGACTCAATCTCAGATACGAGCACCCTGTGCAATGAGAGCATGTTGTCGGATGAGCTCATAAACGACATGGGCAAAGACTACACCTCTGACAATGCGGGTCAGAGAGAGTCGATCCTCGTCAAATTTACTCTATTTGAGTGGCGTTGTTTTAAGCAAGCGCTAAAAGACGGAGAAGGCAAAATTCAGGCAAGAATAACTGGATGATGGAAGTACGGGTTCCGACGTGAAGCGCACGCGATCCGACATAAATACCCCTCCTTAGTCTGATGCGAAGCGAGCTTGATCAGGCGAGACAACCATCGACAAAGTATTATATAGCAATATAATGAGCCTTGTCAGATTGTGGGTTGTGCCGGTAGATCTCGATTCTTCTTCCTAAGCAATATTTCGGACATTTGGTACAAAAGATCTTTCAGGTCGAAGTGCAGTCGGTTAGTCAGAAACTTTAAAAAAGAACAAAAAATTAAGTTGAGTTTGGAGTCAAAATAAAAAGATCTTTAAAACCGTCAACATGACACAGCATGTGTTGAGATAAGGTATATTGATAATTAGAGGGAATACGGCTTCTTGAAAATGATATCAGTTGGCATTTAGACAGGTTCAGAATTAGCTCGTTCTTAGCACGCCAAATGTCGAAACTTTTGGATTTATGTTATCCTGGGTGTTGACAGATTTAAAAATTTTCATGTCATCAGACATGACATCAGACATGACCAGCAGTAACATCCAATTTGCTGCTGGTTTTTTAACATGCTTTAACATCATTAATAACGAGAATGAACAAATTTGGGCCTAAGAGTCTTCCTTACGGAACTCCAGACTGAGCATTGAATGATTTCGATAATGAACCTCTAAATTTGACTCGATATTCCCTATCCTATAACTTCTAAACCAGGTCGAGACCATTAGCCTTGTGTTTAAAGGCAATAATCTCATGGGACAGCTGGTCAAAAGCTTTATAGAAGTCAGTGTATATACAATTGACTCCAGTTTTATTTTCTTAGAAATTTGAACACACACGCAAGAAACAGAACAGATTTGTGACAGTGGACCTATTTCTAGCAATTTATAACATTGCGACAGGTGGTCCAACCATAATGCACGTTGTAAATTGTGAGTTACACCTTAACGGGTAGTTTTTTACCCAACTTAATTTGACATTTTTTTGTTTCAGTGTTTGACAAATTCAAGCATGGAGAGGTACACAATTGAGCAGCGCATTAAGATTAAATGTCTTTAATTTTACGAAAATGGGCGTCCAAATCAAACTGCATTTCGTGCACTTTGTGATATTTTTTGCTCAACATAATCGACCAAATGTGTCCACAGTCGGTAGAAGTGTGTGCAAATTTCAGCAAACTGGGTCCGTAGGAAATGTGAAAACACCTGTGCATGCTCGCCCATTTCGTTCTGGGGCGGTTTATGGGCTGGCGGCGTCATCGGGCCGTACTTCTTCGAAAATAAGGTCGGCACTAAGGATATTTACTATCGCGAGATGATAATGGATTTTTTGTGGCCAAAAATTAAGGATATGGACGATATGTGCTTCCAACAGGAAATCGGCAACTCTGTAATTCTGAGCACACTCAGAACCCTTTCTAGAGATATATACTGCACGATACCACAAAAGCAGTTTGATAAAAATTTCCAGCTACCCATTCCCCCAGATCCTTTTGGGAGGATGGTGCCTTCCTTGAGGAAGAATCGATCCACTTCTACGCAGAAGGGTCAAAAACAAATGATGGGGTGGATGGCGGCATCACTAAATTTTAGTCTCTCTTTCCGTCTTCGTAATCATTGTAGGGTTCTCCAAGCTGACATTATGGCGATCAAGAAAGTCTTGTCTTGACTAAAGAATAACGTGGTATCCGTAAAGGATATCCGTATCTTTTCGGACAGCCAGGCGGCCATCAAGTGTCTGGAAGAGTAGCCCTAGATTGCCGATCATCTCTAAAGGAGATTCAATATTCACGTGTTGTGGGTGCCGGGGCATAGAGACATTCCGGGTAACTGCAAGGCTGACGTACTCGCTAAACTTGAAACTACCCTCTTAATCTTGCCGGAAAAAGGCTCGTTAGGCATACTAGTTTCCACATGCAAGCTCTTGTTAAGACTGGATGCAATAAAAAAAGGAACCACAGATGCCCGGGTGGCACTACATGTCTGACAACGAAGCAGATTTGGCCTTAGCACGCTTTATATGCAGCTCAAAATGGTTCAACGAGTAGGCACGAACTTCAGAACCACGTGGTATCATAATGGACCTTACATAGGCCTAAGTGAGTCGGAAATCTATCCGACTACCACTTCAACCTTACCATACCTAAGGCACTTCCTCCTGCTTCCGGGCTAAAGCTGCAGAATTCTAAGAATGGAATCGACGGTTTCGTTCATAGTTCCAGTTAGGTTGAGCTAGTACTATCCCTATATGAGGTCTATAGGGATCCACAATATAAGTAATAAGCCAGGGTGTTGGCTAAGAGTTAGCGAAAAGCACGAATGTATATCCCCGAAACGGGTTACAAAGCTAACGAATACCCGGCGACCAATAGCCTCGGATAAGGACGGAGTCAACATTGACAACCTTGCATAACGAACAGGCCAGGACAACCACTTTCGATTCTGCTCGTAAAGTTCTTAAACGCTGAACAGGTCGTTTACAGCTGCGTTAAAATCTAGGCGGCTTGGACATGTAGAACGAAAGAATCATCGAGTCTTAACTGGAGGGACATCGCAGTAGAGGAAGGCCTCGCATTATATAGTATACCTAAACCAACTTGGAATGCACATCTTTTGGTTATTACATACAATGAAAGAAGCTTATTGGAGAAGTCCAAGGCACTTCATCCCTGAGCCACTGCACTGCACGTTTCAATGTCGAGTATTAAAAGTATCAGTGATTTGATGATTACTGCAGTATTAAGGTGTACCAACAACAAGTTAAATATCCCAGAAAAATTTCCAAGCAATAATGAATCAATTTTCCACAAAAAAAAATATATTTTCCTTGTCCACGCAGGAGCGATGACACTTTTCTTAACCACACAAAACAATTTATGAAGGAAACGTCAGATGTTGGTTAACAAAATACCTTGCACGTGCACATTTCCCGAAACTTTTCCAGTGGTAAACAAATGAAAATCTGCGGTTCACGTCCCGATTACTTCCGCTAAAGTCTATTTGCTACAGGAAATGTGTCTCATTAAGTTGCACATTCATTCGCTTAAGTCCTGGCAATTGGAATTACTTCGACGATTGAACACGCTTTACTTGCGCTATTCACAGTTTGTAACCTCAAATCACAAGGGGTCCAAAGATCCATGCAAATCTCTGCATAACTAAAGTGAAAATCCATTAAATTAATTTCCCTTCGCTTGGAATTCGATTACAAGTATCACCACAGGAGGAAGGTGCTATACCCTTTGATTTAAGGAGTTTCAAAGGATTCAAATAAATCGTTCATCTTTTCTATCGATTGGGGTCAATCTACGGCAAGGAGAAGAGTTCAAAGCATATAATTTGAACTGAACGGTCAATGTTTAAAATGGTTAACCATAGATCATTGGGTTCCTTCCTAATGATATCCTTTCAATAGGGAAGCACTTAACTCGAAGTGTATGTGTAAGCCACAACTGGAATTAAAATCATTGAATTCAACGAATAGATTTCATTATCAACACTTTCATCTCTGTCCATAGAGCTTACGACATCACTTCAAATTCTATTCCATCCGAAATGAAGTTGGTAACTTAAAATTACAATTTGTACGAAACTAAAAACGAACCCTGACAGTTGGTTAGGTCCTTGCATTATTTACGATTTCTCTACTTACATTTCACTTGGTATTCCAAGCAAAACAAACCCACTTTACCTTTTGATTGTAAATAAAAAAAAAACATCCCTTTACTGTCACCATCATTATCATCATCATCATGGGCTTACTCTTCGTTTCCTTCCGAGACTGTGCAACTGGTTGGAAAATCGCATTTACGTAGGTACTTTTGTTCTATCAGAGAGGATTTCTTTCCCTTGGGTGCCGCGGCGCCGTGGCAAACTCCTACGCTTCAATAAGTTTTCATCTTTTCTGTAAGCTAAACAATCAAAGATTAAAAACAAAATGAAGACATCCAATAACAGTTGAAAAACTCGTAGATCTTACTGGCATCGGTAAGATGGATCGGGCTAACTAAACAGTTCCGGAGATTAATGGTGTTTTTCTATATAATATACAATTTTTGTTTTGCTCATCTTTTCTCCACTAGAAGTTTGTACGAGTATCTAAGAGTAAATGAGTTGTTGCTGGGAGTTGAAGAAGATGTCAGGGTTCAAGGACATGAAGTAGGTAGTAGTAACTATGTATCTGGATAGTGGCACATTGTATGGATTCCTTGTTGTCAAGTCATTACCAAAACAAGACAAACCACCCACAGCCAGTTCTTATGCTAATTTGGTTCAGAAAAGTTAACCCCCAATGTCTTGGGGGAGTATTTCCAAAGAAGGTTGCAACATTATGGAGTGATAATGAATCTGGGAGCGTTGTGAAGCTAATGGCTACATTTGTAAGCATTTTTTTTCCATTGGAAGGGGATATCTAGTTGTGGTTGATACAGATTGCGGAAATGAGATGCGGAAGACAATGAATTGGCAATTCAATTGAGCTGGGTAATAGATGGTGAGTATTGACTTGGACCTTCGTGCACGTTCCCAGGGGTTCTGCTGTAGTACCAATGTTTTGCAATAGTCACATCGTCACATAGTCACAACAAAAGTCCGCAAGAGATTTAATGCCATATAGTACTGTAGATAACTTTAATTACTGTTTAACTATAATAGACTGCTGCATCCAGCCTCTTAATTAATGGACATCACGGTCACGGTCAGTCAGTT
This sequence comes from Ferdinandea cuprea, assembly GCA_963576555.1. NCBI lineage: Eukaryota > Metazoa > Arthropoda > Insecta > Diptera > Syrphidae > Ferdinandea > Ferdinandea cuprea. The sequence goes on along the minus strand of OY754960.1, from coordinate 21,309,454 downwards.
TCCGCACCACTCTGTTATTTGATGTACCGACGACAATCCTCACAGACTAGGGGAGGAGTTAAGTTAATGGAATTCAAATACAGGAAACAAAATCAAAACAAAACCGTTTATGGCCATAAATTTTGTCGTGCGAATAAGTTTTTATTCGAAGCGATTCTATAAAGTCGTAAAGGTTTGTAAAAGGATTTTTGAAATAAGAATAATTTTCGGAGTCACAACTGTTTTAATCAGACTGCCTGAAACGAGACTCCATACTTGAAACTCGTTTTTTATGAAACTATGTTTTTTGAAATGGTTGACATGGTATCTCAAGTTCTAGTGGACCGATTGCTTGGCGTTTTTTTTATAGACCTTCTTAATATACCTAGATTTCGTCTGACGAGAGCTTTTATGAAACATTTTTTCACATCGATTCGAATTTGCCAAAATATTTTTTTTTTTTTCAAATCGCTTTTTGTAACGAAAATGACAAGCTTAATATTTATATAAAATTAAGTGTTTCAGATAACAGAGGGCGTCGGAATCGTGTCGTGTTCGTTTTGAATGCCCTATTTTTTTTAATATTAACTTCTTTAATATTTTTCCTTTTTAAATGTTGACAAAGAAACCAAAAAAAAAAACATAAGGAAAAGCTACAGTCCGCGTGGGGCAAACAGTATGATACCCTATCCATATCCCTATATGCCGCAAAGAAAAAAGCGTTGAGAAGATGATGGGTACAATTTTATTTCATTCTATAAATTTTATAAAAAAAAACAACATATTTTTTGGAAAAACGCCCCCCAAAAAGTGGGCGTGGCCAACAACTTAGTATAGGCGATATATTGAAAAAAATATTGGCTAAATATCTTGTTAAACATTTTTTTTCGGTTTCTATAAAAATTTTCGAATAAAACAGCATTTTAGTAAAAAAAACGCCCACAAAATGTTCCTACATATCTTGTAAAGATTACAACACTCTATCTCTCTAACTTTAGCTTTAAAACTGTTGTTTTCTAAATTGTGGGCGTGGCAGTGGGCGTATCAAAAAATTTTACACTCTACCATTTCGGGACCCTAGGGAGTATATGTTCCAAATTTCAGCTTTTAAGCTTTAATTTAAAGGCCTATAAATTGGTGACGGACATTGCTTAATAGTCTTAGGTTTTGGTCCTGATCAACTACAAACTATGAGTCAAAATTAATATACCCTTAGGATAGGGTATAAAAAGATAGCAAGGATGTGTATGTGAGTTCTTTTATTTATTACGCTTGAGATTTGGGCGTCTAGACCAGAATATCCCCTTAAAGAAACACTAAATTTTTAAGCTCCATGTTTCCTGTTTTGAGATCGTTTGGCAGAACATTTTTGAGGACATGGCTATTGCTTAGTCATAAAAAAATAGCACGAGACTCAACAAAGGGAAAAGGTGATTTTTTTAGTTAAATAATTATTATTGCTCACTTAGCTTATTTATTCTTCTGCGATTTGATAAAGGGTCCTGTTTTTCCCCACGTCAATTCGTTGCTTAGGTATTCGACCGTAAATGAAAAATAAAAGAAATTGGTTATCACCGACCAATGTCGCGTCGTTCGCAAAGACGATGATCAGAGTTGTAAACGAAAGCAATATTTTGGTATTGCACTCTTTGAAATCTCACTCAAGAATTTAAATATATGATTTAATTCATTGACTTCAAAAAAAGACTTCAGGTTGAAAAATGCGATCACCATTAATTTTGAAGTCAATGAATTCCCATTCTTTTTGGAGCATTCCATAGAATTCAATCATATGAGTGCATTATTTTAAGATTTCATTCTACTTTTGAACTCAGTTGAGGTTGTTTGCATTCTTTGAAGCTCTTGAAGTCTTTGAAGTCTTTTGAAGTCCTTGAAGTCTTTTGAAGTCTTTGAAGTCTTTTGCATTCTTTGAAGCCCTTGAAGTCTTTGAAGTCTTTTGCATTCTTTGAAGCCCTTGAAGTCTTTGAAGTCTTTTGCATTCTTTGAAGCCCTTGAAGTCTTTGAAGTCTTTTGAAGTCCTTGAAGCATTTGAAGTCTTTGAATTCTTTGAAGTCTTTTGAAGTATTTGAATTCATTTGAAGTAATTTATGATGAAATACCCTTAACTTAAGGCATGTACACGTACATTTTGAATATTACATATGTGTCTGAACATACCCTCAATGAAACCTTCTGATTTAAAGAGGAAAAATTAAAATTAAAATAAAATTTTAATTTAATTAACAAAAGAGCTAAAGGGGGAGAGTTCTACGTCTTGGAGGTTACTACGCAATTAACTGCTTCACACTCAAACCGTCTACTGGGTCTTACTTACTTACAAGTTTATTAAAGACGATGGTAGTTCCGCTTTATGGCTTAATGCTTAATTAAATTAAATTGCACCCAAAACGAAATACGCACTCAAAAGTTAAACGTAATGTGAAGATGTTCCAAAATATCCAAAATCGCATATAAGACCCTTTCCAACGTATTTCAAGTCGAGACTCACCATCTCTTCATCGATTTTAAAGCCGCATACGACAGCATTCATCGTCAGGAGCTTTTTGTGATGATGGCCGAATTCGGGATCCCGTTCAAACATACACCGAATTTCGGCAAGGAGATGCTCTGTACTTCAATCTTGTTCTTGAGCAGATAGTGCACAGGTCAGGTGTCAACACGGAAATCTTCAACAGATCAGTCCAACTGCTGGGGTATGCGGACGATATGGACATTATCGGTCGATCCCATCGTGCCGTCTTTCACGGCTATTGAAGAACAGGCCAAACTAGTTGGCCTTGAAGTAAATGAGGACAAGACTAAATGTATGCTATCAACAAACAAACAATCATCTGTCCACCGACTAGGGCAAAATGTCACTGTTGATAGCAGTAACTTCGAGGTATTTAATGAGTTCATCTATCTCGGGGTAAACATCAACTCCACAAATGATATCTTAGTGGAGATCCGTCGAAGAGTTACCCTAGGAAACTTCGGTTTGGCAAAACAATTTTGTTCAAAACTCCTGACTCGAAGGACAAAGTGCATGCTCTACAGAACCCTTATCCTGCCAGTTCTGCTAAACGCCGCCGAGTGCTGGACGATAAGCAGGAAAGGAGATGAATCCTTCGACGGATATTTGGTCCTGTGTGCGAGGAGGGCGAATGAAGGAGACGATACAACCACGAACTCTATGAGCTGTACCAAGATGTGGATGTAGGACAACAACGCTCCCGTCAAGTGGATCTTCGAATCCTAGCCCTAGGTTCGAGATGACAAGGAAGACCAACCTCCGTTTGAAAGACCAAGCCATCGCGAATGCCAGAGCGCTTAGTCTGGACAAGAGAGGATTGATGTCTCAGGCAGGGACTCTTCCCAGGTCGGGAGCCCGTTAAGGAAGTAACTATAATGTTCCAAATAAGTTTTGATTGTTTCAATGAATCCCAATCGGACTCCAGGATAAATAGTTCATCGTATTCTTTCTCTCTTTGAAATTTGCAACTTTGCAACTTTATAACGAGGAATTCTGTGAAACAAATTAGTTATTTTCCACTTGTTGGGTACTTAATTCGAACCAAGTGGAAATCTTTCCCGTTACGCAAAGAATAAGATACTTCTTGCCCTCTTATCAAAGGTGTCTATTGCTCGTTATAGTATTCCACTTTTCTTCTTCCCATATAAATGCCGTCAATACTTCGTTAACTTTGCAAGTGCCAGAGGCTATTTTGCTGAAATTACAACCCCTTTGATATAATTCAAATACTGGAAAAGTAAATTATACAAAAGTATACATCTTCCTTTGGACTTGGCTAACTTTTTTGCTGGAACGTATTTCATAGAAACAGAACTATGTGAAGATGATTCCCTTGGTTAAATTCCATTTCATCAAGGAATGACCGACTCCAAATGTTGTTCTCATAATAATCTTAACCATACCTTTTGTTTGATATTAATAAATTGAGAGTTTGCCTTAAAAGACCAAAGCCCGGAATTCAATTTAATCCAATTCATGTAGATATACTCTGAAGGGATAAATCATTAACCACATCTACCATACAGCATCCCCCATCCCAAGTACTCAAATATGTACACAGGTATTCCTCTTCGATGTTGGGTAACCAAACTATATTCCCCACAGGATTACATACTAAATTCAAAGTCAGCACTCTATCAAAACAAAACATTCTTAACTCACTTCGTGTCCCTGAAGGAGGCTCCCATGTCAGATTGCATGAAAGAGAGTGAGAGAAGAGCACAAACTTTATAAAGGTTTCATAATTTAATATCGAAGTAGAAACACTTAGCAGATATGCAACGATATCTATCTAGTCTAGTCGAAGAGACATAAATACTAATGTGTGTATCTTGCATGTGAAAAGTTATAAATTATTATACTCCTGAAAGTCAGATGGAAAAGTTCCATGAAATGCACTCTAGCTAGGTGGTGGTGCTCACAAACTACTATCTCTCTGTCACATTGTTTCTGTTGACATGTATTTTTGTTTTGAGTTAAATTAATTTAAGCATCTGGAAAATGTGTCCTATGTGTCTATTGATTGAAAAGTTTTATTATAGCGAACTTATCTTATATAGGGTGCTTTTTTTTTGACGTATAGAACTTTGAAATGGAATAGAACAAAGATGATTTTTTTAAATTGACATGAAATTTCCTTTATTCGGAAGATAATCTTCATTAATATTTTGTTGAATATTTTCCCGCCGCGAAATTTTATTAATTAACAAAAAAGGGAAATAAACCTAAACTTTTAAATCAAAACAATGCGATCGCCGGAAAAAAAAACCTTCGCGAACTGTTAGAAATTTCCAACAAGAACAACCAGAGTGGCTATTCTCCCGGCAGTCCAGGCGAGGGTCGCGTTCGATGGGAAAACCTAACTCGTTAGTTAGCTTACGCTGATGTTTCCAATGACGTCCGCTGAAAAGATAAAGTACATGCAACCGAAAGCGAGGAAAAAAAAATGTAAAAGTCAAAACCACGAAAAATTTTAAATTTGGAAATTAAAGCTGAAACCAGAGATAAAACCGAGGTGGGCGCCACACAATTTTATGGCCAAATTGTGAAACCGTAATTTGTACCGTATGGTACCGTTCCGCTGTAAGGAAAGAATAAAGAAACAGAACAAAGTTTTTTTTTGTCTACCACGTTATAACGGCTCCGGTGGAGCTGGTCACTTTATTACAGAAAAGAGTATTAAAGTTAAAAATTAAATTTTTTTTTTTTGCAAGCAAATAGATTAACTATTTTTACTGCGAATTATGACCACCGGCGTGACCCGCTTTCGCGTTTTCCCGAACTTTCAATAAAAGTTAAAAGGGATCGCGAGTCTCGTCTTTTGTCGGGAGAATTTACGGTCGAAACCCAACCAGACCTATCTCTCCCAAAATTTCCTAGCACAATCGTTCACTCTCTACGTCAATCAAAAAAAAAGACACTGAAACTACACTTTACTTAGCCTTTTTTTTTTTTGATGATTCCCTTGCGACGCTCTGCTATTCCTCCTGTCCTCCAGTCCTCCGTTTTCTTCTTCTTTTTTTCAATTCAATCTCAAAAGAAACCCGAATAGAAACTATTTGAAAAAAAATTTTTTTTTGACTAAAAACACTACTCCGACAAGCTAGCTGGTCAACCAAGAAGTGACGACCAAAATTTTCCTTTGTTCCAGCTCGGACGGTATTCGGCTCACACATTCATATATTACATTGGTAGTGGGTTTCCTCTTATAGCGTGCAATAGACGCTCTCCTTGTGTTGGAGATTGTCTGTCATATCCCACTACCTTCCATACATCCAAGCGAACCAACAGGAGACACTATTCAGCTACAAGGGAGCATAATTTGCCCCGGTGTGCGAGTGTCTCACTGTTACCCTTTCGCCGTTTCTCTCTCACACTTTTCACTCCTATACCCCAAACACTTGAGCTTTCCGTTACTGGAAAGCCAGGCCAAGGTTGAGTGTTCAAACCTCGTCCGACCTGGAACAAAACATTAGCTTAGGTATTCTTTTTTTGAACGATCATTTAGTTTTGTAACGATCGTTGCGAAACCAAATAATATCAAAACGTAAACAAGTGTTTACGAATACATTATTATTATCGCGCGCGATATTATTAATTATTAGGAGAAACCTTAAATCGGCAGAGTGTAATTCATCTCCTCTTGGAGATCTAAACCAAATTTAAATTGGCCAATCAAACAAGGTAATCTACATCTATTCCGCCCCCTTTGATCGGTCCAGTCAAGATCTCGAAAGCAGGTGGACAGGAGGAACCAAATAACCCCTCCACCGATTAGAATCAACGTGGATTTACGTTAGTGTTATTCAAATTCGCGATCTTTAATTTGACTTGCCTGATCTTGCCGAAAGCAGGTCATTCCTTACAAAACGCTTTTCCTTTTTTCTCTATAGTGTTTGTGTTGTCATCCGCTGATTTGTGTCGCATTTCGCGTTGATGTTCTTTTGACATTTGTTTTGTTGGTATTTTTTTTCTTCTATTGTTGTTGTTGTTATTATGCAGCGTGATTTCATTGTGAGGGTGTTTCCCGAGGCGGTCCGCCCACACTCCTCTGCGGCTCCTCCGGTGCTCCCCCGACGGAGTAGCGAAAGAGATCGTCACCTCCTCACCCATCGAACATTTCTTCGCAACTGTTTACTTGGAGCTTTTGACTTTGGGCCGTCCACCCGTGCTCCTCAATTGCTGGACACCTGCCCCTCGCGCAATGTTCTGCAGGCGGTATTTAAATTGCTGGGGCGTTTAATTGTTTTTCGGCCGTCCGCCTACGCCCTGACGCAACTGTTGTACGGCCCTTTGGTTGTGGGCTCCGTACTAGGTCACTGCTTTTGCCGCCGACCAGGATTCGATTCGAGCGGTACCCTCATCCGTGTGGCTCTCGATGGGCTTTCGTTCGTCGAAGTGTCTAAAGCGGAACCCTCATCCGGGTGGCTCACAATTGGGGTAAGCCCTAGATGTTTCGGGTTGAGAGGTGATGTATACCTGTGGGGGTGGCTCCCTCAAGGTTCGTGGGAAGTGGCCCTAAGGTTGATGGGACCCTGGTTGCCCTCCACTTCCCTATGACCTTGGTGGTACCTCCCAAGAAAAGAAGGGATTGGATCGGGAAAAGATAGGAATAGAAGGTGGTTCTTGTTGCGCGAAAATATTCCGCAACAATTTATTTAATTATTATTTAAATGTGTTTTCTGGCAAATGGCTGACATGTTGCACTCAGGAAGTCCAATTGTCGATGACTATTTCCAACATTTGTGGCCGTATATCGGCAATAACGCGGCGAATGTTGTCCTCCAAGTGGTCAACAGTTTCGGCCTTATCGTGGAAAGGGAACTCCTTTGATCAGGAAAAATAAAATAAAAAAAATCTATTTTAAATCTACACCCTGTTTTAATATTAAAGCACCTTATGTTAAAACCATACAGATTTCCAATAGCAATCAGCTGTATTAATTTCGTCAAATATGAAAGTGGAAGCGACTTACCTACTTGAAGAAATTTTAATATTTTTTTTTTTGAGTTTTTGCCACCACGAGCTAAGAGGAAGCTACGATCTGTCTCTCTTCTTTGCAGGTTGTCGACAAGTGCGGAGCTTATCTCATTCCAAGTTTTTTTTCTTTTATAAAGTTTTTTTTTGCGAATTAAAGAAGCCGAAAGTCTTTACAAATAAATAAAAATAAATTCACATCATCGCGATAGATACGTTAAGCATCGATTTGTTTGGATGGCGAATGGTGAACAAAGCGCTGAAATATCCATGCTTATATAGGCGTCCACCTAACAGCATCAGGAGGCACACGTGTCGCCAAGAGTTTGCCGAACTATTCTGTGAAACATTTTATTACATCATATACCCACCACACAACCACCCCGTGTATGTGAAGTGAATTTTCATCATCACCATCATCTACAGCAAGAAAAATTACAAAAAAAAAAACAAGAACATCATCAGCTGCATAGTGTCCACTCTAGTCAGCAAAAGAAAAAGAAGCAGCAAACACCATTTAAACCTGCAGCACAATTTATAATCATAAACATAAGGAAAGGCTACAGTCCGCTTGGAGCGAACAGTATGATACCCTATCCCTATCCCTATATGCCCCAAAAAAAAACCTTAAAAAGATGATGGATAGCATTTTATTTCATTCTATAAAATTTAGAAAAAAAAAAAAACATTTTTTGAAAAAACGCCCCCAAAAAGTGGGCATGGCCAAAAACTTTGTATGGGCGATATATTAGAAAAAATATTGGCTAAATATCTTGTTAAACATTTTTTTTCGGTTTCTATGAAAATTATCGAAGAAAACAGCATTTAAGTGAAAAACGCCCACAAAAAGTAGGCGTGGCAAAAAACTTTATATGACAAACTTATAAAGGAGGGCAGTGCCTACATATCTTGTGAAGGTTATAACCCTCTATCTGTCCATCTGTAGCTTTAAATCGGTTTTTTCTAAATTGTGGGCGTGGCAGTGGGCGTATTCAAAAAAATTTTACACTTAACCATTTCGGAGCCCTAGGGAGTATGTGGTCCAAATTTCAGCTTTCTAGCTTGAATTTAAAGGCCTAAAAATTGCGTACGGACGGACGGACGGACGGACGGACGGACGGACATTGTTAAATAGTCTTAGGATTTGGTCCTGATCATAAATATATATACTTTTATGGGTCTACGACGAATATTAAGGGGTGTTACAAACTATGTGTCAAAATTAATATACCCTTAGGATAGGGTATAAAAATACCGCTGATAAGACTCACGCATTAACAACAGACGTGTCTAGCAGCGGCAGACCAGAAGTTTCCATAAAAAAAAAACGTTCCCGTGCATGTGCAAGTATCTGCACTTCCCTGCCGCTTCCGCTATCCAGATAGCATCGTAATAATCATCACAAATACGCAGGAACGATCACCAGCAGGTAGAAGAAATCAACCATAAGCAGAAGCAGCACAAATCAACGATCCGGAATGCAGTAAACATCAGCAAGTGCATTCCATGCAAAGGTATATTAATTTTGACACATAGTTTGTAACACCCCTTAATATTCGTCGTACACCCATAAAAGTATATATATTTATGATCAGGCAGTACGCAATTTTTAGGCATTTAAATTTAAGCTAGGAAGCTGAAATTTGGACCACATAGGGCTCCGAAATGGTTAAGTGTAAAATTTTTTTGAATACGCCCACTGCCACGCCCACAATTTAGAAAAAACCATTTAAAAGCTAAAGTTAGAGAGATAGAGTGTTACAACCTTCACAAGATATGTAGGCACTGCCCTCCTTTATAAGTTTGTCATATAAAGTTTTTTGCCACGCCTAATTTTTGTTGGCGTTTTTTACTAAAATGCTGTTTTCTTCGAAAATTTTAATAGAAAGCGAAAAAAAATATTTAACAAGATATTTAGCCAATATTTTTTCCAACATATCGCCCATACAAAGTTTTTGGCTACACCACACCCACTTTTTGGGCGGGTTTTTTCAAAATAAAATTTCATAGAATGAAATGATATCCATCATCTTCTTAATGCTTTTTTTTTTGGGGCATATAGAGATATGGATAGGGTATCATATCCCTATATGCTCAGTAATTTTTTTACTGAACGATCTATTTAATATTATATATATTGACATAATATTTTAGTTTTGATCTTCCTCAGAAAGTATCATTTTCCTTTTGTTTTGTGGGGCCTAAGAACCAAGGTTATATTTTTTTTTGATTCTTTAGTTAAAGCTTATATCCTTTTATTAAGAAATTTTGAAACTGCATCTATAATGCAAAATTATTAGAATTGTTTTCTTTTTTATTTATCTTGATCTAATATTCGACGTTATGTGTCATTGAAAGTTTTTTTTTTGGTGCAATAGGGGAGTGCAATGCTAGTCATAAGGTGTTATGGAGGTAAGCTGAGGGTACTGTAAGAAGTACCTCATTCGTTCTTTAGGGGCTATCGTGAGAAATAGCGACGCGGTAGCCAAGGATGGCCTACATTGCTTTTAGCGTGTTAGGTTGTGGGAGGGTCATGATAGGGACACCAACAGATCCCTAGGATCCCATTATTCTAATATTTGTTTAATCATCTAAGATACGGTTAAATATTCCTTGTCGGTTTGTAGCTCCGTTTTTAATTTAAATTTTTAACAGGCATGAAAGAATGTGCGGATGTCCAGCAGCAGATGAAAGATTCCACGCTCCGTCGGGCTAGTTCGTGCGTGTGCAAGCATGCATGTCTTCATCTAGCTGTAAGGACAACCTAACCCTACAACCCACCAATCTACAACCCCAAAATCCTGTATTTCTAGAGTTTGGTGGGACGGCAGTACATCGCATGTGCAGGGTAGGGACATCTTTCGTTATAATCGGCGTAGACTTTTATAAGGAACTAATAAAAAAAAAAAGGAAAAATGAGGAAATAAAATAAAAGCATTAATTTTAATAAAAAATAAAATTTATTGAACAGTAGGTTTATTCCGAATTATAACATGAATGGAAATAATGGATGGGCAAATCCAGCGTTTATCCGTGCCTAGTTGGGGATGCTCGAACTTGATTAGGTAGCCTGTAAAAGAGAAACAAAAAGAAATACATGAATTACCATTGCAATTGTGGCAGCAATTCATGAGATAGGAGTTCCTAATTTACATACATACATGCATAATATTACTAATATTAGTTCATCTGAGCTTATCTCTACCTTTGAATAGAGAAAACAAAGTATGAAACACAGCAGTTTCTGAATCTCACCTCAGTGAGAATTGTACCCAAGGCCAACCACCAAACTGAGGTACTTATGTCCCTCCCTCTGAAGGAGAAAACCATCATAACAGAGGGAGGGTTCATGAAGACAACATAGGAAAACACTACCTTCACCAATATCTGTGCTCACTTTCAACGAAAATGACGCGCAATATCCTATCACATCTCAACCCTTTGATTCATATCCTTTCAGGAATTACTAACCAGATCTTGGAATAGTCCAAGAAGATTCATTCGAAGACTTCTACATGATTGCTGTAACGAGATACAACTGTGGTTGACAATCTGCCGAAAAGCAATGGAAACACAGACATCTAACACGAACAAGAATCCAAGCCAACGAACTAAATCTCCAACCCACCCCAAACAAACCACACCAATGACCGTCGACGCTACTCACGCTGTACGATAAATAATCAATAAAGAATGTAAATAAATTTCATAAATAATTTTTTAAATAAAAATGTAATAATTATGAAACAACAGCCCCATCAGTGCTCGCTTCTGCCGCTTTAGATTTATCATAGACTTAGGAAAAACAATTGTACATATATGTGTGCTGGAGTAAATCAACACAAGCTCAATCTTAATAAAAAAAATTGCATGACTGCGTCATACGAAACTTTCTCGATACATGAGATGCGTTTTTAAATCGCAAAATGAATGGTGATAAATTTATTAAAAGCACCTACGATTTTGATGTAATTTCGCACTTTGGACACTTTTAACATAATTGTTCGAAATACAAAAAATTATCAAAATCGTTATAGCCGCTTTTGAGAAAACGAATTTAATTTAAATTTATGAACAAAAAATTTTTAAAAAATTATTTAAAAAATCTAAGTATACAGTCTAAGTCTTGCAGAGATTACGAAAAACTGCAAATTTTGTTGAAGTTCCCTTTATTAGTTTTCGAGATATTGGCCGTTTTATAAATTACCGTTAATCGATTTTTTTTTCAAACTAAGTATGCAGAATTTTTGACCCCATCCTAAACATCCTTAGTACAAAAAAAGACCGAAATCCTTTGAACCACTTTCGGGCAAAAAAAATTGATAAGTAATTTTCACAAAAAAATTTGTATGGCAGGTACCGTTATTTCAAAAGATAAAGCAAAAAACAAAAAGCTACCCCGAGATGTAAACCCCAAGAACCTTATATACGAACTTTGCGGCAAATCTGTCGAACCGTTTCGCCATACTGCGCCCCAACAGACAGACAGACAGACAGACCGAAGGACGGCATTGGCTGACCCACTTTTTTGGACGTCTTTATAGTCGTAATCCCTCATACTCAGTTTGAGTTCGAAATTTCCGCACGATCGCAAAAACTTACTCTTTAGTATACTAATGTATACCAGAAAGTATACATGCATAGGAGAAAACCATCACTAGCACATTTTCCGAAGAAGCAGACGTGGAGGAGAAAACCATCACACCACTCCACAATAAATAAAATGCATATAAATGCGTAACAAGGCGCCACAGGTAGATGTGCAATACGAAACACAATTACCCAGAGCCTGCTCAGCTAGGTAATCTACTTTAAGATAACAGCCATATGGGAAAAAACTGAATCAACACATAAATTCTTAAAATACAAAAAATTAAAAAAGGATAGAAAAAGAAAGGTTTGCTAGGCAATTCAGGGATTTACTCACAGACTTAAATAAATGTGGTACAATAAATGTTTTCGACTGCTTGCAACTTCTTCGCCTGCGCACTTCACTATATGTCCTTTGTCTTTATTTCTTTTTTTTCGGAATTAAATGACGGAACCATCCACTCACATCCACTGATACTCCGCGCTTGTTATGACAACCTCAGTTCCAACTACCCCTTCTATTTGATGTAAATAGCCATTCAGTTGGTTATTTTGTATTAAAGGATTATCTCCTTAAACAAACAGTGAGTGAAAAAACGCCGAAACCACTTCTTCCAAATTACCCGCTTTCACAAGCGACTTCAAATATCCTTACAGAAAATAGTCAAGCGGCGTTAAGTCGCACGCAAGGATCCGTAGCGTGAAACTCTGCGGTTACCAAACGTTTCCTTCAACAAATTAATTGTGGCACGAGCTGTGTGACAAGTTGCGCCGTCTTGTTGAAACCACAGCTCCTGCACATCATGGTTGTTCAATTGATGAACGAAAAAGTCAGTAATCATGGCTCTATTGCGGTCACCATTGACTGTAACATTCTGGTCAGCATCGTTTTTAAAGAAGAAGTACAGACAAATTATTCCACCCACCCATAAATCACACCAAACAGTCAGTTTTTGTGGATGTAACGGTGTCTCAACATACACTTGAGGATTATCATGACTCCAAATAGGGCAGTTTTGTTTATTGACGTATCCATTCAACCAAAAGTCAGCTTCATCGCTAAAAAAAAATTCGCTTATGAAAATTGGGATCAATGAAGACAATCTTGTTTTGGGCCTAATCACCGAATCTACGCCTCGCTAGGTGATCCTGTGGCTTCAAATCTTGCACGAGTTGGATTTTGTGAGGACCCAAACCAAGCAAGGGCGTATGTAGGATTTTTAACAGGGGGATTAGGGGGCAAACTCATTCATGTGCCGATACAAAGGCTGAAATCCTAAATGCAGTACTGCTGTAGTACTTCAACGGCAAGCGTTTCTTAACGTTTCAAAACGTTCAATAAAAAAGCATCAGTTAACTATGTTGCGTTTATTTCTTGATATTTTGGAATTAAGCCAAATTTACGTGGTAATAAAAATCGTACCTTAAGTGCAGCTTAAAATAGATTTTGTTAATTTGAAAATTTACTTAATATGTAATTTTTAATTTCAGTGTACATTAAAGTCTGTAGCGGATCTTCCCAACACTTCTTTTACAATTTCTTCTTCATTTTCTTTACCAAATTTTCTGTGGACACTCAACATGCATAAACCTATAAATTGAAACATTCCCTCACCTATCTATCATTTCAAATTTTTAGATTATTCAATTACTATTCAAACGATTTTCAACCATGGTTGAACGAAGCCAAGTTTTCACCGTTCCTTCACACGCTGAAGGTCCTTTCAATGGAGCTTGTAGTGCAGGTTAAAGCTAAGGCAATATAGAGAGCAAGTTTTGTTACTGGGAAAAAAATGCCTGCTTCTTGAAACTCCATGAAAACCTTTGTTATGTTCAGGTGTGTCTTTTAGCCGGTGTGTCCCTTATGGACGGGTACATGTGAGGAAGAATGTGATCCTCGACACAGTTAGCAGCAGTTGGCACGCTTGCGGTTGCACGGCATTAGCTTGACGGTGGAGTGGTTCTTAGCTGCTCATTGGCTACCCTGAAGCTACAAAAAGTATCGTGCCAAAAAAAAAAAATAATCTTAAATGACTTCAGTGAAAGGAGAATATACAGCCTCGCACATCTGAGGTTATCAATTGCACAATTGCCATTGATACTATTATATTTAATAACAAAAAAAAAATCAGAAGAATTAAAGATTTATATAAATTTTCCTATCAGCTGTGGTTTCGTCGGTGTTTTGACACCTAGAGAAACCCTCCCCTTGCATCTGGTCGGCAAGTGCCATTGCACCTCGACTACTCTCTTCTCAATGCTAATAAGAATAGTCCCTAAATCTGGGCCACTTGTCCGATGAAAATCAGCAACAAATCGCAACACTTTAACGTCTTTTTAACTCATATTTATTAATGTTAATATCCAGGAATTAAGAATCTTTAACTTAGTATGTATGTAGGTATTCATAACTTTAATGGAAATAAATCCAAACTTAGTATTTAAGTAGTATGAAACGTATATCATCATTGAGTTAAGTTAACTATGTATATGAGGAATTTATGTATAGGTAAATCGAATTCATGTATAGGTAAATATAAGTAATAGTTAAATAAAGTTTTACAACAAAAAAATATTGGGTAAATATATTGTTAAACATTTTTTTTCGCTCTCTATGACAATTTTCGAAGAAAACAGTATTTTAGTAAAAAACGCCCACAAAAAGTAGGCGTGGCAAAAAACTTTATATGACAAACTTATAAAGCATGGCAGTGCCTACATATCTTGTGAAGGTTGTAACACTCTATCCCTCTAACTTTAGCTTTAAAACGATTTGTTCTAAATTGTGGGCGTGGCAGTGTGCGTATTCAAAAAATTTTTACACTTACCCATTTCGGAGCCCTAGGGAATATGTGGTCCAAATTTCAGCTTCCTATCTTAATTTGAAAGGCCTAAAAATTGCATACGGACGGACGGACATTGCTAGATAGTCTTAGGATTTGGTCCTGATCATAAATATATATACTTTTATGGGTCTACGACGAATATTAAGGGGTGTTACAAACTATGTGTCAAAATTAATATACCCTTAGGATAGGGTATAAACATATATTTGATATGTACTCACTTGGTATTAATGTTGATTACGATGCTCTGATGCGTTGAATTTTGTGCACAAATTTCCCGCTGCTCCATCGATTTGTACTTAGGTATAGGGTCCGCCATTTAACGTTTTTTTTTAACTAGTGCTTATTTCGCGAATGGTAACACTTAGCTCGTGTCTGATTTGACAGATAATTAGTTTTATCCTTCCGCTGAACGAATATGGTTGTGTATACGCTTGAACAACGCTGGGAAATATTGCTACATAGCGACATAGAGAAGATGCCGATTTTGCCAAAAAAAAAAACATCTTTTCAGGTGAAGCTCATTTTGATCTTGGCGGGTAGGTAAAACAAGCAAAATTGTCGCATTTGGAGCACAGAAAACCCGCACGCATACATTGAAAAGCCGATATACCCAAAACGAGTCACTGTCTGGTGCGAATTTTGGTCCAGAGGCATAATTGGGTCATTTTTCTTCAAAAATGAGCAAGGAGTGGTCGTTACAGTCAATGGCGATCGTTATCGGGCCATGTTGAACGAATTTTTGTTCACAAGAATTGAAGAGGAGGATATTGGCAACATTTGGTTTCAACAGGACGGCGCTACGTGCCACACAACCGAAGCTACACTCGATGTTTTGCGCCCTGTTTTTGAAGATCGCATTATTAGCCGTAGAGCTGATGTCGTTTGCCCACCGCGGAGCTGCGATTTGACACCGTTGGACTATTATTTGTGGGGTGCCGTAAAAGACAAGTGTTACGCCGACATGCCAGATACAATTGACGCTTTAAAGGACAATATTCGTGAAGCCATTGGTGAAATACAGCTGCACACAATCGATAATGTGCTTAAAAATTGGACCGATAGTGTAGGCTACTGCATGGCCAGCCGAGGCGGCCATTTGAATGGAATTATTTTCCATTATTAACCGGAAGGATTGCACTTTCAAATAAAAATTTAAGAAAATATTCAGTTGTTTTTTTTCTACAGCATTTTCAACAAAAAAAAAAGTTATTTGGCGGACCCTATATATATGTTTTCTGTGGCTTTGTAACTTAAGTCATTTATAGATAATAATTGGTTAATTCTTGTTAGGCTTCTTTGAAGTCTTGATTTAAGGTTAGGTATTTTTTTGAATTTCATTTAATAAATTTAAACAAGCATATTGTAAGTTTTTATGGATCGAATTCAGGCAATTTTAGTTGGTATTATGCGTTTCCATACATATATAGATATATAAATAAATCACGTTATTCTATCTGTGTAAAATTTACATTTTTGATTAAACACTGAATGTGGATTAGGTGATGCGGCACACTGGGTTGGCTTGGATGGTAATGGTAATTTGAGCTTGGTAGACGATATTGGATTGTCGATTTGCACGTGGATTTGATGGTGAATATGCGGCTATTGCACAGCGATTTTGGTATGACTAACCTCTTTGATCTGGACTGGTTTTCCTAGTTCGCAGATCGGAATTTAGAGGGTCAATTTGTGGTGCGGATGCCTTTTGCTGGAGCAAGTGGTTTTGTTCGTTTACAGTGCCCTTGAGGTTTTGTGCAAACACTTATATGGGTCATTGGATCACTCTATTACTCAAGCAACAAAAGAACTATCCGCACTTCAGAAATCCTTGATGTGTATTCCTGGGTTAGAAATTTGTTAAATTCGGAGATTACTCTAAACGTTTCTGCACCGCAAATGCAATTTTGTCGAAACGATCCGACTTCGTAAAAATACAGCCAACGAAAAAAGGGCGCGCACTAGTTTCGACACTAGCATAAGTACTTTCGCATTGTACATGTGTTAGAATTGTCATAGATCGTGTGACGTACAAAAAAAAAGAACTACTAGTGCACAGATGATTTAGATGAGCGAAGGATAGTGTTCGTTGATAACATCCATTTAGTGTTTTGGGACATGCAGTCGGCGGTTAATTTTTAATTTCATAGTAATATGGTTAATTATTTTTTTTTTTTGCATTTGATGTGGTTGAATACGCCACACCTTGCAATGAGTAGAACTCGATAAAGTTCTTTGAACTTGTTTTAAAATCTTCAACATTCATTCTCAACATACTTGATTGGTTGTAACAAAATATGCTGGTGTGTTTTCTTTCGGAAAACTGAATTCCAGTGCCATAATTAATGAATCTAAATACGGAATCAAGAGTGATAGCTCCCATAATTCAAAATCATTTGATGAAGGATGATTAGACCGAGGTTCATCGTTCTAGGCTTTTGAAGTTCAACTTCAATTTCTTCTGCAAATAATTTTGTTGATAACTTCATCTATTCCTAAATCAACTTGTGCGCGATGGCCTTTTGAAGCACAAGCTTTGCACATGCAAGGAGGTCTAACTTTTGTGATTGTATAATATTCAGAACTGGCTCAAGGTCTACATAATATTTCAATATTAGATTAAGGCATTTTATAAACGTTGTTTGAGTGACAGCACTATGCAGCTGAAAAGCGAGTGTTTTTTTAGCAGGGGTCTCGTGCCACATGACGATCATTCCCATGAACGTGATCACAATTCCCATCAAGGGCTTTTCTTGTGTCTTTTCTCGCAGAATTTTTGGATTATGTTTCTTTTTCAAAGCTTTAAAACCAAATTCATGAACGTGGTTAGTGTTGAATCTAGGTTTTTCTTTCTAGGGGCCATTTTGCCAGGGGGCATTTTGAAAAAAGAAAAAAACATTATAAAATTATTAAGACAAATTTGTGTAAAATTTTGGAATTTTCTTGGGAAAACTAAGTATGCAATAATATTTTCTAAGCATGAGTCGATCTAGGAAAACACTTTTTTGTCAAAATCATACGACTAGTTTTTATAATAAAACATAATAAAACAAATAGAACAAACCAAACATGTAACAAAAAACAAGAAACACCAAAAGAGACTACCGGTCGATTAGTAGGTAGAGGAAAATACATACAAACAAGTTAGTTTTAAGCGGTCGGACGTATGCAAAAGTTGTACTCAAAATTTTGATTAAACACATTAAGAAAAAACATAAAAAACTTGACTTTTAGTTATTAAAACTTTTATCCTTTTGTAGTGCCACTGACAGTACTGATTTTCTCATATCAGAAAAAAACAAAAAAATTGGAAACTTTATAATCTTTTATGATGTTCGGCACTCACCACGTCAGCCCCGAAGATCCGCCACCTGATGCGAGCATAGGCCGGACAACTGCAGAGAAAGTGTTCTGCTGTGTCATCCTCCTCACCACAAGCAGGACAGGTAGTGGTGTCGCTTAAGCCCAACACATTTAAGTGTTTAGCCAAAGCTTGGTGGCCCGAAAGAACGCCTACAAGCAGCCTACAGTCGATTCTCCTCAGAGATAGAAGAAAAGATGCTGACCTTTTGCAAATGTCCGGGCGCAGTAGTTTGGTTTGTCTACATCCACCGCAATCGCGCCACCGAATCTTGTGTTCAAGAGAAACCCAAGAATCGATAGAAGACATGACTAAAGATGCAGGCAGACCCAACACAGGTTCGGGTCCGGAGAAAACTTCTTCTGAACCTTGCCTAGCAAGCTCATCCGAGATCGCATTCCACAAAGACTCCAGCACCAGACCCCTGCCCGGTTCTGGAGCCATCCGTGAAAACACGATGGCATTCAAATATATGGTTCAGAGTTTGACCGGGGCCATTCCGTTACCTGTGGAAAGTTAACGTGGTAGTTTTTTCGCAGAAGGATTTCTGGTGTCATTGCATCAGACGGCACATCCATAAGACAGGGGTTAAAGGATAATTCTCGAGCAAGTTCTTGAAAATTCCAGTGCGCATGGTACCAAAAACCACCTCTCTTTAAGCGAAAGATGGTTTTTAGCGTACACCCCATGATATATAAATCAAGGGGAGTAAGATTCATCAAAGCATCTAAAGCAGAGCCCAGGGTGCTAGGGAAGGCCCCTGTTCAGCCGAGACAAGCCGTTCTTTGGAGTTTGGCAAAAAAGCAGTAACACGTTTTCGCGAAAGCCTGTTCCACCAAACAACTGATGCGTATGAGTGCAGCTGTCTAATCATGGCCGTATAAGAGGATTCACTGAAAGCCCATTACTAGTGCACCAGACATCGATCAAATCCAGGGATCTCTGCGCTTGAGAGCAGACAGCCCCCAAATTTGAACCGACAGAAAAAACGGCGACATCATCCGCATAAGCTTGAGTGTAGTTTCCAGGAAAGTTGAGAGCCGTAAGCAGATAGTCTACCACCATACACCATAGGAGGGGAGACAGAACACCACCCTGAGGGCAGCCCCTACTTACCCCTGTTATGACGCACTTGCCACAATCTGCATCCGCTACCTGTACATTAGCATTGCTTTCATCCACAACACCAAAGTTTCATCTACAATTTTAATATTTAATTTTATAACTAATTCCTTAACAAAAATAAAAGTTTGTATGCACACAAAAAATTTTCAGTTGCAGTTGCCCGCCCTCCCCTCTTCCATAAAGTGAATGGACACATATCCAATTCTCCTTCCTCTACGCTACGCTATACAGCAGCAATGACTTCTTCTGTACGCACTCTACGATGTCTCTGTGGATGCGAATTATCATTTAGCGAAAACGTTCTATAGTTAATCCAATTAATTGCTCTGATGGACGATTATGTTGACCGTAAAATGGACGTAGTGCGCGATACGTATGTCGAACCGAACCATGATTTTCAAAATAAATTTGCATAATTTGGAAGCATTGTTCAGGTGTCCGTATATTTAATGTTGAAATGCCATACCAAACTAAAATAAATCACTTGACAGCTGAAAAAATGGCCGCAACTTAAAATAAAGGGTGATCCATTTCGAGGTTCCCTACTTTTTTGAAGAAAAAAACACAGAAAATTCAAATTTAATGGAGAATGTTTATTATCATTTGAAAGAACATTCTTTGGCATTTATTTTTTGAAGATTATGTCTATCAAATGTTGGCCGTTGCTACGTCGCAGATGGTCCATCCGTTGAGTCCAATTTTCGATCACTCGTTCGAGCATTTCGACTGGTAACTGGCGAATGACACGCGTGATGTTTTCCTCCAAGGCCTGAATCAAAGCGGGTTTGTCGGCATAAGCTTTTGACTTTACATATCCCCACAGGAAAAAGTCTAATCACACGATCTTGGTGGCTAATCGACCGGCGCAAAACGTGAAATTATGTGCTCACCGAAATGTTCTCTCAATAAGTCCATTGATTGATGCGATGTGTGGGAAGTGGCGCCGTCTTGCTGAAACCAAATGTCGCCGAGATCACGAGCTTCAATTTTAGGCATCAAATAGTCGGTTATCATGGCACGATAACGGTCGCCATTGACGGTTACGTTCGCACCGGCATAATTTTTAAAGAAATATGGACCGATGATTCCATCGGCCCACAAACCACACCAAACCGTTGTTTTTTCTGGATGAAGTGGCAGTTCTTCAATCTCTTCAGGTTGCTCTTCGTCCCAAATGCGAACCATTGAGCCAGAAATGGGCCTCATCGCTAAACAAAATTTGCCTCGAAAACGTCGGATCTTCTTGGAACTTTTCAAGCGATGTCGCTTGGGAAGGTCGAGCGGCTTCAGTTGTTGCACAAGCTGTATTTTGTACGCTTTCAATTTAAGATCTTGACGTAAAATGCGCCAAGTCGTTCCATACGTCAGTCCGAGTTGCTGCGAACGGCGCCGAATCGACTCTCTACGGTCTTCGTGTACACTCTCAGCTACGGCCGCTATATTTTCTTCACAGCGTGCTGGACGTGGTCTATTCGGTCGAATATTATCCAATAATGAATGCTGGGTCTCAAAATGGGTGATGGTGTTGCGAATAGTACGCTCAGTAGGCCGATTATGTTGACCATAAGTTGAGCGAAGGGCACGAAACACATTCCTCACAGAACGTGAATTTTCATAATAAAGTTGAACAATTTGTAAACGTTGTTCACGCGTAAGTCTTTCCATTACGAAATGCCAAACAATACTAAACAAAAATAACATGACAGCATGACACGACTCACACGTGATCTGTCAAAAAAGGCTATTGAAAAAAGTATCTCTACTTGGATCACCCGTTAGTGTTGCCAACAAAAAGTTCTGTACCATTAAAAAAAGCACCCTTTACATCGTCAGCCAAAGGTCAATAGAAAGAAGACATCTCTTTGTCAAATAAATCATTTTATTTCTCAACACTGTTTACAATTTCATTTTCAATATATACATACATATATCTCTTTGTATATATATATATATATTTATTTTACTTACAATTATAATAAATATCTTAAATATTTCATGTGTGTGTTTTACATTTAAAGACCAACAAGGTAATTATTTGATTTAATTGTTTTTTGTTTTAGTTTTTTTTTAGTTTTTGTTTTATTTTAATTTAATTAAAGGTAAAAGGTACATTTAATATGTTGAATTCCATTGCATCTAATAATATAAACTGCATTGAACATAATTTAATAAATTTTTTGTAGGTTGTGCCCTCAAAAATGACTCCTCAAGAATTGATTCGTTTCAAAATGAGCGACATTATTAAGAGAAGAATTGTAAAAAGAAAAAAAAAAATAAACAAATATATTTGCATAGTTGCATATAGTGTTATGGAAAATTTAGATTTTTGAATTTGTACAGTCATACGTCATCACATTTTCAAATTTTGAAATAGTTTTATTGGTATACAACAAATAATATTTCAACTATTGAAATGGCAATTTTATTTTAAATACTTAATTATATTTGATTTCCCTATACATTGATGATTGATTGATTAAATTTTTTGTTTGTAAGTTTTTCACATTTATTTAGTTAGGATTTTATTGTGACGTCACTCGTGTGAGTGGTCACCATATTTTTATTTATCAGTCGTATTGAGCTTTTCTTCCCCTATTTAGTATTAATTTGCTTTTTTTTTTTGTCATGTAAATACTATTTAAGAAGGTTTTAAATTATAAAATTTATATAAATTCAAATTAGATTTGTTTTGTTAACATTTTAAGTGGACTTTTGTTTTTTTTGTTTTAAGGAAATAATACATTTTGATATTCAAATTAAAAAAATAAACAATTACTTTAAATGTTGATTCAGGGTTTTTTTTTTTATTATTTAAAATAGTAGAAAAATAATAGATAGATGTTCTCTTAGGAAATGGTAGATGGAATAGTGGCAGAAGCAATGATGTTTCGTTTGATGTTAGAAATAAATTTTTTTGTTGATGACTTTTTGTAAAAAAAATACTTTGCTTTTTATTGATGTTTTTGTCAGGCCTATAACGCACGGGCCCATTTAACATTTAGAAAATTAGGTATCTTAACTGTCAAGTTGGAAGCTGGATAGACACTTCAGTAAGAAGGAAGCTTTCAGGAACAATAATCTTGTTTTAGCAAATCCAGACGGGCTGATCGCAGAGCCAGAGGAATTTCGCCATAACATTGAGGTGCTTTGCAAGTGTTGCTAGCCTGAAAGACTTCCCGATAGGCATCAGCACTCCCATTAAAAGTTTCATCGGAATAGTGTGGTCTGTCTGTAGGTAGACAATATTGTGACATTAAAAATTGAGCTTAAGAGTCTTTGAAAGAGTTTACAAGAGATGCCGGCAGACAGGAGCACACAACTGCAGGTCTCAAAAAACATACTTAAAGTTTTGACATTTTATTTCCTGTATAGCGCGGAGCTCAGGTAATACTCAGACCGTAGCCCAACATTTATAGTAAGGCAAATATTGGAAAAGACTAAAAAATTTTAAGTCGAGGCAGACCATGTTTTTATCGACTTCAAAGCCGCATACCGCATCGGGATACCGTCAAAACTGATCCAGTTGTATCGTGGGACTGAACCAGATGTCTGCAAGCCTATGCGCTGGCGTGTGATTTCTTCAATCTTGTTATTGAGCTGATAGTGCGCTGGGAAGGTGCCAACATGGAAGGCACTATCTTCAATAGATCAGTCCAACTACTGGGGTTGCGGACAATATTAAAATCATCAATCGTGCCGTGATAAAAAAAAAACAAAAAACTTACATCCACAGGCTTGGACACAACGTAACTGCTGATAGCAGCCTCGGGGTAAAAATTTACTCACGAAATCATCTAAAAAAAAATTAGACGAAGAATTACCCTAGGAAATGTGTTTAAAAACTCCTAACTCGAAGGACAAAGTGCATGCTCTACAAAACCCTTATTCTGGTATTCGGCGCCGAGAGCTGGACGATAAGCAGGAAAGGAGAGAAAATACTGGGCTCCTTCGACAGGAAATCCTTCGACGGATATTTGGTTCTGTGTGCGAGGAGGGCGAATCGAGGAGAAGATATTACCGCGAACTCTATAAATTTCACCAAGATGTGGTTGTAGTCCAAGAATCGAAGACTTTTCGACTACATTGGCTTGCCCAAATCGAGCGAATGGACAATAGAATTCCCAAGTTCGATACGATAATTTCAGAAAAGCTGACTTTTTGACTTACATATTGTGATATTAGTTTTCTATAGTATTGTTTAGCGTCACTATTCCCTTATTGAGTAAAGTTAAGGGCATGTTTTTATTTCAAATGCAATAATAACGTAACTCGTCTGATGTTGTTTGCTAATTATCATGACACGCAGTTTGTCACAAAAAGGTACACTTACAATAAATACCGACGTGTGTCGGTAGTTGAGAATACCAAGGTCCACATGTTGATTACATGAACCGTGTGCTGGCTTATACGTCCAATGTGGGGCCTTAATTCAGATCGTCTTCCCGGAGGCAGTGTTTGCCAAGGATAGTCAGTCTGGTTCTTGTAAAACGCGGACATTCACAAAGGCCCGAGGTTTTAATGCTGATAGCTTTGAGATGCTCGTTGAGAGGACTTAAACCGGTTTAGGATCGTTAGTCACCTCTATTTAGTCCTAGAAGATATTTTGATCTGCTGGGTTTTGGACCGTCGATCAACGGCTTTAAATGTCTGTGTAATTCGAGAGCATGTCTCTATTCGGTATGTTGTAGACTCAAAACCTGAATCAATAAACTTTTGTGGACTGATGAGCAGCATCCTACGAATGCTTTTGGGCCAACAAAGCCTAACAATGAGCTTTGTCTGGCAAGAGCGGCAGATTTTTCATTACAATAGTAAGAGTAACTGAGTTGCATCTACCCCACCTGTTCAGCTTGCTTATGGCCTTCCCCCTAAAATTATGGAGATAGGCGTAGCAGCAGTGTAGCGTGTAATAGAAACTTGGCTATCTGAGCACATATACAAGGCAGTGCCTTTAACACCTTTCCTTAAAAGGATATTTGCAGCAGTCACGATGAGAGATACTTGAAAAACGGTGATTTGTCTACTTAAGGATTCAGATAATCGCTAGAGAAAACTCCGGCTCCAGAGAGACCGTTATGAGGGAACCATATGTCTATACAAAGTGCAAAGTTATCGCTCAGACTAAAGTCGATCAACCGAACGCTGTTTCTTCCCAGGCGATCAGGAAGGAGGATTCGAAAGCAAACTGTTTGAACTCGAACCACTAGCTATCAGGGGGATCCCTCTAAAGGTGGCGGAGAGTGCGAAGTATCTAGGTGTAGGTCTAGAAGACAACAATTTGTTGGAATTTGACAAACCATTCTCCTGCTCCTTGCCGAGCAGGTAAGAATGGAATACGAATGAACCCACGAAAATTAAATCCATTTCCATGTTCCATTAGACTCCGTGATCAAAGTAGTGTTTTCCAAGTTGTTGTTCTGGCAATCATGGAAGCGGCCCGTACTGTATTCATTTTGGCAATACAACGGAATGATATTACAGCCAAGCGAACATTAAGGCAGTTAATGCTGTCGAAATCAAATCAAAGTTGGTTCACCGCTGTGGCATAGAGCTTAAAGCTCTCAACTCACTGCACAAGGTATGTCTTTGACACAGGGATCTAACCGGCAATGAGATGGTGACCAGGCACTTTAGATGATCAAAAGTCGAATACAAGATTAGAATGAAAGCCAACAATAGGTGGAAATCTTTAACCACCTGCAAGATATCACGGAAACTATGGCCAGAATATAATAAAAACCGAACTGGATATCATTTTCAAAGAAACCACATGATGAAACTAAATTTCAAGAATGACGACAGATTGTAGAGACAATGAGAAGCTCAACGAGGACACCCCTCACTAGCTCAATCAATGCCCGGGTCTCTGTCACTTAAGGAACAGAAAACTTGGAAATTTCTTCTTTCAAGACAGTGATGAATTTTCAGATGTCTCATTTTCTAATCTTTGCAGGTCTCCGTAGACAGGATGGCTTGATAGAATTGAGTAGCCACAAGCGGAGGGAAGGAACCACAACACCGTCGTATACCCCACTGAAGTGTATCAGAAATAGCTCCACATAGACCCGAGTGTGGCAGGAAGGAAACTATTCTTCCATGTCAACCCATCTAACCTAACCTAACCTAAATACCTTTTTTTTCGCCCTTTACGTAATGTACATATATACATGATTGATATATCGTTGGAAAGGTATTGCAGCTCAACACAACTTTTATGTTCATGCCCAACGTTATAGATAAGCAAATAGTAAATTAGAAGTTTTCTAGAAATTATGCGATTTTTCTTAAAGTGTTGCTGGGTTGTTATTTTTTCTGTCATTTTTTTAGGCCAGAGCTGTGGATGCTGCACAAATATCCCAAACGACGGAGTCAAATTAAGTTTATGCCTCGAAGTTTTGTTCAATTTAGATAATAAATTTTAGTTTTGCCTTGCGAAACATTTAGAACACTGGTTGAACCCTAGCCCAAATCCACCTTTCCCCAGAACAAAAAACAAAAAACCTAGAACAAGAATGTTAATGAAAATTTTAAAATTAACATTTAAAAGCCCTAAAAATCATTATCTTTATAATTTTAAATATTAGGTACGCTTATTTTTGTTTTTAGGTTTTAATTTTTTTTTTTGTGCAAATCTACATATTTGGATTGTCAATTGGCATTCCTATCTATAATGTTAACATTTAACTACGATACTAAGTTCAAAAAGTAAGTTTAATCTTAAAAAAGAAATAAATATAGATATAGATTTTTCCAAAGTTTTTTTTTTTTTTTTTATCATATGAAATATATAGTCACATTAATAATTTGAACAAGAAGATATACAATTATTTATATATTTCTCATCGATTGTCATGTTTTTGTTTTTGTTATATATATATAAAGAGATAAACAATGACAATTAAATGATAGTAATAAAATAAGAAACAATACGAAATCGCGAAAACATTGAACACGAATTTAAATACACCCATAAATATTCAATTTCTATTCTCTAAACATATAATTATTTGTTTCATTATGGAAAAATACTGTTTTATATATATATATATATTTTAAATTGACAGTTAAATGTTAAGTTGATTTATTTTAATCTGTGTATTTTGTTTCTTATTTAATTAGGATTTATTGTGTCGCTATTTTCTTTTGATCTTGGTCAATTGTACTTTCTACAAAAATTTAAATAAATATTTTATTTTAAGTTTTTGATTTCTTCTTTTAAAATTTTGTTTGTTTGTAATTCTAAAGACGACGAAATGTTAAAAAAGGAAAAACATAAACGTCTAGTTTCGGAATTTAATCGTTACCCAATTAAATATTTCTGCTATTTGATTTGGTCAATTTTGAAATTATGAAAAATTATTTAAGATTTTACTTACCAGCTACTATATTGGTTTTGAATTTTAACTATCGTTATAATCATAAGATTTGATATTTTGTTTTTCCAAAATTTTAAATATGAAAATTATAAGAAATTTTTATTTGACGATTTTTCACGACCAGCGCGTTCTAATCGCAAATTTAAAATACAAAAAAAAAAATACAAATACAAATGAAAATTTAAATTTAAATTCATGATAAATGTTTATTTTTGGTTTTGCTGCCTAGGGGCCTGCCTAGGTCTTTTTATAAGCTTAGTAGTAGTGTATGCATATTTCTATTGACATAATTCGCTAATTAACCTATGTAAAAAGTTAGTCTCTATATCTAATTGTTGAGAGTATCGTTACTATGAAGAAGGTAAATATAATGGAAGTAATACGTATAGATCAATAAGTAAATACGGCTAAGTAAATAAGCAAGACAAGTTCAATTGTTGGAGAATTTTCTTTAACAAATAATTATATTTCTGTTGGAGAAAAATGAATATCTGGTTATGATATTTGTACATGAGGCAATGGTGTAGGAGATATACATAATAATGTGGGTCTGACGAAATTGGTAACTGAATTTTTTTTGGATATTTTTTAAATTACTTAACAAATAAGGTAAAAGTTCGTTTAACTTAACTGATGAAAGAAACGAACACTGTCTCCTTCTTCTTTGATTCATTAATTGAATATGTGAAACAAAATAAAAATATTTTTCTTTTTTTATAAATAAATAAGCTAAAATACAGCAATCTTTTACAGAAGTCTGCGAGCTGTTTAAAACATTGCTCAGTGTGATTTTGGAAACTATTGGCCGACTCTTTGCTTATGATACATTTTAGAGATGAGAATAGGGTGAGGGCTTCGTTTTTGCGCTCACTGTAGGGACTTTAGATACCCTTATTCACATTATGAATGAACACAGCGCAGTTATTAATGCAATTTAGGGATTATGTTATGACAGAACGTTGGCTTTAAATGTCTGTAATTCCTAATCTGTTGGAAAAACGGAGCATGGCAGAGCCTTCCACATTCGTGTTTAGTTTCCGAGGGCTTAAGGGTTAATTCACGAGCATAACGAGTAGTGTGGTTCAATTATTCTAGAGGTGGAATGTTTTTTTTTAAGCACTTATGATAAAAAGTCAGATTAAACAGAAGACGATGTCCAAGAGCGTCAACGATATCTCGATTGTCAAATAGCTGCAAATATGTAAACTTGTACGGCCACAGTGTTGTTAACTTGAGCAGATATTAGGAGAAATTGATTGCCAGTCTAAATGATATCAAGCCCAAATTTTTAATCAGACAGAATAAACAATAATTTGACATTATTTCAAGTGGGTATCGTCGCTGGTTTTGGTTTCCTCTTTAGGAGTTTTTAAAACCATTGGACCTGTGTAGTCTCGACGATGAAGACAATATCGCACTTCAACTGGCCATATCGTAGTGCCCAGCCAAGTTCTATAGCAACTTCAGCCCTAGACCATTAATTTACAGGAACCAAGTTGGGCCATTTTTACCTCCCCCCCTCTAAATTCGCCGGCAATAAAGCATGGCGATCAAAATTGATTGTTCTGTGGCTGACCTTTAGGTCTAAGTCATTAAAATCACAGAGAATCAAGGGAAAACCTAGTTTTAAGCTGATGGGAACGTCATTCTTCTTCTTCTCTCCATTTAACGACGAGATTATGATCAGCATT
Source organism: Ferdinandea cuprea (assembly GCA_963576555.1). Classification (NCBI taxonomy): domain Eukaryota; kingdom Metazoa; phylum Arthropoda; class Insecta; order Diptera; family Syrphidae; genus Ferdinandea; species Ferdinandea cuprea. The sequence goes on along the minus strand of OY754960.1, from coordinate 21,280,976 downwards.
ATAGGAATCATAATCCTCCCACTTCACTGCATTCCTACTGGTGCGCCTGTGGGGTTCGCCGGTTCGACCTCAAAAAAATATCTGCAGGCCACCCGATTTTGGATCACTTAATCTTGCAGATATTTCTGCATTTGTATTATCCAGGAGCTTTTAGGCCTGCCAATTCTACGCTATTGTAAGGGCACGTTAATTGCCATTGCCTTTTTGACGAGGTTCGTAGGATCCCTCCTTGGAACATGACAATACGAACTGAGTCGGTCGTTCTCCAATTTTTTCGAGATGGGTTCTTTGACGTGAAGGCTTTCTCGGATTCTGGAACTTCTAATTCGATCAAGCTTTGTTACTCCTGCTGTCATGCGAAGCATCTAATCTCAGCTGCTGTCAACTTGCCCTCAAACTTTTTCTACATTGTCCAGCATTATGGACGCACAACTGCGGTGTAAAGCCTTCCTTTCTGCTTAGGGGACTTTTTAGGACACTTCATCCAATGTCGTCATCAACGGTTGCTTTGTTGTTAATCATTGATTTAGGGTCCGTCACTTTTCCCTCAAGCAGATAATCTAGGACTGTAATAAAGAGCAAAGGACTTAAGACACTTCCCTGGTGAACACCGACTTTAATTGGGAATTCATCGGTTACTTCCATCTTCGCTCCCGCGTACATGTCCATGATCACCTGTACGTAGGTTTCAGGAGCTCCTCGTTGTCTTAGCGCTACCCATATCAGATCTCTTGGTTGTCTATCGAATGCTTTTTCAAAATCAACCAGAATCATATGCAGATCCTTTAACGGGAAACGTCATTAATTGGTATAAATCTGGGAATTATAAGCGAATAGAAATGGAGACGCTCAGCCAAAGTTTTCTACTCTCTCTGCTACTAACTATATCTATAACAGAGATATTTTACTAAGAAATTTATCTTCCAAATTAGTTCTGCAACCCTAAACTTGTAGATCGTCTTCTTTTGCATAGAAACTCAGGTTGTTCGTAGGATGGCAAATCCATAAATTGAATAGAACTGCGAGTGCAATTCACGAACACGGTTTATTGCATTCAGTAACGAGCGTAAAGCCTTCAACAATTTCGAACATTAAGAAAATACTTCTTTGAACGTTTTATGAAGAAGGTTAACCTTAAGTCAAAGTGAAGGTGTTTTGAAATATCGTGTCTGCCTCGATGTCAGCGTATTGGCTTGACCAGTGAAAAGTGCAGGCGGCGCTGGATGCTATCTACGATTGGTAAATTTTAAATGAGATTTTGATTAATCCTATTTAAAAAACGGTTTAAAATGTAAAGTGTTTACAGTGGATGCGTATTCTGACGAACAACAGCTCCATGAGAACCTACAGTTTTCTTGGATATAAAGTGTACGTCAGAGCAGTCAGTTCGTCAAAATCTGCATCCGCAGTAACACAACATTAGTTAGGCCAATTTTGAAATAAGATTTTACGAAAGAAGAAGTTATGTGCTTTTTAACTAACTTTAAAGAAGGGTATGATTGGACTGCCTTTCCTAGATGTGTGTTTCTGAAGGAGAAATACCTCATTGCGCACTGAAATAAGATTTTCTACAAAAAATTGGTTACTAAACTTCGAAAGTTTTCATATGAACTAAACCTGAGTTCTTTCAACGACTGCCATGAAGAACTTATAAGTGCTTGTAATTCCCCATTGTGTATTGAACCTGTAATTAAACCAAACTTCCAATCTGATGAAACCAACGAATTTAAACGTGAACAAAATTACGTTCATATTATAAATCGAACAATTACGGGTTCTTGCACGATCCTCGGTATGTTCGTTAATGACAACCTTCTTTGGAACGACCATATATTCGACGTCGCCAAGAATGCTGCGAGATTTCTAGGCTTCCTCAAGCGATGCAAAAAATATGATTGAGGACAACGCTCATATCTGGTCCGGTTCTCCGATTACATATTTGGAGCTACTTGACAGAATTCAAAAATGTGCTATTAAATTTATCGGAAATCGATCATTTGTTTTTTTTTTTTTTTATAATGTACGCGCACTAAAGGGATTTTGGATACCCTTATAATGAAGTAACACAGTGCGGGCATTAGGGAAGTAAAGGATTAGAAAAAAGGAGATACCGATGCACGTTGGTTTTAAATGTCTGTAAACTATAATGCGTAGGAAAAACAGAGCGTGGTAGAGCATTCCACATTTGCGTTGTACGGTTAAGAAAGGAATCTTTATATTTCACTATACGTCCGAATACAGGCTTGAGGGTAAACTGATGTGCATTCCTAGCATGGCGAGTATTGCCGTTGAATTGCTTCAGGGGTGGAATGCAACTGGCAATTTCATTTGAGCACTTGTGGTGGAAGTACCGATAAAACAATGACAGGCAGGAGACATCACGACAATGACTAAGAGAGTCAAATGATTTCGTGATGTCTCGATCGCCAATAAATTTTACCGCACGTTTTGAATCCTGTCAAGTAGCTCCAAATATGTTATTGGTGCACCAGACCAGATATGAGCGTTGTACTCAAGTTTTGGGCGAATGAACGCCTTGTAGATTCTAGCCAAATCAGAAGGGGTGAAATATTTCTTGCATCGCTTAAGGAAGTCTATACATTTCGCAGCGTTCTTGGCGACATCGAATATGCGGTCATTCCAACGAAGGTTGTCATTAACACACATACCGAGAATGGAAAGTCGTTCGGTTTAAGGGATGCAAGTACCATCCATGGATAATGGCAGAAAATTAGGGGTTCGCTTCAATGACAGCAGACAGCATTGCGTTTTGGAAGCATTAAATTCCACTCTGTTGGTTTTACCCCATTTAAGTATGCTGTCAAGATCGGAATTCAATGAGCTAAACATACGTTGCCGTTCCAGTTCGACGCCCGAAGATGAGGGGCGTTGCCCAGGAAACGAATACGTAAAGCTGAGGGTACTGTCATCAGTCGGAGACAAAAAGAGCCTTGAGGGACACCAGCATTTATTTGGTGAGTTGCAGACTTGATAACGTCCCAAACAACTTGCATTGAACGTTCCGAAAGGTAATTTCTAATCCATTTAAGAAGGGTAACACGATCCCACGCATTTTCGACAAGAGAGCTTGATGCCAAACTCTGTCAAATGCCTTTGAAATATCAAGCGCAACGACCTTACTTTCACCACCACGGTGAATAGATTGGTTCCACTTTTCGGTCATTAAAAAGTTTTCGGGATTCGAGATATTTCATAAGCTGACGATTTATCAGCGTTTCCATGACCTTGGAAAGAAGGGACGTAAGTGCAATTAGTCGGTAAGAGGAGGGAGAGGAAGGAAGATTCGCCTTTTTTTGGGAAGGGCTGGACAAATGCTGTTTTCCATCTTCTCGGAAAGAGCTCTCAAGAATAGGACAGATAGAAAAGCTTACGCAGTGGTTTTGCCAGCGTGGAAAAACACCCCTTCAGAACGATAGGGGAAATATCATCTGGACCAGCGGATTTGTGAATGTTGAGAACTTGAAGTACTTTTGCCACAGTACGGGTGCGAAAGTGGATTTGTCCCATGGAGTGTTCTATGCGCTCGAGTACTGGGGGAGATAAAGCACAATCTGGGAGCGTTGAGCTAGCTGCAAAATGAGCAGCGAGCAGATTGGCTTTATCCGAAGAGCTGACAGCTGGAGTGCCATTGTAAATGAGTGTCGGGATAGATGACGAGGCCGGATTTTTAATATTCTTGACAAACGACCAAAAGTTTTTACTACCGGAGGGACTTTGTAGTATTTTTTGCCTCAACTTTTGGTCGTAGGAGAATTTGACACGATTAATATGGGCATTGCAGTCATTTCTGGCTCGTTTGAACTTTTTCCGGTTTTCCTCAGTTGGGTTGGCCTTAATTGACCGAAAAGTTACCTCTTTAGCCTTGATAGCTTCTTTACAGCTCAAGTCACACCACGCGTTTTCCTTAGGTCTGATACACTTTTTGGAAATATGAAAGCGTTTCATACCCAGAAGAATTAAATTTGTAATTATATCGGCAGCGGCATCCACGTCGTTGTTGAGGAAGCACAACGACCAGTTAAAACTCCTAAAGAAACCATTTAAAGCTTCCCAATTGGCTTTCTCGTATTGCCATATCAATGTACAATTGTACAATGGTCTGACGAACCTAGAGGCGATAATACATTTAAAGTGACGATTTCAGTACGAGGATAATGGGTTTATTGTGAATCGCATGGGCGTACAATGAAAAAAAATTGGATCTCAACCCACGAATATTACTCACGTCCACTTTGAAATTCCCGCGCATAACGAAAAACAGACACAAAAAAATTCAACTCCGACGCTGACTAAGCTGAGCCGTACCGTGTAGATCTTGACGTCAGCTTTCCAAATCAAATAACTGCAGGTGTTATGCCCATACAATGAATTACTTTAGTCTGCCAACAAAATCTACACAACGCGACCCGCTATTCGCCAAATGATACTCTACCCAGTTTTATCGATACTTCCATCGTAAGTGCTCGAATGAAATAGCAGCTGCATTCCTCCCGTTCAACACTTCAACCATAATACCCGCCATGCCAGGAATACTCATCAGTTCACCCTAAGCCTGTATTCGGACGTACTGTGAAATGTAAGGATTCGGTCCTCTGCCGCACAACATGAATGTGGAATGCTCTACCTCACACTCTATTTTTTCTGGTCACTACAATTCGTAAACATTTAAAATCAATGTGCATCTCATCCTTTTCCTAATTCCTTATGTTACTATGCCCATTCTGTGTTACTAGTAACATTGTAAGGGTTCTAACAATCCCTTTTGCACGTGCAAACTATAAAAAACTTGTATTCGTTTACAAATAATAACTTTTGCGGTGAAGAATAACAACTTTAGTCGAAACTGAGTTAATGTTACCATGCGATTCTGCTATATTTATTTCATATTCCAAATTGTTTTGCGATATCACAAGGGATTAAAAAGCTATAGCCGAGTGAATAGCTAAATACGCCATAAGCCACCACAAAATAACAAAAAACTTTTACCAAAATCCGGTTCCAGTACTAACACGAGTTGGTAGACTTGGTTACCCGGAGAGAAGGCAGCTCTAACTACACGTTTCAATCAAATTCCATAAAAACTCCCTTTCAATAAACAGAGGGCTGTATCCTTTTTCAGTTTCTTTTTTTTGCAATTTAAATTTTAATCAACTCCGTTTAAAAATCTTAAAAGTATAAAGTTGCACGCCCCTATGCCAGGAATAAATAGATTTTGGTCTGCAAAATTGTACGAAAATAGGTTTCGGACGAATTTCTAGCAAACATCATTTGGGGGTCCCAAATAACTTGCCAAGTTTTCCACGCATTTCCTGGTGTGGCTAAATGTTGACAATGTATGATGATGAACATCAACGACTAGATATGAAGAGTTGTGCACGTTAATGAATTTTTTATAGCACTGGAGTTTTAATCATTTAAAGGAAATACCGAATTAATGTATTTTCTTCCCCTAACGCTTCGGGCATTTTCTCCCTTATATAGGGTTTTCAATTGGGACTTGGCAACTAACTTGGAACTTTCACTTCATGATCAAAATGTTCAACATAATGAAGTTCACGAACGAAGAACGTTTTCATTTAATTAAACTTTATTACCAAAGTTCCGAGTCGGTGACGGCAACTTTAATCGCGAAATAACTTTAATTGATGAAGTAATTTTTTTCTAAGCAGCCAGTGTCGGGTGCAAACCCTCATGTACTCCAAAAAATGAAATTTCATCCACCAAAAATAACAAAACAATATGGGGTTGTTTTTTTTATGACGGTGGTATCTTTGGGATGTTTTTCGTTACTAGGATAATTGCATCTACTAGATATTAATTATATTTCATTTTAACAACAATCGCCTTATTAAAAACTCTTTTCGATGAACGAGTTATATCCAGAACTGATCGTGTCAATTGGCCACCTAGATCGTGTGACCTAACACCTCCAGACTGGGCTAAGTTAAATCAATGGTCTATGCCAACTAAGCGCTGAGAGCCAATATTGAACTAGAGATAGCGGCCGATTCATTCAAAATTTGGTTCATCGAATCAACCACTGCAAACGTTGTTGATATCTAAAATGCGCAACTTTCGATTTGCAAGATCTTAGGTCCGATTCCCTTCAAGGATGGACAAAACCCTTAGCAAAAAAATCTCAATAATTACAAACAAAGGTTGGTTTTTCGAATAGAGATAAAACTGACATTTTGTGGTCAAATCTGGCAACTCTAATGTCATTTAAGTTCAGTTGGGTTTGCCATTTCATCATAAACAGGTTGACAAATGAACAACGCTTGCGAATCGTGCAAATTTATTTCGAAAATAATGGTTCAGTTTGCGAAGTTTATCGCAAGCTCATTTTGGGTTGAATGGCTACGTCAACAAGCAAAATTGCGGCATTTGGAGTGAAGAGAATCCTCATGAGACCCTTGAAACGCTATTACATCCACAAAAACTGACTGTTTGGTGTGCTCTATGGGCTGGTACTTCTTCCGAAATGATGCTGGAGAGTCAGTTACCGTTAATAGAGACCGGTGTAGAGCCACGATAACCGACTATTTTGTTCCCGAATTGGATGGCATGAATGTGGATGAGATGAGGTTCCAACAAGTCGGCGCTACATGCCACACAGCGCACGTAACAATCGATTTATTGAAGGAAACATTCGATTAGCGCATAATTTTGCGGAATGGAATTGGCCACCAAGATCGTGTGATTTGACACCATTGGATTATTTTCTTTGGGAATATGTGAAGTCGCTCGCCTACGCCAACAAACCAGAAACGTTAGGGGACAACATTCGTGGCGTTATTGCCGACATACAGCCTCAAATGCTTGAAAAAGTGGTTGAAAATTGGATCTCTAGACTTGTCTTTATTCCAGCCAGCCGCGGCGGCCACATGCCCGAAATCATATTTAAACATTAATGGCATAAAATTGATGGTCATTAAAAGGATCTTTTATTTCAATTCGAAGTTCTATACCTCTAAAAAAAACCCATTAGGTCAATTTTTTTTTTGAGAAACTAAAAAGTGCACTGTGCTTGGGCGACATAGAGCTGAGATACTCAAAATATTCTACACTTATAGTAAAGCTCTTTACATACTCCCATCACTGAACGAATGATGCTGAAAATTATAAAAAAAAAATTCTGCCTCCTTGTAACCAATTTCGTCGGACTTAAGAAAAAAATTGATTTAAATTATAAATAAATAAATAAATTGAATTGTATTATTACTATACCAAAAACTTCACTATATCAAGGACTAAAGTTGTCCTTAGTTACTCAGACGACAGCAATACAAATTCCATGATATGATTGAAAATCTTGCACTACGTCTACTTATTTTTTAACTAATTTGTTTTTTTTTTTTTTTGTAATAATGATAATGAGTATAGCTATATTGCTAAATATACATTATATATATTTTTATGTTAAAATGTTAAGATGTCATTCTTGCAAAAATACTAAAATAAATAAGAAAATTAAAAACAAAAATGGTATCTGCATAATATTGTTTTATGTTTTCGTATAATTACTTTTCTCTATAATTTTTTTTTTTATTTATTTTTTGTAGGCTGTATAATATTGTTATTTATTTGTATGTTTCACAGAACAGAGAACGTTTGTTTGAACAGGATGTGCAGTTTGTGAGTTTGAGTTTTATAATTAATTTTTTTTTGTTAATTCTTTAAGTTCGACCGGAGAACAGCTGGTACTGTAAAAATGTAATATTTAAAAATGTGAGTTAATTCAATAAAGTTTAAGTATAAGTAAGTGGAGGGGTTTTTTTTTTTTTTTTCTTTTTGTTTGGGGACGGGGCCAAAGGTATTTACACACACATTGATATACACCGGGAAATATATAGAAAAAAATAATAATAATAAATGTATGTTTATTGTTTATGTTTCAAATATATAGAGAAGATGTACACGAGGATAATGCAGTCAGTGTCAAGAGTGTAGAGGGACACTTATACATAAGAAAAAAAAAAGAAGAGAAGTTTCTGAATTTTTTTCCGACATATTGGATGAGGTATTGGCGTGGTACATTGGTACATACATAAGTTGTTTAAACTTTGTGAAGGGAATGAATATTTTGTATAGGTTACACGAGCGACAGCATTTTCTTCAGTTCATGCTGATTATAGAAAGCATTACTCTTATGAATTAGTAATGTAATATTATCGTCATCAATTGAGTGCTTGAGGATGAATACAGTTTAGTTAATACTTGTACATTGAGATGTTCGTTTTATAAAGAGGAGTTGTTTTTTTTTTTTTTTTTTTTTTTGACTTTATTACTTCGATTACCTTCTGGTAATGATCATAAAAAATTTGTATCTATTTTGTATGTCATATGTCATTCCATTGCTCCACCTTGGTCTAAATTCGTGCCTACTACGTACGGTAACAAACTATTCGAGTTTGTTATATTACTGTACTAAGGCATACTCATTACTTTGTAATGTAATTGATTACGGCATCGTCGCGGTATTGCTTCCTAATGGATTATAGAAAATAAATTCTGTTATTTGGGACAAAACGTATATTACAAAAGTGGATACAATGAAATGGAAGGTAATGAATAAAGTAATCAATGTCAAGTAATGATTACAGAAGTTTTCATGATTGATACGAATAATACACAATATCAATACGGAGACTCTAAATTTCCATCGGGAACACTTACGCGTCAAGTAATACATTACCTTGAAGTGTAATTGATTAGTAACATGATGCGGCAGGTACCTCTATAAAATTATACAAGAAAACAATTGAATTAGTAAAGATAGTTTTCAATGGGTTATCGGCGTGGCTAACACTTAGAGTAGGTTCATATCGAAACATTCCAAAAATTCCATTCCATTCGTTCGGGAAGGAACGAGGAACTGCGTAAAACCAATTACCATCCAATAAAAGGAATAAAAATCCAAAACTCTGTAGCATAAGAAAATGTTGCCCCAAATTTGTAAAAAAAAAACACACAATTGGCAAAATAATAAAACAAATACACAAAAGGAGTACATTTAAAGAAATTTTTTATCTGTTAAAGGTATCGATCGTGTAAGTGTGTGGTGGTGAATTGGCTTTTGGACTTAATTGGAATGTGTGTACATTTATATAGTGAAATCTACAGCGAATCTACTGGATTTATATAAATATATTTTATATATATATATATTTTTCTAAAACAATTAACTACGACTACTACTAAGTAAAAGACACAGGCTTCTTGGCGTACATTTCTTAAAAATTATTATTTTATAAATATAAATACTTTTTTGTTTTTTTTTTTTTTTTTTATTTCCAGCTTTTTACAGAACAATTTTGTTGTATCATATTTTTTTTTTTTTCTTATTAATGTTTTGCAAATTTGTTTGTATACAGAAATATGCATGGATATTGTTGAATAATAAAATAATAAAGTATTTGTTTTAAGGCACATTTTTGGTATAAACAAATTCCTCGTCAAGAATTGTTTTTGTGTATTTTAAAAACTCAACCATTTGGCATGTGATTTAAATTTTTGAATTGTGATTTAATAAAGAAGCCAACATCTTATGCAAAATCAAAGCGAAAACAAAAAAATAAAATAAAATTTTTAAAATAAAAAAAAATTGCAATCTAATGAATGAAATGTTCCAAGCATATTTTCTATAAAATTTTGTTGCCAATAATTCTTGTTTTATAGCTGAAGTACATTTATTTAGGTTCATAATAGCAAAAAGTTTTTAAATATTTTTTTTTTTTTTTTTCGTAAAAAAAGAAGAGAAAAAATACTAGAGAAAATAAAACAAATACATTGAGATGTATAGTTGACTTACTAGGTTAATTGCAATCCAAAATGCATTACAAAAAATCAATGATACTACCCTACGGCTAGGTTAACTAAAAAATAGTACAGGCAAGCAATATAATTTTTGTTTGTGGGAAATTTTTTTTTGGTTTTTATTTTTTTTGAAGGTACATTTTGTGTTGAATTGATAAAATTTTTGTTTCAACCATTTTATATTGTTTTTGTGGTTTTTTTTTGCTCTGTTAAATTTATTTCTACTACATAAAAACGCAAACAAAATAAATAATATGTTTTCGATACTTAGGCCATAAAGTGTCAGTCATTCAATTCCTTATAACATTTTTTTTATGCTTAAATTTTTATATAATAGAAGAAGATAGTGAAAATATGTATGTATATATTTAAATATTATTTTTTTTTTCTATGTGTCAGAAGGTACTGTCTGAGTTATGATTTTAATTGTTTGATATAATTTATTAATGCAAAAATTACTGGCAGATGGGCAGACAGTCAGAATGTAATGCAATAATAGTAATTAACTACGTTAATGCGCTGTCGACAAATTCATAACAAAAATTAGTAAATTTAAAATGAAAAATAAATTATAAAAAGTTTTTTTGTATAAGAAGAATAGTTAAAAATAAATTCAGAAACAATAAAACAATATAATCTTGTTTATGTTGCTTTTTTGGAAGGGCGGCGCATGCACCAAGTCATAAACTAAGTTTGAATGGATGAAGGCATGACCATTAGGAAAAACTATCGCGAAATATCCCTTATAAGATTCTATCCAACATACTGCTTGGACCCTTTTGCAACACACTAATCGGCACATACAAGTGTGGATTCGTTAGCCCGAAACGCAGGAAAGGTGAGTTACATATATTATTTCGACGAATATTTGGTCCTATCTGCGAGGACGGCGACTATGGTTGACCACATCGAGCGAATGGAAAATAGAGCTCCAGCCAAGAGAAGTTTCGAATTCCATCCCCAGGTTTAGCTATCTTAGATTCCAGAGCGCTTGGTATGGATAATTGGAAGCACCGTGCGTCAGTCTTGTCTCAGACAGAGACTTTTTTACAATAACTCATTTGACGCCTTGCGGTTGTTGAAATTTATGTAAAAGGGAGCCCTAGATTCAAGTCTTCTTTTTTTAAGTAAAGGGTGATCCATTTCGAGGTTCCCTACTTTTTTTAAGAAAAAAGCACAGAAAATTCAAATTTAATGGAGAATGTTTATTATCATTTGAAAGAACAGTCTTTGGCATTTATTTTTTGAAGATTATGTCTATCAAATGTTGGCCGTTGCTACGTCGCAGATGGTCCATCCGTTGAGTCCAATTTTCGATCACTCGTTCGAGCATTTCGACTGGTAACTGGCGAATGACACGCGTGATGTTTTCCTCCAAGGCCTGAATCGAAGCGGGTTTGTCGGCATAAGCTTTTGACTTTACATATCCCCACAGGAAAAAGTCTAACGGTGTGATATCACACGATCTTGGTGGCCAATCGACCGGCCCAAAACGTGAAATTATGTGCTCACCCAAATGTTCTCTCAATAAGTCCATTGATTGATGCGATGTGTGGGAAGTGGCGCCGTCTTGCTGAAACCAAATGTCGCCGAGATCACGAGCTTCAATTTCAGGCATCAAATAGTCGGTTATCATGGCACGATAACGGTCGCCATTGACGGTTACGTTCGCACCGGCATAATTTTTAAAGAAATATGGACCGATGATTCCACCGGCCCACAAACCACACCAAACCGTTGTTTTTTCTGGATGAAGTGGCAGTTCTTCAATCTCTTCAGGTTGCTCATCGTCACAAATGCGGCAATTTTGTTTGTTTACATACCCATTGAGCCAGAAATGGGCCTCATCGCTAAACAAAATTTGCCTCGAAAACGTCGGATCTTCTTGGAACTTTTCAAGAGCCCATAGAGCGAAGCGATGTCGCTTGGGAAGGTCGAGTGGCTTCAGTTGTTGCACAAGCTGTATTTTGTACGCTTTCAATTTAAGATCTTGACGTAAAATGCGCCAAGTCGTTCCATACGTCAGTCCGAGTTGCTGCGAACGGCGCCGAATCGACTCTCTACGGTATTCGTGTACACTCTTAGCTACGGCCGCTATATTTTCTTCACAGCGTGCTGGACGTGGTCTATTATCCAATAATGAATGCTGGGTCTCAAAATGGGTGATGGTGTTGCGAATAGTACGCTCAGTAGGCCGATTATGTTGACCATAAGTTGAGCGAAGTGCACGAAACACATTCCTCACAGAACGTGAATTTTCATAATAAAGTTGAACAATTTGTAAACGTTGTTCACGCGTAAGTCTTTCCATTATGAAATGCCAAACAATACTAAACAAAAATAACATGACAGCATGACACGACTCTCACGTGATCTGTCAAAAAAGGCTATTGAAAAAAGTATCTCTACTTGGATCTACTTGGAATGTTGATATTTGGCCTTATTTCACTATTGCGATTTTGCAATTCCAGATTTTGCCTTAATTCACGGCAACATCACTCCCTCATAGGCATCAACTACTTTTTCGGCCTTAAGGTAAACAAATTTAGATAAGTCGATTTCCCACTGGAAAATTATGAGACTCTAACGTTTAGAAGATTGGTGGTTTGATAATAAACAAATTTTGAAATATGACCACCCAAGTGATTGCTGGCAGCTTTAAGTAACAAAGCAAACAGTGCCTGTGTGCACAGCTTCGACTATTTGTGGTATCCGTACTCATCGCACGCAGGCTATTAAAGCAACGCAAACTGCTTCAAAGTGAAATAAGACTAAATGAGCTCCAAGCTCAATAAGGCCAAATTGGTTTTATAGGGTATGATACAGTTTGTCAGCGGCACGAATTGTTTATATATGGCCTTAGTTGGCGGCACCGGGAGTGATACAAAAATGTCCAGTGATTTGTAGCTTCTTCAGTCGGAGTGGTATCTGGAAAATAGAGTCTTTCAACAAGGTTGTTCGTCTAGGGCTAACGTATTTCGAACTGTCACAATGTTAAACAATGCGCCAAAGGTGTAAATGCAGATTGACAGCAGCTTAGATGAAAATTTTGTTGGCTTTAGCTTCAATTCGTATTCACGTTTCATGCTAAAAGCTTAGAAACGTAAAAAATCAAGTTTTGTCAGTTTGACAGGTTTTCCCCTTTCCTTGAGTAAGACCCGTCAAAGCGGAAACATCAATCAATGTTCATATTTCAACGTGAAAGGGAGTCAGCTGAAAAAAACTATGGGATCACGCAAATGCAATTACAATAGGTATCCATAACTTAAGAATTGGAAGACTTCAGAAATCTTTCATGTACCGACATGTTATGGAAATTTAATTGGGAAGGGTTTTTACTAAAGGCAAATTAGAAGACTCATCGATTTAAATTTTACCGCTAACAGGTAAGACGAAAAAATCTTGAAGAGATATTTGTGTCGCAAGCTACTTAACTTTTGTCTTTACGCTCCAGAGACACCTTAACGCGATGGACTTTTATTGTTCATAGAAAAGCACCAAGCAGTTTACGGTCAACATGGGCCAATAAATCGTTGTTTCAAATCGTTCAATAGTATTTGAAATATAATAGAAATTTTGTTAAAAATAATTTGAATGGCTTCAGTGACAAAGCGTTATGAAGCCAGGAGGTTTGCAGATAATCTTTGAGCTCAAGCCGATGTACTCCCCAGTCGGCCAGTGGAGTGAGATGGTTATGATCCCAAATTTCTGATTGTGAGTGCGGTGCCTTGGTGATTATGTTCGTTGGACTACTAAACGTGGCGTTCTTGGTTCAAATCACAGCCAATGCCAGCTAAATTTCGATGTTGCACCTATGCGAAAGTCTGACAAATATCAAAAAGTAGGAACTGTTAGGAGAAAATTTGCATATAAGCCAAAAGAATATATCTTCGCAGGTGATTTAGGTCCTGTATGAGCCGTTTGAACCTAATATTTATTTTTCTTCACGGCAGAGCAAGTTTTTCTTCTTGCCGCCGTAATATCCATACATGAATCGAGTTGAGACGGTTTACGCTGATGAATTATTTCACACGGTAAAATCGTGGCGCGGTTTGGTGGCTTGGCCTCATGTTCAGATCCACACCTATCGATCCGCAAGTATGCCTTCCCCAACATATGGGCTCATTAAGACGGTCCTTGACTCGCTATTGTTCGGCAAAAATGGGTATAAGTCTTAAATTGATAAAAAACAGTTCACCTTGGATATTTGAATTTTTGTTCTTTTGGATTTAAAGTGAAGATAACCTGCAAAAGGTGTGTGTGAAGTGCCTAACTTTCGGACATCAGCTGCATCAATTGATTCCGAATGGATGTCAATTGGGGGAATGTTAGATTGGAATGCTCGTTGTTTTAGGATTAACATCATGAACGAGACAAACCAAACGAAAAGATCCAGACCTAAGCGTTTTTATAAAACTGCAAGGCACAGCAGCGTGTTTCAATCAGAGGTTCTGACTGTCCTCAAGGCGGCTAAAAAAACAATCAATTCTCATATATCATAAATAAATCCGCTGGTCCAGATGGTATTTCCCCTATCGTTCTGAAGAGGTGTCCTATTCTTCAGGGCTCTTTCCGAGAAGATGGAAAACAGCATTTGTCCAGCCCGTCCTCAGTCTCCTCCTACCGACCAATTGCACTAACGTCCCTTCTTTCCAAGGTCAGGGAAACGCTGATAAATCGTCAGGTTATGAAATATCTCGAATGCCGAAAACTTCTTAATGACCGGCAGTACGGTTTTCGCAGCAACAGATCCACTGGTGATTTGATGACATATCTAACCGAAAAGTGGAATCAATCTATTCACCATGGTGTTGAAAGCAAGGTCGTTGCGCTTAATATTTCAAAGGCATTTGACAGAGTTTGGCATCAAGCTCTCTTGTCACAAATGCGTGCATTTGGGATCGATGATACCCTTCTTCAATTGATTAGAAATTTCCTTTCGGAACGTTCAATACAAGTTGTTTTGGACGGTTTGAAGTCTGCAACTTAACAAATAAATGCTGATGTCCCCCAAGGCTCCGTTTTGTCACCGACTCTCTTTCTCATTTTTATCAATGACCTCCTGTCTGTCACTTCTAATCCAATCCACTCCTTTGCTGATGACAGTACCCTCAGCTTTACATTTTCGTTTCCTGGGCAACGCCCCTCATCTTCGGGTATTGAACTACAACGGCAACGTATGTTAAGCTCATTAAATTCCGATCTTGACAGCATTCTTGAGTGGGGTAAAACCAATAGAGTGGACTTTAATGCTTCCAAAACGCAATGCTGTCTGCTGTCATTGAAGCGAACCCCTAATTCTCTGCCATTATCCATGAATGGCACTTGCATCGCTGAAACCGAAAGACTTTCCATTCTCGGTATGTGTGTTAATGACAACCTTCGTTGGAATGACCACATATTTAATGTCGCCAAGAACGCTGCGAAATGTCTAGGCTTCCTTAAGCGATGCAAGAAATATTTCACCCCTTCTGATCTGGCTAGAATCTACAAGGCGTTCATTCGCCCAAAACTTGAGTACAACGCTCAAATATGGTCTGGTGCACCAATGACATATTTGGAGCTACTTGACAGAATTTAAAAACGTGCGGTAAAATTTATTGGCGATCGAGACATCACGAAATCATTTGACTCTCTTAGTCATTGTCGTGATGTCTCCTGCCTGTCATTGTTTTATCGGTATTTCCACCACAAGTGCTCAAATGAAATAGCCAGTTGCATTCCACCCCTACAGCAATTCAACCGCAATACTCGCCTTGCTAGGAATGCACATCAGTTTACCCTCAAGCCTGTATTCGGACGTACAGTGAAATACAAGGATTCGTTTCTTAACCGTACAATACGAATGTGGAATGCTCTACCCCGCTCTGTTTTTCCTACGCATTATAGTTTACAGACATTTAAAACCAACGTGCATCGGTTTCTCCCTTTCTCTAATCCTTCACTTCCCCAATGCCCGCACTGTGTTACTTCATTATAAGGGTATCCAAAATCCCTTTAGTGCGCGTACATTATAAAAAAAAAAAAATCAGGAACTGTCGCACAATGCTAAAGGCATTATGCAATCAAAACCGAGTGAAACTGTGCTGGGTGCCCGGACACTGTGGTATTGACGGCAATGAGCAGGCGGGTGAGCTTGCAAGAATGGGAATGCTACTCAATAGAGGTGAGGTTGCTAACATACAATCTTCCTTCTGCGTAATAAGGAGTTCTATTGAGAAAATAACCCTAAGGATTGGCAGTCCTAAGGTGGTCAAGTCTTGGGGGGCACACAGTGTTAAAAACTCTATGACCACTTCTCGACTGTAAGACTGTCAGGAAGTTTATAAAACTAAGAAGGCATTGCCTGTCATGAAAAGAGACTCGGACTGTCAGTTACAGACATCTGCAGATTCTGTGCTGATCTGCCGGCTGTCGAGGATATACCGCTGTATCTAGTGTGTGAAAGTCGTAGGAAATTCTTAGGGAGACACTTTTTCGAAGCTTTGGAGGTAAAACTTCACAGGCCTTCTTGGCTTTTATACGATGCTTTAAAATGGAGAGTATTGAGTTTTTTTGTCTACTGTTTGAGTACGAATTCAACCGATTTCTCAGGGATCGGATCAAATACAATTATTTCTCGAAACAATAAAATTTATACAAAAATAAATACTTTGTTCAAGTTAAAGTTAATGTAGATAGATCTGTAGATTGTGTATAGAATAGCTATCTTGCTTAAAACGTCATCATGCAAATAAACATGCTCTGCTTTCATTGACTGTGAAAATAAATTATAAATGAAATAAAAAATATAAACACGTTTCTATTGAATAAAGTGTGCGTGAATTCATTTAAAAAAACGCTGCCCGGGTCCTGTAAAAAGCTGAAAATATAACAACCAAATTTTAACTCTAACTTTTTATAGTTTTTATATCTTCAAATATTGTGTAATATTATTTAACAGTTTACCCCTTGCGAGATAAATTCTGACAATAAATAAATTCACTATAAATAATCCTCGAATTCGTCGACAGTACTTGATTGATATATACTTGATAAAGCGACAACTGAATACCGACTGCCAATTTAAATATTTCATAATAAATTTAATTTTCTAACTAAAATAAGAAGAAGAGAAAAAGCAATAAAATTTACTTTCGCGTAGAGACCAAAATCACTTTTGTAAATTAAATAATTTTTTTTTTGCAAAAAACAAACAAATAAAAAAAAAAAAAATAAATCGAAAACAGAAAAACTATATACTAAGAACGATACCTGTTTCAGAATTTTCGTTAATTGCTAAATGTTATATTGAGTGACGGACACTTTCGGACGTAGTTGCGAGTTCCATTGATTGCTAATTGATGCACGGGGGTTGCGTTACCCGACACAGAGGTCAGTTGTCTTACCATTCCGGAGCCAAGTTGTTGCAATAGTCCAGAACCAGAACCCAATGGACCGGATGACAAACAAGTCGATGGACGACGTGAACGTATCGATTGCATGCTGGATGATAATAAAAATGGTACGCTGCTTGATGTGTTGGGCATAGAGCCACCCTGCGGTTGGGAAGATAATAATGAAGATTTCTTTGAAAAATTAAGAATAGTTCTTGATCCATCTGAGTGAATTGTATATAAAAATAAATGTTTGAGTGAAACAATTTCTGTTTTTTTTTTTTTTACATTTTTATGGGATGGATGATCGATGATGATGATTACGTGATTTGAAGGAGACTTACATAAATTTTGTGTTTCGGTTTTAGTTTATTTTTTTTTAAACAATTGACTATCGCAGTGTGAGTTGTTAGAGCTAAATGTATTCTTTTAAATATTTATTTAATTTATTTCAAATATAGTGCTATGTACAGATATTATTTTATTACAATAAATCACCAGTTTTTAATGGAAGAGAAACAAAAAATTTATTCAAAGTATCCCAGCGGGAAATTTGGGAAGACATTCTCATAGAAGTTATTTGGGAGCAATAGGTTTTTTAGAAAAACATTCTCTGATGTATTAACAATGCATTCAGAAGAAATCGCAGACTTACCCTTAAAGTTAAATCTAAAGAATTCCCTGTAATGAGTTTTTGATGTCTACGGAATTTTTTGGACATGTAGAATTTTTGCGGCGTAACCGGTTTGTGCCTGCATTCTATTTGACTTTCGGATATTGCGATTAACTTCAGTGTTATTTGTAATGCGCAGTTCATTCTCTTATAAACATTTAAATAGAAATAATCTCAAAATTTAAAAAAAAATATTGGATAGTAAATATTGCCTGGTAAGTACATTACTTATTATATTAACGCGTTCTAAGCTTCGCCTGAAAAACTGCCAAATAAATGGATTTTTTTTTATTTATATTCAGAAAAAATGTATTGGAAAATAATGAAATTGATCAAAATTCGCCAAGTATGTTTTGCTATCTTATTACTAAATAGCAATAAATTAATTATTACAACTCATTTTAGCTTTAATGCAGCCACCAAGTTACTGTGCCCTATTCCCCAGATTTTATAAAACTAAGTGCCAGAAGATGATTTCAAAATATGTTTTAATTTTTCTATAGATCCTGCCAAGGGAGAAGCAGCTGACAATTTAGATACTATTTTCAATATTTTGTTAGTTTATAAATCATATGAATTAAAAAAAAAATATTATTGAATAAAATGCACTTATTAGTCACTGTATTCCGCTGTCTTATTTCTCTTGAATTTTATTCTAACTTCATCCTCACAATACATTCTGGATGCATTCTAGATACGTCTGCCAAATTCATTCTGGATTGATTCTTACGATGCATTCAAGAAACATTCCGAGTCAGGTGTTCTAGATATTTTGAAAACCAGTTTTGTATTGCTTCCGTCCGCGGACATGCCTTAATAAAAAGGAAATTATAGGCGCAACCTAGGGGAATGCATTCTCTGCTTCCTAGGATTGCTTCAGAATGCATATCGGACGAATCTTTTTCCCGCTGGGATTGGCCATTGCTAGCTACACATTTTTCCCATCTTTCAGGCGATTTATGGATTCCACTTCAATAAAACTGTTCGCCTTTTGAAGCAAACCAATTTTCGACTTTCTCGTAGGATTCAAAGTGCTGATCAGCCAATTCGTGTCCCGTCGATGAAAACAAATGGTCGACCGTAGGAGTAGGAGCTTAATTGTCAAGTGCTTTAATTGTATCCTAAAGCAGGTTTGCTTTGTGTGCAGGTGCAATGTTGCAAAATTACCCTGCAGTGTCTTCAGGTCCAATCTGGTCGTTTTTCGATCAATGCATGGTTCAAATTCATCATTATGTTGTCGGTAGCGATATGTATTAACGGTTTCGCCAGGTCTTAGGAGCTCGTGGTATACCACACCCTTCTGGTTCCACTAGACACACAGAATTCTTATCGAATCGATCTGGTTTTGCAGGCCAAGTTGATTGTGGTCCCACATTAACCCATGATTTTTTCCGCTTAGGATTCCGAAAATAAATCCATTTTTCATCGCCAGTAACAATTTGATAAGTGGTTTTTCGGTTTTCCAACCTTTCATTTAATTCATGTGGACCCGCAAATCAACATTTTCTGGTCTAAATTCGACATTTTTAACGAGATGAAAAAATATGATATTATTGGCTCAATGACTTGATGTATACTAAGTATGTTGGTGTCATAGCAACCAAAAAATAATATGGCGCGTTCACAATAAATGTTCCCTATCGATACATTTGTATCTTGACGCTCAACTCATACCGGTACACCTGGTAAATAGTACTACAATTTGTGTCAGTATTTTTGATTTTTTTCTTCAGCGCCCTCCGAAGAGCGTATAGGCCGGTACCAGCATACAAGCAATGTACCGAGAGCAGGCGCTTACGCAACATAAATGGCAGGAAGTCATGATTAATAATTCATTGATGTTATGGGCGAAAGCAGAATAACAACATCTTGAAGCGAAGTTTAAGCCATTTGATGTTCAAGCGTTGGTTGAAGAATCTGGTTCAACCACGGTATCTGACGATTTTTACATTAGAAAAGTATCGCTGGTTGAACTGTGTCGAAATACGAATTAAACAAGGCTCCTGGATATGATCTAATTACGGGTCAGGGTCCTATACTGTCGAGAAAAGTCTTAATTAAATTTGTTTATCTCATAAACGCTTCCGTTAGGCTGTTGTACGTTCCTCGACAATGAAAGATAGCTGAAGTTATAATGGTTCCTAGGCCAGGAAAACCTCCAAATGACAAAAAATCTTATCGACCAATATCGCTTCGCACAATAACGTCGAAAATACTCGAAAAACTTATATTGAAGCGATTGCATCCGATTATTGAAGAACGCCAATTAATTCGGATTTTGAACGAAGAAAATTGGCCAGGTATAGAACCAAAGAAATTGAAAAGGGAAAACTGTGTTCTAATGTTTTTCTTGACGCCTCTCAGGCTTTCGATAAAACTGAAAAACTCTCCCAAAACAATTATTTGAGGTCCTAATCTGTAATTTAGCAGACAAACTCTTTCGTGTTAAACACGGGAACGGTGATTCCGAATTCAAAGAAATCGCGGCGGGAGTTCCACAAGGAAGTGTTCTGGGCCCAATTTTATTTCATTCATATAATCGTGACATACCGCAAGAAGATGATTAAGTCCGCGACAAATAAGCTTCAACTATCTATCGACAGAATATGCTTGTGGACAAAAACTTGGCGTATTGTCCTCAACGAGACAAAATTCACGCACGTTAATTTTACTTACAGAAATGTAAGTAATCTACCCCCATTTATATTGACTCGGCACAATTTCATTATGCAAACGAGGCTAAATACTTTAGAAAATTGAAAGAGAAATCGCCTGTTAAGAAGGAGCTCGTTATCAGATTTAATCATTGGCAAGCTCAGCATGCAGAACAAGCAGCTTTTACACAAGCAAGTGCTAAAACCTGTATTGACGTGTGGTATACAACTTTGGGGTTGTACTTAACCAAGTAATGTTAAAATTTTACAAACTTTCCAAAATAAAGTTCTTAGACAACAACAACAACAGTAAGCAACACACTCGCCATATTGGCCATTGCAATGACACTGTGTTACAAATTCTAGATCGGAAAAATCGTGTGCGCCTACAACAAAGGATAAAACCTTTTGAATTCGCACAATAAGATGTACCCGCATGTTATTGTCGGTATAAGCAGGTGTTTCTTCTGGTGGCTTCCTGCCAAACGTTATTAAATAATTAAATTTAAAGTTGCTTGATAGACTTTAGCCTAGTTGTAGTATGAATATATTTTGATGGGAGGTCTTTTTTAGTGAGTACGAATCTTACACTATTATGAGCATGCGGGGTCGGTCCTCGTAGTCTCTCATGGAAGATTATCCATTTTGGTTGAAGACTTTTGATGCCTGCAACGAATCGAAGTTAATCGTTGCTCTGTGCCTAGTTAATACTTTACCTCTCTCTCTCCGCGTTCCTCATATGAGCTGGACCGATTCAGAGGGGGTCACCATTACAAGGTTGAAAGAATTCTTAAAAACGGCCGAGTATTTCCAGATATAATCTTTACTCCTCCCCTTTATCTTACATCCTCCTTTAGTAACCTATGCCTAACCGGACCATTATACTAAAAAATTACTGAGTAGCACTTTCGATTAGTAAACTACCAGTCTGGAGGATTTCAGCTTTACAGCGTCTAACCAATGCTTTACCCCTTCCATTTTTATTGCTTCCTTGTTTATCCGTACCCCTTTTACATCTTCCTCTGGTCACTCCTTAAGATACGTATACTTATCGCGAGGATGGCACAATTATAACGTTAAAAGAACTTAAATAACGATCCATATCGTACCATACACGGGGCGACAACATTAGGTGTAGCCAATAATTTCAAAAAATTGTATGCAAAACTGGAAGCAAAGAGTCTTGTTCGTTGAGGGTTTAGTCCACGTTGGAAGTGAGGAAGATTTATTGATTACGAAATCTTGCATGGCTCCTTTTGATTTGAAGGTAAAGAATACTAAAAGTCCACAAAATTTTTAAACCAAACAGCCGGCTCTGATGGCTTTTCAAATAAGAAGGTAATGTTTTGGTAGGGCGCATGCATCAAATCATCAAGTTTGGGTGAAGGAAAGCATGCCCGATGACTAAACTATTCCTTTCGTATACCCCACCTACAAGGTGGTCCCATGTCTTGCAAGAACTACCAAGGCATATCTTTCTAAATGTCGCTTATGAGTTCTCATCCAATTTACTTTATGAACGTCTTAACCCTTAATACTCCACTGGTACCGCCAGGAGGAACCAACCAAAAATAATTAAAACTTTGTTAAACGACTTTTTTTCAAACTTCCAGCTGCCACTTTAAAAATATTTCTTGATCCAAGCGCCACCATTTGGGCCGGTCACCACTTGAAATTATTATTTGACTCGTGTATGTTAAGTGAGGTGTCACAACCTCGAAAAAAGGGGTTGCGAAATTGCAAGGTCGTACAACAAAAGTTGTTCAGAAGCTCAAAAAAAAGTCAGGCTATTAAGGGTTAAGTCATTCTGCAACACACTCGCACCAGAATGACTTCCGACCAGATCTTCACACTAAGGAAAATCCTGGAAAAGACCAATGAATTTCAAGTCGAAACACACCATGCTTTCATCGACTTCAAAGTTGCATTTCATCGGAAGGAGCTCTACATGGCGATGGTCGAGATCCCGGCAAAGCTTATCCAGCTGTGTCGCGTCCAACTCTCAATCCAACTCTCCCAACAATTAACGGATTTCGCAAAAAGGGATGCACTATCCTGGGACTTGTTCAATCGCGCAGGGCAAATGTCATCAGGTTTACATCATCGGTGGCCATTGAGGCTTCCACGGCTATTGAAAAACGGGCGAAATTACGAATTAGCCTTGAATAAGTGAGGACAAGACTAAATATAGGCATCTGCCCACCGACAAGGACAAAGTGCCACTGTTGATAGCTACAACTTCTTGGTAGTTAAGGAATTCGTCTACTTCGGTGTAAACATCAACTCTACGTATGACGGCTCGATAGGGTGAAACTTTTGGGTTTTTTTTCCTTTGCAATAAGCGTAATTTCAGGAAGCCACGTATAACATCTCCGACGAAGAATCACACTTTGAAATTGCTGCTTCTTCGGTTAGGTGAATCAATTGGGTTTAAAAGTCAAATTATTCGACCGATATTTGCTCCTATATGCGAGGAGGGCAAATATAGGAGAAGATGCAACCGTGAACTATATGCGTTGTACTAAGATGTGGATGTATTCAAAAAATTTATGAAACCTCGACTGCATTGGCTTGGCCACATCGAGCTAATGGACAATAATGTGTGCAAGCTGCTAAGCCGGAACCCAGGTTCGAGAAG
This sequence comes from Ferdinandea cuprea, assembly GCA_963576555.1. NCBI lineage: Eukaryota > Metazoa > Arthropoda > Insecta > Diptera > Syrphidae > Ferdinandea > Ferdinandea cuprea. The sequence goes on along the minus strand of OY754960.1, from coordinate 21,257,798 downwards.
ACCGTACCTCTTTCTTCCTTCTCGTAGGTTCGAATCTATCGCGGATGCCATAGCGCTTGGTTTGGAAAACTGGAAACAGGGTCGTCTTTCAGGCAGATTCTCTTCACTTAATAGATCCAGATGAGCTGAATCCAATGTTAATAAATCAATTTAACTTACTCCTCTATGACAATCGTCTTAAGATGATTAACATGTTGTCACGGTGAATGGTACGACATTCACTTTATTCATCAGCTTTCATAAGGAAAAAAGGTGGTCAAAAGGATGGTGATTGCGATTATATGAGAACACAACCGTTCTCACTTTAGCATAACACCATCAACTCCTACTTCTCACCTCCCCGTGGTGACTGCTGGGTGCCTAGTTCCACGACTGGAGATGGGGTAACGAGAGAGGGGGGGAGGAGTGCCATCTCACTAAGGCACTTCTCCTGTTTCCGGACGGCGGCGGACGAATTCTACGGATGGATCAACGGCGGCGTCCACAGTTCCAGTTAGGTGGAACAAGTGATCTCCCTATATGAGCTGCGTCGACTTATTTGAAGCCCAGGTCTATAGGGATATCCAACACTAAGCCAGGGTGTTGGAAAAGAGTTGGTGGCGGATGAGCCCTTGATGGGTCAACGGCAGCACTCACATCCCCGAAGTGGGTTACTGGCACCGGAATTACCGGCCTACTGTCCTAGGGTCAAGAACAGGGCCTGGCCCTCCAGGTTGGCGGTTGTGCTGTCGGGGTAACTTCCCAACCACGTGAAAAACATTTAGTTATGGGAGAGACTATGGCAGCCTCGGATATAAACGAACCTCAAAGGCAACCAACTTCGAGGTAGTTAAGGAGTTCATCTACCTCGGGGTAAACATCAACTCCACAAATGACATCTTAGTGGAGATCCGTCGAAGAATTACCCTAGGAACCCGCTGCTACTTCGGTTTGGCAAAACAAATGGGTTCAAAACTCCTAACTAGAAGGACAAAGTGCGTGCTCTACAGAACGCTTATCCTGCCAGATCTGCTGTGCGGCGCCGAGTGCTGGACGATAAGCAGGAAAGGAGAGTTAATACTGAGGTCCTTTAAAACAAAAATACTTCGACGGATATTTGGTCCTGTGTGCGAGTAGGGCGAATGGAGGAGGAGATACAACCGCGAACTATATGAGCTGTACCAAGATGTGGATAGATGTCCGAAGAGCTAAAACTCGTCGACTAAATTGGCTCGGCCACATCGAGCGAATGGACAACAACGCTCCAGCCAAGAGGATCTTTGAATCCCAGCCCCCAGGTTCGAGACGACAGGGAAGACCGAACCTCCGTTTTAAAGACCAAGCCATCGCGAATGCCAGAGCGCTTGGTCTGGACAACTGGAAGCAGCGTGCTCGGGATCGCAGAGGGTGGAAGGCAGCCGTATCTCAATCAGGGACTCTTCACGGGTCGGGAGCCCGTTCATAAGGAAATATAAACACATTTCGTTGCCTCAGGACCGTACCCTTTTTTCAAAATATAACCCTTCTAGAATGCGTCGATCAGGTTAAGGTTTTTAAAGGCGCTTTGACTTGCAATATAAAGGGTCCGCCATCTAACGTTTTTTTTTTCCAACTAGTGCTTATTTCGCGAATGGTAGCACTTAGCTTAGTCTGATTTGACAGATAATTAGTTTTATCCTTCCGCTGAACGAATATGATTGTGTATACGCTTGAACAACGCTGGGAAATATTGCGACATAATTGGGCCATTATAGTAGGTAGAGCGTTCCCTTAAAGATTATCCTTGCCTTACTATAAAATTTCGCCGTGTCAGATCTCAACTCTACGAGTGGTTTCACGCTAAATCTTAAATACTAGCTTCGGGATATCACCGCCTGAAAAAACCTTCACGGCTTCATGGGCAAGGCATCAATACATATTTTTTTAACAAACCTCGACCGTTATTTATTTATGCTTAACTTATTTTAAATACTGAAAAATGCAACGTATACGCCTTCGGATAGATTTTTTAACAAAAATATATAAAACATAATTCATATTGATTTTAATTCCATCAACAAAAGTTCATGAAAATTAACACACCTTGATTCTGTCGCCCACTCATTGATTGACATTTTTATTAGACGAAAACTAATTAAATGATTTATTTCTTTTTTTTCATTTAGAAAATTCACTTCGAAGAGATAACAATAAATTTAACCTCGTGCAATCAAACTTCACCCCGATTAAACATTCCTGCCCAGCAAAGTCCGCCTCCGCACATTTGAAATTAAAATGAAATCATAAATATTTATATCCTCGCAAAAGAAAGGAATTTATATCGCACTAATCCACTCATGAATATAATAAGGTCCCTCAACTAGCAGCAACACGATATTCTAAAATTAATTGCAAAAACAGCAGCCAGAAAAGTTTTATTTCATTTTATTTTATTTTGCAATCCAAATTAGCTTGATTTGAATTGTTCTCCAGTAGGTATCATCCATCGTCGACACTGCGATAGTCAATTTTAAAATGTAGCTCGTTCAAAAGTACGCACGCTTCGCAAATTACACAAACATTGCAAAATTTCATTCCAAATATACAAAACTCAATTACAGAATAATTATTATATTATTAATAATATTTTTTTGTTCAACCAGCTGGTGAGATAGATATATAAATATATAGATAAAACATCAATATCAATATTTACAAACAAAATAACAGTTTAATTCATACGCAGTCACGAAATCATCAACATGGTCACGAGTATGTGTGTGAGTGTGACATTTTTTTTTTTTTTAATTTTGAAAAAAAAAACAAAAGCATAAAAATGTAGGTACAAAATGTGTAACAAAAAACCATTTAAAAAAAAAAAGGAAAATAATAAATCAAAGAAAGGACATCGAACGGAAAAAAAATACAGAGAAAGAAAAATGAAAACTCTGCAAGAACACTCCTCCATTCTTCTTCTTCTTGTGTTTTTTTTTTTTTTTTTTTTTTTTCAAGGAGGGCGAAATACGTGTACTCACGATCATGCTCCGTGCAAGCTGCCAAAGGATCAAACGGAATAAAAAAAGAAAACAAAGCAAAAAATGTTTCACAGTTTTCAATTCCATCAACAAACGATTTTCTTATTCTTTTTTTTTTTTTTTTTTTTCTCAACAAAGAGGATAACAAAAGTAAAAAAACAGGAAAAAAAAAATCAAATAACAAACAAACCAACACAAGATTTGATATTTTTGTTAAAAAGAAAAACAGTTTTCTCTTTTTTATTTTCAATAGAAAAAGGATACGAAAACCGAATATATTTAGATACAAATAGGAAAAAAAAAAGAAACGACACACAGTTAGAGAAAGGGATGAGTTGCCAAGCATTTTCCATTGTCACCACCACCATCAGGCGGCAAAAGGAAGTCAATCGAAAAAGTTTCCCTTTTCCGGTGCTCTTTTGTTTTCGTTCCCATCATTGACTTAGACTTTCCTTTTTTTTTTTTTTGTTACTTTGTGTAACACTTTCACATGGAATCAATTCCAGATGCGAAACATAAATCAACACACAACATAATTTAGAGAGCCCTATAGTCCTTAGAGCGCAATGAATTCACACATTCAAAAAACCGGAAATGAAGACAAAAATAAATAAATGGGCGGTTAGATACAAAACAAGAACACAACGAAAATAATTAAATAAATAAAAAGATGAGTATGGAGAAAATTTACAATGAGCTTTTTTTTATTTTACTGTGATAATGGGAGTGAGGTGTTGATTGTTTTTTAACAAATTTAAATATAAAATAATTGTTATTAAATTTTAGTTCTTTCCCATTATGAAGATAGGAATAATGAGAATAGTGTGCTAAGAGACGTTTATTATTGAAATTGCTTATAAAGGGTGATCCATTTCGAGGTTCCCTACTTTTTTGAAGAAAAAAACACAGAAAATTCAAATTTAATGGAGAATGTTTATTATCATTTGAAAGAACATTCTTTGGCATTTATTTTTTGAAGATTATGTCTATCAAATGTTGGCCGTTGCAACGTCGCAGATGGTCCATCCGTTGAGTCCAATTTTCGATCGCTCGTTCGAGCATTTCGACTGGTAACTGGCGAATGACACGCGTGATGTTTTCCTCCAAGGCCTGAATCGAAGCGGGTTTGTCGGCATAAGCTTTTGACTTTACATATCCCCACAGGAAAAAGTCTAACGGTGTGATATCACACGATCTTGGTGGCCAATCGACCGGCCCAAAACGTGAAATTATGTGCTCACCGAAATGTTCTCTCAATAAGTCCATTGATTGATGCGATGTGTGGGAAGTGGCGCCGTCTTGCTGAAACCAAATTTCGCCGAGATCACGAGCTTCAATTTCAGGCATCAAATAGTCGGTTATCATGGCACGATAACGGTCGCCATTGACGGTTACGTTCGCACCGGCATAATTTTTAAAGAAATATGGACCGATGATGCCACCTGCCCACAAACCACACCAAACCGTTGTTTTTTCTGGATGAAGTGGCAGTTCTTCAATCTCTTCAGGTTGCTCTTCGTCCCAAATGCGGCAATTTGTTTGTTTACATACCCATTGAGCCAGAAATAGGCCTCATCGCTAAACAAAATTTGCCTCGAAAACGTCGGATCTTCTTGAAACTTTTCAAGAGCCCATAGAGCGAAGCGATGTCGCTTGGGAAGGTCGAGCGGCTTCAGTTGTTGCACAAGCTGTATTTTGTATGCTTTCAATTTAAGATCTTGACGTAAAATGCGCCAAGGCGTTCCAGTTGCTGCGAACGGCACCGAATCGACTCTCTACGGTCTTCGTGTACACTCTCAGCTACGGCCGCTATATTTTCTTCACAGCGTGCTGGACGTGGTCTATTCGGTCGAATATTATCCAATAATGAATGCTGGGTCTCAAAATGGTGAATTTTCATAATAAAGTCGAACAATTTGTAAACGTTGTTCACGCGTAAGTCTTTCCATTATGAAATGCCAAACAATACTAAACAAAAATAACATGACCGCATGACACGACTCACACGTGATCTGTCAAAAAAGGCTATTGAATAAAGTATCTCTACTTAGATCACCCGTTATTTTCGAAACCTTTGATCTTTCACATTTTTGTGCAGCCTGAGTACACATGTAAATCACCGAGCATACGTTCGTCTTTCAGGAGAATTGACATCAACCCGCCAACAAGTGCATAAATAAGAACCTCAATTCTACTTCTAAAAAAATAACAACGCAGCTTGACTGGAGTTCCTGAAAGCCGATCCCGAAGCAACGGATGTTTGTCAGAATGAAACCTTTCCCAGGGAATGGAAGGACGGAGTTGTTGTAAAGATCCCGAAGAAAGGCGTTCTAAAAAATGGTATCACTGTTTTGTCCGTATTCCCAAAGCTGGTGGCAACTGCAATTCTCGAGAGGATAAAGTCCCGGATCGAGTCGACGCTCAAGAGGCAGCAAGAGGAATTTCGCAGTGGTCGATAATGCGTCGATCATATTAACACCTTGGGAATCATCCTAGAACAATCATCGGAGTACCAATCACAGCTCTTTCTCATATTCGTCGACTTTGAAAAGACTTTCGATCGCGTTAATCGTGATTGTATCTAGAGATCGCTAGCTATGAGAGGCATCCCTAAAAAAGAAAAATTGCTAAAATTAAAAAATCGTAAGTCTAGTTTTTCACAGTGGATGGCTTTCCGATGCATTTGAAGTACGACAAGGAGTGAGACAAGGAGACGTACTGTCACCGATTCTTTTCTTACTTGCAATTGATGATGTAATGACTGCCACGGCTTGGTATTCAATGGAACCCGTTTGATAAGCTAAGCCATTTGGACTACGCTGATGATATCTATTTCATGGCAAACAACATTGGTGCCCTTAACCAAATGTGTCACTCACTACAACAGAATGGGGAGGCGGCTGGCTTAAGGATAAATGCCAGCAAGACAAAAATTATGCACACTAACCGAGACGGGAGACCATAGAAGAGGTCACGCAGTTTAACTATCTGGGGAGTTACGTGTCACTCGATGGTGGAAAGGAGCTGGATGTCGGAAATAGACTGAACAAAGCTCGCAGTGCATTTGGCATCCTATCTCCAGTGTGGAACTCCAGTAAAATATTTCTTAAGTTAAGTTAAAACTGTTTGAGTCCAACGTAAAATCTGCACTGGTTTACGCATGTGAAACGTGAAAATGCTCCGCTAACATCTCGAGCAGGTTACAAGCTTTATCGTTGTCTGAGTTACATCCTAAAGATCCGGTGGCCTCAAACGATTTCCGACAATGAATTGTGGCTTAGGACTGGACAAACAAAAGTGGATGTTGACATCAACTGAGGAAACCAGACGACAACATAGCGAAGCAGTGCTTCCAATGGAACACACAAGGTTAATGGCTAGTTGGTAGGCCCAGAACAACATGGAGGTTAACTCATATGACGGAAGCTCAGTCCCAGAATTTGCGATCGTGGACACAGCTGAGGTATCGAGCTGCAAACAGCGAGAGTGAGGTGGTTGCCCTATGCTCCGGGAGGAGTAAAAGTGTTGCTGTTAATCGCAGTTACCGGAATGCAAGAAGAAGAACTTTCGCGCTAAGACTTAAAAAGCATCCCGTTGCAAATACAGAAAGATACTTTATTTTTCTTTGAGAATTTAATTCACTATATCTAAACGTCGAGAATGCTCAGTATGTTCAGGTCTCATTATTAAGTAAGGCCCTAATTGCAGCTTGAGCAGCCATCTAAAAATTTTCTGTATTCTTTAAAGGTGCAAAGGTTCGAACCAATCCCACTAATAATTATTTAAATATTATGAAAATGCCGCTAAAATCAGAGAGTACTCTTTGAGTTTGGAAAATTAAAAATCACATGGGCAGAGTCAAGAGAACGGCTGCAATCGGAACCACGGTAGGCTGACGGAGGAGTCTGACGGAGGAACACAATGTGATTTTAGACATCCTTCCCCTGCATATCAAATCATGTAGCGCAGTTAGACTGCCAGCAGCCGGCTGCTGGTTCGCAAGATTCTACGGACCCTGAAATATCCTCAACTTACTATTGAGGAACGTAGAAGTAGTACCTAATGACTGCACTGCACCCAAACTCAACTTCTAGAAAACCTTCACTTCTGCTTTCCCGTCCAGATCGGAATGGGAGGCAAGCACTGTCATTGACGTATCCGCTGTAGTCATCTTCACTGACGGGTCCAAAGTGGCCGGTGGGGTGGGAGGGGGCGTCTTTTTAGGCGAATTACACACGTCCTTATCCTACCGGCTACCGAAGGCGTGGAAGGCATGTGGATGTCAGACTGGTGACTGTAAGTACAGGCCACCGGGCCGAAGGCATCCACTGCAATGACGCCAATAAGCCCGCTCTGGCTAAAGCTAAACGCCGGGCGTTTATTCTTTAACGACCTATCTGACATCTCGGAAATGGGTCTCAACGATGTCACAATCTTTCTCAATTCCACCGGGTGATCTGAGCAAATATACTCAATACCCCATTCCCTAAGATCCTGATGAGTGTGTGACTCCGTGTGTGCACTCAAAACTCGAGAAAGTTTCTTAAGATTTTCACGATTTAGGGTTTAATAGATTCGTATTGGTCTCCATGTAGGAAAATCCCGCAAAATTTAAGGAAAAATTTGTTCGAAAACAATTTCACTGATATTGGCTACTATTCGTTCGATATTTGAGATTGCTTTGGCACTCGCCTACCCTGCGATAGCGGCTACGTTGTTGGAAGGCGGTCGATTAGCAGATCTTTTTAAAGAACTCAGCGATGGCAAAAGTATTGCAGCATTGAAAGATTATCATCTGGGATGAGTGCACAATGAAAAAACACCAGAAAATGTTTGGAAAATATGTCAGAAACCTTGGAAAATAAACCAGACAAGTATGAACAAATTTTTCGAAACTAAAATGGAAATTAGACGAGAAAATAAATATATATTCTGCCCTAATTTCCAAATAATTTTTGGAAAAAGTCCAGAAAATGTTTTTTTTTATTTCTTAACGAGACATTTTTACTTTTAAAACGAAATTTTCAAGAAGCTATCAAAACCCATGAGAGGTAATATAAACCCACATTGTTAGAGAAATATACTCTTCAAGTTTGCTTACTCTAATAATAGCCATTTGGGCTGTAGAAAAAAGTAAATGAATAATAGGCGTTAACGACCCATACAGGACCTAAAGCCTGCCTAAAAAAGTGACCCGATTTTAATCTCGATTCCGAATTGAAAATTTATTTTTAAGAAGCATCTCATAGCGGGCAGGAATCTTTTGAGATCCCGATTAGACCGATGTTATAAAACAGCTAAAAGGCTGTCAAGAACTGTGTCATTGCATGAAAAATGGAGTTTGCTGACAAAATATGGCTTTCACCGGATATAACATAAAGAAAAATTAAGCTCATGTATTTACAGTTGACTCAGGGTCAATGCTAAGAAAAGCACCATAGTTGTATTCACAACGAGAAGAATGAGAGAAAGACTCAAAAAAGGATCACGCAGAAGATAAGTATCTAAGAATTAAACTGGATGAAAAACTTACATGGAATTCTCACCTATCGACAAAGCCAGGATTTCACTGTAGACCAGCAAAAGTCTACTTGGTAAGAACTGGGGACTCAACTCTAAAGTGACACTATGGATGTAAACGGCAATAACTAAGGGTCCGCCATCTAACGTTTTTTTTTCAACTAGTGCTTATTTCGCGAATGGTAACACTTAGCTCATGTCTGATTTGACAGATAATTAGTTTTATCCTTCCTTGAACAACGAACAACAACAACAAGGAGTGGCCGTTACAGTCAATGGCGATCGTTATCGGGCCATGTTGAACGAATTTTTGTTCACAAAAATTTAAGAGGAGGACCCATAGACCCATAATAACGTAAGCTTCCTCTCTTTGGTGGTATAAAGCTATGCAGAGTTCTGCACCGGCTAAACTAAATAAAATACGGAGATTAGCGTTTGTGTGTGGAACTGGTGCGTTGAAAACTACACCTACTGCAGCACTTGAGATTATCCTAAGCATCCCATCACTTCATCTAGAACTAATGAAAGAAGCTAGATGCTATGAGCTACACGCTCATCACAGAGGATAAACCAAATTCCAAACTAGTCCATCCTGTCACTTTACGGGAATTCAAAAAACGCGAACTATTGGAATACATCCAACGGACAAATGCTTGCCACAAACACAACTTCAAGGTTACATTCCGAACCTATACGCTTATACTGACGGATCCAAAACAAATGATGGAGTCTGAGCGGGAGTATACGGTCCCCTCACTAATACTAACCAGAATGAACATAAGCGGCGCCGTATTTCAGGCCAAAATCCATGCAATATAACTCTGCATTCGAGGGAACTGAAACAGATTCATAACGAACAAAATCATTAACATTCTCTCTGACAGCAGGGCAGCTCGACTTCCAATTACCGCCTTTGAGATAACATCAAGTATCAACAAAGTACATTAGATCAAGGTGCCAGGTCACAGTGTACATGAAGGCAATGAAAAGGCAGACGAACTAGCCAGAACAGGCTCCCTATTCAAATGCGTAATGACAAGACCATTCTGCGGGCTGTCCATAAACACTACAAAAAGTTGTATCAAATCTTGGATAGAAGAGAAAAAGCTAAATTTCTGAAGGGAGACCGAAGGAAACAGCCAAGCAAAAAACTTCATGCCAAACAGTTCCCAGAAAAAAAAACCAAACAACTACTGCAAATTAGTACAAGTCAGGTTCGACAGGCTTTCTTACGGGCCACTGTCAAAAAAAAAAAAAAAAAAAAAAAAAAAAAAAACACCTGATGACCGTGGGAATAGCACAATACAACTCTTGCAGATTGTGCACCGAGGACGTAGAAACAGCAGAACACATATTATGTGATTGCAACCGCCTAATACAAGCTCGTCAACTTTATGCAGGAAAATTTTACCTTGAAGCAGTGAATATAGCTGCCAGATAACCCAAAGAGCTAGTCGCTTTTATAACTAAATGCCGCAGTTAGTTATGGATGAGCTCTAAATGGAGGATATTACACTAAGCCATAGCGCTCTTGGATACCACCTCCAAGCATGAATCTAATCTTATCTACAGTTGACTTGATCGAAGAATGCGGTGATGGAGATGTGCGTTAAGATGCTCCACTTTTTTTTATGTCACTGAGCAGAATCCTGGCATAGAAAAAATATAATAATTGGAAGACATTGCGACTTAATTCCATAATGGACTTATGTTCGGTGGACTTAAGTTTCTGCGCCGCGCAGAAGAACATACTTCTTGCGGTGAAATATTAAATCCTTTTTGTTCTCGAGTTTACCTCTGAGATCTTTGGCTTGGTCGTTGCAATGAAAACTAAGCTTCAGCCGTAAACTATGCCATTTTTCTACACTATTTCGGAAGTACGTTGGAGAAAGCTATTTTTGGCAGTCAGTGTTGCTTAATCTCTGTAGTCGTAAGGCGTAGAGCACGTTGAAGAGAGACGGAGTGTCATAAAATTCAGGTTTCGAATTTTTAACCCAAACACTACTTTAATGCAATACTGATTTTTACTTCTTAGAAATATCCCAATTTTTAGCTCCGAGTTGTGGGTCATTCTGACCAAATTCCAACAATTAGACCTTAAAGTATTTTTTCCTTCTGTGGCTACAAGTTCTTCCCTTACAACTTCCATGCAGAAAGTCCATTGTTTCTTTCTCAGTTAGCCACCATCTTCGTTTGTTCAGATCATCAACCCTCTCTTTCCCAAATTAGCAGGCAAATTCCAGTTTCTGCAGCCAGCCTATTACTCATTTACAGACTCAGAACAGAAACAGATATCATATTCACCTTGATGCCACCGCCGAACAACAATGAGCAAAGGATTCATCCTTGCTTTGCTTCCATTGATGTTAAAAATTCATCGGCAGTAAAATTTCCATCGCATAGCATGTCTGCGTTCTATTTGCACAAAAGCTCTTAGCATTTTAATCATCTTCCGATTTAGTACATTTTATAAAAGAGTGCCTCACGGGGGCTGCTATCAAAAGCAGAACGAAAGTTAGCTTACGTCTCAGTTATATATTTACCAGGGTAAATAATTGGTCAACTGTCATATAACCTCCTCTAAATTCTGCTCGAAAATTGTGCAAGACATTCTTTTCGTGTACCTACTGTGTAAGAAGGGTGAAGAGTGAGGTTACAAACTTGTAGTTCTGCGGATAGTAGTACTCCTGTATTTTGTGCAAGGGATATATTATAGCTCTTCTAAAAACTGTTATTGTTGGTATATCCTATTCAATTCGGAGGTTAGGGCTGTCACAGATTCTGTTGTACAGTTTTATAAAACTCAACGGGCGAGTCTTCTCATGGAGCTTTGATTTTTTTTCTCCCATTTTTGATATTAAAGGTTTTTTTTTGTAAAGGGCAGATATCTTTAAAATGTAATAAAACACAGATTATGCTGTCTGGCATTATCTAGAGGTCCATTTACATTGGGTCAAATGGCTTTAAAAATGAGTTCGTTACAATCAACAGTTGACTGAGCAGTAGAAATACGTAATTACTAAATTGTTCGTGCCTCAATTTGAAGACATTAACGTTGAAGACATTTAGTTTTACCAGAATGGTGCCACATGCCTCACACCGCGCGGATCTTTTAACTGGCGATTTGTCGCCGTTAGACTGTTTTTTCTGGCTATATGTAAGGTTGCATGTTAACACTGACAATAAGGAAACAATTGAGCATTTGCAAGTTACAAGCCAACATTCGACGTGTTATTGCTGAACTACTGCCTGATCAACTGCGAAGACTATGTGAAAATTTAACCCTTACCACATACGATTCAGTCGCGGCTGCGGGCACAAGTCCGAAGAAATTATTGTCAAAAAATTGTCAAAACCTTTTTTCTATCTTTCATTTCAATTTAACGATCCTCGCATCTCTTTTATAGAGAACGGGGCATCAGGGAATTCATTAAAAAAAACAGAAGGTGCGTTTTGGTGCGATACAATTTTTTGAGTAAGTTCTTAAAATGTTCTCTCCTAACATTACTGTGCGACAATGGAAAGTTTCACAAGAAGCAACCATTTAGGGCACAACATTATAGCATTCCAAATTGACGGAAAAATAGACAAAATAAGGAGAAGTAGAAATCGAAAAAAGTCAAATTAAGATGCATTTCTCGCTGAAGTAAGGAAGTATCAGCAGATACCGCAGCGACAGCCCCTGGGCACACCTGGGAAAATCTATGCAGCTATGCAATGCTTAAAAGAAATCCTGATATATTTGTACAAACTTGGGTGACAACGGACTTTCTTGAGAGTAAGAAAAGAACCAGTGGGCTATCCAATGTAATGAAAGATACAAATTCTAAAACAAAGGGAAAAGCTCTAAAAAAAGTGCTTTAAAGAACCCACTGTTCCAGTTTATCTCAAAGACGGTAATAGAAACTCAGGAGCTCAGTCCTGTATGGAGAAGTCGTAAGTCGAGGTTATAACAGGATTTGAGATAGAACTCCAATCTCTGTATTAGAGTTCCATAAGTAGACGTGTTCAATAGCTTGGTTTCAACAATGGCAAGCCAGGCTTCAATAAACGCAGTATCTGATATTGCTACAAAAAACAAGCTTGTTCGCCTTCGGTAGATTTTAACAAGTCTCTCGACTCACATCGTTAGAATGAGTCTCTACAGTGTTCCTGGGTACGGGGACATATCTGACAAGAGGCCCGACGATTTTGTACGATGACACCCGATCATACAGTGTCATCCGAGTGTAAGTGGTTTCACATGAACTTTTGAGAAACGTTTTATCCGATGATGACACTGTGGTAAATTGAGCGATGTCAACCGTGGAACTTCGTCATTCAGATGACACGTTTAGTGACATGCCGGATGGCAGGCGATCACACTGGATGACCACTTTAGTAACAGTACGTACGTCAGTAGTACGTCACAGTAACGGCAAGATGTCATCCGGATGACAAGTGTGGATGAACATCTGATGGCATCTTAACGGAACGTGCGGAATGCAAGACACGAATGAAGAAATAGATCATATCAAGGAATATGTGGCCAAAGTATGACACATAGCCAGACCAACTAATTTCTCCAGTATGATAGAATAGGTAAACATCGTCATTAGCTATAACCTCTTAAGAAGCCATAATGTCACTGTATGACGAAGATACTGATCACTTGTGGAGAAGAACGCTTGGAAGTTAAATCTCCCAAAACAATGAAGAGCTTTCTGATGTCCCTAAATTGTTCAAATTTTTGAGTTGCGAAGTCGTTCGTTTGGACAACATTGTACTCTGCACCAAAAATGTATCTCTGTTGATCGTATAGATTTGCTTCAGTGACTTGCTTCTTCCATTTATTTATCTTAGAAATCTCTTGCCGTCTTTCAAAAATTTCTTTAAAACACTACTTATTGCTCTTGCTCAAAGCAGCCATACTTTGCAACCTTTTACTTCCATACGGCTTTCAAGCATTCGATAACGAATCATCATGTTTCCTCCATAACAAAACCTCCAATAATTAAAATTGCAAAGCTCCAAACTAGTGGCATTTAAGACTTACATTTTTTAACAATAAAGTATTCAGTCGCACCCCCAACTTTTCCGAAACATTATTTAACCCACCTCTCTTAACCCTGTGGTATATTGCTGCCCCCACATCTCATAAAACTGTACTCCACTTAACTCTGTAAACTAAAATACAACTAGGTACCACAAATTCTGTGGAATTTCGGCTTCGGGATGTAGTTGTATGGTTGATCATCCCTTTTGTTTATTTAAAATTTCATTTCGTTCAAACTTTCCCGCCGCCCGCTATCCATATTTCTGGGACAGAATACCACTCCACGGTGTCTGCCGCACAGTATATTTGCGTAGTGGCATCAATTCACTGGCCAAATATAGCACACTTACAACCCCACAAACTCCACTCCCCATGGATGACATTCAACAGTTTGTCCACACACACACACACACAACCCAAAATATGTAAATAAAATTGAATTTCCCACCGGAACTGACTGCAGCAGCAACTAGAACTTTTCCGTTCCATCTGAGTTAGGTATACAATAACGGTATCTGTATGAACGCACCATACCGCAGCACCCCTGTTAACTGAAAAGTGTGGACAGAAGCTATCTCTCCGTCAGGCATATTGGACAGACAAACAAGCAAATGGATTCACTTTCCAACCTGACAGTAGGTCGGTTGCGGGATGCGGGCGAATGGAGAAATGTGACAAAATGTTAGTTTTGGAATTCATTTGAAAGTTATGGCAATGCAACAGACTTTCAGGATGATTGTGCATGGCGGCGTCCATTTGAAATGGAATTTTTTTTTGAAAAATGTTTCCAAAACGAAATTCTGTTTGCAATTTGCTTTGAAAATCTCTTCGCTTTGATAGTTGCGAATTAAATACAAATATTTGTGTGGGAAATTTTAGCTAGATATATGACCTAATCCGATGCAATTAGTTTGAAATGAGTATCAAATCAATGCGAGCGAGTTCTTCGAATATTTACACAGAAAATGCTTAAACCAAAACTAAAAATTGCAGCAAGGCAAACATATGTACCGAATGGATTCAATGAATGCCAAATTAATTAGTAGCAGTTGTACACAATTACTTGTCCAATTTCCCATTATTCTGGGAAAACATGTAATTCGTACATATTGGCGGAACAAACATGAGTGCTGTTGCTGTACTCTGAAATGGAATTGTTTATCTGGCATTCTGTTGTTATTCTTAAACAAGTTTTGGATGGAATTTGTTTTTATTTATCCTCGTGTGAATATGTACATTTTCAATAATGTGTATTCCGCCATGTGAAAAGGTTGGCCGAACAGGACGATGATTTTCGTAACCGATTTGAAAACTATTTTTTTCTGCTCAACTAAGGAAGCGAAGAATTTTAGATTTTCATCTAGGACTAGTCCTGAAATTATGTCTCTGTGCTCACCCTTTTCACATTACTTCATCATTAAAAAAGAAAAAAATTTTGACTGACATAGTCCTTGGATCAGTGCGAATGCCTACGGTTCCATGGTAACTACCATAATGCTTCTATTCATGGACTTTTCATTTCCGTTTTAATTCCTGTTAACTCCCGTTAATTACTGCAAGGACAAGAGCCCTTTTGACAAGTTGGTTTTATGTGAAAGCTTCTGTATAAATGCGTCATTCTATGAAGGGACATTTTCCCCGTGATTAGGCAGCATCAACAGAGAGGGAAAATATCGGACAATGGTTGCATTCATTCATCAGAAAAAGAAACTACTTTTCGCCAAAACAAAGCCAAAGTGGTGTTTCATTTAGTTGGATGTTTTACGTGTGTGAGTGCATAATCCAGGAGATGAGAAATAAAAATACCACGTATAGGAAAAGCCAATAACTGGCTGCCAAGCAACCAGTGATAAGGAGTTCGGTAGGTAGGTAGGTTGGTGGATGTCCATGTGACTTTGGGTGTCCATTTGGTTACCTTTCCTCGAACTTAAACTTAATACGAATTAAGATAAGTCAAATTAGATTTTACATTTAACAAGTAGAACGGGGCAGCATTAGTAAGGATTTTTTTTTAAGTGGTCGCCATTGCCCATCCATTCCATTGCATTTAATCGGAAGCATTCTGTGACACACGAGTTTTCATGATTACTTGAAATAGTATTCGCGGTCTTGTTTAACTCGTTGAGTTCCTTCCTTTTTAAAAGGAAATTCTCAGATGTTACTGCAGGATCTGAGGTTCACAAATTTTAGCAAAATGTGAAACAAACAAATCAAGACCATAAGCTTGGAACCTAGGGCCCCTTAAGAGGTGAATATTGAAAAGAACTACATTTGCAGACTTCCGACCGACGCGACGTCTGGATAATCAACCATTAAATATTAACTATGTTAAACAATGAGAATTCTGTTTAAGTAAAGAATGCCTTGAAATGAAACAAAGCAGCTGAAGCTGAACTTTCGAACTCGACAAGGCGCGATTGGTGTTAAGTTTCGGGATTAGACTTGTCTGTGAAATATGGATGAACTTCAAAAATTGACACCCTGTAGATATAAGTGTCATCAGCGCTTCACACAAAATCGTGACTAATATAAAGAGTGTTTTTTCAAGGTTGGTTTTTCGAATAAAGATAAAACTGACATTTTGTGGTCAAATCTGGCAACTCTAATGTCATTTATGTTCAGTTTGGTTTGCCATTTCATCATGAATAGGTTGACAAATGAACAACGCTTGCAAATCGTGCAAATTTATTTCGAAAATAATGGTTCAGTTTGCGAAGTTTACCGCAAGTTCATTTTGGGTTGAATTGCTACGTCAACAAGCAAAATTGCCGCATTTGGAGTGAAGAGACTCCACATGAGACCCTTGAAACGCCATTACATCCACAAAAACTGACTGTTTGGTGTGCTCTATGGGCTGGTGGAGTCATTGGGCCATACTTCTTCCGAAATGATGCTGGAGAGTCAGTTACCGTTAATGGAGACCGGTATAGAGTCATGATAACCGACTATTTTGTTCCCGAATTGGATGGCATGAATGTGGATGAGATGAGGTTCCAACAAGTCGGCGCTACATGCCACACAGCGCACGTCACAATCGATTTATTGAAGGAAACATTCGATTAGCGCAAAATTTCGCGGAATGGACCTGTCAATAGCCCCAAATTCTTCAACAAGTGATGGAAAATGGACCTCTAGACTTGTATTTATTCGAACCAGCCGAAACATTAAAATTATCCTTCCAATAAAGCCAAATTGATGGACATCAAAACGATTTTCTTGTATTTTATTTCAATTCGAAGTTCTATACCTCTAAAAAAAAACACCTTGTATAATTCTGGTGGTCCATTTGGTTTTTGAGTCAGATCCAGCATTGTTTTTACATTCACAACACGGTAGAGAGCTTGGGGAGCACCCAAAACCGCCAGATCGGCACTGTTCTGTTCATCGATTGCTTTGATAGCTTCTTAAGAAATGAGCTGTACCGACCCATATCCTAGGTTTGGTTAGGTTAGGTTAGGAGGGCAGTTTTTCACCAGATGCAAATTTCACCCGGAAGCCGTGAAGGCCCATTGTCAGTACCCTGTTAATATCCTATGTTGACATACTTTCCAAGCTCATACGTTTCTGCAGAATGATGATGGAAGGCTTCCGCTCGAAATCAACTCCTTTTATTTTTTAGTCAAAATAATTGTTCAGAAATCGATTGCCAACTTTCCTATGTATAAAGTCTAGAGGTGAGTTTAAAAGCAAGTCACACAATTACAACGTCCAGAATGACATAATGAAGAGCTTCGTGTTAGATACAGATTTTTTATATCTGGACCCGGAGTGTGAAGTTTACAGACAGTCAGAATGACAACAATGCACTTTCAGCACTCACATTGATTCTGAAGCCAGGTTCGAGCAAAGTCAGGACAAAAGTCTTCTTCTCAGAAGAAATTTTCCACAACCGTAGCAGGTAGCTGTATCTCTTAAGCCTGAAACATTTAGGTGCCTTGACAAAAGCGTGGTGGGGCTACCCAAAATGCCTACTAAGCGCCATAGACTTCTCACAGTAATTTGGTCGAACTAGCTTTCGCTGTCTGCAGCCCAAAGAATCGTGCCCTCGAATATTGAGTCTATAGGAGCTTCAGTCATTAATGATACGTACAAGGGATGCCGGCAGACTTTTAGAAGATGGAGGCTGATCCCCATTTTCATGAGATGATGGTTCAGGGCGTAGTGACCTTAATGATTAATGATACGTACAAGGGATGCCGGCAGACTTTTAGAAGATGGAGGCTGATCCCCATTTTCATGAGATGATGGTTCAGGGCGTAGTGACCTGTTAGGAAGTCTGTGAAGACCGCTTTTTTTGTTTGGCGAGGCCCATGAATTTTTAGCATGCCGTAATTCTTGCATGGAGTTCCATTGGAATGAATGTATTTGATGTTCCTATGTGTTGAGTTTAATTTTGATATTACTGGTAAGTAGTCCACAGAATGGCTCTGGGCCGATGAAAGGAGTTGCAGAGCCTTTTGCTAGCTCGTCAACCTCTTCATTACCAAGAATTGCTTCGTGTCCTGGCACCCAGTAATGAGTCACTCTGTTATGGAAATTTTGTTGTTTTAGAATATTTAGACAGTTCCAAACGAGTAGGAGTTAGGAGCTTTGAGTGCTGCTTGAATGTCTGAGAATATAGATATCTTCTGAGATTACGTCTCAAGCATTCTCTTGCGCATAGTTCAATGGCATGAAACGTGTGTGTCCTAGGGGAATTGACATTTTGCAGTTTGGTCCGCTGATGTCCGCTCCTACACCCGTTGGCATTTTTGAACCATCCGTAAACCAGACTGTGTGGGACCTGTTTGGAATAGGGCCTCCAGTTTTTATGATGATGTTAAATTGTCGATAAAAGTTTACTTTTGTTGGCATGAGGTTCGTGACTTGAATCGAAAGCTGTGTATAATTTTTTTTTGTCAATATTTCCTTTGTCTATTTTTGTTATTTAACTCTTCGGGTTTTGGTTGATGATTATTGCGTGCAGGGATAGCCTTATTATGTAATATTACTACAGCACCCCCAATCCATAGCGCTTATCGTATACGCGAACTTCTTCTTCTCTTCTTAGTCGACAAAGTTTTGATCAGCTTTGAGAGATCATTGTACCGGTTTTGGACTGCCTTTGGAACTATGCAAGGAGCTGAGGCCAAAGCAATAGTTGTGTTGCTGCATTTGTGTGACCAAGAAGTTTCTTCTGGCTTTCTCTTTTTCGACACGTGGATGGGTCTGGAAAGACAAGTCTGAAGATCACTGGTGGCAATTACAGTATCATTCCGGTGCCGTGAAGTTAACTCCTGCAATAACATCGGCGATGTGATAAAATTTTTCGGGTTGAACCCGCCAACTTTATAGGTAAGCCAGTGGGAATGCAGTAAAGCGATATCATTTTGGAATCCTTGGGGATGTTCTTTAGGGACTCCAAAATAATAATTGAAACCAAAAAGTTTTTCTGACAAATTAAATGCAAATAATTTTAAGCTCAATCACTAAACATATAAGCGATATAATACGTTAAAGTACGATTAGACGGCCATTTTTGACGAGTCATTTAAATGACGCTGTGGCGTCAGGCAAAAATGTGGCATTGAAGCTACGATTCGTCATTTGAATTTGATATTTGCGTAGAAAAATGGCATGGCTGGAATTTCGTGGCTTGTCGTCATTTTTAAGAGGCTGCCCTTTAAATGACGCAACCTCCAAAATGTCAGAAGCGTCATTAAAGAGCTCACACGGCCATTTGTTTGCGTCATTTTAATGGCACAAAATTCACGTCATTTGGCCCGCCCTTTTCTTGATCATTTAAATGACGCCGAAAATGTCATCCCAAAAATGGCGATCACACAAGCGACATTAAATGACTCCCAAAAATGGCCGTGTAATCGTACCTTTAGAGTATTTCTGAAGTTTCAAAGATCTCTAGCAATTCCATCCAATATAGAGAATAAGAATCTCTAGCTAAAGAAATAAAGATTTTGTTGGATTCCACTTATTGGTTATCCAAAAATATTACCTTAATTTAGATATTTTTAAGATGAAACAAAATAAGAAAATAAAACTTTCAATAATACATTAAGTAAAACAAGTATCAACACCTCTGTAGTATGTATAAACGATTAAAACATGGAAAAACATTAAAAAATTATTAATTATATATTTATATTTCGAATTACTCAACAAAACGATAGAAACAATAAACAACAAAAGGGAAACCATTTTTTGATAAGTGAATCAGTAACATAACAAATACATTTAATTTAATTTCACATAAAAACAAAGAAAACAAATTTTATTTAGGAAGATTTATTCATGTTAATAAATACATAAAAAAATATTTATATAACAAATAACGATTTCAACATTCACAAAGGTCATAAGAAGACAGAATCCAAACATCACAAACAAGAACACAAGCAAACAATTCAATTTTCTGTCATTGATTTTTATTTTTTTATATTTTATTTTTGATATTCCTTTGTTTTGGGTAATATTATCTTTATTAATAGATTGTTAAAATAGAAAAAATATAGAACTTTATTATTATGTGTTTTTTTTTTTATGAGAAGATAAAAAACAAACGGACACATTCATCCCGTTAGGCAATTTAAATCAATTTATCAGAAAGCACTTAAAAAAAAAATAAAACAAACATTGCATCCGTTGAGCATATTATTTATGTAGGTATATCATCAAAATGCAATATAAATTGAAATACGAGATACAAGTATTTTATAGACATTGAACAGCTGTAGATACTTTTTGGTTATTTAGGTATCTGTGTGATTTGCAACAATATCCGGCAACAATATTGAATACAACAATTGAATGGTGATGAAGTTTTTTTTTTTTTTTTGTTTTAGTTAATAATAATCATCAGACGCTTGGCATTTGGTGTTTTTTGTTTTTTTTTTAGAAAATTTTATTAAACTTACAACATAGGCAGACGATGAAGGCACTGAAAGGCTCGATCCGGAGCCTCCACGAGCACTGAAACCGTACGTCTATTTGTTTTTGTATTTTCAAAAGAGGGGGGGTTTATTTGTTTATGTTTAATTTTAATTTCTATTTGTTTTTTTTTTTTTTTATTTAATTTTTTGAGAATGGTGGTTACATAATAATATTTTATTTAAAGGTATGTGAAGGTTTTTAATGATACGAAATAAATTTATAAAAATAAAACATATAACTAAGTAAGAAAATTAATAAAATAAAAATTTTTAAAACATTTTCTAAGTTCGCTAAGTAAAAAAGGGCAATTCGAAGGGATCTTTGTAAAATGAGCAACTTTTCAGAACGTAGTTTGCTTTGATTGCTGTCGAGTGTTCCAGTGTTCAACAAATAGTGAAGATACACAAAAATAAAGTGCGTCATACGAAACTTTCTCGGTACATGAAAAGTGTTTTTGATTCCCAAAATAAATCGAAAATGAATGGTGACAAATTAATTTAAATCACTTTTAGGTTATGAAAAATTTGATTTTCTCGAAAACGGCACCTACGATTTTGATGTAATTTCGCACATTGGACACTTTGTTCAAAATACAAAAATTTATCAGAACCGTTAGAGCCGTTTTTGAGAAAACGAATTTAATTGATATTTAAGAAAATTCTTATAGGAAAAAGAAATTTAAGAAAAAACATTTCAAAAAAAATTTAAAATTGAATTGAATTGAATTACCGTCAATCGATTTTCTTTCCAAAAACTGAGTATGCAGTATTTTTTGCCCATCCCAAGTATCCGTAGTACAAAAAAAGACCAAAATCCTTTTAATCATTTTCTAGAAAAATAGTGATAAGTGATTTTCACCAAAAAAATCGTATGGCAGGTTTCGTTATTTGAAAAGATAAATCAAAAAATAAAAAGATACTCCGAGATGTAACCCCAAAAACCTTATATACGAACTCGGAAGCAAATCCGTCGAACCGTTTCGTTATACAGCGCCCGGACAGACAGACTGACGGACGGACGGCATTGGCGGACCCACTTTTTTGGACTTCTCTATGGTCGTAATATCATCCCTCATATTCAGTTTGAGTTCGAAATGTCCGCACGATTGCAATAACTTTCTCTTTAGTATACTAATGGATACCAGAAGGTTCAAAATAAATTTTCCATCCAACCGTAAACAAAATAGTGGATTGGTTTGCTTGTGTTTTGCAGAAAACCAACGTTCACACATCAAGGATTTTGACTCAGCCCCTTGGCGTGACCTAAAAAACCGGATTTGTGTCTTTTAAAGCGTGACTGTAACACATTTACTCAAACAGAAACTCCCTACTAAAACGAGAACAAAGTAGTTTTCATTGCAAATAAATTGTAAAATTGCTCAGCTCATAGCCATCGGAGAAATATAAGGTTAGGCCTTTTTTCAGAGATGCGCAATCAAGAAAATATCTTATATTCAGCATTAATTTCATTCCAATAAATGCAACCGTCAAGTAAACTTTACCCAAAGTCGTTTGAGAATGCGTCAAGTCATGTTGCGTTCTTGTCTAACGGGTGATCCAAGTAGAGATACTTTTTTCAATAGCCTTTTTTGACAGATCACAGGAGTGAGTCGTGTCATGCTGTCATGTTATTTTTGTTTAGTATTGTTTGGCATTTCATAATGGAAAGACTTACGCGTGAACAACGTTTACAAATTGTTCAACTTTATTATGAAAATTCACGTTCTGTGAGGAATGTGTTTCGTGCACTTCGCTCAACTTATGGTCAACATAATCGGCCTACTGAGCGTACTATTCGCAACACCATCACCCATTTTGAGACCCAGCATTCATTATTGGATAATATTCGACCGAAAAGACCACGTCCAGCACGCTGTGAAGAAAATATAGCGGCCGTAGCTGAGTGTGTACACGAAGACCGTAGAGAGTCGATTCGGCGCCGTTCGCAGCAACTCGGACTGACGTATGGAACGACTTGGCGCATTTTACGTCAAGATCTTAAATTGAAAGCGTACAAAATACAGCTTGTGCAACAGCTGAAGCCGCTCGACCTTCCCAAGCGACATCGCTTCGCTCTATGGGCTCTTGAAAAGTTCCAAGAAGATCCGACGTTTTCGAGGCAAATTTTGTTTAGCGATGAGGACCATTTCTGGCTCAATGGGTATGTAAACAAACAAAATTGTCGCATTTGGGACGAAGAGCAACCTGAAGAGATTGAAGAACTGCCACTTCATCCAGAAAAAACAACGGTTTGGTGTGGTTTGTGGGCCGGTGGAATCATCGGTCCATATTTCTTTAAAAATTATGCCGGTGCGAACGATTCAGCAAGACGGCGCCACTTCCCACACATCGCATCAATCAATGGACTTATTGAGAGAAGCACATAATTTCACGTTTTGGGCCGGTCGATTGGCCACCAAGATCGTGTGATATCACACCGTTAGAGTTTTTCCTGTGGGGATATGTAAAGTCAAAAGCTTATGCCGACAAACCCGCTTCGATTCAGGCCTTGGAGGAAAACATCACGCGTGTCATTCGCCAGTTACCAGTCGAAATGCTCGAACGAGTGATCGAAAATTGGACTCAACGGATGGACCATCTGCGACGTAGCAACGGCCAACATTTGATAGACATAATCTTCAAAAAACAAATGCCAAAGAATGTTCTTTCAAATGATAATAAACATTCTCCATTAAATTTAAATTTTCTGTGTTTTTTTCTTTAAGAAAGTAGGGAACCTCGAAATGGATCACCCTTTACAAGACAACGGATAAAAAAACTAGAAAGTTGGACTACTTTGGTCGTATACTCAATCACATCCTTCCCTTATGGGCCACCTCCCATAAGTAGGCATATATTGAAAACTACACTCAGTGATAACTGACGAAGAAATGTGTAAATGAGTTGCGACCATAAGTTCGGCGCCTACGAGTACGACAAAAAATGTTGTGTACAAGGAAGCACTATTTCAAGAGACAATAAAGTAAATATGAAATCAATCAACCACTATTTCATAAATGTGGCAGGCAGGCGAATCACGGGCCAGCTAGTATTTCTATATTTCAAAATAAAATGGCTTTTTGGTTAACAAACCTAACCAATTTTTGGGTCAAAAGAATACAAATTTCCTGAAATAGTGGCACTGATGTGCAGGACTAGTGAAACAATAGTCTTCAAGATATTTCACTATTAAAATGCTGATTTTATTGTCACAATAGACTTCTTCTTTTCATTTAACGACGAGATTATGATCAGGATTAAAGTGATCATAACTTCACTGCATTCCTACTGGTCCGCCGGTTCGAACTCAAAAGGTATCTGCAGGCATCCCGATTTTGGATCACTTCCAATCAAATACTGGTGTTTCTGCATTTGTGTGATCCAGGAGTTCTTAGGCCTGCCTCTCTTACGCGATTGTAAGGGAACGTTGATTGCCATTGCCTTTTTGACGGGGTTCGTAGGATCGCTCCTTTGAACATGTCAATACCAACTGAGTCGGTCGTGCTTCATTTTTTTCGAGATGGGTTCTTTGACGTGAAGGCTTCCTCGGATTCTGGAACTTCTAATTCGATCAAATATTATTATTTAAATGTTGGCACCGCTCGAAAGAATCATCAACCAGCGGCATGTGCATTGGAGAGATATGAACTACGCTGTTCTACGATCAGAGTTGCCATGAAGACAAAAATATTGGGGGCCTTTTTGAGGGTCATTTGCTAAAACTAAGTCATTTCAACTTTAAGTTGAAAGTTCATGCCGTCTTTTTGTCTGAATTTGGAAAATTTCATAAGAAAAAAACAATAATAACAATTAATTAACAACAATTAGTTATGGAAATTCGCCATCGTTGCAGTGCTGGTAATATGTGCGCACCACATAAGGCGAGGCTTTTCACTACTTCGTTTTTTTTGACCAGGTCAATGTCGCTGTACAGCACTCTCCTCCAGAACTCGTCAACGCATTCGGAAAAACAGCGATTGGCTAACGTTATCTTCGTTTGATGTCTAAAGAGATTTTGTTTTCCGATCTGATTGCAAAGAAGAGGTATACAAAGTCCCTTACTGTGCTGTCATATGCGGCTTTAAAATCGATAAAAAGGTGTTGAGTATCGATCTGAAGTTCTTGGGTTTTCTTCAGGATCAGCCTTGGCGTGAATATTTGGTCAATATTAGGACTTACCGGCATAAAATCGCACTGATGGGGTGCAGTAGGATCGTTGACAATTGGTTTCAGGCGCTCGCACAATACGGCAGACAAGATCTTACATGCGATGCTAGGGAGACTGATACCAGTTGTCACAGTTTAGAAAGACGTTTCTTTCTTGTGAAACGGACAAACGATGCTTAGGTTCCATTCATTAGGCATACATTCTTCTGACCAAATCTTGGAATTGAGTTGGTGAATGGTGAGTTGAGATGTCCTCACTTAATTTTTGGTGATTTTTTCGTTGGGTTGACGGCATTCAACAAACCGAACGCCTTAAAAAAATAGCTAACTACCTATGAAGTTATATGTTTTATAAGAAAACCTTAATAATTTGTCATAATAAGGCTTTGTAGGAGGCAATGTAAATCCATCTCTAGTAGAATTTCGATATTTGAGGGCCATTTCTAAGTGGCCCGAGGCCAAGGGCCAAAACGCAAAACAGAGGGCCAAAATGGCCCTGTCTACGATCTGACTATGTAAACGAAACTCTACACTCTATAAATGCATGCTTGCATTCTGCAAACATATGCGTGTTGGATGAATCAGGGAGTGACCACTACAGCACAATTGAGTAAAGAAATGTGTGGAGCTTGCACTTGCGAGAGTTCTCGCAAAGGTTCGTTTTCATTTCAACAGAATAAATCTTGTTGTGAAAGAAAGGAAAACAATTAATAGATATTTGCTTTTCATAAAAAAAATTGGGTTTGTGCATGCGAGAGTTCCCGCACAGGTAAGCCTCTAAAGTATACATACATATATTTAAAACATGTGCTCTTTTTTGCTTTGAAGTTATTAAGTCAAATTTATAGTAATAAAACTGAAAGAAAAGAAGGAAAAATAATATTCCAAATCTTTAGCTTGCAGTGACAGCGGCCGATTGATAACACTCTCAAGATGCTCGCTTTACCTCACATTTGCGTATATTAAAGGGTGATTTTTTAAGAGTTAAGTTTTTCAGGTTGGCAACATTGGTTGTTAATGGCGTCCAAACGTCATCTGTCAAAGTGAAAAGTTGTCAGTACACTCTGCCATTTAATCATGGAAAGACTTACAAACGAGCAACGAACAAATTAATTGCGTTTAGCGATGAGGCTCATTTCTGGCTCAACGGATACGTAAAGTGATGAGTGATGAACAGCCACATGCCATACAAGAATTACCGATACAACCCGAAAAAAAGACAGTTTGGTGTGGTTTATTAGCTGCTGGCATTATAGGTCCATTGTTCTTCAAAGACAGCTGTGGAAGAAATGTAACCGTCAACGGTGAACGATATCGTGCCATGATACGCGCCAGTTGGCTGAGTTAAACTGGGTTGACATGCGGTTTCATCAAGATGGTGCCACATGCCACACAGCTCGTGAAACAATGGAAATGTTGAAGGATGAATTTTGTGAGCAGCTTATCTCTCGAAATGGCCCTGTGAGATGGCCGTGTGAGTTGTGGGGTTCTCTTAGGTCGTTAGTCTATGTGGACAAGCCAAACACGATTGAAGCCTTAAAGGATATCATAACACGCATAATTCGCGGAATACAGACCGAAATGCTCGATAAAGTGATATTGGACCTTCCGAATGTACCATTTAAAATGGAGCCGCGAACAACATTTCCATAAAGTTGTCCTTAAAACGTAAATGGCAAAGGCCTATTTATCGATTACAATAAAAATGTTGAATATTTGGTGCAAAATTGAGTGTTTTATTCAATTTAAAAAAAAAAATGCGCTTAAAAAATCACCCGTTATTTAGAAACATTAATAATAAACCCCTTGACATGCATCCACACTGTGCAGATAGATACCTAGCAAATAAAAACAAAGCATTAATCAATTTTAATTAAAGTAGTTTTAATTTAATTGACTTCCATTACACGCTTACAGTGCAGTGCAGTAAATTCTAGATACAATTTTTTGCCCTTCTCCACAAAAAAAAAAAAAAAAACCATAGTCTCAGTTCATAATTGCAAAATCCGTTAATTCTTATAAAGTTTACTAAATTGCAAAACAAGCTGAACAAAACAACAATTTTCCATTACACTTCCTTTCCAGATGCTCGTCGCTATAAAATGCATCTTTCTTCAATCATCAACAGAAAAAACGATGGAAAAGTTGCTCATTTCAAAGAAACCAACTGAGAGAAAGTGATTAATTTTCATTTGTATGGCCAGGATGCCTTTTCCAAGAATAACAATCATAATAGCGATAGTCGAAGTGAGACGAAGAGAGTAAAAGAAAGACAAAAAAAAAAAAAAAACAGACCAGAAAAACACAACCATTTCCCTCTACGATTTTCGCACAATAACGTATATAGTATATCGCCCCAGGCATGGGAGACGACTACGACAGCCACCCAAAGTGTGCTGCAAAAATCTTCATCCGCGTGCAACTTGTTGAAGGAAATCAATTTTCTTTTCCTCTCGCGCGAAGGAAAATGGATAGATGTCGGTAGGTTTTTCTGCTCAGTTTTTTTCTCAAAGAAAACTTAAAATCAAATTAATAAATTTACGAAAAAAAAAAAAAATGGTAATAAATTATACAAACAGTAGTTGTGAAGTTGAAAAATTGGTAAAACGAAATCACTTACAGTCGGTGGGGAGAGGTTGATGGCCGAGCCACGTCTCTCTTGTGGTCCGATACTTGAATGGCGCCGTATAGGTAGGCCACCACCAGGTGTACCGCCCGGCGAGGAGGCACACGATGGCGCTATACGTATTTTCGGTGTCATCAGAGTGTTGTCCGATAGACGGCGATTGGGGAACGCATTCGCAACTCGCAGGAAATTGCTATCCGGTGACGAAGGAGAACCGCCAAACCACCAGCCGCCCAACACGCCAGAACCTGAAATAGAAGTGAAGTTTATGTTTATTAGTTTATGTGGCTGTTAAGTGCATTTTAAGCCAACCTAAAGTATGCGAAATAACTTAAATGAGATGCGGGGGGAGCTGTCACATTGCCCCAAAAACTACCGACTCCAAACCGCCAAATTCAACCTCAGGCGAGCTTTTGTCGGCTCACCGAATGGCATTGTACAAAATGTCGTTTACACGCCAATTGAATCGAACATTGTTGTCAGCCGCAAGGATGTCGGGATGGAAGAAGAAAAGGGTGGCTGAAGGGTGTATTTGAAATTTTCAAAATTCAATTATCCTCCTGCTAAACACAGAGTCATAATTAAGTTATTTTTGTTATGCCCCGAGATGTGACTGTGCGTATTTGCCTACTTGGGACTGGCTGCTGGAGGATGGCTGCCCTCGAGGGGTAGCTTAATATTCTGAAGTGAAATCAATTCATTTGGGGGGGTGGGTTTCTCGCTCGATGTAGCAGGAAGGAGCCCTTCAATTAGAAAGACTTTTAATTTTCTTTTGGGAATTGTGATTGAATTCTAGTTAATATGATAATGACGGTTTGTGCTATCTGTTCGATGGGGATGGCAGCTGAAGCTGTTTGAGCGGAATAACAAATTTAAGCAAAACGTTCGAGTGTCATGTCCAATTAGGAAAGTTGAGCGAAGAAAAATTAATTTTTCCAACAAAAAAACAGACAAAAAGAGATGAGAATTTGATTGAATATTTTACATGACGGTCCAAGGATGATACGAGAATAGGGGCTGGAAGTTGAGGTAGGTATTAGAAGTGCGTGGGAAATGGACAGCTGGATCTTTAGTGAGACGAAAATAGCATAAAATTAACATCAAACAAAATATATGCCCGCCCATCGTCCCACACCAGGACTAGAGTAACCTTGTCCCTTGCACAAGACATCCAGGATGCAATAAATAACCCCAAAGAATACGAGATATTCCGTTCAATTCTCAGTCCCACATGTTCAACTGTTGAACGTGGAACGTATCTCATATTTCATGACTGGCAGCGCCAATTCGTTAAGAGCGTATATCCATACAAAATATAGTTTTTCACACTTACCACCCGAGTTCTTTCTCGCCATGTCCTCAGCGCTGGATGTTTTCCTCTGATCAATACGCAAATTGGGTATGTTGAACGGTGGCACATGCATGTTATCCGATGAAAATTGATGCCTCAAAGTTCTGTGTCGCTCCGGTGATGGTATTGACAAATTGTCCAATTTCAATTTGTTTCGCTGTTGTCGATCAATATGGTCGAGCATCTCCTGCAGTACCTAAAATTTCGATAAACCGAGAGACAGAGAGAGAGAGTGATTAAAATTGTCGCGCATTAAAAGCATAGATACAATTAATTGGATGTGCATTTTGTTCGCACATCAATGTCATTTTAATATTAAAACTCACCTCCAGAAGGATGGTGTACTGCTCCAGATTTAATGATGGATTAACTGTGTGCGGTATTAGAGATGGCATTATCCTTGTTGCCATAATGTTGACAGACAGTCCGTACTTTTTGTCGGACAACATTTTCCTATAGATATCTGCAATAAACAAAAAAAAAAAATAGAAAATAAAAAATGAGACAGATACAGCAAGAAACCATCTCCGGCTTGACAATGTCAGGAGAGCTTTATAGTCACAAATTTACTCATACATGCTCGTATGGTATAGTTTTACTGCAACATAAGAGAGAGAGATGGATGACAAGAGGATTTTAATGGAAAACTGTGGTTTGATGGAACTGGTTAGGGAAGATGCACATAAGCGGATATTTGATTTTTGACATGAAACTGCTGAAATTATGACGTTCATTTGATTGTGTTGTTTGTTTTTTTTTTATTCTCCTAGATTTATGAAGGGTTTAACTTTTTAGCTTTAAGGGACACTAGACAGTGTGGCAAATGGGATAGCATTTTATCATCATCCGACTTTGGACTCCCAAGTTGAATGTATTCAATTTGTTTGCCCAGGAAGGGACTGACACATTTTGAAGAGCCTTCAGAAGGACCGTCTGATAAAGAAGTCAAGTATTTATGAGGTCATTAATTCGATGATTTTAAAGATGTTTTTTTCAGTACTTGAGAGAGAATTAAATGGGCTACATATAATTGCAATCAATTTGATGAATAAAGGAGGACTTTGGGTAGCTACCTACAAGTGGCATTGGAATAC
This sequence comes from Ferdinandea cuprea, assembly GCA_963576555.1. Taxonomy (NCBI): domain Eukaryota; kingdom Metazoa; phylum Arthropoda; class Insecta; order Diptera; family Syrphidae; genus Ferdinandea; species Ferdinandea cuprea. The sequence continues at coordinate 21,228,086 of OY754960.1, read as the reverse complement.
AATTGATTTATTTGCAAGTCAATAAAACCGGCAAAATTTTGGCATACCACAAATATTGTCGAGTGATTTTTTAATGCAAATTTAATTGGGTCTAGGTTTGAATTTAAGACACACAAATTTCATATAAAACACATCGAACGGTTTGTGCCCAAGTTCTCTAGCAACTTTGACACTAACCCCGACCAACTCAAGCCATTTTTAACGCCCGTCCAACAGCAGGCTTTATTTCAATTATTTAACATTAGTTAAGGGTGCACAATTATAAAAAATCAAGAGGCACGGGAGTTCCCAGTCAAGTTCTTTAGCAACTTTGGCACGAAACCCTTATTTACAAGAACCAACTCAGGCCATTTTTAACGCCTGTCTAACAGCAGGCTTTATTTCAATTATTTAACATTAGTTAAGGGTGAACAATTATAAAAAATCAAGATGCACGGGATTTCCCAGTCAAGTTCTTTAGCAACTTTGGCACGAAACCCTTATTTACAAGAACCAACTCAGGCCATTTTTAACGCCTGTCTAACAGCAGGCTTTATTTCAATTATTTAACATTAGTTAAGGGTGAACAATTATAAAAAATCAAGATGCACGGGATTTCCCAGTCAAGTTCTTTAGCAACTTTGGCACGAAACCCTTATTTACAAGAACCAACTCAGGCCATTTTTAACGCCTGTCTAACAGCAGGCTTTATTTCAATTATTTAACATTAGTTAAGGGTGAACAATTATAAAAAATCAAGATGCACGGGATTTCCCAGTCAAGTTCTTTAGCAACTTTGGCACGAAACCCTTATTTACAAGAACCAACTCAGGCCATTTTTAACGCCTGTCTAACAGCAGGCTTTATTTCAATTATTTAACATTAGTTAAGGGTGAACAATTATAAAAAATCAAGAGGCACGGGAGTTCCCAGTCAAGTTCTTTAGCAACATTGGCACTAAACCCTTATTTACAAGAACCAACTCAGGCCATTTTTAACGCCCTTCTAACTGCGCTCACAAAAGAGATGGAATCATACAATTTAACAGGTTTTTTTTTTTAATTTTTTAATTATTTAACATTAGTAGTTCCTTCCTGGGTTATAATTATCAAATACAGTAACTCAATGACTCTCTGAAATATCATCAAAACTGGAGCAGGCTCACTACCAATCATCGTAGAACGTTGAACTTTAGCACAGTAATAGGATTTGCGAGGAAAAATCTAACATTTTTCATTTTTCAGCCATGGGGTGTGGCAGATGCCCCTTTTCTCTAATTCAACATCCAAAAGACTTAAGGGCCAACCATAATAGACTTTCATGAGCTTAAGCTAGCTTAATGAAATATATAAATACTCGTAAACAGTACAGCAACATCATGACCACAATGGGATTATGCTCAGTTTCGTCAAATTTTCGTTGACTTGAGTGGCCCTACGAGACTGTAAATTAAATAAGACCTTCAGTCAATTGACACCAACAATTTATATTTTTACTTTACATCACTGTATATTTTTTAAATGCGTTAATTTTCCACATTTTTTCCTTTGCTCGAATATAAAAAATTGGACAGTTTGCTTGATTTGCCTAAATTGCTTCATTTGGCTAGCTAGAACTTTTGAGAGAAATTGAGTGGACTTTTCGTTTTGTTCTTTCGACATATGGTTAATCCCACTTAAGTCTATTATGGTTGGCCTTTTATATTAAACATATCTTGTAAAATTCGCATCCTAGCACGAGCTGTATGTGATGTGGCACCTTCTTGTTTGAGCCACATCTTCTAATTGATCTTTTTCGGGCACAAGTAATATTCCCAAAATGTCCTGATAGCGGTAAGCATTAACTGTTAAAGCATTACCTAAAGTTCCTCAGAGAAGTATGACACCCTCCCGACACTCCCTACGATGGAAGAATAGTATCTATCCTTCCTGCCACAGGGTCAGTTCGTTGGGACCGATTTATGATACCCTTCAGTGGGAGATACGCCGGTGTTGCGGCCTGCTTTGTGATTCCTTCCCTCCTGCTCGTGGCTACTCAGTTCTATCAAGCCATCCTGATTTCTACGGAAAGCTGCAAAGATTAGAGAATGAGACATTTGACAATTCCTCAATGTCTCGAAAGAAAAAACATCCAAGTGTTCTCTTCCTCAAGTGACAGAGATAGTGAGGGATGTCCGTGGAGCTCCTCATCACCGCAGCCTCTGCAAATGTCGTTATCATTGAGATTTAGTTTTATCATGTGGTTTTTCAGAAAATTATGACCAGTTAAAGCACCAATCAGCTTGGAGAGCGGTGTTCTTTCGTACTGTGGTAACTTGTTATACCCTATCCTAAGGGTATATTAATTTTAACTCATAGCTTGTAACACCCCTTAGTATTCGTCGTATACCCCTAAAAGTATAAATATTCATGATCAGGACCAAAACCTAAGAGACTATATAGCAATGTCCGTCCGTACGTACGCAATTTTTAGGCCTTTAAATTTAAGCTAGGAAGCTGAAATTTTGACCACATATTCGCTAGAGTTCCGAAATGGTGACGTGAAAACATTTTTTTAATACGCCCACTGCTACATCCACAACTTAGAAAAATCGGGTTGAAAGCTAAAGTTAGAGAGATAGGGTGTTAGAACCTTCACCGGATATGAGGCACTGAAATATCGAACTCAAACTGAGTATGTTAAGTCCAAAAAAGTGGGTCCGCCAATGACGTCCGTCGGTGTGTCTGTCTCGGAGTCGTATGTCGAAATGGATCGACGGATTTCCTACAACGGACGTATATATAGTTTTTGGGATAATATCTCGCAGCGATCTTTTATTTTTGGATTTATCGTTTGTAATAGCGATATCGAACAAATACTGCATTATTGAAAAAAATTCGAATGACGGTTAATAACGCTAATATCTCAAAAAATCCTTTTGGAAACTGGCAAAAACTCTTAACGGCCAACTTTTCGCAAGGGCATACATGTAGGAACGTCAAGGTTTGCCGAACATATACGAGAGACTAACTGCAATATGCTTTACCATACCAAAGTGTGGATGAACTGGATTGCAAATTTACGTTCCAAGTAGTCTGCAAAATTATACATCGAAGCAAATTAAATAAAGCACCAGGAGAGGATCGCATTCCGTACGAATTCTTCAACTAGAGAAGGCCAAGGAGTATAAGTACCTCGGGGTCATAATAACACCACTACTGGCCTTTAAAATACCCCGGCAAAAAAAGCAATAAATTATAATTGGAAAGAGTAATTTTTAAAAACCATATTGATTTGGGAATGAAATATAATAAATATCTATGAAGGAGTAGTGTGCTATGCAGCCCAAGCATCTACCAATTTGAAAAGTTACAAAATTGTTGAGATACTTTATTTGAAAGTTATTTATTTTGCCTTAAAAAACACCAAACTATATGATACATCTGAAAAGGGGTCTGCCGCTAGAACTGCACTACTTTTATATTTTAAAATTAATGTCACCTGCGAGCCAACGTCTACCACATTCGTCGCAATACGTCGTAGACTGCAATTGTCCAATGTACGGTCTAGATTATGCAATGAACATTATGTCCAACCAATAGCATATAATGCAACAGCCTGGAAAGAAACTCTACAGGTCCTGTTGACAAAGACTGATTTATACACCCAGGTCTCGTTTAAAAAGTCAAAAGTACAGCAGAGCCTAACTAGACTAGATGATTTTCAAGACCAGAGGAGAATTTTTGCAGCTGAACTACAGACCGATCGCATATCTCCAACCAAAATGAGGAGGCTATAAATTGTAAAAAACAAGCTACTACTTGTAATACTACTCAAAAACTTATAAAAGGTTGAACAAATCTGCGTATTTTGATTTTTGAAATAATTTTTTTTTCCATATAACGATTTTCTTAAATTTAAATTAAATTAGCTTTTTCAAAAACGATTTAATTTCCTTTTTTTTTGTATTTTGGACAATTATGTAAAATAAGTCCAATATGTTAAATTACATCAAAATCGTTAGAGCCGTTTTTGAGAAAATTTAATTTTTCAAAACTTTAATAAATAAATTTTAAATTTAACTGACTCTGCCGTATTAAATAAAGAATAGGTAGTTATTTCAATACTAACAAAAATCTTATGACTGGTCGGGAAATCCCCTGCTTAAATTTATAAGTAACGGGTGATTTTTTAGCTGGTTTGGTTTTGGCAACACTGGTTTTGACAGCTGACGTGTGTTTAGTACCTTGTGTCACTGTCAAACAGCTTCAGTATGGTTTGCAATTTAACCATGGATCGTCTTACAAATGAACAACGCTTGCAAATTATTGAATATTACTATCAAATTTCGTGCTCGGTTCGAAATGTTCATCGCGCGCTGCTTCCATTTTGTGATCGGCATTCTCGACCTTCTGAGCAGTCTATTCGGAAGATTGTGACCAAATTTCGCACCAAATTTACTTTGTTGGACATTAAACCACCAACACGTTTACGTACTGTGCGTTTTGAAGAAAATATTGCGGCCGTATCAGCTAGTGTGACAGAAGACCGCGAAATGTCGATTCGGCGCCGTTCCCAGCAGTTAGGCCTTTGTTACAGCACTACGTGGAAAATTTTGCGGAAGGATTTGGGCGTAAAGCCTTTTAAGATACAGCTGGTGCAAGAACTAAAGCCAGCCGACCTACCACAACGCCGAATTTTTGGTGAATGGGCTCTTGGAAAGCTGGCCGAGGATCCGCTTTTTTATCGAAAAATTGTGTTCAGCGACGAGGCTCATTTTTGGTTGAATGGGTACGTAAATAAGCAAAATTGCCGCATTTGGAGTGAAGATCAGCCAGAAGCATTGCAACAGCTACCAATGCATCCCGAAAAAGCCACTGTTTGGTGCGGTTTATGGGCCGGCGGCATTATTGGGCCATATTTCTTCAAAGATGATGCGAATCGCAGCGTTACTGTCAATGGTGAACGCTACCGAGCGATGATAACAAACTTTTTTTTGCCCGAAATGTGTGAAAGAGTATGCCAAAATTGGACTCAGCGGATGGGCTACCTGAGACGCAGCCGCGGTCAAAATTTGCATGAAATTATCTTTAAACATTAAATTGCAAGGTTCAAACTATCGATTCAAATAAATATTTCATTCATTTTTTCGAATTTTTTGTGTTTTTTTTTTAAAAAAAGTTCTAAACCTCTTAAAAAATCACCCGGTATATAATAGGAAGTTATTTCAATACTAAGAAAAATCTTATGATTGGTCGGGAAATCCCCTGCTTAAATATATGTAAGTAAATGCCTCGAGTTGTTTTGTAAGCCCTTAGGATTTTCATAGATTCCTGAGTATGTGAAGATAAATTCCGAGGGCTTCAGGGATCTACATTGATCCTAAGTGTGACGGTTGCACAAAGTTATAGACCAATGTAGTCTAAAAGTTCTGTTTGTTAGGTTAGGGAATATCAACCTTATCCTCCTCGTAACTCGTACATCCCACAATTTAACAATCTGATGGATTATTTCGCTGAGGCTGACACAAATGCTATTGAAATTTGAACATGTGTTGCATTGAAATGCTGCAAAAAATTAGACAAAAATAGCAAAACAAATAGGTACCATCTTTTTCTTTTTCGAAAAAAGCAATAAACAAATTGTTGATTCTCCTCCCGCACAGTTAAATTTTGTTTATTACTGCATTTGATATCTACGGTTTTGATAGTACTTAAAGCTTAAAAATTGGAAAATAATATTTACCTGTTAAAAAAAAAAACCACAGACACACTTCATACTTACTCACAACTCGCAGAATAATATCTGGATCCGAAAGCCGTACATCCCACAATAAAGGCAAGACCTCTTCCATTACCTAAAAACAAAAAAAAAAAAAAACATTTTAACAAATAAAATGTGACAAACTCAAATTATCAACTAAAAAAAAACTCAAGCGCGCAGAGATAATACTTTCCTGAGATTTTTCCAATTTTTCAAGCGTTCTCTCGATACACGACAGCACATTGGCGACAATCTTCACATCGTTGTGATTCTTTTCGAAGACCATTTTCACTTTTGGCAGCACCATCCGTCGTATGGAAAGTTCATCAATACAATCGTACACATTGGTTACTGCCACCAGAGCTGCACTCTATAAACGTATAAACGGGATGAAATAATAAAACCGAATATGTATATTTTAAAATTCAAGGTTAGCTCATTTCTTCCCTTCTATAGCCCCCATTTTAAATGGATCTCAATCACGAAATTCCGTCATGACAACAGGATATCCGTTGGATATATGTATATATTTTTTTCAAACCTACACCTCTAACCGCCCGCACACGAAATCAATTGACTTTCCCTTTTAATCTATTTAGGGAAACATTGATATTCACCTCGAAGTTCACAGGCGTGAGCTTAATATACCTTCATTTTAGATAATTTACATACCTGATATAGATAGATACAAACATACAACAAATGTTCATATATGACACTTTTGCTGTTGCGCGTGGTTGTGTGCTATTGTTGCGACAAATGTCGCACATGTATGTGTGCTTAGCAGATTTTCTTTCCGAATGTCGACGAGTAGATTTTGGCGGGCGTGTCTATCGTAAATCCCTAATCCAATTTGCCAATTATGGGAGATGTAATTGAAGCGCGCGTTGTAGGCAATTTGGTAGGCCGTATGCGTGTATGGAGTATCGAATTATCAGAACAAAAAATATCCGTATCCGATGCTAAGCTGTTGCTGGACCATCTATTTGCCATCTGTCAGCAGTGAATCGATTTTTGTTAGTAGTAAATATATATTTCCGGATAAAGTGGTCTTATTGAGGGTGGACTTGGGTCGGTCTGAATTGATTTTCGAGGATGGAGTGGTTTTGACCTCAATAAACAGAATTTGGAGGTATTTTATTTAGATCATTGCAAAACTTTGTTACAAAAGTTGCTTGTATTATTGTGTTTGCCCTCGGTGAGTTTTGAACTTAAAGTTCTTGGCAAGATATTTAGATGGGAGGATGGGGGAGGGAAAAAGATGCATTCTGAACATCACCCCTAAGGGAAGACCATATGTTTGCCGACGGTGATTGGAACGGACATGTGGAGAAGTCTAGCGAAAACTAGGCTATGACACCAGGAACTCTTGTGTCAAAAAATATTCTAAACATATGCAAGTCATAATCATTCTATTGTTTGTCAAACAAAGCTATGTGTAGTCACTTATAGCAGTGGTGCTAGCGAAACACCCATTGACTACCATTTTGTGGCCAGTTTCATACTGGCTTAAGATCGTAAAGCCAACTTGAGAGAAGCGATCTCCTGGCAACACTGTCTTCTTCTGACACAAATATTTACAGAGAATTGAAAAGTAACAAAAAGAGTTTCAAAAGTTTGACTTTCGCAAGACGTAAGTCAGCAAATAAAAACTTTTAGGTGGCACGGGGTGGGATTTGAACAAGCAACCCAGCGCTTGGTGACATCTAGATGGCTCATGAATATTATTTTAAACTCATGACTTTTTAGGTATTAGATACTACATTGTGAAGTTTTGTCTACACTTTATCATGAGTGCGTCGAGAGCAATGAAATGGCAGATGATGAGACATGGAAATACCACTTAGGAGATTCCTCAAGATGAAAAGAATCCTGCTACTAGTTCGTTACCGACTATCTCATTGGTGGTTGTTTATAAAAAAAATTAACAAACGTATCTTAAGTGACGACAATGGTCGTAGGATTTTTGAGAAACATAAAGGGTGTTATTTTTTAGAGGTTGGTTTTTCGAATAGAGATAAAACTGACATTTTGTGGTCAAATCTGGCAACTCTAATGTCATTTATGTTCAGTTTGGCTTGCCATTTCAACATGAATAGGTTGACAAATGAACAACGCTTGCAAATCGTGCAAATTTATTTCGAAAATAATGGTTCAGTTTGCGAAGCTTATCTTTTGGGTTGAATGGCTACGTCAACAAGCAAAATTGCCGTATTTGGAGTAAAGAGAATCCTCATGAGACCCTTGAAACGCCATTACATCTACAAAAACTGACTGTTTGGTGTGCTCTATGGTAGAGTCATTGGGCCATACTTCTTCCGAAATGATGCTGGAGAGTCAGCTACCATTAGTGGAGACCGGTATAGAGCCATGACAACCGACTATTTTGTTCCCGAATTGGATGGCATGAATGTGGATGAGATGTGGTTCCAACAAGACGGCGCCACATGCCACACAGTGCACGTCACGATCGATTTATTGAAGGAAACATTCGATGAGCGCATAACTTCGCGGAATGGACCTGTCAATAGCCCCAAATGCTTGAACAAGTGCTGGAAAATTGGACCTCTAGACTTGTCTTTATTCGAACCAGCCGAAGTTCTATACCTCTAAAAAAAACACCCTGTATAATGTGAATGTGCAGCCATTATCCAATAAAAGCATAATATTCTTCAACAGAGGCCTCAGTGAGCGACATTTTATACTACGAATATGGTTACTTTACGAGCTCAACTTTTTGCAATACTGAAAATCCACTTTAAGCTGCTCCAAGTACCCTTAGAGAGCAGAAGGTCACAGTGCTGTGTGGACTTCCTTTAGTAAAATTATATTATTACATACATAATGGCATGAATGTAGCCGCAATTCATTTTCTATCTCACTCCGTTGTTGTTTTATTTAAATTTATTTTCCTATCGCTCTTAAGTGGTCTTCCTTTATATACCGGCTGGGGAATATTTCTAAGCTGTCTAAGCTGGATCTTCGGAGGATTCCTCTTAAGTAGGTAACTCTGTGCTAGACCTTGCTAATCCTAATCCTATTACCTATATACATCGGAAGCGTGAACTCTTTTAAAATCGAAAAATTATCCTTGAATGTTCATCGAGATTTGTTGTTGGAAAGAAACCCAGGTGAATTTAATAAGGTTAGTTGGAAGGTCTCCGGTCCTATCCTGCTGCACCAACCACCACCACTACGAGCAGTTCGCGAGCGTGCGCTTTTAAATGAGAAATGAGATGTTCTCTATCTTCATTTATATTTTGTCTTACGCACGCGAGCCCACCAATGTATGTTGACGAAAAGTCTCATTCGCGTGCGTGAGACTTATATGATTTTACCACAAGGAAATGAAAATAGATAAGGGTGGGTAATATTCATAAAGTATGTTTGCTTTCGAACGATGTTCTGTCCCTGTTGTGGTTTAGGTGGTGTGGAACTAATGAAAATTAGTCTTGCCTTGGTCATAGATTGAGGTTTCACTTAACAGTTGCACCATTATTATCGTTAGGCGTATTAACATTTAATTAATTTTATTTCCTACTTTCGTAGGCTACTTTTCGCAATTACCCACCGAATGAGATAAAAAAGAACTTCTTAACATTCAAATACTTCTAGAACTGGAGATGGGTGGTACATCTTTAAGTCCTCCTTCGAATTTTCAATTTAAGCCCTCTGAAGGTCCAAATTCGTAATTCGTAACCCCTTTTACAATTTCTCGAAATTAATTAAATTTACAATAGCGAAAATTGAAACACGAAAAAACCCACCCCTACAATGAAAAAACACTGGAACCACTACTAATTTTAAGAAGACATTGACCAAATTCCCGCTTTAAAAATGCTGACTCCAACCTGTAACCAAAAAATTTGCAAAATAAATATTTCATCTCATGGCTTATTTTATAATATTCATTAATCTTTCGTATGTGGAATAAAAACAATCAAATAATAAATAAATAATAAATAATAAATAATAACACAATCAAACATATAAAAAACCATTTATTACAAATATTTTACACCCAAACATTACTAATTTAGTAATATTTATGCAATAGTACAATAAAATACACATTTTATTTCATTTTATTAACCAAAATGGAAAAAGTATAACAACCCAAGAATGTTTATTTTAACCCTTTCAGTATTTTGTTACCATACGGTAACACTTTTTTCAACGCACCCAAAATCGAATTGGGTGAAGTAAATTTCTCAGAGAACTATTTTAACGGGTAATTTATGATTCCTATTTTTTGTCTAGAAGAGACATAAAGAGACACATTCTTGTAGTGAAAGGACATAATATTTTCGCAGATTATTATAATGGCTCATTCTGGTGGTAAGTGGTTTTTGAAACGTTTTTTTGTCAATATCAAGATAAAATTAGACAAGACTTTAATTTTATTTTTGATGTATCTTCTATTTCTTGATGATTCAATGAATTGAACAAGAAACTTGTGGTATATGATGTAATTTATACACGTTTAATGTTTTGTTACCATACGGTAACATTTTATTTTTAAGTAGTTTATATTTCGTGAATCCAAATGTTACCGTATGGTAACTGAAGACAATATGCCCGCGTTTTTGCTTGAAATTTCGATTTGACTTCTAGGCAACAACGTTAAATTGAGGGAAGACGATATAGAAAAGTAACTGCTGCGTTTTGCTGAGTCTGATGTTTCAGATGACGAAGAATTTTAAGTGAATATAGATGATCTTTTAGGACAACTTGAAGCTGAAGATAGCCACCAGACTAATATTGCAAAGGATGAGGTGAGTGAAAATTTGAATGAGAAAGATGTTGAAAACTCGGAACCAGAAGAAGAAATAGTGGAAGAAAACCCCAGTATGCCTTCTACATCAACTGGAAAATATAGAAGGGCCGAATTCCAATGGCTAAAGAATAAATGGAAGCCACCAAGTGCAGTTTTTGTTGAAGAAGTTCATAGAACACCCGGAATGCGTACACCGCTTCAATATTTCGAAGAATATTTTAATAATGAAGTGTACGAAAAAATTCTCTATGCTACTAATCAAAGAAACTTGGCTAGTGAAGGACACCTGACAAACATCAAAATTAGTGAGGAGGAGTGGATAAAATGGACTTTCTTTTGTCCCTATATAGAATTTCGATCAAGACCAGAAAGTGGACGGTGCAATTTGACCACATGGTAGATCGTGCTGTGTGTAACGCATGGCTGGAGTACAAGAGAGAATGTGAAGTGAACAAAATGCATCCAAAAGAAATAAAAGACCTTCTAGCATTTCGAGACGATATTGCCAGTGGAATTTTAGCTCAAACTGAAATAAGGGGTCCAGGAAGCGCGGAAGACCATCAGCAAATTTGAGTGATTTAATACCAGATTCAGCTCCTTCTTCGTCTTCCTCAACATTGACGCGTGACAGCATCACAGCGATGTCTACCAGATTTGATCTCATTAACCACTGGCCAATATATATGTACCTAATAGATCCCGATGTAAGTTAAAGGACTGCAAAGGCACTAGTAGATACAAATGTGAGAAATGTAATGTTCATTTGTGCCTGCCAAATGCCGATAAGAATTGCTTTATTTTGTATCATCATTATAATTCAAAATAATTTAGTTTTACAATAATTTTTTTTTTTTAAATAAAGCTTTAAATGAAGTAATAAATTTTTGGAAAATGGAAGAAAGTTGTTTTATTTTGTAGAAAAAAAATACTCCCTTCAGTCGCAATGTTACCATACGGTAACACTCTAAAACTCCACTTTAAAATTACGATATCCAAAAACTAAAAATGCAGTTTAATTATTTTACCTAATATAAGGTAAAATCCAAATATTTAGATTTTTTAAAATCTAAGGCGCAATTTTGTACCGAAAGGGTTAAGGCAGATAAAAAATAGAGAACAATTTCTTATAACCGCAAAAAATATTCCAATTAAATTGTAACAACTTTATTGGGTAACTAATTTTTTGTTTTTTTATAAACATTTAAATTAAAATAGCTATAAAAGTTGAATCACATAAACTCAACACTTCGCAGCACTTCCTATTTCCCAACACATCCGCTGTTTTGTTGTTACGATTTGGATATGTTGCAAAACTCCCCACAAATATTTTTGGGCGGTAATATAGTAAATTAGATATAACTTCATGTGTCTGGCTCACACGTATTCACAGATGGGAAAATTGAGAGAGGATTTTGCGGCCGTTATTAAATGTGCAGAGTTGACTATCTGGTTAATTCCTCATCTGTGGTTAATGCGTACTAAAATCTCACTAATGATTGTGTACTCCCCCACAAAAAAAAAAGAAGCTCTGATTGCAAAATTCTTACCTGAACTTGTATTGTTGTACTCTCGAAAGCGTTGAACAACAACGGAAGAACATCGGTTTTGATTTCATCTGTTGGGGTCTTGTCTAATATCACATGTAAGTTTTCGAGAAGTGTTACCGTCGCTTGTATTGATTTCGGCGACGCAAATACAACCCTGCAATAGAAATAGAAAAATAAAACAAAATGAAAGATTCCCCCAAACAACTCTAAGAACTGAAAACTACAAGCTATAAACTTTAGTAAGTGTTCTACCAGAACAACAACGAAACAATCTGCAACACTGCTTTGCTTATGCAATTTCTTGCACATATGGTTTGGAAATTTTCCACAACATGAAAAGTTTCCATTTACCAATAAGACCCAAGCCATCATAATATTAGTGCAAACAAAACTCCAAACACCGACACCCCCAAACTACCGACAAGGTACAAGCCGGGCGCAGCATCATAAAAGGATTATTGTGTTGTTGATGTACATACTTCGATGACGATGTGTAGCTACTGTCGCATAGGATTTCCAATAAAAACACACACACAACGAGCACGACAAAAAGTTTTTTTAAGTAGCACAGCAAACTGTGAACAAAATGTGAACAAAATGAGTGAGGAGGAGTTCGCTTGGAAGGATATGAGGGGCACCCAGCAACTGGTGTACCAAGACCGAGACCGAGAGGGAAAACGTTAAACTGCAATCCGAGGAAGTAGCTTAAAATGTATTGCGTTGAAAATTTCACTGGCGTGACGAATGACGAAACAAAATTAAGCTATAGAACTTAAGCGTTTACAGTAAATCCCTATATTGTTGGGGGCAAAGTTAAAGCGTTCCATTTCCAGGAAGTGGGTGAAACGGTTTCCGTTGAGCTGAAAGATTGATGCTGTTTGCAAATGTTCTTCTTGCTTCGTTGTATTTGGCTGGGGCTGGGGTGCTTTTCGTGCACAGAGCGGAGATGTGGTTTTTGATTAATTCAGTGAAATTTTCGTAACGAGTCTTTGGAGTGGACCGTGATCTGACATACAGCGGAGGAGGGCGAGCAACTGAAAGGACATAAACGATTCTAAAGTGAGAAATTATTGCCAAGTTTTTACGTTGACTGGAACTGCTGCAAGTAATTAAAGTACTAACTAATGGTGGTCGTTTGCTTCCTATGATGGAATTTAGTGCGGTCAGTAGGTACTGAAATTACTATGCATTCCGAAGTTCGAGTTAAAGCAGGTAAACGAGTAATAAAAAGGATTTTTCTGTTATTTTAGCAACCACCGATTGAAATGCAGACATGGTGCTGCGGTAGACGATTAGTCCGCACGAAAAATTTGTTTTCAATCCTATTTTCTGCACTATTTTCTTTGATTCACATGAGTACCCGGCTAAAAAAAAACAGGCAAGTCCATGTTGACTGCTCTTTCAAAGCATATTTGAAAAAATATGCTAAATCAACAGCAAAATATAGGGTCCGCCAATTAACTTTTTTTTTTTTTAAATGCTATAAAAAAACCACTGAATATTTTCTCAAATTTATTTTTTTATTTGAAAGTAAAATCCTTCCGGTTAATAATGGAAAATAATTTCATTCAAATGGCTGCCTCGGCTGGCCATGCAGTAGCCTACACGATCGGTCCAATTTTTAAGCACATTATCGATTGTGTGCAGCTGTATTTCACCAATGGCTTCACGAATATTGTCCTTTAAAGCGTCAATTGTTTCTGGCATGTCGGCGTAACACTTATAATTTACGGCACCCCACAAATAATAGTCCAACGGTGTCAAATCGCAGCTCCGCGGTGGTCAAACGACATCAGCTCTGAGGCTGATAATGCGATCTTTAAAAGCATCGAGTGTAGCTTCGGCTGTGTGGCACGTAGCGCCGTCCTGTTGAAACCAAATGTTGCCAATATCCTAATCTTCAATTTGTGAAAAAATTGAACAAAAATTCGTTCAACATGGCCCGATAACGATCGCCATTGACTGTAACGGCCACTTCTTGCTCATTTTCAAAGAAAAATGGCCCAATTATGCCTCTGGACCAAAATCCGCACCAGACAGTGACTCGTTTTGGGTATATCGGCTTTTCAATGTATGCGTGCGGGTTTTCTGTGCCCCAAATGCGACAATTTTGCTTGTTTACATAACCGCCAAGATCAAAATGATCTCTATCTGAAAAGATGAATTTTTTGGCAAAATCGGCATCTTCTCTAAGTCGATCGCAGGCCCACTTAGCGAGCGAAAACGCATTGGATGGTCAGTTGGCTTCAACTCCTGAACCAATTGGACTTTGTATGGCGTCATACCAAGGTCTTTATGCAAAATTCGTCTCAATGATGTCTCCGAAATGTTCAATTGTTGAGAACGACGGTGAATTGATGTTGATGGCGCTTCACGCACACTTTCTGCCACAGCAGCAATTTTCTCGGGTATACGCACTGTTTTTGGCTTTTCACGCTTTGGTTTATCGATAAGGATGACAGTTTCTTTCACTTTATAACGAACATACGGAGCTGACGGTGCTTCTCTTCTTCCACAATCCGTACGCAATTTTCGCACCCATTCTGCAACATTACCATGATTTTCAAAGTAATGTCGCGATATTTCCCAGCGTTGTTCACGTGTATACACAACCATTTTCGTTCAGCGGAAGGATGAAACTAATTATCTGTCAAATCAGACATGAGCTAAGTGTTACCATTCGCGAAATAAGCACTAGTTGAAAAAAAAACGTTAAATGGCGGACCCTATATAAGAGATCTAGTAAATCCGTGGCTGGATAAATACGGTTTTTTGGGCCCTCCGTGAAAAAGTCTTTGTTGGGCTTATCCGCTTTTGTTTGCTAGCTCCTCATATCGTAATGCTCTTTGTTCAAAAATCATAGAAAGAAAAAATTGAATGGTTAGCGTCCAGGCAACTGCGACAGATAATATTGTGGGGCATGCCAAGTAGGCAGTACATATGGCCATCACCTTGGCGAATTCTACATCCTTCTACGTATGAGCTTCTGTATTCTTGATTTATTCAAACTGGACCTACTTAGCTCAGCCACTGAAGGTAAATGCAAGAAGACTTCTCTCGTCACAGATCACATCTGCGACCTCCGACAGTGATGCATGGAGAGCAGAGCCACTCCTGGCCAAGTCTTCGGCCCTCGCATTAAGCCCTACGTTCCTATGGCCCAGAACCAGTAAGACAGTGATGTTGGCTAGCCCGCACCAGTGTTTCCTCGATAGCTTAGACCTAGTCGAGAGCTTTAATCGCGACCTAACTTCCAACGAAAATAGCCGCTTTATTCTTTGCAAGTTCTATAGCCTCACAGCTTGCGGATGTAGTAAGAAGCGTAGAGTAAATTCGCAAGGCAATTCAAATATTAGGAACAGCATCCTTTAGTTAGACTTTTATCGGGTGATTTTTTAAGCGTACCTTTTTTTTTTTAAATCGAATAAAACACTCAAATTTGCATCAAATATTCAAAATTTTTATTGCAATCGATAAATAGGCATTTGCCATTAACGTTTTAATGACAACTTCATGGAAATATTGTCCGCGGCTCCGTTTTAAATGGTACATTCGGAAGGTCCAATTTCTGGTGACTTTTTCGAGCATTTCGGTCTGTATTCCACGAATTACGCGTGCTATGATATCTTGTAAGGCTTCAATCGTGTTTGGCTTGTCCACATAGACTAACGACTTTACATAACCCCTCAAGAAACGATCAAGAGGCGTTAAATCGCAAGATCTTGGCGGCCAACTCACAGGGCCATTTCGAGAGATAAGCTGCTCACCAAATTCATCCTTCAACTTTTCCATTGTTTCACGAGCTGTGTGGCATGTGGCACCATCTTGATGCCAACCAAGTTCAACTCAGTCAACTGAGGAAAAAAAAATGTCGCGTATCATGGCTCGATGTCGTTCATCGTTGACGGTTACGATTCTTCCACGAACTTCTTTTAAGAAAAATGGACCAGCTCATTTGGACCAGCTCAAAAAAACTGTCGTTTTTTTCGGGATGCATCGATAATTCTTGTATGGCATGTGACTGTTCATCACTCCAGATGCGACAGTCTTGCTTATTTACGTATCCGTTGAGCCAGAAATGAGCCTCATCGCTGAACGCAATAAATTTCAATAATTTGCAATCGTTGCTCGTTTGTAAGTCTTTCCATGATTAAATGACAGAGTGTACTGACAACTTTTCACTTTGACAGACGCTATTACTAACCAGTGCTGAAAACTAGAAAAACTTAAGTCTTAAAAAGTCACCATTTACTATTATTTATTCCGTTGTCAAAATTAAGTAAATTATGACTTTTCCATTCGTCTGTAAACTGTGAATTTGGCCGCCCTCTGAACCACCGTGAGTGATTCGGTCGGGCTTGACCTTGTAAAGTAAAGTAAATTTAGTATTTCTGTATTTATGGAGTATCCGACTACCACTGCGGTGTCTGACCACACTTTGTCTACAAACCTCACACGGCATTAATATTGAGTGAAGCTCAGTAAAATACATTTCGTTTGCAATAAACAAAAGACATAAACATCAATATAAATCAAAAACAAAAAACCTCCTCCAAATACCATACCTACTTTGAAGAGTAATAAATTCTTCTCAAGGTAAAATTACCCAATGAACCAGTAAATTTCCATAGATACGTTTTGTAAAATATTTTCCTAAAACAGATATATCCAGTTTTAATATTTACAGATACACATTTACCCCACTTATGGTATGGTTACTCCCATTACACAAATAGCAGATTAAAACGCCTTAGGCGTATCTTGCATGGATAAGAAGCTACATCCTTCTCAACTCCGCTTCGTCCTGACTCATTACATCTTTAATATCTGCACATTCATCTACGTTGTAATGCCCAATTAATAGCGCCCTAACAACAAAATAAAAAGGACTTTGCCATCCTGATATCCTTGCATATCCCTTTTCATCTGTAACCAAAAATAGAATGTACCCCAACCCAGGGAAACTCTTTCTTAAGTAGGTATCTAGCAAATATATATGTAATAAAAAAGAAAGAAAATATATCAAAATAAAGTCAAAACCATAAAACATGAGCCACACACACATACATACGTGCTAAAGCGCGTACAAACTTACTTGAATGTCGGTAAAATTATTGCTTCATATTCCTCTGGAGTGGATTCCTGAACGAGCGCTAAAGCTGGTTGTAAAACGGCAGCCAAAACCTCAGCGGTACGCATCTCCTGTTGCAGACACGGCCACACATGCTGCCACCATAATTTCTACGACAAAAAATATAGAAAAAAAAAGAGGATATAAATTTACAAGGAATAATCGAGTTATAATCATGAAAACGAAACAACCCATCAAGGGACATTTTGACGAAGGACTATTAGGTATACACACATACCCTAGGTATTAGATGGAGAACCTCCTTTAGCGTCGTCCTATAGAAATGCGACTTCTGCGTTGGATCCTTCATGTTAATCACGTCCAGAAATTTTAAAGCATTCACAGCGGGATCACTGCAAGAACAAACGCAAATAAAACTAATTAACACCCGTTCGCAACTAGTCGCTGTCGAAGAAGCTATTCAGGTGAAATCTGTGGGACGTGCCTCCTCCTTTATATCGTATCTTTCGCAATTGGATTGAAGCACCAAAAGCTTGTCAGTATAGTCACACAGTTGACTGAACAAAGCGATTGACACACACACACACACACACCAACACAGAGAGGGAGAACGTGCACCCGTGCTAATTTGAAAGACGTTTACATCGAGGAAATTACTTACTTAAAGTACTTAATCAATTGTAGGAGTTGTGCCGTTGGTCTTGATGTTGGATCTTTGCTAACAAGACGTGACGTAGCCTCTTGTAATGGAATCGGTACCCTTGGTAACATATTGTGAACGGCATCATCCAGCTTCGCATTCGCGGCGGCAGTAATATTCGACGAATGAGAAGAACAAAAACAAAAGAGAACGCAAATTAGTGACAGTGCCTACTGGTTTTCTATTTAGTTTCGATTTTCTATTTTCTTTTTTTCTCAAAGCTCTCGTAGGACTAGGTAAATCTTTGAGGTTTATATTATAATGTTGCCATGTAAAATTTAATTAGGTGTTTGAGGAGCGGAGCAGAGTTTTGATTACATTTACATTGGGCTGGGAATTGAAACGACAACGTTCGTTGTTACTGTCGGGCGCAGACAATTGTGGGACAGACAAACTGATGAAGAAGGTTGAATGAGACTACCTTTTGCTTTGTGTAAAAAACACGTTATTGGTTGGGGGATTCGCAAATTGGTTAGGTAGATCTTTTAAGGAGTTAGCAAAAAAAAATATGGGAATAAATCGATGACGGGGAGACAGGGTAGAATGCGATGCACAAGTCCCAAATTGAACATTATTGGAAAAGTTATAATGAGATGGAAAGGATAGCAAAGTTGGATACAATAATAATTTCAAGATGAATTTAAATTCTTTTTTTTTTACCCTCTCTCTCTCTGATTGAGATTCGCTAAGTTTATGGATTTTTTTTGTGGAACTTGAAAATGTACTTGCTGATCCTTGACATTAAGTTTGGTTTTTGAACAACTTTGTTAAAGTTAATTTTACATCTACATTTTGTAGTCTTACATCTACATTTTGTAGTCTGAATTTTATATATATTCCGATAATATACTGAGTCAATATGTAAGGACCAAGGTGACTGTTGAAAACGAAAAGTCGGTCATAGCTTTCACACTTTTACTGTGCCTGTAGGGCTCGATCTTAGGGGTTCTTAGATGTTTCACTTTGTATTCATTTAACGTCTCTGAGCACACGACATTAACAGACAGAATTAGGCAGAATACCGGCAGTACGGTTTTCGCAGCAAAAGATTCACTGGTGATTTGATGACATATCTAACCGAAAAGTGGAACCAATCTATTCACCATGGTGGTGAAAGCAAGGTCGTTGCGCTTGATATTTCAAAGGCATTTGACAGAGTTTGGCATCAAGCTCTCTTGTCGAAAATGCGTGCATTTGGAATCGATGTTACCCTTCTTCAATGGATTAGGAATTACCTTTCGGACCGTTCAATACAAGTTGTTTTGGACGGTTTCAAGTCTGCAACTCACCAAATAAATGCTGGTGTCCCTCAAGGCTCTGTTTTGTCTCCGACTCTCTTTCTCATTTTTATCAATGACCTCCTGTCTGTCACTTCTAATCCAATCCATTCCTTTGCTGATGACAGTACCCTCAGCTTTACATATTCGTTTCCTGGGCAACGCCCCTCATCTTCGGGCGTTGAACTAGAACGACAACGTATGTTAAGCTCATTAAATTCCGATCTTGACAGCATTCTTGAGTGGGGTAAAACCAACAGAGTGGAATTTAATGGTTCCAAAATGCAATGCTGTCTGCTGTCATTGAAGCGAAACCCTAATTCTCTGCCATTATCCATGAATGGCACTTGCATCGCTGAAACCGAAAGACTTTCCATTCTCGGTATGTGTGTTAATGACAACCTTCGTTGGAATGACCACAGATTTGATGTCGCCAAGAACGCTGCGAAATGTCTAGGCTTTCTTAAGCGATGCAAGAAATATTTCACCCCTTCTGATCTGGCTAGAATCTGCAAGGCGTTTATTCGCCCAAAACTTGAGTACAACGCTCATATCTGGTCTGGTGCACCAATAACATATTTGGAGCTACTTGACAGGATTCAAAAACGTGCGGTAAACTTATTGGCGACCGAGATATCGAGAAATCATTTGACTCTCTTAGTCATTGTCGTGATGTCTCCTGCCTGTCATTGTTTTATCGGTATTTCCACCACAAGTGCTCAAATGAAATAGCCAGTTGCATTCCACCCCTACAGCAATTCAACCGCAATACTCGCCTTGCGAGGAATGCACATCAGTTTACCCTTAAGCCTGTATTCTAACGTACAGTGAAATACAAGGATTCGTTTCTCAACCGTACAATACGAATGTGGAATGCTCTACCCCGGTCTGGTTTTCCTCTGCATTATAATTTACAAACATTTAAAACCAACGTGCAGTCGGTTTCTCCCTTTCTCTAATCCTTCATTTCGCTAATGTCCGCACTGTGTCACTTCATTATAAGGGTATCCAAAGTCCCTTTAGTGTGCGTACATTATAAAAAAAAAAAAAAAAAAAGAGATGATGTGACGTTTTTGGCGAATTAATGTGTGGAAGCAGTCAAAAGACATCAGGCAGGACCTATATCTGAAATGGTGACTTTTTTCCATGATGTCTTACCAAATTGGATCAAAACTGCATTAAGGATTGATATACAGTGAAGCAAAAAATTATTGGCTCAAGGATTATTCTTGAAGAAAGCTTATTTCGGTGGTAAATAAAAAGAAGAGATTTGGGTTCGCTAAACTTTTTTATAAGCCGGAGACATTTTGGAGTAATGTCGTATTCAGCGACGAGTCAAAATGCAACCTTTTTGGTTCAGATGGCTCACAAAAAATATGGCGAAAGCCCAACAAAGCAACACAGTTTAGTTTTTATAGACGACAAAATGAACAAGTTGGCCTACATGAACATTTTAAAAGAAAACCTATACCCAAGTTTTGAGAAGATGGTTGTTTTCAGCAGGATTATGACCCGAAACATGCTTCATATCTGGTCCAAGAATAGCTTATTTACCATTGCAAGCAAATAAAAACACCTCCACAGTCACCAGATTTGTATCCCACTGAGCATATTTGGCACTTGTTGGGAAAAATGTAAGGATATACAATATTAACTCCAAACCATCATTAATAGAAGCCTGATGCACAGAATGAGAAAATATTACCACTCTGGAAGCGGTCAACATAGTGGGAAGTATGCGTCGACGCTTAGAGGCAGTCATAAAAGCCGAGAGAGGCCCGACCAAATATTAGGGGCTCATAATTAGTTTCATTCTTGGAAAATCAGAGGTAATACTTTTTTGATATGAATTCGTGCTTACTTTTGGTTAAATTAATATTTTAACCTAACCAAACAGGATATTAATTTTTTTTTTGTTTAAGTATATTATAAAAGGGTACTTAAAAAAATGCTTTCATTATTTTTTCGATTACTTGATCTGATGAGAACTTACGTTGAAATTAACTTTGAAAATAGAAGTGTGCCAATACTTTTTTGACTCACTGTATGTACTAACTTGTTACGCTTATGTAAAGATGTTAGGTTAGCGGGCTAGCGATCCCAAAAAACACAACTTCACACTGGAGGTTAACCGATGGCCTGGCTCACTGTGGCGTCTCTCTCCTCCTCGTTCAGGAGTAGAAAGATAAACACTGCGAAAAGATCTCCAAAATCTCGATAAACCTTGAAATAGCTTCCAGTTCAGGAGTAGAAAGATAAACACTGCGAAAAGATCTCCACAATCTCGATATACCTTGAAATAGCCTCCAGTGACAGAGACTCGGACAGTGACAAAACAAATATCCTTATAGAATGAGATTTGAGATTCAGTTTCATTTTTTGGATTCCCAGAAGATTGTGGCCAATGATGGCGCTTACTAAGTAAGACAGAGATACTTGTTCATACCGAAGAAGGCGGTTGATCCGGCTTTTATCATACTTTGTCTACTGCCGTCTTGATATGTTACAGGCGATCAATACCTTCTAGTATGTATTAGCCTTTATTTTGGGACTTAATTGGGAAAACCCACCAGAAACTCTTCTTGTACTCTGAGCCAAGGAGACAGCGACGAATAAGCTTGGTCTTATTTTTAGTATCAGATACTGTCTTATTTGCACGGTTACCAACTCTATCAAAGGCCCGGCCCGGAGATTTTGTTTTGCCAAGTGTTTGTGTCATGCGTACTTAATATAAAAGAGTCCCTTTTTCAAAAAAGATATTAAATATATTTTATCAATTATTTGTGATTATAACAAATTATACAAAATAAAAAATTAAAAAATTTAAGGTTCATAGAGTGGCGAGGGAAACTGGCAGAAAGTTTTGCAAGTTTTAATTGCGCACATCATGTGATTTTATCCAACTAACAAGAAGCTACATGGCTATAATCTAATATAACAATCGACGCTTGTTTAAAATCAATTTTACAAAAAAGCATTTACTTCCTACATATGACATTATACAGAAAATTTGTCGGGGATGGAAATAAAATTATTAAGAACAGCACAGCAGCCTCAGCTAAATAAACAGATCACTGATTACTGCTAGAAGTTGGCGTATTCCGTCCGTATGTTGTATGACTATCCTGACCCAACCAATATTCGAACACTAACAGGGATTTGTTTGACTTTTCAGTTAGCCATCGAAAAATAAAACCTAATAAAATATTATTGCCTTCAAGTTCCAAGTGCACTGCAAGTCCACTATAAGCTAACAATATCTATATCCTCATCGTCGTTCAAGAAATCGGTAAGCTGACTTTTAGGTGACTTATAATAATTGACTTGTAACACAGTTGAAAATCTGTAAGCCGCTTGTCAATTGCTTTATGGAACTGGTAGACACATACTAAAAGCTGAATTTGCTTCGACAACCTCACCATTGACACCAGCTTCTGTGGAAACCTCCTGATTTCGATTGAGGTTTAAGGAGATTTTGCAAAACCTCAGATTTAAATGCGGTGTGAAAATGGTAGCTTATGTTAAATAAGACCTAATGTGCCCTTTGCCATTTCGTTCTTTTCACATTTGCCGAACTATTTATCACTGTAAACGAATGCTAACAAATTTGCAATCGCTGTAAACGATTTTAAGAGTTAAAGAAATTATAATCTTTTAAAACCTGGCGGCCCGGAAAATTTTTGTCTGCTAGGCCCGCAGCCTGCATATTTGAGTAAATACCCCTGTTGGTAACCGTACTTATTTGAAGCCTAGCTTTCTACTTCTGCAATTAATAGGTCTGCCATAGGCTGCCATATGAGGTTGTTGGCCACACTATTGGCAAATACTTCAATTGGATTATTTTGGGATTTGGTCCCCACATCCTGCAAAAAATTCGGTTACATACATAGAATGCATAAGCTACTTTCTTCACTCTTTCATTGATATTAACCTTCCAATGAAAGAGTGAAGTAGCCCTATTAAGGTGAAACTTCGCACTCGGTATAGTTCTTTCATTCGTTAACCGGAAAAGATCAGTTTTTTTTTGTGGGGTTTTACCCCTGACCGCACTGATTTGCCCATATCTTAAGCGATTTTAATCAGCTCTCCAAAAGGTCACTTAAGGTCGGTAGAAACTTTTCTTTTGGAAGTAGTATGCGTATGCAGTTACCTGAACTCCCATGTTGTTGAATTTCATTAAAATTTCGTTAATGACCAGTATCAAGAGAAGAGGGAAGATGACACCACTTTGTGGGTGTCACTCTTGGGACGATGTCTCCTAGTCGCGCGTTGATGTTCCTTCCACTAAGCAAGTACCTAAATAATTGCATACGTGACGGATTGATCAACTTTGGAGTTCTGTAATGCTGTTTCTACTGCACTTGGCTTTGACATGCAAAGCGGTTTCCACAACTTTTCCCCTAATATAGGCATGTTGGGCTGCGAAAATCGCGTTGTCATCCAGCCGACTGCATATAAAGAGGTACATTAGTTTTTCAAAGGTTTTCAACATAAAAGATATCAGACTTATGGGCCTCAAGTCCTTTGCTGTAATGTGGCTAGATTTAAGAAATTCCTTCGCTAATTCCAAATTGCGAATAAAGAGTCTTTTTAGGACCGGCATGATAACGGTTTTAGCCTTCTGGAGCATAATTGGAAAAAACCCGTCGCTTCCAGGGGGTTTTAACGCGGCGAAAGAGTCAAATTCCTAGTAAAGATTGTCTATAGTAACCAGACCTACTGGGACCGTTGCTATTTCGGTGTTTAATATAGAATGGTCGGTCAGATTCGTATTACATCCCGAGAAGTGGGTCTCTAGTAACAAACCGAAGGTATCTTTGCAGGATTGTGTCCAAGCTCCATTATTGTGTTTGATATATCCAGGAACTGGTGGTTCTATGCACAGAATTTTTCATTTATTTTCATACGTTACTGAACTATCGAGTAAGCACATTGTGATAATGTTATATGAAACACCACGTTTCGAACGCACTTTTTGTTTATACCAATAAAAATTCTTGTACATTAACACCGCTATCACTTAATCCGCCGGGATAACATATCTTCGAAATTCGAATATCAGTGAACATGCTCACGTCGGTAAGGTAAATTCATTTTTCACTTAAACGAGTGATTTTTAAAAACGAGGGGATCGAATCTCCCCATTAAAATTTTGACATTTCTGATCCTCGGGAAAATAGTAGCGGATTTGTGTTGATATCTGTGCTCTGCTTCTGTTTGCTAAAAAAGTGCCTTAACAAAAAATAAAGACCAAATTGGGGATTTTCTGACAAAAATCGAGCAGTTTCCAGACATCGGGAGAAACGACAAAAAGAGCCTAAACAGCCCTTCCCCACTTGACCTACTATTTCTTGTGGAGTGGAAAAATACATATATTATTCGTATGCATTGATTTGCTATTTTCTAAAAAAAATTAAATTGCAGGTTTGGAGTGATCAGAAATCCCATTTAAAAAAAAAGATGGGAGCCTATAGGTAACTGGCTGTGAACTTAATAAAAATGGCTGTTTCACTGCCTACGAGGAAGAAGGGATTGAGTTGATCCAATTAAACGAATCTGTTAAGAACATAACAGGCGTTCGTTAATTTGGAGAAGAGCTACCTCCATCGGTGCCCCCAATTGTCGGAAAATGTCATCTGAGATTCACAAGTCACCACTCTTGGAGTCCCTCCCAGCGATGTAGTAAGTTCAAGAAGACGGCCTGCCGATCTCCTTGAGAAGCATGTATGAAGCATTGTATTCAAGAAATCTTCTGCAAAGAGGCAACTTCCGCTTTAGAAGAAGACGGAAGTTTTTAATGAAACTGAAATTAAAATTCATTATACAAAAATAAAAAGATACAATGATATCTATTGTCTTACGTCACATCTGGGAGATCCATGATATTTTCAGCAAATTTAAGAGCATTTGATATATACATTCAATACGTTTGTTAGCAGATTTCTCCCAACCTCCAAAAAAAAGCCATAGGTAGTAGCCATTTTGATAAAACAAAATTATATTGTCAATTTGCATGCTCTTTTATCTCATAAATTCTTCATTTAAGGTTATTGTATCTTCCACGACAATGGAAAGTAGGTAGCTGAGGTCATAATGGTTCCAAAGCCGGGGAAATGCCCATATGACAAGAAATCGTATAAACCGATATCGCTTTTTCCAATAATGTCAAAAGTATTCGAAAACATGTTATTGAAGAGAGCGCCGATTAGTTGCAGATGACCAATTCGGGTTCAGAATTAAACACTCTACAATCGACCAGGTATATCGAATAACCAATGAAATTGAAAAAGCCCTTGAGAAGAGGAAAATATATTCTAGCGTTATTCTCGACGTCTCCCAGGCCTTTGCTAAAATTAGCCTTTCCCAAACAAATATATGAGACATTGGGATCTTATTTAGCGGACAGACTTTTCCGTGTAAAGTATGAAAATGAATATTCCTAATTTAAAGAAATCACGGCAGGAGATCCACAAGGAAGCGTCCTGGGTCCGATTCTATTTCTAATCTTTACTCGAGATATTCCGCGAGAAGAAGGTACGCCCGTAGCTACGTTTGCGGATGACGCAGCTGTTTACGGCTAAAAGTAAAACAGCGTTTTTGATTGCACAAACACTTGGCGTATTGTCCTCAATGAAACCAAATCTACGCACGTTCATTTTACTTACAGAAATGTAAATGCGCTACCCATTTTCATAGACTCCGTACAAATTCCGTACGCAAATGAAGCTTAATATTTTGAGACTTGATGCGAAACTAAAATGGAAATCGCACGTAAAAAAGAAACGGGAAGATCTCATTATTAAATATAATCAAATGCTTTGGCTGCTTGGTCGCAAGGATAAAACCATTTGAACTAGTGCAATAAGATGTAACCGCGAGCAATTGGTGGTATAAGCAGGTGCTTTCGCTGGGAGTTTGACTGCCAAACGTGTATAAAAACGGAAATAAGAACTACTAGATAGGTACAACCTAGTTGTAGTATAAGGTGTTTTTAGTGAGTAAAAATCTCACACTATTAGGAGCACGCGCGTCCTCATAATGTCTCATGGAAGGTTTTTTTGAATCTTCAATCCGCCGGATTTAATGGTAGGGGTCTTGTATCAAGACAATGCCATTTTGTGTTCTTTCATTTGCGTTTTTATGTGAAATTTTGAGCCGAGTGTTTTGAAACACTTTGTCCGATTTTTCTGGGGAAGAGTTTGGAATCATAACAGTCATAAAAATCGTACAAAATTTTTTCTGATTTATATCTATTTTGTTTAAATTCGTGTTTTTAAGAAACACTACACCTTTTCTGCCATTTTATTGCCATACGACACCCTCAGATCTGTCGAATGAAAAAACCCACGTTGACTGACTAGGAAATGTCAAACAACCAATTTCAATACTTGATACTTGATGCTCGATAACTGAAGCAGTAATGCCAAACTGAGATAATTCAGTGACGTATTGCTCGTTAACTAATGCGGTGATTCGGCCCAATGTGTTAAAATACGAATTTTTAGCACTTTCTAAGTCTGAGATTTGAAATTGTCCCCCACAAACCTTATCACGTAATCACAAGATAATTTTTAATTTTCTATGTCAGACATTTAAAGAATTGCTGTCTAATTCACGATAGAACATTGTTTGTCCTTATGTATTTTTTACTGCAGATAAAATTTACCAAAACAATTATAATACCCTAAAAGGTACCTAAAATATTTACAATTCATCACTCACCACTTCCAATTGCTTTATATACGCAGATGATGAATTTCCAGCTTGTATCAAAGGTCGACCATGATTAAATATCGTACACACAACCATACCCAGTGAAAACATATCACTGAGGATGCTAATTGTTGAGTGTGCCTGCGTTTCAGGAGCTGTGAAGAAATACAAAATACAAAAAAAAAAACGAACAAATTCGAAACAAACAAGGAGCCGACCCTCATTTCAATTAGCTGCTTGATTAATTTTAAACACATCAGCCCCTAGCCGTAATACCAGAGGTGGCAACGCAAATAAGACGACACAAACACATGCGGATTACTTACCAGTAAAATCTAAATTAGGTTGAGCCATTTTTGATATTCGTGAGGTCCACGGTTGACAAACAATCGAGTCGGCAACATCAGTCTCATTAACTCTTTCTGGGGGCGCATGTAAAAAAAGAACAAAAACAAAACAAATACTCATATATGAGAATGAGAAGGATATGAGGGTAGAATAAAAGGATTTGTAAGGCTAATACGACGATTAGATCATCATCTTATTGTGTAACAAAAGTACTTTGGTGATGTTTTTTATGTAATTAGATTTAAGTTCCTTAAGGATGGGTTTACTTTCATCAGATGATTGTTATCGAGAAGCTTAAGTGTTTCTGCGATTGTCGGTTTTCCAACACCATATTCTTTTGTTTAAATTTTATGAAACTAGCAACTACCTATATAGGTATAGGTAAAGGGTGATTTTTTAGCTGGTTTGGTTTTGGCAACACTGGTTTTGACAGCTGACGTGTGTTTAGTACCTTGTGTCACTGTCAAACAGCTTCAGTTTGGTTTGCAATTTAACCATGGATCGTCTTACAAATGAACAACGCTTGCAAATTATTGAATTTTACTATCAAAATTCGTGCTCGGTTCGAAATGTTCATCGCGCGCTGCTTCCATTTTATGATCGGCATTCTCGACCTTCTGAGCAGTCTATTCGGAAGATTGTGACCAAATTTCGCACCAAATTTACTTTGTTGGACATTAAACCACCAACACGTTTACGTACTGTGCGTATTGAAGAAAATATTGCGGCCGTATCAGCTAGTGTGACAGAAGACCGCGAAATGTCGATTCGGCGCCGTTCCCAGCAGTTAGGCCTTTGTTACAGCACTACGTGGAAAATTTTGCGGAAGGATTTGGGCGTAAAGCCTTTTAAGATACAGCTGGTGCAAGAACTAAAGCCAGCCGACCTACCACAACGCCGAATTTTTGGTGAATGGGATCTTGGAAAGCTGGCCGAGGATCCGCTTTTTTATCGAAAAATTGTGTTCAGCGATGAGGCTCATTTTTGGTTGAATGGGTACGTAAATAAGCAAAATTGCCGCATTTGGAGTGAAGATCAGCCAGAAGCATTGCAACAGCTACCAATGCATCCCGAAAAAGCCACTGTTTGGTGCGGTTTATGGGCCGGCGGCATTATTGGGCCATATTTCTTCAAAGATGATGCGAATCGCAGCGTTACTGTCAATGGTGAATGCTACCGAGCGATGATAACAAACTTGTTTTTGCCCGAAATGGAAGTTCTTGACTTGCATGATATGTGGTTTCAACAAGACGGTGCCACATGCCACACAGCACGCGAAACAATGGCGCAATTGCGAGGCGAGTTTGGTGAACAGTTAATTTCACGTTTCGGGCCGGTCAATTGGCCGCCTAGATCGTGCGATTTGACACCATTAGATTATTTTTTGTCGGGGTATGCCAAGGCTAATGTGTATAGGGACAAGCCCGCTTCGATTGACGCACTGGAAGCCAACATCCATGCATTCATTCGTGAGATACCGGCCGATATGTGTGAAAGAAATTATCTTTAAACATTAAATTGCAAGGTTCAAACTATCGATTCAAATAAATATTTCATTCATTTTTTCGAATTTTTTGTGTTTTTTTTTTAAAAAAAGTTCTAAACCTCTTAAAAAATCACCCTTTACAAGGTGGCGCAAAAGTAATCCTCCTATCAGAAAATGTTATAAATGTTGCCATTGGCCCCTAATGTCAGTTCTGTTTTGACATTTGTGTAGTAAACACATGCGAAATACACGTTAATAAACAATGTTACGCTACACTGCTCCAGAACGCGGAATATTGGTGACTATTTATTTGAGCAATAATCGGTCGGTGACTTTGGCACAACGTGAATTTCGTCGCAGATTTCCTAGCCGCCCAACGCCTACTAGTGAAACACTGCGACGTTTAGCCGCTCGCCTCGAAGAGACTGGCACAACACGAGATGCTGCCAGGCATGGCAGACCCCGGAGTAGCCGTTCTGCAGAGAATATTGCTGCTGTAGCCGAAGATGTCATGGAAGCGCCGTCGACATCGACCAGACGACGTGCCACGCAAATGGGTATCAGTCGACGGTCTTTACAGCGAATTTTGGTACAAGATTTAAAGATGTTTCCGTACAAAGTCCAAACGGTGCATCAGCTGTTAGCTGCTGACCACCAATCGCGTCTAACATACGCTCAAGCCATCCTTAATCACTACCAAGAGGAAGATGATTTTTCATCAAAAATAATCATGAGTGATGAGGCCCGTTTCCATCTTAGCGGGTACATAAATAAGCAAAATTTACGCTTCTGGGGCACTGAAAATCTGCGTGTAACTCACGAAGAGCCATTACATCCGCTCAAAGTCACTGTATGGTGTGCTGTTTTCGCTGGAGGAGTCATCGGACCTTTTTTCTTCGAAGACGTCGGTTACTGTGAATGGTGAGCGCAACAGAGCAATGATCAACGAGTTCTTTTTGCCGCAACTTGATGAATTGGGATTGGAAAACATGTGGTTCCAACAGGACGGTGCAACGGCACACACTGCACGTGCCACAACCGATATGCTGAAGGATGCATTTTCCGGGCGCCTAATCTCCCAGACTTCTTTTTGTGGGGCTTTTTGAAGTCGCGGGTTTATGTCAACAAGCCTTAGACTCTTGTAGCTCTTAAAGACAATATCCGTCAAGAATGTGAGGACCTATCGCCCGAAGTTTTGGCCAAAGTGATGGAAAATGCCATAAAAAGGGCTCAAATGACAATCAACTGTGGCGGCGGCCATTTACATGACACCATATTCTCGACTTGATGTAAAAAAAATTAAAAGACCAAATATAAATAATCCACAAGAAGAATCAAAGTTTTTCATTTTTTTTAATTACAGCCACAAAACATCGGAAGGTTATTTTTGCGCCACCTTGTATATATATTTTTGCTGATTATCGTGATAATCATTAAAATGCCGAAGAGCAAGTAAAATGAAATATTAAATATTAAAATTAAAATAATAATAACTAAATTGAATGCTAAAATATATAAAATATTCTACAAGTGGTAACACTTAAAACTTAAAACTAAGATTAAGACAGGTATAATTATAAAATAATATATTCCGTAGTTATTAATAAAGGGTGATCCATTTCGAGGTTCCCTACATTTTTAAAGAAAAAAAACACAGAAAATTCAAATTTAATGGAGAATGTTTATTATCATTTGAAAGAACATTCTTTGGCATTTATTTTTTGAAGATTATGTCTATCAAATGTTGGCCGTTGCTACGTCGCAGATAGTCCATCCGTTGAGTCCAATTTTCGATCACTCGTTCGAGCACTTCGACTGGTAACTGGCGAATGACACGCGTGATGTTTTCCTCCAAGGCCTGAATCGAAGCGGGTTTGTCGGCATAAGCTTATGACTTTACATATCCCCACAGGAAAAAGTCTAACGGTGTGATATCACACGATCTTGGTGGCCAATCGACCGGCCCAAAACGTGAAATTATGTGCTCACCGAAATGTTCTCTCAATAAGTCCATTGATTGATGCGATGTGTGGGAAGTGGCGCCGTCTTGCTGAAACGTTCGCACCGGCATAATTTTTAAAGAAATATGGACCGATGATTCCACCGGCCCACAAACCACACCAAACCGTTGTTTTTTCTGGATGAAGTGGCAGTTCTTCAATCTCTTCAGGTTGCTCTTCGTCCCAAATGCGGCAATTTTGTTTGTTTACATACCCATTGAGCCAGAAGTGGGCCTCATCGCTAAACAAAATTTGCCTCGAAAACGTCGGATGTTCTTGGAACTTTTCAAGAGCCCATAGAGCGAAGCGATGTCGCTTGGGAAGGTCGAGCGGCTTCAGTTGTTGCACAAGATGTATTTTGTAGGCTTTCAATTTAAGATCTTGACGTAAAATGCGCCAAGTAGTTCGAACGGCACCGAATCGACTCTCTACGGTCTTCGTGTACACTCTCAGCTACGGCCGCTATATTTTCTTCACAGCGTGCTGGACGTGGTCTATTCGGTCGAATATTATCCAACAATGAATGCTGGGTCTCAAAATGGGTGATGGTGTTGCGAATAGAACGCTCAGTAGGCCGATTATGTTGACCATAAGTTGAGCGAAGTGCACGAAACGCACTCGTCACAGAACGTGAATTTTCATAATAAAGTTGAACAATTTGTAAACGTTGTTCACGCGTAAGTCTTTCCATTATGAAATGCCAAACAATACTTAACAAAAATAACATGACAGCATGACACGACTCACACGTGATCTGTCAAAAAAGGCTATTGAAAAAAGTATCTCTACTGGGATCACCCGTTAGTTTCTTAAAAGACAAACAGAATATTCACTCAACCCAAAGTACAATTTCATACATAAAATGTCATGATTTACCATATCATGGTACAGCTATGTTGGGTTCGGAAACCGGACTGCAGTGACGCCAACAAATTAATACTTTTAAGGTGACAAGAAATCGGCTTGGCGATAATTTTTTCAAAAACTTTTGATAGGCATGGTAAGATACTTATGGGACGAAAATCTGAAGCCGACAAAAGATTGCATTTTTTGGCACTGGGACGATTTTTGCCTTTTTCCAACAATCGGGCAAAGTGGAAGACATTTTACAAAAATTAAACAGGTGTGTGATACTTCTTACAATATGAGGAAGTATCATTTTTATGAACCGCAAATGTAACCCATCATCTCCAACAGTGTCCAACTTAAGAGCTTAAATAAGATGTGAAACGTCAACCTCGGATACCACCTCAAAATTTAAGCAGAAAGGGGAACTGAAAAAAAGATTACAGTCAGGGATAAATGATGAACTAGAATCAGGACACGAGAAGAAAGCATTATTAAGTTCATCAACGTCGGGCATTTTTGTTGTTATATTGTTTTTACTAATCCCTATAGAGCGTAAATTACTCCAGAGTTTTTTTTAGCCCTTCTGGTGGTAGATGAAGTGTAATTTCTGGCTCTACAAAATACTTCCCAATTGTGATCATACAATTTTCTTCGAACCTTTATGGCACCTTGTACCCCACCAGTAAACCAAGGATATTTTGTATTGAGAACAGCAACTGACTTAATGGGGACATGCATATTTAAAAGATTACTAATTAATGTCTGAACGATTTCATAATAACTAAGAGTTCCATGGAAAAAGACTAGCATCGAATTGAAGGGAAGGGAATAAAATCGCGGAATTAAAAGGATTCTTGCAATGGGGCACAAGAAAAGTCGATATTGTAGGTGCAGAAAAGAAGATCATGGTCCGATATATCCTCAAGAGACAACTGGTCTTGAAGCAAAACATTCGAAAAATCAGCGACAACTAATAAATCAAGGAGACTTGGGCGAGAGTCGGACCCAAAGCGTGTAGCATAGAAGTTAACAATGCTCAGACCAGAAGAAGCAATAGAGTCTATGAGCTGACACGATCGATTTCCCTAAAATTGTACATATCAGAGACGATTTGTGATAAATTGCAATTCCTCCACCAGTGGTTTTAGTATATATATACAGGGTTTTTCAACAGGGACGCTACAAAAGTAGAGCGACAGGGACAGCAAACGACGCCATATTTCTTGCCACTCTTTTGATATTTCTCTTAAGTAAGGTTTGCCATTTCATGATGGAAAGAAATACGAGCCAACAACGAGTCGAAATTATTAAAATTTACTACTGAAATTCGGAATCAGTGGCCTCAACGTTAAGAGCGTCCTACGTCCAATTTATGGTCGTCATAATCGTCCTAGCAGATCAACAATTGAGCGTCTAGTGGACAAATTTGAATCCACAGGCACAGTACAAAATTTTCCCGTGCCAGTGAGACAAAGAAGTGCCCGTAGTGTCGAGAATATTGCTGCCGCTTAGGCTTCAGTTGAAGAAAGCCCAAATGTGTCTCTCACACGTCGTTCTCAAGCGTTGGGCATCTCTGTGACGTCGTTGTGGCGAATTTTGCGAAAAGATCTTGGGCTACATCCTTACAAGAAAAAATTACGGTTTGGTGTGGTATATGGGCCGGCGGCGTCATTAAGCCGTACTTCTTCCGTGATGATCAAGACCGGCACGTTACTGTGAATGGGAATCGCTACCGTTCAACTATAACCGAATATTTTTGGCCCCAGTTGGATGATATGCACTTGGAGGACATGTGGTTCCAACAGGACGGCGCCACAAGCCACACAGCGAATATCACAATCAATTTATTGGAAACCAAGTTTGGAAAACGTGTTATCTCATAAAATGGTCTAGTCGCTTGGCCTTCTTTGAAGCCGTTAGACTATTTCCTGTGGGGCTACGTCAAATCTATGGTCAATGCCAACAAGCCAGCGACGATTGATGAACTTCGTACGAACATCGAACGTGAAATTGCAGCAGTATCGGCCGATTTATGCTTGAAAACCGTTCAGCGTCTGGACTTATGCATGCGTGCCCGTGGTGGCCATGCAAAAGAAATCGAGTTCCATACATAATGGCGTCGAACGTACTTTCACAGGTATAAAGAATTTCATTGATATCCAAAACCGTTTTTGTTTTATTTAAAAAAAACTTTTGTAGCGCTCCTATTAAAAAACCGGATATAATAACTAATATCTTTTTTGAATAAATATTATTTACTTAAACGGCTGCTGACCAGTGCTGTCACTTCTACCACTGTATCGAAATATTTTTCGAACCTACTACTGTGCTCGACAATTCTAACACCATTTATCATTCTGCTTTAAACAACTTTGTCCATATTTCTCAATCAACAAACGTAAATTAAGCCTCTGTCACGTCTGAATGCATTTTTATTAACCATTTATGACGTTCATCAGGCAAAGATACCAGGAGTGTGCCCTTGTGTGTGTATTGGAGTTTTAATCAGTACTCAGTATAAAAGTGGAAATTTCTCACCTACGTAAAGCACCTTCTCGTTCAGAATCAAAATATTGAATTTTCAGTTGCTGTAGCTCGATGAGTGCATGCAAATTTGTTGATTCCAAAAACACAAAAAAAAAACCGCAGCAAGTTTTCCCAAAAACTTTAAATACCAACTTTGAAGCAAATCCGTCAAACCACGCAACGGTTTCTGGACAGACGTAATTGCAGGACACTCTTTTTTGAAGTTCTTTATGGTGGTAATAGTATCCCTCATTTACTTGTCCAAAGTTTAATTCTGTACGTTATGTCACCTTTCTATCTTATTAACCGAACTATTTATTTGATGGTCAGGAATGATTTCCGAGAAGTCTATTTATCTACAAGGTCTTACCGGTTTAGGGAGAATGTAATCGAGGAAACGGCTTAGTTACGAAAATGAAATGCAATGTGCAACAGAGATCGTTGATTGTTGTAAATACATCGCTCACCTGAATTTATTTTAATGTTATTAAATATTTTATGCATTTAAATTTGTCATCTACCACCACTTTTCGAAGTGACAACACTGCTGCCGACCAGTAAGAGGAAAGACACCCTTCCATCCTCTGAGATCCCGGGTACTATGCTTTCTATTTTCCAGACCAAGCGCTCTGAAATCGACAGTCGTTTCAAACCTGGGAGTAGTGTTATCCATTCTTCTTGGACTACATAGTTCGCGGCTTTATGTTTCCCTTCATTCACACTTTTTGCACACAGGACGAAATATATATCGAAAGCGGAGCTCTCCTTTCCTGCCTATTGCCCGGTACTCGTCGCCGTACAGCAGAACTGCCAGGATAAGAGTTGTGTACGTATTTAGTCATGTCCTCAGGCCAACTTGTTTCGCCTGTTCTTAAATAGCCGTGCAAGGCTCTATCACGCACGCTGGAAGCGACCGCTTATGCCAGTAGTTGGGTTGATCTGTTGAAGATAGTGTCTTCCGTGTTGACACCTCTTTTGCTTAAATCCGGTGCATGTGTGAAAGAGTTCAGATCAACTGCAGCTCCATTGCACGGCATATTTTCTAAGGTCATGCGACACCGATGGATCAGCCATGAAGAGCTCCTGACGATGAATGCTATCATATGCGACTTTGTAGTCGATAAAAAGATGGTGTGTCTCGACTTGAAATTTTTTGGGTCTTTTCCAGAATTTGTAAAAGTATGAAAATATTGTCTATGGTCAATCCGCCACGCTAAAAGTCAATAGAAGCATGTACGTACCCATAAGTGCATTGCAGCAGGGTTTAAGACGTTCACAGAGCAAGTATACGTTGCATAGGATCTTATACGCAAAATATTATAGCAACTTTTTTCATTACAATTCGCATATATAAAATATTCTTTTTACTTTCAGAGGAAGTGCTTCACTGTTTTATGCCATAAGTTTTTAAGGACGAAAAAGTGAGAAAAAAAATGTTTCTCAACAAAGTTCTTCTGAGAAATTGTTTAATTCAAAAAGGATTGCCACGCCTACTTAATTTCTTGCGACGTACTCAACAGCCAGATATTAAATTATTGATCAATTTGACGAGATTTAACCCATTGCTTCGAGGTAGGGTAAGCTATTCCACATTCACTATTCTAAAATCGAACATCTTCATATTTTCTAATGGAAATAAACTCCAAACCGAATAGGAAACTACTCTCAAAACTGGGGCATTTTTGCACGATGAAATAAAACCCCAAAGCTAAAGATGAAATAAGTCACCAACTAAGGAAAAGTTTATCTTTTGGAGGGTGCAGTTAGAAGGAATCGTTTCCGCATGCTACAACTTCGCAAGCAATCCCTAAATTCATCTCTCTACGGTTTCCATTTATTATTTCGTCTTACATTTCGTTATAACATTTCTTGTAATAATGAACACAGACCGTCGGTAGTTGACTGACACACAGGTAGATGCGAAGCTCAAGAACTAGCACGTGAAGTTGACGAAGTCATTAAATCTCATCCCCATCGCTCTATTCTTATTAGGGTTCCCTAGTTAGTATAGTATGCCAGACCTAAGTTAAATATTTTACAGTGTGCAATATGGGGACTGTTGAGCTTGGCTGGATGCCTTCTGCCTTTATTAATTCTCATGAAAATGCGGAAATTTGTCAGCCGTGACGAATATTTAAC
The DNA here is from genome assembly GCA_963576555.1 of Ferdinandea cuprea. Classification (NCBI taxonomy): domain Eukaryota; kingdom Metazoa; phylum Arthropoda; class Insecta; order Diptera; family Syrphidae; genus Ferdinandea; species Ferdinandea cuprea. The sequence goes on along the minus strand of OY754960.1, from coordinate 21,191,911 downwards.
GCAGATTCACAAAAAGCATATCTGAGCATTATCTCCAATGAGGAACTTATTAAACATTGCTCATTATTTCAGCCTTTGGAATGTATGTATTAATATTTATCTTGTTGTTGTTAATGAACATTCTTCTCAATCAATACAATACAAAATGTCCTGGCAGGTGTTCCTCAAGGTTCAATTCTTGGCCCAATCCTGTTCTGCTTATATATTAATGACCTACCACGAGTATGTTGCAGTGCATCCATCCACTTATATGCTGACGACGCCCAGATTTATCTTTCCAGACTAATTGGACTGGTAGCTGGAAAATATTCCATAAGATACTATAAGGACCGACCCCACGTGATTTAATAATTTATATTCTCGTTTACCAGGCAGCTTCCGAAGCAGTTATGAGATAAACAATCATAGTAAGTGCTTTCCTATGCAACTCTTTTAGGACCTGTCCCATAATTAAATCGTATCCAGGAGCTTTGTTTAGTTTCAATTTTTGTATTTCATAGCACAGTTCAGCCATTGATACACTTTTAATTTTAAAATTGTCAGGTATCCCCTCTAAGGCCATATCTTCGATTAGCTCTTGACCGTCAAAGGTTTTAAACGTTTCTTTTAAGTGATCGGTAATAATGTCGGCTTTTTCCTTGTCTCGTTTCGTCCATTCGCCATTTTTCGCTTTTGATGTTTTTTATAGCTTTCCACAACGAGTAGTTCGAACTCTTGTCCGCGGTGAGACCTCCAAGGTATGATGAAACTTCGCTCTTTTAAAGTCCTGAATTTTTTTTTTAAATTGCTGCATAGATTATTTAATATCGCTTTATGCTGCGGAGCGCGAGATTGTTGCCATTTTTTACGCGCTTTTATGTTCTCCTTAACCAATTCGGTTATTTCCTGAGGATATTTTATTTCGCTTTTTGATTTTGTTATCCGTTTATAAGGAGTAATATACCAGGCTGAACTTTGTACTAGACTCCGATAAATTGATCGAATTCGAGTTCAAGTTCAAATGGCGTTTGAAGAGACACGTTAAGATCGATTTTCGATCGATTTTCGCAGTCTTTTCTAAAGGAGTCCCACGTAGTTGATACGCTGGTAAGTCTGGGTGGGGCCTCCTTTTTCAATAAGCAGCCGCTAATTAGCAGAATGGTAGGCGAGTGATCAGAAGACAGATCGAAACATTCTTCAATTTTAACAAAGCTTTTGGAAATCCCTTTTAAAATGTAAAAATCTATAAGGTCTAGAGTTTTTGCCGTAACCGTAGGTCAATACCTGACGAGTAAAAGTCTACTCCAAATTGCATACCGGATTCATAGAGAATTTTTCCTTTTGGTGAAATGCATCGTGAACCCCAGAAGGTGTGTTTTGCATTAAAATCACCACCGACAACAAAGTTCCGTGTGAGTGAGTTAAAAATACTCGTGAAATCAAATTTTTCTATCTTTTCCCTTGGAGGGATATATATAGACGCAATATCATAAGTTTGTCTATTATTTTTTATACGAACCGTAATCATTTGAATATTAAAATGCTCGATTTTTGTGCGTATTGAATGCTCAATGCTGTCTTTTATAAACAAAGGCGCTCCGCCTCTAGCCCTTTCCGAAGGGTGATATACATGATAGGCACTATATCCTTTAATTTTTACACTTGATTCCTTCATAAGATGCGTTTCAGAAATCAAGCATATGTCGATAACATTTGTGTGAGTAAAAACTTCAAGTTCGTCGGTCTGTTGTAGAAGGCCAATCGCATTCCACGTTACTATTTTTATTTTGTTTTTTTCGTTAATATTCACATTCATATTAATATGCGATGAAGTGAGCTCTGTGGCCGAGGTTTTGACAAACGCTCTATTATCAATTTTCTTTTCTAGTGGCGGTTTGGACATTTACTTAGCCTTCGTTCCGACGACCTTTCTTTTAAATGCCTTTCTCTCCTTTACAAATGCGCCTGCATTGCAGCTCTTCAGTTTCAGTTCCATACAGTTTATACAGGTTGTTAAATCCTGTCTTTTAAGACTGCAATCTTCAGCCAAATATTTTCCGGCGCATTTAAGGCAACGATGGTATTTGTGTCGTTATACTCTTGAACACGCTTGCATTGTGGGACGAGTCTAGTCGTTTTACGCATCGGTACAATTGTATTGTAAATTTTTTAATGTCTTCTGAATTTTTGAAGTTTAGCATGATTAACGGAAGTCTGCGGTTTACTAAAGTTTCCACATCTTTATCAGTTTTTCGCTTTTCTTTTTAAGTACATTAACTGCTCCGATAAAGACTTTGGATTTTAAGTCATGCAAAACGTCGTCTTTGCAGTAAGAAGAATGAAGTCTGCTGGCCACTACTCGGTGTGGCCTTTCTGACTTATTTTTGTAAGTGAATTTTCTCAGTACTTAGTTTTTGAGAAACCGCGTGGTAGCTGTTGGGGGCTAACATAAATTTGCCACACATTATTGTTAAAAAATTTTACTTTGAATGTGGACTTTAAGATTGCTTTACGAAATTTATAAAGCTTGCCGTAGTCCGTTATTCCGATAACAATAATTGGCGGCGGAAGGTAAACTTTATATTTTCATTTTTTACTACAGATTTAGATTTTCTTTAACCACTACAATTTCTGGTGAGGAGCGGGCCTTACGTTTTTTGTTTGGTCTCCGCTTAGTCGAATCAGTTTCGCGCTCTAACTCTTCTTCCTCCGTGGAGTAGTCGCGGCGATCTGGACTTTTACCGATCTGGCGTTTTACCTTCAGAGTGCTTTTACGTCAAAGATTCTTTTAGTGCCTTATTCTCGACTTTAAGCCGGTCTAACTCGGTTTTCAGCTCATTGTAGAGCAGTTTGATTTTATTAAGCTTTGTACGGAGGTCATTATTTTCCTCCTCGAAGCTTTTAGTTTTCGTTGAGTCCCGGGGTACGCGCGGAAATTATTTCTGCGCGGTAGGACTTCTTTTTGATTTTAATTATGGTAAATTGTGGTATAGATCCCGTTGGTGGTGATCTAGATACCCTTTTGGTACCCTTGAAAGGGTCAAAAGATTGCAATAATATCTTTAGTAAAATGGTCCCAAAATAATGATTTAATATTAAATCCGAACAAAAGTCAGTTAATTTTGATTTCCAAAAAACGTTATGATACTGATAAGATACCTCCTATTTACTTAAATAATATAAGACTGAAGTTTTCAGATACTGTAGCAAACCTTGGTTACAAATTAAATCGTTCTCTTTCTTCTATTGACCATGTGAATTACATTGTGGCACGTATTTATGCTGTGGATACTAAACTAAGGTTGATTAAGTCTTTGCTTGGTCCCATATTTGATTATGCTATAGTCGTATATCCTAACTTAGATTCCCAATCTCAGCATAAACTACTAGTAGCGGTATGTTTTCGGAATTAGACGATATGATCATATATCTAACTACCATTTCAGAATTTTTGGAAGATTCGATGCTGTACATTCTCCATTGTATTTGTTCCAAAAACTGCAATTTGAAAAACCTCAATAAGTGGCGTACATAGATCGACATGTTTTTTGTCGCTGATCACATATTTAACAAACTATGTACGACACCCCGTAAATTTTTTACAAACTTATTAGAGACTGAGCTATAAAACGCAGTCATGAAGATTCATTTTACGCGTTCTTAAAACAATTGCATAACATAAAATCATTCATGCGCGCTTATAGCTTTTCAGTTTTAATTCGATTTTATCTCTTCACCTGCGTCACATCGGTCGTACGACCTCACTTCTCTTTGTGAAGTGACTTCTATTATGAAAAACATCTATTGCCTTTGTATCCAATTCACAACATTAATTTACGATTTACAAATTCTTTTAAAATACATACCTAGCTAGCTATATGATGAAAAAAGGATGATAAATATCTTTCGAAGAGATACTCACTTATAACTGTTCCGAAATGCCTAAGAATTTGACAAGCATTTATTTGTCATATTCTCGACATTTCGGTTCAATGAATCGTAAATTTTGTCAACAAATAAAATCAATTCACTTGTTAATAATGCCAGGACGGGCTGGCCCACTTTTCATTATATTTCATTTCTCTTCTTTCATCAGTTTTTGGTTTTTTTTTTTTGTCGTTGTCGTTGTTGTTGTTGTTGAAGAGAAGAGAATGCCAAAACCCAATTCAAGGTTAAAATAAAGTTATTCAAATTGACAGTAAAATAGAAGGAAAAGAGTTGTGTTGAGTATGTCAATAAATACGGAGGATAATTGACAAAGTTTATGACGAAAAATAATAGACAATAATGTTAAATGGCTTGTGGCTGACAAAAAGGACATTTGGGGGTTCATCCTCGAAAGTAGTATGTGGGCATAAAAACATTATGATAGATATAGATAGATTGAAGAAATCATTATAAAATGAATGAAGTAGTTTTCAGAAATACTTATTTACCTACTTAATGGGCTCCCGACCCGTGAAGAAACACAGCAGCCTTTCATCCTCTTAGGGAAAAGAAGGTGCGTCTCCAATGGGAATTTTTTGGTCTATTCCAGGAATTGAAAATTTGGTCATATGTCGATTTGGTGGGCCAAATGCCGTACTAACTAATAGGTGCTGATTAGTGGGTTGAAAAACGGCTTGAGTCGTTCACAGAGTTCTTTAAATAGGATCTTATATGCGAAACAAAGCAGGGATGTGCCTCGATAGTTCTTGCTAGACTTAGGCTCGCCTTGATTGTAGATGGGACATATATAGAGTGGATATATATATATATATAGTGGAGTCCAATTATCGGGCATGTTTTCTTCTACCCTACCAAACATACCATAACACTATTTTTAAAGAGTTCTGCTAGTAGATAATCAGAGCCAGCAGACTTGTTATTTTCAGCTTTTTAGAAGCCGCTGTCATACTTGGCGCTGCTCTAGATACTCTGAAGAATTTTCCCTAACTTGATATATACATAATGTCCTAGGAACAACTTCGAAAGTCGTTTCTCGTTCAAAAAGAAGAAGAAGTTGGAACAACTCGTATTGGAGTTTATATGAGACTACTGCCATCTAATGCAATGATACCAGAACTACAGCTGCAAAAAAATTTTAAAGTCGGCTTTTCCCAAGTTGATGAATGGTTTCGGCTAGGATCTGAGCCAGGGACGGAAAGGATATTTCCAAATCCGGTCAGGTTTTAGGTGCTGCTGCTTTCGTAGAATGCGACAACGTAAAGATTTTGTCCTCGTTAGGCATCGGTCTTCCAAACAGAGATCTTTCCTATTCTAATTGCTTGGCATTATATTGTGAAGAATAGGTGGAGGGGTTAAAGTATTTCTATCTGTATTAACAACTATGTATGCTGGACTTAAGGCTTTTCTCAATCTTTTTTAAACACTTCTAAGTAAGTGCTAAAACTAAAGAACTCTTTGAATTCAGTCGGAAGACTCAACACTTTGTGTCTTGTTTGGGTTCAGAGACATACTGGGAGATGAGTTCTCCGACGAAGAAGAAAGAAGGTTTCTCAGGACTGATGGGTCTACAGGCATCCCTAGTCAGGGCATTGATGGCTAGATTTCCTTCTTCTCTCTATTTAAACGACGAGGTTATGATTAGAATTATTGGGATCAGTTAGCCGGTTCGACATCAAAAAATATTTGCAAGCCTCCCGATTTTGAATCAATTCATCACTTATGCCAATCAAATGCTGTAATTTCTGCATTTGTGCGATCCAGCAGTGTGATTGTAAGGGAACTTTCCTACTACCACGGCCATTCGCCTCAAAGCAACTTCTCAATGGACCGAAAATGAAATCGGCCAGTGTGTAGTTCTAAACACACTCAGAATTCTTCATAGAAATATACGCGACACCATACCCCAACAGCAGCTTGATAAAAACTTTCAATTAACCATTCCCCCAAGGTTCTTTTGGGAGGATGGTGCCTTGCTGGAGGAAGAATCGATCCACTTCTGCACACATGTATTCTACGTATTCTTAGACAGACTCAATCTTAGTCTCTCTTTCCATCTTCCTTATCATTGTAGTGTTCTCTAAGCTGAGATTATGGCGATCAACGAAGTCTTTTCCTGCCTTAAGAATAACGTGGTATCCGTAAAGGATATTCAAATCTTTTCGGACAGTTAGGCGGCCATAAAGTGTCTGGATTATATCTCTATTAACTCTTTAGTAGCCCTAGATTGTCGATCATCTCTTAAGGAGATGGCTGAGCAGTTCAACATTCACCCGTGCTGGACGCCTGCTGAGAAACTACCCTCTCAATCTTGCCCGAAAACGGCTCCTTATGCATACCAGTTTCCACATGCAAACTTTTATTAAAACTGAATGCAATAGAAAAAACGAACTACAGATGGACAGGTGGTACTACTTGTCTGGCGATGAGGCAGGAATTTGATTACCCTCACAGTCCGGGGATGTAGTCTGATAGGCAGGCATGCAATCAGGCTCGACGCTTATTCAAACAACTTTTGTAGGAGCTGCATGGATGAGAAGGAGGAAGAGACAACTCTATCCGTCTTTACGCATGCCACGCTCTCTCCCGGAAACGAAATATCCATTAAGGAGCTTACTTATACAATGATCTTAACGATTTAAACCGACGAACCCAAAATGTCTCTCACGATTTATAAGCGTTCAACGAGTAGCCAGGAACATGGTATCACAATGGACCTTTATAGGTCTAAGTATGTCGGACTTCTATCCGACTATAACCTAACCTAACCTATGGGAACGTTGATTGCCATTGCATTTATGACGCGGTCTAATACCCGCTCAACGATCTTCATGGTGTGTGACATCAACTTAATTGAACCTCAATTATCACAGAGGACTAGATTTCCTATTGACATTAGATGGCATGATTCTTTGGGCTAAAAGTCTATGCTATTTTCGGTATCAACAGCCACCACGCTTTTGGCGAAGATGAAGACACCGCTTAGTATTTCCTCTGTAAACATCCAGCGATTGCTTGAACCAGGCTTCAGCCTTTAAGTACATGATCAGTTCTGAACATCTAAGCCTTTGGTAACATCTAAGTTTGGTAAATTACTTAAGTAAACTTAAGTAACATTTCCCGTACCGTTTGATCTTCTCACCTCACTGGCTGTGTTATTTTAGCTAATTTAAGTTTCAGAACAAGTTGCCATTCCCCGCTAACGCCAAAAATCATAAAAAACAACAAGGAAATTTAATGACAAAAAAAAACAAACTCTCAAATACATACGTCAAGGACGTGGCGCAATGACTATGTAATAATAGTTTCGCGTGCTCATTAAATTCTAAGAATTGCCAAGGAAATATAATGCGGAATATCTTAAATTACTAGGAAAACACTTCGTTTCCATCGTTCTTAAAAATTTGAAACAATCTATCTGAATTCACTTGAATTTGAACTTTTACTCGAATAAACACTTATTCTTCCCTGATTCGTCAGAATGAGATTAATTACGGTTTATTTGGAATGGAATAAGTTAGATTAAATTCATTGCCATTGACATAATAGTGTGAGTATAGTACAGTTGCATGGCTTCTGTTTTAAAATGGGTGAACGCTTTATTTAAGAATGGAAATTTACTTAGACCAAACGCACCTTTTTATAGTGCTTATTTCGCATGTTTTTCAATATACATTTTTTACATATTTCTTCATAGGTATGTAGATTAGATTAGATTGGGACAAGAGGAGGGACCTGGTACCCATATGCGGTCCTATTGTGATGTCCTCGTTTAGAATTCGCTTAAGATGTCGAATTTGTGGATAAATTTGGCTGAGACTTTGGTCGCAGAGGCAGTAATTTTAGTTCCCTCAAGGTAGATACTACCTAGAAGCCGAAGACGTGTTGTTGCTAAGCAATCACAGTGGCACAGAATGTGCTCTGCTGTTTCTTCGTTTTCGTGGCACATTCGCCAAGAAGTGTTGTCTTGAGCAATTCCCATGGCTATGAGGTGTTTTTTTTTAGTCTGCAGTGCCCCGTCAAGAACCCGGTAACTGTGTGTATTTGCTCTCTGGATAGTTGGAAGAGTTGTTTTTGGAGAAGGGATCGTAAAAATAGTTTCGCCTGTCTGTTACCTTCCATTTCCCTCCAGTAATGAAGTGATGTTTTGTCTAGCCCGTTTTTGATGCGGAGTACAATGGAGCTGATGGGCACGCCATAGAATGGTCTAGGCATCGTAAATGGTGCCCCAGATCCTTTCCTGGATAGTTCATCAGCCTTTTCATTGCCATCGAATCTACTATGTCCAGGCACCCAGATTAATTGGACTCCATTGGTTCTAGCTAGTGTTGTGAGTAGTTAAAGACAGTTCCAAATTAGTTTAGAAGTGCTTTTATAGGCGCAAATAGCAAGTAGTGCCGCTTTGCTGTCAGATAGAATATAAATGTGTCTGTCAGTGACGTTGACAGAGCTCTATTAAATACGGAGTTATTCTCTTCCACGCTGGTATAGAGGGAAGATTCTGTGGTCTCTACGTAGACTGCCACTCCAACTTCGTCATAAGCCTTGGAACTATCCGTATACCAGACTAGTGAGTTCCTAGCAAATGTGGGTTTATTCTGTTCCCAGTTTTGTCGTATCGAATATGACATCTGTCTATCAGTGTGATGCCTAATACATTGACTCTACTAAGCTCTAGTGGAAAGTCATGATGGATTCATGTCTTGCCTTCATCTGATGTAGGTTGAATAAAGATATGAAGGGGCTGCGGATGGCACTCTTACCATAGGTATATAAGTTTTTATGACACGATTTTTGCCAATAACATAAGTTGCATTTCCAAATAATGTTGTGTATTTTTTTTAATTTTTTAAATTAGATTACCTGAATTATAGATAAAGCGATTTCGAACGGAATCTATATTGGGCTGCTATATTTTCATCCCACAGAAAGCCGTTTCAAAGTCTTCGAACACTTCAAAAAATATCGAGGGTTAGACGGTGCGATAAAAAGTGTGCCAGGAATGAACGACGAGCTCGAAATAATATCGCGCCACGATATGGAATTTCAGAAATAGAGAAGAAATTTTATAAACAAGAAACATTCAACTTAGATGTGTGTGTCACTGTAGATGACTCGTTGGTAGATGTTCTTTCTATAGGATGATTCATCGAGAGGTTTGATTTTCAATAGGATTTTTTTGACAGATCACGCGTTACTCCTATCAAACTGCTTTGCCGTTTTTGTTAAGTACCATTTGCAAGTCATCATGGATAGCCAGCCTACTTTAATTGGCGTCGTATTTTCAGTGAATGGGCTCTGGAAAAACCCAATGAAAATCCGGGGTTTTATCGTGAAATTTTGTTCAGTGATAAAGACCATTTCTGGCTCAATGGATACGTTAATAAACAAAATTGCCATATTTGGGCTGATGAGCAACCCGAAGACTACCAAGAGCTACCATTACATCGATTAAAAACATTGTGGAATCATTGGTCCTTATGTGTTCAACTATGGGGCAATTCAGAATGTTACCCTCAATGGTAATCGTTAACGCACCATGTTAACGGACTATGTGTTTCCTGAAATTCAAGCCCATGACCTTGATAAGCTCCGGCTTCAACAAGACGGCACTACTACGAGCCATACAATGGATTTGTTGAGAAATTATTTTGGTAGGCAACTAATTTCACGTTTCACTACGGCCAATTGACCTTTGGATTATTTTCTCTGGCGATATGTAAAGTCTCCGGTCTTCAGGAATAAGCCAGCTACAGTTGATGCTTTGGAAGCCAACATTACTCGTGTTAATGGCGAGATACTAGTCGCTATGCTCATACGTGTCGCCCAAATTCTAAACTTTCGCCAACATTTACATGATGTCATATTTAAAAAGTTAATGTCTTATATTGTTCTTTTAAACGATAATAAAAATTCAAACTTCACTTTCAAATTTATGTGTTTTATTTTACATTATAAATCAAACCTCACGATGAATCACCCTTTAGAGATATATTTCATCTATCCAGGAAATAATGAGAGCTGTTAGCTTTTTAAAACTACCAAAAATAAGTTAGCCTTGAGACGGTAATACAATGGGACTAACCAATAACCAATGAAATGTAAAGATAAATTTCTTGGTCCCGTACTTTCGAATTTTCTTTTGCACATGTGCGTAGGGGACGACAAGTTCAAGCTCTACATCAAATTTGTTGTTTATTGGAATCGAGCAATGCCTACAACAATGCATTTGCTGAATAGTACGAGTTACGGAACTAATAACCTTGACTTTCTCTTGTTCAAGGAGAGAGGTACCTTGCTTTATTTGTTCAAGGAATACTAGTTGGATTGTGATATAGGACCAGAGTATTGGCTTATACCTATAGCATGAAAAATGTAGGCTCGACCGATATTAAGGCTATCGTGTTTCTATAGAAATCGTAAAATGTAGCCACATTTATTCTTTTATTGACGAGATTGTAATCAGAATTATTGGTTTAACAGCATTCTTAAGTGGAAGAATTTAATTTAATGTTTCCAAAATACAATGCTGTCTTCTGTCATTAAAGTGAAATCCAAATACTCTGCCATTATCCATGGATGGAACTTGCATCGCTGAATCCGAAAGACTTTTCATCCTCGGTATGTGCGTTAATGACAAACTTCGTTGGAACGACCACATATTCGATGTCGCCAAGAACGCTGCGAAATGTCTAGGCTTCCTTAAGCGATGCAAGAAATTGTTCACCCCTTCTGATCTGGCTGGAATCTACAAGGCGTTTATTCACCCAAAACTTGAGTACAACGCTCATATCTGGTCAGGTGCACCAATATCAATATCAATACTTGGAGCTAATTGACAGGATTCAAAAACGTGCGGTAAAATTTATTGGCGATCGAGACATCACGAAATCATTTGACTCTCTTAGTCATCGTCATGATGTCTCCTGTCTGTCATTGTTTTATCGGTACTTCCACCACAAGTGCTCAAATGAAATAGCCAGTTGCATTCCACCCCTACAGCAATTCAACCGCAATAATCGCAATGCGAGGAATGCACATCAGTTTACCCTTAAGCCTGTTTTCGGACGTACTGTGAAATATAAAGATTCCTTTCTCAACCCTACAATACGAATGTGGAATACTCTACCACGCTCTGTTTTTCCTTTGTATTATAATTTACAAACATTTAAAACCAACGTGCATCGGTTTCTCCCTTTCTCTTATCCTTCATTTCCCTAATGCCCGCACTGTGTCACTTCATTATAATGGTATCCAAAATCCCTTTAGTGCGCGTACATTATAAAAAAAAAATAATAATCCCCCCACTTTAATGCACCGCTACTGGTGCGCCGGTGTAGTTGGCCGGTTTGACTTCGCATCTTCAATCAAATTCTGGTTCTGCTGCACCTGTGTGGAAGCCTTCAGGAAGTCTTAAACCTGCCTCTTTCTAGGAACCTTGATTGATATTACCTTTCTAAAGAGTTCTGATAGATTAGTAGAGTCCCTAATTTCAACGTTGACGTGAAATAGACCACATATGGCCTTATTTTCATTTTTATGTAGAAATAAGACCTCATGAATCATGACTTCTTGATGGGAATGGAATATGGGGTGGCATGCTGTCCCCTTGAAATCCCCCTGCTTGATTTCACTGTAAGATTTGGAGTAGCTGAGAAGTTGAGTACAATCTCCCCGCCGGGAGTTATTTAATTTTTTTCATGGGTATAGAACTGCATTTTAAATGTGGAGTTATTATGTTACGGCCCTATTTCACGTCACCAATTTCAACATGGCAACACCATGTATTGCGAAAATTTGTTCCACAAACACAATGTTCGCTAAAAGGTGCTTTAACCATTAACTTAAAAAGCACAATTATAAAATGCCGACCAGAATTATCTTAGAATCCTTCATTAGTGCTTTTGCAAAATATATTAAAATTCAAAAAAAGGAAGATAAAACAAAACAAAAACATTTTTATACAAACTCACCTATAAATTCTAATCCTGCTAATTTCCAGGTACCCTTTTTTGTGACCAAAATGGACGATGGACAAACATTCCGATGTACTACGTGCCCAGAATAGTGTAGATACGATAAAGCTTCTGTTAACTGAAAAAACAAAAAACACAAAAGAAAATCCAATTCAATAAGATCCATCCACAGGTGCTGTCATATAAGACGCAACGAATCTCCATACATATAACGGTCCTTTTGGTAAATAAAACACATCAAAAAGACTCATAATTTCCATTCAATTTGATATTTACATACATTTCCAATGCAAAAGAGTGCCCTTCACGTAATGGACTTTTCAATTAGGAGGCATTATTCCGGCAAACCATCTGAACCCCGTAAAACTATACCGTTATCATTCACAACACATACAAGCGTAAAAAACAATTCGTGCTCGTAATTTCAATACAAACACAACAAAGCCGGCAAGAACAAAACTAATATCACAACAGGGATTATTTAGGGACATAAATGACCTTAACACTTGGCCATGCTCTGATCTGTTATACCTGCGTGATTCTTATAATTCGGTACCTCCCTACCTTCACCGGTAGGTGAGTTATTTTATGTTGGATAGGCTATATCTTCATTGCAGATTAGGAGCTTAGGTGTATTTTTATTTTTGTTGTTTGTCGATGGCGGTGGTGGTGTCGGGTGCTGTAACCCAAACACCCAATCTAGCACAAATCAAATTACACAAACAATTTCATTCAAAGGCAATCGAACAAATCCCCAAAGGATAAAGCACTTTCCAAAGCTTCTTTAACCTTTCCACTTCCCCATCACGGCCCGAATTCGGTTTTGGGCATTGATCTGCCACTTGGTTTAATATTTCACAAAGCCTTAAGAGGAACCGCATACGAGTCGGTCTTCGAATACATCAGAATGAATTTTTGTGGTTGAATCGATTTTCTGTTTCGGATAGTTTTGAGAATTGAAATTGTGCAGTTCTTTGCAGTAATTTAATCGCATTGTTGTTGGACGGATGGATGGAATATCATTAGGTATTTATGAGGCCAATACAACAAGGCAGAGAGTGGAGAAAGAAATTCTCAAAGGATACCTAAAGGAAATTGTCTTCAATTCTACGATTGAATTGGAGTAGAGAAAAAGCCCTTTTGTTGAGTGGAGTAATCCCAGATGATAAGTTTCCTATACACATGCGAGGAAGAAACGAATTGGAAAAATTGCCTTTGTCTAGCTAAATTGGCAGGAACTTTGAATAAATTTTCTATCTATTGCTCCGCTTCGAGGAGCTGTATAGACGGGAGTGTCATTTTCTTTTTCCTATATCTTGTGGGGTATGTGAGGTTCATAAGGGAGGAAGTGGTCATAGATTAGGAAGTCGAATTGGGATTCAATTTTGAAAAGGAGTGCGTACATTTGCATAAGAAGGAGATTTGTCGGAAATTTCAAGTCGTTTTTCTATGATATTTTTTTTTCAGGATATTGTGGGCCGAATTTTGGCTAGCTGACAGCAAAGCACTCATCGAAAAGAAACATATATAAGTACATATATGAAGGTCACAATTCCATTTGGTGGACTCTATGAGTCCGACTTTGACTATCGCTCAACGTACGGCAATGGCAACATAAAAACCGCTAAGTTGGGGGCATTCTTAACAATACTCCACGGAGTATTTTGAGTCATAAGTTACATTGCTTTTCCAATCAGAAGCACTGCTTTATCAAATTTAATATCGACACATAAGGAAAGCCTACAGTCTGCTTGGAGTGAACGGCCTTAAAAAGTAGGCGTGGCAAAAAGCTTTATGTTGCAAACTTGTGAAGGAGTTTAGTGTCTTCATATTTTGTTAAAATTCTTACCCTTGATCTACTCAACTACAGCAACAGATATTCTTAATTGTGGGCATGACACTGGGCGTACTAAAAATAAATTTAAGTCTTTTCATTGAGCTTCCTAGGTTAAATTTAAGGGCCTCAAAAGTTGATACCGACGACGGACAGACTTTTAGAAGTCTACAACGAAGGTGACGTGAAATATTGCTGCCAAACTTTAAAGAAGGAGCCTTTGGTAACAGTACCTTGGTGACCTAATACGCGGGATTAAGGGATTTCAACCCTCTTTCTGTAGGCGGCAGGTACCGCTCACACAACTTCGATGATTCGCTCGGGGTATGTGCTTTTAGTCAGGTGGGCGCCTATGGCAACAGTATACCTGAGTGGCCCGGCAACGCGGAATTAAGGGATTTCAATCCTTTTTCCACAGACTGTTCGATTTTGGAATGGGAATAATGCTAAATTTTTAGAATTTGGTAATATGAGGGTATCATAGGCATAAGACAGACGATTACATATTTCGTAGCCATTATGGAATTGTGGGTAGACTTTTACTCATTAGTTAACCCGACCTATGGATTCTCCGATTTCGCCAAAACTCCGGGCATTATAAAATATTAAAGCTGTACTCCAAAGCTCTGTTAAAGTACTAAAGGGTCTGCCAAATAACTTTTTTTTTTTTGAAAATGCTATAAAAAAATTACTGAATATTTTCTCAAATTTCTTTTTTTATTTCAAAGTACAATCCTTCCGGTTAAAAATTGAAAATAATTTCATTCAAATGGCTGCCTCGGCTGGCCATGCAGTAGCCTACACGATCGGTCCAATTTTTAAGCACATTATCGATTGTGTGCAGCTGTATTTCACCAATGGCTTCACGAATATTGTCCTTTAAAGATTCAATTGTCTCTGGCATGTCGGCGTAACACTTATCTTTTGCGGCACCCCACAAATAATAGTCCAACGGTGTCAAATTGCAGCTCCGCGGTGTCCAAACGACATCAGCTCTGAGGCTGATAATGCGATCTTCAAAAACACGGCGCAAAACATCGAGTGTACTTTCGGCTGTGTGGCACGTGGCAAACAAATGTTGCCAATATCCTCCTCTCCCATTTTTGTGAACAAAAATTCGTTCAACATGGCCCGATAACGATCGCCATTGACTGTAACGGCCACTCCCTGCTCATTTTCGAAGAAAAATGGCCCAATTATGCCTCTGGACCAAAATCCGCACCAAACAGTGACTCGTTTTGGGTATATCGGCTTTTCAATGTATGCGTGCGGGTTTTCTGTGCCCCAAAAGCGACAATTTTGCTTGTTTACATACCCGCCAAGATCAAAATAAGCTTCATCTGAAAAGATGATTTTTTTTGCAAAATCGGCATCTTCTCTAAGTCGATCGCAGGCCCACTTCCCAGCGTTGTTCAAGCGTATACACAACCATATTCGTTCAGCGGAAGGATAGAAGTAATTATCTGTCAAATCAGACATGAGCTAAGTGTTACAATTCGCGAAATAAGCACTAGTTGAAAAAAAACGTTAGATGCGGCCCCTTTATTTCACTGGCAAGAGTACTTCAAAATCTCAATATTCACAAATCTGACCAAGATCATATTTTCCCTATCGTTCTAAAGAGTTTTTCTTCCTCGCTGGCAAAACCAATAGCAGTCTTCAGGGCTCTTTCCGAAAAGATGGAGAATAGCATTTGTCCAGCCAGTCAAAATAAGACGAATTTTCCTCTCATTCCTCCTCCTCCTCTCATTCCTTACGTCACTTCTCTCCAATGGCATGAAAAAGCTCAGCTTATGAAATAATGTAGTCCCGAAAAGCAACAGGTCCACTGGATTTTATTTTATTACGTATCTAACCCAAAAGTGAAACCAATCGATTCCCTATTTGAGAGATTTCGGCACCCAGCTCTTTTGCCGAAAATGGGAGCATTTGGATCGATTCAGACCGTTAAATTTAAGTTGTTTTCGATGGTTTCAAGTCTGAAACTTAACAATAAACGCTGATGTTCCTCAAGGCCCCGTTGTGTCTCCGACTCTCTTTCTTAAATAATTTACTAATCATTCCTGTCCTGTAACCTTAGCTTCATATATTCGTTTCCTTGTAACGCCCACCAACTTCGGGCGTTGAACTGGAAAGGCAAGCAATGTTAAGCTATTTGAATTCCGACCTTGACAGCATTCTTGAGTTGGGTTAAACCAATTGAGTTGCATTTAATTCTTCCAAAACGCAATGCTCTCTCCTGTCATTGAAGCGAAACCATAACATTCTGCCATTACCCATGAGTGGCACTTGCATCACTGAAACCTAACGACTGTCCATTCTCGGTTTGTGTATTAATGACCAGCTTCTTCGGAATGCCTAGACTTTCTCAAGCGATGCAAACAAATTGTGGACTCCTTCTGATCTGGCAACAATTTATAAGGTGTTTTTTCGCACCAAATTTGAGTACAATGCTCTATTTGGAGCTACTTGAAATAATTCAAAACCGTGCGGTAAGACTTATTGTCATTCGAGACATTGCGAAATCTCTTGACTCTCTTAGTATCGTCGCATTGTCTCCTGTCTGTCATTCTTTCATAGGTATTTCCACCAAAAGTGCTCAATATACGTTATGTTAGGAATGTCCATCACTTCACCCTTAAGCCAATATTTAGACGTACAGCGAAATATAAAGATTCGTTCATCAGCCGTTCTACACGAATGTGGAATCTCCGTTTTTCCTACACATTACAGCTTACAGACATTCAAAACCATTCGGCATCAGCATCTCCTCCTTCTTCTCTAATCCCTAAATTTCATCGGAACTGCATTTATTAATCATAAGGTTACCAAAAAGTTTCTCTTGGAAATAAGCCTTTCCAAAGTAGTTTTATGAGGTTCCAACATTTTATATGGTTAACATACTTTTTCTTGTTAAACACAGAATCGAATACTCCGAGTTCAAAGAAATTGCGGCAGGAGTTTTATAAACAAACAAACGACGTGCTGTGTCTGAATCTTTTGTAAGAAGAATAAGAGCAATTGAGTCAGTTGTACCGTAACCTTTGCTCCGCATTGACGTGTGAATTATTAACTACCATAGTTATTTTTTGATTTCAATTTTAAATTTTGTTTTATTGTTAAAAATGGTTGAAAATTGTGGAGAATGCAATACTGGCATAATGTCTGCTGACTTCGTTAGCTGCGGAGGGATATGTTCCAGGAAATTCCACACCCATTGTGTGATGCTCTCCGGAGCAGCCCTCCAGCTCATGAAGACAAGTTAGGGACTTTGCTACAAGTGCAAAATCTGCAATGGGATGCCATTTTTGGGTTTAATCACTAAGCTCAGCGCATTAACAAATGAGCTGAGTTTGATTAAATCTGAACTACGCGAATTGAAATGTAGTTCAGTGCCTTCGCTTTCCGATACTCATTTGCCGATGGGTAAAAAATCTATTATATCCGAAACGGGAGTGTCTGTTAATGATACCCCCGTATGTGATAACGCGCCGGTCGTGATAGAAAATGCCTCCGGAGGCACCGAATGGAGCAAAGTGTCGCGTAAAAAATCGCGGAAAAACAAAAAGCGCGTTAATAAAATTAAGCCTATAATCGGCAATAATAACACCGCGCTCGATTTTGTTGCAGCTCCTCCAGCTGAACTGCATGCCGCTGGTTTTCGCGTTGATACGACGGAAAAGGCACTGACAAATTACATTTCAACTAAGTTAGCCATACCGGATGGCCGTGTTAATTGTAATAAATTAGTCAAGTCAACTGCTGACTTGACCAAATTAAATTTTATTAATTTTAAAATTAAATTGCCGCAAGAATTCTTCGCGCGCGCATTAAATTCTTCGGTATGGCCGTCGGGAATTCGTGTAAAAAAATGTTTGCCAAAAAACGGAGTTGCATTGCCAATCGCAGAAGTCAAAACATAAACACTGATCAGCTGCAACAGCAATGCACCTCCGTTTTAAATTATTCGCTTTATTATCAAAATATGGGTGGTATGAGAACGAAAACAAAAGAGATTTTTGTTGCGCTCTCTGACCATCAATATGATGTCATTGTTTTAACGGGGACATGGCTGCACCCACACATTTTTTCTACGGAGATCTTCGATTCAACATATGTCGTTTACCGAAATGATCGTTGCCGAACAAGCAGCGAGCGAGGTGGGGGAGTTTTAATAGCTGTCTCTTCTCGTTTTCATAGTAGGCAAATGACATTGGAACATTGTTCGGTTGAAGTGGAACAGATGTGTGTGTGTATTGATTTCGTTAATGATGCGCGTTATCAGTTATTTATTTTTGTCTCCTACGTTCCACCAAACAGTGTTGCCAATGTGTATGAAAAACACATTCAAAACATAAGTAGTGTCGTTAGTAATCTTGCTGCCACTCAAATACCTTGTGTATTGGGTGACTTCAATATTGGTAATGTATACTGGAGGAATGTGGATGGTGATAAGAATTTAATACCATTTAACGTCAACCATGAGGTTGAACAAATAGTTGTCGATGGTCTTCTTTCTTTGGATTTATTTCAAGTAAACCATTTTCCGAATTCTATTAATAGAATATTGGACTTAGTTTTTCTTAATAATGAAATTAATTTTACTATTAGTGAAGCTCTGGATCTTATAGATTCCAATAAAATGCATCACCAAGCCTTACTTTTGGAGATTAATTTTCTTAATTACTCCAGTGATTTAAATAATAAAGGGTGATTTTTTAGCTGGTTTGGTTTTGGCAACACTGGTTTTGACAGCTGACGTGTGTTTAGTACCTTGTGTCACTGTCAAACAGCTTCAGTTTGGTTTGCAATTTAACCATGGATCGTCTTACAAATGAACAACGCTTGCAAATTATTGAATTTTACTATCAAAATTCGTGCTCGGTTCGAAATGTTCATCGCGCGCTGCTTCCATTTTATGATCGGCATTCTCGACCTTCAGAGCAGTCTATTCGGAAGATTGTGACCAAATTTCGCACCAAATTTACTTTGTTGGACATTAAACCACCAACACGTTTACGTACTGTGCGTATTGAAGAAAATATTGCGGCCGTATCAGCTAGTGTGACAGAAGACCGCGAAATGTCGATTCGGCGCCGTTCCCAGCAGTTAGGCCTTTGTTACAGCACTACGTGGAAAATTTTGCGGAAGAATTTGGGCGTAAAGCCTTTTAAGATACAGCTGGTGCAAGAACTAAAGCCAGCCGACCTACCACAACGCCGAATTTTTGGTGAATGGGCTCTTGGAAAGCTGGCCGAGGATCCGCTTTTTTATCGAAAAATTGTGTTCAGCGATGAGGCTCATTTTTGGTTGAATGGGTACGTAAATAAGCAAAATTGCCGCATTTGGAGTGAAGATCAGCCAGAAGCATTGCAACAGCTACCAATGCATCCCGAAAAAGCCACTGTTTGGTGCGGTTTATGGGCCGGCGGCATTATTGGGCCATATTTTTTCAAAGATGATGCGAATCGCAGCGTTACTGTCAATGGTGAACGCTACCGAGCGATGATAACAAACTTTTTTTTGCCCGAAATGGAAGTTCTTGACTTGCATGATATGTGGTTTCAACAAGACGGTGCCACATGCCACACAGCACGCGAAACAATGGCGCAATTGCGAGGCGAGTTTGGTGAACAGTTAATTTCACGTTTCGGGCCGGTCAATTGGCCGCCTAGATCGTGCGATTTGACACCATTAGATTATTTTTTGTGGGGGTATGCCAAGGCTAATGTGTATAGGGACAAGCCCGCTTCGATTGACCCACTGGAAGCCAACATCCATGCATTCATTCGTGAGATACCGGCCGATATGTGTGAAAGAGTATGCCAAAATTGGACTCAGCGGATGGGCTACCTGAGACGCAGCCGCGGTCAACATTTGCATGAAATTATCTTTAAACATTAAATTGCAAGGTTCAAACTATCGATTCAAATAAATATTTCATTCATTTTTCTAAACCTCTTAAAAAATCACCCGGTATTACTTCCGCGTTATCTTATAACTTTTCGAAAACCAATTTCGTTGCTTTACAGGAATATTTGAGTGGTTTTGATTGGGATGAACTGCTGAAATCCCCCAATTTAAAAGGTAACTTTGATATATTTTTGGATAAGATCAAATCTGGTTTTGAATTATTTGTACCAAAAACGCGTCTTAACAAAAGGTTTAAAATTCCTTGGTCAAATAAAAGATTAGTTAATTTACGTAACGTAAAAAGGAAAGCTTATTCTCGTTATATATCAAATAAAACTAATTCTAACCGTGAACTTTTTTGAGAATCAGGAAAGAATATGAATTTTTAAATCGGTTTTTATGCAGGCAATATATCTTGTCTGTAGAATCGTCGGTGAAGCGTAATAGCAAATCCTTTTGGAATTACATTAATTCGAAAAGAAATACCACAGGCTTTCCCAAGGTAATGGAATTCGAAGATGTAAGTTCAACAGATTTGAAAAGTACGTGTAATTTGTTCGCTGATTTCTTTGAGTCAGTGTACAATAAGTCGCATGTGCAGGTAACGGGAAATCATAACATTATGATTCCTGAAGTTCTGGACATCGGTGTGCTGCAATTCTCGGATGACGATTTAATAAACGCGTTAGAAACACTAAATTTAAATAGCAACCCTGGCCCAGATAAGATTCCGGTGGTAATATTAAAAAAATGTTTATCATCCGTTTTTCATCCACTTAAAATTATTTTTAACCAGTCTCTTGTAACTGGGAACTTTTTAAATGAATGGAAATATTCGATCATAACACCTATTTGTAAAAGCGGTTTAAGGCAAAAAGTAGTAAACTATAGTATTGTTAAGGACAAACTCTTTTTCGCGGTAAAAGAAATTATTTCAAATAGTCAGCATGGCTTTGTTCGTGGTAGATCATGTGCTACTAATTTAGCTTTGTTGACTAATTATATATTGATGACCTTACGAAAGCGTTTGACAGGGTGCATCACACACTTCTTTTGGCTAAGCTAAAGTCTTTGGGTTTTCATTCATCATCAATGCTAAAATGGTTTCGTAATTACCTGACTAATAGAAGGCAAATGGTTAAAGTCGATGGTTTGACTTCTCGCGTTATAGAAGTTACTTCCGGTGTTCCACAGGGCAGTCATTTGGGCCCGTTGCTATTTATATTATTTATAAATGATGTTCATGAAATATTTCAATTTTGTAATGTTTTGACTTTCGCCGATGATTTGAAATTATTTTCGCGGATAAAAAATGTATCTGATTGCATTCGTTTTCAGTCAGATATTAATAAATTGTCAGAGTGGTGCAATCGTAATGCTTTGCAACTTATCATTTCTAAATGTAAAGTTTTTTCGGCATATCGTATTAGTACTACAATTTTGCATAATTATTTTATAAATGATCTTAGACTTCAGCGTTTTGATGAAGTGAAAGATCTAGGTGTCATATTTGACAATAAGTTAAGTTTCTTTTTTCATTATGATTATGTCATTGCCAAGTCTAACTCATTGTTAGGCTTCCTTAAACCTAATAGTAAAGACTTTAGAGATATAAATAGCCTTAAAATTATTTATTGCTCGTTAGTCAGACCTTATTTAGAATATTGTACCGTAATTTGGGATTCGCCATATGCAGTTCACGAACTTAGATTCGAAAGAGTCCAAAAAAACTTCACGAGGTACGCGGTTCGTAAATTAAATATGTTTGATGAGCTTCCTAATTATGGCAGAAGGTGCAATTTAATTGGTCGGCAAACCTTACCTAAGTTTCAGACGCGATGCAACTTCCATCATGTTTATTGGCGATATTCTTAATTATCATATTAATTCACTAGAATTGATCTTTCTTTTAAATATATATGCTCCCCAAAGGTCACTGCGGGTTAGAAGCTTATTTTATACAGATAGGCATAGAACCAATTATGGTAATAATGAGCCTATTACAAGGTGCATAAGCACATTTAATGAATTCTGCAACGAAATTGATTTTTGCTTGTCGCGAGCAGATTTTAAAAAGTCCATTAATGCATTAACTTTAAACTAATTATATTTGTAATTACTTGAAAAAGTCTATAAGATGAAGATCGGTAGATGAAGCTTAGTCGCGCAACAAACAACCGTTGCGTAAAGCGATACTGAGAGCTTACACTTAGAGAACGTAGTGTTTTGTGTTTTGCTCTGTGATGGTATTAAGAAAAAAAAAAAAAAAACTTTACAAAGGATACAGCTTAATGACTTCTTACAGTTTGGAAGTCTTTGCTGAAGTTATTGTTCGCGGTTCTTCTTCTTTTCATGAGTTCATCCCTTAGTCCTGATTCTCCGTTGAAAAAACTCAACTTAGTGATAAAGTTAGTTTGCTGAATGCGTCACCATTTTATTGATTTTTAAAATGCTTTAGATGATGTCGATTCATCCGCCCATGTACTTGAAATATCCTTAAAGGCGTCGATGGCTGCTATTTGTAAGTGAAGACAAGTCACAACACATTCATTCTGCTGAACTCATTTTCTAGCACTAAACGTTTGCTTTAACTGCTCATTATCATTAAAAGGGGAAAGCATTATTATTAACTCCCAAGTTGAAGCTAGGAATAGCGCTGTAAGAAGGGAAAATATTTTTCTTAAATACAAACAGGAGTTTCGCGGTTCATTGATCTATGGGAGCGACACCAACCAAAAAAGCAGTAAGCGTAGACAATGCCAGAATATTCTAAAGTGCGATTTTTTAAGCGTAGTTTTTTTAAAAACCGAATAAAGCATTTAAATTTGCATCTTATATTAAATTGTTTTATTGTAATCGATAGATAGGCCTTTGCCATTAACGTTTTGAAGACAACTTCATGTAAATATTGTCCGCGGCTCCGTTTCAAATGGTCCATTCGGAAGGTCCAATTTTGCGTCACTTTTTTGAGCATTTCGAAATGTATTTCACGAATTACGCGTGTTATGTTATCCTGTAAGGCGTCAATCGTGTTCGGCTTGTCAACATAGACTAACGACCACAAGAAATAATCAAGAGGTGTTATATCACATGATCTTGGCGGCCAACTCACAGGGCCATTTCGAGAGATAAGCTGCTCACCAAATTCATCCTTCAACATTTCCATTGTTTCACGAGCTGTGTGGCATGTGGCACCGTCTTGATGAAACCACATGTCAACCCAGTTTAACTCAGCCAACTAGCGCGTATCATGGCTCGATAACGTTCGCCGTTGACGGTTACAGAAACGTTTCGGTCGTCTTTGAAGAAAAATGGACCGATGATGCCACCAGCCCATAAACCACACCAAACTGTCGTTTTTTCGGGATGCATCGATAATTCTTGTATGGCATGTGTATCTGTTACGTATCTGTTGAGCCAGTAATGAGTCTCATCGCTGAACACAATAAATTTCAATAATTTGCAATCGTTGCTGGTTTGTAAGTCTTTACATGATTAAATGGCAGAGTATACTGAAAACTTTTCACTTTGACAGATGACGTTTGGACGCCATTACTAGGCAGTGCTGCCAACCTGAAAAACTTTACTCTTAAGAAATCACCCTTTAGTAAAGTCAGCTGCGGAAGTAAATATATAGGGAGTTCGAACCTCGCAGGAACTTTAAACTTATTAAATTCTTTTCACCACCAATGGGGTTGTCCTTGTGAGAAGGGTTTCCACAAAATTATGAGCACGTGATGCGCCCGTCCTCACAGTCTTCTTCAAAAAAAAAATATTCGCAATTAAGGAAATCAAATTATTAAAGCAAAGGTTAAATTGGTTAAGCGTCCTGCAATAATAATTGCGAAGCGAATCTACCCCACTCATCCACCTTTCACTATTGAATTTTACCTCTGAAAGACGAACATTTAAATCTGAAAATTCAATTAACATCCATCATACACTCATTCACACATATCGCGCCATGATGAGTACCACTCGCTCACTCACCTGTAGTATTCCATATTTTAATTCAATATCCAAGAAATTATATTCTCGAGCATGAGCAGGCCTCTGCACCACAGGTGCCGTTGGCTGTGATGCGCCCGTACTCGGGGGTCCAGAAACAGGTCCATAAGTTCCAGTTTCCTGAGGAAACAAAAAAAAAATTTATATAATATATAATAATTTTTCCCACGTGACAGAAAAGCATATTAAGTTAAGTAAATCTTGTTCCCATTCAGAAAATCATCTCTTCCACTCGTTGCGCACATAAGCGGAATGATACGTACTTATAAAAGGTCCTTAATTTAATTCATGGAAATTCACATACTCGCGCACACGGTTGCGTTGCATTAACATTCAATATCAGCTGAAAATTTCCATGAAATGCACTTACGTTCATCTCTCGAAGGTGATTTGAGATATTTATTTTCTCTAACAAGAGCACATCCTTTCGCATTGCAGAAGGAAATATTCCTCCCCTTTGTATGCTCATTCAAATTCAGCGCACATACACGTGATGCCTTTAAAGATGTCTATAAAGACGAAGGAACTTCGAACTTTGAATGGAATACGTAATAGGTACTCACCTGATATGCAAGGATATTCGCAAGGCTGGCGAGTATCGGTTCCGTTGCAAATGCTAAAGTATCAGAGCATTCTTCGATTGTGTGAAGGATTTGTAAAATCTTAAAAGAAATTTTTATGTTTCTGTTTTCTCGGCAACGATGACGTGTCTTCTTACCTTCGGGTGACGAAATCTTTCAAGTTGCTTCACTGATGCTCTGAGAATTTCTGTGATTGTCTCCTTTCGTTTGGGTTTGTGAAGTTTCTCGGCGATTTTCTTCTCAAATATGAAGACGGAACATTCCTGGAATAAGAAAAAAACAAAAACAGACAAATTATAGAGTAATTATAAAAAAAAATTCAATTACACTAGGACTAGTTAATTTTGTGCTACTGAACTTGTCATTTTGGTTGCAGCAATCGAACAATACAATCGAACAAAACTAAAAAATAATTCGTGTTCAAAGATGTGGTATGGGATGATAATATCAACATTTTGTATATGGAATCCCCGACAGATGAAAATTATGAAAGAGACGTTTCCAGAGACAACCGTATCCGCTATGTTTTAAACACGCCCAATAGATAGGGTAGAGTCGCCTAATGCCGGCAACTGTCAAAGAAAACCGTCATTAATAGTAAATCTAGAGCCCTACTGCCTTTTCTTATATCTTAAATATCAGGTGTTCTCTTTCTTATGATATGTCAAATTATTTGTTCACATTGCGCGGCTTATTCTCTTGTTATAAGTTCATTAGTTGCGCGACCATGTCGGAACAAGTTCAAGCGCGTTTAAGGTGTCGTAAAACATATTAGGGTCCGCAAAATAACCGCTGCCTCGGCTGGCCATGCAGTAGCCTACGCGATCGGTCCAATTTTTAAGCACATTATCGATTGTGTGCAGCTGTATTTCACCAATGGCTACACGAATATTGTCCTTTAAAACGTCAATTTTCTCTGTCATGTCGGCGTAACACTTATCTTTTACGGCACCCAACAAATAAAGGGTGATTTTTTAAGAGGTTTAGAAATTTTTTTAAAAAAAAAAACACAAAAAATTCGAAAAAATGAATGAAATATTTATTTGAATCGATAGTTTGAACCTTGCAATTTAATGTTTAAAGATAATTTCATGCAAATGTTGACCGCGGCTGCGTCTCAGGTAGCCCATCCGCTGAGTCCAATTTTGGCATACTCTTTCACACATATCGGCCGGTATCTCACGAATGAATGCATGGATGTTGGCTTCCAGTGCGTCAATCGAAGCGGGCTTGTCTTTATACACATTAGCCTTGGCATACCCCCACAAAAAATAATCTAATGGTGTCAAATCGCACGATCTAGGCGGCCAATTGACCGGCCCGAAACGTGAAATTAACTGTTCACCAAACTCGCCTCGCAATTGCGCCATTGTTTCGCGTGCTGTGTGGCATGTGGCACCGTCTTGTTGAAACCACATATCATGCAAGTCAAGAACTTCCATTTCGGGCAAAAAATAGTTTGTTATCATCGCTCGGTAGCATTCACCATTGACAGTAACGCTGCGATTCGCATCATCTTTGAAGAAATATGGCCCAATAATGCCGCCGGCCCATAAACCGCACCAAACAGTGGCTTTTTCGGGATGCATTGGTAGCTGTTGCAATGCTTCTGGCTGATCTTCACTCCAAATGCGGCAATTTTGCTTATTTACGTACCCATTCAACCAAAAATGAGCCTCATCGCTGAACACAATTTTTCGATAAAAAAGCGGATCCTCGGCCAGCTTTCCAAGAGCCCATTCACCAAAAATTCGGCGTTGTGGTAGGTCGGCTGGCTTTAGTTCTTGCACCAGCTGTATCTTAAAAGGCTTTACGCCCAAATCCTTCCGCAAAATTTTCCACGTAGTGCTGTAACAAAGGCCTAACTGCTGGGAACGGCGCCGAATCGACATTTCGCGGTCTTCTGTCACACTAGCTGATACGGCCGCAATATTTTCTTCAATACGCACAGTACGTAAACGTGTTGGTGGTTTAATGTCCAACAAAGTAAATTTGGTGCGAAATTTGGTCACAATCTTCCGAATAGACTGCTCAGAAGGTCGAGAATGCCGATCATAAAATGGAAGCAGCGCGCGATGAACATTTCGAACCGAGCACGAATTTTGATAGTAAAATTTAATAATTTGCAAGCGTTGTTCATTTGTAAGACGATCCATGGTTAAATTGCAAACCAAACTGAAGCTGTTTGACAGTGACACAAGGTACTAAACACACGTCAGCTGTCAAAACCAGTGTTGCCAAAACCAAACCAGATAAAAAATCACCCTTTAATAGTCCAACGGTGTCAAATCGCAGCTCCGCGGTGGCCAAACGACATCAGCTCTGCGGCTGATAATGCGATCTTCGAAAGCAGGGCTCAAAAAATCGAGTGTAGTTTCGGCTGTGTGGCACGTAGCGCCGTCCTGTTAACACCAAATGTTGCCAATATCCTCCTCTTCAATTTTTGTGAACAAAAATTCGTTCAACATGGCCCGATAACGATCGCCATTGACTCTAACGGCCACTCCTTGCTCATTTTCGAAGAAAAATGGCCCAATTATGCCTCTGGACCAAAATCCGCACCAAACATTGATTCGTTTTGGCTATATCGGCTTTTCAATGTATGCGAGCGGGTTTTCTGTGCCCCAAATGCGACAATTTTGCTTGTTTACATACACGCCAAGATTAAAATAAGCTTCATCTGAAAAGATGATTTTTTGGGCAAAATCGGCATCTTCTCTAAGTCGATCGCAGGCCCACTTCCCAGCGTTGTTCAAGAGTATACACAACCATATTCGTTCAGCGGAAGGATAAAACTAATTATCTGTCAAATCAGACATGAGCTAAGTGGTACCATTCGCGAAATAAACACTAGTTGAAAAAAAAACGTTAGATGGCAGCCTGTAGTAGAAATTGTTCCGGGATTAGTGATTTACGTGAAAACTATTCGGGTAAATTTTTTGTATGCGTTGCTTTCCAGTTAAATACGTTTTATTTTAGTTAAAACTGTTTTAAAAAGTAAAAAAAAATGTTTTATTTACGGTCGTCTTTAAGGGGGCGGTGTTCCTTATGTCGGCCACTCCTGGCCGAAAATAGGAAACATTTTTTTTTTGATTTTGAATAGAATGCAAAATTTAAATATCAAGGCCACAAGAACGATCTCCATAACAAGTAGCCATTGAATTTAAAAAAAACTCCAGTTTTCGGCCGCCCCTTGGTGAAAAAAAAAACAAGCGGCCGAATACTGGAAACACGTGTCCTATATTCGGCCCCTTATGAGGTTTTTAAAAAATAAATCATACCTTATTAGGTATTGCTGTAACTATACCGACTTTCGTAATATTTTCTTGTATCTTTTATTTACTTTTTTTTGTAAACAAATGGTAATAAAATGCCTTATTGAAAAAATTTTTTTTGTCCTAATTGGGGTGGCCGATTTCAAGAGCATCGGTGGCCGGACTTAACCCATTTCCGGCGGCTACCAGTTCCCGTTGAGTTAGAACCGTGAAATTTCGAATAGTTTCTATTTTTGGCCTAATTAGATGAAATGTGAAAAAAAAATAGTATATCTTTTAGTTTTCCGGAAAATTGACGGTCGCTGAAAGGGGTATCGAAATTATTGAACTTAAATTTTCCTCTAGCATGGAAAATAAGTCACTTTTATTTGAATATTTTTATGACAAATATATTAAGCATAGGTTTAGTGATACAAAGATTGTTAAGAAAATTAAAACGATAAAATTTATAAAAAAAAAATATATGTCAAGGGTGATCCATTTCGAGGTTCCCTACTTTTTTAAAGAAGAAAACACAGAAAATTCAAATTTAATGGAGAATGTTTATTATCATTTGAAAGAACACTCTTTGACATTTATTTTTTGAAGATTATGTTTATCAAATGTTGGCCGTTGCTAGGTCGCAGATGGTCCATCCGTTAAGTCCAATTTTGGATCACTCGTTCGAGCATTGACACGCGTGATGTTTTCCTCCAAGGCCTGAATCGAAGCGGGTTTGTCGGCATAAGCTTTTGACTTTACATATCCCCACAGGAAACAGTCTAACGGTGTGATATCACACGATCTTGGTGGCCAATCGACCGGCTCAAAACGTGAAATTATGTGCTCACCGAAATGTTCTCTCAATAAGTCCATTGATTGATGCGATGTGTGGGAAGTGGCGCCGTCTTGCTGAAACCAAATGTCGCCGAGATCACGAGCTTCAATTTCAGGCATCAAATAGTCGGTTATCATGGCACGATAACGGTCGCCATTGACGGTTACGTTCGTACCGGCATAATTTTTAAAGAAATATGGACCGATGATTCCACCGGCCCACAAACCACACCAAACCGTTGTTTTTTCTGGATGAAGTGGCAGTTCTTCAATCTCTTCAGGTTGCTCTTCGTCCCAAATGCGGCAATTTTGTTTGTTTACATACCCATTGAGCCAGAAATGGGCCTCATCGCTTAACAAAATTTGCCTCGAAAACGTCGGATCTTCTTGGAACTTTTCAAGAGCCCATAGAGCGAAGCGATGTCGCTTGGGAAGGTCGAGCGGCTTCAGTTGTTGCACAAGCTGTATTTTGTACGCTTTCAATTTAAGATCTTGACGTAAAATGCGCCAAGTCGTTCCATACGTCAGTCCGAGTTGCTGCGAACGGCGCCGAATCGACTCTCTACGGTCTTCGTGTACACTCTCAGCTACGGCCGCTATATTTTCTTCACAGCATGCTGGACGTGGTCTATTCGGTCGAATATTATCCAATAATGAATGCTGGGTCTCAAAATGGGAATAGTATGCCGATTATGTTGACCATAAGTTGAGCGAAGTGCATGAAACACATTCCTCACAGAACGTGAATTTTCACAATAAAGTTGAACAATTTGTAAACGTTGTTCACGCGTAAGTCTTTCAATTATGAAATGCCAAACAATACTAAACAAAAATAACATGACAGCATGACACGACTCACACGTGATCTGTCAAAAAAGGCTATTGAAAAAAGTAGTAGTAGTTTTTGTTTCGTTTTTTTTTCTGCGGCGTTAGCGGAAATGTGATTGAAATTGAATGAAAAGGTAAGTTATATTGACAAAACACAGAACACAAACTGAAAATTAGGTTCAGAGTCTTGAAGCAAAAAAAAAAAATATTTAAAATTTTTAATTTAGAGGAATATCATTTGTTTCTGATTGAAATCACCCATGACTACGTAGATATGGATGTCACGTAACTCTCGGAGCTATGTCCTGTCCACCCCCGAACCTTTTAACTTCATAGATACAAATGTATGTGGCTAGAGTCACTATCAAATTCCATCGTAACAAAATACACTCTGATGACAATGGAAAATTAATTTACCAATGTGAGAGGCAAAAAAAAAACAAAAAAAAAAAATCCCCACACACACACATAATAGTTATGCACATTGGATAAATTCGTTTCGCAGGGGCTAATTTATTATGCCCACAGCAAAGGTGTCGGCTCGGCGCTATCAGTGGTCAGATGTGTATGCGTTTTTGGTTCAAAATTCCATTAGCTTACGTCACTAGACTGGATGGGATATAAATCAACGCCTCCTGGTTATGTTACGGACTAATTGCATTTGTGATGGATGAAGTTGCGAAACAACAGGTTTTATGACCATCAGTAGTGGGTTCGTTTTCATAATTATTGCAGATGTTAATTCTGGGATATATGCCTTTTTGGTGTAAAGGCCATTAAAATTGAAAAACTTGCTTCTTCAAGCATTTTAAGCCAGGGAGAGAAGTTTTTATTACTCCTACGTTAACAGCTTTAAGATGTTGAAGAGTTCAAATGATAGATCCCCGGTTAATGGTTTTTTAAAGAACATTTTTGATTTACATAAAGTTTTCCTGGGTCTGAAATGTAAACAAAACCTTCGACTACACATTCAGCGAAGTGGATCTTAAAATACCAGTGATCAGTTCAGCGATGACCGAACCTGCATTTTAAAGACCAAGCTAATGCTATGTCTAGTAGCCCTTGGTTTCGATAATTGGAAGCAGCGTGCTAACGGTCGTAGAGAATGGAAAGCTGATAGTGCGGGGCCCGTTTAGTAAGTTTCGAGTACATAAAAATGGATTGAAAAAAATGTTAAAGTTTTTATTTGTTTCACAAACACGAAACGGACAAGGTTTTTATTTAAGTTGCTTAAGCCAGATTAGCTTGTTTTTTATAAATATGTCATTCTCTGTGTTAATAGTAAATTAGACGTCATGGTGTATGGTTTCTTGTAAATCTGAATAAAAGATAGGTACATAAATATTAAAGAAGCTCTCTTATAAACAATTTAAAACATGGGGTGCATGGAAATCGTGCAATATTTTATTTTTTAGGCTTTTCGATTAGATATATCCGCACTTTTTTAGGGAAAAATTCCATTTGATTTATAAAGCTGTCTTAAATATTAAATATTCCGCTATTTAAGATTTCATAATTGCGGTTGCCATGCCCCTTTTTTGGAATACCCTATAATTTCATAACTCAAATTTGGATGCTTAGTTAAGGTACGATTACATGGCCATTTTTACGAGTCATTTCAATGACGCTGTGACGAAAAATCATGCCACAAAGCAGTAATTATAATGCCGCTCGTGTGATCGCCATTTTTGGGATAACATTTTTGGTGTCATTTGAATGACTAGGAAAATGGCAGACAAAAAGACATGGATTTTGTGCCATTTAAATGACGGAAACAAATAGTCGTGTGACCACTCTTTAATGACGCCTGGGACAAATGATTAAACTTTTTGGCTGTTGCGTCATTTAAATGGCAGCCTCTAAGAAATGACAAGGCACGAAATTCCAGCCATGCCATTTATCGACGCAAATGACAAATGTCGCAGCATTTAATACGATATCAGTGCTTTCATTTGGAATTTTTGTCTCGTGGCGAAAGGACTTAATAATTAACAAACTGTTTTTTTATTGTTGTGGTTGTGATGTTATGTGACGCCATCATCAATTGCAAATGGTGGATTGCTATTCCTTCCCCACACACATAATATGGGCATTTAATGAAAGGTTTTAAAGAGGAGAACAAGCAAATATTGACATTCTCGAGAAATTTCTTTTTTTAAAGGATTCAAGGACCTTTTTCGATGTTCCAAGGACCTCCGACTGTATGAAGGCACATAGCGCATTTGGTTCTACTTGTCAAAGCCTTTCATTAAAGGCCCATATCATGCGGGTTGAGAAGAAAATGACAATCGACAATATTAATATTTTCTTAATGGTCAAGTTTTTTACACCAATATCCTTATATTTACATACACGAATTCTACCTTCTCGTATCGGCATGAAAGTGGTACGAAACTAAACCTATTCATATGTGTATATATAAGAATATCAGCCTGCCTCAGTTGCGGTGTAAAAAAATTGACCATTAAGACATTTTTAATATTGTCGAAATTCGATATCTCAGGCTCGTAATCAAGCTCGTCTTTACTGCTAAATACGCCGTCTCCGCATTTTTCTACCATCATCGCCAAAGTGCTTTTGGAAATTTGTTTATATAATTTGTTTTCTTTTCATTAATAAAGTCGTACTAAATGATTGTAGCTATATTTTTGTTATTAAAGGAGATATTTGCCATTATTAAAAAGCATGTTATTACAATTGTGATCGTCATTTAATGGCATACCAACGGAAAATTCTAAATGACTTGTAGTGTCCGTCATTTGATTTTGGGACAAAAATGACACTGATAGTCATTTCGTGTGATCGTCATTTTTTCGCCAAAGACCAATGACAAATCGTAGCTTCAATGTCTCTCTAATAAGACATTTTTCCTGACGTCAAAGCGTCATTTAAATGACTCGTAAAAATGGTCATTTAAATGAAAATGGAAAATAACATCACAAATGGCCTAGACCTAATCCTCTCAGAAGACATTTTACTAAGCTACAATATGTTCCGTGTTTATGCATTGCAGTTGCGCAATGAGAGGAATCCTACCACTGCTATTGAAATTTTGCTCTGTTTATATCCCCCGCAGTGCTTTGTTGTTATGTGATACTTCCACGGCTGATCAATATCCGGGTATGATCAATCGATATCTTTGGGAGCGGAGATGCTAATTTCAGTGCACTAGCCTCAATGTCTCCAATACAGATTTTTGAGCATCACTTTCGAGTCCTTCTTCCTGACCGCCTGCTATGCAATAGCGATGGGTGTATCGGCTTTAGTGCGAATGATAACACCTAATGGTGAATGGTCTCTCTGGACACGGATTCTACTCTAGCGATTATAGGCATAAAATTATTCGAGTCCTTTGGTAGGCCCATAGCAGAGAGTTCTCAGTCGAAGATATTGAATATCATTTTAAGGAAAAGAGTAATGTGTACCGGATACTGGCATGATCTTGCATAATGCAGACGTTCAAAGCCGTTGAACCACGGCTCATAATGCAGTAGGTCCAAATATATGCAAGGACTGAATAAAAGTGCCTCAAGTTTTTTAACTGGCCGTATCACTGGTTTTAGGCTTCTCAACGAGCATCGTTAAACCATTATAGGGTCTTTGTGAGTGCTGACAGAAAGAATACCTCATACCTCGCCGCTATTCTTGCAGCTCGAGTATGTTGTTAGGGTTTTTTTTTTAAATTATTCAAATAAAGAAGAAAATGACTTTTCAATAATTTCGATAGCCTTTCAGCGTATTTTGCAACATGAAGCTTTTCTGTTTTTTTTTTTTTTTTTGAATTTCCTTTATTAGACCAAGAGAAAATATGCGAATTTTTTTCAACTCAACTCACATGCAGAGGACATGGTCATTGTAGTGCGGAGAAATAACGAGATTATGGAGGTCGATCTGAAAACGATCAGCACCTGGGCAGAAAGCAGTAGTCTCAATGCAAATCCTGTCAAAACAGAATTGGTACTTTTTACCAGAAAATACAGTATACCGCAATTTAGACTCCAAAAACTAAACTAAACATAAGGAAAGGCTACAGTCCGCTTGGGGCGAACAGTATGATACCCTATCCTTATCCCTATGTACCCCAAAGAAAAAAAGCATTAGGAAGATGATGGATAGCATTTTATTTCATTCTATGAAATTTATAGAAAAAAAATTATTTATTTTCAAAAAACGCCCCCAAAAAAGTGGGCGTGGCCAAAAACTTCGTATGGGCGATATATTGAGAAAAATATTGGCACAATATATTGTTAACCATTTTTTTTCGATTTCTATAAAAATTTTCGAAGAAAACAGCATTTTAGTGAAAAACGCCCACAAAAAGTAGGCGTGGCAAAAAACTTCATATGACAAATTAATAAAGGTGGGCAGTATCTATATATCTTGTGAAGGTTGTACAACTTTATCTCTCTAACTTAAGCCGTCAAACGGTTTTTTGTAAATTGTGGGCGTGGCAGTGGGCGTATTTTGAAAATTTTAACACTTTACCATTTCGGAACCCTAGGGAGTCTATGTTCCAAATTTCAGCTTCCTAGCATAATTTTAAAGGCCTCAAAAGTTGATACGGACGGACGGACCGACATTGCTAAATAGTCTTGGATTTTGGTCCTGATCATAAATATATATACTTTTAGGGGTCTGCGACTAATATTAAGGGGTGTTATAAACTAGGTGTCAAAATTAATATACCCTTAGGATAGGGTATAAAAACTAGTGCAACAGTCCCTTTCAGATAGTGCGAAGTATCTGTGTGTAATTCTGTACAAGAAACGGAATTCGAAAAAAAATAAAGTGCACGACTGCGTCATACGAAATTTTCTCGATCAATGAGATGCGTTTTTGAATCGCAAAATGAATCGACATGAATGGTGAAAAATTTATTTAAATCACTTTTTAGGTTTTGAAAAATTTGATTTTCTCAAAAACTGGACCTACGATTTTTATGTTATTTCGCACATTGGACACTTTTAACATAATTGTTCGAATTACAAAAAATTATCAAAATCGTTAGAGCCGTTTTTGAGAAAACGAATTTAATATAAATTTAAGAAAATCGTTATATGAAAAAAAAGGTAAAAAAAATAATTAAAAAAATCTATGTATGCAGATTTTTTAGAGTTTACAATATAAAAAAAACTGTACATTTTTTGAAGTTCCCTTTATTGGTTTTCGAGGTATTACCCGTTTTATAAATTACCGTTAGTCGATTTTTTTTTTTCAAAAACTGAGTATGCAGAATTTTTGACCCCATCCTAAACATCCTTAGTACAAAAAAAGACCGAAATCCTTGGAACCATTTTCGAGAAAAATACCGATAAGTGATTTTTACAAAGAAATATGTATGGCAGGTACCGTTATTTCAAAAGATCAAGCATAAAATAAAAAGATGCCCCGAGATGTAACCCCAAGAACCTTATATACGAACTTTGAAGCACATCCGTCGAACCGTTTTGCCATACGACGCCCGGACAGACAGACAGACACGATCGCAATAACTTTCTCTTTAGTATACTAATGTATAAGAGAAAGTTAAAAAGAGAACGATAAGTCTACGTAAAATTAGCGACGGTTCAAAGAACGGCTGGTATAGCCATTGTGGGTGTGCTTCATACCACCCCTACGGCATCACTGTATACCTTTCTTCAGATTAAAAAACTTGCTGACAACAGTTCGTATCGCACTGTATTAATAATTTTAGTCACTTCAAGAGCAGTTGTTTCCGACATGGCACGGTCCTAGCAAAGCTACTGCCAGGCAATTAAATTAAAACAGTTTTAATACCGTCCTTGGTTAATTTCGGAATTTTGTAGGATATAATATATCCGGAGAGGGAGGTAACTTCTCAGAAGATCCAGAACTAAGAGTTTCTTTAAAAATACCTGACAAAGGTAGTGTCTTCCAGTTAGAGATTCTGGTTGTCCATAGGGCGGCTGAGCTAATGCAGATGAGATCGGTATCCGGAAGAGACAACGCCATTTACGTCGATAGCCTGGCCGCACTTAAAGCAATGGAATCAACCAATATGCATTCATAACCTAGTGAGACTCTGCTTTGCGCCAGTCTACAGCGGTATTAAGGGAAATTAACAGCCGGATGTAATTGCACAATAAGAGCGCTACTAGGTAGTTGCCTATGCATAGAAAGGAGTACCTAAAATGAAAAAACCATAAGGTCTGTCAAACCTAAGGTGATCAAGTCAGGCATCATTTAAGATCTAAGAAGTTAACAAAGCTAAGCAGGAATAAACTAGTCACTGTCATGTTTGTGTGATGACATTTTTACCACACCCCTGTCTTAACGCTACCTAACCAAACTAATATGACAACATTTTCTATTCCCCGTTCCACCTTTTGCGAATGTCTAACAACAAACATTCAAGGATAAGAAATCTCATGAGAAGCTTCTCGAAAATAAATTGCCGTTCGGTTCCTTCCATTCGTGTCAAAAATACATCTTTGCATCCACTAGCTTTGCTTCATAACGGGTGATCCAAGTAGAGATACTTTTTTCAATAGCCTTTTTTGACAGATCACGTGTGAGTCGTGTCATGCTGTCATGT
The DNA here is from genome assembly GCA_963576555.1 of Ferdinandea cuprea. Lineage (NCBI taxonomy): Eukaryota > Metazoa > Arthropoda > Insecta > Diptera > Syrphidae > Ferdinandea > Ferdinandea cuprea. The sequence continues at coordinate 21,156,200 of OY754960.1, read as the reverse complement.
TATTTTTGTTTAGTATTGTTTGGCATTTCGTAATGGAAAGACTTACGCGTGAACAACGTTTACAAATTGTTCAACTTTATTATGAAAATTCACGTTCTGTGAGGAATGTGTTTCGTGCACTTCGCTCAACTTATGGTCAACATAATCGGCCTACTGAGCGTACTTTCGCAGCACCATCACCCATTTTGAGACCCAGCATTCATTATTGGATAATATTCGACCGAATAGGCCACGTCCAGCACGCTGTGAAGAAAATATAGCGGCCGTAGCTGAGAGTGTACACGAAGACCGTAGAGAGTCGATTCGGCGCCGTTCGCAGCAACTCGGACTGACGTATGGAACGACGTCAAGATCTTAAATTGAAAGCGTACAAAATACAGCTTGTGCAACAACTGAAGCCGCTCGACCTTCCCAAGCGACATTGCTTCGCTCTATGGGCTCTTGAAAAGTTCCAAGAAGATCCGACGTTTTCGAGGCAAATTTTGTTTAGCGATGAGGCCCATTTCTGGCTCAATGGGTATGTAAACAAACAGAATTGCCGCATTTGGGACGAAGAGCAACCTGAAGAGATTGAAGAACTGCCACTTCATCCAGAAAAAACAACGGTCCATCTGCGAATCATCGGTCCATATTTCTTTTAAAATTATGCCGGTGCGAACGTAACCGTCAATGGCGACCGTTACCGTGCCATGATAACCGACTATTTGATGCCTGAAATTGAAGCTCGTGATCTCGGCGACATTTGGTTTCAGCAAGACGACGCCACTTCCCACACATCGCATCAATCAATGGACTTATTGAGAGAACATTTCGGTGAGCACCAAGATCGTGTGATATCACACCGTTAGACTTTTTCCTGTGGGGATATGTAAAGTCAAAAGCTTATGCCGACAAACCCGCTTCGATTCAGGCCTTGGAGGAAAACATCACGCGTGTCATTCGCCAGTTACCAGTCGAAATGCTCGAACGAGTGATCGAAAATTGGACTCAACGGCCAACATTTAATAGACATAATCTTCAAAAAATAAATGCCAAAGATTGTTCTTTCGAATGATAATAAACATTCTCCATTAAATTTGAATTTTCTGGGTTTTTTTCTTTAAAAAAGTAGGAACCTCGAAATGGATCACCCTTTATTTTAATGCGTCACTTTATATATAACGTATATGAAAGCTTGGAACGCCAACAACAAACAATTGCCATTGCAGCCTTTCCAAAGGCAAAATAACAATTTCCATTATGCTATTCCCTTTTCTGTAATCAAGCAAAAATAGCCACATTAAGAAATCTATTTACAAAAATTTCAATTTTTCCAATTCAAGTGTCTAAATCGAAACGGTAATTTATTCAACTGCACAAGCAAGCTCTAAATGTCTAATTTTCCAAATATGCCAGTCCAAAAAAACTTCTACCAACAATTACGGGTGATAAAAAGAAAAGAAAAGCGAAACCATTGAGATATCCATTTCGTAGTTAACATCTGCCCCAGACAGGTCCATAAAATGAAAATATCCTCCAGACAACACAAATACAGAAAAGTCCATGACAAATGAAATTTCACATCGATAGGTAAGGTACACGGTGTTGGTCGTTCATTCGTTGGAATTTCATTAACAGGCGCAGGGATTTTTTTCGTCTTCTTCTTTGTATCCGCATATTGTCGACCACCCGCAAGCCCTAAGGGTATCATTTAACGAAGCAGAAAAGCGTACGAAAAGCAAATAAAAAGAAAAAAGAAAATATATTTTTCACCAAAAAATCCACCTGTAACCATTCATAGAGCAAATTCAGCATTTCATGTCTATGATAGATCAAGCGGCGCGTTCCAATGGTTTCAGCCAAAGGACCCTGAAATCTCGTTGTAATTCAATGGGCCCGAATTTATGTCCCTCTTCTTTTCTCTTTTCAGACGACCGGCAACAACAACAACAACAACAGCAGCTTGTTGGCTACTTAATGGGGTATAAAATGTCATGCCCGTCTTCGGCTCTATGTTCATGAATAGCAAAGAAGTTGCCGCAAAGAAAATAAAAAAATAAACAAACAAATCCCAGAGATATTGTATTTAAGTATATTTGCTGCAATATTATGGTTTTGGATACCACCGCACCACTTACAGGTGAGTTTCAGTGGAATCATCTCGTGAATTAAAATTCTTCTTCCTACAATTGAATTTGAATAAAAGAAAAACACTGTGACACTAAACGGAAAGGATGTGATGTGATGCCCTATACTTTTTATTTTAACGTGACGGTGAGTGGGATCTCACTCCCAATTCCTCAATTGAAATCAAAATCTCATACGACGGGACTACAGACATGTGAGAAAAATAAAGAGCAATAGAAACACAGCTTCAAAACTTCAGCTCGTGGAATTAAGGAAGGAAATAATGTTGTTGAGTTACATGCCTGAGGGATGGCCTCCAGGCGAGGTCCCTCGACATTCGCTTTCAACAGGTGATTCAATACCAGCATACCAAAAAGAGGCAAAGACTGAGCCCCATGAACACAAATAAAGCAACAGGTTCAGATGGCATAAGGGCTATCGACCTTAAAAAAACACGCACACATCTTTGTTCCTATTCCAGCTAGGATCGTAAACATGAGCTTGAATCAACACCAAATGCAAACTTAAATAAAGACAGCAATTGTTCGGCCAATTTACAATGGTGGAGACAAAAGCAAGCCACCTAAGTAACTATAGGCTCATCTCTATTTACCAGCAGTTGGCAAATGTATTGAAGAAGTGGTTGCAAGGAGACTGTGGAGTTTTTTTTTTTGGAAGAGCAAAAGATAATGGAAAAACAGCAATATGGGTTTCAAAAAAATAAAAGCACGGGAATTCGCACACATATTGAATGAAGCTCTCAACCAAAATTACCATGTGCTGGTTATGTTCATAGACTTCGACACTCTAATCCATCAAAGACTCATGCAGGTCTTGGAGAACGTACAGTATTGTGCAAAACCTAAGCAACTTTTCCTACTCTCATGTAAAAAGTTGTCTCCCACTTTTAAAAATACTTCCCGGTAAACTGTAAATATATTTATTTACATATTCCTCAAAATCACCTAAACAAAGTTTTAGTAAATAAAAAAAATAAATCAAAATCAGTTCAAAAAACAGCTGTGCAAAACCTAAGCAACTTCGAGTTTGCTAAAACAGTTCTTGTTATTACCACAAATTTAACGGCATTTTTAAAGTGGGTTTTTCCATGACGCAATGTGTAAAGTTAATTTTGCTCAATTGTGGGTAGAGATTGCGATCGGGTAGTCATTCACAGTCATTTTCAATATGGAGCGCGCTAAATATGATAAAACCTTCAAATTAAAAATAATTTACCTATATAAACAAAGTGTATCACAGTCAAAAATTGCAAAAATATTCGGAATTAATAAATCTATAGTTTCACGTTTGATTAAAAAATATAAAGCTAGCGGTAGCTTAGAAAATAATAATGTAGGAGGAAGGCCGCGTAAAACAACTGTTCGGGAGGATAGGAAAATAACGAGATTAATCAAATCAAATCCCTTTATTTCCTCTCGGGAAATATTGTCGACTTTGAATTTGAACGTTGACTCCAGTACGGTTCGTAGACGGGCTCTTGAAGCTGATCTTAAAAGTTATTCAGTGTTGAAGAAACCTATGCTTACGAAGAAGCATGTACAGAAAAGGTTTATTGATAAAATTGTTTTTTGAATTGAAAAAATCTTTTCTTTAAAACACTTTATAGGTTGAATTTTTGCTAAAAAATATATCAATGGGTCAGTCGGCAAGCGGAGAAGTGTGTTATTCAGTGATGAATGTAAATTTAACCTGTGGAACACTGATGGCATACAATACGTTAGGCGTACGACCAAGCAAAGACTTAACCCACGCTTCTGTAAAAGTACACTGAAGCATGAGGGTGGAAGTGTTATGATATGGACATGCTTTTCTGGTTATGGTGTTGGTCCTTTTCATGAAATAGGGGCCATAATGGATCGTTTTGTTTACAAGGATATTTTGGAAAGTGTGATGCTGCCGTATGCCGAATGGAATATTCCACTTTCTTGGGTATTCCAACATGACAACGACCCGAAGGATACTTCAAAAAGGGTCAAGGAGTGGCTAACAGACCATCGGATTGAAGTTCTTGATTGGCCAGCACAGTCGCCGGATTTTAATCGGATTGAAAATTTATTCGGGATTCTTAAACGTCGCGTTGGAACAATACGGTGCAAAAACCAAATGGAGTTGATAAATTTATGGAAAAAACAGTGGGAAAACATACCAGCAGCTATTATTTCTATTTTAATTGAGTCGATGCCTCGTAGATGTGCTAAAGTCATAAAAAATAAAGGATATTATACAAATTATTAAAAGAGTTTCTTAGGTTTTGCACAGCTGTTTTTTGAACTGATTTTGATTTATTTCTTTTATTTACTGTTAATAAATGAAAATTAAAAACGTTGTTTGGGTGATTTTGAGGACACATGCAAATATGTAAATAAATATATTTACAGTTTACCGGGAAGTATTTTTAAAAGTGGGAGACAACTTTTTACATTAGAGTAGGAAAAGTAGCTTAGGTTTTGCACAATACTGTAGGTATGAGGGGAGCACTAGCAGGCTGGCTTTAAAGTTATCTAAACGACCGTGGTATTAGGGTAAAAATTAAGAGAGGAACTAAGCGAGTGGAAGAGATTAGGGTATGGTGTACCACAAGGATCTAAGCTTGGCCCTATTTTGTTCATTTTGTACACTAAAGAATTGCTAAAAACATATTCAAAAAAAAGTAGAGCATTTGCATATGCGGACGACACGCAATTGTCGCTCAAAATATATCTTTGGATGCAGCAACATCTATAATGCAGGAGAAGTTCAACGAAGCTGTAAAATGGTCCCATGATATGGGTCTGGTAATAAATGCAAAAAATAATAAAATATCAATATCCTCAATATCCAGATACGAAGATGGAACAGATGGGATAAACACCTGCAGCGGCTTAGAGAAGATTTAAATGGGGCTATCTTGGCAATTTTTTAACTGAAAAGATGTTCTACGTCAGAGGTGCTGCATCAGGTTTACTACGCACTGCTGGAGTTCAAACTGAGGTATGGAATATAAGCATGGAGTAATACTTCAAGGTACCACTTGGAAAACATGCTACAACAGAAGCTACAACGTTCGGCCATCAAACTAATCACGAATATCCAGAGGGGTGAGAGCAGCTTTAAAGTCCTCACGGTAGAATAGATTTGCATGATGACAAAACTTCTGGAATATGGCAGAGATCAGTGCCGATCTGCCACCCGACGCGTGCACACGCATTTTAAAATCGCTCCGCGGTCGGTTTGCACACACAAAAAAAACAACAACAAACAAGTGTGCAGAAGCACAAAAAAAACATAAGGAAAGGCTACAGTCCGCTTGGAGCGAACAGTATGATACCCTATCCCTATATGCCCCAAAAAAAACCTTAAGAAGATGATGGATAGCATTTTATTTCATTCTATAAAATTTAGCAAAAAAAAAAACATTTTTTGAAAAAACGCCCCCAAAAAGTGAGCGGGGCCAAAAACTTTGTATGGGCGATATATTGGAAAAAATATTGGCTAAATATCTTGTTAAACATTTTTTTTCGGTTTCTATGAAAATTATCGAAGAAAACAGCATTTTAGTGAAAAACGCCCACTAAAAGTAGGCATGGAAAAAAACTTTATATGACAAACTTATAAAGTAGGGCAGTGCCTACAAATCTTGTGAAGGTTATAACCCTCTATCTGTCCATCTGTAGCTTTAAATCGGTTTTTTCTAAATTGTGGGCGTGGCAGTAGGCGTATTCAAAAAAATTTTACACTTAACCATTTCGGAGCCCTAGGGAGTATGTGGTCCAAATTTCAGCTTTCTAGCTTGAATTTGAAGGCCTAAAAATTGCGTACGGACGGACGGACGGACATTGCTAAATAGTCTTAGGATTTGGTCCTGATCATAAATATATATACTTTTATGGGTCTACAACGAATATTAAGGGGTGTTACAAACTATGTGTCAAAATTAATATACCCTTAGGATAGGGTATAAAAAACGCTAATCGCGCGTGCGCTGTGCAAAAAGGAAAACAGCATCAGTGTACAGTGCAGTTATAAAAAAAAAAGTGTATTGTGTTTGTGCACTCCATCTGGTCCTACTCCCTATCGTTTGCTGCTGATTTGCTTGGCTATAGCAAGTGCGGTATGTTTTTGCGTGCTATGGCTGGGTAGGGTATCATTTGGCGAATAGCGGGTCGCGTTGTGTAGATTAAGTTGGTAGACCAAAGCAATTCATTGTATGGGCATAACACCTGCAGTGATTTGTTTTGGAAAGCTGACGTCAGGATCTACGCAGTACGGCCTAGCTTAGTCAGCGTCGGAGTTGAGTTTTTTGTGTTTGTTTTTTTGTTATGCGTGGGAATTTTAGAGTGGACGTGAGTAACATTCGTGGGTTGAGATCCAATTTTTTTTCATTGTACGCCCATGCGATGCAAAATAAACCAGCTGTTTTGGCACTAAGTCCCTAACAGGATAAAGTTTTCAGACCTAAGGAAAACGCGTGGTGTGACTTGAGCTGTAAAGAAGCTATCAGGGCTAAAGAGGTAACTTTTCGGTCATTTAAGGCCAACCCAAGTGCGGAAAACCGAAAAAAGTTCAAACGAGCCAGAAATGACTGCAATGCCCACATTAATCGTGTCAAATTCTCCTACGACCAAAAGTTGAGGCAAAAAATACTACAAAGTCCCTCCGGTAGTAAAAACTTTTGGTCGTTTGTTAAGAATATTAAAAATTCGGCCTCGTCATCTATCCCGACACTCATTTGCAATGACATCCCAGCTCTCAGCTCTTCGGATAAAGCCTATGGGACCGATCCATTTTCACACTCATACAGTGGCAAGCGTTCTTCGAGATCTCAACGTACATAAATCCGCTGGTCCAGGTGGTATTTCCCCTATCGTTCTGAAGAGGTGTTCTTCCACGCTGGCAAAACCACTGCGTAAGCTTTTCTATCTGTCCTATTCTTCAGGGCTCTTTCCGAGAAGATGGAAAACAGCATTTGTCCAGCCCGCCCCGAAAAAAAGGCGAATCTTCCTCTCCCTCCTCCTACCGACCAATTGCACTTACGTCCCTTCTTTACAAGGTCATGGAAACGCTGATAAATCCTCAGCTTATGAAATATCTCGAATCCCGAAAACTTCTTAATGACCGGCAGTACGGTTTTCGCGGCAACAGGTCCACTGGTGATTTGATGACTTATCTAACCGAAAAGTGGAATCTATTCACCATGGTGGTGAAAGCATTCTCCAATGGATTTGAAATTTCCTTTCGGAACGTTCAAGTTGTTTTGGACAAGTCTGCAACTTACCACATAAACGCTGGTGTTCCCCAAGGCTCCGATTTGTCTCCGACTCCCTTTTTCATTTTTATAATAATCTCCTCTCTGTTACTTCTAATCCTATTCATTCCTTCGCCGATGACAGTACCCTCAGCTTTACATATTCGTTTCCTGGGAAACGCCCTCATCTTCGTGTATTGAACTGGAACGGCAACAATGTTAAGCTCATTAAATTCCGATCTCGACAGCATACTTAAATGGGGTAAAACCAACAGAGTGGAATTTAATGCTTCCAAAACGCAATGCTGTCTTTTGTCATTAAAGCGAAACCCCAATACTTTGCCATTATCCACGGATGACACTTGCATCGCTAAACGCGAACGGATTTCCATTCTCGGTATTTGTGTTTATGACAACCTTCGTTGGAATGACCACATATTCGATGTCGCCAAGAACGCTGTGAAATGTCTAGACTTCCTTAAGCGATGCAAGAAATATTTTACCCCTTCTGATCTGGCTAGAGTCTTCAAGGCGTTTATTCCTGCCTATTGTTGTTCTATCGATACTACCACCACAAGTGCTCAAATGAAATAGCCAGTTGCATTCCACCCCTACAGCAATTCAACCGCAATACTCGCAATGCGAGGAATGCACATCAGTTTACCCTTAAGCCTGTTTTCGGACATACTGTGAAATACAAGGATTCCTTTCTTAACCGTACAATACGAATGGGGAATGCTCTAGATGTCTACAACAAACACCAAAGATCGCCATATACACCGACGGATGTTGGCACAAGCGTGGGCATCTTCTGTGAATCACTAGGATTACCTGTCATTATTCAGGTTGCCGCGGAACTGAAAAGGCCGTTCTTTGCAGACAAGAACATCACCAAGAGCTGTGAATCAATGTAGGAAGTCGTTAGACGAGATATCATCTAACAAAGCAGTAACCTGGGCACGCTGATACCCCGGGATACGAAGAAGCGGACAAGCTCGCGATATTAATGGCACTCGAAGAAATAAGTATATCGCTTAGCTTTATTGAACGAAAAATAAAAATTGAGTTAAACTAAATCGACGCGTGATCAGAATTCATGATCGGTCAAAAACGTTAGGATATCAAAGTACTAACGGGAGTCCCCACGGGGCACTGTGGGTCTACGTGCAGAACGGCTGGGCATAATGTATAACGACTTTTGCAGAAGCTGCAAAAACGTTAACGAAATTGAATCTGTTCGTCACCTGTTATGCGAATGTCTGGGCCTAAATAGCATAAGGTTTATGACCCTCGGCAGTTACTTCTTTGATGAGCTGAAGGATGAATGCAAAGTCTAGCTAAAAGACCTCTCAGATTTCTATACAAATCAAGATGTTTCTTAGAGAGCGTCACTTTGAGCCTCTAACAGCGGTCTCTTTTTGTATAGTTTCAGGTGTTTTTGTTTCGTAGAAGGTACCCAAAAAAACACAATGGACCCAACTTGCTGGTCTAAGTGAACAGTGACTACTGTCACGAGGGCATCCACCACCAACCTAGTAAACGAGGTCATTTCTATCCCAGGTAGAGGTTGGCAAATGCAACCGATCTTGCTTTCGTAATTTCGAGGAAATTTTGTCACACAATAAATTACTTCATGGAATGAGCTTCAATCACACTGGACTTGAAGTAAATAATTCGAAAACTTGAAATTCCGCTCCGTTCGATCTGAATACCTGGAAATAATTTTAGGTTATAAACTCAGTTCGAAATATAATGTTCAGGAATGCATAAACAAAGCGACTGGTTCCACTTGGCGGAATTGCTTCTAGGATCTTGCTTGTATACATATCGCAGCGGCCACACCGACCAGTGCTTTAGGCAAAATGCTACATTTCTGTAGGTAGGTAAGGTGGTTGATGTCAAGACCCCAGTGAGGGTGGATGGAAGGAAAGTAACCTGAAATCCACCCAGTGGTGTTGAGGAAGGCGATGATATCATTATGGCCAATATCTCAGACGGCTGAAAGGTCGTTGAAGAAAGATTTTCCAAGCGCTCGATGTCTGGCCCTAGCCACAGCCGGGCAACCGCGTAGAAGGTGAAACACTGCTTTTAACAAATCGGCAGTAGGTGTTATAGAAAATGCCGACTTTTGCAGCATGTAAACCTAATGCCCAGTTGCCCGTGCTGACGGCCACTAGGCTAGCGATACGACGTCCACACGCGTTCTATGTACGAGGCTAAGCGTTCTGGATTGGTTGTATTTGGGCCAAGTATTTCGAGAAATTACGCAATTTGTCAGACTTCGGGCTTAACCGAAGGCCTCCTGTGGTTCCAATTGCAGCCGTTCTCTGGGCTCTGCTTAACTTAGTAATCATATAAGCTCTACTGAGGGCGGGCCATCATACCAGGAGCACCACAGCTGTAAACATGCAAATGACAATTTTTGGTTTAAGACCCCACTTTTTACTAAAATTTTGCTACATGCATAGTAAGCGAGGTTGGGTATTCAGTTTCCAATTGATCTTAGGCCAAGACCGCACCTTGCGGTCAAAGCGCTAATCTTACCCAGCGCCCTTTCCATGATTTCCTTAATCACGTCAGGGAACATCCCTGACACCAAGTCGTCTGCATACGCAAGCACTTTGATTAATGCTAAACTTAAGTCCAATAGATATCTTTAGTGAGCTTGAGGCATAATAATAAGTGGTTCAGCTTTCACAGGTCTTTCTTACTAACACTAACAGACTTCTTTATTTCATCTGCGTACTTCGATATAAAATATAAGGCCGACATACTAGTACGATTCGAGTAAGATTTCGAACCATTCCACAATAGAAGTTCACACGACTGATGGCATGGAAGCGGGCATTTTCTTAAACTCCAGCGAACTCAATATGGCTCCGACTTCTTGTATTCCAACGGGAAGTCACGGCAACAGCTTGTAGACTCTCTATGGAGTCGATAGATGGTAGATGTAATCTTGATCAAAGAATATTTGAACAACATTTTCGACATCCCCGAAGTCTTCCTGTGCTTATATCCGAAGCAAAGCTAGTATCTACCAAGGCAGTATATACCTGAAAAGAGGGAGGAACATCCCTGGTAAGGATTGGTGGAATGAAAGCAAAAATAAACAACATCGAGATTAGGCTTGACTAAGTTTGACGTAAAAATAGCTAAACAGTGGTCACTGCCTGATAGGTTTGAATGCCTGCAGAATAGATATACTGTCTAACGCGTTCTGGTTCTGGATAAGCTGCGGAGATGCTGAGAACGATGAAACCATCCCACACTCACTTTCTGTGCACCTGTCCTATCGAGTGATCTGAGCATCAGCAAATTTTGTACTCAGTCCGAATGGTTCGAGTGTACATCTTTGAAAGTGATTTTTGGGTCACTTAAGGTCATTTTGAGTCTGCTCTCGGTAATTAGCGGACAAATTCAGATCTCCCCCTGTATACCGATGGTAATCTCCGACTACATTTCTCCTCACCTAAACTTTGGAAGACTATTTGGGCTATGGATTGAATTCACGAAACGAAGATTGCACCATTTTCACTGCAGTATTTTTCCATCAGAAGTTCTGCATTCACATAAGTAGCCAGCATGCTATTAATATTAGCAATACTAAGTTATAAGTATCTGACTTTGATCATCTGAGATAGATGAGGGGGACTTTGCGCAAATTAAGAAAAACGACGCTTCAACCAACCTAACCTCTCCAGTATGACAGAATATCTCTATCTGTGGCTGGTAGACGCCATTACTACTCATAATCTTCTGTGAAGCCATGCAATAAATGAAAGTCACGATGATACACCTCATTACATTCCACCCCTACCCCTACATGCACATTAGTTCACGCTTAAGTCTATATTCGGACGTACTGTAAGATATAAAGATTCCTTTCTTAATCGTGCAATACGAATGTGGAATGCTCTACCACGCTCTGTTTTTCTCTCACATTACAGTTTACAGTAATTTAAAACCAACGTGCATCGGCATCTCCCTTTACCTAATCCTTTACATCCCTAATGCACGCACTGTGTTACTTCATTAATCAGGGTATACAGAGTCTCCTTTGTGCGCGTTTATTATAAAAAAAATTTGCCTGACAGATGTCCTTTAAGTAGATACTATGCTTCCAAAATATTGAAGAACATTTAGATGTGAACTACTTTTACGCATCTCCGCGAGCGTCTTGCTGGCTGAAAATCATAGAGAGACTTCTTATCGGGGAAAGACTTTGTTAGCTAATTATACATGGAGATAAAAATGGCGTCTGGTCGAGAAACCAGAATACAAGTGCTGAGCGATAATTGAAGGATCGCTTTCCACACGAAAAGCAGGGCATTTTGAAAAGTCTACCTGCAGTGTGCCTTCAGCTTCAACAAAATCCTATCAAAAGCAATAGTTATCTATAAAAATTTCAAAATGTCACCTTTTATCGCATGTACCCTCCGAGGAGATCGTTTAGATCCAAAAATTAAATCCATATATCCAGGTTTTATGACACATCGATATGTTAAGTAGTTTAGGAGCTTTGACCCTTAAGTTAAATATATTTATTAGAAAAGAGGAAAGTGAAGGTTAGTATTTTTCTTGCAAGGTTTTTAAAAATTTCTATCAGCTGCAAGTGAAAGTATCGCGTTTTTCAAATGAATTGAAAAACTTGTATAAAAGGAAAAGGCTTCTACAAAGGTCTTATCCAAAAAGTCATTTTCTTGGTACACTTCTACACTGCTAGAATAATAAATTCACCAAGCCATTCACAAACTAAACTCACCCTATACGACAGATAGGTATTTAAATATTGCAAAACTTAAAGACTGTCTGTGGAACCCTCTTAAAATGTCATCTTTTATGCATGACCTACATCAGTAGCTATAGAATTTCGTTACGAGTGGTGTTTTTTTTTTGTTTTGTTTCCTTCACGAAAATGTTCGCCAGGAGAACATCAAATGTCCATTAAAACAGCTGAAAGTTAAAGTGGCTGCGGACTGAAGGAATAAAAAAAAATAAAAAATCGTAAACATTATTTCGTCTGCGGCTTAAATGCATCTTATGGAATTGGCAGCATTTTTGTTCTTTTCTCCACCTATAATTTGCATTTACAGATTTTGTTATACAATTTTTCAAATGTCTAAGGATTGGGAAGTCTAGAAAATTTAAAATAGGCTTAATTCTTGGGAAGATAGGTATTGGCTATTTTAAGAGGCGTTGGATTTTTTGTATGGACTATTTTGTTTTGTCATAACCAAACTGGAAGCGCTGTGGCTGCAGTGGCTTAGTGGTTAAGTGGGCTGGACCACTTCGCGAATGGTCTGGTTGCAATCCCGACCTGTACTATCTGAAAGTTTTTATTCCCCAACTCTTACTGACAAACATTGAAGAGTAAGAACTGTCATGAGAAGCTTCTAAAAATTTAATTGCCATATGGAATCGACATTAAACTGTTGGTCCCTTCCATTCGTGTCAAAAAATATATCTTCGTACACACAGTGGTTGGAGAAACTAGGCTTTGGGTCCTGTATGGACCGTTTACGCATAATATACTATGTGCCTCAATTTTATTTGACAACTTGTGATGATTTTTCTTTGAAATCTTTTATATGTCGCAAATCGCAAAGCAATAGTCTGCTAACGGGTGGACGGGAAATAATTTCACATTAGGGGAAGGTGTTGTACCTTGGTCCGTTTGTACCTTGGTCCGAGTGCCATTTCTGAGCAAACTACCAACCACGCAAAAACCGGTTCTTCTATTAAATGTTCTCCTTTTGTTCTTTTCTTATCTGAGTTTGTGTGTGACCGTCAAGCTGTGTGCGTCTGAGAGAAAACTCAGAAAAAGTGATTCGGACCGCGAAAAGTTTTTATACCCTATCCTAAGGGTATATTAATTTTGACACATAGTTTGTAACACCCCTTAATATCCGTCGTAGACCCATAAAAGTATATATATTTATGATCAGGACCAAATCCTAAGACTATTTAGCAATGTCCGTCCGTCCGTCCGTCCGTCCGTCCGTCCATCCGTCCGTCCGTCCGTACGCAATTTTTAGGCCTTTAAATTCAAGCTAGAAAGCTGAAATTTGGACCACATACTCCCTAGGGCTCCGAAATGGTTAAGTGTAAAATTTTTTTGAATACGCCCACTGCCACGCCCACAATTTAGAAAAAACCGATTTAAAGCTACAGATGGACAGATAGAGGGTTATAACATTCACAAGATATGTAGGCACTGCCCTACTTTATAAGTTTGTCATATAAAGTTTTTTGCCACGCCTACTTTTAGTGGGCGTTTTTCACTAAAATGCTGTTTTCTTTGATAATTTTCATAGAAACCGAAAAAAAATGTTTAACAAGATATTTAGCCAATATTTTTTCCAATATATCGCCCATACAAAGTTTTTGGCCACGCCCACTTTTTGGGGGCGTTTTTTCAAAAAATGTTTTTTTTTTTTCTAAATTTTATAGAATGAAATAAAATGCTATCCATCATCTTCTTAAGGTTTTTTTTGGGGAATATAGGGATAGGGATAGGGTATCATACTGTTCGCTCCAAGCGGACTGTAGCCTTTCCTTATGTTTTTTTTAGTTTTTTGTGAAGCCTCCAGTGGTTTACCGTTGTACTTTTTTTGCGTTTCTGTGGTTGACTGGGGTAAGTTGATCTATGATCTTTCATTGAACATCCGTCGTCATACGGATTTGCGTTGCAAAACAAATGTAAAGTGTATTTTTTTTGCTTAAGTGGTGTTCATGTACTTTGGTCCTATCATAGTGCTTGTACCTTGAACCGGTCCAAGGTACATGCAGTTAACTTTTTTTCAACAAAATTTATTTTCTGTATTACAGAAAGAAAAGCCACGAAGCAAAACCGGAGCTAAAAGGGTGCCAACTGATATGGAAGCCCTAAAGCGTGCTGCAATTGAAGTGCTCAAAAATGGTAAGACAATGTATACTGCTGCAAAAATGTTTAACTTTTCAAAAAGTACGCTGATTCGAAACATCAGAAAACACAAGAATGCGGGAAACACCGAATTTGTTTATCAAAGCAAAGTGAATTATCGTCAAGTATTTACAGTTGACGAAGAAAAAGCATTGGAGGAATATGTCCTAACAGCCTCGAAGCTACACTATGGGCTCTCTAAAAATGATTTATTAAAACTCGCTTTTGAATTTGGAGAAGCAAATGCCACATAATTGGTTGAACGAAAAGAAAGCAGGCAGGGAGTGGCTCAGGGCTTACTTTCAACGTCGTCAAAGTATTTCTTTGCGGAAGCCTGAAGCGACTAGTTTGTCTCGGGCCACAAGCTTTAATAAGACAAACGTCGAATCTTTTTTCAACAACTATGAAGATTGCTTGGCTCGCTTTGAATTTACACCTGAATCCATCTATAATTTAGATGAGACAGGCAATTCTACGGTTCACATTCCACCAAAAATTCTGGCCCAGAAAGGAGAAAAACAAATCGTCAGCGTCACATCCGGTGAAAGAGGAATTAATATAACAATGATTGCAGCAATCAACGCTTTGGGTAATCACGTACCCCCTATGCTTATATTCCCAAGAGTGAATTTCAAGGACCATATGCTAATTGGAGCACCTGCAGGAACTATAGGCGCGGTTGGTCAACAGCGGACTTATTCCTTAAATATTTCAAACATTTTATCGCCTTCGTAAAGCCGACACAAGCGAATAAAGCGCTTCTTATAATGGATAACCACGATACGCACATATCGGTTGCCGTCATTATTGAAGCAAAACAAAACAACATAGTTTTGTTGACCCTTCCCCCACACACCTCCCACAAGCTCCAACCGTTTGGACCGTTTTTGGAGCCTACAAAACCTTTTACAACCAAGCTGCGAACGAGTGGATGTTAAACAATCCCGGAAAAACAATATCTATATATGACGTTGCCACAATAATTGGCAAAGCATATCCCAGAGCATTTTCATATGTAAATATTGTAAAAGGTTTTGAAGTAAGTGGAATATGGCCATTCAACAAAAA
This sequence comes from Ferdinandea cuprea, assembly GCA_963576555.1. Classification (NCBI taxonomy): domain Eukaryota; kingdom Metazoa; phylum Arthropoda; class Insecta; order Diptera; family Syrphidae; genus Ferdinandea; species Ferdinandea cuprea. Next base: position 21,140,856 of record OY754960.1, on the reverse strand, counting down.
TGTTTTTCGGAAGGACGCATTCCTATCATCTAATGTCACTGACAGGCCGTTTAATGCCGAAAACCCAACAACCGAGGAGACTTTTAATCAAGCATAAGTACAACCCTCTTCAACAAACCAAAGGCATTTCGAAGATGTGGTAGCTCCTTCAACATCTGCTGCAGCGATTGCAGCTATGTCCGCTACTAAAAGGCAAATTGCGCCAGTTACAAAAATGATGGTTTCTCCAAAAGAAATTCGACCTTTTCCAAAGGCTACCCCCCGAAAACTTGTGGGAAGACGAGGACGGAGACTAGGTAAAACTAGAATTCTTACAGACACTCCTGAAAAAGAGGAAATAGAGGCCGCAGAAGCATTAAAAACAAAATGTAAGTCAAAAAAAGCTGCGGCAAAAGTAAAAAAAAGAGTAGTAGATGACAGTAAAGCTACGTCTTCGTCAGAGGTGACATCCCATCATCATGGGATGAATTTCATCATATACTCTATGGACACTGCACAACAAGACCTATTGCTGCTTGATAAAATTTTACCTGACTTGCAGCAAACCAGCTGTATAAGACAAATTTTAAAAATCTAACTATCGATTTAGGCTTTTTCTTCCGACGCTGTTTAAGCTGTTGTTGTAGAATCCCACTCTAGTATAAATAACATAGACAAATATCATCCTCCCGTGGATGGTTTTATTTACCTAGGCGGATATTTGTACGAAAATAGTAATTCGTATGAGTGCGAACTACTCCTTTGACTTTCGGAAAGCAAATTTTCGAAGGCTTGCTGAAGAAATAAATAAATTTGACTTAAATTTGTCTCTCATTTTCAATATTGAGGATGAAGTACAATCTGGGGTGATTTTTTAGGGGTATAGAACTTCGAATTAAAATAAAATACAAGAAAATCAATTTGTCTTTAATTTTATGCCATTAATGTTTAAATATGACTTCGGGCATGTGGCCGGCGTAGCTGGTTCGAATAAAGACAAGTCCAGAGGTCCAATTTTCAACCACTTTTTCAAGCATTTGGGGCTGTATGTCGGCAATAACGCCACGAATGTTGGCTTCCAAGTCCCCTAACGTTTCTGCTTAGTTGGCGTAGGTGAGCGACTTCACATATCCCCAAAGAAAATAATCCAATGGTGTCAAATCACACGATCTTGGTGGCCAATTGACAGGTCCATTCCGCGAAATTACGCGCTCATCGAATGTTTCCTTCAATAAATCGATTGTGACGTGCGCTGTGTGGCATGTAGCGCCGTCTTGTTGGAACCACATCTCATCCACATTCATGCCATCCAATTCGAACTCAAAACACTATCATTCACACTTTACAATGACTATGTAAGTAAAATGGAGCGCTCTCTTAAAAATGACCCAAAAGATCTGATGGGTACGTAAGTAATTTATTTACACACTATTTTAGTAAGTCATTTAGTGACTCACCTCTACACATTGATAAACATTATTTTAGTTACTTGAATAATTGTGCCCAAATATCTTCTTGCAATTTTTATTTGATTTGGATACAATTTCAAGATTTGTCTCTTCTTTAAATAATGACTACTCGTCCGGTCCCGATGGGATTGCACCGATTGATCTTAAAAACTGTAATCAAACTCATGGCGCTCATCTAAAGAACTTGATTGAATTGCCCCTAAGTACAGACAAATTCTCCAATTTATGGATAAGTGCGTATATCACATCTGAATTTAAAAAGGGTGGATTGAGTGATAAAGGGTGATCCATTTCGAGGTTCCCTACTTTTTTAAAGAAAAAAACACAGAAAATTCAAATTTAATGGAGAATGTTTATTATCATTTGAAAGAACATTCTTTGGCATTTATTTTTTGAAGATTATGTCTATCAAATGTTGGCCGTTGCTACGTCGCAGATAGTCCATCCGTTGAGTCCAATTTTCGATCACTCGTTCGAGCATTGACACGCGTGATGTTTTCCTCCAAGGCCTGAATCGAAGCGGGTTTGTCGGCATAAGCTTTTGACTTTACATATCCCCACAGGAAAAAGTCTAACGGTGTGATATCACACGATCTTGGTGGCCAATCGACCGGCCCAAAACGTGAAATTATGTGCTCACCGCAATGTTCTCTCAATAAGTCCATTGATTGATGCGATGTGTGGGAAGTGGCGCCGTCTTGCTGAAACGTTCGCACCGGCATAATTTTTAAAGAAATATGGACCGATGATTCCACCGGCCCACAAACCACACCAAACCGATTTGCCTCGAAAACGTCGGATCTTCTTGGAACTTTTCAAGAGCCCATAGAGCGAAGCGATGTCGCTTGGGAAGGTCGAGCGGCTTCAGTTGTTGCACAAGCTGTATTTTGTACGCTTTCAATTTAAGATCTTGACGAAAAATGCGCCAAGTCGTTCCATACGACAGTCCGAGTTGCTGCGAACGGCGCCGAATCGACTCTCTACGGTCTTCGTGTACACTCTCAGCTACGGCCGCTATATTTTCTTCACAGCGTGCTGGACGTGCTCTATTCGGTCGAATATTATCCAATAATGAATGCTGGGTCTCAAAATGGTGAATTTTCATAATAAAGTTGAACAATTTGTAAACGTTGTTCACGCGTAAGTCTTTCCATTATGAAATGCCAAACAATACTAAACAAAAATAACATGACAGCATGACACGTTTCACACGTGATCTGTCAAAAAAGGCTATTGAAAAAAGTATCTCTACTTGGTTCACCCGTTATAACTAATTACAGACCAATCTCAACGATTTTGTGTACTTCAAAGCTTTTTGAGGAAATTGTCTGCGAAAAAATAATATATCTATGTGGCAGTGTAATTTAAAGCCGTTATTCTGTCACAAATTTGTTATATTTCCTGAGCACTTGCTCAAACTCCTTAGAAAATGATAATGAAGTCGATTGCATTTAAATTAACTTCTCTTTAAGCTCAGTGCTTTTGGTTTTCCAACGCTTATCGTCAATTAGATTACCTCATAGCTTAAGCAAAGCGATTATCGTTATCAGAATCTTTCTCTGATCAGTCGGGTGTTCCCCAAGGAAGTCATCTGAGACCCATATTGTTTATACTAGGTATTAAATCATATATTAAAAAAAGCGATTTTAAAATATCTGATGATAAGAAAATTTTTAAATCTGTCAACAATCATAATGCCAGAAATCTTCAGAAATCCTTAACCCATCTAAATGTCAACATATGACATTTTCAAGAAAGCACATTCCTTCCAGCTTTCATTATTCTTTATCTCACCCTATGCTTTGACATATCGATAGTTTTAAGGACCTTGGGGTTTACTTTGACCCCAATCATTCCTAAAAAATGTGTTTTCAGGAGTGTTCCGACAAAAACAAGGATTTGCGAGATACACGCAAAATTGAAGACACATAAATACGAATTGCAGAGAGTTTGGAATATGCAGAATCCGCAGAATGAGAACTTCTTCGTCTCTGAAGGTTTCCTCAAAATTGTGTCTTGAATGACATTTTATTACAGATTTTTCGCAACAAAACGTGTTCCGTTACAGTTTCGGTAAATTGAAGTTGCGCAAAAGGCAAGCCCGAAACATGGAGAGATTTCAAAATGTCTATGGGAGAGATGGCTTAGTTTTCATCCATCACGGACTCGACGGATTGAAATGAATTTAGAGGCGATTTGATTTTGAATGACGAAATTCCAATGATCGACATTTCTGTTTTTCGCAGTCAAAATCGCTCGTGCACTCAGCCAATCATAGTAAACAAAATATTCGTGATGGGCTCTTCCAGCGTCGTTGTAAAGTAACTAAATTTCGCTGGAAATTCAATCAGGCGGATGACTAAGTCGACTGGAAATACGTCATTTCCCATTGTCAACAATTGCATGTAGCAAGCAACTAGCATGTTCTTTATCAATTGCAATTTCCTCACGCGACGATTTGTCTGCCGGAGTTGATCTTGGAAGGACAGGTAGCGTTTGACGAAAATCACCTGCGAGCAAAATCATTTCGTAGATCTTTCAATGTGCGATTCAGGGCATCCAATGCGCGTTTGTGAGGCGTTGTGCGCTCGTCCCATGCGATGATCTTAAATTGCTGCACTACTTTCGCCATCGCATTGTTCTTTGAAATGTTTCCTGTAGGATTTTTCATCCACTTGCAGATCGACTGAATTCCAGTAACGTAGCCACTATCCCAAAAGAGGCTAGTGGCAAAGTTATCTCAGATCTGTGAAATGGTTTTCGAACAAATCTACTACAAACTGGATCTTCCTGGCTCTCCAATTTGCCTGGAAACTTTCCGGAATTTTTCTTGGATAAATACGAACCCATCAAGCCCAGAACCGTGAATATCCTCTCGAGTTAGTATTTTGTCTTAAGGCCATTCACAATGTGTTCTTTGCAGCACAATAAGTGTACCATTGAATATTTCACACCATTAAGAGCCTGCTCTCCTCCAAAGAGTGTAGTTTTGCAGTCTTTCGTCCATTGCATGTTTTTTAAAAGCTCGTTAACTCCGCATATGGAGGGTGAGTTGAGTCGCGTACAGTCATAACGAGTATATTCTAACCCCTACTCTACCTTAATGAACCAATATCTTCCTCCCTTTGAAATTCAAAGCAACCTCTTTCGTCATTTTAATAAAACAAAAACCAACTTCAAAGTTCTGATTCACCAAGCTTCCTTGTCCAATTAGCAATTTAATTAAATCTACGTCCGATGAAAATCGAATTAGCAATTTACCCCCCTGTCATGCGAGTTTAGTGATAAGCCCCTTAAAAAACCGCAAATAGTTCACTCAAACACAAATAGCTAACTAATTAGCCACAAGTTCTACTTGTAGCGATGTAGTAATTTCGGACACACCACACTCTGTCGCCTAACATCCAATAGCACTTTCGTCGAATAACAGTCCATATCTTAGCTGAAGCATGCTACAATTGAGAAGAGCAGGGCGTCATGAAAACTGAAGGAGTCTTTGCATCTGCAAATCAATCAATTGGTCTACTTCCCATTCATCTATTTCCACTTGGATCTATTGTGTTTGCTGAATCCATGAGTGAGTAGAAATAGAAAACATCTCAAACACGAAGCCGTAGCCTCCTTGAAATGCGAAATTGCTTAAAGTATTCTCAAACTACACACATACATAACAGCTACATACCTTGCCATCGCTTTTCCGGTACGCATCGTGAATTTTCCATGCCAATTCGGGACCAGCGCATGCTGTCTGCTTTCCAATCTCAAAATATTGAATTATTGGATTCGTATCGACGGGATTCTGTGGACCGGCAGTGCCACTCTTAAATTTAGAGAACATCGTTGCAGCTGGCATACCATCGATTATCTTTGAGAATACCGATGTGAAGCTGGTGGGCCTGGTCTTCTCCTCGACACTCTCGTACCTTTCGAATGTTTTCTGCTTCTGTTCAAGTTCGCCGACTGCACCCATAAACAGTTTTGTGTTACTGGATGGGAATTGGAATGGAACCAAATCGGCAGGCTGTGGGCGCGACGATCTAGCGTATTAAGGTGTAGCCAGTTTTGGGTTGTCGCGAAGTAGAAGGCGAAATCGAAATCGAAATAGAAATCCGATAGATTGCAACTGTGTCCTGTCTCGTGGCGCCCTTTTGCTGGGAATGCTGGTAATATTAACTTTATCGGTCTCGCATTCTATTTTCGCGCGGCACTAACTGCGCGCCTGAACGTGATGACAGCGCTGGGAGGGTTCCATTAATATCTGAAAGTAAACACATGTGTGTGCATGAGTTGAAGTTGAAATTTATTTTAAAATGTTTCACTTAACGAAAGGTGGATGGAGATGTTGATAAGGACTTGAACTGAATTGAATTGAATGCTCTTGGCCGTGCTCAGCTTTGCATTCGCGGAAAGTGAAATAAAATTGTGTTGATATAGGAAAGAGAAGAATTTTTTTTTACCTGCACTGAAGCTCAAATTCATCATCCATTCTGGTATAGACGAGACCTTGACGTTTTTCCAGAGAAACTAGAAGTCAGTGTGATGAGTGAATATAGCTGAATCAGGGAACAACATTTCCCTAGTAACAATGGACGTGGGCCAGATATGTATTAAATAGATGATAAGATAACAGAACAAAACAAAACTTTTTAATTTGTAATTTTAACTGGTCGCTATGATTTCTCGATGGCGATGTGGATGCTGCTGCCGATATGATAACAAACATGATTCACTCGGGTATGAAACATTTTATCCCTAAGAGGATTAAAAGTGTCAAACCCAAGGTGACCGCATGGTGTCAGTTGAGCTGCAAAGAGGCTTTCAGGTAAAGAGATGTGAGCTTTCGGTCTTATAAGGCCAACCCAACTGAGGAAAAAAGAATAAAGTTTAAATGAGCCAGAAATGACTGCAATGCCCACATTAATCGTGTCAAATTCTCCTACGACCAAAAGCTGAGCCAAAAAAATACTACAAAGTCCCACCGGTAGTAAAAACTTTTGGTCGTTTGTTACGAATATTAAGAATTCGGCCTTAACATCTATCCCGACACTCATTTACAATGACATTCCAGCTCTTTGCATAAAGCCAATCTACTTGCTGCTCATTTTGCAGCTAGCTCAACGCTACCAGATCTCCCCCTGTACTCGAGCGCATTGAATCTTCTATGGGACCGAACCATTTTCGCACTCGTACAGTGGCAAGAGTTCTTCGAGATCTCAACGTACATAAATCCGCTGCTTCAGATGGTATTTCCCCTATCGTTCTGAAGAGGTGTTCTTCCACGCTGGCAAAACCACTGCGTAAGCTTTTCTACCTGTCCTATTCTTCAGGGCTCTTTCCGAGAAGGTAGAAAACAGCATTTGTCCAGCCCATTTCAAAAAAAGGCGAATCTTCCTCTCCCTCCTCTTACCGACCAATTGCACTTACGTCCCTTCTTTCATGGAAACGCTGATAAATCGTCAGCTTATGAAATATCTCGAATCCCGCAAACTTTTAATGACCGGCAGTACGGTTTTCGTGGCAACAGGTCCACTGGTGATTTGATGACTTATCTAACCGAAAAGTGGAACCAATCTATTCACCGTGGTGGTGAAAGTAAGGTCGTTGCGCTTGATATTTCAAAGGCATTTGACAGAGTTTGGCATCAAGCTCTCTTGTCGAAAATGCGTGCATTTGGGTTCGATGTTACCCTTCTTCAATGGATTAGAAATTACCCTTCGGACCGTTCAATACAAGTTGTTTTGGACGATTTCAAGTTTGCACCTTACCACATAAATGCTGGTGTTCCCCAAGGCTTTGTTTTGTCTCCGACTCTCTTTTTCATTTTTATAAATGATCTCCTCTCTGTTACTTCTACTCCTATTCATTCCTTCGCCGATGACAGTACCTTCAGCTTTACATATTCGTTTCGTGGGCAACGCCCCTCATCTTCGGGCGTTGAACTGGAACGGCAACGTATGTTAAGCTCATTAAATTCCGATCTCGACAGCATACTTAAATGGGGTAAAACCAACAGAGTGGAATTTAATGCTTCCAAAACGCAATGCTGTCTTCTGTCATTAAAGCGAAACCCCAATACTTTGCCATTATCCACGGATGACACTTGCATCGCTAAACGCGAACGGATTTCCATTCTCGGTATTTGTGTTAATGACAACCTTCGTTGGAATGACCACATATTCGATGTCGCCAAGAACGCTGCGAGATGTCTAGGCTTCCTTAAGCGATGCAAGAAATATTTTACCCCTTCTGATCTGGCTAGAGTCTTCAAGGCATTTATTCCTGTCTATTGTTGTTCTATCGATACTACCATCACAAGTGCTCAAACGAAATAGCCAGTTGCATTCCTCCCCTTCAACACTTCAACCGTAGTACTCGCCATGCCAGGAATGCTCATCAGTTCACCCTAAAGCCTATATTCCGTCGAACTGTGAAATTTAAGGATTCGTTCCTCTGCCGTACAACACGAATGTGGAATGCTCTACCTCACTCTGTTTTTCCTGACCATTACAATTTACAAACATTTAAAAACAATGTGCATCGGTTTTTCATCCTTTCTTCTAATCCCTTATTTCCTTAACGCCCGTGCTGTGTTACTATAACATTATAAGGGTGCTAACAATCCCTTTTGCACGTGCAAATTATAAAAAAAAAACATAAGGAACGGCTACAGTCCGCTTGGGGCGAACAGTATGATACCCTATCCTTATTCCTATGTACCCCAAAGAAAAAAAGCATTAGGAAGATGATGGATAGCATTTTATTTCATTCAATGAAATTTATAGAAAAAAATTTTTTTTTCTTCAAAAAACGCCCCCAAAAAGTGGGCGTGGCCAGAAACTTCGTATGGGCGATATATTGAGAAAAATATTGGCATAATATATGGTTAAACATTTTTTTTCGATTTCTATGAAAATTTTCGAAGAAAACAGCATTTTAGTGAAAAACGTCCACAAAAAGTAGGCGTGGCAAAAAACTTCATATGACAAATTAATAAAGGTGGGCAGTATCTACATATCTTGTGAAGGTTGTACAACTTTATCTCTCTAACTTAAGCCTTAAAACGGTTTTTTCTAAATTGTGGGCGTGGCAGTGGGCGTATTTTGAAAATTTTAACACTTTACCATTTCGGAACCCTAGGGAGTCTATGTTCCAAATTTCAGCTTCATAGCATAATTTTAAAGGCCTCAAAAGTTGATACGGACGGACGGACGGACGGACGGACGGACATTGCTAAATAGTCTTGGATTTTGGTCCTGATCATAAATATATACACTTTTAGGGGTCTGCGACGAATATGAAGGGGTGTTACAAACTATGTGTCAAAATTAATATACCCTTAGGATAGGGTATAAAAACGATGCATTCAATCCAGAGATGTGCTTAGAAACTAAACTGATGGCTGATGATGATGGAGGAAAACCTCGGTAAGAAATGGTGAGAAAAGATTGAAAATAGTGTCGGAAACTAAACTAAGCTTATATGTGACGTCACATCAAAAATACGGAATGATTTTTCTTCTCCACACTCATTATGTGGGTATCAAATAAGAGGTTACGGCATTGGAATTTTTGAGAAATGTCCTTTTTTAAGGACTTTTTCCAATGTTCGAAGGAAGACCCAGTAAAAATGCATAGCAACAGCAATTCATGACATTGACTAAGTCAACTGGAGTCACGCCATTGCCCACCACCAACAATCACTTGGGGAACATTTCAGCGGCCCGGTCATTTTGTAAAGCAACTCGCACGCTAAAGCCGACACATTCAGGCAAGTGTCCAATTCATCTGCCGCTGTTGATGGTGGAATAACAGGCAGCTTTTGACGAAAATCGCTTTACATCAAAATCATTGCGACACCGAAAACGTAGTAAATTTTTCAACGTGAGACTTATAGCTTCCGATGCGCGTTTGTAAGCCATTGTGCACTCGTCACAGATGATAATCTCACAGTGCGCACTACTTCCGCCATCGCAATGTTCTTTGAAATATTGCATGTTGATGATGAGGGATAGCAACCATCTTTCAACACCGTAGTCGCTATCCCAGAAGTGGTGAGTGTCAAAGTAATCTCAGATCTAAAACGAATTGTAGCCAAAATAAGTGAAATTGTTTTCGTAAAATTTTCATAAAACAACCGGATCTTTCCCTTAAAATCGGATCGGATTTCAATGAATTTTTCAATAGTGATATTCCTTAGTCAAAAAAAATTTAATTAATACAACAAGTCCGTTTTCAATGAACCTTCGCTTTAAGCTATTGTGAGATCATCTGATGTAGGTTTTAGATATTCCAATGATGGATCATCGTGCTCTCCATAGTAGTCCGCCGCTGGTAGAATTTCCTTTTTATTTAACCGGATCTTTCCTGATATTAAATTTTCTATGAATTTTACAATAGTGTTCTTCCCTGGGCCAATTCAGACAGAATCATGAAAATCGGACCGTTTTCGAGTTATAAGTCCGTGTGTGCGCACGGCAGTCTCTTTTATATAATAAGGAATAAAAAGATACAGAATATGAAAAGAAAGTCTTTTTGAATTCATTGAAATTGAAAGGTATAGAAATGAGTGCACTCATTTGAATGCAATCTCAAATTGAAGTCAATGAATTCATGATTGAAATCAAAAATGATTGCATTCTTTTAGAACTCTGCCGGCTACAGCTATTGGCACCCCATCATAGTATATTGCGGAAATTGCAGAACGGAAGTAAAGTCGCTAGGGAAATCCAAAACTTGTATGGATAGAGTGTTCCCCGCGCACGATGAATCGATCTACTTTTACACCGATAAAGCAAATACTGATGAAGGGTGGAAGGTGGTGGCAGCATTCTGATGAACTAAATCTAAGTCTGTCATTTCGTCTACCCAATATTTGCAGTGTATTTCAGGAAAAAGTCATGGCGATTAAAGAAGCCTTGTCTTGGCTGTAAAGAAACGCAGTATCTACTATAGATATCCGAATCTTTTCTGACAGCCAAGTGGCCTTAAAATCGCTAGACAGAGTTTCTCTAAACTCCAAAGTGATCCTAGAATGACCACCCTCCCTTAAGGAGATGTTGAAGCAATTCAACATTTACCTCAGCTGGGCGCCGGCGCATAGAGATATACTAGGGCCAACGAACTAGCAATGCACGGATCCATACTGCATATGATATTTCACCTGATAAAGGTTCCTTAGGCATTCCAATTACAAAATTCAAACTAATGCTAAATTAGCAGCTATTAAGGAAACTAACCTTAAATGGACAAGTGGCAAAACTTGTCTAGCGATAAAACGGATTTAGCCTAAGCTGGATCTGAAATACTCTAACGACTGCAAGTCAGCTCTATAATAGGTGTTATGGTGCATGGACGAGGAGGAAAGGGAGACAATCCTACACCTTCTTTGAACTTCCACATAGTCCTTCATAGGTGCCTTCTTCTGTGACAATCTTGAAGATCTGTCAACTACTGACGTGAAAGATCTCTTTAGCTATATCCAGAGCTCCAAATGGTTTAACGTGTAGAGTAGTAAAAGTTTAGATCCACGTGGTATCACAATGGACCTGTTTTTGGTCTTAGTGAGTCGGACTCACCGACCTTCAACCTAACCTAATCTAACCTAGAGGTTTCCCAGCGAGTTATAATGTCGGCATTGGCTTGCAATGTTTAAAAATGGCAATTTTGATCTAAATGATCAAATTCGTTTGATTAGGTCACAGCTCCTGAAGCCCACTGTGAAAGGAAAAGGAACGCACAAGCGAACTCAATATAACCATCCACCGACACCTAACAAATATGGGACAAGTCATATAATTAGGAAAATGGGTTCCACATTATCGAAAACTGATCTAATCGTGCACTCTGCTTCTGTATTGTCACAATCAATTCGGAAGAGGAATTTTTTTTTACAATAACGAGAAACGTCGCCACCAATCGCTTGGTCCATAAACAAACCAGCACAAGATCGCAGAGATGGACTTTACACAGGTGAGGTGTTGCCTCATAACCAAAGCTGTGAAGATTAAAGTCGGCATTAGAGCAAAATCATACAATGCACGGCCTCATACAGCTAGCCCTGCTTGATCAAAGTTAAAGATCTTCGGTTGGGAAAAAATACTGCAATCTATCTCTTTCTCTGCCATTAACTATTTTACTTTATTTTACTTTATCCTTTGGTGGAAAGTTTCTTCTGTAACTCTCATTTATAAAACTGGGTCCCAGTTAAAGTTTGAAAACTATAGAGATATTTAATCTTTTCGCGTCACTTTTTACTAAAAAGTTCTATTTTAGTATTAAAGAACAAAAATCGCTGCATCACCGTGGCCTTATTTCTGGTAGAACTTCTTTGACAAACTTGACTTTCTTCAAAACTGTCATGTTGAGTTGATGTCGTTTTTACCGATTTCGTTAAATCTTTTGACTCAGTGTAGCATGCCGTAAATTAAAAATGAAATACAGTCTTTTAGAATTGATTCTGCATTAGATACTCATGTGGATCACCAGTTACTTGCAAAATAAAAAGCAGTTTGTTCGAATTGATCAAAGTTCTGGGGTCCCGCAAGGTAGCCATTCCGGGACTCTACCTTTTAATGACTGTGAAGAAATTCAACGTAACTTAAATAGATAGTGTCAATATTTAAAATTGAAGTGTCAATATTTTTACGTTCACTTTTCACTTACTCCTATAATCTATGACAAGAATTTCGGAAACTACCTGTAGTGGTAAGACCGAGGTGTAGGATCTCGGTATGTTTTTTGATACAAAATTATCTGAGGTCTGTTAGAATTAAGTTTTCTTTAGTAAACGCACATGTCTATTACTAGTCTGAAATATGCTGCACACTTCTTTACCAGTTATGACATCTATGCGTCTATGTACGACTTTATTTGGACTTAGACTTGTCGCTTTAATTATTCTCATTTTTGAAGTGGATTTTCATACAAGTTAGAGTAGAGATTGTGGCTAAGAGTTACGTCATGGTAGTTTACTAATATATCTCAAGAATGTGCAAAGCTTTACCAAACCAGAAACAAGAATCATATTACAAACAATTTTTAGAAAGGAAACATTGGCAAACATTACACATACATACTTAAGTGCCCTCGGGGGGCATAGGGAGTCAACAACGCCTGCGCCCCATCTTGTTCGAAATTCTGCAACCCGATTCAGCTCTCCCCAACTCATTCTTTAAGAGCTCGATTCCTCTTCGACTAATCTGCGTCAAGTATGCCTAGGGCGTCCCTCTACAAGCCGGCAATATTGAGTTGAGCGCGGGTGATAGAAGTACTTAGGGCTTTTGTTTTGGCTGTGTTTATTTTGAGCTCCACTTTGTTCTCCTAGCTGTTCAAGGTAAGACGTTATTGTCCAACAAATTCCATATTTGCCTGAAGTACATTGCTGGTAGCTACCAAGAATAATAGAGGTGACAGTATACACCCCTGACGTACTCCAGTTTGGACTTAAAACCTTTCTATTGTGTAAGACGTGTCACTTTCCACCCTCATGTGTAGCCTTGGTAATAGTTCCGAGTTTTTCTGGAATGCCTCTCCTGCGCTCAGCCAACCATATAGCATCCCGATTCAAGCTGTCGAAAGCCTTCTCATAGTGGATAAACAGTAGTAGTAGCATTGCTCCATTATGATCCGTAAGGAGTTTATGTGGTCTATGCAGGAGGATCCAGCAAGAAAGCCTGCCTGTTCGCCGTCGAGAGTTGAATCTAGATGTTCTGTGATTCGTTCCAGAAATATTTTAGCTGCGGCCAATAGAACTTATATAGCTCTCTAGTTTCCACAGTCCTTCAAATTTCCCTTCTTCGGAAGCTCTCCTCTTTTCCACACTTTTGTAAATTGCTCACGCTCTCCATATGAGCGGGTGTAGTAAGTCAGATGATGTATTTGGCGTCGCTTGAAATAATTCCGCAGGGTTGTTTTCAACACCCACTACCTTGTTTTTCTGCGGACAAGTTCCGGTGCGTATTAGGGAATTGAATTCGAGATCATACCACCATCGTCTATATGACTTAGTACTATAGCGAAATGTTCTCTCCACCTAGTGCGTTGGCCCTCATCCGAAATTAGTAGGTTACAATCCAAACTCATCACTGGATGTTGCTTAGAGTTTCGACCACCAATAGGCTCCTTGTCACACTTGTTTGCTGCCTCTTCTGCCCTTGAGGCAAGTGAATCGATGTATTGACAGTTGACACTTCTCATCCCACGCTGCATTTCCTTCTTTCTAGCTCGGTTTCCTCTCCTGCTGAGGCCGCTTGGCATATATATAATAATATTCTAGATGTTTCGAGCGTTCGTGCAGAAAACGTTTCTTTTTTCAGGCTTTAGACTCATTTAAATAGACAAGACACTCAAACGGACAGACAAATAGAGTGACAAAAGTATAGAATTTGTTGCGAAACATATTTGTTACATTTGAGTTCAAAATTTAATGACTTTGGCAATAACTTTCTCTCTTCCAATGCGATTAAATTATGTATGCAGTTTGAAAAGCAAATATTTTAAGTCTTTTGTAAGTAAAATTACAGCAAATGAATTATTAATTAAATATACATTCCCCCACACCAACTAACAAGAAAAAAGGTGACTTTTTAGGATGAACAAAAAAACAAGAAATAAATACTTCAAAGTACGAGACTCAAAGAGCAAAAGGTAAACCTATAAATCCCAAAAAAAAAAACAAAAAAAGCCTACAACACCAACAATCCTTACTATAATCCTTCGTGTAACAAAGGACTTACCCGTCACGAACCCTTTGCAATTAACCAATTTCCCAAAAAGTTCTGTTGTCCGTTTTATATAATCGAAAACCAAATAAACTACGAAAAAAATAAACAAAAGGGTCCTTCTACTCGTTTGTGTCGAGAGAGAAAAAAAATCACCCTGAATATCAATGAGCACACAAAAAATGGGTTGAAAGGTCCTTTGATTTTTTTTTTATGTGCAAACAAATTCATATTGAAGGTAAAATTGAAAATGGGGCACCAAGCTTCCTCCACAAAAAAAGGTGCTTTCACTAATGGGGTGAGTTCTTAGGTCCTATAAAGGACAATGGTCGCTTTAGGGTGACTTTAATTATCTCGACACAGGACTGATAATACTGTTGAGTTGCATTTGGTTGTGGGAGTTTTTTGTTTTAAATTGGGATATTGTTTCGTCTGTGTGCACTTGAGTTTTGGGACGAGAAGCTGCGACTTTCAAATAGGGTTTTTATCAAAAAGTTCTAAGATCTGACCAAAACCTGTCTTCAAGGGACTCATCTAAATATGTACATACCAAATAAAACAAGGACAGAGTGAGCGCTATTGTTTTTAAAAGAATTAAAAAAAGTCCCTACGAAACCCGTCAAAAGAGAAATGAAATGTTAGTTTAGGACGGACGGTTTGCACCATTGATTGATCAAGAGTCTCCTATCCAGCTTACACCCTACTAGGGAGGGTTTATTTTGTCTAGAACTTTCCGAAGTGTTAACGCTTTAGTAGTGGATTCAATGTCGGAGAAGTAACTTTCCCAGGATTCTCGGTTGGCTGCTCTAGCTTTCTTTTAAGACTCGCTAAAACTGTTGCGACACTCATTTCAGTCTTCATCGGTTTTCCTCAGTATGGCTCTAGTTAAGGGTTTCCTGGGTTTGTCCTAAGAAGTTGTAGTTCCCTAGTCGACCAAGCCGCGTGTGTTCTTTTGGGAGGATGACTAATAGGCCCCGATTTTTTAAAGAAGTCAATTAGGGTCCTGTTGAGAAGATCGACTGTATCGCGGTTTAGGTGGAAGTCGACGTTCGACCAGCTCAGAGAATTTACTCCAGTCTGTCTTGACAGGATTCCCAATGCGGTGTTCTTTGGGTAATTCAATGTCAATTGTGGATGTTATCCTGAAAAGATCAGAGAAAGAGCATTTCGAGGAAATCATCCAGTAATTAACCCCGATTCTGTCTATTGGGAGCGCTAAAGTTAGATAAATTACCTCTTCCCTAATTTTGTGAAAAATAGAATGACTATCCCTGTTACAAATATGTACGTTGGAGAGTAATATAAAATCAGAAATTTAAAGATTGTGGCAAGGAGTGGTGATAGATTCTCAAATTCTTTTGTATTTGGATGACACAACCCATGAGCGCAGTGATCGACTAACCCTACTTAACCAATTAACCCACAACTATAGTACATCTTATCATAAGATTACAGCCCTTCTAAAATAAGAAGATAATGAAGGGAGTTATTTAAAAATTCGATAAACGTAATTCAGTTTTTAATTCTTAAGAACCAAAGCGGAGAGACGAAATCGCGAAGGATTTCAGACCAATCAGCCAGAAGACAATTGGAAGGCTCTTAGCCAACCATCTATAGCTCTTCACAAAACAGTGCGGGAACTATAGAAGAGTCCATCTATTCGTAGAAGGGGATTTCCACAACTTATACATTTTTACAGAATACCACTGGTAATAACTGTTCATTGAAGGCACTTTCGCAGTAACCTATTCTACTATGGCAAACGCCTTTGTCCATTTTTGAGATACTTGTATAGATGGATATCGTTTCGGCTATGGGTTCATTGCTTTTACACTCCTCTCTGCTGGGAAATAGGCATGAGCATAGTCTGTGGAAGGGAAGTCTAGGTGGGGCCGTAGGTAATCAGATTGAAGCGCTTAAGCCAAGCTCTGCTTACGAATCTGCTCGTCCCCAAATGAATTTAGGGTGCTTTTCGCTGCAGATTCTTACACAAAAAGCTGCAAAGGTACCAGATGAGGGATTATTTCCATACCCGATGTTGGGGTACTCCTGAATGGAGATCATGGGGTCGAAACTGGGCGGCCCAAATTAGCCATAGAACTTTCTGTTTAAATCGGAGCCTAAATTGTTAAACTTGCCTATGCGTAATGCAAAGAAGGTTATTGTATTTTAATAGGACATTTTCACGAAGGTTTCTACACCTGGCGATTGAAAATGCTCATAAAGAGGACCGAAACCAGTGCAGTAGAGTTATTATGGATCTTAAGTTACGTATATTTGCTTTTGAGCAGATTTTAAGATCCGCTGATCTTCGGACCGTTTTTTTGGCTGCTAGATTTAGCCTGCCTTCAATATGCTGTAGAAGTAACCGATCAGTCATTTAACGTTTATAGATGGCTGTGAGATCGCTGACATGCCTTGCAGGGCAAGAGCTATCCCCGGATACCCGTAACTTAATAATCGTGCTTTTAATTTTAGGTGATGTATGAGGCACCGCCTTTTACTTTTCACTTTCAAAGGGATATTCGCAGCAGTTGCGATTGCGAAGGTATCTGCCTGAATGACAGCTATATGCCTACCTTAAGGATTCAGATAATTTGATTTGGTAATCAAAAAAATCAAAAAACCGTTCTTTTTGTTGTGAACAGCGTCATCTCCGTGAGTTGACCTAAAGATGCATCCAAGTTGGTTAGTTACTTCTGACACTGCCAATGGCTCTCGCTATCAAGTGTTCTTAGCAAAGAGTCTATCAACAGATTCCACAAAACGGCGAAGAGCACATCTCCTTGAGTGAAACATTTCAGCAGAAGATGGCATTTTCAAATGCACCCGCAATTTTCATAACCTGCGATCAAGCGCTGTAAACAAGCTGGCTATAAGCTTTATCAAGTCGGTGCTGAGGATATGCGTAAACCATTTCTGCAGACTGCTAAACGGCGAAGACCAAAACTGAAGTGAGGATAGCAATATCTAACCTAAGGCCGACCAAAGCTGCCGCCGAACTATTTAAGGCAGAAGGGGATGACTTTGTAGAGAGCATACACCAACTCATCTCCAAGATTAGGTCGGGAGAAAATATGCCTGATGAATAAAATCGCGGCATCGTTTGGCCGGTTTACAAAAAAAGAGACCCTCTAAACTACGCCAACTATAAAGGTATCAGTTTCCTTAACATCGCGTGCAAGATCTTGTCTGCCGTATTGTGTGAGCGCCTGAAACCATTTGTCAGCGATTTGATTGGACCCCGTCGGTGCGGTCTTAGGCCCGGTAAGTTCACAATTGACCAAATATTCATAGATCCTTGAGAAAACCCAAGAAGTCCAGAAAGATACCCACCACCTTTTTATTAATTTTAAAGCCGCGTACGACAGTATCTATAGGGACGAGCTATACAAGGCCGTGTCTGGCTTTGGTATTCCTGCCAAACTCATCCGTCTGTGCAGGATGACGATGAAGAACGCTCACTGCTGCATCAAGGTCGGTAAAGACCTAACCGATTTAACCCTTTGATGTCAAAAAAGGATTAAATCAATTCGCACGCTGTCATGTGGCTTCTTTGACATTATACTTCAAAGAATTATACAGAACTCACAAGCCAACACAAGAGGTACGATCTTTCAAAAGTCTGTTCAATTACTTGCATAAGCCGACGTTATTGCTACCATTCGTAAAACATAGGGAGCACTTTTGCGTGTATAGAACTGAAGCAGCAAAAATGGGTTAAGCAAAGGGACACCCAACATCGCCGAATCGGCCAGAATGTCCCAATAGACGGCTTAGTAAGGGACTTTATCTACCTCGGCCCTGCTTTCACATCTGAAAATGACATCTCATCAGAAATCAAACGACGAATAACGCTTGCCTATCTTCTTGCTTGCAATATTTCTTTGGGCTGAGAAGGCTCTCCCGAACAACTAAGGAATTTCTATATAGGACCCTCATAACCCCAGTCCAGCTCTATGGTTCCGAAGCATAGACTCTATCTATAGCGGATGAAGATATTCATGGTCGTTTGGAGAAACAAATTCTTCGTAAGGTAATGAGGAGCAGACGATTCAACGATGAACTCTACGAGCTGTACAGCGACATCGACCTGGTAAAAAAAAACAGCGCATTGGGCGTTTGAGATGGCTGGGACATGAAGAGTTAATAAACACGAACAGCGATCCGAGGGACAACGCAGTAGAGAAAGGCCTCGCCTAAGGTGGCGCGCACTAGTGGAAGGAGACTTCAACCAACTTGGAGTGCGCAACTGGAGGCATTGAGCCAAAGACCGCGCTAATTGGAAGAGCTTATTGGTTGAGGCCCAGGTCCACCCTCGACTGTAGCGTTAGCGGGCGTAGAAAGGAAATAAGAAGGTATAAGCTTTATCAATGGCTGACTGTCTATTGTGAATTGTGTCTGTGTGGCATTTGGAATATCCTGCTTATATCAATTGATTTTTCCATAAACTTGAGCAGAAATGATTAAAAGCTGATAGTCCGGAAATTTTTTGTAAAATTGTAAGTTGGCTTTCTTGGCTTAGAAATAAAGACCGCCTTCACTCTCCTCCAAGCAACTGAAATATGTCGCAAAGCGACGCTAAAACTAGAAGTAGAAATAAACAGTGTGAACACCATTCGCATTTTTAACTTTGTCGTATACATTTGTATACTAAAGAGAAAGTTATTGGGACCGTGCGGAAATTTCGAACTCAAACTGAGTATGGGGGATGACATTACGATTATAGCGAAGTCTGTCTTTCTGTCCGGTCGCCGTATGGCGAAACGGTTCGACGGATTTGCTTCAAAGTTGGTATATAAGGTTGTTGGGCTTAGATCTGGGGATCGGCATCTTTTTATTTTTTGCTTTATCTTTTAAAATAACGGTACCTGCCATACAAATCACAATTTTTCCCAAAGTGGGCCAAGGATTTCGGTCTTTTTTTGTACTAAGGATGTTTAGGATGGGGTCAAAAATTCTGCATACTCAGTTTTTGGAAAAAAAATCGACTAACGTAATTTATAAAACTGGTAATATCTCGAAAACTGATAAAGGGAATTTAAAAAAAATTTACAGATTTACTTAAAAATTTGCATACTTCGATTTTTGAACTAATTTTTTTTTAAATTTTTTTTTTCATACAACGATTTTTTTTAAATTTAAATTAAATTCGTTTTCTCAAAAAACGGCTCTAACGATTGTATTTCGAATAATTATGATAAAATTGGTTGGTGCCGTTTTTGAGAAAATCTAATTTTCCAAAACCCAAAAAGTGATTTAAGCGTCTCTGTTTTTTTTTTTTGGTTTTTTAGTCATAAAATAGTGGTAGGAGTTTTACTAGGGCTAATATGAAATCCGTAACCCCTCAATCGGGCTTGCGACGACACAGTGAGGAGCTTACCACTGTATAGTATCTTTTTGAGGTTTTGCAGAATCCTCACTCCTACCTATCAATCCAACGACTTTCACCGCCCTAGATCTAAACGCGCTAAAAGTCGACACTTTATAATATAACTTTACTTTAACTTTTCAGAAAAATAAATCTTTTAATATTCAATTACAAGTTTCAGCCACTTGTATGGCTGCATATAGCTCCAGGTTTCTATCGCATAGTGACCTTCCACACTCTAAACGCTGTATAAACAGATTAATTCTTCCATCGCAACTTTGTGCTACGTGGGCTGTAGACAAACACCTTTTGTTCCATAGGAACGTGGATATTTATCAAAAAAACCCCGAATAACACCTAACGTGTTTATTTATAGACAACAATCTATGGGCAACGCCAAACTTACCAATACTTTGAAGCCCTTTCTTTCAAGCACACTGTTAATCACGTATGTAACGATTTGTGGATTGTTCGCTACTTATCAAGAGAAAGTCTCACCTGGAATTTCTCACGTACAAAACTTCCCCGAAATCCTAACTTAATTAATTCGCCTTAACGAACCGCCTGGAAAATATTTCAAGACCAACAATGAATACAAATGTTAGCTTTTCTACTGAACTGCCTTCCCATTGAAGGGGTGTCCTATTTTGTATTGGTATATTTTTCTTTTTTTCCTGTTGATTCCGACATTTTGTAATGAGTTTCTGGTGAATATTTTGCTTTTTTGTTTGCCTTCTCCTAAGTAAATATTTTTGGAGTAGCTATATCTGGGAGTAGGTAGACAAACACTTGGGTGTGTGTTGGAGTAGCTAGGTCCCCGATCGGCAGGCAGTTGGGTAAACTGCTTATTTAATTCTCAGATAACAACCTTATCAACGAGGGATTTTACGGTTTCTCTGTTGTTGTAAGGATAAGTGCTTGTATAAAGGATTAAACTCTGATTGGTAAATTGGTGAGGCAATGAAAGGTATTTAGATTCTCTTCACACTTATTATATGCAACTGTCAACTGCAGTTAACAACCAACCCATGCCACCTTTCCAAATTTGTTTTCATATCCTCTGTCATCCTTAATAATTATTACAATCTCAGTTGAAAGGGATTATATTTTATTGCTCATCCAAAATGCCATGGTATTGCAAGGTCTAATGATTTCAAGATATTCAATGTGATATTTCCGGACCTGCACCCCCAATTACCTCCGCACAAAGAGCACTTGTCCCCTGGCACAGTGGACTAAACAGAATAATACTACCCTTGAGGAAGGTGTTTTTTTTTCGCCCCCTCTCTCTCTCTCTCTATCGCTTGCTCTCTTTTAAAAGTAAACCTAAACTGTGTTGTTGAGGCTAAGAGGTCGCCGCGCGAGGAACAAAACAATCAAGACGAGTTTCAACAAAATGCCATCTTCATTAAAAATTCAATTTTTTTTTTTCGTGTTTCGTTTGAAATTTTGTTTGTTCCTTTCCTTGTAATGGATGAATGCCTCGGAGACAGCTCGTTGTTTGATACCAAAAATAACATGAGATGAATTTTATTAAATCTTTTTGGTGGAGATTTTTACATAAATTTAATATTTTTTTTTTTGCCTTTTCAAATAAGAAGCTGGTTTGCTTCTTTCAAGTAGTTGGTAAGGTGATGGCAAGATTTTCAAATCTATGATTAAATTTGAAAACCGTTCATTGCCCGTTTTGCGGATTTCATGAAACGAAGTGAGCACCTTCATTAAAAATGAATGATTTAGACCGATATTAGCTGTCAGCTACCCAGTACTCGATGCGCAAGAACATAGATAGTTATAGGAAGATTTGTAACTATCTATTTGCATTATAAGCTTTTTCGAACTGCTATGTACTAAAACTCTGAAACCTTTGGACCACTGGCTTACCTGGATATTTTGAGTTTGCGACTGATATTATCTTTTGACTAGTCTCAATTATCAGGCCAACTGCTGGTCCAACTGCTGAGGTATGCGGACGATATAGACATCAGCGGTCGATCCCAGCGTGCCGTGATAAGGGCTTTCACGGGGCCTTGAAGTGAATGTGGTCAGGTCTAAATACATGCTATCAACAAACAAACAATCATCTGTCCACCGACTAGGACAAAATGGCACTACCTCGGGGTAAACATCAACTTCACAAATGACATCTTAGTGGAGATCCGTCGAAGAATTACCCTAGGAAACCGCTGCTACTTCGGTTTGGCAAAACAAATGTGTTCAAAACTCCTAACTCGAATGACAAAGTGCATGCATGAACCCTTATCCTGCAAGTTCTGCCATACGGCAGCTATGCCGCGAACTCTACAAGCTGTACCAAGATGCGGATGTAGTCCAAAAAGCCAAGAAACGTAGACTACCAAGCTCCGTTGCTCGGCCACATCGAACGAATGGACAAAGCGCTCCAGCCAAGAGGATCTTTGATCCCAGCACCCAGGTTCGAGACGACAAGGAAGACCGAATCTCCGTTTTAAAAACCAAGCCATCGTGGATGCCAGAGCGCTTGGCCTGGACAACGGGAAGCAGTATGCCCGGGAAGGCTGCCGTGTCTCAGGCACGGGTGTGGATCCCGTTAAGTAAATAAGTAAGTATTTAACAGGCATGCTTAAATCTACTTAAAAAACTGTTATTTAGTTATTTCTAAAGCACAATTTCTGATGTGTTCTTTTTTGTCATTTCTCTAATTTGAAGGAGTTAAAATCAGGATCATAGGAATAATAAGCCTTCCATTTCTATGCATCCCCACTGGTCCGGTATGACATCAAAAAATGTCTCCAGGCCTCCAGGTCACTAAGGCCGGTGCTGTTGCATTTTCGTAATGCAGGAGTTTCTAGGCCTACCCCTCGTTCGCGCTTGTATAGGAATGTTGATTAAAATTGCCCTTTTGAAAGAGGTTCGTAGTTCCCTCAAACATGGTCCGTTTTTTTTCGGATTGGTCTCTTTGACGTGACGGCTTCTTTGGATTTTGTATCTTTTTGGAACCAAGTCGATCAAGCTTCGTTACTGCTGCTGTCATCTTCATCTCTGCTGCTTTCAATTTGTCCTCATACTTTTTGACTGATTGCGAACTATAAGTATGGTTCGTGCGAACAATTGCATTGTAAACCATTTTCTTCAGCTTTGGGGCAACTATTGCATGATAATTGATGTCGGCAGTTACGGCTACTCGGTTGGTCATATAAAAAAGTTTGCCATTAAAATAAATGCTGGAATAGGTCAGAGTGTACCCAGTACTGCCTTTTTGGGCCTTATTTTCTTTTCTCTTCTCCGACTAGGCCTCCCAAAAAATTGGGGACAAGAATCATGCACCATCTGGACCTGGATACTTGGATACTTCTTCAAAGTTAGGAATGGATTCTGGAAAGTAAAGCCGCGGAAACTTGTCGTTTTCTAACTATGTAGTATTGTGCACTAAAAGTTTGCTTAAGCATTGTGAATGAACTTCGCTGAACGACATTCCTAAGCATATCTCATTCTTACGAATCAGGCTCTCCACACACCTTGCTTGAGTTTGGACGCACTTCTTCTTGGTTAATGGCTTAGTGGTTAACTGCGTTGCCACTGAAAGCTTTTAATCTTAGTTCTTAATTTTAATACAATGTCATGATAATCGGCATTAAACTGTAGGTTCCTTCTTTTCGTGTCAAGAAATATATCTTTGCACACACAATGGTTGGAGAAGCTAGGCTTTGGGTCGTGTAGGAATACTCTATTAACCGAGATTTTTTATAGAACAATTATTTAATATTCTTTACTCCATTAACTCGTAATAACTATATAATTAACTATATATTCGTAATAAAAACAAAAATATTATGCTTAAAAAATTTGAAAGCTGATTGTTTTTTTAGTTTGAAATCTAATATCCATAACATAAGAAAAAGATGAAACAATTTTACTTAACTTTAAAAAACTAACATAATCTTGCATCTGTTGGATTGCATTAGTTCGATTAGACACCGAAATAAGAGTAACGGCCATATTTCATATTTGGGGTGTTCTAGATTGCTTTTAGGTGTTTTTGTTTAGTTTTTCGTGGATTGAAGTGACGGGTGGTGAATAATGGCATTCTATTATACGAGCGCTGTTAAAAGATCGTGTTACCGGCATAATTTTTACAGGTTGCTCAACATAAAAAATGTATAATTCGTTGAATTTGTTTACCACAGATGTTCTGCAAAATGTTTGGCACAATTTACTTTGGCCAGAAAATGAGTAAAAAGGGGGTCCTAAGTTTTTATATCTTACTATATCGTCATTTCTACAGAGCAAGATGTCCTTGACGAAAATGTCCTGATTTCAAAAATTGTGCACTAAGCAGAGAATTTTAATGTCAACGACATTAGAAATTGGGCCGATGAAATAATTGAGAAAAGCCCTATTGAATCTGACCATGAGATTGAAGCTGTTTCTGATAAGTTACAAGCTGTAGATATTACGAAAATTCCAATTAAAGAAGCAATTAACGCAAGTCTTACATTTTTGAGTTTCTTAGAAGAGTCCAACTGTCCTGGAATAACACCCCAGGATTGTGTTAACGAAAATCAAAATTATAAAAATAATAAAAATAATAATCTACTAACCGGGATGAGCTCGGTCCCGAACATTCCGGATAATCGAGTTTCGACTATATTTTCTTCTTGTCAAGATCAAGCTTTGAATGCTCTTACTGTTCACCTATCCCTCCTCAACTTCCTCCATTAAGCACAAAATTTTTTTTTTATCATTTTATCAAGCGATTTGTAGAAATAGAGTAAAGCAGGGTTTCCTTCTAGCTCTCTTCTTTTTTTAATATTTTTCAATGAGTTTTGTTCATAGCTTCCACGACGAAGATTTGGATTTATGACGATGATGGATGGGGGAACGTAGCTCCGAAGTGGACAATAGACATCGCCAAGACAACTGATAACACGTTTTGCGAATTTGGTGCGCAAAAGATGAATTGCGGCATGGGCTGTGGATGTATAGCATGGCGCGCCATCTTACATAAACCAGAGGTTGTCCAAATCCAACTTCAGTAAAAAAAGTCGGTTAAAATGGCTCTGTAACGCCCACCGTTGGCCGAAATGTTGTTCCCAGCCTCATTTTCAAAGAAAAATGATCCGACAGCAGCCATATTCTCGTCTGTGCGCACAGTACGACGACTGAGACTATGAATGTTTTTCACTAGCATACCAGTCTCACGAACTTTTTGCACAAACTTCCGTACAGCGGGTGCTTCATTTCGGCCAAAACTTCTTTTCTAAAACCACTCTCTTTGGGCTATACAGCACTCACTTTGGAAATAGGTTTTCAATGTTTCCCAACAAAGTAAAGGGACTTATTTATTTCCGCGGAGGTATGATACTGACTTTCTGTAAAGATTTCGGGTGGGAAATGGCTATGATTTAAAAAGAAACCACCAGATGGCCCACGCTTTATAAAATGCAACATCTGCCTGTCTGTTCTATAACTAGAAAACTCTTTGACCGATTTTCGTGATCTATTTTTGTTTGTGTAATTAGACTTAAGGTTAGGAGAGTGATACGGCCCGATGCTGATATTATTTGGCTGAATAAAAAAAATCCTTTCAACTTTGGATTAGTGACATCCTCTGAATCAGTATAAGTTACTTATGAAAATTCGGTAGTGCGGTTAAGGGGTAAGAGGTAAGGAAGGGACGCGTGAAATGTTCATAATACAAAACGATTAAATCCCAATAAGAAAATATCATGTCCTGGAGGGACGACACTTTTCCCACTCAGTTTTAAGTGGATGTGAAATTTGCAACATCCAAAATTTAATCATAATTGAAGTATTTTGTATTTTTTCTGTGTAAACTGACTAGCCTTAGTTATGTTTAAACCTTTCCTTAATAGCTGACGGTAAAAGCCAATGCTAAAGGTATATTGCACGGATGCTGTCCATAGTCGAGATCGCTTCACTTGGTGATATGGTAGCGTCCTTACCATCAACTTGCTTTTTGGGTTCAAATACAATAGACCCTGAAAGGCTGCGGCGTCATATCACAGGCATTGATGGCCTGTCAGTACACCCTCGCTCGAGAGCCCGTCACTATCAAAAGAAGTTCAATACTGTCCGCTAAAGTCGGTCTTTTCCTTAACTATTTAATCGTCAACGGATCATGGAAAAGGGATTCTCTTCCTACGTCTTCCGTCTTCCGTCTTCACCCTGAAGCCATGGTTTGTGAATAGGTTTCTTCTACGTTCTGGATGACCGATTCAGTTGCAGCAGACCTCGGTTTATACCCTATCCTAAGGGTATATTAATTTTGACACATAGTTTGTAACACCCCTTAATATTCGTCGCAGACCCCTAAAAGTATATATATATTTATGATCAGGACCAAAATCTAAGACTATTTAGCAATGTCCGTCCGTCCGTCCGTATCAACTTTTGAGGCCTTTAGAATTATGCTAGGAAGCTGAAATTTGGAACATATACTCCCTAGGGTTCCGAAATGGTAAAGCGTTAAAATTTTCAAAATACGCCCACTGCCACGCCCACAATTTAGAAAAAAATGTTTAACAATATATTATGCCAATATTTTTCTCAATATATCGCCCATACAAAGTTTTTGGCCACGCCCAATTTTTGGGGGCGTTTTTTGAAAAAAATTATTTTTTTTCTATAAATTTCATAGAATGAAATAAAATGCTATCCATCATCTTCCTATTGCTTTTTTTCTTTGCGGTACATAGGGATAAGGATAGGGTATCATACTGTTCGCCCCAAGCGGACTGTAGCCTTTCCTTATGTTTTTTTTTTTTTTTGTTAATTTAAATTCGGATCCAAGACCAACAAAAGCTTTTCTCCCGAGTTGAGCAGGCATCGGAAAGGAAACCAGAAGAATATTGTTTCTAAGGCCGTCATTCGTAATGACCCCTTCGGGTAGGGGAAAGAATGTACACGAGGTAGGTATGCATGTCGTAAGTGGATATATGAGGTTTATGGAGTTATTCCCCTCCAGATCTGTCATATTCAAGCAGTGGTACCACAAGCAGGAAGTGGTTCTTCATAACGAATGACGGCCTAAGAAACAATATTCTTCTGGTTTCCTTTCCTCAACTCGGGAGAAAAGCTTTTGTTGGTCTTGGATCTGAATTCTGGTTATGTGATCCAATTAAGACGAGAGGCAGCGGCATCTCACCCTTTGGTCCAGTCATCTTCCCTTCTTGCAGAAGCCTTCGCCACTTCGAGGCCATAAGGACCTCAAGGACCCTTTTGTTTCGGTGGAATGGCCGAATATATTAAGTGTTGACTTTGTCTAGGCTCATGCTGTAATCAACCAACAAACTTATGCGTCAAACCTCGAAAGATGTATTCTCAGCACTTGAACTTCTATCAGTTTTGCCGGCATCGCTTACTCCATTCCATTGATGACTAGTTTCCCTTTAAAGACATGAACACCTTCAGTCAATGTCCTTTGCTCTGGAAATTTAAGCAAACAATTTCCCTAGACGTATTCAACAAGTAAATGCCGGTTGGTACAATTTGAATGTTAATGAAACTCGGAGCTATTTTTCAAACCCCTCATTTTCCCAAAGCACGTATCTAATTCATTAATATTAACGAGTCGAAATTTGTTTCCTTAATTCAGTACTAATACGTTTGTAATTCTCCACACAATCACTGCCATCTTCAATCAATAACGCGCAAAAAGGACAATTTCATATCAAAAAAAAAAAAAAAAAAAAAACAAATGCCAGCTTCAGATATCCTTGGCAGAAAGAAGGATACAGAGGATGAGGGAACATAAATTGAAATTATATTATTATTATCCTGTCGGGAGTTATTGATTCATTTTGACAACAATGTTTAGTTCATCTCAAGCAAGCATAACATTGTTCTATTCCTTGTGTGGCATTTCTCTCTCTCTCTCTCTCTCTGTGTGTGTGTCTGTGTATAAAGTCCCTAGAAACAAACTGAACAATAATAGATTTATGCGAGGATATACGGATGAGAATGAAGAGGATTGGAGTATATTAATACGTTTCTGCTCAAGTTAGGAAGGGGATAGATAATAGGATCCAAAATCAGATCGGATGTGACAAGTGTGTTGAGTGACAAAACTTTGAATACACTTGACGTTTTTATTTCCTTCGTATGCGGAGTTAGTACTTGTGAATTTGTTATCGGATATTGTGTGAGGTAACTGACCTTTGAAGAAACTTTATTCCCTAAAATATGTAGGTCAATGGAAGATTATACAGAAGCGCACACGCAAACCTGTGTCGTTGTTCCTTACTTGAAATAAATTGGACACTGCTGCATTGTTACATAATTTATAGTCCCACTGCTTAAGATAAGAGTATCACTTGCAACTCCGACCTCTATCTACAACTCCTCTTCTATCTCGGTAATTCTCTCATTATTAGCAATCCCAGTGAGTACGCTTGGGTACCTAACCTAAAGCAAATTAATAACATGGAACCATCCAGCGAGTCAGAGAGAGTAGGTACTTTTGGCATGCCAGATAAATATTGCCACCCAGTAATTGGCCTAATAAATACGACTGGATAAATACCCTACATTGTTTAGCAACACATCCTTAATTTGTGTTCATTCGGCAAAAATATTGTTGCTTCCATTGCGTAGCTACTAGATACCCACTAACAACCCCCATGCTTAGCAGATACAACAACTGGTTCACCTTATGTGTATAGCTACTGCCAACTAACCAAGAGCAACTAATTAAATGAACTAAAATTGGCATTGGCGCCGCAACGACTGGCAGTGGTAACCTGAAACTGTAACAATAATGGCGTTGCGTATTTGTTCTACCTACCTACACACTGAAAGATATGCGATACAATTTTTACCTTTTGAAAATAATTCACCAAACTAATTTGTTAGATAAATTTCAAAAGCAACATAACGAATCTCTATATTAGCGGAACTAAAAAGTTTCCACTTCATCGACATCGAATTATACGAATGGTTTGAGTTTCGGATGTTGAGTTCCATCGCTGCGTACGCAGAACTGGAAGGGGAAGGCTGGGTTATTGTTCTGTCAGAGTCAGGCGAACGCAAAGGAGCTTCACTTAAAATTTCGTTTACGTATCCATCCCAATCTATCTTCACCGACTACCGACTAGGGATTAAATTTTATCCAAAATTTTACCTGTTGGCATTTTTGAGGTAATTCTCCTGGAAATGGGTTTCCAAACAGCCGAAGAGAGGAAAATCAAAATGAAAATAAATTGCGCAAAAAAGCAGATTGAAACGAAAAACAACTCTGAGGAAACAACGTGCTCCACAGTTGGGTTTATCGAGTAATCGAATCTGCTGATTGCTGCTATTTTCAAGTGAAAATGGTTCAAACTTTTCCTACAGCACCACGCACGAGGTAGGAAAGTTTAAATCAACACTTTTTACGGGCAAAAATTCGCACTCGAGCGAGTTTAACTACGCAGGAAGTTATTTTCGAACGAGAATATGGGTGCGAGAATATGGGTGTTGAGGTGGTTGTTAGAGATAGAGGAAATTAAATGCACTCAAGTTGCAAGCATCTTTAATTAATAAGGGATTATCTATACGTGGCTGAAGAGCGAGAGATGGGAGAATACTAATTTAGGAGATCATTACTTTAGTTTGATGAGCATTGACCTAAATTATATGTTTAAATTAATTGCTGAATTGACATCGACTTATGAAAGAGCAGTTTTTTTTCAAAGAAGGCTAACTTTATCAGTCAAATATTCAGTCAAAGTGAAAGAAGGAATTTTTGACATCTGCTTTGGAATACTTTGAATGGCTAATTTAGTCCAGGTCCCTATTTCAATAATTTCCTAAATACATAGTTTTCAGGACTTTGTACTTTGCAATTATTCAGAATTACAGCGAAACTTGGTGAAAGGCTCGACTTTTCTTTAAACAAGACGTCTCTCGAAGTTTTAATTTTGTTTCTACCAGGTACATAGATCCGAAAAAACGTTGACATCGTCAGCAAAGCCTACAAAAAGACCAATCTGAGATTTTCTATCCAGCTTCTGCCTCTTCTCTGTCGGAATATGGACGAATACATCGCTGCCAAACATTTCTATTTTATTAACGTCTGCCTTTTGACATAGGAAAATCTCATAAGGTGTCTTTTTCTTTAAAGGACTAGGTCCAAAACGATTTAACAGCTTCTGGCCAAAGACTCAAAGGCACATTTTTTGCGCGTAGAATTGTTCGAGCAGTTTCGACAAGAAACCACATGTCTCTTTCGGATCTGCCATTCTGCTACGGAGAATAGGGAGCTGAGGTTTGATGAACGATTCCATGCTGCTCAAAAAGGCTTTTTACATCATCAAGGTCGACTTGGCATAATTAAGTTGAACATTAACAAAATTAATGAACTTTTCTATCATGAAATAAGCCTACGACTTTCATGAAATAAACTACTCGATAATTAGAGCAATCATCTCTGAACAAAATAAAGTATCTCGAGCCGCCAATAGAAGAAGTCTGCATAGGACCGCAGAGATCTAAATGCACCAAGTCACCTGTTCGAGAATTACTTGAAGGGAATGGTAAGCGATCCATTTTTCCGTACGCACATGCATTACAAAAGAAGCTCGTATCATCGGTGAAATCAACTTGGTTTAATTTCAAGACGCCCCTGATATGTAATTTAAGTAAAGATAGGGTCTAAAGAGTGGGTGTTTTCCGCCGATAGCGCTCTCGATAAAAATTATCATTTTCATCGAATAATAAGATGTGCAAATTCAAAAAGCCTGATGGTCAAAATGTTGTTTAAAGTCAAAGTGCCATATGGACCTTTAGCGGCGTGTTTTTCTTCTCAGCCTGAGACACTTTTAACTTGTCGTCTTGCAGTCGAGCTGTACAGTTTATTTTCAACATAAAGCTTTGTATAGTTGTGGCATTATTGCGAAATTGAGATCCATTTACACCGAAGAGTTACTTCAATATTTCAACTTTTTGTCGATTAAATTTGGTTAATTATTTTGCGAACTATTCATCTTAAATACTTAACTGAAAATTAAAATTGTTCTCTTCAAATGATTGACAATTTTTGAAAAAAGAACAAAGTTGGTCCATTAGTTTCTGAAAAAAAGTTATGGAGAAACCTGCGAGAAATCGGTATTGGGAAGCAATCTACGAGGTCTACTGATAACATCGATTGCGATGCTCTCAACAAAAAGTTCACCAACACGCCACAATCCTTTGATGCTTTTACACCTATTGATTCCCCTATTGAAGAGGAATCAACAGGCGTGAACTGTTCGCTGAGCTTTATAAGATCGATCTATCAAATCGAATGCTACTGGCCTCGACCTAATGGAACCTAAGTTCGTCAAGTTATTGCTTCCTCATATACTCCGCTTTATAGCTTTTATGTTCAATAATATCTTAACTACATCCGAGTTTCCTTCAGAATGGAAGAAGGCTAAAATTATTCCCGTTCGTAAAAAGCAAACTGGTATTGCTACGGAGTTCCGACCCATTGCTATCCTCCCGTTTCTATCAAAGGTGTTTGAAAAAACCATTATGAAGCAGATACAAACATATCTATCGATTAACAACCTGTTAACTACCTGTCAGTCTAGTTTTAGACCAAAGCGCAGCTGCAAATCTGCCCTACTTTTTGTTACTGACGAAATAAGAACCGCAATGGATAAGGATAATATTACACTTCTAACGCTTTTAGACTTTTCAAAGGCTTTTGACACTGTTAACCATTCAATTCTATGTAAAAAACTGCGTAATTTCTTTGGGTTTTCAATAGAGTCCTGTAAGTTGATTCACTCGTACCTTAGCGGAAGGCAACAACGCGTTGTGGCAAATGGTCAATCATCGATCTTTCTCAATGTTTTGAATGGAGTGCCACAGGGATCTATTCTTGGCCCAATTCTCTTCTCACTTTACATAAATGAGCTTCCAAAAGTTGTAAAGCATTGTCTTATTCATCTTTACGCTGATGATGTGCAACTTCTGATAAGTCGACCATTTGGAGAAAAGAATGATGCCGTTGCATTAATGAATGAGGACCTTTTTTTCATTTCTCGCTGGTCTAAGAGAAATTTTCTGTGCCTAAACCCTGCCAAATCAACAGCCCTCCCCATCTATCGCAAAATCTTTGATTTTGCAGTCTTAAGACCACTGAATCTCGAAAACGAAGGAATCGAATATGTTAACAGTGCTAGAAACCTTGGAATGGTTTTCAATCGTACCCTCACATGGAACGACCACCTAATTAAAGTAATTGGTAAAATATATGGAAGCCTCCGTGCTCTCCAAGTCACTCGAAGTTTCATCCCCACAAAAACCAAACTTCTTCTTGCCAAAACGCTTTTACTACCTATTATGTTATATGGATGTGAAATTTTTTGCAACTTGGATTCTGCCACTAACCGCAAATTAAACGTTGCATATAACAACATTGCCCGTTACGTCTATAATCTACGTCGGTATGACCACGTTTCCTCTTTTGCTGTTCGTATATCTGGCTGTAGTCTAGACAATTTATTAAATTTTCGATCACTTAGCTATCTACATGAAATCATTCAAACAAAACAGCCTGATTATCTACACGGTAAGCTGAACTTCCCTCATTCAACAAGGTCTTTTGCTCTACTACTACCTCGATACAATTTCCTTATTACTGAGCGTCAATTCTTCGTCCATGTTATTCGCCTTTGGAACTCCCTGCCCATAAGTATGAGAAGTGTAAAGAGCACAAGAAGATTCAAATGTTTACTTTTCAACTATTTGGCAAATCATTGATAATTTCTATTAATTTATTAACTTTTCTCTTTTTAAATTTAGATTTCTTTTCAATAAACATATAATAATGCTGAAAATAGCTTAATAAATAAATTAAATTCAAATTCTTAAATTAATTTAAAGGCTTTCAAAAATTTATAAGACTCTTGTCTTACTTTGTAAGCGATTTTGAAATAAATAAATAAATAAATAAATTTAAAGCTGAAAATAATATTAACTTTCAACTGTCAACTGTCATGTTGCACTTAAAACAAAGCCATTTCTATATAAAAATCAGTTTTGGTTAAGTAACACCGTATTAAGTTCTTAATACGCGAACGTGACTTAGCATATAAACGGTGTAAACTTTTTAGACTTGTTTTAGACTTGAGGTGCTGCATAACTCATATAAGATATTGAGAAATAGGTAAAATTAATGACTTTCGCCCTATAGCCATTTTACCGTTGTTGCTAGAAAGGCTTATGAACTATCAAAGAGGTGCATTTCTCAAAGAGAACAAATTGATATGTCACAACCAGTCAGGTTTTCGGCCCAAACATAGGTGCACTACCTATGAAGTTGTTGAGGACATTAAACAAGCTATAAACGCTAATAGTCACAATTCTTACTCTCTTGGATTTTTCAAAAGCAATCGATACAAAGCATTGAAAAACTGATAAGCAAATTTAATGTTGTCCTACTTAACCAATAGGTTTCAGGCAGTCTATGCCTGAACTTTAACAACTTAATGTCTTCCTTTCTTTCTCTGCATAGAGGTGTTCCTCAGGGCTCTATCTTGGGCTCTTTACTATTTTCTATGTATATAAATTATCTTCCTACTTGTTTACAGACGATGTTTAATTGTATAATATTTTTCCGTTGGGTTTTGTTGAGAATGGCGTACACGAGGTCAATGAAGATCTAAATGGGAGATCGTAATTTGGTCCCGTAAAAATGGTCTCTGCCTAAATCCTCGGAAATCTAAATGCTTACTTATTTGCAGAACCCCTATTGACACTTCCTATTTCCCTAAAATTTATCTGATTAACGCCGTCATTAAGTTTGTTGAATCTGCAGAATCTTGGACTAACGTTTAACAAAACCCTTACTTAGGACAACCGCTTTAGACTTACGTTAGGTAAAGTCTATGGACCTCTTTTATTTTTGTCTTTCTTTTTTTAATGATCACTTTGCAGCATTTATATTAATTTTCTTATAGTATACAAATACTGAAATGTACTCTAATTTAAAATAAAATCGAATTTCCTCTTTGCATTAGAAATGAAATTTGCCAATATAAATTGGTAATGGGCCCAAGTCAGGTCACAGCTTATATCCTTCCAATTTGAAAATAACCTAGCTGCCTCCAGTTTGGTGTGCCAAATTGGTTGAGGTCCCGTTTATTCATGCATTTATAAAGTATTTTGGAAACCGCGGGGTCCCTTGATAGCGTTGATGACTAACATCATACATATAGAGCGGGAAACTGTAATAGATCTTAATGAGCTTTCGCCAGAGTTATGATGTGTCTCTTTGTCGTTTACATTGCTTTTTCTGACGAGGAATGAGGGATCATAATCTGACTTTTAATACGTCCAAAAAACGAGCCTAGCCAGATACCTGGCTTACGCATAGATTCTGAAAATGATTTCTCGAGCAGCGAAGAATGGACATGAATGAACCCTCCAAAATGAACTAAATATCCATGTACTCAGATGGATAGAGCATGGAATATGAAACATATCTGCCAGTCGCGGAAGCGGCCCGTACTGTAATCCAATAACAGTTGTAAATCTGCAACCACCATGGAAACTATGACAGGAATATAATAGAAACCGAACTAGTAAGCTTTTGCAGTACTACGGAGCATCGCAGTCTAAGCTGGGAAATAAATCTCAAGGATGGCGACACTTAGAAGCTTCTTCTTTCAAGACGTTGAAGAATTTTGAGATATTTAACTTTCTAGCCTTTATCTACAGGTTTCTAGAGACATCGGGATGGCTTGACAGAATTGAGAAGCCACAAGCGGAAATAAGAAACCACTAAAGGGGATAAACTGGATGAGTTCGGGATAAGGACGTGTGTAATTCGTCTGAAAAGTCGAATCCATCGACTCGTCAGTGAAGATGGTTAAAGCGAACTCCTTGATAACAGTGTCTCCCTCCCATTCCGATCTGGACAGGAATACTGTAGAGCAAGTTTTCTTGAAGTTGAGATTGGGTGTAATGCTGTCAGTAGATATTGATCCTACGCTCCTGGATAGTGAATCATGCCCGTAAGGTCTAATAGTCCAACAGCCGGCTACTCGCAGTCTTTCTGCGCTACATGATACGATTAATTTAATATGCAGATTCAGTGGCAGGATGCCCAGAATCACATTGAGTGCCTCGGTTGGGCATGACCGTAGGGACCTCGTGGTTCCGATTGCAGTCGTTCTCTGGACTCTGCTTAACTTGGTGATGTTATAAGCTTGGTAAGTATATATTAGTATACTCAAACTCTAACTGGGTATGAAAGATGATATTACGACTACAAAGAAGTTAACAAAAAAAATTCCGCCAATGTCTGTTTGCCTGTCTGTCTGTCTGCCTGCAAGCCCCATGTATCGAAAAAACCAACGTATGACGCAGTCGTGCACTTTATTTGACTTGAAATACTAATTTTAATAAACATGGAATGAGTCATATTGTCCTAACATACCAGCTAAAAATAATTTGACCAAACTCTATATTATTTTAATAAGGATTCACTTTTTCCTAAACCCTTTCGGCGGTGTCTATATCCTCCGACGCGGTACATACATTACTTAGTTCAATCTAAAACCAACAACCCAGTCCAATCTATTTCAGGACACTTGTTCTCTGTTTATTCTGCGGAAATACACTGGAAATAATTCCATAACGCTGAATTTTAGAGATACATATACGTCACCATAACAGCGTTCCTTGGTATTGTCATATTTATAGGAAAAACATCCTGGGTGATATGGTACTTAATAAATTATTATCGAAATGTATCAAATGTCGACGCTAAAAATAGTTTCTTTGGCTATTGTAGGTTGGTCACGGATTCATATGTGTACATAACCTATATTGATAAAAAATGCACGTGTCCTTCCTACTTAAGCACATAGACAATGATGTGCATATTTTTCGTATACGTATTTTTTTTACTTTGTGAAAATACAGTATTTTAGGAACACTATTCACAACTGCTTTATTAAGCTATCATCTGTTCTGACCATCTACAAATCTATGCTATCTTCTAAGCAAATGTATTTTTCATAAGACAACAGATATTTGAACGGTTAAAATAATGGTATCAGTCATGCATGAGGTTAATATCTCCCGATATTTTGTTTTCTCTTTTTATCCTGGAAGATTGACTGAACGCCTTAGCCGATTATCGTAAACTCTAAGAGCCTGGCTACACGTCTTTCGTGGCTACGCACACAAAAAAGTCTCATAAGAATGAAAGCAATTTGAATGACGGGGAACGCTGAAATCTGAAATCTGAATAAAAACAAAATTTCTCTTGGGAAATCGAATACTTTTGGGCTCTCTAGTACCTGTATTCGGTACTCACTCTTCCAACGAAAAAGTGAAGGATCAAATGAGGATTTCTGTCAAAAGTGATATGGCTTGGAACCGAAACGTTCATGCCCACACCGAGAGTTCAACCATCTACCCTTTTCTTTCTGACTCACATAAAATATATCTGTCTCATGCGACATGACGATCATTCCCATGAACGTGTAGCCAGGCACTAAGAAAGGTTTTTTTTTGGTTATGATCTCTTCTTCTTAAATCACGGGCCAGCAGATGCTTAAAGAAAGTCGCAAATGCAAATGGCATAATTGTTCTACCAGCAGAAAAGTTACTTTCAACCATTCATTCTGGTCATAAAGTACAAAAATGGAACACTTCCAAACTTAAATATGTCCGCCGTAATCTGTCAACCGAGACGAAGTACATCGGTATGGGATTCATCTTATTTTATGTTCTGCATGCATAAGCCTGTGAAAAAAAAATGGGGCTGACAAGCAAATATTTTGAACTGGCTGTACACCGCGATCGTGAGCGTGGCACAAATTTTAACCTACTCTTCAGTTGTTTGGTTGAGGAGGTCAATACCAATTCCTAACTCAAGAATTAAAACAAGGAGCAGAGAAATGCTTCACTGGGTATAACTGATTCAATTAAATCTACGCCTTTACCCTATCCGGAAACTCTATTGAAGCTCTGACGTAGCAGCCAATTGCGCTCTCAGACTAAGAGAGAACAAAATTTGGGAGCTGCTCCTTTTCCTTGAGCGTCGGAAGTAGAAGTATGCTCAAGCATTCTTGAAATCTTTAATAAGAGGCGACTCAGGCGGGGAGAGTACAATAACTTTGGCGCCGAAAAGGAGTTAAATACATTTTTTGTATTGGTGGGGGGTCTATCTTACCCAGTTTAGGCGGGAGGGGCAATGTAAAAATAAAATGACTTAAAATGGAAAACAGTGTATTAAAACACAATGGCAACACTTACAAAAAACTGCAATAGCAATTTTGAAAGCCAGAAATTCGTTGCTTCATATTTGTTTTTAAATTCAGTTACTTCGATCAAAAGTTTTTGAACAAATGCCCAACAAACTCAAAATTTTGAAAAAAACAAATTAAAAATAAATATTGAAGTCTGGTTTTTTAAGGAATTGGAAAACCAAGCACTAAGTTCGCTGCTTGTAGTTACTGCCCCATTTATTCCTATTTTTGAGAAAATTAAAATTTAGAAAAACTACTTTTTTATTAAGTTTTAATTTTTTTGCTATCTAAACGATATTAGGCACTTTCTATATAAACATTTTAATTGACAACAGTATCATGTGTGGGACGCTCCGCAGGTCCGACCAGGTACGAAACTACCTTTTTATTAAATTTGTATTTTTTGGCTTTGATAAAGTGAAATAATATCAAATTAGGTTGGTAAATAAAACCAATTTGATCTTATTTGTATTCAGTTGGCCTATATGACATGCAGCGGCTGCCTGAGCACCTGCAAGTGAGGCCGGAGGCCACTCGATAGCAGTCGAGGAGACAGACTCGATTTGAAAACCCTTTTTTCGCGAGTGGACCATCCAGTTTGAAATATTAAGTTTTTAATAGCACACAAACCTATGAGGCGTAAGTAAGACTTATAAACAAGAACACACTTAGCCAATTTGAGCATCTTTTTTTTTTTTTTTTTTTATAATATACGCGCACTAAAGGGATTTTGGATGCCCTTATAATGAAGTAACACAGTGCGGCATTAGGAAAGTGAAGGATTCGGAAAAGGGAGATACCGATGCACATTGGTTTTAAATGTCTGTAAACTGTAATGTGAGGGAAAAACAGAGCGTGGTAGAGCATCCCACTTTCGCGTTGTACGGTTAAGAAACGAATCCTTGTATTTCACGTCCGTATACAATGTAGGGGTGGAATGAAACTGACAATTTCATTTGAGCACTTGTGGTGGAAATACCGATAAAACAATGACAGGAGACATTACGACGATGACTAAGAGAGTCAAGTGATTTCGCGATGTCTCGATCGCCAATAAGTTTTACCGCAAGTTTTTGAATACTGTCAAGTAGCTCCAAATATGTCATTGGTGCACCAGACCAGATATGAGCGTTGTACTCAAGTTTTGGGCGAATAAACGCCTTGTAGATTCTAGCCAGATCAGAAGGGGTGAAATATTTCTTGCATCGCTTTAGGAAGCCTAGACATTTCGCAGCGTTCTTGGCGACATCAAATACATCAAATATGTGGTCATTCCAACGAAGGTTGTCATTAACACACATACCGAGAACGGAAAGTCTTTCGGTTTCAGCGATGCAACTGTCATCCGTGGATAATGGCAGAGAATTAGGGGTTCGCTTCAATGACAGCAGACAGCATTGCGTTTTGGAAGCATTAAATTCCACTCTGTTGGTTTTACCCCACTCAAGAATGCTGCCGAGATAGGAATTTAATGAGCTTAACATACGTTGCCGTTCCAGTTCAATACCCGAAGATGAGGGGCGTGAAGGAATGAATAGGATTAGAAGTAACAGAGAGGAGATCATATATAAAAATGGGAAAGAGAGTCGGAGACAAAACGGAGCCTTGGGGAACACCAGCATTTATGTGGTAAGTTGCAGACTTGAAACCGTCCAATCTTTGAATATGAACAAAGTTTGAATGCACCCTACCTAGCGTCTACCCCAAATCTCACAGGGAATAGAGCAGGGGGGTTGCATGAACTGTTTATGCATGTGGACTAACATACATATGTAGAACTAATTCCACTGCCTTAAAGCAAAATTAAGCCAGTTTGGTGTTATTTCACTTTGCGGAAGTAAATAAGGCCAACCTTCAAAAATTCGACTTATTTCAGTTTTTAAATATGAAAAAAGGACAAAGTTCGAAAAGTCCCTTGAACACATGATACTGTTGTCAATTAAAATGTTGATATAGAAAGTGCCTAATATCGTTTAGATAGCAAAAAAATTAAAACTTAATAAAAAAGTAGTTTTCCTAAATTTTAATTTTCTCAAAAATAGGAATAAATGGAGCAGTAACTACAAGCAGCGAACTTAGTGCTTGGTTTTCCAATTCTGGAAAAACCAGCTTTCAATATTTATTTTTAACTTTTTTTTTCCAAAATTTTGAGTTTGATGGTAATTTTTTCAAAAACTTTTGATCGAAGTAACTGAATTTAAAAATTAATATAGCAACGAATTTCTGGCTTTCAAAATTGCTATTGCAGTTTTTTGTAAGTGTTGCCATTGTGCTTTAATACACTGTTTGTTTTTATAGCCATGTTCACAAACGTACAGGACTCTTGACACAAGTCTTATGACAGATTACAACTGTGCCTTTCAAGCTGGGATTTATGTGGTTATAAAAGCAGCAAAGACCGTTCCATCGACGAAACTACCAGCTACGGTAGTTGTCACCCGGTGTGGACAGACAAGTAGCACTGAAAGCGAAATGCGTAATAAATTGCCTCTTAGACACTTAGATATGTAAGCAGCGCTTCCGGAATGGCTCCTTAGGAGCTTTTGGCACTGGGCCTTCTAAAAATCAAAATGGCTCCGCAAATTCTTAAAAATGTGAGATTTATAAAGAAGAAAATTTATAAGTGACGTTCATTTTAATATAAAGGGTGATCCATTTCGAGGTTCCCTACTTTTTTAAAGAAAAAAACACAGAAAATTCAAATTTAATGGAGAATGTTTATTATCATTTGAAAGAACATTCTTTGGCATTTATTTTTTGAAGATTATGTCTATCAAATGTTGGCCGTTGCTACGTCACAGATGTTCCATCCGTTGAGTCCAATTTTCGATCACTCGTTCGAGCATTTCGACTGGTAACTGGCGAATGACACGCGTGATGTTTTCCTCCAAGGCCTGAATCGAAGCGGGTTTGTCGGCATAAGCTTTTGACGTTACATATCCCCACAGGAAAAAGTCTAACGGTGTGATATCACAGGACCTTGTTGGCCAATCGACCGGCCCAAAACGTGAAATTATGTGCTCACCGAAATGTTCTCTCAATAAGTCCATTGATTAATGCGATGTGTGGGAAGTGGCACCGTCTTGCTGAAACCAAATGTCGCCGAGATCACGAGCTTCAATTTCAGGCATCAAATAGTCGGTTATCATGGCACGATAACGGTCGCCATTGACGGTTACGTTCGCACCGGCATAATTTTTAAAGAAATATGGACCGATGATTCCACCGGCCCACAAACCACACCAAACCGTTGTTTTTTCTGGATGAAGTGGCAGTTCTTCAATCTCTTCAGGTTGCTCTTCGTCCCAAATGCGGCAATTTTGTTTGTTTACATACCCATTGAGCCAGAAATGGGCCTCATCGCTAAATAAAATTTGCCTCGAAAACGTCGGATCTTCTTGGAACTTTTCAAGAGCCCATAGAGCGGAGCGATGTCGCTTGGGAAGCTTGAATGCTGAGTCTCAAAATGGGTGATGGTGTTGCGAATAGTACGCTCAGTAGGCCGATTATGTTGACCATAAGTTGAGCGAAGTGCACGAAACACATTCCTCACAGAACGTGAATTTTCATAATAAAGTTGAACAATTTGTAAATGTTGTTCACGCGTAAGTCTTTCCATTATGAAATGCCAAACAATACTAAACAAAAATAACATGACAGCATGACACGACTCACATGTGATCTGTCAAAAAAGGCTATTGAAAAAAGGATCTCTACTTGGATCACCCGTTATAATGCAAAATAATGTTTAAGCTTGCTAACATATATTCGTTGCATGCATAATTTGCGCATCTCTATTTCGAGTATAAAATCCATTTCGAAAATCCTGTCAATGTTAAACACTGTTTATGGTTGGCGTACATTATTACACAAACCTACCACGCAGGATAAAGGAGGCGCAATAGTCTACTGGAAGGAAGCAGATAGCACTGCCAAACATGCAATAATGCGAGACACGTATTTTGGTCGGTAACTTTAATTTGCACATGCATCTGTGATCTAACTTGTTCTAAATAGCTTGCCAAATCAAATACAATAATACGCTACCATATCTATTTGCTGAAGTAATTTGATTTTATTTAAAATAGAAACAATACCTCTGCTATCTCTTTTGTTAACATCCGCCTCGGTTGACAGCTAGAATTTAGGGTGCCTAAAGGTAAGTTCGACCAAAAATGCTGTGTTCCAACATCACTATAACGTTTTAAAAAACTGCAGAGAAAACGATCTCTCTAATTTCGTACAAAAATTGCATCCGAGAATTGTTAAGAAGAAAACTGAGGGCATCTGCGCAAAAGGGCTTAATAGGGTAAATCCATTCATTGTACAATTTTTCTGTGGCTCCTCTTTCACTGAGATGCTTCCCCAAAATCTTCAAATGGGCTCCTTTTTGAAATTGAAAAAGGACAGCACTGTCTGCAAGTCTTCAGTCAATTCCATTCAGCTGGGTTCCAAGGTTCAAGGTCGTGAAAGTCTTCCCTTCAGCAGCTCCCAAAACCAACCCAAATTGCAATAGGAAGAGTTCTGCAAAAAATGCTACTGGCATCAAAATCAGTTCTTCCTTTCATATTTTATATCGAAGGGTGTATTCGATTCCTTCCGTCCTTTCCACCTCAATGCGTTTATTTTACTTGCTAGAATTTTCTTATAAAGTGTAGTTTTTGTTAGAGGTTGGTTTTTCGATTTTGTGGTCAAATCTGGCAACTCTAATGTCATTTATGTTCAGTTTAGTTTGCCATTTCATCATGAACAGGTTGACAAATGAACAACGCTTGCAAATCGGGCAAATTTATTTCGAAAATAATGGTTCAGTTCGCGAAGTTTACCGCAAGCTCCGTTCATTTTTTCGTCGACATAATCGTCCATCAGAGCAATTAATTCGGTTAACCATGGATCGTTTTTGCACTACGTTTACTCTATGTCATAATACGCATCCGCAGAGACGTCGAACAACACGCACCGAAGAAACAATTGCCGCTTTAGCCCAAAGTATTGAAGAGGACCCGGATGAATCGATTCGCCACCGTGCACAGCAATTGGAGCTTTGCCCATCAACTTTATGGGCGATTTTGCGCAAAGATCTCTTCTAACGAGATCTTACAAGATCCAGCTTGTGCAAGAATTAAAGCCACAAGACCATGCAATGCGTCCTGATTTTGGTGTATGGGCCGAAAATGAGATTGATATCGATGCTGATTTTCATCGAAAAATTTTGTTCAGTGATGAGGCTCATTTTGGGTTGAATGGCTACGTCAACAAGCAAAATTGCCGCATTTGGAGTGAAGAGAATCCACATGATACCCTTGAAACGCCATTATGTCCATCTGACTGTTTGGTGTGCTCTATGGGCTGGTGGAGTCATTGGACCATACTTCTTCCGAAATGATGCTGGTGACCGGTATAGAGCCATGATAGTCGACTATTTTGTTCCCGAATTGGATGGCATGAATGTGGATGAGATGTGGTTCCAACAAGACTGCGCTAGATGCCACACAGCACACGTCACAATCGATTTATTGAAGGAAACATTCGATGAACGCATAATTTCGCGGAATGGACCTGTCAATTGGCCACCAAGATCGTGTGATTTGACACCATTGGATTATTTTCTTTGGCGATACGTGAAGTCTCTCGCCTATGCGAACAAACCAGAAACGTTAAGGGACTTGGAAGCCAACATTCGTGGCGTTATTGCCGACAAATGCTTGAAAAAGTGGTTGAAAATTGGACCTCTAGACTTGTCTGTGTTCGAACCAGCCGCGGCGCCACATGCCCGAAATCATATTTAAGCATTAATGGCATAAAATTATCCTGCTTAACCTGCTTAACACCCTGTATATTAGACGCATTAAAGTGGATGAAAATGATAATGGTAACTAGTTGTACGTTGTCAAATGCATTTGGTCGAATACCTCGACTTCATCCGGACTACAGGACTAGTTGCTTAATAGCTTTTCTCCCATTACAAAATGATTTTGTCACACGTCTTAAAAGGATAAAACTATTCATATGTAATGTAATTTTAATTAAATTTAATTTTAAATGCACAACCAATATTTTCCATTGCCACACTCAAGTAGACTCCAAGTAAACATCAACTCTTCAGTATCATTAATTGATTTATTTATTTTATTTATCACGAAAAAAAACAAAAAATATTAATAAGTGTTCATTAAACTGGAAGAACATGGGAAAAATGTATACTATGCGAATAATTTACTCTCGGCTATATAAATAACACATACAGCTAGCACATGACAGATACCTAGCTGTAAAACATACTCGTCGTATCTCACAATCAACGATGCTCATGTCCCGAAGTAATTTTCATAACATTACCAGCATTGCTTGCTGTTTTCATTGTTTAATTTTCTCTTATTTGCGTGTCAGAAGGGTTTATTATTAATTTATGAAAATGGGGAATGAATTTTTTTTACGAAGCTTTAATATGATTAAATGAGTTTAAGTTTAGCGGTCGCGCGGTCGTGCGGTCGTGGTCGACTTATGAGGGTGATAATGAAAGAGGCATTATCCTAAAGTAGGTAAACATGAAATTGTTTTTCAGCTGTTTCCAATACTATTTTGTTAATGGATGCTGTCTGAAAATTTGCACAAAAATTTTAAGAATTTCAAGGACAACGAGATTGTAAATAAAGATGTGAATTAAATATGGAGGATTTAAATGGTGTCAAGGCTTCGCTCAAGCAGAATTCCTATAAAATTTAAGTTAAGGTTTGTTTTAATAATATCTTTTTTTTTTAAGAAATAAAGAGCCATCTAACGTGTTTTTTTTTCAACTAGTGCTTATTTCGCGAATGGTAGCACTTAGCTCATATCTGATTTGACAGATAATTAGTTTTATCCTTCCGCTGAACGAAAATGGTTGTGTATACACGTGAACAACGCTGGGAAATATTGCGACATTACTTCGAAAATCATGGTAATGTTGCAGAATGTGTGCGAAAATTGCGTACGGATTTTGGAAGAACAGAAGCACCGTCAGCTCCGTATGTTCGTTATAAAGTGAAGAAACTGTCATCCTCATCGATAAACCAAAGCGTGAAAAGCCAAAAACAGTGCGTACACCCGAGAAAATTGCTGCTGTGGCAGAAAGTGTGCGTGAAGCGCCATCAACATCAATTCACCGTCGTTCTCAACAATTGAACATTTCGGAGACATCATTGAGACGAATTTTGGCATAAAGACCTTGGTATGACGCCATACAAAGTCCAATTGCTTCAGGAGTTGAAGCCAACTGACCATCCAATGCGTTTTCGCTTCGCTAAGTGGGCCTGCGATCGACTTAGAGAAGATGCCGATTTTGCCAAAAAAATCATCTTTTCAGATGAAGCTCATTTCGATCTTGACGGGTATGTAAACAAGCAAAATTGTCGCATTTGGAGCACAGAAAACCCGCAAGCATACATTGAAAAGCCGATATACCCAAAACGAGTCACTGTTTGGTGCAGATTTTGGTCCAGAGGCATAATTGGGCCATTTTTCTCCGAAAATGAGCAAGGAGTGGCCATTAGAGTCAATGGCGATCGTTATCGGGCCATGTTGAACGAATTTTTGTACACAAAAATTGAAGAGGAGGATATTGGCAACATTTGGTTTCAACAGGATGGCGCTACATGCCACACAGCCGAAGCTACACTCGATGTTTTTAAAGATCGCATTATCAGCCTCAGAGCTGATGTCGTTTGACCACCGCGGAGCTGCGATTTGACACCGTTGGACTATTATTTGTGGGGTGCCGTAAATGATAAGTGTTACGCCGACATGCCAGAAACAATTGACGCTTTAAAGGACAATATTCGTGAAGCCATTGGTGAAATAGAGCTGCACACAATCGATAATGTGCTTAAAAATTGGACCGATCGTGTAGGCTACTGCATGGCCAGCCGAGGCAGCCATTTGAATGAAATTATTTTCCATTATTAACCGGAAGGATTGTACTTTCAAATAAAAAAATAAATTTGAGAAAATATTCAGTAGTTTTTTTTTATAGCATTTTCAAAAAAAAAGATGTTATATGG
Organism: Ferdinandea cuprea; assembly: GCA_963576555.1. Taxonomy (NCBI): domain Eukaryota; kingdom Metazoa; phylum Arthropoda; class Insecta; order Diptera; family Syrphidae; genus Ferdinandea; species Ferdinandea cuprea. The sequence continues at coordinate 21,096,049 of OY754960.1, read as the reverse complement.
CGGACCCTTTATATAAATATAAACCAAGTACAAACTAATCTTGTGGCTCAAAACTAAAACTATTTCCAATTAGGTGCAATCTTGCCTTCATAACAGTTATGAAGGGGCACGGTAGTGCCCTGCCAAGTTCTTTAGCAACACCCTTATTTACATGAACCAACTCAGGCCATTTTGATCCCCTCTCTAACTTCGCTTACAAGAAAGCTAGAGACATCAAATTTGCAGGATTTTTTTGAACGCACAGCAGTAGGCTCCATACCAAATTTCTACTGTTTAACATGAGCGGTTCCTAAGTTATAAGGCCCCAAAATTTGCAAAAACCGTAACCACTGACTTACTGACAGATCATCAAAACTATGGAGCACTTCCAATCATCGTAAAACCTTGAAACTTGGCACAGTAATAGGTTTTACGGAGAAACCCCAGGGAAATATCCAACTTTTGTGATTTTCCATCGAGGGGAAGTGACAGCCGACCACTTCTATTAACGCAGCCCTTCAAAAATCCTACAATTATGAATTTTTACATGAGGCTTGGATTTAAAGAACGAACTGCGAAAAAAAAATAAAGTTTTGTTCCTATTTAGGGGGCGTGGAAGCCGCCCCTTTTCTTTAACTTTGCACCCAAAAGATTTAAAGCTATGAAATTATACGTGGAGGAAAGATTTGAAGACTAGACACAAAATTTTTGAAAAAAGAGGCGTGGCAACCGCCCATATATCAAACTCATTCTATAGTTATGAAAACTTACATGTCGGTAATTCCGTAAAGAGCAAACAAGGAAAGTTATAAAACAAATTGTATTTTGCTCAAAAGAGGGCGCTTACGTTCGGTCAAAATCCCTAAAATTTTAAAATTTTGCAAAATTTCCATATATAAGAAAATTTTTGCAAAAAGTATTGAAATCACACTTTTAACATTTATGTTTTTGATACATTTTTATACTTGGTCAACACACATGTGTTTTATACATGTATATATCTTCAAAACTCCAAATAGGAAAACTTGCCAGATATATAATTATGTGCCTAAATACTATTTGTGAAATTTTTAATAATTACAATACAAACTTGGCGTTCCTTTTTAGATCTCTGTACTTTTTGTGGCTGACTTGTAAGGCAAAGGCGTTTTTTGTATAAAAGTACTTGGCTATTTTTTAACATTTATGTTTTTGGTGTGATTATTGTTGCGATATGCTTTGCCTTAACTAAAATCTAGATTTTCGTATTTTCATGGTTGACTTTATGTGGCCTTTTATATATTGATATACATTGACATACGTTGATATATATTCAGAGCTTAGACTTTTCAACTTAGGTAAGCTTCTGCAGTCGTTTGAGTACAAGTCAAGTACCAAGTCTAGTTGCTTGTGTGCCTATAAGACAGTGTCCAGTGATAACACCTATTGTAGAGTTAACGTGCAGTCTTTTTAGAGAGATCAAACATTTAGAGCGTTTCAGATCTAGCCTAGGCCAAATAAGCTTTGTAGCTAGACAAGTTGGGCAACTTGTACACCTAAGGTTGGTTTTCTTAAAAACAATTGGAATGCCTAACGAACCTTTCTCAGGTGAAAAATAAGGCAGTATGGTTCCGTGCATTGCGAGTTCTTCGGCATTGCAGTTCCCTAGAATATTTCTATGCCCCGGCAACTATCAACGTAAACTCGGCCATTCGCCGGAAAGCAACATCCTAGTGGACCGAGAAAGAATTTGGTCACCCTGCTATTTGAAATTTATTTAAAACTCTTCCTAGAAACTCACCTCAGTCTCAGTTTGGCAAAAGTTTTCTAGTCACCCTTCCATTCAGATCATGCTGGGAGGAATGTGAATTCGGGGAAGATAAGTCGATCCACTTCTACAATTGATCAATGAAGGGTGATGAAGGGCGGAAGGTGGTGGCGTGTTCTCTCTCTCACAGATTAAACCTTAGACTCTTGTTTCGTCAATCCAATCTTTGCAGTGTGTTTCAGGCAGATGAATGTGATATCCTTTAGAGGTATGCAAATCTTCTCTGACGGCCAAGCGGTTTATTATCTGCTTAGGCTGTCGAGTAAATTTGATTGAAACAGGATGTCGAGTGCGGCCGAGGGAGTAGTACGAAGTGTACCACTCATGAATAGACAGGCAGCTCGTTCACAAATAAAATCCAGAGAAGAAGGGGATAGAATCCCACCCCACCCGAAAAGAGAATATGCATTCTTGTTTTCTGCGAATTTAAGTTGGAGTATCGCCGAAAGGTTGTAGATGAAGATGTTGTCTCCAGTCGAGTAGGTATTGCTGGCGAAATTTGGCTTGTTATTTACTTTAACACTTTATACCATTTTCTGACAGTTCTTTCTGTTTTTTTTTTTAGATTTCGGTTGAGTAGAGCTGCGTCCAAAAAAGATCTTTTGTACTCTCCTATGGATGGTTAATAAGAGTTTTGGTCCAGCGACAATCGTAGGTCTTTGATGAACCTTGAAATTTTTGCGGCCAATGATTTGACAATGTCCTGAGTTTCGGCAAGTCCTTTGTTGAAGCCTTTAGCCTCTGGGCAATCACATAGGATGTGTTTTGCTATTTCTGGCTAAACTATGCAGAGTCTGCACAAGTCTGTAGAACTTTCTCCATTTTATTTAGCTGATGTTTTCAGGGTTAAAGGGGGTTTCAGTGAGCTCTGAGAAAGTTAGTTATGGTCTTTGCGTCGCGGTTGCTCCGAGAGAGGATTGGGAGAGCTCGTTTTTTGTTGTCATGGCTGAGCGTGTGCGGATTGTGGAGTGGTGACATCATTTGACCGTTTGAGAACAACGGTGGGCATTACAGAGCCATGTTAACCGACTTTTTTTTTACTGAAATTGAAGACATGGATGTGGACGACCTCTGGTTCATGCCACAATCAATATGTTGTGCATCAAATTCCAAAATCGTGTTATCAGTGGTCTTGGCGATGTCAGTGACCGCTTCGGAGCTGCGGTTTGATAATTTGTTGTAAGCCCTAAAGGACCGATATTATGCCAACTATCCGTAAATGATTCAAGCACTTAAGGTCAAAATCATCTTGGAATATTGAAGTGCCATTGGAACATTGAATGCGCTACTGCAAAGCCCACCGAGGCAGCCACTTAAACGACGTTATGTTCCGTAGTTAATGGGAATGTTTGTTCTTACTAATAAAGCCATAATACATGGAAACAAAATTGATTTTGTTCATTTCATTGAATTTTTAAGAAATAATCTTGTACTTGGGCGACCATGTGTATGGAAAAGCTACTTCAGTACGTCCCATAAGGTGATCTTCCTGTTTGTTCCTTACGTGGGATTTACATTTCAGTTTTGTATCTAATATTCGTTTCCGTGCTCAACGCAGAGCAACACATTTCAGATTTTGTTTCAATTCCATATGGCGATACCTACTTTATTAAAAGCCTGGGGGACGTCAAACAAAATTCCTATAAGGTATTTTGTTCTTCCTTAGCTATATACTTTTGCTAGTCTAAATTAGGACTCCTGGTGCAACCCATTTGGGAGTGAGTCTTGTTATTTATCAGCAATATTCGAGGAATGACCTCTCCCGATGAAGGGGCATTTTCTGTGCTTTTGAACGTACCGCTGTGTACTTAAGTTCTGCCCTCAGCTTTCGTACCTATATGTAAATATGAACTTTCCTTATGATATTTTCAGTCAGGAAGGTCCTCCCCAATGAAGTCCAATATTTTTTGTTTAAATAGGTATGTCCTTCCTTTCTATTATTTAGGTCATGTTGTGTAAATACATACCATGAACACGTTGCCTATCGATCAGCAATCCATGTCAACTTTCAATGACTTCGCATCTCAATGCGCCAGTTTGTGTTTCAATTTCGTGTGTGAATAACTAAAGGGCAACCCTAGCACATCCACCCTTCTTCTGGATGTTCATTTAACCGAAGAGCAAAGGTTTCCATATACCTTCATGTCGTCGACCGACTCAACTCATTCAACACCCAAACTACAAGGATTTGGGCGTAAATTTCTGGCATTTTTGGTAGGTCCCTACCTACCGACTAAATTCGTCGTAGGTAAGTCAATTCAAATCCAATACACATTGTGTCCATTCTGCGTGTGAAGAGTCTTCCTCAAATAATCGATGTGCTGAACTCTATGTATGTCATATCTGCAGTTTGATTACAAAAAGGGATATACACTTGAATCATATCACTCTGGAGAAGAGAGGAAGAGCGCTGATAGTGCGTAGCAAAGGTGTGGATATCAACTGGACACAGACAGCTTCAGTCGCCCACACAACTTTTACGTTGATTTGACTGCTATTTTTAGTTCAAAGGTCTTCGACATCCCCAACAAATATGTATGTAACACACCTTTCCAGTTTATTTATTTTGTGGCTAACAACCAAAACAATATTTGCATGGAGGTTGATTTCCCCGAGAAGATATACGGAATGGTTTATGATTATATGAAACGGATGACATCGGAAAGGATTAAGTGCGAGGAAAAGGACATAAAAATATATACATTCTACATAGGTTATTTCAGGTGTAGAGTATTGATTTTTTTTCGCTGTTGTTGTTGTTTGGCTTTGCTTTGAGTGTTTCTTTCTCTACGCAAAAAAAAAAGGAAGTGACAAATTGCGAAATTGTATTTATTTTCCTGTGACAATCACTTTCCGTTGGCCATTTGCCAAATTGAGTTAATGCCAATGATGATAATATTTTATGAATGCATATGGGAATAATGGATCTATCATTTGCTATAAATATAAATTACATCTTGTCAAATTATGATGGATTGAAATAATGTATCCGTCCCTCATGTTATGTAGTGGGTACCTACATTTGAAGAATACATTTTTTACCGGATAGAAAAATATGGAAATTGTGTGAGGCAATAAAGATGAAATGATAGATGGTAACTACTTGTATGTGACAGCGATGAGTACCTATACCTATCTACTTTTTAAAGTTGGATTAGGTACGTACATTCTTTTTGAAAGGGACCCGGACATCGTATGGATGGATACACATGAATTAGTTTTCCAAGAAGTTGTAAACAATATGCTCGATTTGATAAAATGGTAGAAGAGATAGATATCAGATTTACGCCTTCAGCAATTCAAGTCACATATTCATCTTTGGTTGCATACTAACGAAATATATATAGGTACGAATGAAAGGATCAAATTCCATCAAGACAGAATTGTATTAATGTTTCAGTCGTCCAATAATAAACTCATGTAAGAGAATGTAGTCTTTGGTCTCGTATATTGGCGTTATATGGATATAATTGCAAAAATTTCAAAAAGGGGTCATTCTATCAACAATTTTTATAAAGTAAAACAAACATGTGGCATTTTGCTTCTCGTAATTAATTGCAAAACAATAATTTAATTCACTTATTAATCATATTTAACTATTTAAAGTTTGGCGACTTTCAAAAAGAAAAACCTTCCTCGCTCTATCGCGGCTGCTTATGAACTGAACCTTCTGTCGCTTGTGTCCTTGCGTGCGTCTATTTGATGTCGTTCTTGTGGTCAGTGTTGGAATGTCTTTGGACTGGTTTTTCCCACGAAAACAATTTTTTTTACCCTTTTTTTCCTCTCCGTTCGACCGAAATTCCCATAATTTTCTCACAATGATATATTTAAATAATTGTAAATTAAACCTATATAAAATCATCAACTATTACTAGTTGATACATTTGAAACAACAGTTGCTTTATATCAATAAATCATTTTTGCGACCTATAGTTTCAAAGGCGTTTCACCCAGATGTGTTTTTTTCGGATCATCAGATTGCCATATACACATCTAATCCATTCGGACTTTTCTTCTCACAATGACCGAATTTTTTTAAAAAAAAAAGTTTTATTAAAACGGAACAAACAGCAAACAAACATATATTAAAAAAAAAATATTTTATAATTCAGTAAAACGAAATCACAGCGGTACAACTCGTGAATAGTCAAATAAAAGGTACTACAGGGTGATCCATTTCGAGGTTCCCTACTTTTTTAAAGAAAAAAACACAGAAAATTCAAATTTAATGGAGAATGTTTATTATCATTTGAAAGAACATTCTTTGGCATTTATTTTTTTAAGATTATGTCTATCAAATGTTGGCCGTTGCTACGTCGCAGATGGTCCATCCGTTGAGTCCAATTTTCGATCACTCGTTCGAGCATTTCGACTGGTAACTGGCGAATGACACGCGTGATGTTTTCCTCCAAGGCCTGAATCGAAGCGGGTTTGTCGGCATAAGCTTTTGACTTTACATATCCCACAGGAAAAAGCCTAACGGTGTGATATCACACGATCGACCGGCCCAAAACGTGAAATTATGTGCTCACCGAAATGTTCTCTCAATAAGTCCATTGATTGATGCAATGAGTGTGAAGTGGCGCCGTCTTGCTGAAACCAAATGACGCCGAGATCACGAGCTTCAATTTCAGGCATCAAATAGTCGGTTATCATGGCACGATAACGGTCGCCATTGACGGTTAAGTTCTCACCAGCATAATTTTTAAAGAAATATGGACCGATGATTCCACCGGCCCACAAACCACACCACACCGTTGTTTTTTCTGGATGAAGTGGCAGTTCTTCAATCTCTTCAGGTTGCTCTTCGTCCCAAATGCGGCAATTTTGTTTGTTTACATACCCATTGAGCCAGAAATGGGCCTCATCGCTAAACAAAATTTGCCTCGAAAACGTTGGATCTTCTTGGAACTTTTCAAGAGCCCATAGAGCCCATCAATAATGAATGCTGGGTCTCAAAATGGGTGATAGTGTTGCGAATAGTACGCTCAGTAGGCCGATTATGTTGACCATAAGTTGAGCGAAGTGCACGAAACACATTCATCATAGAACGTGAATTTTCATAACAAAGTTGAACAATTTGTAAACGTTGTTCACGCGTAAGTCTATCCATTATGAAATGACAAACAATACTAAACAAAAATAACATGACAGCATGACACGACTCACACGTAATCTGTCAAAAAAGGACCTGGATCACCCATTACAATATAAAACTAAATAACTTCAAAATGACTAAAAAAACCAGAACAAGCAAATAAAAGAACACTATACATTATATGAGCTCAAATTTTTGGTAGCGAGTGACCGAAAGTCGTGGCAGTCGTGCCTATTTTATTTCTTACAATAGATCCGTTACAATAGAAAAATTGTTAGGATTCTGCGTTGGAATGAGGTAACGATAAGGAATATTTGACAACTTTCATTAAATTTGAAAAACATTTAGGCCCACGTTTTTTTTTAAATTTTTAAAATCTTTCTTCAAAAACCTTCTACTTTTTCGGTTTTCAACAACAATTTTTCATTATACTTGAAATTGATGCAACTAATTCTCGCCACTCATTGTCAACTTCGAACTTGTCACAATCTTCTACCTTTTCTACCAAATCATACATGGTACTGCAGTTCTTTATTTTTGAAATATCGGTGGGTATAACCGAATTAAGATGGACTCAATTCACATATAAGGTTAAAAGAAGAAACCATCCCACAGGATGGTTTTTAACCATCAAAATTCCCACAAAAAGGTAAATTTCCCACGACTTACTAACACTGCTTGGTCGTCTATCGATTCTTGGGTTTCTCGTGAACACAAGATTCGGTGGCGCGATTGCGGTGGATGTAGACAGACCAAACTACTGCGCCCGGACATTTGCAAAAGGTCAGCATCTTTTCTTCTATCTCTGAGGAGAATCGACTGTAGGCTGCTTGTAGGCGTTCTTTCGGGCCACCAAGCTTTTACTAAACACTTAAATGTGTTGGGCTTAAGCGACACCACTACCTGTCCTGCTTGCGGTGAGGAGGATGACACAGCAGAACACTTTCTCTGCAGTTGTCCGGCCTATGCTCGCATCAGGTGGCGGATCTTCGGGGCTGATGTGGTGAGTGCCGATCATCTAAGCTCTTTATCACTGAAGCACCTTCTCGTTTTTCTTCGAAAGACGGGAAAACTAAGTACATTAATGTAAGGTGTCTGAATGGTAGTACAATGGACCTGTAGTTGTGTCTGAGCGCTCCATCGGATAGCAGCAACCTCCGACAAAAAAAAAAAAAAAAAAAAAAACACTGCTTGGGGTAACCGCAATGCGTTCGCGTTCCTTTAGTGTCTGCCTATGTATTGTATGTACGTGAAGTAAATGTTAATTAACTGCCCTGGATTGCGGGTTGTTCGATCGTTTGATTTGGTAGGGTATAAGATGATGATTCGGCTTCAGATCCCACATCCATTCATACTATAAATTCGTTAAACAATGATATGAGAACCCATAACAGTCCAATACATGTACGTTTTTATTGATTGTGCTTACTGATTTGTTAACTTAGTGTAGGATTTTATTTCTTAACAAAACTTTTTCTTTCGTTGTGTAAAAATTAAACAAAATTTTTATAAAGAAATTCGATAATAATTAGGGAGCTGACTATTCGGATACGTTTTTAAGTGTTTAATTCAGTCTTTAGGGTTGACTAGGCCGACTACCAGTATTTGCGCAAATTTCTCCAAAATCATTAAAAAATTGTATAACACTCATTTCAGATCAATGTGTTTAGTAGTCGACTTTACTTAAGATTTGTTGCGTACAGGAGGCTGAGTTTTGGTAATCCCTTCTCAAGTAGTCAGCCATACAATGTTTTGAGTCTGACTATTGGTATTTCAGCCAAATTTTGGATAAATTAATAGGTTTTTTAAGTAAAGAACTCTCTTAAACATAATTTGTTGTTTGGGCAAATACTTACTTTAAAATCTGTTTAGATACATAAACACAGCATAAAAAATTGTCTATAAATATTAAGTAAGAAAATAATTAGAAGAGAGTATTTTTTGTTTCCTCCTTGCCAAAATGACTGGCACTGCGACCTCAAAGGTCTATTGTATCAAACATCCCCTGTTAACCTAAGAGACGAGTGACTTGCCTTGTGAAGGCCACAACGTCCTTAGTTGCAGAGTTTCTAAGTTTTGCTGATGTACGGAAGTTTTTTTTGAAAGATCCCTTGTCTTCATTGGTTAGAAGGGCCGGTTATTCACAGAGGATATGATCCCAAGTTTCATCATCCTCTAGGCAGAACCCACATTTAGTCACTGGGCACAAGTTCATTCTGTTAAGATGAAACCTCAAGTCGTAAAGCCCTGTAAGGAAGCCTCCCAGCTTTCTAATATTGTCCTTATTTAATTATAGGATTTCCTTGGCGCTTGATTAATCTTTTGGATTGTCTTAAGCCCGGGACACTTTCGCAGTGGTTAAGACGAAGTCGGTGTTCCCAATCGTTAGTTAGTCTTAAGGCAGCAGCCCAATTGACTCCGCAGCAGGGTTATGATCCCAACAACGTAAATTCTGATCCAGCTCGTCTGCAGATTCGTTGCCTGCAATACCTTGGTGGCCAGGTACCCTTCCAAGATTAACCTTATTGTATTTGGATATATTTTGTAATGCATCGTAGGAGCACTTTACTGTCACAGATTTTACAGTGCTCGCTTATAGTGCATGTAGTGCTGATTGACTGTCCGAGAAGATGTGAATTCTGGCACCTGAATTCCCTAACTCCATTGAAGGAATGGTTATAACAAAAATTGATTTTAAATGAGGCCAAAAAAACCTATTTTTTTTAGAGCTATTTAAATGTTTATTACGTAAACTGAATCACATGAATATCTTATCATTTTCTCTGTTATAAACTGCTTTTGTAGCTATGACTAATAGTTCCGAATTTATATCATTTAGAGAAGTTATACCCAAAAATCGAAAATTTTCCCTTTCCCGGATATAACTGCAATAGTTAATAGCATTTTCTATTGAAAACGTAGGGGCTGACTATTGGGTCTGAAACGGCTGACTACTGGATCCTTGGAGCTGAGCACTGGTCACAAGTGACTTATTTTAAAATTTTATTTATAATAAATAAAGGAGTAAAATTTGTGTGTTTTTTTAACCGACTCTTTGTGTGCGATTGGGATATTGACCAATGCGTTGATTTAAGCGTGTAAAAACGGCAAATACGATTTTGATCATGTAATTTCGCACATTGGACACTTAAAACATAAATGTTCGAAAATACAAAAATTTCTTAAAATCTTTAGAGCCATGTTTGAGAAAAAGAATTTGATTTAAATTGAAGAAAATTGTTATATAAAAAAAATTATTTCAAAAATCTAAATACACAGATATGTTCAACTTTTTTCGGAATTCGGACTAGTTTTTGAGATATTGACGATTTTATACACTACAAGTTATATTTTGCCAAAAACTGAGCATGCAGTATTTTTGGCCCCATTCCAAGTATCCTAAGTAAAAAAAAAAGACCAAAATCCTTGGAACCATTTCCTAGAAAAGTGATTTTTACCAAAAAATGTTGTGACTGTTTTTTCAAATGATAAAGCAAAAAATAAAACACGCGAGATGTAACTTCAAAATATAAAATAATTTGAGTATACGAACTTCGAATCGTTACGCCATGCGGTGTCCGGACAGACAGACCGCAGTAGAATGGCCAATGCCATTTATTTTTACATCACCATATTCGTAATACATCAGTTTGAATTCTAAATTTCCGCACGATTGCGGATTCTCTTTAGTAAACTAATGTATACGATTAGGAGGTGACCTATTTTTTTCTTTTGGAAAACTCAACTATTCCTACGTAAACTGGAAAAAAAAATATTAAAAATCAGGATGAGCAAACCTGAAAGTGTCAAATTTACGTAGTGAAAGTTTCAATTGAGATCGCACCTTTAAGACGTGGGCAAAATTTAACGAAAAATCGAGGAAGCAGAGCAAACATTTATTCTGCCTGTGCATCATATACAAATTGAGTGTGCTCCACAATTATAGTTGGGCCCTAACTCTTGCAACAATATAACGGCTTTCGAATTTCCAGAATGAGATGCACCAGGTGCACATTTCGTAAAATTTTTTTTTTGCTTCGATTAGAGAATATTTAAAACAAAATGTCTCAGTTCGGAAGTTATGGGGTAGTTAAAGAGAATGTTTCTATTGGGAGATATCGTAATAACAGAGGAACAACATACATGTTTGGCAATAATTGTCGCAATTAAAAGGTATCCCAATTAAGGGGTTTCATGGGTTTCACAACTGCAAAAAATCGATTTTTTTTTATTGTCTTATTAATTTTAACAACACATCGAGAATATTATCCTAAATTTTCAAGTCATTCCGAATAAAAGTTGCGGAGATACAGCCTTGGGAAGGTGCGCACTCAATTGAATTACGAGGTTTATTTGAGGTTATCTAAATTTTGAAATTTGAAAATTTGTGTTTCAAAGTCAGTTGCCTAAAGTTCTCGAAAACCACTCAACCGATCTTGATGAAATTTTACACAGGTCTTCGAGGTACAATTCAATAGGATTTGGACAAAGGATTTTTTTTTCAATCACAACTATTTAAAAAAAAAACTTGAGAAAAATTTTACCAAAATTTGAATTTTTTTTGTGAAAAAAGTCTGCCAAATATTCAATTTTTAATATTTTTTCCCCCTTCACCCAAATTCTAGTTAATAGTCTTAACTGAAACAAGATTTTTTTTTTCACTTCATATAATCCTGTCACATGTTCTACTGTCAACGCCGATGCACCTTTTTTCCGAGAGGTCACCGGAAATGACGTCACAATGGCGTAGTTTTGAATATATTCCTTTGAAAATTTCAGAAATTCTTTTTCAAATGTATATCTTTGAGACAGTAAAAAGTTTGAATAAAATATGACCATTTTTTCCCCGAATAAACCCATGTAACCCTGCTGAAGGTAAACGAGAAGCTAAAAAATATCTCTGCTGAAAAGGTAAACTATTTTAAGACAACTTAAGTACATTTAATAAAACTGTATGCATTAGATTCGCCAGTTCAATACGCGTAGTTGGATCATGTCTATCATGTCGAATAGTTATAGAGAAACAAAATCATCTTAAGTCGACAAAAATTCATATTATTATTTTGTACTTGTAAAAATTGCAACTTGTGTCGACATAAGATAGTTTTGGTTCGTGTAAATTAGTAAGAATTGTATCTTATCTGAACTTAAGATTGCTTGAAGAGCAAACACGCGAAAGGTAAGTCATCTTCAATTGCTTTTTACCTTATATCTTCTTGAATTAAAATAAAAAATATAGTTTTGGAATACAAAATTCGTTCCAGAAAGTCCTTGCCTCAAATAAAATAGCATAATTATATCATAATAAATAAAAATAGCTAGAGACTATTTCAAATTACGTTTTTCGATGTTTTTTTTGCTCTGATGAAAAACTACTAAAATAGACTTAAGATATAGATATTTATTTCAAATATATAGATTGAAGAAGATGTGCGACTTTGTTCGAAATTTTCAGAAAATTCAATTTAGGTAGCCAGTTTCTGAACAGAAAGACATACTGCAAGACTCAGTTTTGGAAAATATTTGCAAATGGACTTGGACTTATTTTCTGAATGGTGCAATCCTAACGATTTAAAGCTGAATATAGAGAAGTATGCTTGCATGTCTTATAATAGAGCTTTTTCTCATATAGACCAGTCTTAGAGTCTTAATGAAAGGACTGTAAGGGTAGTAATTGATTTCACGGATCTTGACATCTCATTCAATGCTAAATTTACTTTTGATTTGCATATTAATTGAGTTTTATTAGAAGCTAATTCGATGCTTGATTTCTTAAAAAGGAACTCGACTGTTTTTAAGGACCCTTATAAAGGGTGTTTTTTTTAGAGGCATAGAACTTCGAATTGAAATAAAACACAAGAAAATCGTTTAAATGTCCATCAATTTGAAAGGATTTATTGGAAGGATAATTTGATGCCATTGATGTTTAAATATGATTTCGGGCATGTGGCATAAAGACAAGTCTAGAGGTCCATTTTTCAACCACTTTTTCAAGCGTTTGGGGCTGTATGCCGGCAATAACGCTAAGAATGTTGGCTTCCAAGTCCCCTAACGTTTCTGGTTTGTTGGCGTAGGCGAGCGACTTCACATATCTCCAAAGAAAGTAATCCAAAGGATGTGAAACCACACGATCTTGGTGGCCAATTGACAGGTCCATTCCGCGAAATTATGCGTTCATCGAATGTTTCCTTCAATAAATAGATTGTGACGTACGCTGTGTGGCATGTAGCGCAGTCTTGTTGGAACCACATCTCATCCACATTCATGCCATCCAATTCGGGAACAAAGTGGTCGGTTATCATGACTCTATACCGGTCTCCATTAACGGTACCTGACTCCCCAGCATCATTTCGGAAGAAGTATGGCCCAATGACTCCACCAGCCCATAGAGCACACCAAACAGTCAGTTTTTGTGGATAAAATGGCGTTTCAAGGGTCTCATGTGGATTCTCTTCACCCCAAATGCGAAAATTTTTCTTGTTGACGTAGCCATTCAACCCAAAATGAGCCTCATCACTGAACAAAATTTTGCGATGAAAATCAGCATCGATATCAATCTCATTTTCGGCCCATACACCAAAATCACGACGCGGATTTAATTCTTGCACAAGCTGGATCTTGTAAGGTCGTAAGGTTGCGCAAAATCTTCCATAAAGTTAATGGACAAAGCTCCAATTGCTGTGCACGGTGGCGAATCGATTCATTCGGGTTCTCTTCCACACTTTGCTCTACAGCGGTAATTGTTTCTTCGGTGCGCACTCTTCGACGTCTCTGCGGATGCGTATTATCACATAAAGTAAACGTAGTGCGAAAGCGATCCATGGTTAACCGAATTAATTGCTCTGATGGGCGATTATGTCGACCATAAAATGAACGGAGCTTGCGGTAAACTTCGCGAACTGAACCATTAATTTCGAAATAAATTTGCACGATTTGCAAGCGTTGTTCATTTGTCAACCTGCTCATGATAAAATGGCAAACCAAACTGAACATAAATGATATTAGAGTTGACAGATTTGACCACAAAATATCAGTTTTATCTCTATTCGCAAAACCAACCTAGAAAAAAACACTCTTTACATTAAAGGCAGTGCTCAGTAGTCTTGTTCGGCCTGCAATCGAATACTGTAGTGTTGTATTGAATGCAACTACGTAAAAAAATATTGATAGAGTTGAAAGAGTTCAAAAAATTATTGGATCTCTAGAAAATACGAGAAAAATATATTGTCTTATGTTCATGGGGGACTTAGTTTGCTAAACCGTCGACTGCGGGAATTTGCTTTTTAGTATAAATTTTCATGTACCAGAAAATTCTTTAAGATCAAAGCTTTTCTTACAACAATATTTTTACAATACTGCTTATGGTTTACGTGGTCCCGCTTGTAGATGCCGTATATGGATGTAATAATACCTAGAGCTCAATTTAAAATTTTTTTGAAGTCAATTTAAAACTGTAGAACCTAAATTAATTGTGAATATTTTAGTCTTAAATAATTATTTCAAAATCTGTAGATCATTATTAAGAAATCTTAGATGCGTACATGCGTTACAGTAAAATGTATTGGCTTGTTGGGAGATACTCATCCCTGTCCAACTTCAATAAACTGTTGCTATACAAGGAAGTTCTGAAACCAGTATGGACCTATGGGCTCCAAAAAACGAAGGACAAAGTAATGTAGTTAATGCACCTTGGAACATACGAAGCGCTGATCTGCATAGAGATCTAAATATTGGAATGGTTGAAGACGAAGTAAAAAAAGTTGCTCAAAAGCACAGAAGTAGTCTTATCAACCACGTTAAAACCAAGATATGCCGACGGGCATACTAGTGCAACAATCTTCATAATTTTCCAAAATAGCTTTATTCTGACCGATTATATTACAAAACTGAAAAAAGAATTTAAAAAAAAAATTTTTTATCTTGTATTTTGAGTCCGTACTACATGTAACGGGTGATCCAAGTAGAGATACTTTTTTCAATAGCCTTTTTTGACAGATCACGTGTGAGTCGTGTCATGCTGTCATGTTATTTTTGTTTAGTATTGTTTGGCATTTCATAATGAAAAGACTTACGCGTGAACAACGTTTACAAATTGTTCAACTTTATTATGAAAATTCACGTTCTGTGAGGAATGTGTTTCGTGCACTTCGCTCAACTTATGGTCAACATAATCGGCCTACTGAGCGTACTATTCGCAACACCATCACCCATTTTGAGACCCAGCATTCATTATTGGATAATATTCGACCGAATAGACCACGTCCAGCACGCTGTGAAGAAAATATAGCGGCCTAGTCGATTCGGCGCCGTTCGCAGCAACTCGGACTGACCTATGGAACGACTTGGCGCATTTTACGTCAAGATCTTAAATTGAAAGCGTACAAAATACAGCTTGTGCAACAACTGAAGCCGCTCGACCTTCCCAAGCGACATCGCTTCGCTCTATGGGCTCTTGAAAAGTTCCAAGAAGATCCGACGTTTTCGAGACAAATTTTGTTTAGCGATGAGGCCCATTTCTGGCTCAATGGGTATGTAAACAAACAAAATGGTTTGTGGGCCGGTGGAATCATCGGTCCATATTTCTTTAAAAATTATGCCGGTGCGAACGTAACCGTCAATGGCGACCGTTATCGTGCCATGATAACCGACTATTTGATGCCTGAAATTGAAGCTCGTTTTCTCGGCGACATTTGGTTTCAGCAAGACGGCGCCACTTCCCACACATCGCATCAATCAATGGACTTATTGAGAGAACATTTCGGTGAGCACATAATTTCACGTTTTGGGCCGGTCGATTGGCCACCAAGATCGTGTGATATCACACCGTTAGACTTTTTCCTGTGGGGATATGTAAAGTCAAAAGCTTATGCCGACAAACCCGCTTCGATTCAGGCCTTGGAGGAAAACATCACGCGTGTCATTCGCCAGTTACCAGTCGAAATGCTCGAACGAGTGATCGAAAATTGGACTCAACAGATGGACCATCTGCGACGTAGCAACGGCCAATATTTGATAGACATAATCTTCAAAAAATAAATGCCAAAGAATGTTCTTTCAAATGATAATAAACATTCTCCATTAAATTTGAATTTTCTGTGTTTTTTTCTTTAAAAAAGTAGGGAACCTCGAAATGGATCACCCTTTAGTACGCTCGGTACATATGAAAGCGAAAGACAATATTTTCTTTTGATGAATTCAAGTCGTTTATTATTCAGTAACTTTTGTTTAAATAAGTAAGGAAAAATCAAATTAATAAAAAAATTATTTGGTGGTGTAGTAGTCCACATTACACTTTACATGGAGCGGCACGTCACATTTAATGAAGCGTGTAGTGGTCTTATTGTGGCAATGATTACAACGTAGCTGTTTACATTTTCCATCGGCTTGACGTGTGTTCTCAGTAAGTAAATGATCCTTTCGATCAAATCTGATGTCGCATGATGATCCTGATGGAAGCGTTGCTGAGGGTTTCCCATAAGTGGATATAAGCAACGTGGCAATGCGCCGACGAAAAGATAAATGATCCATTTTACCTCCCATATGTCTATGCAGTTGCCACGCATTGTGCTCTGCAACATCAATGAGGTGTGTGAATACTGGAAAATACCATTTTTTACCCCGAATAGATACACGGTACAAGCTGATATTTTCATCTGCTCGATCAACCCATGTAGCGATTATATTCATGAATAAGGCGTGGTTGTTGAATATATATACGCTTTTTCTCTTTTCGAGTGGACGTTTGAGGCAACGTTTACTGCACTGCTATCGTTCCAACAACATACAATTATATTTTTGGTAGAAATCTTACGATGGTCATACCAGCCTTTCTCTCTTTTCTGCAGATCTTTTTTCTTAAGCAAAGGACAGTTTCCTAACCGATTGTGACGAATTGTTCCAGTTCCTTTTACGTGTCGTTCTTCTAAGTTGATTGTTGTAAATAAATTATCGAAGTACAATCGGTGAGTAATTTCGGGTTGGCTTTGTGATAAAATGTCACAATACGTTAAGACTACGCTTGAACCAAGTCCCATTTCCTTGTAGGTATTACTTGGAAAAGTCCCTGCTCCCTGGTACGGCTCGAACCAAAGAATGTAGCCTTTATAAGTTGCTCCAACGCAAAATTTATAGCCATATCTTATAGGCTTTCCATGTATATATTGCTTACATCCGTGACTACCGTAGTATGGAACCATCTGCTCGTCCACTGAATGCTGTATGGTTTTCGGAGCATTACTTTGGAAACTCTTGTTCAACATTTGTAAAAGTGGTCTTACTTTTGCGAACTTGTCTGTTTTATCCAGACTGTTGCTATCCATAAAGTGCAAGTTCGACACAAAAGAATGATGAGTATCCCTATCATTTTGCCAATACATACGGCGTCTCGAAACAGTATTGTAGCCACTCAGTAGCAAAATTCCAATAAAGCACCTGATTTCTTCTGGAGTTATATTTGCAGTTGCATTTTTTTTTTTTTGACGCATAGTCATTGGAGTATCGAGTTATAACTTGCAGCAAGTCACCATCAAAATATTGTTCGAACAATTCAAGAGGTGTGTAGGTAGAATTTCCTGTTCACATGCTGTAAAAACAGGCTCCGTTTCTTCCAGATCATGCTTTACCCATTTTACTGACGAATTAATACATTCACGTTTCTTGGCCTGTTGCAATAAAGCAATTGGAATGTCGTCTTCATTATCCGAATCAGTAGAATAAGAATTTCGAAAAAGCTCAGCCTCAGCATTTAATAACGAGGGTGGTAAGTTTTCAAAATTCACTTCATCTTCTTCTCCAGAATCTTCATCTGTGACGTAGTTGTTCGCAGTGGGCACAATTGAGATGTCGTAAGAATTTTGCAAACTTTGCATTTATTATCTCATTTAATGTTAACACTCTGCAAAAAAAAGATAATTTTTGTTTTCACCATTTTTGAACGTACTACATCTAGTTCGTCAGCAAATACATCAACTAAAATCACATATAATTTTTTTTTCACACATATTTTGCTATGTATCCGTTTTTACAACTATTATAATTAAAAAAACATAGAAACGCAACAACAATAAAATATGCATATGCAACTTTTTCTCACCGATTACGTGACATCTTCACACTTTCGCCAATTTCAGAAAACTCATATATCTGATCCAAAAAAACCGCACATAGAAATGTACCCTAGGCAAAACTTATCAACGCATGCTTTGTTAACCGTTATATTCTGTTGGACATTAACAAGTAGATTTGAAAATTTTAAGCACAATAAACGCAGAAACCTGAATATAACAGGTGTACTACATGTAGTACGACAGGCATATCTGGGTTAATACTGTGATGGTGTTAACAAAAAAAAAATTAAAAATTGAAGAAAACCCAAGCATAGAACACTAACCAAATCTCCAAAAACCACAGTTCTGTGTACCCGGAAATAGTTTCGCCATATTTCTTTGAGAAGCGTGAAGGTTTCCCCTTTTGCAATTTTCTTGACTCTCGCTCTTCTGATTTAACCTCGGACCAAACAACATCAACTGTGTCGTCAAAGGAGATATTTAAACAAAATACTTGTAGCTGCCTAAAACGTTTACCTTTTAACTTACAACTTTAAGCCATATATAATAAAAGCTTAGTTCCTTGACAACCTTACATTAAAAGTGATTTAATTAAAATTGAACCGAATACTAAAACGGTTTAATTAAAAGAAAAAGTTTATTCATAAAATCCTAAAAGAAAAAAAACGAAACCAGAAAAAAATACTCTATAATGATCTGATCAGAACGCAGTGGTCCAGAAAAAGCCATCGACCATTAATATATCACATACCAGCAATTTGATTTACCGGTACGGATGATATTAATCATCAAATGGGGCAGAGAGCGAAGCATTTGCCACTCAAGTATTATCCCGCTATTGATTTGCTCCGCAAATCTTTCATGCTGACACATATCGTCATCTTAGCAACATTGCATAATTCCTCAGTTCCAGTGTCTTCAGCGGGTCCGCTACATCGTGTTATTTTTTTCTGTATATTGTTTTCATTGTTAAGTGTGTTACTCAATTTCATTTAAATTACCTTAAGTTAACATTATTCATATTTGTATTTAATTAGTTTTGTAAAAGCATAAATATATACGTATATATTGAAGTGTAAAAAGAATCAAATTTATGAAGAAGTAATTTACATACATATATACTGAAGTGTATAACATAGTGTACCTAAGGTTTACAGCTAGTTCAGGGAATTCTGTTCATCATTGATTTGGATTGAAATCAACGTCATCGTCAGGCCTGCCGAGCGTAAGACTATTTTTTTGTTATTTACTTATATTACTATTCACTTAAATCTATATACTTATTTCTTATTTCTGAATTACAAATGGTGAAATGAATTGCCATCATATTATATATATATATAATGTTTCCTTATTTCCTTTTGAATTTTGATAACAAAGTTTAACGTAAAATTGAGTTCGTTAATAAATAATGTATAACGCTGATATGCGATAAAATTTAGTGTTTGAATTGGTCGGAACAAATGGTTCAAGTTTGAGTGTAGTGGGGTGACAATAAAAGGGTGCTACTATACGTTTAAGCACATGGTTGGGAGGGCTAGGCTTGAGAACCAGTTACATCAGCGTTCTCAACTCAAAGTTTGGTTCATCATTGCTATTGTTTTTTTTTTTATATAGTCATTCGGGTTACTTTTGGTTTTTTTTTCTTCCCATTTAAGTAGTTTAATTTTTTTTTGTCATTTAATGAGTGCACGCAATAATTAATTATTGTAATGTGAGATCGGCGAAAGGATGCAAGAACCCCCCCATACGACGAGCTGGCATCAGAGCATCGCTAGGCGTGCACACCGCATCTACCTCCCAGTTAATAGATCTGTTACAATACAGAAATAACAGATCTATTAAATACTGAGAATGTAATCAGGAGATTAACCTCTTTATCTATAAGAATTAGGAAGTGCTAAGAATTCAGATACTGTTTTCAAATAAAAAAGTTTAGAAATCCGACTAACGGCGGATTTTTCTCTTCATTTCAAAAATAAATTGCCGATAAGTCAATCGACTAGGTGCAATCTCATTCGGGATGATGAAAGTCAGTCCCCCGGGAGTTTTTTTTAGATTCGCTTAAAGTCCATCACTGTTGCAGAAGCACCCCTCGCGTTCTGTCTTTCGATGATTTTTTCTTCCAGCGAATTCCCAGCACGAAAAAAAAATTGTAAGTTGAATAAATAAATAAATAAATAAACATTTCTATATCATGGAATTAAAAATTTGATTTAGAACTTAAATTTGTCGTCCCTCACGCACTATTGGCAAAAGAAAATTCGAAATTGGTCAGACCCAATGTGTTCAGATACAACTTAGTTTTACTCATTTACTCATCCTGTATACCTAGAGTTCATGAGTATTAAAAGAGAACGGTGATAGGACGCTCATTCAAAGATCAAAAATTATGATCAATATCAATATCTCCAGAACTGATAAAGCGTTATACAAAGATACTGTAAAATAGTGAAAATTTGCATACTCAGACTATCCTTGGATGAGCAAAAGAATAGGACATACACTGAAGAGCAAAAGTGTAACAATTTTAAAGGATTTAAATAAAATCATCGTACATCGTACTCATAGCTTATTGATAAACATTTTTTTTGTTTTTTTTTTGTAAACAAAGTGCGAGGAATTCTCTACGAAGTCCGGTAGGTTTTTTGCATTTACAACTAACTGTACAAAAATAAAAAAGGAAATAATGCAAAAGAAGCTTTATTACTCTTTTGCACCGTTCAAATGAGTATACGTTTATGGCGTTTATCAGTCGCCTGTTGATCAGTTGGTGGTGACATTTTGAAGTGATCAGCAGTGTAAATGCAATATTTTACCGAAATGAGAAATTTAAGAAATGAAATTAAGAAAATAGCTCTGGATTTGTTGAAGGACGGAAGATCTACTAGGCAAATTGCAAAAATATTAAAAATAAGCCACATGCCTGTCTCGAGAATAAAAAAGTCAAGCAATCTCGATGGATGTAACACACATAAAGGAGGAAGACCAAAAAAAGTTGAGGATAGGGAGGTAAAATATCTGTGCCAAGGGATGGCCTTCCATTGCTGGCCCGAAAAGCAAGTGTTGGGACTCTTCGTCGGGCGCTAAATGACATCGGTTACAAGGCTAAGAAGCCAGCTTTGTCAGCCAAAAATGTTTCGGCGAGAAAATCCTTTTCGCAGGCATACAAAAACTGGACTTTTGGTGATATGAAACGAGTAATATTCAATTTGCGATTGCTATTAGGTTCTTTCTGTAATCCTATTTTGGTTTTCTAGGTGACTTGGTCTGATGAGACCAAAATTAACCGTTATCAATCAGATAGGCGTTCATGGTACTGGACAAACTCCTCAGGCCCCCTAAGACCTCAAAATGTTAAACAGACTGTTAAGCATGGAGGAGGTTCTTTGTTGATTTGGGGGTGTATTACGCCTGACGGCATCGGTCCAGTGCTCAAAATTGAAGGCGTAATGAAGAAGGAGCAGTATCTGAACATCTTGCAAGATAATTTGCCTGTTGCAGTGGACATGATGGGAATGGAGGAAGATCGGATAATTTTCCAATAGGACAATGATCCGAAACATTCCTCCAAACTCGTCAAAAGTTGGCTCAACAATCAAAATTTTGCCTGCACAAAGTCCAGATATGAATCCCATAGAAAACCTTTGGGCTTATTTGAAATGGCAGCTGGCAGGCTATGACGATGTGCCCAAAGGAAAGACGGAGTTATGGGACCGAGTGCAAAAAGAATGGTACGCTATTCCACCGGAAATCGTACTAAAATTATACGATGGTATGCCACGAAGGCTTGATGCTTTGAAAAAGTCCAAAGGACTGTGGACTGATTATTAAAAATAAATTTTTTTTTTACCTTTTGTTATAGTGCAAAACTGTAACAAAGCTTCTTTTGTATTCTTTTGTTTATAATTTTTGTACAGTTAGCTGTAAATGCCACTTGTTTACAAAAAAAAAATAATATTTTTTCAACAAACTATGAGTACGATGCGTATTTTATTTAAATCCTGTTCCACTGTTACACTTTTGCTCTTCAGTGTACATCCTTTATTCTATAGAAAACATCTCTAATACATTCCTGAGTAGTTCATTGTTAAATTACGGACTACAAGTAACAAACCCTCCAGATTAGGGTTCGATCCCACTATAAACCACTTTGATGGGTTTCCTCCAATTAACCAATTATTCCACTCACAAAATTTCAGAATACCTTCTAATTTTACGAATCCGCTTTGCCCAGAGACGAAATGAAACGAAGAAAAGCAGGCGTATTTCACTTTTTGTTTTTCCGGAACCAAAGTGTTTCTTAAGAATTTTTCACACTGGCGATGCGAAGCCACCAAATGCTACAAAGAGGAATTCTTAGCACTGCTCTTTGAACTCAATTTGGTTTTTATTTTATTTTTCACCTTCGCACAGCAGGTGAGCGAAGCCAACATTACCATTTCACGGTTTTACGTTTTGCTCTGAGAAATTACAAAGTAACACCAAAGTATCCTTGCCAGTTTGTCTGTATATGTATGTATTTATTTTTATAGCCAAAGACTTGGTAAGGATTTCGCGTATCGTAAAAAACCAAAAAAAAATTAGAGAAAAATATATGGGTTGAGTTTGGAGCTCGTGGAGTACTTAAATATGAATTTAATTTTAATTTCTCATCTCAAGGACGACAGACATACTTTTGTAACATCAAACACAGAAATAAGAAGACACACACAACAAACCTCTGGTTGCAGGTATCCTTAAAACAAAATGCAGCAGCGTCTCGCAGAAAATTGATGATAACGGTTACTTTCCAATTTATGACCACACACTCATCACTTTTATTATAGAGCACTAAACAATCACAAAAATATTTCAATTTCAATCAAAGAATTCACCACAGATAAAATCACTTTTACGAACCAAGATAAGAGCGCACT
Organism: Ferdinandea cuprea; assembly: GCA_963576555.1. NCBI lineage: Eukaryota > Metazoa > Arthropoda > Insecta > Diptera > Syrphidae > Ferdinandea > Ferdinandea cuprea. The sequence goes on along the minus strand of OY754960.1, from coordinate 21,073,180 downwards.
TAAGTGCGTCCTTCGCACTTAACCTGTTGAAAAGAAATTCAGTCACCGTTCAGAATGAATTTACAAGAAAGAACAAAACTCTTTCACTCACAGAAATATATATATTTTTTTTTGTTTTTAAATTAAAGAACCGTTCCAATCCGAATCAAAAAATTTTTTTAAATATTTTTTTTTGCTTGCATAAATTTATGTATGTGTAGATAATTTGTTTTTTTTTTTTTTGGTTTAAAAACTTCTACGATATGAATTCCACATTGAGGACCGGAAACGTTCGAACGCAATTGAGCCTCTTATCAGACTAACTTGTAGGCAAAATTTTCGACTCCTGGCACAAGAAGTCTCATTATTATTCCATTCCTGTAGCAAAAGGTATCGCTCTGTATGTATTGGATTCAATATCCCTGGATGCGTTCCACAGCGAAGGGGTCGCGTAATATGGCAATCCTGTTCTAAAAAAAAAAAGCAACACTGTCTCTGGCGGTGTATTATAAATTGAACGTACTCCTCGGGTCGGTGGGAGCAACAGATAGACATCGCTTGTTGCTTCGGTGGAACATGGAAGGCTGCCGCTATGAGGTTTAAAAGTGGAGAAGATTTTGTTTGCAACTGGTGGCATTTCTCCTAATTGGGAGCTTTTAAGGATGCCAAATCATATGGTTCGTTCTCCTTCGAAATGAGCTTGGATTCTGTGCGAAGAAGGATTTTGTTCGAATTGGAATCAGCGCGTGAGAGAGAGAGAGTGGGGAGTGGGTGGGGAATAAATACTTTTGTGCGTACAATTGTGTTGACTATTCGTCTGCGATACGCTCTCGTGTGCGTGCAAATTTTCAAGGCTACACTGAAGCAAGGACCTAGACTCACCTGTTGGTAGGAGGGTGAAAGGCGGTGGCGGTGGCGGCGGCAAACCATTTTCATGGTCCCATTTTGTTGTTGTTGTTGTTGTGTGTTTGCTTTGTTTTTCCCCGACTTTACGACCCAATCAGTTTTTGTTTATTGTTTATATCGGGTTATAGGGCTGGTTGTTATAATAAAATTGAATTGTTAACCTTGCGTTGTGTTTGCATCTTAACGGATGAGAAATGTGAATAATGGCTTTGGGAATTTTTCGCCGCAAATTTGATGGTAAATTAGGCGTGTCCCGGATACAATGAAATTAATGCTTTAGAACTATGGATTTATTTTGACATCATTTGAAGAGGCTTAAGGTATTAAAAAAAAATATTCCAACCACTGTTTGTTGAAAACAAACATTCTAACACAATTTAATTGTTACTTGAAAGGTATCTCAACAGAATACAAAGACGGTGATATTAGAAAACAGCCCAATATTCAACTCAACTTCATGCTAAATGATTAATTACGCTCATCACAGAATAGTTACTAATATATTTAAAGAAATCAACCAGCACAAACTACTTGGCTAAAAGCTCAAACAGATAAACGTCTTGCCAAATAAAACTTCATATACAACTTTAAGGTAACAATCGCAGACCGTTTAAACAGGGAACCGAACTAACATTTGCTAACGATTCTTATTCCACCAACCGTTATAAGCTCTATTGCATGGACTTGGGGATCTTAATGGCGATTGATCGGTAAACTACTGGCTGCCCATGGATTTGGCCATTTTGCTTAACTCCTCGTGATGGCCCCGAGCAACTATCGGGTGATTTTTTAAGAGGTTTAGAACTTTTTTTAAAAAAAAAACACAAAAAATTCGAAAAAATGAATGAAATATTTATTTGAATCGATAGTTTGAACCTTGCAATTTAATGTTTAAAGATAATTTCATGCAAATGTTGACCGCGGCTGCGTCTCAGGTAGCCCATCCGCTGAGTCCAATTTTGGCATACTCTTTCACACATATCGGCCGGTATCTCACGAATGAATGCATGGATGTTGGCTTCCAGTGCGTCAATCGAAGCGGGCTTGTCTTTATACACATTAGCCTTGGCATACCCCCACAAAAAATAATCTAATGATGTCAAATCGCACGATCTAGGCGGCCAATTGACCGGCCCGAAACGTGAAATTAACTGTTCACCAAACTCGCCTCGCAATTGCGCCATTGTTTCGCGTGCTGTGTGGCATGTGGCACCGTCTTGTTGAAACCACATATCATGCAAGTCAAGAACTTCCATTTCGGGCAAAAAATAGTTTGTTATCATCGCTCGGTAGCATTCACCATTGACAGTAACGCTGCGATTCGCATCATCTTTGAAGAAATATGGCCCAATAATGCCGCCGGCCCATAAACCGCACCAAACAGTGGCTTTTTCGGGATGCATTGGTAGCTGTTGCAATGCTTCTGGCTGATCTTCACTCCAAATGCGGCAATTTTGCTTATTTACGTACCCATTCAACCAAAAATGAGCCTCATCGCTGAACACAATTTTTCGATAAAAAAGCGGATCCTCGGCCAGCTTTCCAAGAGCCCATTCACCAAAAATTCGGCGTTGTGGTAGGTCGGCTGGCTTTAGTTCTTGCACCAGCTGTATCTTAAAAGGCTTAACGCCCAAATCCTTCCGCAAAATTTTCCACGTAGTGCTGTAACAAAGGCCTAACTGCTGGGAACGGCGCCGAATCGACATTTCGCGGTCTTCTGTCACACTAGCTGATACGGCCGCAATATTTTCTTCAAAACGCACAGTACGTAAACGTGTTGGTGGTTTAATGTCCAACAAAGTAAATTTGGTGCGAAATTTGGTCACAATCTTCCGAATAGACTGCTCAGAAGGTCGAGAATGCCGATCACAAAATGGAAGCAGCGCGCGATGAACATTTCGAACCGAGCACGAAATTTGATAGTAATATTCAATAATTTGCAAGCGTTGTTCATTTGTAAGACGATCCATGGTTAAATTGCAAACCAAACTGAAGCTGTTTGACAGTGACACAAGGTACTAAACACACGTCAGCTGTCAAAACCAGTGTTGCCAAAACCAAACCAGCTAAAAAATCACCCTTTACATGTAGTTTAGTTAGATTTTTATTTCAAATTAATACTTAACAATGAATAAACAACTTAGTCTATTTGGTTTGGCCTAAGGCCGTCTACCAGGTTGGCAATATAATTATTATATCCTGAATTTAATTAAAAAACAAAAGTTAACTAACAATACAAAAATATTAGAAATCTCCCTCTATAATTCTCTTTATATATCGTAGTGCAGCTACTGTATAATTGTATAAAACATCCCATCCATTTACTCCGTTTAAAATGTTTATTGCTTCACCTGCTTCTAGGGCATCCTTTGAAAACACCATAACTCGAAGTTCTTTTAAAATTGAGCAGACTGCTAGAAAATGGAACACATCTTCCCTGGTTTTCATGTTGCAAAGTTCGCAAAGTATTGGTAGATAGGTGCGGTGGGGTATAAAATTCAGATTAACTGTCTCACTTATAATTCTTAAGATCGTACTGATTTTATCCACGGAGTAGCTTTAAGAAAGTATGTATATTTTTCATTTAGACGATGGTTAAGTTTGCTGTAGCAATTCCTAAACAACGAGGCTTCAGCATCTGCAGTATATCTTTTATACGAAATATTACCCATTTTGTCCAACATCAAATTAAATTTCTCTCTTAAAGAAGATGGCTGTTCGTTTGCTTGAATTGCAAGTTCTATTCCACAGTAGTATTGATTCAGCTGTAGAACGAAATACCATTTGTTTCGCACTATGTGATACATAATTGTTTTTAAAGCAGCGTTCCCATATCGATGAAATAGCTCGTTTAGAATCGGGTAACTTTTCCTCAAGATGTATGTTTACACGATTTCCACATCTTCACCATCATACTTCCACTTTTCTAGATTAGAGTACCGGCCACCTCCATCTCTAAATATCATTATTTTGGATTTCTGCAGGTTAACTGTTAGATTCCAACTTCTACAGTAAACGTCGAGTCTGTTAATCATTAGCTGAAGACCGTTCACAGAATCACTTAGGAAGACGATGTCGTCCGTATACATCAAAGCTGGAATTATTTCTCCGTAATAGTTTATCCCACCACGTACAGCATCAGTTATATCATTAATATACAGAATGAAGAGTAGCGCACTGAGTATAGACCCCTGCTTAACTCCCATTGAGGTCTCAAATTCGTCAGAGATTAATTCTCCATCCAACACAAGTGCAACATTACTTTCATACAGTGCTTTCAAAATACGAATGATTTTGGTTGATACTCCAATTCTGAACAACTTATAAAAAAGTGCTTCTCGCGACATCGTGTCGAATGCTGCACGTAAATCAACAAAAAAGGCATAAAGTTTCTTGTGTTTATCTTTATATGAGGCAGCGATGTTGGTAAGTGCAAATATTTGGTCGATCGTGTAGTAACCCTTTCTAAACCCAGCTTGGAATTCTGTAAGAATTTTCTTTTCTTTTACCCATTCACTGAGCCTTTTGTATATTAAAGCCGAAAACAACTTGGCTGAAGTGTTCTTTGTAGTCACCCTTTTTGTGCAGCGGAAAAATTATAGATTTTTTGAACATATCTGGAACCTGAGCGGTGTCGAAGATCCGGTTGAATTCTACTGTAAGTGATAGGAGAAACTCGTTAGTGGCGTTTTTATAGAACTCAAATGGAATTCGATCATTTCCTGGTGCTTTATTTCTTTTTGAATTGCTTATAAAATCCTGAATATCTTGAAGAGTAAAAGGTGCATCCAACTTGTCATCTATAAACATGGGCGCTGCATACTGGAATAAAGGTGATGTAAGTGGCGCGTTGAGAAGTGGTCTTTCAGGAGAGAAGCTCTTAAAGATATGTCGATGGTGTTAGTGCGTCCATTTATGTATTTCACCGCTTTCCAAAACTCAGCCGACGATCTGGTGTTGTTTATCACATTTATGTTTTCTTGCTCTAATGCTGCTTTCTTATCATAACAAAGCCGTTTATAATTCTTGTTGGCTTCATTGTGGAGTACTTTGAAAATACTGGTGTTGTTGGTTCTCAAAAGATTTAAGAATTTATTTCTGGCTTTCAAGCATTCAGTATCAAACCACTTTTGCTTAAAGACAGTATTACGTCTGGATTGATTGTTCTGTGGTACAGATTTCTTTATGATTCCTGTTAAGTTTTCAATATCAACTGTATAACTTTGAGCTTTCAGCTCTTCAAGATAACCATTCAAGTTATGTTGATATTTTTCGCGCATCCGATCATTCCAAACAGGCTTCGGTAGAAGTCCTAATTGCTTTAATCCCACCTCGTTTACACTGGCATATACAGAAAATGTAACTTCTAGAGGCATGTGGTCGGAAAAAATTGCTACTCTAACTCGGAAGTCGTCCAAGAGATTATGCCATTTAACAGTAATCAATGACTGAACACGATGCACCTCGAATAAACGCTAATTGTCCTTCGGAGTCACCTGCACAGATTCCATTCAGGACACGACAGTCATAATAAACATCGGCAATTTGCATTACGAAATTATGTTGGGAGAGCCCTATTCGACCGTTAAAATCCCCGACAAGCATTATATCTGCAGTATTCAAGAATTGGAGAGAGTCAGATAACCTTTCATAATCACGTTGCCAGTGGTTGCAGTTTAAATAAATTGGTACCAAAACTACTTCACAATTGCTTGTTTTGATATCTAAGGTTTGCAATTCGCCCGTTTTTTTTAAAATTAACAGAAATATCACAAAGATTGTCACGATATCCGTATAATGTACCTCAACTTCCTCATCCAACTATAGATGTTTTTACTGCAGGTACCCATTTAAGTTCGAAACTCAAAAATATATTTTTAAATTTAATTTCATCGTATTCTAAAAGATGAGTTTCAAATAATACAAATATATCAAAGTTCTTAACATAACTGAAAAATTCCACAAAATTTAATTTATTTTTTAACCCTGATTTGTTATAGCTTAATATTTTTATTTTCTTATTTACCAACAAATTCTCTATTTCACTCTGGTAGACAGGACCACATCATGCATCGCGTAGTGGCTTCACCCAAAGAAATTACATTAGTCGGCTGCATAAGTTGAGAGTTGGCATCACTAGCAGAAATGATATTTGACGTCAAATTAGAAGTTTTGATTTGGTGACTTGCAAATGTTGAGGTTTCATTCATAAATAATTTGTAGTAATCGGAATGTCTTCAAAAAGTGATTTTATGATTTCTATTCCATTTTGTTCAACACACCTCAGCCCTTGCATGGAATCCCAGAAAAAGACTCCGCCTTCAATAGGAGCTTATCATCCCTTGAAGAAATTCTCGTTTTGGGTACTTTAAGACCGAGCTCCTTCATGATTGGGATGACATGTATAAATCCGTACATGTAGGCTAAAATTGCAAGTGCGAGATTGTCTAGGGTCTTAAGCCTAGACAATGTAACCCGGGCCAGCAGCCCAAGTTACCGTATACCCGGACAAAGATTGGTTTTTAGAATGTAAAGAGGCTCCTTGACTCACAGAGTGAAAGGCCTTAGAACGCCAGATTCCTTAAACTAGAAAGTAAGTTCATTCGATGTAGGCTGGAAATATTCGGAGGAAGCGAGATGAGATGATTAGATGCGGGTGCCAGTCCCCTACTCCTTAAGACCATCCGAAAGCCCCGGTGGATATATGGAGTTAGGCTGCTGTTAGCACCTTCAGCTGGTAATAGGATTTTAATGGCCAGATTCCGGACTAGAGTACACCACTTAACCATTATACAGTGTTACGCCCCTACTGGGGGATCGTCTGAGAAAGAAAAGCAGAAAAGAACAACCAGTTGGGTCCTGGTTTTAGTGCAGCACTTAAAGGCGACATTTTCATAGTGACGGGAGAACTGAATGCCAAGGTAGCCAGTGACAACGAAGGGATCCGAAATGTAATGGGACGACACGGGTTAGGTTGACTTTTGCAACGTAAATCGGTTTGTCATAAGTGCCACCATGTTTGAGCACAAAGCCTGCCCTAACTGACAGGCAAACAACCACCAACCAAATTGACTATTTTACCATCATTCGCCCTTTTTAGAAGTAGTCTCCTAGACGTCCGAAGCAGACGAGGAGCAGACTTGGGGTTGGAATGTGCTTCCAGTTGTGAGAACCATAATGCTGGTCTCTCAGCGCTAAATGGTGGAGCTCTGACGTCAAGTGGTAACAAAAATGTTGCGGCAGGAGATGCAGCCTCTTGAGGGGTGTGGAAGAAGTTGTCATCGGGGTAGGGACGGCAGTAAGAATCACAGCACAGCGCGAAGCAAATTTTATTTTTTTGAAAAATATGGTTTGCTTGCCGCGAGCGCTCACTGCGAAGAAAAAAAAATGATGTATGCGAAGTGCAAAAAATTTCGGGTCACCAATGTAGTGATTAGGCAAAAGTAACCACGAACCAACTACGTTGTAAAATTAACGTAACTTGAAATTATATTGAGAGATATTTAATTCTTTTGCAATGTGTTTGACCGAGAAAAGCATAGCGACTGACTTAAAATATAAACTCAAGAAGTGTCATAAGAGACCAATTCACAATTGCGCTTGATCTGCAAACAGTATTTTTGAATGCACGTCACCTAATTTAGAAACAGTATTTTGATGAATAGTCGCCTGTCATCCTCATAGCAAAATGTGAGACTCACCACATGTACCATATAATTCTACGAGAGCGCAATAAATATTCAAAAGTAATTTTCCATAATTTCCATTTTTGCACATACATGCTTCTGACATGAAGGAACCGATATTATAGTCAAATTCTACCCATAAAAACTGTTTTATACTTACTTACTCACTTAAAGGGCTCCCGACCCGTGAAGAGTCCCTGCCTGAGACACGGCAGGCTTCCATTCTCTGCGATCCCGAGCACGCTGCTTCCAGTTGTGCAGACCAAGCGCTCTGGCATCCGTGATGTCTTGGTCTTTAAAACGGAGGTTCGATCTTCCTTGTCGTCTTGAACATGGGGGCTGGGATTTGAAGATACTCTTGGCTGGAGCGTTGTTGTCCATTCGCTTGATATGGCCGAGCCAATGTAGTCGACGAGTTTTGGCCTTTCGGACTAAATCCACATCTTGGTACAGCTCATAGAGTTCGTGGATGTATCTTCTTCTCCATTCGCCTTCCTCGCGCATAGGACCAAATATCCGTCGAAGGATTTTTATTTCAAAGGATCCCAGTATTAACTCTCTTTTCCTGCTTATCGTCCATCACTCGGCGCATACCCCAGCAGTTGGACTGATCTGTTGAAGATAGTGCCTTCCGTGTTGACACCTGCCCTGCGCACTATCTGCTCAAGAACAAGATTGAAGAAATCACACGACAGTGCATCTCGATGAAAAAGGACTGTTTTATAATGGATAATATGGCAATTAGGCCCGTCCAAGTCCAAGAGATATTTCCAGTCCTGAAAGCAACACCTTATTTTAATATAATATTGTAAATAGCTCGAAATTCGATAATTCTGCTTAATAACAACCTTCGTGGTAGTGGTAGGCACCTTGTCATGGGTGCCTTTATTAAGGCGCCTGTTGCGGAGGCTTAATCTTGCAATGACTCAACGGGCTATGCTATCGACGACGTTAGTCGTCAGAAGGGCCACCCATGGCAGACAGGCTGTAGACGAGCGATTAACTAAGAACTACCCTATCCTAATAATAAAGCGACCCGTGCTTATTGGACGGTTTGCAGTCAGAGTAACCGGCTGTATTCTAACGGAGAATCTTCGAAACTGGGTCGCATCGGATAGTAACGATGGCCTTACCACGCTAGTGAGGGGCTCTGGCGTTGCTACCTGTCTTTCCCGCCCTACTCGTGGGACATGAAACCAAGCAAAAGCTAAAAAGTACTTTTAAGAGAAGTTGCAGGTCGCGTGAAGCATGACATCCACAACACAACTAAACGAAGCTCAGTAACAATAAAGAATGGAGCGATGAATCCACAATCTATGGCCTGAGCATCCACACCATAAAGTGGTATACAGATGCCTCGAGAACTGATGAAGGAATTGGTGCCGGAGTACTTGGGCGAAACACTATGAATCCATGGGTGAAAGTACCAGCTTCTTTCAAGCTGAAATATGTTCCAAGAAAAGATCCTTTCGAATCAATGTCGAGAGGAATTACATAAACTGTAACAAAGCAATAATGTCACATAGTCAAGCAGCTATCAAAGCACTGGACTCCTTTGTAAAGAGGCGGCAGACTCTCTAGCGAGAAAAGGGGCAGCAGCACCCCTCATACGACCTAAACAATTCCGCGGGATAGGGGAACATACCCAACGCGAAGAATTCAAGAAATCGGAAAAGGGCTCGAAACATTCAGAATCACCGAGGTCTGCAGATCCACTGCTCATTCTCACATTCGCACTGCTGTAAGGGGCTCCAGAAGAGGGAGCAAAACCTCTCCAAGGTATAAGTAGGGTGCACAATAGACCACAAGGTCGCAGTGTCTAACACCCTATATATTATTATTGTTATTGCTCATAGAGCTATGAAAGTGCAAATGTGTTAACATAAATAAAATGTATTAAAAAACATTATTAGTTGTAAGCACCTCCCACTTTAATGCAAATATATTACCCATTGCTCCGCTTATAAGGTCCCCGGTTCGACTTCAAAACAGTATCGACAGGCCTCTTTATATTTCTTTCTCAAAGCGTTCCCAAATGTGCAACCCAAAGTATGACTAAAGTATCGTAAATTGTTATAAGTGACTTACTGTCAAAAAATAGCTGTACACCAAAGACGAGCAATTACTCGTTGATATAAATATATTTTGTCCCAAAGCACCACATCACATCTGTGTAAATAAAACCCTTGAAACAAAAACAGAAGTCTTGAATTTAAGTAAATGTTAAACTTAACGAGATTTTAATGAAATCAACATGGGAGTTCAGGACCTTAAGCAACCTGCTGGAGCACTCATTCAAATCGCTTAATATATGGGAAAAGCAGTGCGGTCTGGGGGTAAATCCCCAAAAAAATGAGCTTGTCCTGTTTACGAATAAAAGAACAATACCGCCATACAAGCCACCAACCCTTGAGGTAACTTCTTTACGAGTGGTTGACAGGAAACTCATTTGGAAGCTAAATGTCTGTAACCGCATCTTTGGCAGAAGATGGGGAACAAATCCCAAAATAATCCTGTATTTGTATACGCCAATAATGTTGCCAATGCTCACATATGGCCGCATAGTCTGGTGGCAAGCCGTGAGCAAAGCGACCAATCTTAAGTCAATGACAAAAATACAAAAACTATCACTAGCAAGGACAACATAACTGCTGGACTGGAGTCCATTATAAATTTAACACCTGGAACCCTGGTGATTTTGAGCATACAGAGCTTTTAAGCAAATACGTTGGAAACATTGCCAACTCTGATTATATGTCTCCTCAACTGGACTTTAACAGACCATTCTCCTGCTCCTTAACAAGCAGAGATGAATGGGATAAGAATGAACCCACTAAAAGTTAATCATTATCCATCTACACAAATGTATAATGATTGGACCCTATCAGTGCGGTTTTAGGCCCAGTAAGTCCACAACTGACCAGATTTTCACACTTCGGCAGGTCCTGAAAAAAACCCAAGAAGTCCAGATCGATACTCACCATCTTTTTATCGATTTTAAGGCCGCATATGACAGCATTTATAGAGACGAGCTATACAGAGCCATGTCTAGTTTTGGTATACCTGCCAAACTCGTCAGATTGTGCAGGATGACGATGGAGAACTCTCGCTGCTCCATTAAGGTCGGAAACAATCTTACCGAGACCTTTGATGTCAAACAAGGATTTAGACAAGGCGATGCGCTGTCATGTAACTTCTTCAACATCATACTTGAGAGAATTGTGCGAAACTCGCAAGCCAACACCAGGGGCACAATTTTCCAAAAGTCTGTGCAACTACTTGCTTACGCCGACGACAGCGACATCATTGGCAGAACACAGCGAGCTGTCACTGGTGCCTTTGCAAGTATCAGTACAGAGGCGGCAAAAATGGGTTTAGAAGTGAATGAGGGCAAAACGAAATATATGCTGTCAACAAGAAGGGACGTACAACATCGACGAATTGGACAGTACGTCACGATAGACAGCTATAACTTCGAGGTAGTTCGGGACTGTATCTACCTCGGCTCCGCTATTAACTCTGAATGATATATCGTCAGAATTCAAGCGAAGAATTACACTTGCCAACCGCTGTTACTTTGGTCTAAGGAGGCAATTGATTAGTAAGGCCTTGTCGAGAAACACCAAGGAGACTCTATATAAGACCCTCATCATCCCAGTCCTGCTGTATGGCGCAGAAGCATGGACGTTATCAAAGGCGGATGAAGATCTCCTTGGTCGTTCCGAACGCAAAATTCTTCGAGTGATTTGCGGTTCCGTTTGCGTTGACGGGCTTTGGAGGAGGAGATTTAACAGCGAACTCTACGAGCTATACAGCGACATCGACCTGGTCAGAAAAATACGGATAAGTCGTCTAAGATGGCTGGGACATGTAGAGCGAATGGACACCAACGCTCCGACCCGAAGAGTCTTCCAATCCAACCCGGAGGGACAACGCAGTAGAGAAAGACCTCGCCTAAGGTGGCGCGCGCAAGTGGAAGGGGACCTCAACCAACTTGGAGTGCGCAACTGGAGGCAGTTAGCCAAAGATCGTGCTAACTGGAGAGGCGTATTGGTTGAGGCCCAGGTCCACCCCTGACTGTAGCGCCACCTAAGTAAGTAAGTAAGTATCTACACAGATAGATCTTAGATGGACTGTGAAACCAGTGCCGGAATATTCTCGGAAGAACTAAAGCTGCACTATTCAATCAAGCTCCCTGACAGCAGAAGTGTCTTCCAAGCAGAGGTTCTGGCGATCGGGGAAGCGGCCCGTAAGGTGTCATTATTGGCAATGCCTTGAAATGATATTACCATACTCATTGACAGTCCGGCAGCTATTCACCGCTGCCATAAAGAGCTTAAGGCTCTCTGCTCGTAGCATGCCATAAATCTCTGTTGGGTCCCTGGATATATCGACAAAGGCGGTAATGAAAGCGCTGACGAATTAGCGAGGTATGGGTCTGCAATGGACCATGTTCGAGCAATTCAGTCGATCAAGGCAGCGCTCTGCGATCTTAGGAAATGAGTGCAGAACAAGATTCGTATGAAATCTAACTACCTGTGAAGTATCGAGGAAGATATGGCCAGAATACCTCCTAGCCGGACATAACTTCCTAAAAAACACGCAATGAAATTAAACCTCAAGAATGACGAAAAATGTCGAGGATGTGTTAGTAAAAAGGTCTATGAGGACACACCTCACTTCCTCTGTCACTGTCCGGGTCTCGGTCACTTGAGGAACAGAAAACTTTAAAGCTACTACTTCCATGACTTACATGAACTTCCTATTGTCTCACTTTTTGATCTTAATAGGTTTCTGAGGATATTAGGATGGCTGGACGGCATCGAATAAAGAGACACGAAGCCTAGCTATCTTTAATACCAATGGCTTACCCCCCACAAAAGGGCATCACAATGGGTCCACCTAACAACCTTGGTCTTAAGAAACACACAAAATTATTATCTTTTCATTTTCATCGCTTAATCAATATACTTTTACCGTGCAAATAATCATGTATCCCCACTTATCCAAGCAATTCATTTGTACTAACAATAAATAAAGGCTAAATTGTCCACCTGGCACCACAAACCTGTGACCCGTTTCCTGCTTTCCAAATGCAGGAATAAAAACCCGATGGAAGCACAAATTTTATATCCTGGGATAAGAAAGTCATCAAACAGTTAATAGGATAGGATCACCTCAAAGAAAATGCCAGAACTCGTTGACTAAGCTTTATTTTATGTATGCTACTGATGCTGTTGGTATCCACAGGTTTAGCACCTTTTAACTTCCGAATCTTGCAAATGCAAATAAAACAAATCTCCTCTAGTTGCTTGCTGTGTCCTTATCGCCGGCAGAGCTTTTGTACAATGTTGAATGGAATTTTATTTCGTGCCAAATCTTGATTCGGGTTTATTGTCAATTCAACTTCCACTTGAAGTGAAATGGAACTGTAGACGCACAGGCATTGGATTGGGGTAATTTGTTTTTTGTCAAATCTATTCATGACTATTTAAGAACACTAGTAAGTCGTGCATTTCTTCTTTATCAGTGTATACATTTTTTTTTTAAACTGACCTCAATGGAACGCAATAGGTCTACCTACATGAGTTATTATCTCTCTTCAACTAGCTACGAGGGGGAAAAAAACTTAAAGTAAATGCTGCACTCATTATCTGCTTGCTGCAACCGAGATACATGAGACTTGTTTAATTAAATTAATGATTTCAGCTTACACAGGTCCATCGAATTTACCCAATTTACTGAAATGAAATATAATCTCTTGGAAACATTTTCGAATTTTGACTTAATTAAGAGAAAATTAATGCATTTCGGAGGGATGCGCACGATGCAGGGCAACATGAGTAGAGCACCCATCAATCTGTAAGCTTAAATCTATTTGCATACACGTCCATATCGTATGAGTAAAGCGATTGGATGGGTTAATTAATTGCTATAAACATAGAGCCGTTGAAGTACGTAGGTATCGGCTTTTTGGATAATATCAATTTGCTTATTTGAATCGAGTTATGAGTTATGGTCCAGCATTTTTGAATACCGTCATTAAGGAATGGTTCCGCATAAGATATAAGTATCGTTTAAAGTTTGGAGTGTGAATACAATTAACCTTGATTGACCTTAACCAAATTCAAGATTCAAGCATTTATCAGCGACGGATGCACTACTCATTCCCGGATGATGTGCTCTGAGTGGAATATCCTCTACAAGGCTAATGGCGGCGCTTAATTGATAGTGAATTACGTCGTGAGAGAGCTCGAGAAGAGGGAACAAAACTCTCCAAGGTATAAATAAGGGCATAATGTGTGGTCCTACTTATAGGTCGCTATATTATATTTTTATTATTTATAACCTTGAAGTTTATGCGGCGGTCTTGGACCTTAACTAACAACCAGCTTAAAGTTGTGTACGCCTAGTTCGTTCAGATTGGAATGCAATCTACGTCATCTCTACGAATGATCTCTGCTCGACTCTAGTTAATTTTGAAAGACTAATGCCAAGAGACGGAGCTCGAACATAATTTGCTTTTAAATTTTTCTTTTTCGAAAAACTTCCACCCTATTTTTGGCTTATCATTTAGCAGAACTGACAAACATTTCAAAATGAACAGGTGATGGGTATCGATCAAGGTTGCCTTGGCTTTTATCAAAATTTATTGCAAATTGGTCAATAATTTACCATCCCTGTCTCAGACCCACTGATATGGATCTGTCATTAAAGACCTGGCGGGGTTTCATAATACAGCATATATTGCATTATTTTTTTTTAACTTTTTCTGTGGTTGGAGTAATAAACAGCATCTGCCTTCTTTAAGACCGCTTAAACGATATAGAGATGCCATTAATCGGTCATTGGTAAGCTGCGATGAGCATTTTACAAGGTCATTTTGGATAAGGCAAAGCTTATATATGAGATTAAGATTTCCAAAACAGGTTAGGTTAGGTTAGGAGGGCAATTTTTCAGCACACGCAAATTTTACCCAGATGCCTTGAAGGCCCATTGTGAGTACCCTGTTTGTACATGCAACTAACAAAACCACTTCGATCTATTGAGGAATAGTCTTATGTCTGATGGAGGTACCCTAGCCAAGTCGTCCAGACTTTCGAAGAACCGTGCTCCCATGCAGAATGAGCGGCGTTCCTGCAGAGCTGGGCAGTGCCATAGAAGATGTTCCCCGGAGTGTATTTCCTCCTCGTCTCTGAAGCTTCTGCAGAAGTCATTTGCAAAGAGCCCTAGCCTTTAAACCATGTTTCCTATAATGCAGTGTCCGGTTAATACTCTGACGAGCATCCGGATTTGATTTCTGTAAGAGAGTCTATTATAGACTTTTGTCTTTTGGTGTCAAAACAGATTAGGTTAGGTTGATGTGGCGGTCGGCACAAGAACCTACACACTTGGACCAATATTTGTCTGAACTGATGTTTCCCTTACTTGTTGAACCAATCGGAGCTTATGACAAAGCGAAGTAGACAAAGCCCGGTACCAATAAAAAATTGAATGCATAGCTTAAATTTCTCGTCCATTATTCACTTATGCAAACGAAAATTTGAAAGAACGGTACCACGAATTCAATATTTACTCTTAATATGTTTTTGCTATGGCCCAATATCTCATTTGAGTTTAAATATTTTTTTTTAATTTTTCAAGCCACTTGCGGTTTTATTACCCTTAAATTTTTTTTTTTTCGTAACAGATCACTTTCCTCAAATAAGTGTATTTTTAAATCGCCTCAAAAGGAATGTTAACATTTGATCACATAAAAAATTTATTTAAACCACTTTTCAGGTTTTGAAAAATTGTATTTCCTCAAAAACGGCACTTACGATTTTGATGTAATTTCGCACTTTGGACACATTTAACATAATTTTTCAAAATACAAAAAGTAATCAAAATCGTTAGAGCCATTTTTGAGAAAACAAATTTAATTTAAATTTAAGAAAATCCTTATATGAAAAAGAAATTAATTCAAAAATCGAAGTATTCAAATTTGTTCGACTTTATAGTATAAAAAAACAGTTAATTTATTTGCAGTTTTCTTTATTAGTTTTCAAGATATTGGCGGTTATATAAATTACCGTTAATCGATTTATTTTCCAAACTGAGTATGCAGTATTATTGGCCCCATGCCAAGTATCCTTAGTAACTACAAAAACAATACCAAAACCATTGGAACCATTTTCAATAAAAAAAAATTGTCTGGTAGGTACCGTTATTTAAAACGATAAAGCAAAAAATAAAAATTATGTACGAACTTTGAAGAAAATCCTTCGAACCGTTTCGCCATACGGTGCCCGGACAGATAGACCGATGTCCGCATCTCGAATATCTGCGGCCTTTATTTCTGAATACCATTAGCCCAACACACTTCTTAAGATTAACAAACAAGTTCCAGCATTTACAGGATTTGCCAGGCGTGTTCATTATGAGTTGTATACAATTTGTTGTGTCAGCAAGGAAGACAATGTCGTCCGCATACTTCAGCGCCGGGATTTTTGGTCGGAATAAATCAATTCCTACGCCTACAGCATCCGTAATGTCATTGACGAACAATCAAAATAGTAATGCACTCCAAATACAATTGTTGTTCAAAATTCTTCATCCCATACTAACGTTAAGCCCAAATGGCCCCAAAAATTTGTATGGGAAACAACAACACGAAAATTTCTGTGATTTGGGGCCATTTTTAATTTTTTTAGTTTGGGGCCAAAATTTATAATGAAAAATGACCCCAATCTTTGGGAAAAAAGTGAAAAATTACCCCAAACCAAAAATGAACAATGGCTCCAAAAATTAAAATTCTTTTTCAAAATTAAAAATGGCACCAAAAATTTCCATTTTTCATATTTTTGGGGCCATTATACATATTTGGTTTGGGGCCATTGTTCATTGGGGTCAACATTTATAGAGCTCCAATTTGCACGATTTTAAGAACTTGACAAGTACATATAAATTTATAAATACTCTAAATACTATAAGAGATCTTAGCTATTCTTTTTTGGAAAATTTTAAAATTGTAGGAATTTTGACCGAAGGTAAACGCCCTTTTTCGAGGAAAATACAATTTGTTTTATATAGATCCTTGTTTGCTTTAAAAACAAGTACGGACATGTAAAATATCATAACTGTAGAATGAATCCAACATATATTTGGCGTTTGACACGCTCCTTTTTGGGGAATATGCACAGTGTTTTATTTGTTTCGGTGTCTGTTCTTCAAATCCTACCTCCACGTATAATTTCATAACTCTAAGGCATTTTAAAGAAAAGGGGCGACTAGCACGTGTTTGTTCTTAAAAGCCAACCGGCATGAACAAAATCATTATTCTGAGGGCTGAGTTAAGAAAAGTGGGCGGATTCCACGACCCCTGGTTAGAAAATCGCATATGTCAGATTTTTCCGCAAACCCTATTACTGTGCCAAATTTCGAAGTTCTACGATGATTGGAAGTGATTCATAGTTTTGATGATCTGTCAGTGAGTTACTATTTTTGCTTTTTTTGGTCCTTATAACTCGGGAACCGTTCATGTTAAACAGTTGAAATTGAGTACGGAGCTGTGCTGCTGTGCGTCCTAATAATTCATGAATTTTATGTCACTAGCTTTGTTGTAGGCGGAGTTAGAGGGGGGTCAAAATGGCCTGAGTTGGTTCGTGTAAATAAGGGTGTAGTGCCAATTGTCCTAAAGAACTTGGCTGGGCCCTACCGTGCCGCTTAATCTTTTATGAATTTGGCCAAGTAAAATTGATGTTTGCTCGTAGTTTTTGACTGGTCGTAGTTTTATAGTTTCCTTTACCCGATTACGCAATAAGGTTTTTCATTTACTAGGTTGAATTAATGTAATCTAAAAATTCGCATGCCTTATGATGTGCTTATTTTAGTTTCACTAGGCCATGGATGAGAAATTGACCAGATAGTCAACTCTACATACCCCAATCGTCTTGAAACCGGGAAAACATTTAAAAAATATCATCTCTCATATTTCCTATCTGTGAATACGTGTGAACGAGAAACATGAAATAGGGAGGCGTCTGTGTGTCAAAAATATGAAAATAGTGCGGAAACAGCTGGACACGGCAGATGTGTTGGGAAATGCTGCGAAGTGTTGAGTTAACGTAGTTCAGCTTTTATAGCTATTTTAATGTAAATGTTTATGATAAATTAAAAAATTAGTTACAACAGATACAAAGTTGTTACCATTTGATTGACAGAAGAAAGAGAACAGAAGGCACAGCATAAATATATTGTGGGTGCATTTTTCTAACGAAAATGGTTGGTAGTTCAGTACAACTCATAAATAAGCATGCACATTAGTTAAATTGTAGTTATAAAGGGTGTTTTTTGTTAGAGGTTGGTTTTCGAATAGAGATAAAACTGACATTTTGTGGTCAAATCTGGCAACTCTAATGTCATTTATGTTCAGTTTGGTTTGCAATTTCATCATGAACAGGTTGACAAATGAACAACGCTTGCAAATCGTGCAAATTTATTTCGAAAATAATGGTTCAGCTCGCGAAGTTTACCGCAAGCTATGTTGATTTTATGGTCGACATAATAGTCCATCAGAGCAATTAATTCGGTTAACCATGGATCGTTTTCGCACTACGTTTACTCTATGTGATAATACGCATCCGCAGAGACATCGACCAGTGCGCACCGAAGAAACAATTGGCGCTGTAGAGCAAAGTGTGGAAGAGGACCCGAACGAATCGATTCGCCATCGTGCACAGCAATTGGAGCTTTGTCCATCAACTTTATAGACGATTTTGCGCAAAGATCTCTTCTTACGAGATCTTACAAGATCCAGCTTGTGCAAGAATTAAAGCCACAAGACCATGCAATGCGTCCTGATTTTGGTGTATGGGCCGAAAATGAGATTGATATCGATGCTGATTTTCATCGAAAAATTTTGTTTAGTGATGAGGCTCATTTTGGGTTGAATGGCTACGTCAACAAGCAAAATTGCCGCATTTGGAGTGAAGAGAATCCACATGAGACCCTTGAAACGCCATTACATCCACAAAAACTGACTGTTTGGTGTGCTCTATGGGCTGGTGGAGTCATTGGGCCATACCACTTCCGAAATTATGCTGGAGAGTCAGTTACCGTTAATGGAGACCGGTATGGAGCCACTATTTTGTTCCCGAATTGGATGGCATGAATATGGATGAGATGTGGTTCCAACAAGACGGCGCTACATGCCACACAGCGCACGTCACAATCGATTTATTGAAGGAAACATTCGATGAACGCATAATTTCGCGGAATGGACCTGTCAATTGGCCACCAAGATCGTGTGATTTGACACCATTGGATTATTTTCTTTGGGGATATGTGAAGTCGCTCGCCTACGCCAACAAACCAGAAATGTTAGGGGACTTGGAAGCCAATATTCGTGGCGTTATTGCCGACATACAGCCCCAAATGATTGAAAAAGTGTTTGAAAATTGGACTATAGACTTGTCTTTATTCGAACCAGCTGTGGCGGCCATATGCCCAAAATCATATTTAAACATTATTGGCATAAAATTATCCTTCCAATAAGGATATACATTAAAACGATTTTCTTGTGTTTTATTTCAATTCGAAGTTCTATACCTCTAAAAAACAACCCTGTATTGAATTAATTAGCCACTCTTTCAAACATACTACTTAATTTGTCTAGTTGTAATGTTTTGTATTTTTTTATGAAAATAAACAAAGCAATTTACTACTATTACTACTATGCTAGGAAGTGATTGCAAATGTTGTTAAGAAAATGCTTCTCATGTACCGAAAATATTGTTTGTTATAATTTGGTCCATGTTATATCAACAAGCATTTTAAACCAGAGATCAATTGTGTAAAAGTTTAATAGACTAGCGACTTCACATATTCCCACAGAAAATAGTCAAGCGGCCAATTCACGGGTTCGTAATATGCAACTATGGAGTTACCAAAAGTTTCGGTCAATAAATCAATTGTGGCACAATCCCCTGTACATCTAACTAAAAATAAATCACTTGAGACCTGACAAAATGGTCATCAGTTAAAATAGTGTTGCCAACTTAAAGTTCTAGACCTCTCAAAAACATATCCTTCATTAGTCACTTTGATCAATAAAATTATGATTATTTTTCATAAAATTGGTTAAAACATTTTATTGTGTTATTATTTATGTGTTAAGGATATTTTTATAAACCCATATTCACCGTATATTTCGCATGTTTATTTTTAACACCCATATTGTGTGGTGTAATCTGCTTAAAAATTAAATTTTTTGCGGCAGGACTTAAACCTTATAATTCTGTTCATGTGTGAACGGTTCTCATTTGAATTGCACGTAAGAGTCCATATAAATGCAAATTATGTAGGTAAAAACAGCTGGGTTTACACTTGCGGGTGAACTGAGAGATTCGCTCTCGAGTGGACTGTCTTGTTTATTCCTCATCTCTGCCCAAGGCATTCTTCCTTAATCACAAGCCGAACGGAAAGACTGTTTTTGTTTTCGGGGTTCGTCTACTTTGATGACTGACCACAGCTATTGACGGGTTTTTGAGTCTGAGACACTTCAGACTTCAGACTGTCCGAGTCTCTCTTCACTATCGGTAGCCACATGCAAAGCACGTCATTAAAAAGAAACTGCCTCAAAACTTGAGTTTTATATCGGGTTTTTCAATAAGAGCGCTACAAAGGTTTTTTTTGTAATAAAACAAAAACGGTTTTGGATATCAATGAAATTCTTTATTCCTGTGAAAGTACGTTCGACGCCATTATGTATGGAACTCGATTTCTTTTGCGTGGCCACCAATCTGATTGGCAACAAGACTAAATAAGTGAAAGAGCTTTGCTGTTGAATGTGGGAGAAGGCTAACGAATGAATGAAGAGTGTCCCACTTATGCAAACATAGCTCGACGCACGATTCTTTTTGTTGCATTTAATTCACCTGAGAACCCCTCGATATCTTCTTTAGCCAAACGCCAACACGGCTGTTTATCTTAAAGCTTGATCATAGTGGACCAAAAAAGATTTTGGTCACATTTACCTCCCTAAATGAATTAGACAACCTGCCTTGAATAATAGAACGACGCCACTTCAATTCGAAAAAAGCGGTCATTCTAAGCATCACGATCATGGAGGTCACATCGATTCATTTTTACAGCGATGGATCAAAAACTAATGAACGGGTGGGGTATGGTATTCTTTCTTACAGAGCACACCTCACAGACTCTCCTGGTCAACCTGACCATTGAAGCGTATTATTGTAGAAATCATGGCGATCAAGGAAGTCTTATCTTGACTAAAGACAAACGTTATATCGTCGCTGTAACTCTATAGTAGCCATAGACTGTCGATTGTCTTTTCAGAAGATGGCACAGGAGTTATTACACTTTTATCTTCGCGAACAAACTACTTTTATTAATTTTCTTTTAGTTGGCGGAACAAACGAATTAAAAAAAAGAAACAAACAAAATTTGCGGCCGCCACCGCCCGTAAGTAAAGTCGAATTGAAATGTCAACAAGATCGCGAAAATGTAATGGCAGCACACAGGGATGCTGCTTTCCTGGCTGCTCAGCTAGGGTCGGGTTCAGTAGGTGATTATAATACCTAAGTACTTAGGTGAAAATAAACGATATGGATTGAAGTTGTATTGGGTTTAGAAAATTTGTGAGGAATGCCTTTTTTTTGTACTTGAGATAGAATTCCTGATATTTCTAGTGAACTATGGGCGCCACACAATTTTTCTTTGGGGAAATTGTGAAACCTAGGGGGAAAAAGAAAACCGATAGAGAATCTGAAGCAGAGAAAATAGAAAAGACCTTTTTTTCTTTGTTTTAACCACGTTATAAATGCCCCGTTGGGGCACGGCAGAATTTATTGACCGTTGTAAGAACGGTTTTCTGTTCTATTTATGACAAGATATATGGAAAAGAAATATGAATGCCGTTTGAAATAGCCCAGGATCCTGCTGTCCCGAAAGTTGAAAATCTTCAATTAACTAGGGGTCGCGTGTCCCTTTTTAATTCCAGGGATTTTGCGGGACGCAAGCCTACCGAGATCTATTTCCTTTCACTTTAAAATCCTAGCTACACACAAGAAACTCTACTTATCTTTTTTTTTCTGGTTTTCCTGTCCTACCCACTTGTCCCTTGGGTTTTGGTCCGCCTGTCTTATACCTTCCTCCTCGAGATGTGATCTTCCCTTTTTCTTTATTGCTCATGCTTCTTCCCTTCTCGATGCTTCCTTTCTTTCTTTTTTTTGAATATATATATATATTACTCCGCTTTAAAACTTTTTTTTGTTAATGTCGCACAAAATAAATACGTCTCTACTTTAGGCTAGTCAACCAAGAAGTGATTTCCAACAAAATATGCCTTTGTCCATTCGACCGGCCGGGTTTTTTTTTTTTCCTTTTTTTTACACCCACATACTCAGGCATTGCAGGGGAGGCAGAACCAACTACCGCTCCACATGACGATTAAGCTTATGTGCTTAACTTGTCAGCCGTAATCTGCTCCCCTACACTCACTCATACATGGGTGATAGGATAACAGTTCCAACTCGATAATTCAGCTGTCGCTCTGAGATTATCAACTGTCACCTACACCCCTCACATTTACGCATTTAGCTGGGTCATATCATTTTCAGCTACTCAAGTGTGCTGACGTGATCCCGCTAATGTTCTCTCATTTTCCAATCTTCGGATTCGCCCATTGTTGGAAGTGACCAATCAATGACGACCCTCCGGCCGACCCTGGACTTATCTCAATGTTTTACCCGTCTGACAGTTCGCGAAAAAGAAAAAAAGAAAACAAATCGAGAATGGACAATTCTCCATTTAATTAAAAGTTTTTGCCCCGTGTTTGGGGCAAAATTAACAAAGTCCCCACACGTTACCACCACTGAAGATCACACCTGGAGGGGTAGGATTACGAAAACCCCTAGGACCAGGCACCAAGCAACTAGTAGGAGGGCCAGTCAACCCACCAGAGGAGGCAAGTAAATTCATTTTTCTTATCGTGTTACTTTTCCCTAGCTATCTCGGTGGACTTCCGCGCAGAATTGGGGGGTAAGGGATGAATAGATCCTGCGCTATTCCTTACAGTGTGTTATTAATTATAGGAGTTGCGTTCCTTTTGCCCTGGTGTTATTATACTTCGGCTTCCGAGTTTTGATGAAGTTATTGAAGTTTTCGTTTGACTCGGTATACTTCGTGTTAGTGTTGTCGGCTTCCGCTTCGGTCTTCGTACCACCTGTTTAAGGTTGGTGATTCGGGTTCTGGTGTGAGTACCGTGGTGAAGCGTGGTTATACATTTAGAAAGTTGTTCGGTGTTATGAGGTGCGTATATGTGGCCGTCCGCCCGCAATCCTCTGCTGCTCCTCCGGTGCTCCCAATGGTGGAGTTGGACAAAAGGGATCGTCGCCCCTTCCCTCATCGAACGTGACTCCCTACCGTGTTGGTGGTAGTTCTGGTGCAATTGTCGTCGGAGCTTTTCTTTTACTCTGGGCCGTCCACCCGTGCTCCCTAATTGCTGGTATGTGCCTCTCGGGTCTTTTTAATTAGGTAACGGTGTTTTATTTATGACTCGGGCCGTCCGCCCACACCCGTTACTGTTATTGTGGAGTGTTTTGTTTTACACTCTACCATTTAAAACGTCCGTCCTCATTTTGTAACTTGCCTTGGGTGGCATTTGGTCGTTGCGGACGGTCCGTCCGATTTGACTCGCTGGTCCGTTGGGAGTCTCCAGGCCGTCCGCCCGGCTCACCTTCGGATAGGCTGCATCTCTTCATTAGGGAGTAGACCGTCCGTCTATCCCGGTTACACCCTGTTGCACCTGTAGTAGTTGCTGCCCCAAGGTTCTAATGAAGTGGGCCATTGGCTGATGAGACCATGGCTGCCCTTCCACTTCTTAAGAACTTGAGCGCGCGGACCAAAAGAGAGAGAGGGAAAAAGGTCGGGGGAAGAGAGGACCGAAGGGTGCTTCTTGTCGCAGTAAATTTTACCGCGACAGAGTTTAATATTAACCTTCGCTGGGTGCTCCACTTAATTAGGAACAACCGATCTCTAAGTAGACGGCACATTAGCACTGTGATAGGTGCCATTACAGAATACTGTTTCATGGGCAAGCATGCAACTCTAATGACTTTTACATCCGTCTAATACTTTATTCTCTCCTTAAAAATAAAGTCTTCTCTAAGAAGATATTAGCGGTGATATTGACTTCGAAAGTGTCCTTCGCTTCGTCAGAAGCTCCAAACGGTTTAACGAGTTGTTGGGGGAGTTTTTTCTAGTTCCCAGTGGTATAACAATGGACAAATATTAGTCTTAGTGTTACGTTCTTATGCCGGCAGCCACTCTAACCTAACCTAACCTGGGATAAACCTTCAGCTATATTCAACTGGTCACTGGTTTCTACGATTACCATTTCGACTTGAGAATAACATTGGTTGCTCATGCCGTAAACCTTTATACTTTCGTCTGTTTATTTTTCTTCTTCAACTTATCCATCAATATTGTTGTTAAGAGGTGAGGGTGGAAAACACCTCTAATAAGATCAATGTGGGCCAATCCACTACTATTTTGTTTTTCGTTCTATTCCAAAGAACGTAGATTCTGCTCCAGCTCAATGCATCTCTGTCGGTCTAGTATTTCAACCTCGAATAGTTGCCCAAACATGTCAATGTTAGGCATTTCTTTAAGTATTTTCCGATGACATGCTAAGGGAGAGAGCCTAACAATGGCCTCAAGTCCGGTTTTTGGGCAAGCATTTCTACTGCCTAGATATCCAATATGCAAACTGCTATGTTGCTGCAGCTTTTGCAGCTTGTTAGCCATTTTGCGTTCAAGTACTTAAGGCCACCAGACGATAGCTGCATACGAAATGATTGGCCTGAGTGTATATAGCCAGTGTATAATTCTGGGACAAAGACTCCAGGTTCTACCATACAAGCGCCTACTGGCCAACATGCCTCTAGTTGCACGCTCGGTGCCGGACTTGGAGTAAGAATTCCAGTTGAGTTTTGTTTGTTGCCCACTACTTGCCCACTGTTCATTTAAAGCACATAGTAAATATACGCTTAGGAGGCCTACACCAGTATAATTCCTGCTACTGTATCTCAGCTCTCCAGGGACAGTCTTTAAATCATCAAAAGCCCGTCCAACCTAGCCATTTAAATATCTGTCAAGAAAGAAACGGCCCTTCTTAGTGGATGTTCTTGATGAGTTTTTTAAAAAATCTAGACAGAAAAACAGAATTATTCTCGTCCTCTCACCCGATTGGCCAATCAAATACAGTTACATTATTCCAACCGTCAACTTGTAGGCCTGGTAAAAATTCCATTCGTATGGTGTGCAGCAAGTTTGCCCCAACGTCATAGCGGTTTTTGATGTTTCGCCATTTAGTTTCTTGACGGGCACGCTTGCAGAAGTCCAGACGCTGAACCCAATTTTCGGAGGTTTTCAAGCATAAATTGGCCGATACTGCTGCAATTTCACGTTCGATATTCGTACGAAGTTCATCAATCGTCGCTGGCTTGTTGGCATAGACCATAGACTTGACGTAGCCCCACAGGAAATAGTCTAACGGCGTCAAATCGCACGACCGAGGCGGCCAAGCGACTGGACCATTTCGTGAGATAGCACGTTCTCCAAACTTGGTTTCCAATAAATTGATTGTGACATTCGCTGTGTGGCTTGTGGCGGCGTCCTGTTGGAACCACATGTCCTCCAAGTCCATATCATCCAATTGGGGCCAAAAATATTCGGTTATCATTGAACGGAATAAGTACGGCCCAATGACGCCGCCGGGCCATAAACCACAACAATCCGTAATTTTTTCGGGATGCAATGATGACTCATGGAGTACGTGTGGACTGCTGCCGGACCAATACCGCATATTTTGTTTATTGACGAAGCCATTCAGCCAGAAATGAGCCTCATCGCTGAAGATGATTTTTCGATGAAAATCCGAATCATTTTCAAGTTGTTGCTCAGCCCATTTCAAGGGGCTTCAGTTCTTGCGTCAATTTTATCTTGTAAGGATGAAGCCCAAGATTTTTTCGTAAAATTCGCCACAACGACGTCACAGAGATGCCCAACGCTTGAGAACGACGTGGGAGAAAGTTATA
The DNA here is from genome assembly GCA_963576555.1 of Ferdinandea cuprea. Classification (NCBI taxonomy): domain Eukaryota; kingdom Metazoa; phylum Arthropoda; class Insecta; order Diptera; family Syrphidae; genus Ferdinandea; species Ferdinandea cuprea. The sequence continues at coordinate 21,047,508 of OY754960.1, read as the reverse complement.
AAATCTCGACACTACGGGCACTTCTTTGTCTCACTGGCACGGGAACATTTTGTACTGTGCCTGTGGACTCAAATTTTTCCACTAGACGCTCAATTGTTGATCTGCTAGGACGATTATGACGACCATAAATTGGACGTAGGACGCTCTTAACGTTGAGGCCACTGACTCTGAATTTCGGTAGTAAATTTTAATAATTTCGACTCGTTGTTGGCTCGTATATCTTTCCATCATGAAATGGCAAACCTTACTGAAGAGAAATATCAAAAGAGCGGCAAGAAATATGGCGTCGTTTGCTGTCCCTGTCGCTCGACTTTTGTAGCGTTCCTGTTGAAAAACCCTGTACTACAAAAATACTTTAAATGGCATCACCGCTTCAAATGACTTGTTCTAATAATTAGCAAAATAATATAACTGCAATATTTGTCCATTCCTAGGTACTTCCTTACCTTCGTTACCTGGGATTGCTGTTAAACCCCAAAGTGAATACCTAGTTTTTTTTCGACGAGGAGGCGAGAAAGTTTTCTCATTATATTTGAAAAAAGTTTTAGTTTTCATATCACGCCAACAAGTAGTTTATAACTTTCTATTTTGATGTTTCAATACCAAAGAAAATAAGATAAAAAGTTTAAGTATTTTATATCCGGTTACCTGCACGGTGAAAAAAAAAACAAAAAATAAGCGAACCCTCAACGCATTCGGTATATAAATATTTCCTGCACCTTGCCCATCTGTGATGGTGAAAGCACTTTGTCTAACTACTCAACCTGCCAACCTTCAACGCGAAACATTGAAAACTATTTACCCCAGACATATTTAGTGACAGTTGTTGGAAGTTTGTCCTTTCAGATGTCGTGTTTTACGAGTTTAATTTGTGTAGGTGAAGTTGTGTAGCAGATAAGTTCCCCGTGAAATGTTGTTGTTTATATTTTATTAGCTTTTTAATTTTGTTCTTGTTGATGTTGTTTTTGTAATGAAATGGCAGGTGAATTTGAGAGCAAAAAAGATGGAAAGACGAATCGAGTATATTTAAGTCATGGACTTAATTCTGTCAAGGCGGGACTTTTAGTCATTTTTAAAACTATTTTGGGTATATTTCGTCAACTGAGCTTAGGTTTGGGGCTTTGGTTTTATATTTAAAAATTAAAATCGATGAAGACGAAATTAGGTTTAGTATGTCATAGGTGCGTATGTCTGTGTGTTGCCGCTAATTCTGAGAAGATATGAACCGATTTGAATGCGGTAGTTTAAATATTTCGACGGAATTATTCCTAAAGGCGTCTCTGGAAACAGCAATTCTTGTTTTTGAATTTTACATGCAGCGGGAGAAAGTTAAGAAGTTCATATTGGGCTTACAGTAAGGTTAGGTATCCAAGAAACTTCCTTTCTAAATGATAATTTCAACTAAATTCACGATTTTCACTTTTTTTTTTTTGTCGAAGGTTGCTGCTATCGGATGGAGCGCTCAGACACAACTACAGGTCCGTTGTACTACCATTCAGACACCTTACATTAATGTACCTAGTTTTCCCGTCTTTCGAAGAAAAACGAGAAGGAGCTTCAGTGATAAAGAGCTTAGATGATCGGCACTCACCACGTCAGCCCCGAAGATCCGCCACCTGATGCGAGCATAGGCCGGACAACTGCAGAGAAAGTGTTCTGCTGTGTCATCCTCCTCACCGCAAGGAGGACAGGTAGTGGTGTCGCTTAAGCCCAACACATTTAAGTGTTTAGCAAAAGCTTGGTGTCCCGAAAAACGCCTACAAGCAGCCTACAGTAGATTCCCTCAGAGATAGAAGAAAAGATGCTGACCTTTTGCAAATGTCCGGGCGCAGTAGTTTGGTCTGTCTACATCCACCGCAATCGCGCCACCGAATCTTGTGTTCACGGGAAACCCAAGAATCGATAGACGACATGACTAAAGATGCAGGCAGACCCAACACAGGTTCGGGTCCTGAGAAAACTTCTTCTGAACCTTGCCTAGCAAGATCATCCGAGATCTCATTTCCCTGGATGCCAGTGTGACCTGGTACCCAGACAAGATTCACTGTGTTCAGTCTTCCGACCAAATTTAGAGGTAGGAGGGTTTAGAAGCGCTTTTAATGCAGCTTGGCTATCACTGCAGATGCAAATTGACGTTGAGTGTTTTAATTTTACTAGTGTTGATTTAATTTGCGTAAGTGGCGAAATTTCTGGTGCTCGATACTGTTTTGTCGGTGTTTACAGATTAAATTTTTGTATAGTAAATGTCTTTCTGGATGATTTCTTGAAAATCATGTGTGTAAAAATCTAATTATTTTGGGTGATTTTAACATTGACCTTTTTTCGACTTCATCTGAAGTTGATAATTTCTTATCGGTAATGTCGTCCTTTGGCTTTGATAGTTTACTGACTCATCCAACGCGTGTGGTTCTAGATGCAAGTACTTGTTTGGATCATATTTTTATTAGGTTACATAGAAATAATCCTACTAATTTTAGAACGGCTATATTTGACCTCAAAATAAGTGACCACTGCTTAACTACTATTCAACTTGACCTCAGAACCTCCAGAATAAAACTGTGCAATAATAAAGAGTTCACTAAAATTGATTTTCCAGCTCTAAAATCAGCTTTAATTTTTGAGTTTTGGGATGAAGTATACAGAGCAGAGGATCCATCTACTGCCTTTGATCTGTTTCTTAATAAACTACAATTGCATTTATCTCGCGCAAGTTTACACATCAAAAAAACCAACAAGTTGAAACCTCTTAAGCCGTGGATGACTGGTACTCAGAAAGAAAAAATCATCTGCTTAAGTGTTTAAAAAAACATCCCAACAACTTAAGACTGAAAGGGTGTTATGATAAGGTGTGTCGGGAGCTGAAAACTGAAATACCTCTTCAAAGAGATACTTATTTTAGTAATAAGTTAGCGCAAAGTTTAGGTAATTCCAAAAAAGAATGGCAGGTTGTCAACGAAATCTTGAACAAAAACAAACCTAATTCTGATATTGCAGTCACTATAAATAATACGACTCTATCTGAGCCCTTAGAAGTTGCCACTGTGTTCAATGACTATTTTTCCAATATTACAAGGGATATTCGGGAATCCGCAATAAATAATAATTCCAACTGTCAATGTGATAGTAATAATTTTTCTGTGTATGACACTTTCCAAAGACAAAGCTTTTTCTTTGAATTTTTTTCACCAGTTGAAGTTCATAAAATTATACAATCCCTAAAAGCGTCAAATTCAATGTCATGTGATCAAATCTCAAGTAATATCTTAAAAAGAATATCGCTCCTTGTTTCTGATGTTTTATGTCATATTTTCAATTTAAGTATACAAAAGGGTATTTTTCCGGAAATACTTAAAACAGCTGTTGTAATTCCTCTTCATAAAAAAGGTGATACCATGTCTTTAAACAATTACCGCCCTATATTTTTTCCAAAGTCTTTGAAAAAGGGGTCAAATCTAGAATGCTGTCTTTCTTAGACAAAACTAATTTCTTTAGTATTTCGCAATTTGGCTTTCGAAGTGGCAAATCTACTGAAGATGCCTTGTTGAAGTTATGCGGTGAAATTTATAGTAGTTTAAATGTTTCTGATATCCCTGCTACCTTATTCATTGACATCACTAAACCATTTGACATGGTAGACCACAACATATTGCTTAAAAAACTTTATAACGCGGGTTTCAGAGGTTTTATCCATGACTGGTTCACTTCCTATCTTGAAAACCGTAGTCAGAGAGTTAAAATTCAAAATAGTTTAAGTGAGAAAAATCTCATTAACATAGGTGTTCCACAAGGCTCTGTTTTGGGTCCTATTTTGTTTTTAATTTTTGTAAATTCGCTTTTTCTTCAATTTCTTAGGGGTAAACTCACAGCTTTTGCTGATGATACTGCTTTGTCTTATCATGGTAATTGTTATTATAATTTATATATGGATGTGAACTATGATCTGGATATACTGCGGAAATGGTTTAAACTTCATAAATTGGTCATAAGTGACAAAACGAAGTTCATGTTTTTTAACATTATGGGTAAAATCTGTAATGATATGCCTTTACAGTACCATTCGCCGAATTGCAATAGATTCCTTTTTATTAATCCTTGTACACACAATCATAACTCACCCACTGTTGATTCACATGCCTACTGCTCCGCTGACTGCTTTGTAATTGAACGTGTCGACAGCTTTAAGTACTTAGGTATTGCTCTGGACTATAAGCTCAGTTGGTTGGAGCATACTATGTACTTAAAAAAATATCTAAACAATGTTGTTAGACAGATTTACAATCTCAGCCAATACTGTGATTTGCCAATTTTAAAGTTAGTCTATAATGGTCTTTTCAAATCTAAACTTCAGTATGGTATAGCTTGTTGGGGTGGTACACATTATAATAAATTAGAGCCTTTGCTAATTAAACAACAACACGCTGTTCGTATTATGTGTAAAGTTAACCGTCGTACTCCTAGTTTTGGATTGTTCAAAAGTCTTGGATTTCTTCCATTGAGACATTTGTACTTCTATAAAGATTTAAAAATATTTTTTGAAAAGTCCGGGTACAACTCTCCTAGGGTTTATGAAAACCGTAATTTGCGCGTCAACACTAGTAATCTCGTCAATGTACCCACAATTAATAAATCGCATTTTTCCACCTTCTATAATGTTACTGCGCCTCGTTTGTTCAATAAAATTCCTTCAAGTCTGAGATGTGAGCGAGTTAAATCCGTATATCTTAAAAATGTTAAACGCTGGCTTTTCTCGTTAAACTACGCTGTAATTGGTAATTTACTGAACCCTTTGGTATGTTTTCTTTTTTGTTCTATTTTTTATTTTTTTTATATTTTTTAATTTATACTTATATTTTATCGCATCCCCATCGATAAATAAATCTGAATTTTTATTAAGTATGTACTGTACATTCGCCTCTTGTCAAAATCTGACAACAGAATGTACATAACTATTTCAGTTTATAACTTAAATGCCCTACTTTCTTGTAAATATATCCTTGAATTTGTTTTAACCTTTTATATAAATTAAAGTTATAAATGAAATAAAGAAATTAAATAAATAAAATAAAATAAATAAATAAAATGCCTCTAGCCCTCCACCTGTTGTTCACAATATAGCCCATAGCCATTAGGATGGCAAAAATCTCCGCTTGGAAAACAGATGCATGTTTACCCAAGGGGTAGTATAGTAATCGCATTCCACAAAGACTCCAGCACCAGACCCCTGCCCGGTTCTGGAGCCATGCGTGAAAATACGATGGCATTCAAAAATATGCTTCAGAGTTTGACCGGGGCCATTCCGTTACCTGTGAAAAGTTGACGTGGTAGTTTTTTCGCAGAAGGATTTCTGGTGTCATTGCATCAGACGGCATATCCATAAGACAGGGGTCAAAGGATAATTCCCGAGCAAGTTCTTCAAAATTCCATTGCGCATGCTACCAAAAACCACCTCTCTTTAAGCAAAAGATGGTTTTTAGCGTACATCCCATGATATATAAGTCAAGGGGAGGAAGATTCATCAAAGCACTACCGTACTACCTTAAAGTTTTTCTTCGCTAAGAAATGTCATGAAAAGCTCCGCAAAAATAAAATCGCCGTTCGGAATGGGCATTAAACTGTAGGTCCGTCCCTGCATTCGTGTCAAAAATAAATCTTCGCACACACAATAGTTGGAGAAGCTAGTCTTTAGGTCCTGTATGGGTCGTTTGCGCCTAATATTTATTTTAGTTTTAATTACTTAAATGCCTCTTGATCCGTGGATGTTCGGTCTGCCTATACGCCTCGAACCTTTGGATAGGATTCAAAGATCCATCTGATTGAAGGATAAGGATGAGCCAATATAGTTGATGTGGTCATAGAGTGCCGTTCTCAGACACAAGGCTTTGAAGATTTTTTCATCGAGTTCAGAATCTGTATTAGCGCAGCGCCCAGTACTCAGCACCAAATAGCAGAATTGGTTGTACTTTATAGAATACACTTCGTCTTTCAGTACCAAGCGGTACCGCCCACATACCCCATGATTTAGTTTAGTCTTAGCCCAATAAGTCATAAGGCATATCCTTTAAAAAAAATGTCTAGACTTCACTTACAATTAGCGTAAGATCTGGTAGACTTTGATATGCTTCATTTACTGGACACTCAATCGTAATTTCTAGTTCCATGCCATTAATAAATAGTTTTGCTTAAGATCCTTAGAAGTGGGTTCTTGATTAGCACAGATTGAAGTGGTCTATGGACCATAATGTAACGATGATGATATACCATCTCCCTCCTGTACACCCTCTAGTGCCATTTTCGAGTTATTTTTTATTGGTTGGTGTTGGAGGGTTGTAAGCTTGCATTTGCCAACCTAAAAAGAAAGTTATTTTATTTTGAAAAGATCTTCATGGAAAAATTATCGCAGATCTAACCTTTTTCTTTAATGAGATCTGGCGACAATCCTAGGTCTTTGCTGAAGCTTACGATTGTCGAGGCCGATGATTTGACAATATCCTGAGGTGCGGTGAGTTCTTAGTGTATTCCTGCAGTTTCTGGTTCTTCGAGGCGGAATCTACATAGATCAGTAGAGCTTTTTCCCATTTTCATGAGATAATGACTCAGGGCACAATGCCCCGTTATGAAGTTATCTACGATCTTAGCACCACGTTTTGCTCATAAAGAGGTTCTGAAGAGAGCGTTTTTTATTGGCAAGGCCAATGAATTTTTTAGCATGACGTAATCCTTGGAAAGTGTTCCATTGGGATATGCGCATTTATTGTTCCCATTTATTGAGTTCGAATTTTATATTACTGGTAGGGAAGTCCACAGAAGGGATTTGGGCAAATGAAAGGGAATGCAGAGCCTTTATGTGCTAGCTCGTCAGGCGCCTTATTACCAAGAATTCCTTGGTGTCCTGGGACCCAGTAAAGATTCACTCTGTTATGGGAGGCGAGTTGTTTTGGAATACTTAGACAGTTCCAAACAAGTAGAGAGTTAAACTTGTAGGAGTTAATGGAGTAGATTGTCAAGAATTCCAACCCCAGTAAACCCATGAAAATTGTTTTGCATGAGAAGAACCAGAGTCTCCTTATATCCAGAGGTGAAAGATCCATCGCCTTTCTTCATCAATCCAATTTTGTTGGAAAAAGTCTTTTGGGCTCGGTTCAAGAAAGGTTCGCAGACCGATATCTAGGTTTTTCTTTTGATTATCTGAGAGACGTTTAGCAGAATTAAAAAGCTTTCTGATCTTTTTCAAAATTTTTCTAATTCACTATTCCACCAAGGTACGTCTCTGTTGATAGACGTAGTTCTGATCTGACAACTGGATTCGCATGGATTTGAAGCAAGCTTAACCAGCTCGTTCATTTAAGCATGTTAGCTCCAATTCACTTCCGAGGAGCTCTTTGTAAAAGTTGAGGCCTCCTTAGACACACATGCCAGCAATGTATGATATTACTTGATAGGGATACGTCTAGGACTCATTGTTGTATAGAGTTCACAAAAGTAGGATCATTACCGTTGTTTAAAATTTAAAGTTTGTTGGTATTTCTGCTGTTCCAAATTGTATGCTGGGCACTGGCAGGAAATAACAAGTTTGGTGACTTCTTCTGGTGGGGCTGATGATGCGTATCCCGAGAAATAATCTGAGGCAATAACAACCTCGTGAATGTTTCGGGACCAGGTCTGAATTCCAGAGATCAATTCTGGAATTGGGAGAAAGTTTATGTGATCCCTGATGAGCATTGCAGCTCTAGGGTGGTCATAAGTATTGTTTTATATCAACTTATATGATTTTCCTTGAAGTCCATTGATTCGTCCTTTATCACACAATGGCTCATGGATGAACATGATGTCTAGGGCATTACAGATGAACCTGCTGCAGGGCGTTGCAGTGGCGGCCTTGGCGTGATGCACTCTTATCTGCACGAACTTGATATTGTGGGTCATTGTTTGTATGTAGGTATTACCCTTAGGCACTTTCAGCGTGTTTTGGGTATCGTATCCAAGAGTTAGACACTTTGTTTTTTTTTCTGTGACGTTATTATCCTTATTTTCTGATATAAAAGCAATTCTATCTCAATACACGTCATGGACCATTTCATTAATAAATAAATGTACATATAGATCTTTGGATAAATGAAATCGATTCTATCTTATAATTTGCGCCCAAAACTCCCAGTGTGAGTGGAAGTAGAATGAATGACAACCAACTACACCTAAAGGGAAATTAATTAAATCGCTCCTATCCGAAGAGTTTGTGTCTGCAGCCAACACCAGGTACAGCCCAACATTATGCCTGCAAGGTACAAATAAATAGAAAGGAGCAGTATTCAACCCGTACAGAATGGAACTAATTGCCATATTCCATTTTGTCTATCGGCAGGATGCCAACATACGTATTGCCAATATGTAGGTACGTGTTTTTATTTGAAGAGGAATTCATTACAATGGAATGGAAGTTTGTCTTCCGGGAAGTAATCATTTGCAATACAGAGCACTACATATTTAGTGGTAATAATGAAGTTTTAGGATATTATGTTGTTTCACTTAATACGGAATTTATTTAACTTTCATTACACCTACGGTTAGGTATATTTGCCGAATAGTTAGTTCTGTTTCATTAAAAAATAAAGTGCACGACTGCGTCATACGAAACTTTCTCGATACATGGGATGCGTTTTTCAATCGCAAAATGAATCGCAAATGAATGATGACAAATTTATTTAAATCAATTTTTAGGTTTAGAAAAATTAGATTTTCTCAAAAACGGCACCTATGATTTTGATGTAATTTGCACATTGGACACATTTAACATAATTGTTCGAAATACTAAAAATTGTCAAAATCGTTCGAGTCGTTTTTGAGAAAACGAATTTAATTTAAATTAAAGAAAATCGTTATATAATTGAAAAAAAAATTTTAAAAAAATTATTAAAAAAATCTAAGGACGCAGATTTGTTTAAGTTTATAGAATAAACAAATTTTTAAAAATTTTTTAAGTTCCCTTTATTAATTTTTGAGATATTGCCCGTTTTATAAATTACCGTTAATGGATTTTTTTTTTCCAAAAACTGAGTATGCAGAATTTTTGAACCCATACTAAACATCCTTAGTTTAAAAGACCGAAATCCTTGCAACCACTTTCGAGAAAAATAGTGATAAGTAATTTTCACAAAAAAATTTTTATGGCAGGTACCGTTATTTCAAAAGATAAATCAAAAAATAAAAAGCTGCCTCGAGATGTGACTCCAAAAACCTTATATACGAACTTTGAAGCAAATCCATCGAGCCATTTCGCCATACGGCGCCCGGACAGACAGACAGACCGACGGAAGACATTGGCGGACCCACTTTTTTGGACTTCTCTATAGTCGTAATATCATCCCTCATACTCAGTTTGAGTTCGAAATTTCCGCACGATCGCAATAACTTTCTCTTTAGTAAACTAATGCATACGAGAAAGTTATAAAATGCGTTTATAGTTTAATACTGCCAGGATAAGGATGTGATTTCGTGTTCATTCCGTACTAAAGTATGGATTTATTACACTCGGTTTTGATTTGTATACTCTATCCTAGGGGTATACTAAATTTGACACATAGTTTGTAACACCCCTTTATATTCATCTTTGATCCCTAAGAGTATATAAATTGATGATCAGGACCAAAACCTAAGACTCTTTAAGCAATGTACGTCCGTTCGCCCGTCCGTACGCAATTTTTAGGCCTTTAAATTCAAGCTAGAAAGCTGAAATTTGGACCACATATTTTTTAGGGATGGGAAATGGTTAAGTGTGAACAGTTTTTTAATGCGCTCACTGTCACGCCCACAACTTAGTGAAAACCGTTTTAAAACTAAAGTTAGGGATAGAGTCTCACAACCTTTACAAGATAGGTAGTGTACAATTAATGTACAGAGTCACTGTACAAAACATTGGCTATTCAAACAACAAGTAATTAACTTTACAGGTAGGCACTCCCCTCCTTCATACGTTTGTCATATAAAGTTTCTTGCCACACCTACTTTTTGTGGGCGTTTATCACTTAAACGATGTTTTTAATAATCCGGCGCATTTTTAGATATCCGGTTCAACGCCGGATGGTTGTTGTAAGTGTAAAAAAGTTGAAAGAAACATTGGAAGCTTAATTTGGAGAGTATTATTTTGACTATTTTTTCCGGCACCGCTTTCGAACAGTTCAAAATTAACATAAGCATCACTTTCTTCATTTAAATATCCTTAAGAATCTGTTCAAAAATTCGTTATCTTCTCAACAACTCTTCAGAGCTTTTAAACTTTCTAATTGTTTTTTTTTTTGCCGGGCACTCTCATCCTGAGTAAATTCCTGGAAATTTATTTTGAACTTCGGCTCTGAAGAAATAAGTCATTTTGTTTTCTGCAGCACATGCAGTTACGGGATCGGGAGGTTCTTTTTACTCTTCCTCGCGGTGCATACGAGTCCCAATACGCATTTCGTTTAGCCATGTATCCGGCTATCCGGTTATCGGCAAGCCGTACAGATCCAAAGGACTCTTTTCGGATATATACCCATCTCCTTCCAAAAACCGCTCTACAGTGACCTTCCTCCGTCTCGTAAATGGAACTACCCTAGCTTTAAGAGGATTAACTGAAAGCCCATTTCTAAAAAAAAAAAATATTAGGTGTAAACGGCCCGTACAGGGCCTAAAGTCTAGCTTCTCCAACCATTGTGTGTGCGAAGATATATTTTTGACACAATGGAGGGACCTAAAGTTAAATGCCGATTTCGAACGGAAATTTATTTTTGAGAAGCTTTTCATGACATTTCTTACGTTTAAATGTTTGTCAGACATTCGCAAGAGGTGGTGCAGCGAATAAAAACTTTCAGGTGGTACAGGTCGGGGTTTGAACCAGTGACCTCTCGCTTATGCGGTCCAACGCACTTAACCACTAAGCCACTGCACCCACGAAAGCCCATTTTCTAGAGTAGATGGCCCCTAGGTTTGAACCGACAAAAAGAATGGTGACATAATCTGCATAAACTTGAGTGTAGTTTCATGGAAGACCACCATAAGAGGGGAGACAGGACACCACCCTTCGTGCAGACCCCATTTACCCCTGTAATGACGCACTAGCAATAATCTGCTTCGGTTATCAGCGTCCTATGGCTCATTAGCATTGCTTTAATCCACATCAGCAAAGATGTATCTACACCATATTGTCCAACATTGTTAACGCAAAATGCGTTGCAGATAATATCATATCAGGGCTATCCTTTATCAGTCAATCCTACTCTGCTGAGTTGCCGCACTCATACACTACCAGAAAGATTCTACCGCCTTTCAATATACACTTTTAGCTAAGGAATTATGGAAAAACACTAGCGGTTGCGCCATTACTGTTGTTTGGCAGATTGACAAGATTGAGCGAAATTATTTACAGTGCGAATTTATTTGATTTTTTATACAAATTTGAGCGATTTATTTTAAAAGTTTGGTGGTAGACAACATTTCAAAGTGTCTACTCCAAGAAAATATAAAAACTTTGGAAATGTCGGAGTGCAATAAGTGCAAAGTGCCTATTAGAGGCGAAACCGGCGTAAGCTGCGCTGGTGTCTGCAAAAGAGTATTTTATTGCATTGCATAAAGTGCTCAGGATGGGATCAATATTCCAGTAGTGTTATTAAATCTGAAAATATGGTGAAATTCATTTGCGAAGAGTGCATACTTAACATACAAAATGTTGATTTAATGGTGAAGTAAATGCGGTAGAGTGTGGCCAAAATCACGCGGTATTTGAAGCAATACAAGGAACAATTTGAAACGTCAGTTAAGCAAAATGAAATAGAATTATAAAACCTATTGGAAGCAATAGAAGCTAGATATGTTGAGAGATTGGGAGATATGAAGAAAAGCCAAGAAACTTGTGAAAGAAGTATTTCAGAAATGGAAAAAATGTGCACGCTGGCTGAAAAACTAACGAAGGAAAATGAAAACGTTTGGAATGAAGTGAAAAGCAGTAGCAATAGCGTATGTGATGAATTTAAGAAAATTATGGATAACAACAAAGGTAAACAAATGATGGCGGGAAGTCATAAGTCATATGCTGAAATTGTCAAAAAGAACAGTGACATAAGTCAGGATAGGGTAATGCCAAAAATTCGAACAGAGTTACCGCTCATAATAAAACCAAAAGGAAAACAACATTGTAATAAAACAAGAGAAGATTTAGAATAGCTAATATTGAAACAGCACATAATGAAATAATTATCATTGAGAGCGAGAATTCTAATGAAAGAAATAGAATTGGGTATGGACTATGATATAAAGGTACCAAATACAATTAACCCAAGAATTATTATACCAAATATGAAGATGTAAGACATTCTTGGCTTAAGAGCGAACCTTTTTTCTCTGTACGCCCATGTTTCCCAAAACAAACCAGCCGTTTTGGCACTGAGTGAAACTCAGGTTAGCGTTGATTCTGATTCGTCCGAATTTAGTCTAGCTGGTTACAACTTAGTGCCATTATTCTTTCCCCATCGTGGTCTCGCCGTTTATATACCTAGTAATGTAGCCTAACAACTTCAACCACAATATGGCCAATATTCCAATCCGGAATTCAATTTTATTTGGCTTAAATTCCACATCCGTAGGCAATTAATCCACTACTGTTTCATTTAAAGAAGCCCAAATTTGGACCGTAATCTTACTTTTAACGAGTTTGATGAGTTGTCCGATTCCATTACACGAATTGTAACCCTTTATCCTCACACTGAAATCGTTGTTGCGGGCGATTTCAATGTTCACAATTCGAATTGGCTTCGTCACTCTGGACAGACAACACCCGAAGGCAGGTACGCTGAGATCTTTGCTGAGGTGAACAACCTAACCCAGCTTGTAAATGAGCCGACACGAATTCCGGACATTAGTAGTCAAACCGCCAACACACTGGACTTGTTTCTCACCTCTCACCCAGATAAGTACACCATAAATGTATTATCGCCTCTAGGTTCGTCAGACCACTGTGTTATATCGGCCAATTTCTCGTACTCCAACCACAAAGTTAAAGAACAAGCTCCTAAAAGAACCGTATGGCAGTACGAGAAAGCCAAATGGGAAGAATTAAACGGTTTCTTTAGGAGTTTTAACTGGTCGCTATGCTTCCTCGATGGCGATGTGGATGCTGCTGCCGATATGATAACAAACATGATTCACTCGGGTATGAAACATTTTATCCCTAAGAGGATTAAAAGTGCCAAACCCAAGGTGACCGCATGGTGTAAGTTGAGCTGTAAAGAGGCTATCAGGATAAGAGAGGTGAGCTTTCGGTCTTATAAGGCCAACCCAACTGAGGAAAACCGAAAAAAGTTCAAACGAGCCACAAATGACTGAAATGCCCACATTAATCGTGTCGAATTCTCCTACGACCAAAAGTTGAGGCAAAAAAATACTACAAAGTCCCACCGGTAGTAACAACTTTTGGTCGTTTGTTAAGAATATTAAAAATTCGGCATCGTCATCTATCCCGACACTCATTTGCAATAGGTCGACGCTCACAGATCGTACTTCGTACTGTACTCGAGCGCGTAGAATCTTCTATGGGACCGATACATTTTCGCACTCGTACAATGGCAAGAGTTCTTCGAGATCTCAACATACATAAATCCGCTGGTCCAGGTGGTATTTCCCCTATCGTTCTGAAGAGGTGTTCTTCCACGCTGGCAAAACCACTGCGTAAGCTCTTCTATCCACCAATTGCATTTACGTCCCTTCTTTCCAAGGTCATGGAAACGCTGATAAACCGTCAGCTTATGAAATATCTCGAATCCCGAAAACTTCTTAATGACCGGCAGTACGGTTTTCGCAGCAACAGGTCCACTGGTGATTTGATGACATATTTAACCGAAAAGTGGAACCAATCTATTCAACATGGTGGGGAAAGCAAGGTCGTTGCGCTTGATATTTCAAAGGCATTTGACAGAGTTTGGCATCAAGCTCTCTTGTCGAAAATGCGTGCATTTGGGTTCGATGTTACCCTTCTTCAATGGATTAGAAATTACCCTTCGGAACGTTCAATACAAGTTGTTTTGGACGGTTTCAAGTCTGCAACTCAAAAAATAAATGCTGGTGTGCCCCAAGGCTCCGTTTTGTCACCGACTCTCTTTTCATTTTTATAAATGATCTCCTCTCTGTTACTTCTAATGCTATTCATTCCTTCGCCGATGACAGTACCCTCAGCTTTACATATTCGTTTCCTGGGCAACGCCCCTCATCTTCGGGCGTTGAACTGGAATGGCTACGTATGTTAAGCTCATTAAATTCGGATCTCGACAGCATACTTAAATGGGGTAAATCCAACAGAGTGGAATTTAATGCTTCCAAAACGCAATGCTGTCTGCTGTCATTGAAGCGAAACCCTAATTCTCTGCCATTATCCATGGATGGCACTTGCATCGCTGAAACCGAAAGACTTTCCGTTCTCGGTATGTGCGTTAACGTCAACCTTCGTTGGAATGACCACATATTTGATGTCGCCAAGAACGCTGCGAGATGTCTAGGCTTCCTTAAGCGATGCAAGAAATATTTTACCCCTTCTGATCTGGCTAGAATCTTCAAGGCATTTATTCCTGCCTATTGTTGTTCTATCGATACTACCATCACAAGTGCTCAAACGAAATAGCCAGTTGCATTTCTCCCCTTCAACACTTCAACCGTAGTACTCGCCATGCCAGGAATGCTCATCAGTTCACCCTAAAGCCTATATTCGGTCGAACTGTGAAATTTAAGGATTCGTTCCCCTGCCGTACAACACGAATGTGGAATGCTCTACCTCACTCTGTTTTTCCTGACCATTACAATTTACAAACATTTAAAATCAATGTACATCGGTTTCTCATCCTTTCTTCTAATCCCTTATTTCCTTAACGCCCGTGCTGTGTTACTATAACATTATAAGGGTGCTAACAATCCCTTTTGCATGTGCAAATTATAAAAGAAAGTTCAAATATGAAGAAAATTAGGTAATTGGGAAATTGAAAAAACAAAACAATATTATTGCAAACAGTGAGTTAAAATTAGTCAAATACTTCGAGAATAAGAAGACCAATGTTACAAATTAGAATGAAGTTATTGAAATTGATACTGAATCCTTTTCAAAAGCAATGCTAACAGGAAAACTAAACATCTGATGGGAACGAAAGAAGGTCTTTGATGCAGTGGAAATCAGGAGGTGCTATACATGCAAAGGTTTTAATCATAAATCTACGGAATGTAAGAAAGATGAAACATGCCTAAAATGCTTGGGAAACCATTAAAGTAGCGAGTGTAACAAGGAAGCAATAAATAAATGTATAAATTGTGTTCGAGCTAACGAAAGACTTAACTTGGGACTAGACGAAAACCATACGGTACTAAGCAAAGCATGCCCAGCTTATCTAAATAAACTGGACGCCAAAAAGAAACGAATTAGTTATTAGCAACTAAACACCATTAAAGGCATTTATATGAACATACTGGGTTTATGCAATAATTTCACCCAACTAGAAATTTTATGAGTTTATGATTTTATCCGAAACACACCTTGTCGAACAAAGACTAAATGACAAAATAATTAATATAAAAATTAACGTCTCATGTTTCTCGAGCTCAGCACATACTGGTGGTACCACAATCTGTGTTAAAAACATAAGGAAAGGCTACAGTCCGCTTGGGGCGAACAGTATGATACCCTATCCTTATCCCTATGTACCCCAAAGAAAAAAAGTATAAGGAAGATGATGGATAGCATTTTATTTCATTCTATGAAATTTATAGAAAAAAAATTATTTTTTTTCAAAAAACGCCCCCAAAAAGTGGGCGTGGTCAAAAACCATGTATGGGTGATATATTGAGAAAAATATTGGCTTAATATATTGTTAAACATTTTTTTTCGATTTCTATGAAAATTTTCGAAGAAAACAGCATTTTAGTGAAAAACGCCCACAAAAAGTAGGCGTGCCAAAAAACTTTATATGACAAATTAATAAAGGTGGGCAGTACCTACATATCTTGTGAAGGTTGTACAACTTTATCTCTCTAAGTTAAGCCTTAAAACGGTTTTTTCTAAATTGTGGGCGTGGTAGTGGGCGTATTTTGAAAATTTTAACACTTTACCATTTCGGAACCCTAAAAATTTCCAAATTTCAGCTTCCTAGTATAATTTTAAAGGCCTCAAAAGTTGATACGGACGGACGGACATTGCTAAATAGTCTTAGATTTTGGTCCTGATCATAAATATATATACTTTTAGGGGTCTGTGACGAATATTAAGGGGTGTTTCAAACTAAGTGTCAAAATTAATATACCCTTAGGACAGGGTATAAACAATTGGAAAATAACAAAGGTTCTACGAAAAATCAGTTGATTACGAAAGATGGCTTTTGGCATGCAAATGTGAGCACAACAGTGTTAAGGTGGTTATAGTGGCAGTGTACAAAATTTTTGAATTAAATTAAATAAATTTATAAATTTTGTGAATATGTATATTATATTGTTAGGTATGAATGGATTTGTAAAGTATTGAATTAATAATGATAAAAAATTACCCGAAGTCTGTTGCCCAATATTGAAATCTGAATGTTCGTCGGTGTTTTCACTGGACACGTGAAAACGTTGTTAAAAGACCAGAAGTCTTTGCAAAAAATTCTGCAGAAGTCTGTTGAAAATCTTATATGCCACCGCCAGCTTGAGAGCACGGATTTTCTTAAGCTTGGGCAACTTGAAAGGGGTACCTCTATCAAACATCAAACCTTTTTTTAACAGATCGAACTGGTTTTGAAAGTTTAGGGCCTCCAAGGTTTATGGGTTAAATTGCACTTGGTTCAAAAAGGGCCTTCCTAAATAGCCTTATATTTGCCAACATTATATTTAATATCGGCATCAAAAGTAATGTCGATCTAGCTATATACTCACATCACAACTTTTGCGTCCTCCAAATTAGAGCTCATAGGCTGAAATTTAGTACACCAGTATTCCTACTCTCCATAGTAACGAAATGGTCACGACTAAATGTTTGAAGATTTTATGTCTAAGGTTTATGAAATTGGGATTGCAGTCTGCTTAATGCTTTAAAGATTTAGTTATTATTTGTGATTACAAGTTTCCATATAAAGTTTAATCGAAAAAAAAGTTTTACCAAACTGCAATGGTGTTTCAGCTTTGGAATCTACATTTTTTTTTCTTCGAATGACCATAGTCCCATGCCATTCCAATTAAAATGTTTATTGTTGCGGAATATTTTCGCGCAACAAGAGCCACCTTCCATCCCTCTTTTCCCTACCGAATCCCTTCTTTTCTTAGGTGGCACCACTAATGTCATAGGGGAGTGGAAGGCAACCAAGGTCCCATCAACCTTAGGGCCACTTCCCACGAACCTTGAGGGTACCACCCCCACAGGCGCGCATGACACGGGCGGATGGTTAAGGAAGAGCCACCCGGACGAGGGTCCCGCTCACAACTGGAAAAAAAGGGGGCACTCAGATGATAGTTTCCCCTCCTGGACAAAATCAAGATCCCACGCAAGATGGCGGTAAAAGCTGTGACTCGCTACGGAGCCCTCAACAAACTTGCCGTACAAGGTGCATTGAGGCATAGGCGGACGGCTAAAAATTATAAAACGCCCCAGCATCTCAGACACCGCCCGCGGAGGAGGTGACGATCTCTTTCGCTACTACGTCGGGGGAGGACCGGAGGAGCAACAGAGGAGTGTGGGCCTCAGATTGAAAACGCGCGGTACAAACAACAACACTATCCACATAACCGAAATGCCTGTGAGAAGACGGCTGCCAAATTGATAGCAAAAAAAAAGAATTAAACTATCTCCTGTAAGGAATGACCTGCTTTCAGCAAGATCCTTACACCCCCAAAT